>OY982536.1:16250000-17500000 GCA_963859965.1 Ceramica pisi | reverse complement strand
AATCTGTTTGACACTTCCTGTTTCTGTTATCACGTGCATGACACGCGATGTTTCGTCATGCTGCACCAAATATTCAAAATGAAACAATAAGAAATGTTTCGTATTAACGGAAAAGGTCATAGGTATATACATAAATATCTATAGTAACAACAATATAGGTACCTATATTACAATATCTAAAAATATGCTCTTTCCTTTAGTTTGCCATGTATTATTACTTCCCAGAATTTTATCCTGCTACATTTCGGGTGGTGTAATAATACAGTGTTTTTTTTTGCCAAATAAATCGGATCTATTCCTGGGTAGGTAACAAAAATCCAATAAAACAGTTTTGCTTTTCATCAAAATCGGGATCGAGACTCCTCTCAGTGTTTTTCCGATATTCCTCATAGTTTTTGGCCTGAAGGCACACTTTAGAAATAGTATACATATTGTAACATAAACTACATCTATGAACCAGTAGTTGACTATCTATAAATCTATACATATAAATAAAATTGGAGTGTCTGTTTGTAATACCGCGTGTATCTGACATCGACGCACAAACGATTTCCATGGGTCCAGGCAGGTCCAGGGCATGATTCTGGACACCCTAGACTTAGAATTTTTCGTCGGCTTTTTTCTCATTTTTGCATTTCAAGGGTTTTTTTACTTTAGACTGTTCATAATCGTTATTCTGACCTAACCCATTAATAAAAAAATAATTAATTAACTACTTTCACTAAAACGAGCAATCTGAATAAGACCACAAATAGATATCAGCTCAGCTGAGCAGATACCTTATAGCTGAGTCTAGCTATACCTGAAGAACCGACGAAAAATTCCAACACTGGGGTGTCCAGAATCATGCCCTGGACCCATGGAAATCGTTTGTGCGTCGATGTCAGATACACGCGGTATAAATAAAATTGGAGTGTCTGTTTGTAAAACAATTTTTTTTTAATGTAAAACAAAACGCTAAATTCATATGTAAGGACTTAATATATAGGTACGGTACATCACCAAAAATTCTATTTTTTACAATTTTTGTCTGTCTGTTTGTTCCGGCTAATCTCTGAAATGGCGGGACCGATTTTGACGGGACTTTTACTGGCCGGTAGCTGATGTAATAAGGAGTAACTTAGGCTGCGTTTATTTTAGAAAAAAAAAAAATTAAGAATCGACTGTTAGGCGGCACGAAGTTCGGTCAGCTAGTTACAAATATTTTTCAAACAAACAACTCGATAAAGCTTAAACAAACAGTTTGAGCTTGAGTTAACTAGCCTTATGTGAAATTGTCCAAAACTGTAGCTGGATTATACGAAATTACTTATTAATTTACTCCAAAGAATGTACTTTTTTTTTGTTATAAGTGAAGAACTGAAGACCTATAATCAGCTGTCAGTTTGCTTTTTTTTTTCATTGTACTACTGTACCTACTTAATCTATTTGTTTTAGCTGTATGTCTTCTATGGATAGTGTTAAATTAATTAATTTAATAAGTACCACCACCTTTAAGCCTTGACCACTGAGCAGAGATACAACTCGTGCAGAAGTACTCGCAAGATCATTTTGCACATTGCAAATTGAACACACCACCTGCTTGCTGACTCGCTAAGTTTTGCATTTTAGTAAATCCATCCATAGAAAAATTCCAGCCTGTCTGTTTTGCAAAAATCTCACCGAGAAAAATTAAGTGAAGTGAGACGTGAACTGTCAACTCCGTCTTAAGCTAGAGAATGTTAGCTCACTTCAAGTTCACTTCACCTATGTTTTCACAGTGAGATTTTTAGAATAGCCCAACTGGCTATCACAGTATATCACTACAATATAGATTAACTTAGGATTTTTCATTAAATGTGGTCGAGCGACAGCGGGTCTATAAATTCTATAAGTCTAAATCCTTGCCTTCTACTGACTACCTCTTCTTGGCTGTCGTTTCGCTCATGGCCGAGCGGTCGTGGTCACTTCAGTGGTAGGGGCGGACAGCTCTCCGATCGATCTCTCCCTGTTGGTAGACTGTCTGGCACAATCAGATACGTGACTTCCTAGTGCAGATTTAACTTGATCATTCCAACGCTGCACACGAAGCTGTTCTTGTAAAACTTACATCCTAACAAGCCCCAACTGTTGCAGATGGTATCGACGGCAAGCAAGCCCGGCGTACTGGCACCAGCGGTCCCCTTGGCGAGCTCTTCGACCATGGCCTGGACTCCTACTCCGCAGTCCTCATACCCACCTTTCTCTACAGCATATTTGGCAGGTACATTGTCTATTTATAAGTTCTTGCAAAACACGTGAAACTGTGAGTTCTGAGTCTGATGACTAGCAGTGCGATTCTGTAATCATCTCACCTTGTAAGCTTTGGTGAAGTGAGCAATGAAGTGTGCTGTCAGTCAAAAAATTCAAACAAGATGGAATGACAGTTCTGAGTTCACTTCATGCTGACTTCAACTAAGTTTACGCGGTGAGATGTTGACAGAATAAACCCTTTTTGATCTTTCCCCAATCGGGTCGGATTACGTTCTATTGGTCTACAAGAGTAAAATAACAGTGTTCCTGTGTTTGTTACACACGCACTGTAATATCTCCTGCGTTCCTGACTAATCTCCATATAGATTGGCCTCCGTGGCCGAAATTCGGTTTGGAATATTATTATAGGTACTCTTGAGGTCATGACCCAGTCACGTCTCTGACATGGCACGGGTATTTGTCGTATGGTCTATCAATACGACAAGAGGCAGAAAAAATAATGTTTCTATGACATGATGATGGGATATACTTAATTACTTGTATTAATAAGTTTCAGTTGTTGTAGTATAGGTACTAACTCCTCACATATCATATTATAATATAATATGATGGTGATGATTATGGTGTTGTGCATGTTATGTTATGTTATCATTCGACCAGTCCAGTGTGTTAATAGGTACTTCATGTTAATTGATTGGAAAAATAATGAAGTTGTAGGTAGGTACCTATTTATATCAGCTAGTTCATGCTTACATTTCACAGAACTTTACACTTTTATATGTTTACATACTAACAAGTCCAGACCAACATTTAACTAGCAACCTAATTTAGATGACGATAAGCGATAGTTCGGAATTTCCCGACTAACTAACGACGCATGCCGAAGGTTGCACGCGATTGATGAAGTTCCTAAACTGAAAATGTTGCCCAGAAACAGAGAGCGTACCTACGCTACCAAATATATGCATTTATTTTTTTGGCTGACACGTCATGGCCACGAAGCCAATTGTCACGCGATGCTAAAGAAACATGGGTCTATAAGAAACGAGACATTATCAAAATACAAATTGAGTAAATATTGCTGTCGGTGATTACTTGAATGCTCGTCCTTGACCGTTGACTTTGTACGCAATAACAATACCTAAGTACAAAGTATACGGAAGAAGTATGGAACTAGACGCTACATCCATAATAATGGTTTTTCATGAATGGGAAGGTATCACTTTGTGACAGGTCTAATTGGGTTCCATGAAGAGAAAATGATTTATCTTAGTTTATGCATGATTACTAGGCTGATCAAAAAGTAATGATAATAATTTAGTTTTATTTTTGCTCGGCGCCTATGGGTCCAAAGCGCATGGCAAAAATATTAATTTCACTCAAACGGACACCATACATTGTTAGTTGTTTAAAATTCACACACATACATACATACACACAGACAAATATTATATTATTATTAAAAAATTTGTTAAATTATATTTTAATCTGACCAAAAAAATGTTATGCCATAAGTGTTAATCTTGTTAGGTTAATCGCAAGTAATAAAGGCTATAATTTAGTTAATTAATAATAAGAACATGTTTTAAAATTGTTAACTAATATACAGGATGTAAGGGACAGCCCTCCACAAACTGATAGGGTGATTTCAGTATATCGTACTAAGTTGACCGGTACATGAAATTATTTCAGGAACTTTATGGGAATCCAATAAAACTGATTTGTTTAATTACCTCACACGCAATGTATCGCTACCTCTGCAAAACGCACGCAGCGAACGGCAGCGCAGCGAGCTTTCGAAAGGACAGCCGCGCTCGCACCACGTGTTTAACAGCTGATTTCATGCGTCGTTCATTAGTTTTTTTTTTTTTTCATTTTAGCTGTGTTATTTACATTAATGGAGTTCTGCATACAGATAATGTAACTTTACAATGAAATAAAGCAATAAAAACTGAAAAAACGAAAAAAAAAACCTGAGAAAATTTCCACTGGAAATATGGTACTGACAAAATAAGGAGCTGATTGCACCCTGTTAATTTGTGGAGGGCTGTCCCTTACAACCTGTATAGGACATGCTTTAAAATTGTTAACGAATTTATGTTGTATTAATTTTATTTTTTGCTGTGCCCTACAGGGTCCGTAATTGTTTCCGAGGTTTAAGCCCATTATAAGATCTTCACACATTACATTATGGAATGCAAATAAAGAATTTGAATATGAATGAATATAAATAGCCTGTAGCCTTCCTCAAGAATTGGGCTATCAAATGCAATAATTTAACGTTAAAACATAGGTACAAAAAAACTCTTCAGCTTTATTATTAGTATAGAAAATATTAACATATTATTTTCCTTTTGGATCGCTAAGATTGGTAGCTATAGATTGATTGGTCTCCTTACTTTTGCTATACGAGAACTTTCCTGTACATTAAAATGTCCTGTGTAAGCTCCGGGTAGCAAGACCAAAAGCTCCTATAAGATAATGCGAGCCAGAGTAGCAGAGGCGGATCGTTAACAGTTTTTTTTAGTGAACATTGATAACTAAGTTAGCTTGTCTATAACAAATTAGATAGGATATCGCTAAAGGGCAGGCTGTCAGATATAATATCCTGCACTCAGCTTGATAATGCGTTATCGTGGCGGGATTATCGTGGCGGGACCGGGAGTTTTCTATCCATCCTGTTTTTTTTTCTGACTTTCATTGATGGGTACTTAATTTTCTTTAAAGGTTGGACTTAGCTACTGTTCAAACTATTTGGTAATTTCCTGCAATGCGACAACGGCAGTGAAAATTTTTTGGTCCACAACATTTTAAAACATTGTGTACTTAGATCCGGGAACTCCGAAGACGCCATAGTTCCACATTATCTAGTCAGATTATCTTCTAGCTAAACTACGATTTGACGCTACTTATTATTATTGTTATCAGTAATGTAATGAGGCCATATGTTTAGTTAGCACTAGCTGATGCTCACGGCTTCGCCCGCTTGACAAATTATTACTAAAACCTTCCTCGAGAACCACTATCCATTGGTGAAAATGGCATGAAAATCGGTGCAGTCGCGAACAGACAGACAGACGCGGCGGGCGGAGGACTTTGTTTTATATTAACTGGTATAATTATCATAACACTCGTTTGTGAGTAAATTGATATGTAATAGAGTAGAAGTAGAATGTAACATTGCAGATAGAATAGTATTAGTGAATAGTGATTAAATAATTATTTATATTAGACTGGGCCGTGCCATGTACGTAGCCCGGACGGGGCACGGATTTAAAACGTTAGGTACATCTGGGGAAGTGCCCCCGCCAAGTCGAGCAAAAAAAAGACACAGCCATACCATCCTTTTCTCGAAGCCATTCGGGCCATTTTTTACCCTACATTTTGTATGAAGCAGTTTATATTACACCATACATGAACCGTGTCCCGTACGGGCCCGGACGACGCTTGTCTCCACCACGGTTGTTGCACGGTCCCGCCCCGGCCCCTCCACGTCCCGTCGTCATACGAACACTATTCGCTTAGCGGTTACGATTACGAACACTTCGTTTAACACTCGGCATAATATAAACGTGCAGCACGGACGGGCTCCGCGCCCGCGCCCCTGCCTCGACTCGGCCCGGTCTAATGTAAGTCATCTCTAAAGTCTTTTGACTATTATTTTTAATACTTAACTTTTTAGGGTTCCGTGCCCAAAGGGGTTAACGGAACCCTAGGCATTACTAAGCCTCCAACGTCCATCCATCCATCCGTCCGCCCGTCTATCTGTCAGCGGGCTGTATCTCAAGAACCGTAACAGTTGGTTGCAATTTCAGTGTTTATTTCTCTAATATAAATAAAAAAAAAAACATTTTTTTTTTCAAGCAAGCAGCGTGTTTTATTACGATTTATTGTACGGAACCTTTACTTGAGAGTCCGACTCGCTCTTGGCCAGTTTTTGTTAATTAGACGTAGCGGTCTATCTATACCTAATTAATGATAAATTTAGATTAAATGCTGAAAATGATGACTAGCATGGTAAGAGATTTCCGTATGACGTGCGTTGACTTAAGAATCAGAATCAGTTTTATTTGTTAACACAGGTAGGTACATATATACCAGTAGGTACGGTATTTTACCAGTTGTAAATGTTAAATAAATTAAGTCAACATGTCTAAAAAAAAAATTAAAGTTCCTTATAATAATAAAACTGGCTAAGTGCGAGTTGGATTCGCGTGCGAAGTTTCCGAAACAATTTCAAGTTTGTAACATAATAGAAAAAAAATTGATGAAATCCGCCCTAAGAGTGGGTTTCACCAATGAAGCTGATCGCGATTAGTACCTACATCTAAGCTGCTTTCAAGAGTCGTCAGTGTCAATATTCCATAGAAAATACTGACAGCTCGTAAACGTGGTTCATAATTATGCTAATCGCGTCCAGTTTCATTGATGAAATTCGCCCTAAGAGAGAATTTTCTGAAATTCCTACGGGAACGGGATATGCGCTTACGAAGTCGCGAGTAAATATTATAATAGGCTTGTGTCCTGAAAAAATCTAATTAGTCCGTCAGTTAGATTATCAAAACATATCTGACCCGTATTTTTTAGTTATGACGCTTTTAAAATTCTCAATACGTCACGCCCTGGCATAATTTTTAGCGGGTCGTGACGTCACGAGCCCCCACTCCCGAGTTTTGATGCGTTTTATCTTTGTCAATATTCATTGATTTACAAAAACAAAAAATACGTGTCCATTATTTTTCAATACTGTATCTGACGGACTGAATAGTTTTGCAATTTGTGGATGATGGAAACTAGCCTATTATGTACTTACCTACTTATTACTATTTGTATTGTTAAGGAGTATTATATTATTGGTTAAACTTTTAAATATTTATTTTAAAACCAAATGCAAAGTTACTTGCACTTTGTGTTTACGAAATAAAAATTTACAGCAGGGTGATATTATTTCAAACCACTTTTTGAGAAAGTTCACAAATAGTGAACCGCGAATTTGCGATATCATTAAATCCTAATGATCTAATTATGCAAACAAAAATCGGAGCGATGGCTGTTATGGGTCAACTTATGGCAATATTTCCCCAAGGCCGTTTAACTTAATCAGTTTATTTACTTACAAAGCCATATATATCCATAATACATGATTGCGTGGTCAACTTAAATAGTAAATGATTATATTATTGTAAGTACCTATAGTTTCAAGACTGTAACCTGAACTTATTACGGAAGCATGATCCCTGGCATGTCCGAAGAGATAGGGCAGAGGAGTTTGGTTTTTCATAATGCTCCTATTCAGGCACTTTTAAATCCCATAGGAGTAATAGGAGAGGAGTCTCAGTCATCGCACTTTCCTTGTCCCATTGTGTTATTTTTTATTGTTGCCCCACACTGTGAGTTTCTCCTATGTCATGGGTGCGTTTACAAATATATAAACTCACATATACAAACAGCCAGGCCCAGAACAACTATCTGTAGGCTAAATAAATATTTGTTCCGTGCGGGAATCAAACCTGGGACACGCAGCGCACAGCCAATCGCTCAACCACTGCGCCAACCGAGTCGTCGATTTTACTTGAGGTCTGCACACATGTTTTCTTCTTAAAGGCGACGAGTAGCTATTCTAATTCATACGTGTCATCGTGATACACGATTATCATTTTAGACTGACCCACTCAATCGTATGATTTTTGTCGATTAAAAAATCGATAAACATCATGGTTCGAATTATGATGAAATAACTTTTAACATTGGTTAATTTCAGGGACGAAGTCAGCACGCTTCGGTTCCAGTTCCTGATCTGGAACATTTTCTTCAATTTCTACCTGACGCACTGGGAGAAGTACAACACTGGCGTCATGTTCCTGCCTTGGGGATACGACTTCACAATGATTGTAAGTCAACCATACATTGTATACGCGGCGTATACCTACAAACCAACCCCAAACGAGCGTTGCGGAGTGTTGTCGGTTCGAAGCGAGAGGCCAAATGAGCGTTGGCGGTGTTGTGAGGGGGAGAGAGGGAAGGTTAATGGCTTGGCATGACACAGAGCACTTCACATGCTTTCGGTGTTAGAGTAGTCATAAAGATGGCATGATGATATCCACAAGGGAACCAGGGTTACCATCATAGCTGCCAACTGAAGTGGCAGTGGGCAGGGCACATTGCTCGCAGAACAGATGGCAATCGCTAAGTGGCACACACTAAGCGACCTGCGAGATTGCTTTTAGAAAAATCATGCCGGGTTTAGATCAAACGAACGTAGAACCGAAACTAGATTAATATTTTCTTGATATTCTAAAATTTTTGCATTCTCACGTTAGGTCTAGAACACTGTCGACCGATGTTGTCATAAGGACTTACTTTTTTTTTGAAAAAGATATCGTATTCATTTGTAATTCTTGGCCCATTGAATGTATATTATTGTGGTTTCTTGACGGAACGGTTGAACTTGGTAGAACGGAATCTTATTAGGTACCGAAAGATATGCGATGTTAAACCATTGTATTTTCACGTTTACTCCATTGGATATCCACCTAAATATGTAGTTGTGATCTAATGAAATGTTATGTGTCACTACACTAACATTGAAAGTTAACACAATCCGAGCAGGGTGTTTAATATTACCTTTTCAAAACATCACGGTCAGTGGATAGTAGAGTTTGCTTTACAGAAAATATTAGGATTGTTTTCTTCCATTATGGCTTTGCCTACACGAGTGTTGGAATGAAGTGTAGGTACACCATGTATTGAGCTGGCACCACAGTACAAAATGTTTCGATTTAAAGCCTTGTTTGATTTTAATTGAACTTGAGTAAACAAAAATAACTGAAAGTCATAAAAATATTTAATAGATTGTAGCGCAAACTGAACTTTATCTGTAAGGAAACGTAACTTGAGAACGCAGATTATATTGATCAGCTGATTAGCTCAATAAGTGTCGGGTTGGTCGCAGGGCTCGTGTGTCCTGCTGCTGGTGACGTCCGTGTTCGGGCCCGAGGCGTGGCACATCCCGCTGCCGGGCGGCATCGCGCCGGGCGTCGTGTTCGAGTTCGTGCTATACTTTTCCGCCATGCTCACCAGCCAGACTGTCATCTTGTGGAATATTTACAAGTGAGTGTCACCGAATTCGTGTGTTTATCCGAACACCAGCTTTTTCCATCCGTTCGTGAGCGGCTGGATAGGACATGGCTGGAGGTAGATCACTGTGTTGCCCAATTTTTCACAGGTCATGGCAACTTTAAGAGTAAATTATTTTCCTTTAAGCTTGTGGCTTCACCTATAAGTCAATGTTCTACAGCTTACCATTAATTTCAGTGTTAATATATAATCCTTGGTGCTTGGCAACTGGGCTTAACCCAGTTGTATATGTCCCTTGGTGCCTATTGGCCTAACTCAAATCTGTCTCCTGCTTGATAAGGAGGGAAGTGAAAATTATATTTATTTTTTCCTACTCCTCCGCTGTACTCTTCTGATTAATTTCGCGGGATCCAAGACAGTTGAATCGTTTCTCCGGGACTCGTCGGGCTTCATTAGCTCGGCGTTTTTCTGGTGGTCGCCACTGTTGATTCTGGCTTTCTGGATTTGCAGTGGTTGGGAATGTGTGACGGGCTTGTCCTAAAAAGTGTTAAAGTTTTTTTTTTTCTTCGAAATGTTGTGTTGGATGAAACCGTGTGTACATGGCGTTGGTATGGGCAGGTCGTACCGCGACGGTACGGGCAAGCTGCGCTCGTTCAGTGAGGCGGTGCGGCCGCTCGTGCCGCTGTTCATCTTCTTCGCGCTGAGTTCGCTGTGGGCCGTGTACTCGCCCAACGACATCATCAACCGCGCGCCCCGGATTTTCTATATACTCACCGGAACTATCTTCTCTAATATTAATGTAAGTACATTTGTGAAAATTGCTAATAGAAATCAAAAGTATATGAACGACGAGGTACTGGCGTACGGATCGCGAACCCACTCAGCATTTACGCGTAGGTACCTAAGGTTACATGCCCCGAAGAGGGCAAGGATTCCACTACACTTCAGGGGGGCTACTCTCTAACCCCGTAGTCCGTAGTTTCGGGCTTAGTTACGGGCGTATTCTACTCCGTATCACCCAACCACTAAAAATTAATGACAACACGATTTGACAGTTACTATCAAATCGTATTGTCGTTCATTCTTAGTTCGGGTTTGAGACTAATCGGAAATTCGTAGGTGATACGGAGTAGAATACGCCAGCAACTAAGTCCGAAACTACGGACGTCGGGCTTGGAGAGTAGCCCCCCAGTTCGCAAAAACTCGTGCCAACATCAGCCTATGCCTATGCGCATGGGACTTCAACTTTGTCCCAGGATGTGAAGGATCAAATGTCAAGCATTGCTCGTCTTTCATTTCGACGTGCGGTTTGCTATTGAATTTTTTGTTTAGATTATTCCAAAAAATCTTGTTGGAAAATCAAACAATTTATTCAAATAAATTCACTTTGTTTATTTCGTAGATATCTAATATTATTATTTAATCTAGGTACAACATTATGACTGAAAACACAATTTACTAAATCATTTAGATAAATTTGAGAATTCTAAGGCCAACATTAAATCAGTGCGGCCGGTTGCAACCATTTTCATTCCAATTTTTTTTTTTGCAGTTGCTTAGCTTGGGACTATATGGCGTTGTGTGAAATGTCCAAGGATATTATTATTATTATTATTTTCATCTATAAGCTGTGACACACGGTCGAATTCGGTTCGAACGGACCACTAATTTGATTCCAAATTCTCGCTTCAAAGTCTGTAGTCAACATAACTATTATTAATTGGGTCCGCCTCGGTCCGCTAGTTTGCTCATCGGACATGGGGGCTACTCTCTAAGCCCGAAGTCCGTAGTTGCGGGCGTATTCTACTCCGTATCACCTACGTACTTTTTGGACCGAACAAACTACGACAGGGCGCGTTCGAAACACCAAGAAGGACAGCCGCTCGTGCACTCATTTTACGTCATAGAGGAAATCGTTACCGAACGCGATGTATTCATGGAAGTTTTTCAATTATTCAAAGATTTCCATGTTTGTGGGATACATTTCACGAGCTTTATTGCAACCGAGGTGCTCGAAAGCAAGCATTTACAAATAGAATACAAGGAGTAAATATTTATTCGACACAGACACAACACAACAGCAAAAACACATTTAAAAAAATAAGAGAAACAAAAACATAAAATAAAGAAAAAGAACGGTTTAAAAAAAATACAATACTTAAAGAGTGCGTTACTCTTTCTACGAGTCCCTCTCTTTTACGTGGTACCTACCTGTAACGTTGCTATAGGGTAACCAACGGAACCCTATTACTAATATATAATATCCTTGGACATTTCACACAACGCCATATAGTCCCAAGCTAAGCAACCTAATGCTTGTGTTATGGTAACGAGATGGCTGATAAACTACTTATATACATTTTTTTTTTGTAAATATATACATAGTATACACAGGAAAACACCCAGACTCGGAACAAACACTTGTAGGTCGTACAAATATTTGTTCCGGGCGGGAATCGAACCCGCGACATGCTGCACAGCAGTCAATCGCTCAACCACTGCGCCAACCGTGTCGTCGAAAACCTCTGCTGTCCGTCCGTCTGTCAGCGGGCTGTATTTCTGTAATTGGCACAGTTGACATTTTCACAGATTGTGTATTTCTATTGCCGATAAAATACGAAATAATAAAAAATAAGGTTTATGGTACGAAACCCTTCGTGTGTGTCCGACTCGCACTTGGTCGGTTTTTGTCTCCAACGACATGATGACAACCGTGTGCACTTGAAGGCGTACGTGAAGCAAGTGTCCGATCCGATCGTCTGTGCGAGAACGGATTTGGTAGGCAGATTTAGTACGCCGGACCAAATTCGAGCGTGTGTCAATGCTTTAACTAACCACGTAAATGTCACTGTTAAGTTCATAGTTCGTTAAAATATGTAAATTCGTGCAATTCTCTATCAAAACCACCAAACTAGCAGGCAAGCTCAGTCAAAATCAAGCTAATACTTTCCGCTTACATTTACAGTGTCGTCTAATAGTGTCACAAATGAGCGACACGCGCTGCGAGGCGTTGAACCCGCTGCTGCTGCCGTACGCGCTCGTGGTGTGCGCGGTGCTGGGCGCGGCGCCCGCCGCCGGCACCGAGCTGCTGCTGCTGGCCGCGCTGTGTGTCGCCAGCTCCGGAGCGCACATCTACTACGGAACTAAAGTGGTCAGTGACGAATAATCACACGATTTATATTCCTGGCAGTTTTCGAGGCGTGCCGTGCACCCGGACGGGGCACGGATTTGAAATGTCCTATAAATTTTAGACGAAGCAATTCGCTGTGCATGAGCCGTGCCTCGCCAGAGCCCGGACGCAGCTTGTTGCACGGTTACGGGCCGAGTCCCTCACGTCCCATCGTTACTAGTCTTCCGTGCTGTGTGTACACTCACTACACTAATATTGACTCGTCTAACTCTTAACGAGTAATTATGATCATGCAGTTCGGACGGGCCTGTCTCGATCCAGACACGCCCCGAGCGCATCCTAATACAAAGCGTTCATTTTGGGCTGCGTTTCTATCAGAGATATGCGAGGATGCGTGTTTGTTTAAATCAATAGAACATAATTGCTTCACTTACCTAGCCTCGCTCAGCACAATCAATAGGCTAGTTTCCACCATCAATAAATTGTAAATCTATTTAGTCTATCAGTTAGAGCATTGGAAAATAATGGACACGTATTTTTTGGTTTTTGTAAATCAATGAATTTTGAACAAGGTAAAACGCATCAAAACAAAGGAGTGGGGGCTCGTGACGTCAGAACGCACTAAAAGTTATACCACGGCGTGACGTATTGTGAATTTTAAAAGCGTCGTATCTTCGTCAATTTTGGTTTACGAAACAAAAAAAACAAAAACCCGTGTAATTTTTTTTTGATAATCTAATCGAGAATCTAATACTCTATACTGGACTATACTCGCCCAATGATTGCTTTGTATTAGGACGACACGTAACACTCGAGTTAGAAAAACCTACTGATTCCTAAAAAAATCTTTCGGTAAAGACTTATCTCATATAGCCTCAGACTGAGATGGAGAGTATGGAGGTCTTTGCCCTGCAGTGGTAAAATCCAGGCTAGTCAGAAGAATAATAATAGCCCTACCTAATCGTACCTCTACGGTGACGTCGTGGTGGGGCTGTGCGGGTAGATTTTATTTTGCCGCAACATGCCTAAATTGAGAGTCCAGAGTAGTCCAGACTAAAAGATATACAATCCAAAGTGCAATTTTTTTTTGGCCAGCTATTAGGCATTAGTGGACCCACGAGCCCGAACTCCCGGGAGAAAGTGTTCAACAACTTCACTCTGATTACTTTTATATTTTGCTGTCAATAATATTTATTTAATATTTTTTTCTTCCAGGTGCAAGAAATGTGCGAACATTTCAACATTGAATGTTTCCATATCAAACCAAAGATAAAATAAGTTATTTTATTAATAGATTCCAAATGGAACTTGTGAATAAATAGCAGAAATATAAAATTAAGAAGCACAGCAGGCTGCTTGTCTGTGGTAACAAAACCAGATGCTGCCCTCGTGTGTATCGAAACTTCGTACTACGATAGTCCAGCTCAAGGATAATGTTACCACCGATATGCTGTCAACTGTACCTTAGGGCGGAAAACCACCGCGGCGCACGGAGAAGCTACGCACGTGTGTGAGGTTTCGCCTTGCATGAATATGTATGAGAATGTCTCCAATGCAACTCACGGACACGCTACGCATCAAATGACGACATTGGTACACGCGTGGCCTCCTCGAATATGGCACTCACATAGCTCAACGCCATGCACGAGGTACACGCTACACACGAATATTGACATCTGACCATGTCAAAACCATATTCTTGCAAAAAAACGTGCGTAGCCTCTCCGTGTGCCGCGGTAGGCCAAGCTACATTCGTACCTACGTAGTCGTGGGTGTGTAGTGTGTACTGCAGTGGAAACGTACACCCAAGTTGTCAAACAAATGACATCAAAATGCACAATGTGCACTGCGGTGGGTTTGCGCTATTACTCTTATATTGTGGTAGTATTTAGATAAAGGTATGCGATCATGTATTAACAGGTAATATCATTATTTATGCCAATTATTGCCATTTCAAATCAAAAAGATTATTTTATTGATGTTATTTTGGTTAAAATTTACTTTACATATTTATTTACAGATAAACACAAAAATATTATATAAAAGCTAATAAAAAACATGTGCAAATGTACAAGCGAGATAAAAAGGGGAAGAACTCATAGGGTATCAAATTCGTCCACATCGCTTATAACGCGGGCAAAGTGCCCAGAACTAGCAGCATTGCCACATTGAAAGGCAATACTGATTCTTTGTGCCGAAGAAAATGCCAACTTTTTGATTACGTGAAAGGTCGACAACTTCTATTGATAAGTTATATGATATTATTTTTCATCTGCCCATACTTCTTCGGGTAATTTCTTGCCTAGCGACTTCCGATTTACCTTGTCTAAATTGAATGCGACAAGTTTAAATTTTTATGAGTTACTAGCTGATTCGGCAAACGTTTTTTTTTTAAAAAACATAATAGGTTGTTCTATTCTTAGACCTACCAAAACTTACACAAAAACAAAAAAAAATCTTAAAAATCGGTCAAGCCTTTTCGGAGGAGTTTGTGACACGAGATTTTTACTATAAATTATTATGAAGAGAACGCGTACCTTTCGTAGTGCTAGCAGCTCCTTAGTATGTTGAAGTAGCAAAATTTAGGCCCTAAATAATTTTGATTTCAAAAATCAAATAATTATGCCATTTGATGCAAGCATTTATCATACTATTAATAATAATTTAACCAATACTATTTTTTGAGTGATATTTCAAATATATTAGTTCTATAAACTGAGGACCAAGAAGCTAAATCAACTGATTTTAATGCATTATTCGCGATGGATTTTCTTGATCTAATTTTTTAAGTCTTGTAAATATTACTTTAGTTCAGGGTAAATATTCGTTGTGTTACTACGTTTGTAAAAACATTGGGCGGGCATTTAACTTTTAGTCCTCATAGAATAAGACTAAATTGAAACGTTACTAGTAACGCTAGTCATGTTTATTAGATAATAAATTGTTACTCATGCCATAAAATATGTCATACAATACATGTGTAATTTCCATGCCAAATGTTTCCATGTAGGTTTAAATTTTAGTCAATTTTATCCAATTAAATACTTTGTAGGTTAAGTAGTAGGTGTCTAGTGTACATGTATTTTTATATACTGATCTTCTTGTCTTTTAAACTCGATGTTATAGATAGCATGTAATGTTACATTGTTAGATACACTTGATAATGATCTGAAATCCAAATCTCAGGTTGATATACGCGTTCCTCCTTTATATACAATATTGTTGATGTTTTTATTTGTGGGACAAGGTATGAGTATATTCCAATGTTTTGTGATGGATTTAGCATGTTTAGTTTCCTTTTCGTTAATTTGTACTAGATAATTTATACTTTTCAAGTACCTACTGTAAATCTTGTCAAGTTTTAGGGCAAAAACTTTTCAATGAGTCCTTAATCCATAGCGCGAGTTTATGAACATATAAACTATAACACAGCTAATTAACAGCTTACAGGTAAGCATTGATAAATTGTGTATCACGCTTAAACCATTAAAAAAATCACGCCTTATGATTGGTCATCTTACAATAAAATTAAAGCACAAAAATGCGCAATGAAAATGATTTATAAAAATCATTGTACCTAATGTTTTCGCCCTAAAACGTCTTCGGTATTTAAAGTGAGGGTTGCTCAATATTGTACCTGTTTTATTTTAATAGTTATTATTATGTACACCTAGAGGTTTTAAACCTAAGGGTAGGAACTGTAAAGCGACTCTGCCTCATCTACATTTCAAGTCTTGTATTGTCAATAAAGGACTTTATTTAATTTGTTTATTTATTTTATTTTCCCCTTTTATTCGATTTATGGGTCGTCATTGTTAATCACCTTTATCGAGTTGAAAACAATTCGTAAACATGTCGATGTGAAAGCTTGGGTGAAGTGATCACAAAGTGAGTTGTCAATCCAATCAAAGTAAGATGGAATGACAGCTCATAGAATCGACCGGCTACAGTGACTATAGCAGGAGCCTTAGATTATATACCTACCTCTAGATGTAGCCACCTCGTGGCCGCACATGAGACAGCACTATAAAACTTCAATTTTGCTATTATGGAAACTTTTCCCTAAATATGACCAAAAACGTGAGGGTGTTTCGTTGTAACAACTACCTACATACTAAATTATTATTAATGTACTAATATGAGTCGCATAATGTCATTCATATGAAGAGTGCAAAATTATTTATATTATTCAACATATAAAATTGCCAACAGGATTCTAATGATACTTAACCAGTAATATTTTAGTAAAACAATCTTGGAACATGTTACATGATACTTTAAATACTTACGTAACTATTGTTACAAAGCAGAATATTAAAACTTTGATGGTTTATTTGATTGAACAAACTAATCGCAGAGACTCGAGAGGTCTATTTTATGAAATACATATTTTTGCCTCGTTGTTTGCACATTGAATTGAAGTTTCTGTATCAAACAATGTGACACGAGAATTTTATATATTAGATTAATATGAAGTTTACTATATAATTCAAAGTAATCTGGTGAACTATTTATTTTATTGAATTTTATTTATTTAACTACTTGCACTTTTTATTACAGAGTTAAGGGAAAAAAAGATGACAAGGTATGGCAACACAACGAATATCAAGTTATAGGTTATGTGGAAAGAAAAATAAACGATATCGCTAGAATTACGCCTAATTTTCATCGAAAGCCATGTCATTACATAAACACAAATGTATTTCTTCAATCAGTGCACAATAACTATTAACATTTGCATACTTACGAGTGAAAAGTAACATTCTCATCTTCCTTTCTTTCTGTGCGGCTTTTGCAGCCTAAAATACTGCACCATCCCATTATATAGCACACAAAATGCACAAAACACTTACTATTGGAGTCTATTTCTCATAAATGCACTAAAACTATTACTTTAATTGCCGAAATTATCTAAAAACATAAAAAAACTGACTCGAGTCCACCTCTCAGTGACAGTGACAGGCCTTTGTTTGGCTAACTTTCCAAAGTTCGCCAAGCAAAAAACCGGCACGCCGTATGAGACAGCATGTTATGTTTTGTCTCAATTTTCTCACTTGTTTCGTATATATGCTTCTCACTTCCACACTTCCCTACAGTCTCATGGCTACATCTAGAGGTATATAATCTAAGGCAGGAGCACAGCGCGACAGCGATCTTGCTAGTGATTGTCTATTGTTTTACCATGAGGAAACAGGGCTAGCATTTACTGCCCACAATGGCTTATTTCAATATCAATCAATTTCAATTAATTTGGAAAACCCACTGGATCCACATTGCATAATTGATTCAAGATGTGCGAGAGAAAAATATTTTACCTAATAACGTAAGTACTAGGTAAAAGATGTTTTTCCCTTAGTAAAATAAGTGATAATTGATCAGTATCTAAATAATTTATCAGTCACTAATCTAACTAATAATCACATTGAAAGCCACTACACTACTGGACATAATTTTCTACATAATAAAGTAATTCTCAATAACATGCATTATATTAACAATCATTATATTTAAATTGTAATGGAGAACCAAATAGCCATCTATGAAATCTTAAAGAGCAGGCAACTATGCATAAATTAAAACAAGCATTTTTTTATGATAACTCACACATTTATTATAATGAACAACAATAAACATTTTGATCTCAGCATAAGGTATTAAGTGTTTCATTTATTTCATCACCCAATGACATCAGTTTTTTCCATTGCTCAGGGGTCATGCTAATGCCCTTCTTGCCAGGTAACAGATCTCCATTCTTTTCATAGAACTCTCTTATATCTACATATACCTTTCCTTTGAACTCCCTGATTTTAACTAATTTTTTTCCTTGTAAAACCCATGTTGGCTCTTTGTCCTCTGTTCTGCTGCCCATTTTGGCTTTCTTCTCTGCAGGAGGGTTTCTCTGCAAAAACCAAATAATAATACTGAAAAATCTATTCAATTCAGGTATGATTATGATTACATATTGAACTTATTTTGGAAGTTGATGAAGTGATAGTAATAAGTGGACCACACTGGACTGGCACATGGACGATATTTAAAAAAAAAATACCTACTCATTAAAAAAGATATCCATTTCAAGATTTGTTTTTCTTTTGCTGTGACCTAAGTGTAAGGCTGACTTTTCATTGGAGCGGAGAGGAGAGGGCTGCAGAAATATAAATTTATCAATTCCATTGAATTGCATAAAATTAATCTGATGCCTTGCTCTTGATATTGGTCACCTCGTAGTTTTCTAATTTCTTGTTTGCCAAACTGAACCCATTTTAGAAGTTATTTTGAATAAATTTTAATTATTGGCATCAATGCATGTGAACTTCAGGGATAAAAATAGATAAGTACTAACAAGATTTTGAAAGCACCTAGGTATGTAATGTAGTAGTACAATGCATTTCAAATAAGAATAGGATTAGGTAGGGTGAGCAAAACAAGATTATTTTTTAATTATTATTTACAAATATTGAGTGAAATAAGTGTTATGGTGTGGTTTAAAATAACTAATAATGACTTCAAATAATTACTTAATAAATTATTATATTTAGCCAATTTACTACTATTGAGCGTTTTAATTTAAATTAGATTTAAGACTGATTAAACAAATTAAAATAAGCCATTATTGATTTGCAATTGTTTTTTATGCAAACCATACTTTTCAAGAGACATTTGACAGATAAAGGTCATTGACGTTCCTATTCTTATTAGAAACGCATTGTACAATAATAATTTAGTAGTACTCTATGGCATTGTACCTACTACTGATGTTTTGGGGAAACATCAAAACTGTTATAATTCAGAATCATTATTTAGGTATGATGCCAACTGACAGTAACTTTTTTACCTAAACTTCAATACTTGTGCTGAATTTATTATCAAAGAATTAGTAACTACCCATGAAAACTATTCTAGTAATACTCACTCTTTTTGCTATCCAGGAAAAAATAAACATCTTAGAACAATAGTAGTTTTATCAGTGTGGTCGCAAAGGTGCATGAAGCTTCGAATGTTGGCCATTTGCTTTTACACGTGCTAGCAATCGTGGACGTAATTAATTTATCGAAACTTTATAATGTATTCTCATGTTTTACCTCAGAAGACTTAGCTATATCAAACTTAAAGAAATTGGAAACTTACGTCGACAGGTCCATCATCACTATCAGAACTGCTTGAGCTTTCTTGCTTCTTGTGTTTAGGCATATTGTAGATAACACAGCGTATCTAAAACAGTAATAAAATAAATTAAACCTTGGCGTATTTTACACTAATTTCTGTAAAACTAAATAAAATTAAAATAGCTTTGATACAAACATATTTCCCAAATAATCCTTATCGGTACAAGTAGGTATTTGATTGCCGGTCTATCAATCACAAAAACTTTTTCTTCCAAATCAATGTTGCTATAGGAAGAAAAATATTTTCCAACCAAATAGAGTTTAATATTTGTTTGAGGTTGAGACAGTACACATTACCCGCTAGGTTATTGTGTTCTGTGCATTACCCTTATTGACTGGACGTGGACTAGAGACAGAGACTGGACTGGATGTTAAGAAAAGTCAAAGAGTCCTCTTCAAAACAGTAGACAACGTAACTGTTCGATTTTGATTTTTGATGCACCATGCATTTTGCACACGTGCGAAAAAGGTTGTCGAGCCATAAGTCCGCGTACTTCCTCACCTGTCTATCACCCACTTTAGATTTTCTTTTTCTTTTGCACAAAAAAAAAAGAAGCATTTTAACTTGGTTAGGCTTGAATGTTAGTCTAGTAGTGGTCTAGTACACAGACATATAAATAGTAGGTCTAGTATAAGAGTGAGGGACATAATAAGAGTGACCGGAGCGGCCCAGTCTAGTAAGCTCCCTTCACACACATCCCGTTCCATATGGGACGATGAACGGGACGGAGAGGAATCGGTTACATACGATTTGTACATTTGTACGAACTTGCTTTATGTCCTTCCCGTTCTCTGTCCCGTCAGGGACGGGAACCCGGATGTGTGTGAACGGCGCCTAACTCCCTTACTACCGGACAGTGTAATAGCGAATAGCGTAACTCAAACTCTTATTACTACACTCTAAATCGGTACTTAGGGCCCTAAATACTTACCGTGTAGTGTAATATAATAATTATAGCCTCTGCAAACCATAGATGGACGCGCTAAGTGGAGTGGATTGACCACAGACTACATAGAGATACTACGTATGGATTGACATATTATTATGTCTATGACTCTTTGGTCTATGGGATTTCCTGACGCCACAGAGTACTTTTTCTATATAGCCTGACGCAGAGCGTCAAAATTTCAACTGTCGACATGTCGACAATGTCAACAATACAATGTCAATCACAGAACTGCACAGAACGAACACAATAACCTAGCGGATGTCAATCAGTGTTGCCAGAAGGTTACATTTCTTACATTTTTCGTAACTTTTGACCCCCTCGCGTAACATGTAAGTAATTTTTGTATATAAGGCAATTTTCGTAACTTTTGAGAACAACGAGATTTGTAACACTAGATTTTTATTGCAAACAGTTTACGAACGCATTTCAATTTAACGCACCTAAAACTGCGCATCTAAAAAGTATTTCACTCCATATCACACTCACAGATGGCTCTGAATGGAAAGCGCCACGACAAAATGAATCGTAAAATATTTGCTTTAAAACTTGATTTTGCTTGAGCGTGTACGCGCACTTTTCGTACTTCGCAAGTTCCCGCCGTAGGTACGCGGTTTCGTAGCTACAGAAATGACTGATTGTGATTTGTTTTGGGGGATAAATATAATGACCACCATAAAATGCTTTGATACCCTCTATGGCTGGTGATGAAACATGTGGGTTTGGTTAGGTTAGAACCATGACCATTAGCGCGCAAAGGCGAGCGAGCGAAGCGAGCGTGCCGCGGTAGCGGCCGCCGAGCGCCAGATCCCTTCTATTGTTGGTGAATCATTTGGTTTAATCGGATAACGAGATGTTATTTTTTTGCGTATCATTTTAACTATTTTTGGGTTAGAATATTTTTTTTGGAGTTGGTTTGCTTAAATATAGGATAGCAAGATGTTATAACTTTGGTTATAAGTTTACATTAAAATGCGGGTTTAATTTTGGTGATCATTTACTATTTTTGACTGCTAAATGTTACTATATCTGGTGGTAAGTTAAACATAAGCCTTTGTTTTGTTTCCTTGCGTTTTGTTGTATTATGTGCGTGAGTGAAGTTCTGATGAATACATTTATTTCCAACTAATATTTTATTTTGTTGGCAAACTGCATGTCAAAGTTTGCAACTTAAACTAATAAAAATAAAAATACAACATCTGTATTTTATTGTAGATGCAAACAAGTAAAATATCTACACAGAAACAAATCAACGATTTTTGATATCTGTGATTTAAACCTCAACGAGTATTACATTACAATCTATACTTAATATTATAAAGAGGTAGCATTTGTTTGTAAGTTTGTAAGTTTGTATGTAGGGGGTAATCTCAGGAACTACGGGTCCGATTTGAAAAATTCTTTCAGTGTTAGATAGCCCATTTATCGAGGAAGGTTATAGCCTATATATCATCACGCTAAGACAAAAAGGAGCGGAGCATTAATGGAAAATGTGACGCAAATGAAGTTGTGCGGGTCAGCTAGTATTAAATAAAAAACTGATACCAGGTTCAGGTTGGCGAATTCGATGATTTTTTTGTCTCAAATTCGTGATTGAAGAAAAAAATAATAGAACAAATATTAATGAAGGCCCGTGAAAAAGAGATCACCAATATTTAATCTATACTATATATAGGTACTAATATTATAAAGGTAACATTTGTTTGTAAGTTTGTATGAAGGGGGTAATCTTAGGAATGACTGGTCCGATTTGAAAAAATCTTACAGTATTAGATAGCCCATGCATCGAGGAAGGATATAGGTTACATATCATCACGCTAAGACTAAAGGAGCCGAGCATTAATGGAAAATGTGACGCAGACGAATTTGCGTGGGTCAGCTAGTACACAATAAAGAGAGATGACAAAATTTTATCCTTAGGTGAAATACACCATTACACATCATAGATTCCATTATATTCCGCCATTTTCTCCACCGACCCCAAAAATACGTAATTTAAAAAAAATACATTAATGTAACTTTTGTAGCAAAAATGTAACATTTTAGGAAACGAAACGTAACTTACGACTCAAGGGCCCTGGCAACACTGATGTCAATATAAATCTTGATTTGCGAGGTTATGTTGCGCATCTTATTTAAAGAATTTCTCAGGTTATAACAATGTTAGAGCCATGGAACTGTGCTACTCTTTTGCCACCACCAGTAAACATGATTTTATGTGTAAACAAATTTGGTAAGAGGCATTTTTGATGTTTACAATTTATTTAAAATAAATTATAGGTATTAAAAACATAATTGAAATTAGTCATAATCTTCCTTTACATGATCAACATGTTTTATTAAATTATTTCCGCACCTTATTTTGACAACATGACATGGGTTAGGTACAAGCAATGCAATGTGTTATGTATAGGTGCAATAATTATGTCTTTTGATTAAATTACAGATGTATCAGCATTAAAACATATATTTAATAACATTATTAAAGTGTTATCAAAGCAGTCACCTCTACACAAAGAAAGTGCTATCTGCTCAAGATTTTTATACAAATATGATAAGAAATTCCGCAATGATATAGGCTACAGGAATTTAAGGAAAGTAAACACAGCTCTGAAGAAATACCTGGCTTTAAACCTCTTAAAAGATATTGAAAACTTCTTGTTGGCTCTACCAACAGAGAGTGATGAGGATTGGTATTTACCAACAAGGCAGATGCTAGAACTTGTGTTATTAAGAGTAATAGCCTTTTCCAAAATAATGTTGAGGGTTTGTATTTGCTCGAAACAAGCAGCAGTGTTTTATTTGGACCGGATCAAGAGAGGCGAGAGTCATTGGATGAGCTTGTTACCTTATGCACTTTTGAGCAGACTGTGGTCAATGAGTATGGTGCTTCTACAACATTCAACAACCTGGTATTCAAACTTATATCCCTATTTGAATAAATTACAACTGAAGGGAATGAATTTCCTGCCAGATGATTATAAACTACCTGAAGACTTAGAACAGTGGTTAGACCTGAACAATGTGGATGAATTTGGTAGATTTGATTGGGCTCAAAAGAAAATCATAGAAATTGATCATACCTTCATAGATAGTGATGAGAATGACCTATTTGATAATATACTTGGGTATGTTAACCAATTTAATGAAGATCAAGCTGAATCAGATCAAGAAGAAGATATTAAACCAGTGCCATTACTGGAAAAAAGGCACAAGGTCCCATTACCAGTACCAACTGTATCAAAAATAGATCATGGTGTAGTGTTATCTAGAGAGAGTTTTAAATCTCTTCTCAACTCCAATAAACACAATACAAAGGACAACAGAACATCACCAGCCCTTGACCCCCCGATGAAAGTAATTGAACATTCTCATGAGAAAATAACTAATTCTAGCTCATTGAAGAAATTTATTGAAACAGAGGAACAATTTAGAAATGAGTCTGATAGCAAATCACTAACAAGCCATTTGAGCCTTATGCAATGGCATGCTCTCAAAAATGCTTTGCTCAAACTTTGTGACAAACACGTAAACAGGAAAATAGACAAGAAGTTCCATAAAATATGGAAACAAAAGTGCTTAGATTATAAGTAATAAAAGCTTTTATTTATAATATTTGAGTTTTATATTGTTTAAATAATAATATTTACAGATACAACAATTGTTACAGCACCATTTTTAGATGAATAACTATGCACATAAATCAGGCATTTAAATTAACATAATGCATTAAAAACAGTATATCAGGTACAATTACATATGTGCAGGAATACTTCATGATATTCAGAATGATACATATTTTATGTAAATACCAATTTATTGTGATTTTTAGGAATCCCGTGACCAATACCTTATTTTTAGGAGTTCCCGAAAAGCAGCTCTTGTACAATAAATATTATTGTTGATAACAACAATATACCTGCATTTCTAATAAGGATTAGGCATCAGTAGGTACTTATATTCGTACATTATTGTTTGCATTGTCTTAATTCAGTGTCCCTGAAATCTAGTAAGTACAACCAACCTTGTATGGCTCGGCAAGCTTGTAGGATATAGTAGCTTCTATAATAAAAATGTGAAAATGATTGCATAGGCCTCGGTGAACGTGTTACAAGACCCTTTCAAAACAGACAAACAACTACAAATCTTCCAGATTGAAAGTTAGGCCTTTCTTCAATACACTACATTTCAAAAATAAAATTTTATTAAAGGAATGTACCTACATTGCGATGTTAGTTTCTTGTTAATAGATTTAAGTGGAATGTTATGTTGGGAATGCAAACAAATATAATACATCTTTTGTGCATTAGAAACAAATAAGGCCGAAGTATTATTTTCTTGTTGTACTAGACAGCTTCTGCAAGCGCGCCTTCAAGCCTCCTTCCTTTTTAGGTTGAGTGATAGGTTTCCTCTCGTCTTGAAGTTTTTTGGCTTCTTTTAATCTGAAACAACACATGTAAAATCATTGTTTACTTCTACTTAATCTTCTTATTGTGTGGGAGGTAAGGTCTAACGACCCCATCCCCTAGTGTCAGAGTTTCTATACTCCTCGCCTAAAGGGCCTTTGACATGGTTTATTTGACGACCGCCGTTTATTGGCCGGGACCACAGGCATAAACGACTATACGTGCCTTTCGAAGCACGGAATTATTTTATGCTTCCCGTGGGAATCGAACCCACAACCTTTTTACAAGGCAAACGCCTAAACCACTTGACCACGGAGGTAGTTTACTAATAATAATAAAATTAATCTTCGTTACTATAGTCGGACTTTGATTACTGTTTTAACACTTGCATCTTACATAGTCCAATCAAATTAGCGTTTCACCTCGGAATGAGAGATACTAAGCTATTTTTTACACTTCATGTGCCAAAATCTCGTGTCGCGTCGTAAGTTATAGAAGTTAATTATAACTAAGTATTAACCTACCCGCAACTATTGAAAACTTAGTGAATTTAAACCCATAATACCTCATAATACTCACTTTTCTTTAATTGCAATTTGCTCTTCCTTCTTATAAATATCTTTGAAATCGCTACAAAATGAAGTCCACAGTGAAAAAAATTCTTTCGGTTCACAGTCTTCCAATTTGCCGCATTTAGGAGTGTACTGATAAAACTTCACAGTCGCGATGAATTTTGTGCGGCATTCGTCTAAGTTCTCGTTTTCAGTCTTTAGTTTCTCTTCAGCTGCGTTCAGGAATGTGGTCATCTTGTCTTTGAACACTTCGAGCCTTCTCTTGCCCTCGTCTGTCGGGGAGTCTTCGTTGAGATTACGTGTTTGAGCGTCGGTCCCTATCACCTTCTTCGTTTTATCTTTGCAAGCTGTTATAAAAAAAGTCTTTATTATCGAAAAAAATCTAAAGTAGGTATTTATCGTGTGGTCCATATTCATACTGAGCTATAAAGATAACACTGATGGCCTATTCAGCCGTTTACTTATTATTAGGAACTTGAAAACTAGTTAGCGGATCATGGATTCAGCAACAAGTTGCAGCGAGTGTATTTTATATGCGAAACTAGTCGGCGATAACTATTATCTCCATCTTCATACTATCGCCAGGCGTTTCATAAACATAGCTTGCGGAGATGACAACTAGGTAATACTAACAAGGGATGAAGACAGGTTGCGTCGACCCCGAAACAAATTGAGATAATTGCAACAGAGTTATAATGATGAGGAACATGTTACCATCAAGTTGGTTCCTAAGCGTGGTGAGATGCGTAGCCACATCGGCGAAGTCGAGTGTGGCGGCGCGGGCCACGTCGCCGGGCTCTGGCACGGGCAGCGTGCAGCCTTCCGACAGCGCGCCGCCGCTCGATCGCATGTACGTGCGCACTATGAAGTGCAGCAGCGTCACGTTCGACTGCTTCGACTGCGGACAATACCACTAGATTTACCTATAGAAATTATAAAGACCGATCAGTCACGACTTTCGCAGGGCGCAGCCTCACATAATGTCTCAGACAATCTTTTACAATCAGAGTGACTAACCGGAGGTAAATATTATTCATGTATATTCAACTCATTCCTTTCAATTCGATGTTATTTCCTAATTAAAAGAATATCAAACTGACGACAGAAGTGTAGTGTACAGTGTAGAAGCAAAAGTTGTGACCCAAACCGAACTTTACGAAAGGGTTTTAAAGTACTTTTTTCGACAACGCGTATGTGACAACACGATTGGAAACTAACAAAAATAGGTATTTGATATTTATTGTTAGTGTATCTTCAGAATAATTGGCAAAGAGGAAAGGCAGGCACCTATATCTCTTTCTAAACTGCACAATTCTAGGTACCCGTGCATATTCTGGTTGGCCATAAATGTTGAGTATATAAAATACAACGTCTAAAACGAAATGTTTCAGCTAGATACAAACATGTCCGTGCAAATACTATTTATGAAAATATGTATCGCGGCGATAGAACAATCACAGTCATGTGAAAGTTGGTTATTTATAACACAAAGGTAATGATATTAACATTGAGTGCATGATAAAGTCCGATTACGTTTTAGTGGTAATTTATTAGTTGGAAATAACGTATCTTTAAACGTTAAAACTACATAAGTAGGTACAGTTCTTGTATATATATAAATTAAAATGAGCAATCTTACAGTATAAAGCTGCGTTTCCATCAGAGATGTGCGAGGATGAGTAGCGAGGTGTGTGTTTGTTAAGAACCAATAAAATCGCTTCATTTACCTAGCCTCGCACAGCGCAAGCGATTCTATTGGTGTTAACCAATTCATCCCTCGCTACGCCTCCTCGCGCATATCTGGTAAAAACGCAGCCTAAGGGCTATTATACGCGGCACTCACACAGAGTATGAGAGCGGTGCCTCTGTTCAAAATATGGCCCAGTCGTTGGAGTGCCCCAAGAGTGCACAAAATGTTTTAGGTACATAATCGACTTCAAATAAAGAAGAGCTATAACTAATATACATGCCTGACAATATTTGGGTACTTTTTGAGCAAATTCACTTATTCTACTCAAGCAAAGCATCGAGTAGGTACTACAAGTAATCTCACCTTAACATCCTTCAGTTTGGAAAGAATCTCAAGACCGAAACCATCAGCTTGTCCCCTCTGACCATTCCCACCATTCATATAGTTGCCGAGAGTCAGGATTATAGCAAACAATCTCTTAAGAGATTCACTGGTTGTCAGAAACTGGAAAAAATAAGCTTGTATTTAATTACATCTACTAAATAGATTTGATAGGATAAGAAAAGTTCTTTGTATGATCATGTGATGAAAACGAAAAAGAGGTGGGTTGAAACGCATGTTAGTAAAAGTGTGAATAAAAAATTTAAATGAGGAATCTTTTCTTTAGCCTCCCTTTCCCTCTTGAGCCTAGAGGGAGAGGGAGGCTAAAGAAAAGATGGATGGATTGAGTGAGGGAGGAGTGATCTATACTAATATTATAAAGAGGTAACATTTGTTTGTAAGTTTGTATGTAGTGGGTAATCTCAGGAACTACTGGTCCGATTTGAAAAAATATTTCAGTATTAGATAGCCCATGTATCGAGGAATGCTATAGGCGATATATATATCATCACGCTAAGACTAAAAGGACCCGAGCATTAATGGAAAATGTAACGCAGACGAAGTTGCGTGGGTCAGCTAGTATGAAATAAAATTCATGGCGTAATGACTGAAAGGACGAAAAATAACGTGTTGGCGACCGCACAATGGGATAGGGGCAGGAAGATGATGATTAGTTTTATTTTATGTGGTCACTCACCTCACAAGTATGTTTCAAATTATCTAGTTTGTGCATTGTTGTGCTAACCGCATCTTCAAACTCTGCTTGAAACATAAAACAGGATATTCGTTCTGCGAAATTTGGTATACCAGATAAATCCTGCAGAAACGCTTCAGGTCTATCTAGCGGTATCTCAGGCTTGCTTTTTAGATGTTCTTTAATCATTGATAACTCTTCGTCAGTGGCTCGCTGGAATTAAATAGAAAACGACAAATGAAAAAATATCGATTCATGTTAGTCAATCAATGTTCTTTTGATATTTTACATTGAATTACAATATACTAACCAATTCGTAAATCTGATTTAACGCTTCTAAACTAACTACCGACGTATCGAAATTGTAAATAGCATTCTCAATCTCTGAGAACTCAACGTGTAAACTTTGCGCGAGAATGCCGACGTTCTGCGATCTTTTGCTGTCCAATATTTTGATCGGTTGAATCTTGGTCTTTACTTCAACCTTTTTCTTGACAGGCGCCTTTATAACTTGTCTTGAGAACAGATCAGTGAATTCTTCAATATTATCTAGGCTGGTTTCTTCTATTTCCAACCATAACGGTTTGAAATTGCTTGATATCGACTCTGTCTGGGCGACGGGCACTGGCGGAGCTGCAAGTATCCGCGTCCAGTACAACGGTTTCATGGGAGCAGCAGGTTTCACTGGTGTTTTTCTTAAAGCTGAAAAAAAGTGGAATGTTAGTCACAATCTTTGTAAACCCCATATTCATAACCACTTATCATATAATACAGCTACTTTACTAGTCCTTTTCACGTCAATTAAGTTAGTGAAAAGCAGACCAACACCATTAGCAAAAAGATGTTTATGAATAAAGGGTTGCATTTTTAAAATGAAATCGTTTTATAGAAGCTGCCGCTACTTACTTGCTCTTTGAACATTCCATCCTCCGAGAGGCGGCGCTGGGAAAGGTACAGGCCCGCTAGACAGGGGCGGTGGAGGGGGCGGGGGGCCTACACCGGGCATACCGGGGGGTGGAGGGGTGTCCATCCCCGGCAAAGGGGGAGGGGGCGGACCCATTCCTGGCATAGGAGGTGGAGGAGGACCCATGCCAGGCATCGGAGGCGGCGGAGGGCCCATGCCGGGCGTAGGTGGAGGTGGGGGGCCCATGCCAGGCATAGGTGGAGGTGGGGGGCCCATGCCGGGTAAAGGGGGTGGTGGGGGGCCCATGCCTGGCATAGGAGGAGGTGGAGGCCCCATGACAGGCGCAGGAGGGAATGGAGGGTCCATGCCAGGCATAGGGGGTGGCGGAGGACCCATTGCGTGTATAGAGGGCGTAGGGCGAAGTGCTAGTTTAGGGGGCGGCAGAGGATCTTCTCCGGGCATATCCATAGGAGGACACGAAGGACCCATATCGGGCAGAGGAGGAGGCGGAGGTCCAAGAGTCATTGGCGGCGATGCGTAGCCCATGTCGGGCATAGGTGGAGAAGGGGGACCCGCACAGGGCACTGTCGGAGGTGGCGATGGTTCTGTTTCAGGATTAGGTTGTAAAATGGTTGGCTCTGAAAATGATGAAGCTGAAGAAATAACTGCATCGGATTTTGTGGTTGTTGGTTTAGGATCTTTTTCGGTCATTGGAGAGGAGGGCAAGTCCAACTCAGGTGTAGCAGGAGGTGTTCCTGGCATCGGAGGTGGAGGTGGAGGCATTCCTGGTAAAGGGGGAGGGTGGTAAGGTACAATTTGACTAGCCAGGTTAGCTCTGACTGGCGAGACTTGCGCTATAACAGATGTCTCTATGGTGTGTTGCATAGACTTAGCAGATATAGTCAGCTCCGGGGACCGGTCAGATATTGATAAACATGTCATTTTATCATCTGACCCAGCTGTACTGCTCAGATTGTCATTGTCCAATGAGATAGTACTTGAATGTCCCAGTGATGACTGACTAGTTGATATTGGTTGCTTTTCAGTAGTTGTGTACAAAACTTGAGTGTTTGGTACATGACATATCTTTGCATTCTCTAATGTAGGGGTCTCTTCTTGTTTAATAAAGCCTGTGGAACTTTTAGCACTATATGTAATTAAATCAGTTGAGTCATAGGTGCTGCGAAACGATGCATCTGATGAGCCACTGGTGTGGTCTACATTGTGAAGGTATTGGTCACTGTTCCTCTTCGTGCATTCAGTAGTGTTGAGCTCTGATAGATCATCTTTACGATAACTTTTGTTACAATCTCTACTCTTATTCAACTTACAATAATTTACTATTTTTTCAGATCTGACATCAGGTTTACTAGTAATAGCCATCTCACTTTTATGTTCTAAACTACTTAAATCTAGTGTTTTATCAATATTTACATTTGTTCTTAGAGGGTCATATTCAGGTATGTTTATCACAGGTTTATTTGATAGCTTATTTAGGTCACTGACAAAATTTGAAGTCTGTACTTCTTTGCTTGTTAATTCTGTTCTGGCTTTTAAAAGATTATATTCATTGATAGAATCACGACGCTTCTCCAAGTTCTTATTGAGGGATTCAATTTGTGTATTTATTCTATATTTTTCTATTTGATATTCAAGCTCTTGAAGTTTTTTCTTCAGTTGAGATATTACTACTTTAGCTTCGTCAATGTCACTTATTTCTTCATTATTGTTTTGGCTAAAGAACTTATTGTTTTCTAGATCACGTTGGTTGTTGTCCTGCGTAAAGTAGGCAGAGTCTTTGTCAGGTGGCCACACCGTTGTGTGTAGTCGGCCTGGTGTGACAGGTTGTAGTGCCGGCGCCTCCATATGAGCCCAGTAGTACATCAAATTTGGCTGGAATGACAATAAATTAATGGTTTTTAGCTGTTTGTTTATTCATTTTCATACCTTACTGTTGAGAGAGTAGTTGCAAACTAATAATTTATAATCTGTTTAAAACTGAGTTGAATCATTTACAGTTAAATGGTTAAAATGAGACACAATGAAACAAAAACTAGGCAACCTAAACATGAAGAAACACAGGTATTGTTGATCATGGCTATTCATTAGCTTTGCCATAAAACCAACATCTTAACACATTAAAAGCTGCATGTCTCAGTGTTTACTATGTGAAATAGTTTGCATGACTTGATTTGTGTTAAGACAGAATTTATCTGGTTTCTAAAAAAATATTTGAGAACAACATAAACTGATTTTTTAAGAACTTTAATTTTAGTTGAAAGGTAGGTAAGTACACAGTTCTGGATGTTTTAAAGACTGATATAATAGTCTGACTTAAAAAAGGATATATTCTTAGGTGCATTCTAATGAACTTTACACTAAATTGAATTGTCTGTACCTACTGTAAAAACACATGCAAATCTAGAACAGAGCAGACTGTTTGGTTAGGCATTAATTTTTCTCGGACACACTAAGATACACATGCTTTTATTTGAAACGGTAGAGTAATTACCTTAAATATAGTTTCCGTGGGCGCATCCTTGTCAGATATTTGCCTAAGGACGCCAGCGGCTAGAAGATTGGTACAGTACTGTATCCCAAGGTTCTTCTGATCTTGAACACTTAACAAAGGTTTTAAGTGACTGTTCTCCGTTATTGATGATATGTACCAGTTCAGGAGCATCTGACCTGGAAGTAATTTAAACGTATTTTGTTCAAGCTCCTACAACGCACTATTTCTAAGTAGTTTTTGAACATAAACAAGGTTGGCCACAAAGATTGGCCAGTTGGCCACCAACGGCACCAACCATTCATTTACCTACATTACCATGTAGGCATGTAGGTTTGACAGCTGATGCAAATTAGTGATGTGCAACCGGCGCAACCGCACAGCGTGATCATATCGATAAATATGCATTGTTTTGCATCTACTATGGTGTAATGTGAACTACTCTTTAGTTTGAAGCGGACATTTCCAATTATTACAAATGTAACTTTACAAAAAGTACAACTATTTTAACAGTTTTATTTTGTAATGTCACTGATTTATTCACGGGAGTTTAACATAGGTATCACAGGAATCATCTTAGTGTTTTTTGAGACTGTTCTTTTCACAACAGAAACAAATTTTTTGCTTTAGTGATTTGTGGCAGGGGAAACTTTTTAGGGAAGTATAAACGTCGTACATATAGGCAAAGAGATGGGAAGCGGAAGAGATCTGACTAAAACTATATTTTATGGATAGGTTTACAACAATTTGGGTGATCTTATCGCTGTAATAACTTTAAAAATAAAATTGACAATAACTACATTTTTTAAAAAGACTAGGCTTGTCTCACTGGCATCGGCAACGCAAAATCTGTCCACAATCGCACCACCCGGGCCATGAACGATTTGTCATTAAACTTCGTGGAATGCGAGGGCATGAAAAGACTTAGATTTTTCGATAATCTCAAGGATTAAGAATGTGTGTCACGAAGGAACGTACCTATACCGAACGTTCATTAAGACATGCAATATGAGCGTTCCGGCGAAAGTGGCAGCCACTTTAGCTAAATACGAAATAATAAATACCCCACAGAGGCGCAGACGTAAACAACTTGCGGCTTACTTCCACTGAGGGCGCCAAGAATAGTGTTTGTCAATGAGAACACCCAGGTTTTTCACTGATGAAGGGTCTGGGTGAAGAACTGAATGGTTGAGCAACTTTAAGGCTGCTGACAACAATGACTTCAGTCGTCGATTACCCATATCTGGAAAGTATTCTACAGTATTAAATTTTAAATGACAAAATGTAATATTGTAGTTCTAAACAAATATTTAGTGACATTTTATCATTTCGATAATTTAAGGAACAGAGGCGAGGAAAATTGGTGGGGAAAGTTGTATCCTACAAGATTTAGCTGGCGAAAATAATACAATGAAGTCACCGACCAATTCACTCGTTAGACAAAAAGTCAACGATTGTGACGTAGAATCTATTTGCAGTTACGTAATGACTGTGCCGTAAGGAGCGGCGCTGATATTCCATCCCAGGAATATCAGCGCCGCTCCTTAGGGCATGTCGTCACATCTTGGTAGCACCGATTACTTAGATATCTGTAATCTTTGCATAGATACAGGAGCATTTCCAAATTCTTTATAGAAGGCCCAATCTATAAGGGAGGGAAGAGAAACTGTGTCGATAATTACAGGCCTATATCAGTGCTGTCATCGGTTTCAAAGATTCTTGAGCGAATTCTCAGTAAAAATCTAAGAAGTTTTCTTAATAAGTATAAAACAATAGCAGATAATTAGTACGGATTCCGTTCAGGAGTCTCCACTGAAGACGCTGTGCTAGACCTAATGGAATATATTGCTAAAACACTGGACATCAGTTCAAAGTGCCTTAGAATATTTCTGGACCTGTCAAAAGCCTTCAACACAGTTTCTATTCGCATCCTTATATCTAAGCTAGAGTATTCGGGTGTACGAGGCATAGCACTGGAGATCTTCAAAGATTACCTGAGTAATCGCAGCCAGCGAGTTAAAATAGACTCTGGCTATAGCGATGAAGAGGTTGGGTCTTACGGTATACCCCAGGGAAGCAAACAGGGTCCCACACTTTTCTTAATCGACATAAAGTCTCTGTAGTATCCCAATCCCATCTTCTAAGATTTATGTATATGCTGATGACACAGCGATTCTAATTCAAGGACGTACTTGGGAGGATGTGAAAGCAAAGTCGGAATTTGCACTGTCTGCAATAATGAACTGGGTTGACTGAAACTTGCTGACACTTAATCTAAATAAAACTCATTATATACCCTTTGCTATCCACCGTAACACTAAACCCACAAATAACTTCGCGATAACAGCTCACTCATGCCAGAATCAGTTGGTATTATGCTCATGCCCCTTCCATTGTTAAAGCTGATAGTATGAAATACCTAGATGTGCATATTGACGATGGGTTGAGATGGGAGCAACACCTTGATACACTATCAAATAGAACACTTTGTCTTATAAACCATCTTGAAGATGGTTTATAAGACGAAGTGTTCTATTTATCTCTCCGTGAATCTGCTGGGTTTGACACTCTCAAAATGGTGTACTAGGTATGCATTATGCCAATCCATCATTGGATATTGCATAACTGTATGGGGTGGAGTAGCAATGACTTGTTTTCTGAGAGCAGAGAGGGCACAGAGGGCGGTACTTAAAGTTATGACAAAAAAGCCACATAGATACCCAACAACGCCACTTTACACTGACTGCAAAGTATTAACAGTTCGACAGCTCTTTGTTCTTCAATCTGTTCTCAGAATACATGGCTGCTTACCACGTTCTGACCCTAGGAAGCGAACATATGTGCCCTCAGGTGTACAACACATCACGTCGTTCGCAATACATCAATACTATGTCCTGAGTATTCAAATATATATAAACTATAGAAGGCACTAGACATAATTGACTTAAATAAATATAAAGTTAAATCAGTGACTACGGATTGGCTCATGCGGACTATATTAAAACTAACTAAACTAACATTCACGCACTTATCATTCTTATAGACACACACACACACACACACACACACACACACGCAGTCTGTATATTACTTTTGGATGAATAAACATTTTGTTTATTATTATTATTTTTTTTATTTAGGAGAAGAAGAAGAAGAAAAATGTTTATTTGGGACTCGCACAAAACAGACAAAGTAAAATACATTAAAGCTAACGTAACGATAACTAATAATTAGTTAGTTAAGGTGGATGCTCAAGGGTAGCCCGCGAAATTCAAATATGTTTATGTTTTTTGCAATTTGCAGGTCATTGTGAAGTTGTATGTTGAACAGAATACGATTCGCGATCGTAAAGAGCATTTATCTAAAGGATTATAACCATTTGAATCATGAATATAACCCTCTAAGTTCATATAACTCGTTAATTTCGTGAAAAAGTCATTCAATCGAGTTGTATTTTTTTTTTTTTTTTTTTATACAAACGGGGAAACTCTTGGCTCAAATCTCACCTGATGTAAAGTGATGATTAGGCCGAAGATGGAAGCGAGTTTCACTTGGAATCCTCTTACACAGAGGATGTATGAACTTAGAGGGCTATATATTGATAATTAAAATGGGTATAATTCTTTAGATAAATATGCGTTACGGCCGCGAATCGTATTTTATTTGACATACAGCTTCACACTGACCGGCAAATTGCAAAAAATATCAAAATATTTGAATTTCGCCGGCTACCCTGGTGCTTCCACCTTAATTAAATCTGTGCGAGGCCAAAAAGATCTCAGCGTGTGATATTTAAAAAATAAATAACACAGCGCTGGTGTTATGATAGGGCCTGTGATGCCACAGACGCACTTACGTAACACATATTAAATAGATATATAATTTATAAAATTCTATATAGGTTATAATAATAGATTACTAATAATATACTATTATGGCAGTGACGGTAAAAGAAATGGCGTGGGAATAGTTTTTATCTATTAAATGGAAAGACGATATGTGATCGAGGTAAAAATAATTAATTATAGATTGATAGTTGTGAAAGTTATAATGGACAGTGTGATGCTGAGTATAGTTAGTGTGTATGGCCCGCAGGTTGGATGTGATGAAAGGAAAAAAAAAGAAGTTTTGGGAGGACTTTGATACAAGTTTAATGACCATCCCCTTGCATGAGGAATTGGTAGTTGGAGGTGACTTTAATGGGCATGTACGATGAACGAAATTTTTTTATGAAAGAGTACATGGGGGATGGGGTTTAATAATAACGAGGGAGAGACGCTGCTGCAATTCACTACTGCATTTGACCTGGCAGTCGGCAGTAGCCAACATGGTTCCAGAAAAGAGATAAAAGCCTTGTCACAAACAAAAGTGGTAACCACAAGACCCAAATCAAGTATTTTCTAGTTAGGCACAACAATATACAGCACGTCAAAGACTGCAAAATGCTGCCAGGAGACGATTTGGTCTCGCAACACAGACTCCTGGTTATGGTATTAGGGATAAGAGCAAAGAGCGCAAAGGACGCAAAGAGCGTCCGCCTACTAAAATATAGCATACGCTAGAGAAGAATTATTGGATCGAAGTGTGAATAGAATCTGGCATGAGATAGCTCATTCCAGCTTTCATTTACACTTCGATCATTCATGTCTGCCATTTCTATAATTTTGTCTACCTCTCGGTTCTCTAAAGTATGTATGTAGTATAAAGTATAAATCAAACAGCGAAGGATATTTTGGGAGAGACAAAAGGAAGAGGCACAATAGAGAGGGATACATTGTGGTGGTCCACAGAAATACAGAAAGTGTTGAAAGAAAATGAAGAAATTCAACGAATGGCAGAGTGTGGGACTGGAAACCGTTACTTTGAAAGCTGAAAAAGAAGAGTGAGTATGGTGGTAAAAACAAAGCTAAGAAAGCCTTGGCAATAGCAAGAGCAAAAGCTCAGGACAAGTTGTACGACGCACTCGACAGTCCAGCTGGCCAAAAAGACTTGTACCGGCTTGCTAGAGCAAGAGAGAGGAAGGCGAAGAATGTTAGTATGATAAGATGTGTTAGGGATGAAGCTCCAGCAAAAACTGATGAATGAGGAAAACCAATCAAGAAGATTAAGGAAGGAAGGAAGGATTAAGAGAATAAACCAGTGAATGAGGGGTTAGTGAGAATGGTCAGTGTGGATAAAGTGAGATCAGCAGTGAATCGAATGAAGAATGGTAAAATAATTGGTCCAGACGAAATTCCAATTGAAGTGTGGAAGTCGTTACGGGTAGATGGATGGGCGTGATTGGCTTTATTATTCAATTAGTTGTTGCTGCAAGAAGCTGAATGGTGCAAAAGTTCGTTGGTGGCCATCGTCAAGAACAAAGGCTATCTGATGAAATGCAACAACTATAGAGGAATAAAGCTAATTTCACATAGTTTGAAAGCCTGGGAAGAAGTAGTTGAAAGGCGGCTGAGAGAAGAGAGTGTAATCTCACAGAACCAGTTCGGTGTTATGCCTGGTACAACGAATGTCATTTTCGCAATTCGCCAGCTTTGCGGGAAATATAGAGCTGTCTACAAAAACTTGCATATAGTATTCGTTGACCTCGAAAAGGCATATGACCGGTGGGTGCCTCGTCAGGTTTTGAGGCGGGCCTTAAGGAGAAAGGTGGGCCTGGGATTCTTGAGAAGTGTATGAAGTTGATGCAGTACCCAAGTTCGGTCTGCAGTGGGCACTTAGTGCGGCCGTCGGTTTGCATCAGGGGTCGGCCTTCAGCCCTTATCTCTTTCTGGTGATAAAGAACGTTCTGACGTCTAACATCCAGGAAGAGGCACCCTGGTGTATGCTGTTTGCTGATAACATTGTGGTGGTTGCCGAAAGCGGCCTAGAGGTCCAGAGCAGATTGGAGCCGGGGTGACGAATACTGGACAGTGTTGGCCTGAAATTGAGCAGAACCAAAACAGAATTCCTTTTCTGCGATTTCGGCGGTCTCTCCAGTCCTATGCCTATAACTCTCACCGGTCGGTTGGACCTCGGTTCGCTTGTTCAGGGGGATGGTGATATAGACCGAGACGTAACGCACACGACAAATTGCGATCCACGGATGCCCTTCAAGTTGAAAGGCAAAATCTACAACTCCGTGATAAGATCTGTCGTAATGTGTGGATGTTGGGATGTGAAAAATACGGATGAAAATAGATTGCACGTAGCGGAGATGAGACGAAAGTGAGAAATGACTACATTAGAGGTAGTTTAAAAGTGGCGCCAGTGACGGAAAGTTAAAAGAGGATCGCTTGTCTTGGTATGGTCATGTGAAGAGGAGGGATGAAACGCATGTAACTAAAAGAGTAATGAATATAAACGTGGATGGATGGAGAGGGAGAGGAAGGCCAAAGAAAAGATAGATGGATCGTGTGAGGAGCCATATGAAAGAAAAGGGAGTTAGTTATAGTTTGACGGCTGGAGTGACACCTTTTCCACTCTGCCCAGAGTAGAAGAAAAAAAAGGATCCCAAGTAACATGGGATATGGGCAGCAAGATGATGGACATTTAATACAGATTTATTATTTGTGTGTGTGCGACAATTTGATAAGAATAAGAATAGTTTATTATTCAAGATATTAGTTACATTCAAATGTGTTGATTCCTGGAACTCACACTAGGATTCCCTGTGTCGTGGGATCCAGGCTCCTTCGTTCCGTTTACATTTGCTGTTATACATGTAAAAGGTATAAGTAAATGCCACAGAAAACATCTAAACATGATTGATTCTTTTTTGCATTCCTTTTATGATACTCATGTTTCAACAAATAAATGTCTTGTCTTGTCGAAGGATGAACCTGTCGACCATGAGCCATAGATACTCTACTCAGAAAAACGAGCCAAATCTTTATAGATCATAATAAACCACCACAGTCAATTTACAATGTAACTTCCGACCGTCCGTCAGTGTAAAGTTGGCAGGGTGAGAGAAGTTCATTGGAAATAGAATTTATAAACAAAACGAAGAGGACGCTGCCCTGTAGTACTCCGGCAGAGGTATTGCTCCATGACGAAAATGGACCTTCAATGCAAATACATTGTCGGGTGTCAAAGAGGTTACTACGAAATCAATCAGTTGCTGTTGGAGAAAAGATGTCAGGAGAGCAGAGTATGTTGAGCATGGCGACGAAAACATCAAAATCAACGGTGTTAAAAGCAATTAGTCTTCAGCAATGCTTTCAACACCGTCGATTTTGAATGTCGATGGGAAATTACCGTCAGATCTCCGTTTTTTAGCACGTCTAATACAATAATAAATAACAAGAGCTGTTGTAGTGCTTGCTATGTCCAGAGGGCTAATTCACGTATAATTTTATGATGCGCCGATTAAGTTTTAGTGCAGTTGCAGTTAAGTTTAAGTTTGAGTGATAAACGGTAGGTATTCTTGTAATCTTTGAACTGCGCGTAAACTGCGCATGAACTGCACGTCAACTGTACGACAACAAACTTACTGACGGTGGAGAGAAAAAATATTACTCACTAATAATCAAATAGAATTGATTCAAATTCAATAAATTTGACGTTATTATAATATTAAAACTTAACTTTAATTTCATAAGCTGTTATTTTGGGACTTCAAACAAAAAGTAGAATACCGATCATGTTGCGTTCCGAAGCACGCACCAAAGACGTGCTACAGTAGAATGCTGTTGTTGCGCTCGCGTGACACAAACTTGACGCGAGCGTGTCTGACAGCGGTAGAGAATACGAAAAGCGTTGTTTTGATCGAAACTTAACTTCAACTGCACTGCAACAGCACTTATTTATTTACGTGAATTAGCCTGCTGGGCGGATTGGACATTGGAAAAAATATGAAGGCGGTTTTTTGCTCAGGAAACCGTGATTATAAAAAGGCGTTCTTGGACTTTCTATGTATACAAGGCAAACCTGACTCACTGGCTTATATAACAACGCACAGCCGAAACTATACTGGTCGTAGAAAGCTGAATGTATCTAATTTGGCATGTTACACTCCGTAGGGGTGCACTTAGAAAGGATCTTCCAAAATTCCTACGGGAACGGGAAAAACGGGATATGCGCGTACGAAGTCGCGGGCGATAGCTAGTTTAAATAAAACTATTTATTTTAGGGTCGAGGGGCTTTGCGACCGGGATCGCGGATTCCACCTATATTTATTTTGAGTATAGTACTTTGGGACTACAAGGAAATCCGCGGTCCCAAAACCCCTCGACGCTAAACGCAATAAAGTTATTAATAAGAGATACATTGGCTAATTGGGGAAGAGCTTATTATGCAAGTAAGTAAAGCAATGGGGCACGTCCGGGAGTTCCCCCCGATTTCCGTTATTAATATTTCTTTTTAATTATAATACAATTCTAATCGGTACATCCAGGGCCTGATTAACCCTTAGGCTAATTAGGCTGCAGCCTAGGGCGCGAGGATCGGGGGGGGCGCACTGAAATCGTGTCTTCGCATGCACTAATCTAGTCTATCATTGCATCTACCCTACATATTTCCACTAGACCGAGCCAAAACACAAACTGCGCTTGAGAGTCCCTGATTTTAACAATAAATTTTGAAATTTTAAAAAGCGCGCGTGAATCGAACTGGCTTAGTGTGTGCATTTAAAAAACCGGCTGGGTGATAGTTTTATGTCATCCAAGTACCTAATCGAAATTGCGTATTTTGCTTTTCTGCGATTTTGTAGTGGTGTTACTTGTTAGGTGTGGGCCGGGTACCACTAAAAAGTGAAAAATAAAATAAGTCGGTTGTATTTTTTTTGTAAAAAGTTTTTTTTTTTATATTATTGATGATTTAACAATCTGTATCTGGAAACTGGTCACTGTTTTTTATTATTTTCATTGATGTTTTATGATTTTTATTGTTGTCAATAGGTATGTTTAATGATTATATAAATAATTCAATTTCAATACAATCTAATCTACTCAAGGAATTTCAATTTTAATCTTTATTTCAATAATTTCATTAATGTTAATTTATGTCTAATTTAAAGTCAAATGTAAAAGTTGTAGTACACCTGTAAGTGACATATTTGCACAGAACATAGCAATGTACAATTTATGTAACTTTTTTTGCAAATATGTCCTTGGTGTTCCTAAATAAAATAAAATAAAAATAAATTAGAAGTAAAGCAAAGGAGTTAAAACAACTATATATGCCACTGATTTAGAAGAAACCTTTGCAGAAGAATGCGTCCACTTGGCGCAGTTTTTAAAATCTGACACCGAGACCGAGCATTCTATTTCTACCAGAACCCCAAAAGGTTTGTAGCAGTTAATAAAAAGTTTTAATATTTCATGCATATTCATATAGAATGTGGAGATAATATTATGGATTTTTTTGACAATGAGTGATACCAACTGCAGCGGCGAAAGGTCTTTTTCAGCACTTAAAAGAGTAAAAAATTACTTGCGCTCCACACTCCGCCAGCAAAAACTTGCAAACTATTAAATTTGAAGAAATTGTGGAAAGATTTGCAAACGCTAAAGCACGAAAAAGGACTTTTGTATAATCTAATAATAATTACTTAATTATTATAATTTTCAAATAAATCATTAATTATTTGCAAAAATGTTTCACTTGTATGATGCCTGTCCTCTTTTTTTTAACAATAACAGAAGTGTAAATACGTATTTAAAAAATACTCAAGTCGAAGCAACTTCACAGACTAGATGACCACGCTCATGGTCAATGGCAATGGCAACTAAGTTTTTTATAGAAACTAAGCCAATACAAGTCATCCTGCCAAACACGACATGGATTTGGTTTCCTACTTGGTAGCCTGCACTCACTTGTCATGATTTTGGTTTTATAATGCGTGAAGTACTTTGCCTTTATGTACGGTTTTTTTTTTTGGGATGGTAAAATCATCAAATTAGTCCTCCCGCCCTGGGTGGGGCGGAAGGGACTGTCAGACTTTTACTGACCAAAATCCACCCGTGTTTCTTCGGATGCCCTTTTCGTTCTGGGGCCACGGTATCCTGTTTAGACAATCCTGCGACCCCAGCAGGCTGCCTTTATGTACGGTCAGCATAAAAAAAAATGGTTTGCCACCCTAAGGTTGAATGTCATGCAGATTAAAGGACAACATTATTTCGCTTGCAAATCGATCTGAAAACTTTTGTAGGTATTATGAACCATGTTAAAATTTTCACACTACTACTCTACTCACTACTTTTTAGGCCGTCCGTAATACACCTGGCGAGGGCGCATCCTCATAATTAGCCTAGGGCGGGCAGAACTCTTGATCAGTCGCTGGGTACATCTTCGACAGATTGTGTTAGAAATGACGTCATGCCTACGCTCTAACTCTAAAAGGTAAGCAAGTGCTAAATTATGTGTTTACTGTAGATAATTGGTCTACGTAACCTCTCGATGATCGGATTTTGACCTTTACGTAACCTATCGGGAACCGAGATTCATGCATACTAATGCTTATCCTTGGTTTGGTTTGAAAATTGGGTCCTGGGCCTGAAACGTACATTTGTGAAGCAATTCTTTCAACGGCAGGGTGTCGTGCGACACATTGATGGTACACAACACAGTTGTTTCACTTTGACAGTAAATTTGTATCACAATCACCGACATCATCAAGTCGCACTCTATGTGAACTTTACAACTTTTCTTATTTAAAACAAGCAACTGGAAACGATACCACTGCAGGGTCTTTGGCATATTCATTTTTAACTTTTTCGGTGGCACATATAACACTAGAGCACGATTGTTAATTAAACACTTTGATACAGCACGGAGTAATTTAATTTTAGGTGTTATTTCAGCTCTCAGCAGCGCATAGTCATCGTTATGCAAGCGCACAATGTTCCCGATGTCTTGCACTCCTTTTCTTCTCGACCGAAACTGACTAAGAAATGTCACATAATTGAACTGAGCTACTGAAGAGTTGGTGAAGTTAACTCGAGTTGTTGACAGTTGCATATTAAAGTCTCAGATAAAAGAGCTCGCGCTCTTAATGTCACGTATGCACACAAGTTACTAATGGCCACTCTGCTAAGGCTAATGATTAGCGGCGATAAGAAATTATGGGCTATTTGCTAATAAGAGATAACATTCTTATCGCTGTGTTCATTCACCTGTTAGCGCCGTGATAAATTTGACAGATGACTTTTGGTTGTATTTTAAATCGGTCGCGCCTAATAAAGTCAACAAACTTAATTTTGGAGTGGAATTCCCTGCCAGAGTCTGTTCCCCGATGGCTACAACCTGGGTTTCTTTAAGTCAAGAGTGAATATGTTACTTCTAGACAACTAATTCCATCTTCGACCGCATCATCCTTTACCATCAGGTGAGATAGTGGTCAAACGTGGCGTTTCAAGATTAAACTCACTAGTGAAGCGAGGGAGTAAATACAAGAATCCTGAATGTAGCGAGGGATTCTACGTGTTTTTGCCTTGGGCTAGCAAGACACCTTTATCCCAGAGTCACGCATATTCTACTTTTCACACCTACTGCAAGAAAATTGTGCGCAATTCATGCTCTAGGCGGCTGGCCGCGACCGTTGGCCTCCAATTTGAGTTCCAAATTCAAATCACATTATTTACCTCCGAGCAAAAATTATATTGTATTGAATTTCATTAAAATCAATAATTACCTACTTAGGTTGAATATCTATGTAATACCTATAATCTAACGTTTTCGTGCAGGTGACGTGAAATCGTAGATTATGCACCGAAGGGATTTAAAGCGGTGTCTTATGTCACAGGCGTCATATTGAATCCCGAACCTTATGAAGGATTTGAAAGTTAACTCACAAGCGAAGCGAGGGAGTTAATAGACGAATGCAGCCAGAGCTTCAAGCTAGCCCTAGGCAAACACCTTTATCTCTGAAGAGCATAATCTGTTACTTTTCACACCTACTGCGAAAAATGTTAGCAAGTTATGAAGAGAGATTGCTGGCCGCGAGCGGTTCCGGTCGACCTCCAAGTTGATTTCCAAATTCAAATCCAATTAGTGACCTTCAAGCAATAATATTGTAGAGAAATTCATTAAAACCCCCGGGCAATAATGACTTACTTTAGCTTGAATTTGCATGACATATTCCGACGTTTCGTGCATGTGGTGTGAAAACAATATTAGGTACCTTCAAACTTTTCCAACAGCTTAAAGTTGAGTTTGTCGGGCACAAACTTGGGGCGCACCACCCTGGATTCCGTGAGTTTGTCGAGTGTGAGAGACGCTACCTTCCTCAGCACATTCGAATCGGACATTAGCGTGTCACTTACACTGGAATGCCTGCGGTCTTTCTCTGTTACAACTGAAATAAAAAAACAGGTATTCATTAATAAAGTATTATTTTATAACTTATATCTACTGGGACAAGTTCACAAGGAGTACTAAAACATAAGAAGCTGTTTAGGTTGAAATTGAGTTGAGGTTAAGTGTTTCTACCAAGACTCTGGTGGTAGTATGGCAGTGTTATTGAGGGGTTGCTCAACAAATCTACCGATAGGTTGGCAATTTTTGCAACTGCTCTTATTTGCGATGCTTCAGCACAGCTATGACAATATACAGTAGATAAATCTGAAGTCCAATTATTACTGTACACAGCGTTCAATATCTAATATCGTCAGTGATAGTGAAAATCCGCGTAACTAGCATTGGATATAATTCCGCGTATCTGCACTCTGTGAAGGGTTTACAGAGGAAGTTTATAAATTAATATTTTTCTTATATAAACGGCTTTTGACCTCATTTATACATGGACAGTAATAATTCATGAGTTTTAGGAACTATTAACAGTGAAAACCTAAACCTAATAAAGTCTAAATTGTATATTAGTAGAAATCAATTTTAAAGTCTTGACTATATTGTCTGGAGCTACATTTTTCAGATACGCGGAATTATCCAATGTTAGTTCCGTGGATTTGCACTATCACTGACGATATGTTTCATTAGTGACAATAGTGACAGTAAACATATTTACATCAATTTATTTATGAATTGAAATTTTTGTTACACTCGCATAGCAATTTCGAGTCATATCTACTTGCTGTTCTATGAGAAAGTTGTGAGGATTAGAGTACAAAAAGGTATTCAATCAATAGTTTCTTAATTGAGTAGAGACGCATTATAATCCAACGGCATTCATTTTGCTAGTATGAGATTCTATTGATTCTCAAAGAAAAAACGTAAAACCTCCCGGCTGTAACTTCCTCGATTTTGCTTAGAATATTATACTTACGTTCTATTGAATTACATTAAAACAACAACAGTTCAGGAAAATCTAGGATCTCTAGAGATAATTTGCTCTCTTTGTTTCATTTGGTTTCATCAATCTGTTTCTCTCATTAGGTTCCTAATGAATATAGTGACAAATTTATAAGATAGTAATACCTAACTAAGGATGTGTTTAAATTATTCCTTTAAAAGTTGTTGTGTGTATCAAACTTAAGCATTCAGTGAGCATTTTTTATGCCATACTAACACTCTGAGGCAAATAACGAGAAAGATAAACCAAAAAATGAGTAAATTGACCACATGATGAGATCTTAGTTATGTTCATAGCTATCACGCCAAAGGTAATCATGTTTCATTACAAGTGCGGGAAATGTCTTATGTAAGTGAGTACTAAGTATGTTTTGTTATGTAGATGTTGTTACACATCGATTCGCCTTAGCGACGTTAAATCTCAGTTAATAGAGCTGAAAATTGATTGTTTAGGGCTTGGTCTGCTTCGGAGCCGGTGCGTAAAAACATCAACAAACTGGTTTGCTCGCTCATTGTTAAAAGTAAGTGCTGTATGCCAGCAACAGGTACCCAAGAGAATAGAGGCTGCCATACGAATAGCAGTAAGTAGGTGAAAAGGGGCACTGTGGAGCATTGATTGATTCGTACGAGGATTTGCGATAAGCGAGTATTACGCAAATAGATAACTAACGTGGATACACTTTATCTCTATGCTCTTAATGTACGAGACGAGACGAGGATGATACGTTTTCACTAAATATATGTTTCGAAACTCTTTTCATTGTTATGAAATATGTTGTGTAATCTGACTTGTATGTTGGTCTTATTAGGTGGAGGTAAATAGATAATATGTAACATTGAATGTGTATCAAAGAGGAAATCTCTCAACTGCAATAAACAACAACTTGTTGAACAAAAAAAAAAACAACAAAGCCTCAGAGAGCCTCTCGGGGAGGACAGCTGGATATAATGGTTTATTAGTAAACTGACCGTTGTCTAGTAACGTGAGAGACGGCTCGCAAGCCACCGGAGGGAGCTCCACCTTCCGATGTTTGGACAGTGTGAACGACGTCTGTCCCGGGCACGCTTTCACCCGGTTGTCGAGGAAATCGTGATTGCACTCGTGGGTGATCCGTTCTATATCGCGTTCCGCTTGGTGGACGCCACACCAGCCCGAAAATGCAGTGCCCATAACCTTTTCATTCTCGCTGATCTCGTTTTTGTCACCACTGTCATCGAAAACGTCATTTTTTTCTTCTTTTTCTAAGTCGTCGGTAGAGAGCGAGGAGGCGGCGTCATCGTGGGGCATGTCTACGGTCATGCTGTGGCTGGCGGAGAGCGCGGGCGGCGCCAGCGGCGGCGGGCAGGGCGTGAGGGTGCGCGGCAGCTCGTCGGGCGCGCTGTCGCTCTCGGCGGAGTAGTAGCACTGGTTGAGCTCGACGGCGAGCGGCGTGAGCGGGTCTGTAAACACTGACTCGGAGGTGGAGTCGTTGGCGGGCGAGAGCGCCGGCGGCGGTGGAGCGGCGGCGGGCGACTGGTCGCGGGTCGGTGACCGCGGGCCGCGCTCGCACCTGGTCACCGTTAGCTCCGACTGCACGCTGGCCGCCTCTGCGCCCTCCCCCTGCCGTAATGTTTTGAACACGCACTCGACCGTATCGTTATCTGATATTTCGATCGGTTCGTTGATATCTGAATCTGGCGTTTTATCATACTCCCTGTCGATGGCGTCACGTTTGGCATCGCTCTTTTTCCGTCCATGTTTTTTGCTTTCTCTTCCTGGTGATTTTCTGTTCAGGTTTCGCATAAAATGTTTACCCTTCGCAGGAGATTTTCCAGTTTTGGATTGTTTTTCATTGGTTTGAATGTTCCCCATGATGTAACAGATTCTATAACATTCATTTAATAAACTTTATAAACTTGAATGATCTCTACTGAACGACGCAAAATATATAAAATCTAATTTGAAGCAGTTTCACAGCCCTTGGTTGTCTGAATCCAACCCTCGTCCATCTTCATCCCTGGACATGCGCAGTTCAGACGAGGAAGATCAATATTTTTGGTGCGTCCAAAATTAAAGTTTTGAACTACCCTAAATCTTTTCTTTTATATCTAAATCATTTTCCCTCATACGTATTATTTAATTTTGTTTACTTGTATTTTATCTTCAATAAATAGCAGATTGAAGTCGACAAGTTTGTCAGACTCAGTTGAGTCGGGCAACTTTTCTTAATTCTGTGGTATGCCACTAGATGGCGGGACCGGTTTGTAATATCGTAAAAAACAAGTTGAAGAGCAAGATCCTCGGTCACAGCCAATGGTTATCCTGTTGATGTGTTGATTGCATTTTGGGGTGCTAGTGGTAGTTTTGAATTGTAGGTAGTTCAGATAGCTAATGTTGAATGTTATTGGCACTTGAGGATCTTCAAACTTGTAAAAATATAGGTATAGGCATGTTTGGTTATTGACACAAGCGAGTACCGATTCTAAGATCGGACCTGCTGGTTGTTCTTTCTTCTCTCATAACAGCATCACTAGTTGACTAACGGACAATGCATAGGCCCTTTTTTTTTAGGTATGGGAAATCATCCAATGACTTCTCCCGCTCCGGGCGGAGCGAGAGGGAGTGTCAGATTTCTACTGACTAAAACCCATCCATGTTCCTTCAGTGCCCTTTGTGTTCCGGAGCCACGGTATCTCTTTCGAATAGTCCCGCGACTCAGGTAGGCGTCGGCCCTTTCGGGCTCCTCCCAATGCAAACTCTCTTTGAGGCGCACGTGGAACACGAACGCTTCGTCGACACGGCCTGTCGTCAGATGACGGACGGACGGCGAGCTGCCCATAGCTCACCGTCCACAGGCCCGCGCCTACGGTGGCCGGAGGTCACCAGGTGGCCTCCGACGCCCGCGGCGTCTACCACGTTGGCCGGGACGAGAGGTTCTCTCCCTCTCCCACTCCGCCACCTCCTTCGCTAGCATGACTGCTTCGCAGAAGGAGGTGACGGCGTCCCATTCCGTCTCGCTCGGCCATCGGCTTCGCCCGGACGCGAGAGGTCGCCGCCTATCGCCGCTTCGAGGACACGGCGGTGCTCCACCCAAGCGGGGCACACCTGCACAGTGTGCTCCACCGTGTCCTCCGGTCGATCCTCGCAGTGGTGACACCCGGGCGTTTCCTCCCGCCCGATTCGGTGCAGGTACCTCCCGAAACATCCGTGTCCGGTGAGGACCTGCATCAGGCGGAAGGTGAGGACGCCGTGGCGCCTCTCTAGCCACTCCGCCAAGAGGGGACTTATCGCCACTGACGTGGCGTGCCCTGCGCTGGGTTGCGACAGTCGTTGCCTCCATGTCACCATGAGATCACGCCAGCAGTCTGTCCATTGCGCAAGAATTTGCCGCGTCAGCGGAATTTTCCCCTGGGCCACTCATACAGGCGCGCGAGGACTATCGCCTCCAGATCCCATGGTGAAGCTGCCGATGCTGCGTGGTACGGTTTCAGAGAGATACTTGTCCAGTAAATCTACCAGCGGGGGTGAAGTTCGTTCCTTGAGAGAGGCTATGGTAGAGCGGACAAAGACGACAATCTGGTCACTTTTAACGCCACCAAAACTCAGGCGTGTCTTTTTACCGCAAAAAGGAGTCGTTTCGATAAAACTCCCACTTTTCGGTGTATATCTATTCCTGTGAATGATGGGATCGAGCTCCTAGGCCTGGAGTTGACATCCAGTCTGAACTTCGGCGCCACCATTGAGTGCAAAGCCCCAAGTGCAGGCAAAAAGTTGGGCATCCTGAATAGAGTGAAGCGATACTTCAGGCCAGGACAGGTTTTAACCCTTTACAAAACACAAGTCCGATCCTGCATGGAGCTGAACTTTAGAATGACTCAGCTAAGTACCAGCTTGCCACGCTTGACTCGGTGGAACGCAGAGCTTAAGAGGCTCATCGGCGACGATAAATGTGGATGGCAAGCTTTAAAGCTTGGCTCATCGCCGCAAGGTTGCCTGTTTGTCGGTCTTCTACAGATTGTACTTCGGTGAGTGTGCCCAAGAACTCCACGACCTCATTCTACCATCAGACATCATGACGCACTGCAACTTATAATCCCTACCTTGTTGCTATTCCACCAATTCGCACTAAGCGTTTCCAAAATGCTTTTATAATGCGCACAGCAAAGGAGTGGTACTTACTCTCTGCCTGCGTCTGTGTTTCCGAACGCTTTAAATAACCCTAATCTCTTCAAAGTTAGAGTAAACAGGCTCCTTCTGGGTAAGCTCGCTCCATCGTAGACTTTGTTTCTGTCATCTCTGACCAAGACTAGAGTCAAAATCAAACCCATCTCAAAAAAAAACAGCAGATCCTCTGTCTTCTGCATTCCGTCTGTTCCTGCAGTCTTTGTACGGACTAAGGGTTAAAAATTCCACAGCTACCACACATTCTACCTTACTAATAGGAATGGCTAATTGAAACACATGTAAAAGGGAACCTTTACAAGAAGAGAACGGGGTATTTTAGTTGGTATGGAAAACGTTGTAGCATACTTAAGATTAAAGTCTAATTTAAGTTTAAAAATGTATTATAGTTTCACATATTATTTTATCATTACGGCGGCGTTAGTGAAAAAAGAAAACGAGTGTCCTTCGCGGCCCGGGATCACAGGGATATGGAGCGCGAATATCGCGAAGCGAAGTGTAGGTCTTATGTAAATCTATTTAGGCAGCTTCATTTAGCACGCCTCGTCGTTTTAATGCGCTTTTTCTCTTTAATAGGACGAGTTTTGCCGTGCTGTTTCTAAGCCACGGTAATAATGATAATATGTGTTTAAGCTCCGCTAACTGCGTTTGATTTGTTTACTTATTTCGAACCAAACTTGACGACTTACCAACTTACCCCCGATTCTGGAAAAAAATATCGACCTGCTACAAATTATCGGTAGCTACGTAGGTAGGTAGGTACCAAGTCAAGTAATGCGGTTCACTGTTGATGTTGTAAACTCCACAACCACAGCTAGATAACGTGGGTTTGACAATTTGGTGCAATAATTTTTTCGTCCACTGGTGGACACAGGCCTCTCATATTAGGTACTATTTGTCACAATAATTTTGTCATCATTTTCCTTCTAGTATCTGGGTCTTAGCACAGAATAGGCAAACTGGTGGCCGTAGTTATAATAGCCGTTGATCCGATCGGACCATTAGGTAGTTCTAGTCAAAAATTCTCGCGTGACTTGAACTACATTAGGGCAACTGCCCTAATGCTCACCAGACACAACATCCGTCTGGTCGAAGGATCCTCCCTTTCCAAAGGAGGTTAACTGGTTAAAACCGGTTGTATACAACATAGCCGAATGGTATAAACGTGTGGGGAACTGTTTATATCATCAGCTATAGTTTATTGAGCAAAATATCATAAAAATAAAAAAGTGCGAGTCGGATTCGCTCGCAAAGGGTTCCAAACTAATTTCTATAGGCAAACTACTTCTGCATTTTTTATTAAAAATGTTAGGCTTAGTAGTTTCGCTTAGAAAATGTTTGGTATTAGGTAACGGTATTAGGAACTAGCCAAATTTCATAGTTCGAGGACAACGGGAAATACCCTATACATTTTGATTCCCTTGAGAGTGTCGAAATATGTATACGTTTCTTCCGGCATAAACGGCCGTACTTTAATTTCGAAGTTAATTTTTTCACAGCTTCAAGGGACGGTAGACCTGAGTATATGGTTTTAATTTCAACTCGATACCTCCACGCGTACCCTAGATAAAAAGTCTTGTCAGACAGACGGACGGACAACAAAGTGATCCTATAAGGGTTCCATTTTTTCCTTTGAGGTACGGAACCCTATAACATTAAAAAAAAGTGGTACAAGTAGTGATTAAAACGAATTAAAAACAAATTATCCTATAAATAAAATTGAACAATCTCCCTTACAAAATAAGAGTCTAAATGAAAAAGTAATCGACCGCTTCAGGTCAAGAACACTACAGCCCTTTAATTTTCTAATCAATTGACTTCTTTATAACGCGCGGGAAAATCCAATATTATGAAAATCTTTGAGGATTGCTTATTGAAAATAATAATCTTAAGAACGGAGCGATTCCCCCTTTGGAAATAGGTAAACGGTTGGCAAGGTACCTAAGCTACTTGTTCCCGATTCCTTTTAAAATTAAAATCTAAGACCCAAGTTTCCCAGTCATAGTCTTTGCCCACACTTAGCGCCCTTTAAGGGAAAAATTATGCAAACTGAGATACTTGCTAGCCTGTTGGTTGTTATATGATTTGCTATAATATTTAAATTTTGACCTTTTACATAGGTAAAAGGTCAAAATTTAAATATAATCATAATAATTAATAATCCTAAGGGCTATAGAGCCCTTAGGATTTCGAAAATTGTTCTCAACTTTATCTTAAGGAGAAGTTGGACATGAAAATATTTTTCTTTCACAATTTTCGGGTTAGTATGGGGTAAGACAGTACAAAAGCGGTAAATTGATTAAATACGAGGAATTCTTAACTACTTACGTTCTTATAATTCGTAGGAACAGCTGGTGTTCTGAAGGTGTATCTCCTTTTCTAGCTTTACTTTCTCTAGTTGTATCTCTTTTTTTGCTAGCTGCATCCAGAGACTTCGCCTGCTTGAAATGCGAAAATAATCCCAAGGGAAAATATTCCCGGGATGATCGGGTAGACGTACTCATCCATCCCTAATCTCCTATGTCCTATTTCATGTCATGGTCTACCCGTGTACCAAATTTCGCTCAAATCTGTTCAGCCGTTACGACGTGAAAAGGTAATAAACAAACAAAAAATACTCACTTTCGCACCTGAATATAAATAAAGTTAGGATTTGTAAAAGTACAGTTTATTAGTTAAATTTTCTCTTTACTAACTCAGTTTAAAAATTTTAGCACAGCGTTCTCATATGCATGACATTATTTTTAACTTTAGAAAGTTGGTAAAGGTGGTCAGATTACGGAAATTCATGTTAGAAGTCGAATATACCAGCAAAACTGCGTCTGGCTGCTTCATGATATTATATTCAACAAACGACACCTCTGTTGGCGACGACGAACTCGTGCCTCCCCCTTTTGAAACGAAAATGAGATTGAACAAATTATTTTATAGCTGTTGTTATACCTAGCAGATATACGTTCTTATCACGAACGAAGTCTTGCGGATTTAATTCACATATCATGTGGAACAAAGATATAACACGCTGTTCAATTGCGCGGAGGGCTCACCCCATGAAATTATCAGCGAAAGGGCACCCCTTTGTAGTCGGTGTTATCGCAGTGAAAATGTATCGGCGAACAGATGCAAGCTTAGCCCCACTTAATCTAAACATAATACAATACACACCAGACCAGACGAACAAACTTGTATCTACAAGGGTTATTAAAATGCAGAATATTGTAAAAATAGCTGCTTAAAATAATAGCAGTAATACAAAACAAAAGCATTTTTATGCTAAACGTTGCTGAATTGCTAGACGCACGATATTTTTCCGTCGACTGACATTAGCGTAAAAACTATGAGGGAATTATGACAATACAGTTGCAGTCCTATTTCACAATATTCTAGGAAACAAAGGCATTAAGAACAGATGATTTTGTTATTGACTGTCAGATATTGTTGACTGTTGGAAGTGCCTAACACATCTTTTCACTTTGGTAAGCGGCAAGAAAGTGTGAAAATCTTATCGATATCTATTCGCCTAAAGGTAGCCGTGAAAGCTGTGGACACGGATGAGCACCGGTTTTCGCTTCCGTGTAGGTATTAGTTGTCATAGTGATTTATTTATAGTCACACCACTGAACCCACGGAACACTGTTTTTACTGTTCCGTGACTGAACCTGTACGGAGGAAGTCACTTGAGTGACATTATTCTCACTCAAGTGACTTCTCCGTACAGGTTCTTGTACTGTACGTGGGCTTGTTTTTGCTTCAGAGACCAACAAGGTCAGAAGTATTTGGGTACAATATTCCAATTCGTGTTAAGAGAAACTCCTTATTTTAATCCCAAAGTCGGCTTAGGTTTAAACTTCTTTCCTTTGCCTCGATGCAGTTGTCCAACTTTTACAATTTGCATGAGCATAATTTGTAGAATAATCTGTGGCATAATTGTACCGCTGTCACACTCCGGAGTAATTAATGCGCGGGAGAACTGATGCTTTCGTAGTTTAGGAACTTCAAGAAATAGTTGGTGCTGTTGGTAGCGTCTTATGCCTCTCTATGGATTTGTAAGCAAGTAGGTACCTATGTCACCGAGGGAAGTATATTCAGCGTGCTATAACCGATGGCTAGAACTTCGATGAATGCATGTAATATCAGGATGTGATGTGACCTAAGTTTAGCAAGTAATTCTTTACGAAATATGAAATCATAATGAACTGGATGGTTCGATGGAATCAATGACTGAAGATATTCTTCTGCGTTACGGGTAGCAGTATTTTTACCCGACTGCGCCAGAAGGAGGGTTATGTTTTTCGAGAGATTGTATGTATATTGTTTGGCACGCTCTGCGGCCTGAACGGCGCGATGGAATATAACGCTAGAGGAGTCGACAGATTCGTCTTGATTGTAAAAGTGACACTGAGAATAAAAAAAACTGAAATGGCCGATTTTTGTAGCATATAAAAAATTACTATATCGACTTGTTTGGAAGTTTTTAGTCGTTTTCAGAGGTTGGGTTTTTTGGGTTCAGATTTGAGAGAGAGAGAGAATAGATAAGAAAGAAAATTAGACCAAAATTGACCATTCTCCCCCTTATCCCCAAAGCTATCGAGTCAAACTTTGGAAAAAAATGTAGATAATAGTTCTATAGGTACCTAAAGATTACAGAAAAACTTATAAGCAGTCTGTGATGTTAAAATACGGAACAATGACGGAACCCTGTGCACACGAGTCCGACTCGCACTTGGTCATTTTTTTCTTCTTAACATAATAACTGAATTTTTTTTAGATTCTGGTTGTACCAACTCATACAGAATCTAAACCATTTTCAGTTATATAAGCTCTCCAACTCTAAACCATTCTCAGTTACACATTTACACAGCCACCACACTAAATACAGCACAGTACCAGCACGTAATACATAGTGGTTTATTTTTTGCGTGGGTACGATATAGAAGATAAATGAACTACAACGAGTAGGTACCGAAATAAAGACAAAGTTTAGTAAGTTACACTAACAGAAATACTTATAGATTACCAGCCTTTGGCCACGACTTCGTATGCGCATATTCGGTTTTTCCCATTCCCGTTTTAATTTCGGAAAATATTCTCTTTGTGCTCTCCTACACTCCTCAAGGAACCTACATGCCGAATTTCAGTTTTCTACGACAAGAAGTTTCGGCTGTGCGTTGTCTGTCATCACTCACTCACTCAGTACCTAACGGAAGAATTTTATAAGTATTGACGATTGATAAAGTTTTACAAAAGTAACCGTAGAAACAGATATTGTATTCAAAATAACACAAAAACCTATTTTAGATAACGCAATACCCATTTTAACAAACACCAAACAGTTTCTTGTTCTCATTTGAAACAATGCAAAACGCTTCTGATAACCGACTCTTTGTGACAGTTATTGGTACCTAGTTATAGGTAATGGAAGCAGTTGCAACTCAGACAACAGTTTCGGTTCGGTCTAGCTACTGAGATATGTTCCAATGTAAAACAGACCGGCAGCAACTTTGTGCAATATTCACGGCGAGTACCGTCGTACGGGGTGAATAGGAACGGAGGGATAATCGAAAATAAAACTTTGATAGGGATTCGATAGTCCAATTGTTGGGCACTGGATGCACACGCATCTACCTACGTCCTCAAACCAAGGCGATTCGTAGGGGTTATAATTAATTTTAATTGATTTATTATGCTTCTGTGATTACAGTATAATTTAATGTTGGTCTGCAGCACAGCAAAGCGTAGGTAGGTACTATTAATAAAGCTATAGTTTCAAATGCTGTACCTGCTAACAAAATATGGATTATTATTGTCCGTAATAAACATTTTGAGTGATTGATTTTCACTTATATCATAATATCATAATATTTATTTATTTATTTATTTATTTAACCATTTATGTACACACATTTAACAAGAACAAGAGAAGAAGGAAACAGAAAAATAGGTACAAAGGTGATGCTTATTTCTAAAGAAATCTCTTCCAGCATACCTGCGAAAGGAGAGTATATAGAAAGAGATGTAGACATTGTGTGCAAAAGTTTTAAAAAGCTAAAATGAAAATAGTAAATTTTAAATATTAGGTACGTACAATACATAAATAACCAACTAATATACATATTATACTAAATAATATTAAAATATAAATATTAATATATACTTATATGCAACTATTCTAGGAAAGGAAAGTTTGTTTTAAATAGGTACCTATAAATTCAATAAAATTTCAGGCCGTAAACGCTTCAAACAAGATTTAAATAACGTGACAATCCTCTTCAAAGTTCTTTGTCCATTCACCCCTGTATACCTAAACACCCCGTTTGTAGGTAGTACATAAGTACTACCTGCAAACTCATGCAAAATAAATCTACATCACCATACATTTATTTTGCATGAGTTTCAGGACGTAAAAAAGATGGGAAAGAGTTTTTCAGAATAGAAGAGGCAAAACAATTTCTGCTAATTTTTCCCTACTTTTTGTAGAGTTTTGCAATCATAAAATGTATGGAGCAGCTGATATAAAATACACTTACTTAAAAAGACTATTTCAGGCTTTCAGATACTTATTGTCTTTTTATCATACCCGGTGACCATTATCATTTAGTAAGTCGATCAGATATATTCATATATAGAATGGACAATAAGGGCCAGTTTACGAGTGTGTTAAAAAAATAATAGTAATAAGTCTGTGTGAACTTTCTAATTTTACCGAGATGCTGGAAAAAGTTTAACACTATACCTAAATTACTGCCTTTTTACCTAAAGACAAAAAACCACGCCATGAAGGGTGCAGCTGCACAATCCGGCGCCGTATTTTAGAAATGATAACACCGCAACTCCTAAGTTAACGATCTGGGTGATCATTTACTACATGTAAAGATATACACAAACTGCACGTCGGCTACCGTACAGCTAGTTCAACTTACAGTATTTAGTTTCCTCGTTCGTTTATCTTCAAAGCTACGAACAAATCTTGCTTGCACTTACTGGAGGTTAAGTTTTTTTTCGGGGTGTTCTGGAGAAGAGATGCATTGACCTAGTCGTATTTGGGAATATTCGACAGTCTTACACACTAAAAAAACATCAAATCAAATCAGATGAGATCAGATCAGATCAAATCAAATCCTGATCATAAATTAGTTAAAATGTTTTAAAATGCTTTTAAACTAGTAAGTACCTACCTACGTCATCTCTATATACATGAAAGGACATATATATCAACGCCCAGCCGAAACTATTGGAATTTTGCACAAGGCTTCCTTTTATGATGTATGTAGGCACAAATAATAAAATACTAGCGTTATATAGATGAGTACTAAGAAAACTGTAATATTATTATTAATTACTGTTTTGGAAATTCAACCTTTTTTCTATAGTACAACTAGCTGTCCCGCGCAACTCCGTCTGCGTCACATTTTCCGCTCCTAAATAATATTGCAACAAAAAATTGAGATTTAAACTATCCTATCTCTCAAGTTGGATCGAACTGCACATGGTGTGCGAATTTTATTATAATCGGTTAAGTGGTTTAGGAGTCCATTGAGGACAAACATTGTGACACGAGATTTATATATATTAAGAATATAGTAGGTACATAGTTATCTTAGGTTTGAAATTAACTTATTTAGTCCCGAGACGGCGTTTGGCGTTAATAGTTTGAGGGACTATACTACATAAGTCTTTCATCCGAGGTAAACACTGTGCTTTTCGTTACGAATAAAAGGAAAGTAAATATAAAACACGAATAATTAGCTAAATAAAAATTCCATATCTGAATGAACTCATCATCTTATACAAATCTCTAAACTCGAAAAAACAAATGAAGATCGGATTGCCGCTTTCCCGACTATTTTTTTTTCGTTTCTGTGACCGGTCAGCATTCAGCATCACGCGGGCGAAGCCGCTGGCAGAAGCTAGTACCTACATAAAACTATATAGGTACATATAAAAGATAAATCGTTTGCTAATATGGTTTATGTAAGTATGAAAAATATATCGTAGATAATATTTTTCGTGAAACTGAGGTCTCGTATTCCTCGATATTTTTATTAGATTTTTTGCAAAACGATTATGAGGATGTTTTCCGAACCGTATAACTTTTTGTTCCTTTAAAGATTTTTTTTATTTATCTTGTAAATATTTTCTTTTATATCCAATAACTTTTTGTAGGTAGGTACTTGTAGGTATCAATATACTTATTAGATTTGTAACTCTCGATTTCTTAAACAAAAAGATCAAGAAATTTAACACAAGTCAGTGATGCGATTGGATGTTGAAAACTCATTCAACCAATCGTCAGTTCGTTCGAGAAACCTGCTCTTCGTTAGTTAAAATATGTTTCAGTAAGAAATTAATGCCCTAAATAGTACTTAATTTGATCTAAGTGGCCTATAAACTGTATTGACGTATTGTTATCGCCAAATCTTAACTAAGGAAGTTAATACTCTGTTTGACTTACATTTACCTCCTATCCAAGTGACATAAGAAAATATGAGCTGTCAAATTAGCTACGCACAACTAAAACTTATACCCGCACAAGTTTAGACGACACCTCAGAATATACTGCATAAATCAACTGGAAACTATCCCTCTCTTTCCCGCTGCATCTACAAGAGAAAGAAAACAGTAGTTTTGTTTAAGTTTCCCGGTGTGCTGCAGAATCAGCGCCATCATTAGTTTAATTAGTAGAACAACCTCTTTGAAGTACGTGTATAAGATCAGGTCCGGAACCCTCATTACTCTAAATAAGGGACGTTGACGCGGAGGTCAACAATGGAGGCCTATCGTCGTCCACTGCTGGACAAAGGCGCACAAGTTGAGCTAACAATACTATTATACATAGTTACTTTAAACTAAGAAAAGGTGAGTCGTCGTGCCTACTTTTATGATAGCTACTTAGCTTGACTTTTCGCCCATTTTTAGGGTTCAATAGCCAAATGGCAAAAAACGGAACCCTTATAGATTCGTCATGTCTGTCTGTCTGTCCGTCCGTATGTCACAACCACTTTTTTCCGAAACTATGAGAACTATGCTGTTGAAACTTAGTAAGTAGATGTATGCCGTGAACCGCATAAAGATTTTCACACAAAAATAGAAAAAAAAACAATAAATTTTGGGGGTCCCCATACTTAGAACAGAAACTCAAAAATATTTTTTTTTCATTGAACCCATACGTGTGGGGTATTATGGATAGGTTTTCCAAAATTATATTGAGGTTTCTAATATCATTTTTTTTCTAAACTGAACAGTTTGCGCGAGAGACACTTCCAAAGTGTTAAAATGTGTGTGTGTCCCTCCCTTAACTTCTAAAATATGAGAATGATAAAACTAAAAAAATATATGATGTACATTACCATGTAAACTACCAGCGAAAATTGGTTTGAACGAGATCTAGTAAGTAGTTTTTCTTAATACGTCATAAATCGTAAATCGCAACTCCTGCTTATAATATGCCTACTGGTTTGTACGGCCGGTTTTTTTATACTTACTTGTGATTAGTTTAAATACTGATAACCAAATTCTTCATTCAAATCCATCAGTTGATTGGTAGAAAATGCCTTGGTTGATTGATTGCATTCTCTGCTATTCCTTAACAAAATTTTCGTGAGGTTTCAAATTCGTATTAATATAAGTGAGCTGTGTCACCAGGTGAAGCTCGATACCGATATTGTTATTTACAGAATAGCACTGCTGATCAACGTTTGAGTTTCTGCTAATCAAATTCGAAGATGTCATCTAATCAGTTTTCAGATCGTCGTCGTCAGTCAGATGTTTTTATAAGAAGGCTCACAACTTAAGCATTATGAGTACAGGTGAAACCAGAGTTTTAATTAAATATAGAAATCAGCATGTACGAGAAACAGTACCTACTACTCACCCACACACAGGTACTTATGTAGATGATAAAAACTTTTTAAGGTGAATGCTCCAACCAGCCCGCGAAATTGTAATTTTCTTACGTTTTTTGCAATTTGCAGGCCAGTGCTATGTTGTATGTTGATTAAAATATTATTCGCGGCTGTAAGACATATGTAGTTACATAATTATAATCATCAAAATCATCAATACAACGCTCTAAGTTCATAAAGCTCTAGGAATGACTTTTTCTGTTTTTTTGTTGTTCCTAGGCCTTTATGAAGGTATAAGGGTCAGATATAAGGGTTGTATTTGTGATTTTGATGACTATAATTCTGTAAATACATACGCTTTACAGCCGCGAATAATATTTTATTCAACATACAACCTAGCACTGGCCTGCAAATTGCAAAAAAGCAAGAAATTTTGAATTTCGCGGGCATGTTGGAGCATTCTTACCAAAATAAATACGACCGACTTATAAAAACAAAACACTCACTACAAAGTATAAAATAACTCCGGTCGGGTTATTTTTTTGACTCTGACTTCCGAAATTAAAGTTATTTTATACTTTGTAGTGTTTTGTTTTTGGAAGTCGGTTTATTTTTAACTTTTTAGTGGTACCGGCGTACCCAATCACAGCGTACCGGCGTGATGTTATGTTATGAACTTGGTATAAACAATAAACAGACATGCGATTTTAGCAATCCCGATCCATTTGCTATCATTTATTGAAGAGTTCCGTTGCTTACCTCCGAAGATTATCATCAGATCTTCATCAAATTGAAATGGGACCAATCTGGAAAAATACTCGGGTGCTTCTTCGAGCACGACATTCTTTGGTGATTTGCGTGGTAATGTTTCAATTTAATTCTTTTTTTTTAAATCGACATTTGTTTCTTAAAATATACGTAAAAGTAATATTTTTTATAGAAGAGGCACCTCAGAGAGCAATATACTTACAGAGATAATCGAGGTATATTGCTCTCTGAGGTGCCACGCAAATATTGGAGTCCACGCAAATCACAAAACACCCCCCGAAAATGATTTTTTAAAATTCAACTTTCTCAAATAAGTGATTAATTTATCAGGTAAAAGAATAGGTAAGTAACTAACACAGAAATCGTTTTTTTAAGCTTTTATTTATAATAAAATCAGTCAACATTATTTATTCTTTGTTAAAGACATTTAAAAACATCTTTGATTATAAAATCAGACATTTGTTAGGAATATAATCAGTAGGTCTTTTAAATATCACAATAATTTATTATTGATAAAAATTCTTCAAAAACTAAAAAAGTTATTTCACTTGCATGGCCAATAATTGATTTGCGGGGGTAAAAACTATCACGTAAACCACGCAAATCACGACCACGGAAATCAAAATAAATCCTTTATTCTAAAAATAAATAAAAAACCTTTTAAGTAAATGTACTGTGTTTTGAATATAAGTTGCGTTACCTTATATTTGTTTGCTACAGCATTTCATTCAATAAAAAAATTCACAGACACCGGAGAAACTTGTACCAAGCAAATCAAACCATACCCATGAAACGAGGTTCTTACTTAGGTACCTTAATTTTTTGGAAACTCGACGCTTCATCACAAAAGCACTCTGCCCGGCGTGAATTAGGATGAGGCAACATCGGGCCTCGAAGTTAGGGATGTGCAAGTGAATTTACAATGATCCACGCAAATCAGTAACTACCCCGGGACAGTTACATATTTTTTTTTTTTAGATATTGTAATTCTGTTAGAACTATGATCTTATTATTCATAGCATTGTCAACTTCTTAGGTAGGACTTCATGTTTTTTTTTTGGTAAGCATGTATCGTTTAGTTTAAAATATATAATTTACTAAGTGACTAGATCGGGGTTTGGGACAATGGGTGTTTTTATTTTTTTATGATATTAAATATATAAATAATTGAAAAATAATTAATAACCCGAATAAGAGAGGATAAAAAGGATTGCCTGAAAAAAAGGGGCTTGCTGACTTTTCTATTTCAATTCTTTTAAGGTGATGCCGCTTAAAAAACGTGTCCTGAAGAATGACCCACCTTCCAAACAAAACAAGAATCATCCAAATCGGTTGACAATTGGCGAAAATATAATTTAACAAACATTTTTCATGGAATCTCATCATCAGCTCAGCAAAATGAGATGATGATTATTAGGCACAAATATCTGAGTTGCGTTAGAAAGTTTATGTAAAACATTGTGTGTGCCTATAACATTTGAGGGTTTCCCTCGATTTTCATGGTATTCCATCATCAGATTATGACTTGGTGATAATGGTGGTCCCTTTGTCCTCAGAAGTATATGCTTTCGAATACAAAAATATTTTTTTAAATTGGTCCACAATTGACGGAATATCGGTGAACATACATAAAAAAAAACGGACAACGGAACGTAGCACCTCCTCCTTTTTGAAGAAGTCAATAGCCTATGTGTTATTTAAGGATGTGAACTCTATGTGATCTAAATTTCATCCAAATCCCTTCAGATTGAGGCACAAACATACAAGCACACAAACATTATGTTACCCTCAGTAGAAATGCCCGATTTCTATGTTCTAAAACGGTTTGTTTGCCAAACGTAGCATTTGCTAATATGTAGCTATTCCTTTGAGAAGACGCTGACTACAAATTCACCTCGTAACCAAAAGGGTCCTATCCTATACATACATACATAATATAGATATATCGATTTATGCGATTAAATACCTAATGTGAATTCTCGTATTAGGTGTATAACTAATATTAGATGTACACCTAATATAAAAAAGGCTTCACTTCCCTTATCATGCCAATTAGGTACTGGTGTCAGTTATTAACGTGCAACGCCATCACACTTCTGTTTTAAATCGGCTCTCCTTTTGAAAATGTTCACTCTTCCCTACAGGTGTGCTGACGTAGGTACCAACATACCTCTAAAGTACCAAATAACATCGTCAGCGAGAATTTACGTGAGTCCTCACAATATGTGCTTCGAAATCGAACAGCAAAATACTATTTTGCCTCAGTAATTGGGTCGGTTTTTGGAATTGACTTGAAAAACAGTCCGACTCAAATGTTTTGAAATTCATTATTTTTATGTTTTGCTGGTCATTAGGTTACGTTACTGGAATATTTATATTTCAAACCATCAATGAAATTGAGTTTTTTTTTTTATAATATACCTCTCTGTTATTTTGTTTTTTTCCAAATAAATTCGTATACCAAAAGTAGATAATATTTTATGTAGAATTCAGTTTCACGTAGAATTGGAGGCACTAACATTATAAAAAGTAATTTGGAGGAACAAATTACTCTGTTAACAAAAGCCGCGGTCGTAAAAACCATTGAAAAGCTTGCACATGTGATATAAATTCATGACTACTTGCTCGCTAATTTCGCCAAAATTTATAACGTTTACCTTATAATAACAAGCGAGATATAAAAAAGCTTGAGATGAAATTCTGCCGACGTATTTTACTCCTTTGCGCTTCACACAGCTTCACCTCTGGGAGCTATAAAAGAAAACAATTGAAAACAATTTTCTCCTCGGAAAGCTTTTTCATACCGAGGAGGCATAAGATACGATACTCATATTACACAAAAAAAAGCATAATATACATGCAATCTAGAAAATGTACGAGTAAAAGTAAAAATAAAACATGTCAAAGTTGGAACCTGCTATTTATAAGTCCTCGAATCTGTAAACCCGTAGCAGTCACGCAAGCTTAGCGAGCGTGCGTCCAAATATAGCAAAACCTAATATGTACATACTAACGTCCATGACTACCCAATAGATATCTAATTGACTTTAGTACAGACAGAAATATTCATTGCGAGCACTCTGTTGGTAAATAGAAAGATTTTTTGTTTCTACCTACGATATGCAAATAAATATATATAAGTAGGCTTATAGTTTTATTTTTATTTTGCTGTAAGTTAAATTAATACGGCCAAGTGCGAGTTGGGCTCTCAAACGAAGGGTTCCGTACCATAAATACAAAAAAGCACGTTTCTTGTATGGGAGCACCCTTTAATTATAACTTTAATTTAATGTTTATTATTTCTTGCTAAAAAAACAATAGAAATACACACCTGCGAAAAATTCAATTGTCTACCAATTACGGTTTTTGAGAAACAGTCCGCTGAAAGACAGACGGACGGATAGCGGAGGCTTAGAATAGGGTTTCGTTGGTTAACCTTTGGGTACGTAACCCTTAAAAACGGTTTCTATACTACATACATATTTATGGTAGAATAAAAGATTTGGAAAGTGTTTAATTTTGAACCTAATTTTGTATTAGAGGCAGCACTGCACTGTTTTACGGGAGACATCTTCTTAAGGATTAACAATTCACAATCCGTTTCGATCGAGGGTCGTGGATACTCTTCACGAATATTCTTAAATTGATTTGTAGGTCAACTTTTTTCCAATTTAGATTAAAAGCATTTCAATCCGGATTATTTGCGAAGTAGGTACTTGATTAAATCCTTCTGAACATAAGTAGCGTTGCTTATCTTTATTCAAGGAAAGTTATTAGTTGATTGGAGCCAAATATAGTATATTAATTTAGATACCACGAGCAATAATTCTTAACAGATGAATCTATACTTAATATGATATATAATATAATATATAACAATATTATAAAGAGGTAACATTTGTTTGTAAGTTTGTATGTAGGGGGTAATCTCAGGCACTACTGGTCCGATTTGAAAAATTCTTTCAGTATTAGATAGCCCATTTATCGAGGAAGGCTATAGGCTACATATCATCACGCTAAGACTAAAAGGAGCCGAGCATTAATGGAGAGATGAGACGCAGACGAAATTGCGTGGGTCAGCTAGTTAATTATAAAATTATTCGAGGTTTCGCGGGGATGAACTTTGTGAAATCACAAAGCGCTATTCTATTCTATTGGGTGGGGGTATGGTTTCCGCACTTAGTCCTGCCGGTCGATTCTGTCTACATCTCTCCGTGATTACTTAGGTGGAGTGAACGACAAGTGAGCTGTCATGCCATCTTGTTTGTACAGTTTGACAGCTCACTTATCGTTTACTTCACCTAAGTGTTCACTTCGACATGTTTACAGAATCGCACTGGTGTTGCACCATTGCGCGTGACCCATGGCGGCCGTCACTACCAGCAAACCGCCCTCCAGAAACAGTCGGTTGATTCTGTCGACATCTCACCGTGAGCACTTAGTTGGAGTGAACGACAAGTGAGCTGTCATGCCATCTTGTTTTTATGGTTTGACAGCTCACTTATCGTTTACTTCACCTAAGTGTTCACTTCGACATTTTTACAGAATCGCACTGGTGTTGCACCATTGCGCGTGAGCCATGGCGGCCGTCACTCTAACCAGCAAACCGGCCTCCAGAAACAGTCGGTCGATTCTGTCGACATCTCACCGTGAGCACTTAGTTGGAGTGAACGACAAGTGAGCTGTCATGCCATCTTGTTTGTATGGTTTGACAGCTCACTTGTCGTTCACTTCACCTAAGTGTTCACTTCCACATGTTTACAGAATCGACCGGCAGATCAGTTTTCCCGGCGTGTTCAGGACATCTGTGAGCGAATTCGGTGACCCTATTGTTTGCCTCCGTATTTCGGCGATGCCTTCGCACTCAAGGAGTACGTGCGGTACCATTTCCTCCCCCTCCATGCATGCTCTGCATAGAGGGCTGTCCGTAATACCTATCGTGTGCAAGTGTGTATTCAATGAACAGTGCACGGTGATGGTCCCCGTCACCATTCGCAGGCTACCCCTATCCAGTCGCAGAAGGCACCTGGTCAGTGTTCGATCCAGGTTTGGCATATCTTCCTTGGACTACCTGCAGCCTGGTGCCAAGTCCCACCAGCGTTACGCTTGTTTGTGGGGTGTGTTCACGCAACCACGCACAAAGCGCTTTCATTTTAGTAACTGGCGCTAAGCGATCAACGGCTGATAATGTCTGGTAATAATATCAGATATTGACTGAGTAAAGCTTGTCAACTAGTCAACAGATCGATAGATCTCGCTCACTGCCCATTTCATCTAATGATTATACGGTTACGGCTACGGTTTTTTTACGGCTACCTAATAAGACTTTTTAAACTTCCACGGTGCTTCAGAGAAACAAACAAAATCCTCGCCTCACTTGTAAGAATTTTAAATAAGTTCTAAGTTCCAGACGGAAATATTTGCGAAGAAAAATAGCGAGCACCTCTACCTAAATGATATGTCAATATTATGAAAAGTCACTGTGACAAAAACTGAAACAATTTCAGTAACACAATTTGAAATATCTATTTTATTTGGAAGGGTGCTCGTCAAATACCTGTCATGTGTAATAAATGTCCTTCCCTCGTTTACATTTTCAATAAATGAACCGAGGACCTTCGGAAATCTCATTTGGACCTTTGCAAACGTGCCGGGTATGTAAAAGTAGATTTTGCCGAGCGTGTCAACTATTCTTTGCGACGAGATAATTAATTCTAATTTGTGTGTGGAACAGTTAGTTGTTTGTAAACTACGGCGGCTAATTGTCGGGCTGCTGTAATTCCGAATACAACGATATTTTTGCCATTTACTATGCTAATCGGGTACACTACGCAAATGCGATAATAACACGGCGCACTTGTAAATGAGACGCGTTTTTATAACAACGATTAATTAATATTCAAACATGAATAGTAACAAAAAGCTAGCTGTTTAAAACTTTTATGAGTCCAAATATATTGGCGTCATTAATTGGTTTCGTAAATATGATTGATGGACTCTTTTATTTAACGAAGAGTCAAGTCAAATGGGTGACACGACCAGTCGTTCGATTTTCGTAAATAAATGAGTCTCAGATAAATCTATAATGTTTGGTTGAGTGAAGTAACCGTCGCCGTCGTTGCCGAGAAACAGCTTTTGTTGTAAGTCATCGTATATTGATAGGTACAAGTTAAATACCGCTTCATTCCCCGACCACTTGCACATAATTAATATAATGTACCGTCAAACGGTCTATTGTATTTGTATTGCTTTGTTGGTTTAACGCGATTGTTATTAATGGTGTTTAGTAACTTCAGTTATACAATAAGACCTCAACTTGGCGATCGATATAGTTAGTGTTACCGATTTTGCAATTGGGAACCGGAACGGCTTTTTTTGGGCATAGAACAGAATGGAAGAAAAAAACGTGTTGCGCCGTAAGTAACATGGGGCACGAAGATGATGACTGATTTTGCAATCTCCTGTTAAGTACTTATACAGGTAGAGTATAAAATTATTATTAGGTATGAGTGAAAAAGATTGGATCAGAGGAAGATGGTTAGCAATTTACTTATTTTTTACAATGTGTTCGGAACTGTATGTCCGTAGTACCTATGTACGTACCTACACTTTAGTAATTCAACTATGATTTTCCTGTTCTTTCATTAGTCTATAAAATGACGGAGTGAATGAATGTCGCTCTGGCTGAAAATATTGGTTTCTGCGCTACTAGTCACGGGTAAATTTTCGCACGGACGAATACATATATGGTAGGCCTATATATAATAGATTGGTAGGTACCGGTTCCGGGTTGAACTCTTTGTTGGGAGATTTATGTCTCTAAATGTGAACGGAATACAGAAAAAAAAAAATAGTGTGGACAAGTGTTTGTAGTTTTAGGAAAATAAATTTTTAGTGACATAATCTCGGAGCACTCGAATAGTCCGTTTTGAATATAGTCGACCAACAAACCTCACGTCCGTCAGATTGTTACTTTTCCATATCCATTATTGGATTTGAATCCGGTAGACCTTTTCAGTACTCGTTACACTCGAGTCGTAAGGCTATTGTCGATGGTTCGTATTCACGGTAACAATGGACAAGTTTCCCTAACATGTCGTACGCAGCCCGTTTCGGTTCGGACGCGGGTTTTTCATGTCGTTTGTGGTGAACATGTTCCCTAAGTTGGATCCTTCGTTTGGAAATGGCGACAGTCTCCTGAATGTAAGGACAGGAACAGACACGGTTGAGGTTTATCCGTTTAAGCTCTTCTTAGGTACCTACTTACATATACCTACATAAAAAAAAAGTAAATGGTAGATAGCAAGCACATAGGAAGGTTACTTTTTAGTTCATAGAAAATTCATGATTTTGATCAAGATTTAGGAAAAGTTTAGTTATTTTTGTAAGTTTGTTTTGGTATTAGATAAATAGATATTAGTATGCTCTTGTTTGACCACTTTCTCATCTGAGGATTAACGATGATCCTGCTCGCCTGGAAGTAAATCTATTCAATCTTAACATAATAACCTCCAGGTTGTATAAGTATGAAGAAACACAGACTCCGAAAGAGGATTTAGGACAAATGCGTTTACTGAAATTGCTTTTCATCCACAATTCAAAGAATAAATTTTATGCTTTGCCCTTCCGTCGATTGCTATCAATTAACTTTGACGGAGATAATACTTCCACAATAATTGTACGAATGTACGCTTGGCAGCAGGATGTAGCTTCAGTAATGTGGAGTTAACACGCCTCAATAGCGTCCCATTTTAATCTCCGACGACTTTTCATTAGTTCTTTAAGGTCCAATACCTCTCACGGGCCTTTTCGTTCAAGCTTCGAAAAACATATATAAAATCCTGCCTAGTTTGAACGGAAACGGTTTGAAAAGAGAAAGAAAAGGTTGTTGTCTTTTTAGGTTTTTAGAGATACGTTTTGAGCTTGATTTTGTAGCTTTTATGCTGCAAAGCTAAAGGCCAAATGCGTGGCTAACGGAGAAACAAAGAGTATGGCAGCAGCGGAACACACATTTATATTTGTATGTCAGTTCACGAAATTCCATTCTGGATTTTATCTTTTTTTTGTTCAACAGAAATATTTTACTCTTGGATCCCTAATTACTGCTTAATTTTCGTAGATAGCTCTTATTTTTCCTTAACAACATGTTAACAGACACCAGCTGTTCTGCTGTATGTAATTTATGGGTAATATAAACGTAGGTATAAAAAAATGCGTTTTTTGATAAGATTTTTCTTCGACTAGCTTCTCCCTGTATTTTTTCCTACTTATTTTTTCCTACTTATTTTTTCCTACTTATTTTTTCCTACTCCTCCGCTGTACTCTTCTGATTAATTTCGATGCGGGATCCAAGACAGTTGAATCGTTTCTGCGGGACTCGTCGGGTTTCATTAGCTCGGCGTTTTTCTGGTGGTCAGACTCTTGATTTTGACTTTCAGGAGTTGCAGTGGTTGGGAATGTGTGGCGGGCTTGTCTAGCTTCTGCTCCAGATTTTGTTTGTGCAGGTTTCAGATGGGGATTACAGAATATGTACCTACGTGCCAAGCCAAACGCATAGAAACCATTCAGTACTTTTTGCGCAAACAGTAGGTAATAACACTAGTCTACAAAATTTTATTTTGTTATTGCCCTTAAAATGAGATGCATCATTTCCTGTAGATTTTTTGACGCTGAATCAAAATCTGGACAAAGAATTGCTGTAGTAGCTCAGAATTTTGAGATATGCCAATCTCAAAGTGCTTAAAACACGGGTTTTCGCTAAGATATATCATAAGAAAAAAAAACTCGTAGCGAGCAACAAGCAAAAATGGATTTAAAAGAGAAAGAGTAGTTCTAAAGGATTAGTTAGAAACTGTAGTTAGAAATGACCATAAAAAAATTCTGTCTTCAAAAAAATACTTCAAATATCGCCAAAAACTGTGTTTCGAGCACTTTGAAATTGGTATATCTCGAAATTCTGAGCTACTAGAGCAATTCTGTGTCCGGATTTAGTTTCAGCATCATAAAATCTATAAGAAATGATGTCTCTCATCCTAAGGACAAAAATGTTGTAGACTACTGTAATCAAACAACTATCCATCCGTCCTCAGTAATCCTTAAAAACTTTCACCTTTATAATCATATTATTAGGAAATAGGATAGGACGTACAGTTGAAACTTTCCTCATTTTACCATTGATATACCTTCATCATTTATTTAATTAAACTAGTTTACCTCACAAACAAAAACACATTAAAATACCTCGTACTCGGACGTTTCATTTGACATTTCGACCCTCACTAGTAAAATACCTGCCCCTAATACGTTTCCAGGAAGGTAAATACCTCTCCTATCTTATCTTACGTGGAGTGATAAATGAACCAATTCGCCCGATTCACGTACGCCTAATATAATAGTCATTATATAAGTCAGACAGGTAAATTCATTTACATTATATATCTTCGTTTTCAATTTAATTTCCGAGCTGAAACTGTGACCTGTATCAATCATTTTGCCGTTCAAATATCTATCTATCTTGAAGAAAAATACGGAAAGTTATTATAGATTAAAAAAAAATCGTATTAAATTGTATTAATTTTTGCTCTAAGTAAAGGCAATTTTTAATAGCACGTTATGGTCGGCGCCACTTAAACGTTTAATAAAGTACGTTGATTTTTCCCTAATATCCCTTCGTAGATACTCGAACAATAAATAGAAAGATAGAAGTCGGTTCGGGACAACTTTATGTCTGTTTTTGATATTTAGAGAGTCAATTTAAGAGCCTTAGTGAATTTTTCTGATAGTTCGAAAGGCGTGGCTTAGTATCTCTCTCCCCGAGCGCACCGCACACTCTCCTCGTACTCCCGCACCGAAAGTTCTAAAAAGCGAATATAGCGACATCCCATCAACTAATTCAAACCGCCAAATGATTCAGTGTTGCTTGCACGCAAATTATATTAACACATATACTCTTATAAACTACCCTTTTAAAGATGGAATTAAATAAATATTCTAAGCAGACAAATAATAAATTGTTCTTGTTATATCATCACCTGCCTAGCCTTATTCCAACTATAAACATTCTGATCCGCTTCCAGTCAAACCCAATTTAGCTGAATACGCATTTTACGTATAGCGGCTGCCTACCAGACCTCCACGTCCACAACCCATTAACTGTGTAACACGGTACTTTTTGGCAAGGCAGGAGTCAAATTTATTTTCGTTTGACTGCCAAAAATCTTCAAATGACAGCCGGGACCAACGGCTTAACCTGCTTTCCGAGGCATGAAGGAAACTCGGTGTTTTAAGATGGTCACCCAACCACAGACTAACCTTAGTTAGCGTTGCTTAACATTTAAGATCGACCGTTTGTGAGCTCGCATGTGGCTTATGTAACCAATCTTCTTTTTTTTATTTGTGATGGGTTTGCTCTTGACCTTAGTCTTGGTCAGAGATGACAGAGACAAAGTCTACGATGGATCGAGCTTACCCAGAAGGAGCCTGTTCACTCTAACTTTGTAGAGATTAGGGTTGTAAGTATTCGGGAACACAGACGCAGGCAGAGAGTTCCACTCCTTCAGTCTTTCGTCGGCGGCTTGTTGCTCCCAACGGGACGGCTCTAAGTCACACTTGTTAAAGTGACGCTTTAGCACATCTTTATACCAGAGGAGCTGTCCGCCATGCTTTCGTTTACCCTCCTGAAGTTCACAATAAAAGATGCGCTTCGCCACTCGCTGGTCAGTCATCCATGAGACATATCCGCACCACCGAAGTTGACGCCGCATGATATACGACTCAATGCTACCAACATTAGCCCTGCGTAACACACATGCGATCAGACCATTGGATCTTTAGAATTCTCCTAAGGCATTTAAGGTGGAATCGGTCCAGCATGCAGATGTGACGGCAGTACACGGTCCAGGTTTCGGCTGAATATAAAATGTTAGGCAGCTCGGAAGCCAGGTACACTGATACCATGGTAGCTAGTTTTAAGTCATGCGACCTGAAGACCCTGGCATCCAGCTTACAAAACGCTGCAGCTGTAGCACCAATCCTGCTGTTGATCTTTGCATCAAGGCCACACTTAGATGTCAACGTGCTCCCCAGATAACGGAACTGGTCGACCTGCTTCAGCTCATCCTCAACGAGTCTTACGGATAATATGAAATACCACGTGACTGTCGATAACCAAAGACATCACCTCCGTCTTCCTGACATTGATTTCCATGCCTTTCCGGCAAGACACCTCGAGATCGGATATTAACCGTTGCAGGCCGTCTGGGGTTTCTGCCACAAAACACAAGTCGTCCGCCTACAAAATCTCAGTAACTACTGCGTAGGAACCCTTAGTGCGAGCTTGGAAGCAACGGGATGGACGCGGTTTTGACAAAAATGGCGCGGCAGGTTTTTGTCACGTCACACGTCATTTTTGTCAAATTCACTATAAATAACTGAATGAAAGCACAGACTTGCAGCAGAAGCTGGACGACCTCCTTGATTCTTTTTTACACATCTGTTTTTTAAACTGAGGTACCCACCTGAGTTTTGTAGTGTTTTATTCAACTTATAGTTCCACATTTCGAGAATACGAACCCGAAGCTTTCAAAAGGCAAGCATTGTCAATTGTTTCTGAACTCAATTTTTTTCGTAAGCTGGCGAGTTTAATTGCTTGACAATATGACATAGGTAGGGTGAGTGGGGGGAATACGAAAAACGGGGTAACACAAAAAGTCGTCCATAACGCCAAATTCAGTGCAGTTTTTGCAGTGAAAGCAACATTGTGAAGACCGCCATTTTATTGCGTCGCACATTTCAATATGTGTCTGTATCTGAGTATGTTATTGTTGTATTTACTCATTATTTTTAATTTTTAATAGTGTTATAACGTCTAAATATGGCTGTTTTTCATATTTCATGTTTTTTTTTTAAATTTTCGGTCTTTACCCCGTTTCCAAAAGTCATACTAATAGTCAAACTGTGTCTGATAATTTATATATACAAAATAAAATAATAGGTACCTTCATGACCTACCCCCCCACTAAGTATGAATTCGTTAATTTTGTGCATTTTGATTACTTTGACTTGTGTTTTGAAAATGATTGTTTTGTTTCAGCTCTTATAAAATACACTTATTACATACTTAGTACCTACTACCAACTGACTGTGAAAAATCAATTCAAAATCATAATGCCACGTCCAAAAATCTCTACGTGCAACCATCTACACTCATGACGATGTTGCCGACGCCATAGAAAAAGTAAAAAGAAGGAAATTACATTATACGGCGCGGCTAAACAATATAATATACCCATTGCTTCACAATCGTTTCAATAAAAAAACAGGTGTTAAATGGGTCGCTCTCCTGCCCTCCTGTGCTCATGAAAAGTAAATAAAACTCGCAAATGGTCTACAAGTTTTTAATTATTAAGCATGCTACATTTGCTCAACCTGTCTATCCCCAAGCGACCGCCAGCGGTCGCGCGAAATTCATCCGTCAAACCCCAAGCGACCGCCGGCGGTCGCTCTCACCCACTCCATTGTAGGCCATATTATCAATACTTAGAGACTACTTCTCTAGGAACAAGTTTGGATATTTACGTTTTTGGATAAATTTCCTACAAATTGAACGCAAAAAATGATACCTTTCAAAAATGACATTTCAAAAAATCTAGTGTCAAAAGTTTCTATGTCACGGTGATTTCGCGCGCAAGTGGTGAAGTGATTTTAGTGAATTTTGTGTGTTTTTAGTGCGATATTCTAGGGTAAGTGGATAAATAATCATTTATCAGTATTTCCTACAAGTATGTAGCTAGTTTTTTGCATGAAATAACATAACAAAACTTGTTTTATTGAGCCAACAAAAGTTACGTAGTTCCGAGTGTTCGTCAAGGTAAAAATTGTTATTGTTTGGGTTTTTGGCTATTTTTACAATTAAAGTAAGCATATTGTAACGATTTATAGTTAACAATGCGTTAATGAATATATAGGTAGTATTCTACAAGCTTTTCCAATTGGAATCTGTTTGATATAACTCTGATAATCGTTATCAAAATAGCGCATTGAATTACGCAATAAAAAACAACAAATGGCGCCGCGCTTTATGAAGTTTGAGTTTGAATATTGCTATAATCGGCTATAGAACTCATATAAAAGATCATTGTCATTAGATTACTTGTCTTTTCATAAGCTAGATCCCAAAAATTTGTGTAAATTGATGCAATAGTTTTGTCAGAAATAACATAAACAGCAACATAACTACATTCAGCAAGTTCTCTCATTTCAATAGGATATATTTATTTCTCGAGTACTAATAAGAGTTTTGTTTATACTTAATTTCATGACGACATAATTAACGAACCCGAAACCGTTTCAAGTGCTCGGATACAAGCTACAGAAACGCTGCGATAACGTTTTTTGTTGGCCGGGTCAGATTACACTTACGGTAAGCGGCCGCCCGCGGCGCTGCCGGCCGTCAAGGATTGGGTGACGTAATAACGTCTGGGAGGCGAAAGGTGAAATAAAATAAACTAACTACAAACTAAAATATATCATCCAAAAATTCACCCTCAACGCTGGGCTGGTAATGTGCCCAAGAGGGGAACATTCAAATACTCTGAATTTCATAGAGTCTTCTATTAAAAATCATGAAATTTATTTTACCGAAAGTAGTAAATACGATTTGTTTGTTTTCCGATTTTCATACGCCCGAAGATTCAAATGTTCGATGAGTTCTCGGTCCGAAAACGACATTGGTTCCGATTTTCAATGATTTGGCGTTTTAATTTCGAAATTATAATTAATTGGTACTTTAATGATCGGAATTCGTATTTTTGATGTTGCGAATTATCATTTAGTCGGACTTTTTGTTATTAGATCTGTTGAACTTGAAACTCGGTATTTTGAGAATAGTTAAAAATTACGAAATGTCAAAATTCCTAACGTTTATTTTATTAAACGTTAGGAATTTTGACATTTCGTAATTTTATTATAAAGGTAGGATAAACGATGAATCGGGCCTGTGGACGGCGTGCTATGGGTGGCTCGCCGTCCGTCCGTCTAGTGACGACAGGCCGTGTCGACGGCGCGTTAGTGTTCCACGCGCGCCTCAAAGAGAGTCAGCACACAGAGGGGCCCGAAAGGGCCGACGCCTGCCGGAGTCGCGGGATTATTCGCAAGAGACACCGTGGCTCCGGAACACAAAGGGCAATGAAGGAACATGGATGGGTTTTAGTCAGTAGAAGTCTGACACTCCCTCCCGCTACACCCAGAGCGGGAGGAGTCATAGGATGATTTCCCATCCCTAAAAAAAAAAAAGGATAAACGATGAATCAGGGATGTTATATTAGGAATTTTTTACCATTCGGAATGATGAAAATCGGTATTTTGAAATTCGTATTTGTGACTGTCGGAATAAAGTTTTTCGTATTAATGTAGTGTACCCGCCCAAAAGAATGGCGGTATTACAACGTTATACTTATGGAAATGCTTATGCTGAAGTTTTTGAAAAGGCTGTGAGCACAAGACTGAGGTGATCACTACCCGAGGGTTTCAACCCATTACGGCTAATAATAGGATAATTAAGCTTTGACGTAGCTTAGCATCTTTAGCTTAGCTTAAGGCTGCGTTTCCACCAGAGATGTGCGAGGATGTGTAGCGAGGAATGTGTTTGTAAAGAACCAATAGAATCGCTTCATTTACCTCGCCTCGGTCAGCACAGCTCTGGTGGAAACGGCTCAGCGGAGCTAGATTTTTGCGCATATAAAACAAGCGAGCGATGTGTTGCGAGGAATGTGTGTTGAGCAGGATCTGTTGCGAAGTTTGCGCATACTATACCAGCCAGTTAATTTTTCTTCCATTATGCCACGCAACCTTACGACATGCGTACGACTACAAGCGCTAACGACAACAAAGTGAGACCTGAGCGGCAGGCAGGCGTTCGCGTTACTCCGCTTCCACTACACCGCACCCCCGTCGACACATTTCACGACTTCGTAACGCATCCTCGCACCATTTCAAAACTCCACTACACAACCTCATAGGCACATTTTCATCGCACAGCTTTGGTGGAAACACCCACAACATTTTCACAGCACAGCTAGACATCCTCGCATGACACATCTCCATCGCACATCTCTGGTGGAAACGCAGCCTAAGGACGAATTCTCGTTCGCATTCGAATTGCAGTCGCATACTGTCAAAAACTCATTTTATTTGTCTAGATTTTGACAAGTCAATGTCAATTGACTGTCGTTGAGATAAAATTGCGATTACCTATGAATTTTTAAGAAAGAGAATCGGCTTTTTTACCTTCGTTTAAAATTGGAATCTTTTTCATGGCATTTTTACTAAAATATTGCCAACTTACAATTCAGATTTCTTTAGCCCGTCCATCGACAGCAGGCCCACCATAAAACGCAAAGACATCATTTCAAAGTCAGTAGCAATTCTTTGGAGGAGTTCTGACTCTAAGTTGAGGTTTTTCACAAAATAAAATTGTTTTTGAAAAACGGATAATGACTACTTGGAAACGATTATGATTAATAAGTCCATCCATTAATATTATAAACTAGCGGTCCCGGTGAATTTTGTACCGCCTCTGAATTCATTTTTGCCGTGTTTAATATTTGTAAAACTGGCGTTGTATTCGAATTCAAGTATGAGAAAATTAATTTTGCACATACTTTTTTTCTTAAAATTTTCCAATGTTTTGATAGTTATTCTGCTAGTCAGGGCAAAGACAAATCCAATAAATCAAAGATCTTCAAAATCCAGCCAGTTCTTAAGTTATAAGTAAATAGTGTAACTAACCCGACTTTGTTTTGCTCTCAGTTTGTTACCTCTTCACGTCTTAGGGCGGATTTCATCAATCTGAACCAGGTTTACAAGACGTCAGTGTCATTACTATCTATGGAATATTGATCCTGACAACTTTTGCACGCAGCTTGATTGCGATCTGCATAGCGATTCAGCCGGTCGATTCTGTCGACATCTCACCGTGATCACTTAGGTGGAGTGAACGAGAAGTGAGCTGTCACATATGCCATCTTGTTTGTATGGTTTGACAGCTCACTTGTCGTTCACTTCGCCTAAGTGTTCACTTCGACAAGTCTACAGAATCGCACTGCTGTAAACATGTCGAAGTGAACACCATACAAACAAGATGGCATAACAGCTCAGCTGTCGTTCACTCCACCTAAGTGATCACGGTGAGATGTCAACAGAATCGACCGGCAGTTTCATTGGTGAAATCCGCTCTTAGAGTGGATTTCACAAATGAAACTTATGTCATTATTTTTTGTGGAATATTGACGCTGACAGCTCTTGAACGCGATCAATCTGCGCTCAAGAGTTATCCATAGAAAATAATGACACTGTCAGGTGAATGTGGTTCATATGCTGATCGCGTTCAGTTTCATTGATGAAATCAGCCCTTAACCACTGAATGGATTTCGTTGCAACTTGTCACTCGGACTACTAGACTATGTTCTAGAATAGGATACTTTTCATCCCGGGAGTATGTAGGTACCCTTGAAGAAGTTTTTACGCGACGCCGCTAACAAAAGCTAGTTAGTTAATAAACACTATTGACATAACGCCAAATATGTATTAGCAGACCAGAAGCAATGTCGGGCCCACGCTTTTACGATGCACTTCATAACCAGCATGATCTAAATCTTTATCTTTGCGCGGACTCTTACAAAGGGCTTAAACTTACAAGTATAAAGACGCGAGAGCTTTGTAAACTTTATTGTTCTTTCATTCCTACTTCTCACGGATGTTTGTAAGTACATATATTGTGAATGCGAGAGTCGGAGGGTTTACTTAGTCAACATAATTTTAAGGAACTCTAATGAGTTTCACATTCTTCTTCGTGCATGTTGGTTCCGAAGTTTGGCCTTAAAAATTATATTCATAACTAGCTGTACCCCGCGGCTTCGCTCACGACAACTGGCTACCTGTCTACCTACCTACCGACCCCGCTACTCTCTTACTCTTACTCAGACAATTTGTATTTGACTAATGTCAATATTTATACGATACAAACGTCACTCAATTGTTTTGCCTTCCCGAAACCTCTCCACTAACACTTAAACTTTATGGAATGGTTTTAAAGTTCAAATTGACTTTAAAGTATTATTACGAATCTTTTGTATGGGAGTATAAAAAAGTGTTGTTTTTAGTCTTTTTCAGGCAATTTTTATATTTTTTCTCTCCGTAAGAACCATCCTCGTACTTTAATGAATATTCTAAAAAAAGGATTGGCCAAATTGGTCCAGGCGTTGTTGAGTTATGCGCTTACCAACACATTTAGCGATTCATTTTTATATTATAGAAGACTAGACTAGCACTTCGCCTGCCACTTTGTTTGCGCTGCAATCATCTTAAGGATCCCAATTTTTTTTGGAAATAAATATAACCTACTTATATGTTACTCAGGGATGTAGCATTCTAAAAATGAAATAATTATTCAAATCATTCCAGTGGTTTTCGAAAAACATACGAAAATACAAATCTTATCGTTTTATATCCACATCATCGCTTACCATCAGGTGAGATAGTGATCTAACGCGTGCCTATCATCATCTGCTTAGCCTTTTCCCAACTATATTGGGGTCGGCTTCCAGTCGAACCGGAATTATCTGAAAACCAATGGTCTAAAGCGCGCCTACCAATAGTAAAAAAAAAACAAAATGTTAGTCAGGGAAAATCCTGTCAAAATCTTTTTGGAGAGATAGAACCGACAAGCGGAAAAAAAAATATAAGTATCGTTTGTGTCTATTTTCTTATGCATTTAGTCAAAAGCTGTCATTTTGATATTAAACAGACATTTCAATTTTCATGGAACTACATTCCTACATACATGCCTTTTTGGTTTTCAATACAATACTACCTATTCTGTTTTATTTTTTATTTTTATTAATAGGTTCATTTATTTTTTTATTGATTTTAAATATAAACAATCTACAGTATTTACATTATGTACATATGCGTACAAAAACAAAATATATCGTTGAGTATCAAAAAATAATCCACATCGCTGTAGTGCCTAGAACACTGGCAGCATTGCCGCGATGAATGGCAATGCTGATTCTTTGGCCGAAGAAAAGTCCACCCTTCTGGTCAACCAGTTGTTTGCTGAAAAAAAAAAAAACTCCCAATAAGGTTGTTAAATTAACTTTCATGATAAACACAGTGGCAATGTTCCACGAAAAACCTATCTTGTTTAATTTTATAATTTTATACAAAAAATTAAAAGCCACTTATACAAGCTGCTACCTTCGGCCTTACTAGTAAGTAAGTAGGAGGTAGTAAAAACTTCACGTTTGGCCTTACCAGATGTAAAAAAGCTTCACGACGTGTTTGCAAACATTTAGTTTCCCATAAAGGCTTCACCAAAGTGCAGAAGAAGAAGAAGCCTACTTGTCGCAATCAATGCGGTACTGGACTCAAAGGACCAAATATGCTGCTACGTCCAGGGATTCGTACGACATTGTTGTATGTGGCCCTACTACATCACTCCACGAATGTTGAGGAGATCGTGGAGTACATGAAGGTACACCAACTTCAAGTTGTAGGTGCGGGCTCCGACACAACTTGGCCTGGCGCACTGCCGTGCGCCTATAAAATGTATTATTTTTTTTTTATTTTTTTTTTTTTTTATATTTTGTCGCGTACTGTTTTTTGTATGGACCACAGTTACCTGAAATAAAGGAATTATAACATAAGTAACTTTTTGTGTGTAACTTATGTTAAGGACGTAAAACTGCGGTAGCTTTGACCAATACGATAATTTACAGGTCAGGATTATTTTTTACAAGCTTTATACTAACGAGCTATGTTGGTATAAATCCGGTTGGAAATTAGTTAACTATTTTTCAAGCACTTCCTGTTTGTTTGTGGCTGATGAGAAGCGGTGATGTGGTCAACCATGACCATAGACCGCGCCTGCCTAGAAACCTCCCTTTTCATACTTAAGTACCCTAGTTTAAATAGGTTACGTTTAACAGTTTCCAGCAAGGAATTCCATTCCTTAACTAAACCAACGCACAATGAGGGTACTTATTTAAACTTTATGTACAGCTAATGGTATTCAGCTGAATCCGGTTTGACTGGAAGTTGACCTAAATTTTAATATAGTTGGGAAAAGGCTATGCAGATGATGATATACTGTAGTTATACCAAGGCGGATTTTACAAAAAACTTTTGGGTTAAAAAGAATAATACGTCTCCATAACCTTGTGCCTACCTATAGCGGGGATGTCCAATGGAGCAGAAGATTTGAAAAAGACGACCTGAAAGTTTTAGTGTTTCTGTAGTTCGTCATGTAAATCACTTATTGACCATCCATGCATATACCATGACATGTGTCTACTGTGTACATAAGATTATTTACCGCATCGGTCACATTTCAAGTGACCTCCTGCTGTCAAGTGCTCATAAATACTGCCACTAAGTAAGGGTCAAGTTGTATGTAAGATGCACGTGTTCCTAATAGCAGTGTCCATGTATCACACAGTACATGATGTAGCATCTAGTGCGAGGCAGATTCTTGTAAATTATTTTATGTAATGGCCGTGGGTGCAACGGCGAATTTACTGCTATGAACTTTGAAATAAACTACACAGAAGAGCTCAGAATGGTAGTGGTTCATGATAGTTTATCATCGTGAAAAATTTGTATTTCTTTTTATTTCTTAATTATTGTTTAAGTAAAATTTTGCATTATTGATGAACCAATTTAAAGCAAATTCAAATTTAAGCTTGTGAAATGATGTTAAATCAAAATCAGGAACTGAATTAATTTCGCAAAAGTTCTCCGTAGTATGAATGACCTTTAAATAAGTCTACTTTACGATTTTGAAATTCTCTTAAAATTTGGCTTTAAAATTTTATGTTTTTATTAAGTTTTTTTAACGGTTTTAAAACAACTTATGTACATTTTGTTTTGATAACTTATCAAGCTTTTTCCAAACCACTGTCCAACGCAGCTAGAAATGTCTTAATAATGAAATTAACCGCTCCCAAGGGTGAAATCCATCAACATCCAATTCGCTAAAGTTAATAATCTATGGTAGTGGATCAGACGCTGAGTGGGGTTCTATTGACATGTCTATGGCGACTGAAAGCCGTGCTGAGAAAATCCAGTTTCGGTATAGTAGTTAATGGATTTACCTATAGCTGAAATGCCGAAGTAAGAGCGATGCAGCGTTTAAACCTGATTTAATTCCAGCATCGGGAGTTGCAACCAAATATCCGAAGGTGCAAATACGTACTCATATTATGGTAGATCTCATGTAGAAATTTATACTCCAAAGTTAGTAGTTATTATGAGTATATTGGCAACGATAAGAATTTTAATGAAACTACCTGAGCTGGGATAGCTTACGTGAAATTTATTGAACGTGACAAGTTTATGTAAAGTTTAGTTTACTGAGTCGATGTAATATCTGAAGTTTAAATCATGATTTAGCTAATCTTTCGTCAAACTTTATTGCTGCATGGACATTTTTTCTAAAACGTGTTAATTTCCCTGCCAGACTAGGGCTGGAGTTATCTCGAGTGAATTAACAACTAAGTAACAGCTGGGATTCCAGGAATCACTATCGACAGCTATATCGGGTGACATGATGTCATCACCGTGCATTCAATTTTCGTCAAAGAAACCTTTTGATCTCATGCAGGACCTAACCAAGTTAGTACGTTAATCCACAAAAAGACATTTAGTGCCATTGCAGTCCTCGGAATAAAATATATTCGTACAAACATAATAATATATTCGTACACCTTAAATAAAAAATAAAGAGTTTTTCAATAGGGACGCTCGAACTTTGACAGTTTATAGCAGTAAAAGCGATAGCGGGAACACATATTTATTTGACATTTCACTATGGAACGCTACAAGCTTCAACAACACGTAGACATTGTTAAAATTTATTATTAAACATTAATTTCATTGGATGAGACGTTCGAGGGCTTCGTCATCTCACGTGGTGGTGACATCAACTGGCCACCGAGATCTTATGAAATCTCGAGTCTATTCTAACAAACCACAAACAATCGCTGCCCTGAAATTCAACATAATTGTTTATGAGATTGAGCCCCATTTATGCGAATATGTTGTAAACCCTTCACTGACAAAGGTCAGTGAAGGGGTTATGTTTTGTAAGAAAATAAAAATAATGCTTAAAGCAAAGGTGCTAAGTATTTTTTTAATTTTGGTGTTAAGGTCTTAGCTGTCTCAAAAGGGCGTTGAACGACACTAAACGAAGTCGAGAGTCACTCGTTCTTCCCATCATTGTGATCGTTTTATTTGCACTGAACTCTGGGAATCTTGTGGTTATGAAATATTGAAGGCCAATGTTCCAACCAGTCTTTTTGTACTTTGAATGTCTAACATACACCTGGAAGAGATCGCGGAATGCGATAAGGCCGCCATTTGTATATTTTTTTAGTTTAAGGTTTTCTTTATGTTTTTATTTTCTTTTTGGTGTGCAATAAAGCATATATAAATAAATAATAAATAAATACACAGACTAATTAGAGGAAATGCACAATTTCTCCACCAAATATAAAATCGATACAGCCATGAAAACCTTGTGGACAGCCAGCCACAGATATTTACAATTCTTGACTATATTAATAGTTTTTTGGTTTGGTTGAATGCGCTACCTTGTTGAAAAAACATTTTAGTGTTGGATAATCCATTTATCTGGGAAGGCTTTAAGCTATATAACATCACGCTATGCTCAATAAGAGCGGAGCATTAATGAAAATTGTGACGCAATCCAAGTTGCGCGTATCAGATAGTTACTATACAGGGAAATTGAAAAAATACCCGAAACCTCTTAGGCAGTGAAAGTACACATGATTATAAGCAACTTTTGTTGTGGTAAAACTCCGAAATCTCGAAAAAAATATCAGCTGTTTCATACATTTTCATTGGCTAAATACTGCATTTTGTATGAAACAGCTGATATTTTTTTCGAGATTTCGGAGTTTTACCAAAACAAAAGTTGCTTATAATCATGTGTACTTTCACTGCCTAAGAGGTTTCGGGTATTTTTTCAATTTCCCTGTATAGTATGGATTTGTATCTTATTTAACAATGCTCTGAGGAATATAGATTAGCGAATAATATAATCTGTCAATAAAAAGTCGTTCATATTGGATCTATTGATACACACCTAGTCTAGCCAACAATTGCTTTTTTGTTCAACTTTTTTCAGCAGTCTCGGAAAATATGAATGAGGTGTATTTCGATTCGGAAGAGCATGTAGATGATTTTTGAAAAACATAAAGCACCGCTCAAAAAAACTGTAAAAGTTATAAACAATTAACTGAAAAAAGAAAAAGGGTTTTTTTTTTCAAATATCTTAAAATCCGATTAAGGTTTTTGAAATCTAAGACAAGATTCGAAAAGAAGAGGAAATTGCCCAACAAAGAGATGTAACTTCCAGAGCTGTAGGACCAATATTTATAACTTATTAAATAAATTAATGCACAGTAATCCGCGGTTATTTTTTTTTATCGTGATTTATCAATTAGTTATGCAACAGTTAGCTAACAGTTTTGTTCTGCTTGAGCATGAGCATTGCAAATGTGATAATTGTAAACTATAAGTCTGAGATTTTTTCCTTTACTGGAGCTATTTTTAAAAGGCTTCAGGATATGTCCCCTTTCGTTTGTTTTTTTTTTCAACATTGAACGTAGTTTATAAATTTAAAAAATTAGGTAATTAATCATCGAATAATTAGTTTTTATTTCAAATATTTTTAATGATATGTTTTTATATCATCCAAAGCTGCGTGAAAATGTTATTTTATTTTATTTTTATCTCTTATTGATTACAATATTGTCATAAACAAATGCTTTGTTTATAAGATAGTTGAAAGTTTTTTTTAGAATCCTAATCTTTGATGCAAATGATGATTTAAAGCAAAAAGTTACTTAAAAAATGCGGAGCAACACAAGGTGCGCCTAAGCGGAGACAGACCGCGATCCGAAACTATGCGTTATCCATCATAGTAACTAAGGTGGATGACGGGAGTGCTTGAAGCTACAAACCCGACTCCCACTCTACCACAGTCAACAGACGCGCGCGCTCAGCAGTATTCGATGACGTATGAAACAAGTTAATATTCCGTACAATACCTACTGCAGAGCGGCACATCCCATCGTCTCTGGGAGGTGAGGTCGTCGGGCAAATCCATGTTGGGACGAGCCATTTTCCATGTAGTTCTTCAAAATAAAAAGAATTTTGAATTCTCTTTGAATTTCCAATAAGTTGATTGTACTTTTCCTCTTAGGTCGGTGTTGTTATTTCAGGGATTTAAAAATTAGAATCAAATGAATCATGAAGTATAGATCAAATCACGCTGTAGGTACTGTACATTACCTTTATTAACCTTCGTCCGTGTGTCACTTGACTTAAGATCCTATGTCCTCTAGCTGGGGCAGCGGGCGTCCACAGTATCGCGAACGGTCTTGAGCTTTAAGCTTCACCCGCTCCACGTTATACCGATGCTCGTCGTTTCTGCTAACACGGTGCGTCGCCAGGTTTGACTGGGACAGCCACGCTTCCTTTTCCCTTGAGGATTCCAGTCCATAGCCTGTTTGGGAATGTGATCTGGATTCCTCCGGAGCATGTGGCCAATCCACCTCCTCTTACGGGGATTGATCTGGTGGTCGATCGGGAAGTTCTACGTTACAGATGGTCTCGGGCCAGTAAATTCCGATAATGCGACATCAGCTGTTAACAAAGACATGGATTCGGCGTGAGATTTCTTCTGTCACCTTAGACGTTTCTCACCCGTAGAGAAGCACGGATCTGACATTTGACCCGAAGATTTTGAATTTAACTCTTTAGGTCAGTTTCCGTGATTGCCAAACAGGTCTTAGCTGCGCAAAGGTAGCTCGGTCTTTGGCAATCCGCGGAGTGCTAACTGAAACCAGCGCTGCGTGTCTGGCCGTAACCCTTTCGGTATGGGCACTATTTATTTTTGTTCCTGTACATGTTGCTGAACGCTTGTGTCTGTGCCGGATAAATGTTTTCTAATTCTATTTTATTATATTCTAATACATTTATAGAATAAAATATAAATACTTACCTGTGTTTTTTTTAATTGGGTGGTTATGTAGCATATTAATTGGAAAAACTGCCTTTAGGTAGGTTCAGTAACTTTTCGACATACTTGTTTTTTTTTTATACAAAACGGGGAAACTCTTGGCCCAAATCTCACCTGATGGAAAGTGTTGATTAAGCCGAAGATGGAAGCGAGTTTCACCCGGAATCCTCTTACACAGAGGAACTGGGTATCATACCTATAACTGCCGGAACGCAACAATGCTGTTAACATTGTTGTTATGGCGACAGACTTAGACATGATGGTGGTAGCTTGCCAGGCGGACTTAGAACAAGTCCTACCACCAACCAAACTGTTTTACTTGCGTGTGTCGAAAGGTTTTACTTTTATTTGCCTTTAAATACACTTGCATGCAGTTCCCCTGTTATTATAAATGCGGAAAGAAAGAAAACATAAACTAACTAGGACGTATCATGAAACTCAGTGTTGACGTGGCAACCTACTCTACTTAGCAAAGTTTCTATGCAAATGTAATGAAATTATTGCCTCTTTCAGTTTCAGTAAAGTGTTTATTGGATAATTCTTTGTCGTTCTGATTGGTTATCGAATTCACCAATTGTATATTCAATTTGGATTGAAATTATAATAATGTATTCAATTTGAAGGTGGGTAGCAATATCTTACCATATTGTATACTAAGAAATAAGGAAATTTATTTTGAATATCAGTTACACGAGGCGGTTATTATCTACAGTAAAAATAGCTCATCCGTACAAATGGCAGCGGATGAATTATTCCATCGGGACAACTACTAACGTATAAACCAGTTAGCGTCGTGTAAAGTTTCCAAGTGGGCCGGCACTACTTTGTATGAAGCAACTTGCCAACTTTCCTAAGAACGTGTGCGTCTGTTCAAGTTTTGAATTCAAATCTTTGGTTAGCACCTACGAGTACCTATGTGCTTCAGGAACTCACAATAAACTCGTGGAATATGAAAATGTTTTTCAAAATCTTCGTGTGTTTTAGCTTTACTCGAACATTGGCTGAAATTTCCCGCTGTGATTCCGAACGATGCTGATGCACCTAAATGCGGATTGAGATAGGATTTTTACTAAAGCTTTGCAGAAAACGAGCGTATAGATAAATCAGGATTCCATTATAGGTGCCTGCAGGAACACTTACCAATATTATAGTAATGGAACGACGAGTTGGAAGCGGGAAGGAGACAATGTATCATGCTGCTCAATGGAAACTAGTACAAGGAAGAGGTTACACGATACAGCGTGTTGAGAACTGCATTGACGTCCATATAATAGGAGGTGTCACGTAGAATAAGCTACAACAAGAAAATGTTCGCAAACGAGACACTTTATTGACATTAAAGCTACAAGGAACAGAGCTGTAACGAACGATGTAGGGCCCGTAAATATATGGAAAGATATTGGCCTATAACTTAGCGCCAAATAGTCGGATTTGCCCTTGGGACCGAGGATTTTATTTGTCAAGCGTACAATGAGAACAATATAAATAATTTTATCTCATTTTTGTCTTGGTTAATGCAAAAACGGATCGGTCCAAATGTGGTTAACATTTTTATTGTTGAGAACAAATCTCCAGTCTGGTGATTATTTGTAATTGTGTTTTTACCCGACTGCCAACAAAGGGTTTATGTTTTTATTCGAAAGGTTAATAAAACCATTTTTGTAGCATTTTTAATTTCTCGTTATTTCAGTGTTCCAGTTACTCTTGCGAATATGTTCATATTCTTGTGACTGGTATGAGTTCTTAAAATAGTGTAAAGAGTGGAATCTCTTGACTCTCTCGCGAATCAATACGTTCGGCTTTTCTGTTTTTATATTATGAGTCGTCTTCATGCTTCATTTTGTACTGCAAGTCAAATACGTTTTCACATGCAAAGAAGTACCGAGCATTGATCAAAACGTTTACATTTGTTCAGCCTTTAAATACTGCTTCCGATTGAATTAACTTATTAAAGCGGAAGCAGTATTTACATTTACATTATTGCAGGTTAAATTAACGTTATAATTTTAAAGTAACTGTAAAAACCATTTTTACAGCTTGATTTACACCCACATAAATCCAATAATATCATTTAAATTACAAAAACATTAACAAGAACTTTCATAATCGGTTTAACACAATAAATGAAATATTTGAACAATTTCTGTTTTATCTACTTAACATACATTCAATTTAATCAGCGCCAATGAATTGTACATATGAACAAAGTAGCAAAAATGTATCCGGGATAGTGATCCAATCTGTGGGAGACTGAAGGCTTCATCAATCATTGTTCCATTACCCAGATCAGATGTGTCAGGCTGTATGAAAGAAATGGGATCGAGCTAATCACTACAGTCTTTTGCGAATCTCGCAATTATACCATTGTATGTTTCGGTAGATATATCAGGTATTTAATCCCATTTTTTCTATTTTTTGTAGCAAGTAGTACTACCGTATCTAATTTGCCGCAAAGCGAGAGTTGCTGTGTTTTAGTTTTAAGGGTAGGTACTGGTGTTGGTAACTACAGCGTTAACAGCTACATCAAACATTTTAGTTTCCTTGGCCCCAAATAACATAAAAAAGCCTTTTCAAGTGTTCACTTTTGTACATTGTAATAATTGACAAATGACTATCAGACGAACCTTGCCGGCCATCAAATGATGATGATGATGATGATGGATGGATAAATCAGTCGAACGACGTCGACTACTGGATAAAAACCTCCCCCAAGAGACGCGACTTCGACCGATTCGCAACCAACGACCATCCTTAGGGCCAAAATAATCAAACCTTTCAATGTTTTTGGTACCTCAGCCTCAGTTCCTGCCTATCTCCCAAGGTATCGTAAAATGCGAGTAAGGGATTATGTCAGGAGTAGTATCGGCTTCTAGCTAACATACTACGATGTAGGAGCAACCACTAATCCGTTTGCCAGGTGCGGCAATATAGTCTTTATTAGCAGACCCGTGTTTAGCAGGGACGTTTACGGGTAATATGAAGTAAGAATGTGTTGACTGTGTGCTGTATGTACCGGTCTATATTAATTAATTAAAACGTAAGAACTTCATCGAAAAACCCTCATTTTTACTGTATTTTTATGGTAACGATACAATCTAATGTAATTCGATTTGAGGGCATGCAATTACTCTAAGTAGCAGTCGTTAAACGCTGGGAACATGTCTCTAGCTACAGTACAGTTCAGTTTTATCGGAACTCCTCGGAAATAGCGAATAAAGTATTTTGAACGGTGCATCATAGATCTTGTTAATTATTCATGACGGAGCGGCGCGTCGAGATGCATTGAGTGCAAGCACTGACTGATGCTCTGTTAGGAAATTCTGTTTACGTAGTTGAAATATATACATACTATAAGGTATTAGTTCAGCGGCCAGATAGCGCTGACTGGGCAATATCAGTAATGTTCAACCCAATAGAATCTTTCTAGCTCGTTCTTTATTTCTCAGATCTTTGCCACAAAGGAAATGCCTTTTTGTAATTACTGCTGCAAATTAAGATGAAACTTTTTATACTATATGATGTAGTATACGGTGCTTCCTTCTTCGTTTTAATAATTTCTACTTGGACGTCTCACTTAGTGTAAGTTTTAACCTAGTTTTGGCGGATATGAAGAAAATGTTCACAATTTTTAAGTTTGCTAATGCTATTTTTAATTTGAAGTTATAGGTCGCGGCCAAGCTTCTTTGGATTTCGCAAAAAAATAATTGTTACAGTTCCAGGGTTTTAAGCACTATCCAAAAAATAAAAACTTTAACTTTTAAGTTTTTATTAAGGTGATAAAGTCAGAATAAGGCCGTTTTTCGTTTTAGCGTATCGTGTTTTGTTCCTGGAACAGGAATGTGAAATTGTGGTATGTACTTTTTGACTATATGATCTATTAAGCAACTGAAGGAATACATGATACGAAGAAATTAAAAAAAATCCAATGTTCGCAATATCATTTACTTTTTTTAGCTACAAGACGCGTCTTATAAAAATGACATTAAAATATATAAAATAATCTTATCGAGGTTTCAACTGAATGGATTATAATGTAATAATAATTTTATGTTATCAAATCTGTAAATTTATTTTGGCACTTACGTTTTTTTATTCCAAGCTAGTCTCTTATTATCGTCATCTCATCTTTTCATTAAAAAAAGTATTTGCATCTCTCTCGTTTGTTCAGTTCTTCAGATGCTCAGTGGAGGTCTTGCACGCAGGACCTGTGCCACTTTTTTGCAAATCGGAGCTGTCAAATTTTCGTAATTTAAATATATTTTTTTACAGTTAATGTTTTAATTAGTTTACCACTTTAAAGTTTAATTTACTGTTAAAAAATGTCTGAACCAAGCCAATGTATACTTATGACCTTGATATACAATATACTATAAACTATTTGCTGTTGAGGAAAGGGACAAATGATTTAGATTTCGTGTGAGTAAAAGAGACACATTCATTTATAGTCGATAGCTGGTTGTTCACACAGCTATCAAAGATTGTACACGCTCAGCACTTGGCACTCGCCTGGCGATGCTAGCTTGGCGGTTAGAACTAACCAACCAGCGATCATTTGTACTTATATTTATAGTGCGGGCCGGAGCGAGTATTGCCAGTAATCGCCCTTCGCACAAAAGAACTCGCTTAAAGCCGAGCATCTGAACTATTGAAACTTTTCACTCGCTACTCGCTGCTCGCAAATTCGTTTCGAGTTTCAAGCTTTACTCGCTGGCGGTGAGACAAGCGCTTTATATTCATAAGAAAGATTTTTTTTCAATGATACAAATTCATCTCCGGAAAATGCAAGTTTTCTGAGGAAAAGTACCTATACGTGAGTGAAGGGACGGCAAAAAAAATTAACTACTTATCATTTCATTCGTTTCGATTATTTTACTACGGGTCTACTCGATACCACCCGAGTGCTAAAAAGTCTCTACTGGTCATGTTCTTAAAAAGTCTACTGAACTAGTAGTTTTCACAATAATTTGGGGACATACAAAACATGATATAATTTATCAACGACTGTAAAAATAAATATTAAAACAAATAATTATTTGTCTGCGTACAATGTTTTATTTTATTCTACGTCTCAAAGCATGTTTACAAGAGTGCAGATTTTTGTTAACATTTTGACAAAAGAAGTTTATGAAGTTTGTGTGCAAGCAACACTGAATAAGTTGGCGGTTTGAATTAATTCGATGTATTGGCGCTAGGTTCGATATTTCGAACTTTCCCCGTGGAAGCATGCGGGAAAAAAAACGGGGACCCGTTTTTTTTTATTAAAAAGCAATTTCATTGAAATATTTTTATAGTAGAACAAATGCAGGTAAGACTGGCTCTATATTAATCTAATACTAATATTATAAAGAGGCTTTTTTTTCATTTTTTTGTTTGTTTGTACCGTATGGGCTCCGAAACTACTGGACCGATTCTTCAGGAAATAACATAGGTAATAACATAAATAGGAAGTAACATAGGTAATTTATTTGCAAAAAATGTAGAGATCCTTAAGAAAATTGCAGCGTGGACAAAGTCACCGGCCAAATCAAAGGAGTCACTGTAGCAAAAAAAATCACAAGAATTCAAGGTAAGCAGACTCATCAAGGAACAATATGTTTCAGACAAAGAAATGTCGTTATTACTTTTACACAATATAACATTGCCTTGAGTTAATGAAATACTACAAATAAAATCAGAGAAAACGTTTACTTTTATTCAGCAAGGAAAAAATATTTAGTAAAACGGTGATGTTGAGCTATAGGAGTGATGTGACTGCAAATATTTGAAAGATTTGCCTCGAAATTATCTGAAGAGAACTAGAGTATTTAAAAAGTAGCGAACTCTGCAAGTCTGTAAGCATTTACTGACTTGCAGAGTTCGCAAGCTGAAGTGGCAGTGAGCTGGCTACATCTACAGTAAGCTCATCTTTCAATAGTACCTACTACCTGTAGTAAATACTAATTTGATTAACAAATAACAAGCTACACATCGTTTTTATTCATTTTAATTTAGATGAGTGTACTTATAACGTGATATTAAAAACGTTCCATAGATTTAATTGGTAATTTGGAATAAAAAAATATACTTACAATAACAATTTAAACGAAGTAACAAGTTACAAGTACACCAATGATCCTGAAAACAAAATAATAACATCAAGTAATATAAGTGAGTAAATGGTATGTTTTAGTTCTAACACGTATTCCAGGATACTTAACTCTGAGGAGAGCGGTTTCGTTTCGCTACGAGATATTATATTCTCGGAATAGGTTGCGTTTCTAGCAGCGTAGCACGTAGCTCGTAGCCTGACGTAGCGACGTAGCGTCGTTGCGTCGTAGGGCTATCTATTAGTGTTTACTGCATCGTTTACGATTCGCTAGGAGACGCTTAATCAAGCAATAGATTCTGAAAATTCATTATAATATGATTTTTAGAGTTCCGTACCCAACGGGATCCTATTACTAAACCCCCGCTGTCCGTCCGTCCGTCCGTCTGTCTGTCAGCGCGCTGTATCTCAAGAACCGTAATAGACAGTTGAAATTTTCACAGATTGAGTATTTCTATTGCCGCTATACCAAAAAGTCATAAAAAAATATGTTTTACAAAATCCCCCCTTCGTATCGTCCGACTCGCACTTGTTCAGTTTTCTAGACATTCCGTTTATTCATGTAAACATGCAAAAAAATATTTTATGGAGATGAAAATGCAAGAAACTCCACGAACCCTCTTTTAAATCATGTTATGTTTTACAAAATTCTTGGTTACATGTAATTGCTGCTTCTGCATGTGAAGACAAAGCGAAGTAAAAAAAAATACAAGAACTTAAAATTTAAACATCAAAATAAGCCAGTGGTAGTTAAGAGATGACCAGTCTCAACTGACGGCGCCCGTTCACGAACATGACGCATGTATCGGCACCATTCAGCTCAACCATTTTGAAGGGAACCGAAAGATCCAACACACGCGCCACCATCAGCGAAACATTTGAGTGAGCATGACATGCTCTCAACCACCAAGCTCGTTCATGTCAAACAAGTACAACTATAACTAATCACATAATATGTAAATGACTCCATGGTACTCACATTTACAAAGTGTGAAATATTTGCTTCTACATTACATGACCAACTAATGAAAGATAACTAAAAAATGTATATTTCTTTCCACATAATATGGTTATCCAGTTTGCACACTGTTACTAGGAGTAAAGGTGTCCCAGAGTTTGTATCTAACGCATTAATACGATATAATACGCTTCACCTCATCCGGGGGCCATATAAGTGCTTTAGCAATGACCAATTAGGTACATTATGAATTCCCCTGACCCGCCCGCATCCTGTATTTGCCGAGTTATCGGCTATTGTTATTGACCCATAACAAACTAATAGAGTGTTTGACTAAAAATAATGCAACTTTGCGTGCACTGTATTTTTTTTTTAAAATACCTGTAAGAAATATTACGGCTCAGGAGGTTACTCTCTGGGTAAGCCCGAAGACAGCAATTTCGGCGTTTGTTACGTGCGTTTTCTACTTCGTGTCACTTAGCACTAACTGCTCAGTTACGAAGACGTGCGGCGTCGCTGTGAGTGTCGCTACGTTTTACCGTAAACAGAAAAGCTGGGTGCAACGCTGCGCGCGCCGCCGCGTGCAACGTCGCATGCGACGCCGCGGGGTCCGCCTGCAACGTCGCATGCGACGCCGCGGGGTCCGCCTGCATTACAAGCAAACGCGTGTAAAATCGCTTCTCCGTAAAAGCTCTCATACAACGCCATATGCTTGAATTTAGTGCGGGTTGCGTCGCCACACGCGACGCTCGATGCCCCGCGAGTATAATCCGTGCGCGATCAGAATGGGATGGAACCTTATGAAAGTAAATCGAAAATGACAGTTCTCAAGACAAGTAGCGTTAGCAAAAAAGTTCTGGATTAATTATAAATTAGTTATTTCTAAGATCTATCATAGGGTAATGTAAGTATACAGAAACTTTTTATGGTTGCAATCCTTTTAATAAAAATGTTTAGATATATTATTTAACAGTTATTCCAATTTGGTTACTTCAATGTCACTCAAATTTGCTGTATGAGAATCATCATCATAGCTTTCCTCATCTTCAGAGCTTTCACTTCTTTCAGAAGCCTTCAGAAAAATTGAAAAAAATAATGTAAATGGACTACCTACTGCAGATGATGGAAAATACGCTATTGAGGACGTTCTGCTTTTAATTATTATGTTTCGCCTACAAATGTGAAAGCACACATTTTATATATAAATACCTACCACCTGTGTTTATTATAAAATCAGTGACGTTGTCCTATTACAGAATCGTTTCGTATTCATCTTTATTGCTATAGCATTAGGTTCAAGGTTGATTGGGAAAATGAAAATGTCCACCAAGTATGGGAATTTGGATTGGTATGAACAGGCACTTTGAGCATAAATATAATACAGGTCTAACACCCGTAGGGAAGAGAATATTGTAATAAGATTGTATCGTGATGCATGTAAGACCAGTTATTTTGCTTGATTATTTTTATCGTTACGATTCAGGCCGCCAGTCGGAGTTTGGTATCCATATTTTAAGATCGGTGTCAAAAATGGGAGTGGTTTCAGAGTAGGCGTGCTGGGGACAACGTGAGAAGGTGTATCTGTTCAATTTTAAAGCTAAAAAAATACTTGACAAATAATCTGAGTAAAACGAGGAAAACAACAACATGACAAGTGACTTCAAGTGACAACTGATATTGAAACTAAGTTGTTTTATAATAATCTATTTATATTTGACTAGCTGTCCCCCGCGGCTTCGCTCCCGTCAACTGCAACTCTCTTTTTTCATAAGAACCTTCTCCTAATAGTAACAAACACAACAAAAAAAAATTAGCGAAATCGGTCCAGCCATTCTCGCATGATGCGATGACCTAGGGAAATAGGGATTCATTTATATATATATATTTATATAGATTAAAAATCGAACTAATTTCATATTTTGATGCATATAATCGGGGTATATCGGGAAATAAAGGACAATTCAAAAGTCCACAAATAAGGACCACCCTAACTACTACAGTAACGCTATTGCTTCATATACCACTTCCCATGCAAAAAACAGTCTCCCATTTACTCTAGAAAAAGTGATGTCACTTGACATTTGTCACGTGACTATAACTACAAGCTACTTACAAAATATATTTGATATTTTTTTTGTAAGTAGGTTGTAAATAACACATTTACACGTCAATCTCTATCATCATTTTAAACTAGATGAGGCCGCCGTTTCCTAGCTGACTGCTCTAAGAAGAAACACCGAAACAAACTCAGAGGTCAAAGTCTCTTTTAAAGTCCATGTAGGATGTCTGAAGAAGTAGTTTGAGGAAAGTACCACAAAGATTTGAGTGGACCTGACGAACAAGACCTAAGAAAGGACATTTGTGTAGGCCGCAAGAACTCAAACCGCCAAACTAACATAAAATACAATGAACTCCTAACATAGTAATCTACATGGTCCTCATATTCACAATAAGTTAAATGAGGACCATGCAGATCAGTGTCTAAAATGGTCTTTTCAGGAATGAACCCCACATTATTTGAGCGGACCTGTCCAGTCAATGCAAGCCTTGGTCAGTAGTCGATTAGCTCAATTTATAACCAATAAGGAGCTCAACGACCCGACGACCAATGCCAATGAAAGGCATACATTTGCGTAGGCCACAAAAGTACTCAAACTGCCAGACATCGTTCAAAATACTTTAAAGAGAAAAATTAATAACCAAAAGCCACATAGTCCCCATATTCACGGTAGTGAAATAAAATGAAAAAAAAAAAAAAACTATTTTACAGAGTAAGTATTCATGTCAAAATAATGAATTCAAACAAAGTAAAATGAATATATAGATACTTTAAAAGTAAAAATTTATGTCAAAAGTACACAATAAACTAAGGGTTTTTGTGGGAAAAAGATGTCAAATAAAAAACTTATTCGTTTTCAGAGTATATTTTTTAGCTGTAAATACTCGGAATAAATATTTGGATGGTTTTCTATCATTACTAGAACTTTTGCAAAAATTGTCAAAACCCTTTTATTTTTTGTTAATATTATTTTTCAAAGCGAGGTTCCACATTCGCACGTACGTACCTACGTATGTAACCCAACCCAAAAGTTTGAAACCCAATGACGATAATAATAACTTGATTAAAATTGATGGATTCAGCGTAAAAATCTGGTGCCGTTAATTTCATCAATAATTTTTGGCACAGGGTACAATTTTGTATACATTCATGTTTGAAATGTTTACTGCACTTTTAAAAGATACAATTGTTTCTTAATGCGTTGTTTTATGTGAACAAAATAAAACGTTATAGTATTTGCGAATGAATACCTACTTATATTTTGTGCGGTAGTAATTCAGTTTGCCTGTCTGTTTACTACCTCTTCACGTTATAACGGTTGAACAGATTTGAATAGTACACGGTATAATTTCAATCCCTTGAGAATGTACCCCTGGGATCATTTTCGAATAGTACGTGGGCAAAAGCGGGTTTACTAAACCTTTTATTTAACTTATACTTAAATAATCGAATCACCAAGATCCTTTTGCAGGCTAGCAAGCTGACTCGCGAAGTAGTAAAAAAAAATGTCAAGTTTACGAAAAGTTCAATGAATTTACTCAACCATTATCAAAGTAACACATATTGATTTGATAACTCACGCATAAAGATCATCCTTTACACAGTAATGCCATTACTCACGGCTGTCGCTTCCTGCTAGTCTAAAGACGGGTGACATAATAGTGCACTCGATTGGCAAATGGGGTCCCAAACTACAAATTTTACATAGTGAATTGTACCTGTGTTTAGGTAAGTACTAACGAAACCAAAAACATATGTTTATTGTTTCATGATCTCACGTGGGGAATAACCACGAATAGCTTCGGTAATTACTGAAAACTTTTCATTATGAATGTTTAAATAAAGTATCTAATTTTAGCTACATTATTGTCGAGAGTCCCAGCTATTATTGTTAAATCAGAAGTGGAATGTGTCTATGGAAAGTTTCAACAGTAATATCTCGTTAAAATATAGGTGTTTGTTACCAAAAGTTCCTTTATGTTTTCGTTTTTTGTAACTGTTACCAAAAGCTGTAGATACGTACCAACTTCACATTTCGTCTGACAATGCTTGCGTCCCAAGGGGCCTTTCGACCGGGAAAAATGCAAGCTAGTCAGCCGAGCTGCCGCGAAGCCCCCATCAATATCAAATCTGCGTCAATGTTGTCCAGCAAATAAACTAAATAAACAAAAGCGTCCTATATGTAATCACCAAAATGTTTTAACTTACATCGTCCCATAAATGTGAATCAACATGTGTCGTTAACACATGCGATGTGATAATAAATAGCCATGCAGTGCGCATCGCTAATTGAAATCTTCCTATGAATTAAATGTGCTATAATGTACATTATGATGATACGAATTTCATTTTGTATTAACATATTTATTCGAGTGTAGGACAATTACGGCTGCTTCTACATTAAAGAAGGATTAAAAAGTATTCATTATGCTCACTGAACGCGTGTTGACGGTTGCTTTTAACCACAGAAGGCCTTAAATTGCACTACTGTTAAATAATAAACCATCCCACCAGCAGTGGAACCACTGGAATAAGACACATTGACATATTACCGGTTTGAAACCCGCAAGCTAGTGTTGTACTTAATTACCGTGTAGGTACCGCTCCGAATATCTTGAGTGGTGTTGCGTAAAGGAAGTAATTTATTTGAATTAATATAATTTATTTTGCGTTTGCCCACGGTACCTTAATTTCGCCAAGATTAAGGAAAAAACCAGGCGAAATACATTTGTTTTTATTTTGGTGGCTACGCACTATGTCTACGCTAAGACGGTCTTCGCCTACGCCGTAGGCCCCGTAGCAACACTGATGAAGGCATGACAAACTATGTAGAAACCTGGAAGCTAAACGTTGAATAAAATGAACGCTTCGAAAGTTCCCTTTATGAACGGCAATATTATGTTTAGTACCCGGAATTGCTCGGAAATTAATACTTCATTTACGAGAGAGTCATCGTTATAATCGGAGATTAGTCTTTGTTAATTTCTTAGTAGCGGTAATGGTTTGTTTAATGTATAGCGGGCTATGTTTCTAAGAATAAATATTGTTTGATGCGTTTAGAGGATGTAAGTAAGCAAGACAAGTCACTAAGCTACTATAGAAACTATTTAAATGGAGCTTCCGTAGGCGGTCGTCCGTGATACCTGTTATCCTTTGCATGAATATCAGGTGAGTTTGTATATTTGCCCTAACATCGTTATGTAAAGTCAAAGTAAGTAATTGTTTACGACTTTTGACGTCAAGTTCTCGTAAATTGAAACTTCACCGAGGATTAAACTATCTGCTTTATATTAAGACGAATAAACCACGACATTCCAAATGTCCTTTAACCTTACAGTGATAAACAATTATTCTGCCTGACAGTACCTAAGTATAACTTTTTATTAATACTAACCTAACCTTAACCTTCTTCTTTAGAAGTAAAAGGATTATTTTTAGAACTAAACTGGGTATATTAGAGACAATCTGTATAGGATATTTTTTTTAACTGAGTTAATTTACCTATGTCTGTATTATTATGAAGATAGATAGGTAAAATCTTAATTTTTTGACGTATTTACATTGAGTTCTATCAAAATAGGCAATAACCGGTGAATTATTTTATCACACAACTAGGTAATAACCGCACCTAAAATAACGAAAAAGTTTATTGTATTTAAAAAAAGTTTGTTTTACTTTAGTTTGTTTTACTCTCGTAATCTTTACAGTTACTTACCTGCCTAAAAATAAATATACCTACTAATAATAATATCAATAATTAATGTCTCCACCTGTGTGTCATTGAACAGCGTCCCTATATATCGACATATTATATTAATGACGAAGACTGATTTCATTCATTCATATTAAATTAAGATCACTTAGGTACTTTTAAATACTTCTGACGTAAAACAAATAAAGGGAATATGCAATAATAAAATATTTATAATATACAGTTTATCTAAAAATATAATACTAACAGTGAAAATAGAATCAAAATTAGCCGAAAAACAATCGGGATATACTTATTTTAAACAAATATAACTTTTCTTCTCGCGAAAACGCTGCTTTTTATGGCAGCTGTATAGACGCTGTGGACGTTTACGTCAAAGTCCGTAGTTGACTTCTTTTTTTTAAGACGCGTCCCCGAGCAAAACGCAGCGCTTGCCGTTAAAAGTGCAGTTTTTTGGAGCTATATACTCTTTATCCAAAAGAAATATCAACTTATAAAAAATACACTACATAATTTTGGCTTCAAAATGGTAGATTTTTATTTTTTATTACTAAGTATTATGTTAAAGTAATCTCCTCACAACGAAACTACAGAAATGAGAAATAATTACTGAAAACATGCATCTTCTCGAACACTAACCATTATTTTGATTTTTTACTTACACTAATGGATGGAGGCAATTTAATTATGAACATTTTGGTAGAAATATATTTTTCAAACGACCAAAATTATATTTTATAACGATTTTATTCAACATTCTGAGCGTATTCGCTACTGTTTCTCTTGCGCTGTTATTGAGGAAAAAAATGCTCAAGGTTATTTGGTCAGGGTACGGCCTTAACTGTAATCTTTGAAGCTTTATAACTTCATCGCTGATGAAGATATAAAAAAAAAAATATTTCATGATTGTTTACGTCTTTTATTTTACTAATAAAAAAATCACATGTGTATTCCCTATTATGAACAGTTTTCCTAAAGGTCACGTTAATCATCTAACCTAATAGCTCATATTCATATCGTATATTTAAAGTTTTATCTTTTAAGTTTTGTTTAAAGAACAAACTATACAGGGAAATTGAAAAAATACCCGAAACCTCTTAGGCAGTGAAAGTACACATGATTATAAGCAACTTTTGTTTTGGTAAAACTTCGAAATTTCGAAAAAAATATCAGCTGTTTCATACAAAATGCAGTATTTAGCCAATGAAAATGTATGAAACAGCTGATATTTTTTTCGAAATTTCGGAGTTTTACCAAAACAAAAGTTGCTTATAATCATGTGTACTTTCACTGCCTAAGAGGTTTCGGGTATTTTTTCAATTTCCCTGTATACACTTAAAAGAGAAAAAAAAACTCTTAACTAAAATATGGCATCAAAAAATTCATCCCCATCGCTATCGACTGAAAGTGAGCCCAAAAGATTGGCTGCATTGCCACGTTGTATGGCAATGCTTATCCTCTGTCCAAGGTAAAAGCCAGCTCTTAGGTCACGCGAAAGTTATTTAAGTTTTGACATGTAAACATTATGAGGCCTTCTTAATTATGAATACATGACATCTTGCGGGTTGTGTTGTGTCCATAGACGAAATGAAAGGACGTGTAACATTGCGCAGCTTCCTCAATTATAGCTCAGAGAATAGACACATCCTTGCTACAGCCTGTGATTGGCAAAGGTCACATCCTTTTCATCTAAAATAAACGAACCTTAATTCCGGAAACTCGGAATTCTGACTCTTTTTGGTAAATAACATTTGGCCTGGGTCTTAGTTAATTTGAAGGCCTTTTTTACCACTCAGATGTAAGTAGTAGGGTGCGAGTAGACACTATTTATTAAATATTTAAATAACCGGTCAAGTACAAGTCGAATAGTGCCGCACCGTAAACCAAAAAAATAATTTATTGTTATTCGTACAGTTTTTTTCTTATAGCATCAATAAAAATACACACACTGTGATTTCAATTTCTACTGTCAACCTGTAACGTTTCATGAGTCCCGGTGACAAACAGGCTCACACCGGATGTTTTGTGATAGGGTTCCGTTAGTTACCCTTATAGGTACGGATCCTCAAAAAATTCATGAAAATAATTAGATAACTGTTAAGTAGGTAGTAATTTAATCAGAATCTATCCGAAGGGGATGACCCAGACTGTGAGAAAAATAAGAGATTTAAAATAGACACTTGGTGGGAATTTTTTGTCCAGATTAAATTCAGTTGGCATAAATTCCGAAACAGTTGGGGAAAAGCCAGCTGAACAGTGAACAGTTTCACGCCGAAACTCTCATGAGCACAAAACAAAATGCTGGAACGAGACCTGCGAGCTAATTACTAGGGCATACGTCGCCAAGTTATTTCCTGTTTTATTTTCAGCCAGTTTTGTCTGGCGATACTAAAAATAAATTGCATCCAATGAAAACTCCCAATCACAGCGGCACTTCCAGACGGAATGAGGTTTAGCAAAATATGCACAACATGTAAGTATAGCTAGGCAACTTTGCGGCAGCAGAGAGTATCTTTACTATTATTTTTAAGCTGAAGAGTTTGTTTGGTTGAACGCGCTAATCTCAGGAACAACTGGTTCGAATTGAAGACAATATTTTAATGTTGGTAACGTTCCACTACGAGCGGAGCATTAATGAAAAATGTGACGTAGACAAAGTTGCATGGGTCAGCTAGGATAGTATAAGATGTAACAGTATATGAGTTTGGTTACAGGTTAAAAATATACATTTTGGATAAAGGTATTTTATTGAAAGCTGGTATTCCTTACGTGGGGAATTTACTCTGGATATTCAAGGTACGACATTTATGATTGATAACAAGCCACCGTTTGGACAAACTTTGAATCTACGGAGGATTTTACAGTTGTCAAACGTTAAGCGTTCCTGTTACAGAAAGTCGTGCTCAAAATAACTTTAATTTCGGAAGTCGGTGTCAAAATACGAAGAAACTAACAAAAACACCGACTTCCGAAATGAAAGTTATTTTTTACTTTGTAGTGTTTTTTTTTGGAAGTCGGTTGTATTTTTTTGGAAAAAGTTTTTTATTTTTCACTTTTTAGTGGTGCCCCACACCTAACAACACCACTGCAAAATCGCAGAAAAGCAAAATATGCAATTTCGATTATCAAAGAATTTAGCCAAATTCCAGGTATTTCGATTTAAAATCCAAAGTTCGTTTCCGATTTTGATATGATTTAAATGGGACCAATCTGCAAGTAAGAATTTTTCAAATCGGTTCATAATTGTCGGAGTTATGAGGTAACAAACATAAAAAAAAACATACAACCGAATTGATAACCTCCTCCTTTTTGGGAAGTCGGTTAAAAAAAAACCTAAAGTAAAAATAATAAGAGGGTTTACTGGGTAACTACCATTATAAAATAGCTTTCCAATTTCTTAGAAAATATCAACCCATTTCCTACTAGCATTTTGCTTAGCGATAGAGCAAATATATCCAGGTAAGTGAGCTCGTTTTACTCGGCTATGGCGTATTCAAAAGGTCCATAATTTAGACTGGGAGAAGGTGGAGTGTACGTACGGTTGGGCTTTAATCGCTTCAGCTGCACTAGCCATTCTTAATGGAGTTTTAAATAACACGTTTACCGTGTCTCTGTGTGGGTTCTATTAAACAACAAAGTAACGGAGCACACAATAATAAATGTGTCACGTTGCTATCGTGTAGAGTTCCGAGGAAACAGTTAGTGAATATAGTGCAAATATAGTGCATTCGACGGGTACTGCGCGTCAACAACGCCGACGAATTCTAAGTAAACCTAAGGCGCATTAAGTAACTCGCGTGATCCCCTCGCTACCAGGATGTCAGAAAGAGCATGAAAGTTAAATTAACGGGGTCGGATGCAAGCTCAAAATCGGCCAATTCGTGCTCACAGATCACGAGGAATCAGGAATTCGAGTTGGTGTAGTTCTGGTTATAGCTTGGCTGTACAGGTTCGGTTTTCAACAAAACCTCCTTGAAACTTTTACTACGAATTGTTGATAAGCACTTGTTAAACGACGTATTTCGGGAACAGTCAGCCATTCCTAAAATAAAAGCGGAAATAATGCGTGAAAGTAGTTCCATGTCACTGTTTAATAGTAACACACTCGAGTATATTTCACAACTTTCTACGGCTATATTTCATTTCCCGCATTACCCCAAGTTGTAGCTGTCAAATAAGGGTAATGGATTATAATAGTATTCATTTGTAATAGGGTTTCGACATAGTACCTTGTGAAATAGTGATCTTCTGAGTAAATTCACAAACTCGAGGGAGGTTGCGAGACTCCATCGGATTGACAGACCACGTCAAAATTGATTCATTGCGCCGGATGATAACACACATGTGCTCAGAAAATCTTTTTATTTATGTTTGCAGGAGTATGGTTATCTCTTGCAGACTGAGGCATCGTTAGAAGTTAGAATCACTCGGGATACGTTTGCAGCTAGATAGTTGCTATCGGATTTCAGAAACTCTTTTGTTAATGCTGTCCATGGTTCGATATTAGTCTGCATGTGGTCTGCATAGGTATGCGCGTAGTTAGGTACATGTGTATTGATTACTAGCTGACCCGCACAACTTCGTCTGCGTCACATTTTCCATTACTGCTCCGCTCCTATTTGTTGTAGCGTGATGATATATAGCCTATTCCTCAATAAATGGGCTATCTAACACTGAAATAATTTTTCAAATCGGATCAGTAGTTCCTGAGATTAGCGCGTTCAACCAAACAAACAAACAAACAAACTCTTCTGCTTTATAATATTAGTATAGATTTCGGTCTTGAAAAATTGCTAACACTGTGGCATTATAAATAAACATTTACTACTGTTTGAATAGACTCAAATGGATTGCAGTGTTGTTATAAGTGTCAATTGAAATATTTTCCGTGTAACTGAAATACTATATGGACGTTTCTTCACCAGAATTTATTAAAATTTGATAAAGAATTCGATGAACCTTTTCAAAGTAGGTACTGACGTTAAAAAAATTCTTACTACTTATAGTTTCAATGGGGAAGCTATGGAGCGTGTCACCCTAAAAGAGTGAACTGAACAACTTGGCTTCGCGTTTATACCAATATGACCTTGCTCTTTATGATTCGCTATAAATTTAAGTATGTTCCTTTGGGGGTTTCAGTAGAATAAGAAAAGAAAAACTGTGTTTTTGAGTTTTGTAGGATAAATCTAATGTCTTGGATGACTCACTGAAGGTACCTGATCATTTTTTTTTACGTTAACTTTGAAGATTGATTTTTTTACAGCTTTAAGGGATTGCAAACCTGAGTATATGGTTTTAATTTCAATTCGATACCTCCATACGCGTTCCCTAGATAAAGCTGTTCTGAATCGACTTCTGGTGTAACATAGTTGTTATGGCGACAGACTTAGACATGATGGTGGTAGCTTGCCAGGCGGACTTAGAACAAGTCCTACCACCAACCAAACCGAGCAAAAAATTTGCCTCCGCTGGGAATCGAACCCGGGACCTCTGGGTCTGAATCAGGTGGTATAACCACTAGACCACGGAGGCGGTTAGTGTCACCTGTTTAGCACCACCTGGGGACCACGTGTAGGGATTCGCTGAAGGGTATTCTCTTACGGACGCGGGTGACTCGGCCCCCTAAAGTTTCAGTAGAGTCCAAAATTATGACAACCAGTCTTTCCAACAAGCATCGTATTACACAGCCAGTGGTTGCAGAGATAAGATAGTAAGGCAGTAAAAACCCCGGAAGCAGCTGAGTACCAGTGTTTGCATGGTGTTTGAGTGGTTCACATTTTGTGGCTTTTGACTATCCGTGTCTTTGAGATATTAAGTCACGATTTCTTCGATTCTTACATAGCTAAGCAATCGCTCTATGACAAATAGTCGTACCTGTTTAGCTGCATCCGGCCCTCTGCTTCTTTCTTTAGATCCCAAATTAGTTAGTTTGGGAAAGGCATATTGATTTGGCAGCCAAACTGCTGTCCAGGATTGCGAAATTGGTAACTGTCACCACGGCCTTGGAACGCAACGGGAATAAGGAGGAACATGGATGGGTTTTAGTCAGTAAGGAACTGACACTCGCCTGACACGCGGAAAGAGTCATTTGATGATTTCCCATCCTTAAAAAAAAAGAAAAGGCAGATGATGCTATGGTATTAGATTGTTTATTCTTGTTTTTTTTTTACAATATTAGATCATTTTTCATAAAAATGTCTGTAGAAGCTGTCGCGTCGCAGTGGCACAGAATTGATTCTAACTAAGCTCCAAATTTAGATCTCAATAGGTGTGAACCCTGCTTACTGCGCCATGTATAACGAGCAACTTGAAGTTTAATTGGACATAGCTCTCAAGTTTTGCTACAACAGCCAGCTTTTCGCTTCCCGTCTGTTGCCGCCATATTTTTTCGTAGGATTGAGTTTAACTAGCTAGTAGGCGTAGTTAGAATTTCAGTGATCTCTTTCTTAGATCTTCTGAGAACTGCTTGCCGCATCTACCTCATCTCCACGTCTTTGTTTCTATCTTTGAATGTGCTTCTAACGATTATTAGATCACTAGCACTACCTATATAGGTTTTTTAAATGCTTTTTGTTGTTCGTCTGTTTTATAACTTTTTCTATATTAGTTTCTTACGATTTGCCATTAAAAAAAATTATTAAACGTGTAACATTGGCGAAGACATATTTTTATTTCGCTACCTTAATTTCTTGCTTTTATTAAATGTATGTATCTGAGCTGAAAGTACGGTTCGATTCATATATTAGCTTGCCAGTCGAGACTGAGCCAGTGAACTCTGAAACCAGTGATTTTAAAAGCGGTTTTGGTCATTCCGTTTATTTTTCAGAACATTTCACTGCTAATGTTTCGCTTAAAGAAATTAATAGCATAGCTCGCTAAGCGACTTTGAATTTTGTGGTTTAAAACTTTGACCCGGCTTTCAAAGCCACTTTAATTAGTAATACCTACTTTTAAAATTGTTGCCAAGTTGCAAGAATTTGAAAGTCGCCAAGGGACCCTTGGTAGCTTTCTTAATCTGAAATCCGACTTAGTGATCTTCTATAGATGTTATTCCTATATTCATTAAACTGTTCTTTTGATAGGCTTGCGGTTTCCCCCAATCTCACCTGTTGGAAAGCGATGATGTGTTCGAAGATGGAGCACGCTTGCCTGGGAGTAAGTACTCTTGACTTAAAAACTTTCAGGTAGTAAGTATTTATTAGGAAACTCATATTGTGGCAGGGACTTCTTTACTTTACGCACAATTTGGTAAAATATTTTGATGGAAATATATCTGGAATGTATGGGTTCTTCTAGTCTTCTAGTAAGCTATAGGTACAGGATGTAACAAAAATAAGGCAAAACCTGAAAAGGGTTCATTTTATTTATAATTGTGTCTTAATTTAATTTTTAATTTTAAAATTGGGACTTGGTGCCTTAATAAAGTATTTTATATATATAATCTTCTGCCAGCGGCTTCGCCCGCGTGGTTCTTAGGGAACATATTCCCGGAATGTAGCCTATCACCCCGGACTGTAACCTATCTCGGTTCCAAATTTCATCAAGATCCGTTTAGCCGTTGTGGCGTGATTGAGTAACAAACATCAAAATGTTCACATTTATAATATTAGTTAGATTAATATACATATATATCTATACATATACATATACTTACATATATATAAAAGAAAGTCGTATTAGTAACACTATTTATAACTCAAGAATGGCTGAACCGATTTGGCTGAAAATTTTAGGGGAGGTAGCTTAGAACCAGGAGACGGACATATTTTTATCCCGGAAACCCGAATGGACGGAACGGGAACTATGCGGGTAAATCGAGAGTGAAGCCGCGGGGGACAGCTAGTATTATATAAATGCGAAAGTATGGATGGATAAATGGATGGATGGATGCTTGTTACTCAATCACGTCAAAATGTCTGAACGGATGAAAGGAACAGAGATAGATTATACCTAGATAGACTGGATAGGCTACTTTTTATCTCGGGTTTATGATCCTTTGGGAAAATTTTTGACATTCAAGCGGGCGAACAAGTTTTTTTTTCTAACGGTGTGTATTTAGCCTTTTCAATTTTAGTGTTATTCCGTTAAACCTTGTAGGTACCCTTTGGAATGGTCTGTGTAGGTATATTCTACCTCTAGGTACAGTTTGTCTGTGAACATATTATTTTATGTATGCCTTCGGTTCCACAATGCAGACGTGTCACTCCACTATGCAACCGCATATTAGCAAATGTAAAGCAATGGGTCATTGGCACCAACATTACTAGATTATAGGGGATTACTTGTAATTATTGCGTTCCTAGATTCAAGATATCCATTTACATTAAAAGTCGTTTTGAGGGATCGATCCAGGGCCCCAGTGCACGAGGGCGGTTTGGTAAATCATTGAATTTGATTTTTTTTTCGGCAAAAAAACTTTTCATTCCTTAACGTTAACTTCTTTTAACTGGATAAATTTAGTCCAGAGTTTTTAAATATGTTTTATTCCTTCCAAATAAAAGATTTTTTCGAGGCTCTCAAAATGTGTTTGTTACGGTCCAAACATCAAAAAAAAAAAAAAAAATCCAAATGGCTGGTTGGTCAGAGATCCAGCCATTTCTTCGGGTTTTTTAAAGGAAATAGTCACTGGGAGCTAAATCTGTAGAATATGCTGGATGGGGTTCGTAGCCCAATTTATGATTTTGCCGTGCATTTTTGTGATGAGAACAACACTTTTACTTCGCCAAATGCGGTCGTTTTTGCTTCAAATCAGCATTGTTGTGTTCCGGCAGTTAGAGGTATGATAGCCAGTTCCTCTGTGTAAGAGGATTCCGGGTGAAACTCGCTTCCATCTTCGGCCTAATCATCACTTTCCATCAGGTGAGATTTGGGCCAAGAGTTTCCCCGTTTTGTATATAAAAAAAAACGTGGTTCGTACCTATTTTGATCGCATTGAGTCTCATTCATGAAATTAGCCCTAAGTTACGTTACTTTACGTCAAAAACATTCGTGCCAAGTCCTCATTACATTTCTCTCCAAGTTTTCCCGATTAGGATCTTGAAGAATCAAATTGAACAGTTATTTCAGTCATATGAGCAGTTATCGTAATGTGAACAAAAGGTAGACATTGAACCAATGAGCTGTGATTTACTACAGTTGATGTGAATGACGGCTGCCTCATCATTCTTCTCGCGTTGGTCGAATCTTCAAAAGAACCAAACCATCAATAAAACTTGTTATTTCATTCATTAATATTCAAACTCCTCGGTGGCCATCTTATTCAAGTCTTTTTTAAACAGTTAACAATATAAAGATTAATTGGTAAAGTATGCGCGGTTGTTTAACCTGGTTGAGGTCACGACTCCCGGTACATATGCACTAAGGATTGCATTGTTGCTGCTACGACGCTACATTGTTGCGACCACGACTTAGGGTATATATTCAAAAAGGCTAGGCATCATACAGTCGTCCTGTGAGTTAAAGGTAGGTATGGGAGATAGGGCTCTGTAGGATATCTACTTTGTGTTGACGCTACGGCTACGTAGCTAGTTTCGTAGCATCGTAGCAGATAACCGATCCGCTACGAGTCGACTCATCATTTCTGAAACTTTGTAGTGCTTTCATGAAAATTGTGTGTTGTTATGTAAGTCAGAGTTAGTTTACAGATTTGCGCAGTTCAATAGTGAACGGAAACCTTGGGTATAAATACACAAAGAAAACAAGCAGCTATTATGGACAAAATTTATTTAATAAGTCTTACTTGTGGTTTAAAGTACTATTTACAAGTCGTAACATCAATTGTAATACTTATCTATAATAAACAATGAATTTAATACTCATTGTTGTAAATCTAAAGTCACATTTCCACTCAGTCAGGTATTGGGTTTTGAACTACATACACTGTTAAATATGTATTTCGTTAAAGTGTGATTAAATAAACTTGGCGATGTATGCAAACTAACGCTCAATACTCGAGAAAATGGAAACGCGCTTGGAAATTAATTAAAACTGATCAAATATCCATATGGCATATATTTATATGTTCACTTAAGTACTTTAGATATCATTTATATATTGTAAATTACAATGTAATTGTAAAAAAGTACCTATTTACAAATATCGATGGTCACTTTTTAATTTAATTTTAACTAAAATTATGTGTGTTGCGTTTTTTATATAAACAGGCAAAAGTATATAGGCAGTGTTCTTACTATGCTTATGATTTGTGTGAGTATAGTTATTGAGCATTCAGCCGTAAAACTTACATGAACCGCAATACTACAGCAAAGTACCAATTAGCTATGAACGGCAGTGTTCTAACTCCGGTCAGACGAAGTGAGAAAAAGCGCCAGACGCGACGACATAATGCCCTCACAAACTGCAATAAAATATAAACGACCATCCTTTGTTACATCTTTAGACAATACACAGGACACAGTTAGTCGGAAAATCAATTATTCATTTCAATGAATTGCAGCTATTTTGAGCGTGTACCGGTGTCAAATGACTTACCCATTTACTGATGGCGAGTATTTATTGCGATTCGGGACGTTTTGCATAAACCTGCATACAACGAGAGCGTGGCTGACGGACATCAATAGGCTTTCATTTAATTTGTCTGACCGTACAATCAGTTTAAATTTTCACACACGCGATATTACACCTATTTTGCATCGTCTACTGAACTTTTTTAAAGTAAAAGTACCGATACTTTTATGAAATATTTATTGATTTTAAATGAGATTTGAACCTTCCATGTCCCTACGCTAAATTAAGTAATTGACGAGTGATAATAACGTAGTGACTTAATTAAAATCGTCTCTTCACCGACCATTGAACACGTACACAAAACATTGATTAATATCTAAATAAAAATGCTGCCACAGTGTCAATTCGAAAATAATTCATAAATTCAATACAAAAATGAAATAATACTCTAGTCTATAACTCATAATTTAATATAATGAAAAACAAAATTCAAGATTCTTTAAGGTGGGAATTTCGTAATGTAATATTCTAAAATGAGTTTCATCACAACACAATGGATGGTATGGTGATTCTGTACTTATTAAGGATCGGAAATAATATTGTGGAGTACCTAACATTACTTTTATAGCCTAGTAGTCGAGCCTAACAGACCAAGCTCGCAGTGATGCTATTATTTATTTAATTACGAAAGATTTAATATTTTAATTGAACAGCTGATTATTATTTCTTTTGTCATAACAATATACATAATAATTTATAAATCATTGAAATAAACGAAACTCAAAATCTCGTGTTTCTTATTTAAGTAGTCGTTCATAATAAAGGTATAGTAGATTGGCACTAAAAACATAGCTAGCAAATACTTCTAGAACCGTTAAAATACATTTACTTTCGTAGTTTTAATTCTAAAAAATGTCTTGAAAAAGCGATGTGTTCTGTAGATTTAGACGTAAACTAAAATGTCAGTTGAATTGGATTATTTATATGTAACGTTATTTGAGATCTAAAATAGATGTTCTGCTGAATTGTTAAAAGTATTAGTCTCGTATTTCGCGGGTACCGTATATACCGTCTGTATAGAGAAGCTTAACTATATAAGAACTACTCTATGAAATAAAAATATCCTTCCGGCCAGATAGCTTTTAGCTTAACAGCAGCAAGTACAAATAATCCCACGAATTTATCAAGACTTGACTATCTAAATTCTTGGAAGTAGTCTACATAGTCTACTAAAACTTTCTCGCCATATTTCAGAATTACCAAGAAAAGTATAGGCAGTGATATATTTAAAAGGACTCCCAACGTAGTTATTGAAGTCTGTCGCATTCGAATAATTATAAACCATATTTTTAAACATCTAAAAAAGCTTTTAACTATTTCAATACAAAATATGGGTATAAATAATGTAAGTGACAGCATTAAAATTCATGTCCTATAAACGTAACCTTGGAAATAGGTAATACATTAAAGGAACCGAATACACGCGTCGTACGTACAATTTGAAATATTACACAGACATGTCTCCGATACTAGTATGACAGTCTTTTGTCGAGGGCTGTAGCCATGGGCATAGAGTAAACAGGGGTTGTCTAGCAAAGAGGAGGTTTGGCTTCAGGGTCCTCAACCCTAGACAACCCGAAGACACTTATTAAAATACACTGTTTGTTGTGCACTACCCTGGGCAAGCCCCTGGCTACAGCCGCGGTGTTGTTTCGTAAATCTACATCATAACACACAATAGACTTTGAGCCCTCATACGAAATCTAAGAACTCATCACTATCAGAAAAGTATAATAAATCAAGAGTATCTTTCGAAAATCCATACAGTCAAATGTATAAACATTGACATAACACGAATGTATATTTACAGTTATCCAATATTATAGTACTATTACCTTATAGTATTATTTGTGAAACCTATAACATCATTCTCATAATAAATCTTATTCTATTAAAGATCTTAACTCCTCAATATTCCAATAAACAATGCATTGTGATGAACGCTGCTGCACTTCCCTCAAACATATAGAGTTAATGAGACTTTACTAAAAGACACGACATGAGAATACGAAGCTACAGAAATCCTCATAAAATAATTATATTTAACAGTTCAAGTCATTTAACTCGTGTAAATGAGTTGAAAAGTTAAAATACACTGTTTAGCGCGCTTCGACATTCCGGCGCCCTCTCTCTATATTACGGCGGAGATGGAAAAGTTAATTATTTTTCTACAAACACCATTTTAATATGGAATAAAATGTAATTACGGTCGTTACTAAACAATGTTCCCGGGGAGTCATAATCTTCCTCCATCAGTGCAATTCATACGAAAATTATAGCCAGATCAGCCGCGTTACATGGAATTTGAGACTTCGACAAGATTATTTGGGCTTAGAATATTGCTGGGAGGAATCTGCACACAATTTCTTGTCGAATAATGAGTTCTCGTAAAATGTGGCGTGTAAAATATTAATATAGCGAATTTGGGTACTGTGTTCTGTTATTATTTGATCCAAATATAGAGCAAAAATGCAATTACTTTACTCTGTTCGGAATTTAAATAAACGACTGACTTGATTAATTCTGAATCCACATGTTGTGGAGCGAATGAGTCGTGCGTCGGATCTCTGTCGTGCCAAATTGAGGTTCCATTACTCTAGTGCTCGTAAACACTACGGACGTCCATACATACACATACATCCTAGCATCACAATTGACAATGTTGACACTGATCACTATTCTAGGCTTCGATGATTTATTTACACCACTCGCACCATACTTGCATTAAGTCAATAACAAACCACATTTACAAAATATGAGCTATGGAGATCACATGTCATTCGTTATCGTATGAAACCTTCGTATCAAAATTTATTTGAAGGACGAAAGTAAAAGAATTTTAGTTATAAGAAGAACAAGAGCTTAATTAATACATTCTATCGCTTTTGTACCAGTTCTTCGCGACAGATAGGTATGATAATTAAGAACTAAGCGATTTTATGGCAACTTCCTTATCTAAATACCTTTGTATTTTAAACAGTACCACTTGATGTAACTTATCATAAAATATTCATACGAGATTAGTTAATTCAGATTATATCTCATCATTTTTTGTGTCAGAGAATAACTGGACCACCATAATGGAGGTTTCATTTCATATCTGATTCAAATTTAAGTAAGTATATTTAAACGCTAACACTAAAGTAAGCATGACTTGGGTTAAATGGAAAGTTTCATCTTCTATTGATTTAGATGTCATTCAAAGGAAAACAAAATTTGCAAATTAAATCACCTGTTAAATACGTAATTTGGTTTCCGTTTTACGAGTTAATTATAACACTTCAAGTTCCACGGAACTCGCGAAGTTTCAAAGTGCGTCACCACCGACTTATTTCTAGTTCAATTTTCCTTCCCTGTATAAAAATATTTTACTCGACTTATCACAAAAATGTACGTTTCTCACGCACTAGCTACACTTAACTTTCTGCTCAGAATTCGGGTGTTACCACCAACTTCACTAGCAGTATGAGTTGCGCGCAGAGGCAGTCCTTGAACTGACTGGCAATGAGTGTTCGTGTTAGGCCTCCAGATAGGGGTAACAAGTGGAAGTCAGGGGAGACTCGGGGCGCCCGAGCGCGGCCGAGCGCGGCCGAGAGCAGCCGAGCGTGGCGCGCGCGGCACTTACAGCCGTGTTCATACGATGATCTCGCGGATGACGCGGCGCGCGCGCGAGTTGGGCGTGGAGTAGCCCGACTCTAGCGACTCGTCGTAGCCCAGCGACATGTGCAGCGGCTTCTCCTCCGCGCCGCCCTCCTCCGCGCGCATGCCGTACTCCGGCAGCCCGCTCACCTCATGGTACGGCGATTCTGGGGAAATACAACTTGCTGTACCTACTGATTGCCTAAATACGTTTAGGGATGAAGATCACAAACACAACAGCCCAACATTGATGCACCTTACTTCCGATAGAAAGCTCTGAGGATAGTTGTTTAATCATTGCGTCTAGATAATATATATAAGTTAAAACGTGCTAGTCTAGACTAAAAATGGCAGCGGTACTTAGACGCCCCGCTTAAACTGGTCCTTGGCATAGTTGGCTTCTATAAAGTAAATATATTTTTCGCCTGTTTTTCAGCAGAAGCCACGGTGTTTTGCAAAATTGTGGGCGTAAGGTCATTACCGAGCGGCTACGCTCCACGAAAATTTATTGTAGTAATTTATGAACAACTTTTCGTAGCGCAAGAAAAACTCGTCGGTGGCGCACAAAGTGTTTCTTTTATTAATAATAGGGGGATCAAACACTTACCGATGTGTTGATCCATCCGTTTCTTGGGCTTGTGCACAGAGGCGTAGGGGTCGGAGCAGTACTCCTGGCGCGAGGGGTTCTGCGCGGCGCGCATGTCGTAGTCGCTGGGCGGCGGCTGGCTGGCGTGCGGCAGGTGCGAGTAGTGCGCGTAGTCGTCGATGTTCCGGTAGCCCGCGTGCGAGATGGGGTCGTAGTCGTAGTTGCTCTGCCGGTCCAGCACCTGGTGCGCCGGCAACGTCGCCGCGTTGTTAGCCGCCGCCATCTTCATCTGCCACAACGAGTCCTGAGAGTTCACGCTGCCCCCGTTGTTACTGTTCGTGTAGCTGTTCTCTATGAAGCCCATGTTTACCCCTGCGAACAATTTCCTCGGTTAATATCTGATCGAAGAATTCTAGTAGAATCAAACGTGACATGCAAAGCGTGCTCTCCATATAAAGGTTGTTGTTACCTTCTATGTCGACTGTAGTTAGTCCTTAGTGAATGCATATGAGAAAAAAAATCGAAATGAAAGAGTCCAAATTAAAATGAAATTATACAATTCGTGTTCAACACAACGACGAAGGAACGAAAAAATTTGATGTATGATGAGAAAAATCTTGGAATGTGGACTCAAAGATCTTGGAAGAATATTTGTATACTTACAGTCAGAGTTCGGCATAGTTTGTCCTGGATGTGGTTGAGTGTGCGGCGGTACATGGTAGGAGTAGCCTCCCTGTGTCGCGTACACCGCAGTCTTCGAGTCATCCATGGACAGCGCCATGTCCATCGAGTGTTCGAGAGCCTTATTCTCCATACCCGAGCTGGGGTAGTAAGGCGGTGGGGCCTGGTTCTGTGGCGTCACCTTAGCTGGCCTCATCGAGTCCATTTCGTAATCTTTGGATCTATCCTTCTTGTTCGGCCTGCGTCGGCACTGGTAGATAAGGAGTAATAGTCCCACGAACAGAAGGACTACGACAGTGGTGACGAATATGCCTACAATGGCGGCCGTAGTGCGAGCCGACGTCTCCTTGATATACGATGTGCCAACTGTTGAGAGAAACGCACAATAACCAAATGTTTTCTCTTCTATTCATAATTAATCTGCGATTGTTAGGCCTCAATTTGTTAGGTTCTGCGCAGTTAATCTTTAAGGTTGCTATTATCCAAAATAATTTGCTTCAGTGAAAGATTGAAGGTACTTAAATAAGTCTTTCTTTGTATTAATGCTTTCATAGAAGCTGTTTATTACATCTTAATGTTCATTCATTCACCCGGATACAAGTTAATAAAATAAGCCGGCGAAAAGTGAATAGCTACGAAAAAAATATATAGGAAGCTCACAAAAATGTTACCTCTAAAATGTTATTATTTGTAATTTTACATTTTATTATTTCCTTTCCCCTTTATATTAATCTGCTTAGGTGTTATATTTTAGGTGACAATATTAGATATGATCACAGTTGAGTGCGATTGTTTTACATCAACATCGGTCATATATTTCGTCGCCGGACAAAACCGGCCCCAGGGCGCTTGTACTAAATAAATATTTAAATTACGTAAAGTCTACAACTAATTACTCACTCTCTGCTTCCGTGTATTCGCTGCAGACATCTTGATTGACCTGCAAGCAAAGCTTGAGTCGTATGCGAGGGTTGAAGTCGTCTAAGGGCGGGTCAGTGACGTGCCGGGTGGTGGTTCGAGTTGTCTTACTGGGAAGCTCCACGGTGGCCTCCTGTACTGTGGCCACCGCGCCCGACAGGCGCAGGGTCACCGTATCAACTACCTGTTACGCAAAGAATTATATTAACCTTTGTACCTGATGTGAAAACAGAATGATTCTTTTTCTGTAGACAGTGGGAATAATACGGGCAGTAAGTCATAAACGCAATTTCGTTCAACGCGTACGCTATTTGTCATTATTTCCTATACATTTTTATCCCGGATGTAGAATTTATTTTATAACACAAGTTAAATCAGTGGTTTGAACAACCACATACATAACTTAACAGAATTTGTATAGCAACGGAAAATGTTCACGATTAAACATGGACTCCATTCGCATTCAGCCAAAACCCACAGTTTGGTGAATATCGCCAAAGTCGTTACGCTTGGCATTCGCACAAATATAATCGTTTTAAACTAAGTAGTCCCCAAACTTAGCACACAGTTTGAACTTCAATGTTGTTTGTATTTTCATTCACATTCTGGTGTGGGAGTAATTATTTCTTGGACAGAATGCCTGGCATGTTGTATCCTACCCGGTCGAATCTAATGGCAAGCGCATTCCTAGAAAGCATATTTCGTTGGAAGAGAGAATATCTCTTACTAATGAAGACGTAACATGTTGATGTCATTTCTCAAAATATTAAAGAACTTTTAGCCGAATCATTAGACGGAATCTGGAATAGTTTATTTATAATGAATGGTATTTTAACAGTTAAGTGACTTTTAAAGCACATTTTAAGATAAATTTGGTAATTACAAAATTACTAGTGGTTTGAGCTACCAGTTTAATAGTTCCTGTGTGTTCATTTAAATTTTCAGAAACATACTTATTTTTGAATATTTTAATCACCTATTTCCAAGAAATTATTTACTATGATTAAACTTCGTGGTATTTACATTATACTGCTTTAATTCCTACGGCTCTACAGATTTATGTTCACTAGGGTTGTAGTAGTTGCTACGAAATGAACAAAGAGTTACTTTCGCCCTTTGCGATTCCGGTGATTTTTATTTAAGCGTGTTTTACGTTGGAAAAATATTTTACAAATTGTGTTGTCGTTAAAAGGAGCAGATATAGTGTAGGCACGAGTAAAACATTTTGCAAATTTTAGCAAAACTAGACAAAGCTCTATTTTCTTTTCTAAAGCGCGTGAAAATAAAATGCAAATTAAACAAGGTACATAACACCTGAAGCGTACACGCAAAGCTGTACACACAAGAGTGCGTTCACATCAAAGAATCGTGAGGGTGTGGTGTGCAGTATGTCGAAGATATTTACATATTAATATGAAACAAAATAGGTACCTAAGTAGTAGAAAAGTGCAATTACCTGCCAGCCCGCGGTACCTCCCATGGACGCGAGCCCCTCCACGACGCCCACCAGGGACAGGCACGTCGGCGTCACCGTGAAGGCTATGGCCTGCGAGCTCGGGTCGTACGTCACCTGCTCCGGAGGATTGATTTTGTCCACCTTCGTCGTCACCGTAATCTCATTCGAATAATTACTCTGCCCCTTAGTATTGACCGCTTTCACCTGCAGTTGAATATTCAATTTAGAACTTCGAAGAGGCAATCGACTCAATTGTGAGCATTCTAAAGCGTGTCGAAAACCATAGCGACGGCACAAAACGTAAAGAGAACATTGTAAACTTAAATAAACTAACGGCACGCGCCGAATGATTTACCTTGAAAACAAATGTGAGTTGCTGTCGGTAGCGATAACAATGAAAAACAAAAATGTAAGTTAATACCGTATTCGGGATAAATCTTAACTGAAATTACAATTCCTAACAATGACTTGGGGCGAAATTATATCTGAAATCGAAGTTGGCCTAATTTACTAGTGATGGACCGAGACTAAATGTATAAACTCTGTCGAACGACGAATTCGGCTGAACATTGCAGCATTGGGACGAAGCTAAAGTTCTGCGCGTCGATAATAGTGACAGGTTTGTAAGGTTATAAATTTATGAGACTACCACAGTGCATCTCAGCCAGTAGGTACCTTGCTTGCGGCAACAAATTTATCCAAAACAAAATTACTACGATACTTAGGTATATAAACTTTGCCGACTTTTTCAGATTAGGTACTCAATACCCAGAAATCCTGAGTTAAGGTTTACGCAGCCGAAGTTCGACAAACCGACTTCGGCCGAAGCCCAATGGAGGCAATCTGCAAATATTGCTGAAGCTGAATTTAAATTGAATTTCAGTCCATCATTAATTAATTCTCTTAATAAAATTGGTTACTATGCAAATAGACACAATAGCTAATAATGTGTGTAATGATATTTGGTACTTAAGTAAATAAACATCGTCCTTGTAGTGGGAACAAGGACGATGTTTTTGTGACGACCAAAAAAGTATTACAGTTTTAGGTTTTGGATAATCTTATTGATTAATTGAAGACAAACAAGTATTTACGTTGGCCCACCTATCAACCAGTCAGTTACTATACACAATTATTACATCGATATGATTGTAAGACGAATAAAATATGTGATCCTACTTTCTCTAAATGACGAAGTCTACGTTACTAATATAAATTCCATAATATTAAATTGAAAAGCGTGTTACCTTGAAAGAGTACATGTTGTGCTGGTCGAGCCTGGTGACGTTGCAGGGGTTGATGCGGCCGCAGTCGTACTCCATCCAGTCGAACTCCGAGGTGCGGTCGGAGGCGCAGTGCTCGGAGCTGGCCGAGCCCGCGCCCCGCAGGCTCTCGCGCCGGTACCGCACGAAGTACTTCGTGCTCGACAGCCCACCATCGAAGCCAGCCTCCCACTTCAAAGTCACGTACGTCGGCCCCACTTTCTGGCTCTCCAACAACCGAGGCGACTCCGGAGCGCCTTTGGGCTGTAACTTGATCTGAGGTCGTATGCTCCCGAGCGAGTTCTTCACTTTACAATAGTAGTCCCCATAGTCTTGCGGCTTTACGGTCTTTATTTTAAGAACACTGAGGTAAGAGTCGTTGTTGTCGGTCGTAGTGTTTATCTCGTAGTGCCCGTCAGAGGACATTTGCAGTGGCGCTGTGTTAGATCCGTAAAACCATTGGAACTCTGGTTTAGGGTATGCTTGAACTCTGCATACTATTTCAGCCATTTCCATTACATCGTAAGCAACTTTATTATGTTGCCGAATTGATATGGGTTCGTCTGGAATGAGGGTAAGAAGTTTAAAATAATGTAGGCATGAATCATTTTCATACATACAATACATACCTACCTAAAAATTTTCCTTACCTATTCACTTCCTTTTGCATTAAAATTTTCTTAATACTCATAAAGGAAGCGAAAAAGTTAAAGAATTTTATAATTAGTTCTTTATGGAAAGATTTTTTCTCTATTTCTTTGCTAATTAAAGTAATGAGATTCTTACATAATAAGTACCTATAGCATGTTTTCTTGTATACTCACGTTCTATTCGAAGATGCATCGTAGACTCGACTTTCTTAACTTCATTCTCGAAAGCGCAGGAATAAATGCCTCGATCGTCTGGCAAAAGGTCATTAGTATTCGGTCTCGCCTTTCCGTTAAATTTAAGAGTACTTTGAACAGTGTAAACGGCATTTCCGCTCTCTTTAATATCAGTTTTGACTTCGTATAAATTCGTATCGGCTTTGATTTCAGCGTTGTCCTTAAACCACTTAACATTAGGGCGCGGTTTTCCTAGTGCACTGCAGGTGACCGTGAAGTCTTGTTCTCCCGAGCGTTTCGTCATGTGAGTTTGTAATTTGGTTTGGAAACGAGGCGGCTGGTGAACTTCTAGTGTGACGGATGCTAACTCGCCGTGACCTAATTCGTTTGTGGCTTGACAATGGTAAACACCTTCACTACCAAGGTGTGCACTAGGTATGGAGTATTGGTTGCCTGTAGCGAGCACTGCAGGCTTCACGTCCGAAGTAGTATCCATGTCTCGGAACCATCGGTACTGCGGGGCGGGCCAGCCAGGAGGCTTAGCACTACAAGTGAGAGTGACCCCGGTTCCTTCCTGGGCCACTGGTCGGTCGGGACTGATGTACGCACGACCAGGCTTGTGTCGCACGAGCACAGCCACTGACGCACTATTAAATCGCTCCGTTCGCTTTCCATTGGTGGATGATATAACATTCACAGCCCGACAAACGTAAGTTCCGGCCATCTCGGCATTCACTCTCGTTAAACTAAGAGTCTTTCCGTTCTGATGGAAATCAGGTTTCCCCTCCATCGTCCACTCAATAGATGTAGGCTCAGGATTTGCTGACACTTCGCAATGGATTTCGACATTTCCGCCTTCTTCGGCTTCATATGTTTTGGACTCGACTGTTACACTCGGAGGGAATAGTACATCGAGGTACATCTCTTTCTCTCCAGGACGGCCGAGGCCATTGTCAGCGCTGCATGTGTACTTGCCCGCGTCCTGCACTGTAACTCCCTGGATAGTATGAGTGAAGGAGTTGGAAATAAATTTGCCGTTCCTGGTCCATTTCACGACGCTTACTTTAGGCTTGGCGTCTACTTTACATTCCATGGTGGCCACGCCGTCTATTTCTACCCGCAAAGGATTTTCAGGAGCAACTTCAACACGAGGAAAATCTAAAACAATCATAAGATTTCGTTAAATGTGAAAAGTTTTGAAATGTTAACGCAAGTATTTCTCAATCGCTGAGTAAGTGCAAGGAATATTTTCAGCGCATGTGTGGTGTGTGCTATCGACGGCTTGTAGTATTTGCGTTGTACAAAGGAAGCGGATGTGCTGGTCCGGTTAGCTGTTCCAAGCACACCAATAATACATTTGTTTACAGAATCTGTCAGAATTAAAACATGCACTGGCGCGCATGCATGCTTATACTTCGACTGGTGAGAGACGTTGCTTATTCAGGTCAGTTCATAATAAACATTATCCAGATGCTGCTGCGAGATGGGAGCATCAAGACGATGTTATCATTCATCGTTTCTTCTCAACTTTTTATTTCAATTACTTAACCCAATTTCGGAGCATTGAACACAGGCATGTGGTTGCAGTTGCATCTTTAAACATCGACATGAATAAAAATAAAACGTTAGGTCATTGGTCTTTTATAACAGTAACATTTTCGCGTTAAAGATCACAACAATTAACTATGTCATGCACTTATAGCCCGGTATTGGAGTGGTGCCCGACAGCATTGTGGGCTCGTTCATTTACTATCTCGTTACGAAGTCTCATATAAATAATAAATATAGGACCTAATAAAGTCAGTTAAAAACTGTTTTAGCTTATTCTAACTTTGTATCTTTATTTTAATCTCCATTTATCTTTATTTCTAAACCCTAAATATAAATACCGTTTATTGTGGAGCCGGTTTCTGCGGCGTTTAACGCTAAGCACAGGAAATATAATGAGATAAGACTTAAGAAGCTTCTTTTAAATCCTACAAGACGAGAGAAGAGACAAAGCTGTGTTTTTCAAAAATATAAAATGGCGTAAAGAGTGTGACGTTAAAGTTGAAGAAAAAAATGTTTATGCTTTTATTTCTTGGTGTCTTTCATTGACGTAATTATTTTTAAAAATGTATTTCGACCTATTGTGGGCTGGTATTGTCTGCCTACACACCTACTATCTCCAAAACATTATGTGTTAAATATCTTATCATTCTAACTCTAGGAACCAACCGAGCCTCTCCTTTGAGTAATTGTTGGGTAACCACAACAAAAACAAAGTTTTTGTTCGTTGGTCGGTTCACCTGGCAAACTTTCGATTGCGGGATTTGTCTTAACGTGTGGCCTGGCCTAAACCAACTGAAACTACTAAATGCTACTTGCTTTGAACAAAGCTGTTACTAAACCAGAGAACGAACAAATTTCAAAGCCAAGTTCTATTGTGTTTTTCCATTAAGACATCCTCAGTAGCAGCACCAGCCTCTTTTCTGGGTTTGTCCCCGGTCAATACCGTTGCTTCCTACGTCGTTGGACTTAAAATATCGAATTGTTAGAATGGGGGTGTACTAGCGGTACTACGCGCCCATAAATCCCTCTCTTCCCTTTTTGGTCCAACAACAAGGGACCTTAATGTTTGAAGAATTTCATACAAAATTAAACCACTACACTACTGTAATGCTTTTGTAAAATGTAAGCAAAACTTAGATATTTTTTACGAACCACATAATATTTACGACAACTATAACTTTACGTTTTCCTTTGCGGTTTAGTTAGAGAGGATTGCCCTGCCAAGAGGCCTAAAATAGACTCAAAATTACGACAGTGAGGAAATCAAATTCCAAGTTGGCGCTGGTGATGCACATTTCTTGATGTAATATTTTCATTTTTATGGTGGCAACTACAGAACCCTACCGGGCGTGACCCGACACGCACTTGGCTGGTTTTCAAAATACAGGCGTGTGTTTCAAAAACCCAGATATTTTTCATGAACGTTTTTATAAGCAATTTGGAGCAACGAAAACAAGCTAAATCAAAATAAAAGCCTGAATACGGTCAAAGCTAGTAAATAAAAAGATTTGAATAGCAGTTGAAAACCTAGAATCGTACTTTATGATGATAACACGCTTGCTTAAAAACAAATATGTGATTTTCCAGAAAATGGATGTAGCTAATATTTGTAAAGTCAGTCTCTAAAAATGCTGTCTCCTTCAAGATTTTTTTCAACACGTTATTAAAAATTCATCGACTTTATTAGAATTCGACTCAACTCAACTACTAGGTACATGTAGTTTGAATACATATATTCTCAGAATCTACATATACAGACTACAGTTGTGTTGTGTGTTGTGCCAACAGGCACAACATACAACAGTAGGTACTTATGTTTGACTTAATTTAATTTTAAAGCTAACCTAAGGTACCTAAATTACAGTTTAAGCGAGGCAAAAGGCTTTGTAGTCTGGTAATTTTAATAAGAGCGATGTAAATTAGTCCAAAATAAATAGCGATATATCAGTTCTAAAATAAGGTGAGAACATTCATAGTCTTGTATTTGCACAGTAGGGTCATGTAAATAATAGCGAGCAGGATTCCATTCCCGAGGTACGGCGGCGGCGGGAGCAAGTTTAGGTCATTGAGGTTATTTGCCGAGAGCTTTAACGTTTCCTTGATGGCCGCTGGCTGCGCTCAGGGATTCCTATGCCCGAGACGTCGTCGTCTACATTTGAGAACGCGCGAAAGGAGTTCGTACAAACACTATCTGCCAGTGTTTCTTTGCTCTCCACATACGACTTTTATGTAGCAGTTTTAGTACCGTTACCGAGCACCTATTCTACAACATACAACCACTTACAGCCTCATTTTGTCCACAGCTTCAGCAGGCGCAGCGATCTACTCGTCGGAATCAGACGCATCGGACGTTGAGACCCGTCGCAATCCTGACTTTAGTTAGCCTTTTTCTCGCTTAACAACCAACTTTTACTAACCTAGGTGTTACAATTCCAAGAAACGTTTAGGCGGAAGTGTCAAAATAATTAATTGCAACAGAATTAATCAAACTAATTAACAAAAGTCAGGTTATTAATATTAGGTATCTCTACTCAAATACAAAAGGAATTCACAAGCGTAAATGGTAGACTTGAAGAAAACATCAAAGTTTTACGAGCAGCAAATCATCAAAGATTTATTGTACGAAAATAAGATTTTACTACGAAGCTCCTCTCACTTTGAAGAAATAAAATTCAGATGAAATGAATTCATTTAATTGAAATAGGAAATCCTACAACTGATAATAAGTATGCCAAATATGTTTGTCAATAACATGAGACGGGTACCAACGAATTTCAATAGAAAAGAGATTAGAGACATATTATTTTTTTGTCCAAAAAAAAACAAGTTTATTTCAATTACGACTGGTTCTTACTTTAATCCAAAAAAAAAATTTCTTATATGAAATAACAAGCAAATAATAATAAAGGTTTCGGAAGTATTCAGTGGATGAACAAACAAACAAGTTATTATTTGTTACACTTGTTTTTCAGATTCGCGACACCTTTAGCCAAATTCTTGAATAGGTTTATTTGGAGCATGAAAGGAATTGGGTGACGTAACTGGCTATAGTATAGAACACTACAAGTGGACGAAGAAGTAAGAAAATGTAGGTGCCTAAGCGTGATGAATGAACATGCTGTTTATATACGGTGCTAAATGTGGTAATACAATTTTAAATGATGTATTTGGCTCAGCCCCTCACATTTGTGGTAAGCCAATTCAATATTAGCCTGCCATGGTTTTATTACGTTCTTATAATTCAAAGCTTGGTTACAGAATAATTTAATATAATCCTTAAGGGATTTTTCCAAGTTGAAGTTATGGTAATGTAACCAGTTATTCAAGTAACGGGTGACCACTATGGATGTGCCCAATCACACACCGGGGACAGACGCTCGCACTGCGGATTCCAAACGTGATAAATTGCATCGATATTGATTTCAGTCTGTACTGTACAGGAACGTGATGTCTTCATGACACAGCTACCCACTAGTTTTGACTTGTTACCAGTATTTCGAGGCTATTTGGTGTGGTTTAAAAAGCTTCGTTTCCCGAAAATTGCGATGATAAAAGTGCTCTAAATTACTTTAAACGACTTGAGGGAGAGGAGCGTTAAAATGATATAAAGAGTGCTAGCTATAAGAATGTCATAATGCACTGATATAATTTAGCGGCGCCGTGTCGCCTACCGTCTGTGGTACCGTGTTCCTTAGACACGGTTGACTTTTACAATTCGCGTGAGAATTAATGCAGCTGATAGATAAACAATGTTTTCCGTTCATTTCCACAACAACCGGCATCCTGGTAATTGTTGATGTGTTAATGTTGCAGCGTTCCAGGAACGTAATTATATTGTGCTTCTACAACGTTGAAACTGAACTATTTTAAAAGAAAATTGTAACTTTATTTTCAAATATTGCAAGTTATTAATAATGTTGTTTTTTCTGGTTTTTAAAATGGGGTTTGGGATGGGACTAGATAGAACGATGGTGACCTGGTTCGCATGGCAAAGGGTAACAAAGGTGAATTAGAACATTGGAAGTGGGTAGTAGTGGGTACTTACAATTTACACTAAGATCGACGGAAGCATCGAGCTGCTGTCCCTCGGGCATGGCTCTGTTCCATACCACACAGCGGAAGATAGCGCCGTCATCCTCCCTGGTCGGCATGAGCGTCAGGGTCGCCACCGTCGGGTCCGAGCGAGTCTTGGCGTGCGCTATCGTCGCGTCCAGCGGGTACGTTGAACCCTCGCGGTACCATCTGAAAAATTACACTCATTAACATTTGTTCGAACACATTTTGTCACAGTCTCTTGCTGAGTCTAAAGTGACTTGCTGATTTTTTCAACTAAAAAGGGCTTCATTTTCTAACGGACTTTTTTTTAAAGTCCTTGTGATATTGGACTCAGTTTCAAATAACACTTTTCCACTTTATTACTAAATCTACAGCGTGTGAGTGAATTTACATTAGTCGCGAACCCTTTGGTATTCGGTAAAATAATGTTTATTGCTTTTTCCCATTGAAACACAGCAGTAATCTATTTTCTGTTTGAACCACTGCCACTGGGCTTTTAGGCTTGCGGTTTCTCAAAGAGCGATTAACAAAATTCTTCTCTTTGTTGCGTGAATGTGATAAAAGACTCCATTTCAATTCCATGATCACATTAATTCTCATTTACAAAACCAGTTGTAGCCTGTAGCTCTCGATATAATGCGTAACTAAATGTTCAATGATATTTACACATTTTCAAACACAATTTAATAGGTGGTTACTGTAAGCTCGAAATATGTATAACAATATTTTCAGTGAGCACGGTTTAAATAAATTCTACGTAGGTAATATTATTATGATAGGTAATATACGGTCATTATATGGCGATGTTTAATTATAAACGAGCTATGACTGTTCACAAAAAAATAGTTTCTAAAATGTTTTGTGAAATGCCGCCGTTTCTACAATTAGACATTCACATGGTGAGGGTGGGTAGGTACATACGTACAAAACCACGCATGTTTACTTTAGAATTTAGATCCCACTCAGAATAGAATTTAAAATTTAAACAGGAAGGTACCTAAGTTTCGTGTTTCACAGACCTTACTTTACGTATAATTTAGTGTGTGCCCAGCTCTTTTGATTTCCTTATTTATATAACTGAATTATGTTAGTTACTATTTAGTATGTTGTTATTACTCGTCATGTAACTTGGCTAGTGGTCCTGTCGCTGTAATTATGGTCCTTAGTGTTGCAGTAACAAAGCCTCAACTATGTGGTAGGTAACCGTAAGTTGGGACAAGAATGGATGACGCACTGGTGTAAGGTATAAACTTTAAGCGGTATACACAAATTCATGATTCGATTTTAATTAAAATAAACTTGCTCTTTTGCTCCTTCGCGAATATTTAAGGCAGGGCTTCAAAGAGTTACAGAAATGCTTGGGTCATTTTTAGATCTCAAAGCTGACAAATTATTCTGCTCAAATTATAATACAAGTAGCAAATAACATATTTTTAAGTAAAAGCTCTACGTTGTTTCAGAAAGTTTTTTAAAATTAACGCGTTTTGAAACTTGAAACCCACATTAACCACTTTTTATATTGTCTGTACGTTAAGCGGTTACTAAACAGAGCCGTATTCAGAGACTCCACGTTGGGCTTCATAGATTACAATCACAATATAATGTGTACCTGTGTTGTGTGCTAAGTGGCTGCTCATCGTCGACAAAGAACTCATACGTAATTAGACAATCATGATAGTCAGTTTATTTCCAAGAAGTCAAGCTCTTGTTTTAGAATTCAAAGATTTTCTATTCTCAATAGAATCTGGTTGCAATCGCAACACCAACTACGAAACAAAAAATAACCGCAATACAGTCTGGCTGCAACTGAAAGTTATTCAGCGCTCACACAGCGTCTCATAGTTCATGTATCCAGGACACATATCCGGTTAAACGTAGTGCCTCGTATACCGAGTTTTTGTGACGTGTATCCAGAACACCTAGTTTTCATCCGGCCGAGACGCCGACCTTTTTATGCAAACTAGCGACAGCTCCGCGACAACGACGTAGCGGGCTCATATGACATCATTTTCAAATATCCCGGAAAACCCCGGCTTAGTGCAACGCTTCAATTTCATTATTTGTACCGGGCCGTAATATGTGCGCAAGCAGCAGTCATTTCGACGGCCAGCTGCCCGCCGGGTACAGCACCGGAGCCTTTTCCAGACTCTAATTGAATCCGAGTCACTGCCTACATGAAATTTATCACCACATTTATCAGCTTTTTATCTTCCTCGTACGCCGTTCTTAATGCGTTAGGTAAAAGCCAATTACGGTTTGGTACGAAAACATACAAAGTGGAGAGCGGGATTAGTTCGGACAACCACTTGTATAGAGCTGGGTCAAGTCTTCGGCAGTTTGTACAAATCACAAGTAGGATTGCCGTCTTAAAACATGATGCCCACGTTGTCTCTGAGAAATCACGTGTTTTCGGCAGGAGTCGCACCACGAGTCCTTTGTTTTCGGGGAAATGTGAGTGAATAATTAAAACTCCGGGGGAATATTATGACGAATATAATTAGCCTGCAATACGGGCTTACAGAATTGCCGGTAATGACATTTTATTTCTCTGAGGCTGTAGCGTGTCAAATAAATTATTCCATAACGATTATGACTTTCGGTGTTTTCCGAACGAATTCATAATGAAAGCTAGACACAGGCTGCATTACGGTAGATCTGAAGCCAGCTGTAATGAACCCGGCTCAGTCGGGATTGCGATAAGCACTCGGTCTACCTGGCACTAGAATTTAATTCCGTGGCTCTAGCAGAACTCTAGATTATCGTTTCACATTATGTTAGATTTAGTCGAATTTAGGATACATAAGATATTTGTGTAAGGCAAAGTTCAAACAATTTTACAAAGTCACACATGTTAACTGGCAATTACAATTAGTTGTTTAATTTGTAACTTTATGCTTATATCACGACAAAGTTTTAAAACTGGCACGCCTACATATCAACAGTAAATATGGCGAGACTTCCACGTTTTTAACATTATTACATTGTATAATTTTGGAGAGAAGTAATTCAAAGGCTTTCGAAATTAATTGGTTTTCCATTGAATACCGTTTTTATTAATCGCATATAGTTCAGAGCTACCACATCATGATTTTTTAAACTAGTGCTTAATTCAGACTGCCAATATGTCAAGTACTTGATGAAGGAGTGCTTTTTTTCCAGTTTTTATTACGATAGGTACCGGAAATCCCATAAAGCTTTGAAAATCTCCTCATGCTCACCTTCACAGAAATTGTATGTATTGCGAAAGGCGGAACGTACTTAAGTGTTACGAGAATAATCACATAAGTTATGCACCAGACGTGTGCGGAATTACGAAACAAAATCCGTGTCTTACTTGATGGTGGGTTCGGGGGAGCCTCCCGCGCTGGAGCAGGAGAGGTTGAGCTCGCGGCCCTCCTGCGACTGCGCGTGCGAGCCGGGCGACAGCACGGGCGCGCGCGGGCTCGTGAGCACGGTGAGCGCGTGGCCCTGCGCGTGCAGCGTGCGCCCAGAGCCGCCCGCCTTCACGCGGCACTCGAAGCGCCCGTTGTCACGCTCGTACGACACGTTCGCCACCAGCAGATCAAAGCGACCCTCCGTTGGCGCATACGAGATCCTGCAACAAAACATATCCGTTTTTTAATTCCGAAGAAGCTCCGTAATGGGTTCGCTCATTATTTTCCAGGATCGACAGATTCCTCGCGATCCTACAAAGAACAAAAGCTTTAGTGTGCCAACGTGAATGTGCTCCCTTGAGATCTTTACGTTTTAAGCAACGAGGTCGACAACTCTTCAGACTGCTTGCAGAATATTTGTAAGCCGTCTGTAAATAGACATACACACCGGTGCACTAAGTGCATACGTATTCCTTGTTTAATGTTCGTATGCAGTAGTGGGCATGTGGTGAAAATACAGATTTAAAAACTATTTTCACGGAGAAAAGCCGTTTTAAGTCCCAAGCCTGTGTTATTTAATGTTCGAAAGGACGCTAATCGTGTGTGTGTATCTTGGTGGAGAAATGACACAAAGGAATTTTACGTAATTCCCTTTTAGTGGTGACATGAAGACCACAATAATATTAAGGCGGCAACCTTAATATTATTGTGGTCGTTTGTGGCTGTTCAGAAAGATTTCCTGTTTTGCCTTATTACGAGATGGCACTGACAACTATATTCCATTTGCATAGCGTGTATTACGAATGTCATGTTGGAACCTTTGATGTGCTTAAAATATAAGACTAGCTTTAGAAAAATCCCCTCTTAAATTTTTTTGCCATATTTTGCCCCCCTCCCTACACTCCTCCAGTGTAGGGGAGCCAAACATGCCAAATTTCTGCTTTCTACGACCAGTAGTTTCGGTAGTGCGTTGTCTGTCAGTATGTAACGGAAGAATTTTATATTATTGACTAACTTTTGTTCTTCTGTCGTAATGTATGGATCAGAATGTATGGGCTGTGAAAAAGACGGATGAAAATAGATTGCATGTGGCAGAGATGAGAATGTTGAGATGGATGTGTGGAGAAATGACTACATTAGAGGTAGTTTAAAAGTGGCGCCAGTGATGAAAATGTTAAAAGGGAATCGCTTGTCTTTGTATGGTCATGTGAAGAGGAGGGAGGAAACGCATTTAACTAAAAGAGTAAGGAACATAAATGTGGATGGATGGAGAGGGAGAGGAAGGCCAAAGAAAAGATGTATGAATTGTGTGAGGAGCGATATGAAAGAGAAGGGAGTTAGTGATAGTTTGACGGCTGATATTAGGGCAGAGTGGAAGAAAATAACGTATTGCGCCGACCTCAAGTAACATCGGATGAGGGCAAGAAGGTGATGATGACTAACTTTTGTTCTTCGCACTAAACTTCGTTCGCGCATACCTATCCCGTTTTTTCTCGGTCCCGTAAGAATTTCGGGAAATCCTCTCTTAGTGCTCCACTAGGTTCTCCAAGGAACCTACATGCCAAATTACAGTTTCCTACGACCTATAGATTCGGCAGTGCGTTAAATCAATGTCACTCAATCATTCAGTAACGGAAGAATTTTTTATACATTGATAAGATCTTCATTTTAGCTAAAGCAGCCATTTTATACAAAGTACTTAATAACTCAACATTTTATATTTTTAAGGAGACTCTGTTTATTCAGGTGTCCAAAAAAGCGAAAGTTGTATTTTTAGGGTCGTAAGAAAGGAAATTCTATATTGATAGCAAATTGGTGGGTAAAATATGAACGTTTAGGTTCGCTAATTTACATCATTAGCGTTACATAAACAAGGAGCCCTAATTACTGCGCCTAATAAATGACTACCTATTGAATATAACGAGCTTATTATGACTCAAATGTAAATACAAGAACAATAAGTATATTATACTCCACTGAGGAAAGTTGGATTTTCTTTTAAGTAGCAAAACAAACCACATAGTGATTACTGTGCCATAAATCAAATATTTTCGAAGAAAAGCTCATAAAGTTATAGATTCAGAAGTAACTTCATCAATAAGAAATAAAGTAGGCAATCCATAAAAAGTATGAGTTTCTAATGAAAATTGCTTTTGTTCAGAACTTGTGATGTTAGGACAGGGGAGATAACGATATCCCTAAATTATTAATGTCATGGGTTTCCAATAGCTTTGGTTGTGCAAACAATTTTGGCTTTGTCGGAAGGGGAACATTTAACTGAAATATGGAAAATCACCCGATACGCGCCTAAAATCTGATTGTACTCAATCGGATGAAATCGATGACGTAATGCAATATGTGGCTTTGGTTTATCTATTTTAATAAAGTTCTATAATGTTAAAGTTATTGCTTCCGACTTCACCCTTGGTCAAATACTGGACACTTCACGCTTTTGTTTTTAAACACTCGTGTATTTCTATTTTATTTTGTGCATTTAATCGACTTACAAAATTATTTCTTCATCACAATCGCTTCTGCGATTGACAAGGATTGACGGTCCTCGGTCTTGTTTCGTTAACCAAACCATACACGGACAAAATATCATTTATATCGAGCAAGAATTTTTTTTATTTTTTACTGTTGGCAGCTTAGTACCGTGGCTTGACATAACCTTTCTTACTGAAAAACATTGCGGCAGGGAATTACGTTTACTCTGTCTGACATGCCATCACTGTGTGATAATTTAATTTTTTTTATTCTTCGCCGTCAGTTGCCACAGACTCCCCCGGGTCGACCGTTTTATACATGTACCACAGCTAGGTATAATTCCATGCTTGTGGGATCTTTCAAACGCACAGTTTAAGGCTGTCGCCTGCTATAATGTACACTCGGAAAGAAAGATATTTGGACGTTGAATTTATCTTCCTCGCATTAGACGACGTCGTATCGCATTCAATGTAGCTACTCGTGCATGAAATTACGTAAATGTATTTCTCTTATTTTGGGAATATATTTCTTACTTGCTGCTTCAGCTATATATTTTACTATTAAAACCTAGTTTATATTACGTGAATTAATTTAGCGCTCCGAGTAGGAGGAGCTTTTAAAATAATTATTCCTCTACCTGCGTAACTAACGGAACGTTCATATAATAAAAGTTATAATACTTGTTAGATAAGTTTTAATCCCCAATAATTTACTTATTTTGAAAAGTTACAGCGGTATTATTTCGACCCGCCTTCGTGTTTAGCACGCAAACTCTTTGTACTTTTTCATGAATATTAATTATTTTATAAGGGTTGGCAGATGTCCGATATTTACCCTAGAGATCGGTACTTATTTGAATATCTTGTTGGGATAAAAAAATAAAAAGGGTTTGGTAGGAGTACGAAACGTCCAACTGAGGTCGCAAGATCATAAGTATCTACTTGCGCGTAACTAAGATTTGCATCTTGACACATGTAACCTCGGGCCCTGAATATACAAAAAATTGCCAAAGCCATTTTATTTTGAGGTAAAAAAATATGGTATTGTACAAGCCCAAAAAACAATGTGTATGTTTGAAATACTACACGACATATTATTGCGAGCGTTAGCTGAAAGAAAATGGATTTTCTTTTGTTCGTGTTTTGGTGTAGGTAAAGCTAAATGAAATTGTCAAGACTCGTTTCGTTGGCGCTACTTACTGGTAATTAGTCTCGAGCGGGATGTTGCCGATGGCGACGTTGTCGTGCCCACTGGCAGTACTCCTCACCCAGTAGTAGGTGAGGGACTCCCCGGCGAGGGGCTCCAGCGCGAAGCGACACTGCATGGTGACGTCATCGCCTTCCCGCGCGTCGTGTTGTTCATCGTCGCCGCGCACCGTGCACCAAACTGGAACAAAACACACGCCAACATTAACATCATCATTATAACTATTCAGGATATGCGCCCGACCTACTTTTCTGCCCTTTGTATCCAACCACATGCACCTTCCAGAACCTGAACCCGCCACATACTGGCGCAAACATTTTAGGAGTCTTTCGACACAAAAAGAAGAAGGACCATTCTCATATCAACTACGAGATTATGCACAAATGTATGTAAAACATATTATAATCTATCGTAGGTCATCGGCCTAGCCTTTTCCCAACTGGTATTGGGGTCGGCTTCCAGTCAAACCGGATTCAACTGAATATCAGTATTTTACCGGGAGCGGCTGCCTGCCACACCTCCACAACCCATTAACTGGGTAACGCTGTACTCCTTGGCAAGACTGGTGTCAGATTTTCTGGCTTCTGACTATCCGTAACGACTGCCAAAGATCTCCAAATGACAGCCGGGACTAACATCTTAACGTCTTTCCGAGGCACGGAAGAAACTCGGTATGTTCAGATCCACAGACCAACCTCGGCAAGCGTTGCTTAACCTTGAAGATCGACCTGTGTGGCTGTTATTTTTCAGCCACGAGCTCCTCAATATATCTATCGTAGATAATTGTTTGTAAATAATGCAGGAGCGTCTCATCTTACGGCTCCGTCTGCTTTTCGTTTAAGTTTTAAAAAGTTGGCAATCTCGTCTCCACTTTTGAATTTGCTGTTCGTCCGTCTGGAAAGATAGCATGTCTTGGCTAATATTTTTCATACGATAAATTTTAAATGTTTTGAAAACGCAACGTATGTTTGTATTAAACTATTACTACCTAAACTTTGCTTATATAATAGATATAATCTAAGTACTTAAGGTACCATGTTACGACGTATGTATTAGAAGTAAATAATAGAAAACAGGGATATATCTCTGCATTTTATTATCTAATCTAGACAAAAGCCCAGCTTGGTTTCATATAACTCAATACAGTGAAATTCGCTGGCTGCCGGCTTTTCGAATCTAAAAAAAGAACAAACTAATCATGAAGCTATCATTTCAGCAATCGATTCAGTGGGTTCTGATGTGGAATCTGCGTAACAATGCAATGTTCTAGAAACAAATTATATATCGACGACACGGTTGGCGCAGTGGTTGAGCGATTGACTGCTGCGCAACATGTCGCGGGTTCGATTCCCGCACGGAACAAATATTTGTACGACCTACAAGTATTTGTCCCGAGTCTGGGTGTTTTTCTATCTATAATGTATGTATTTACAAAAAAAAAATGTATATAAGTTTATCAGCCATCTCGTTACCATAACACAAGCATTAGGTTGCTTAGTGAAGGGAATGACTCCATACATTCCTGGGCCCAGGTGTTAACTGAATCAAACTATTTGTAAGAGGATATAACAAGGTCTCACTGAAAATTTGGTGAAATTTGGCTATCCAGGAATCAAGTTATATGAAGTACCTACCTATAGTAAAACTGAGGTTATATTACAACCTTGTAGTTAACCAAAGCTAAAAACAAAATATGGAAAATAAGTTCTCTGTGCTCAGAACGAAAGAAAACGAACGAGTGACATCTGTCAGTCGGTGATTGACTGATGTCAGGCAGAAGTGTTAGGCCGGAAGAAAAATTAAAAGAATTCGATTCGCTATGAATAATCGATTCCACGAAAAAAAAACATGTCACTCGACCTTCATACATAGTTTTCTCGCTTCCTAGATAGAAACATGGTACCATATTTTGTGATTTCGTTTAGAAAAATGTAACGGTTTTTTTAATATACATTTCAACTAGTTAACTGCTGGGCCCAGAAGTCCCCTTCTCCTTTACAATCTTACGGTGTCTGCTATTTTCCCGTGACATATAAAATTCTTCCGTTACTGTGACTGACGTGAGTGACTGACAGCAGACAACGCACAGCCGAAAGTACTGTTCATAGAAAGCTGAAATTTGGTATGTAGGTTCCTTGAGGAGTGTACTCTCCTACACTCCCCAAGGACTCCATGAGAGAAGATTTCCCAAAATTCTAACGGGAACGGGAAAAACGGATAATGAGGATATTCAAAAGCTGGCGTAGCATATGAATCAAGACCTTGAAGTCACGAAATTTACACGTAAACATACTGTTGAAATAAAGAAAATGTAATATTCTCGGTGCATAACATTGCAAGGAAAACCGTCAAAAAGTTTAGCGAGTCCTACCTACCCGGGAAATTCCTTGGCAGATCTTATGTCATAAGTATTCTGTGCAATAATAAGATGTAGAATCTCCTTATTGCACTTATGAACAATTATAAATCACAGCACCTGACCGGGAATTCCATCCACCCAACGACAAGAAAGGTAGTTAAATGGTCTAAGAGAAAAATAAATGACTTGTTAGTGTTGCCACGATAAAAAACTGTTCAATGACTTCGTAGAAAATCGAATTCTGATCTCTTTCTTTTATTTTTTAAAATACGAATACATTCGACTCGTTTTTACTTTTTTATTAAGCTACGAGTTCAAAAGAGATAGCTGGTCAATACTTTTGTGCTTATGTGGCCTCAATGTTATCCGAAAATATTAATATCCCTGAACATAGATCTCTCGTGTAATTCAGTAAACCAATAATATGTGTCTGTAGGGGTGAATATACCTAGCAAACTTAGAAGACCTATTCTTAAATACCACGTTCAACTTTAATAGAGATGGAAACAGTAAATTACAGTTCTTCTATGTATCTCAAGTTTATTCAGTAACATTTAACTAGATAAAGTTATTATAACGATCGAGAAAAGCTTAACTTATCACAACTGTTTGTTACGATTTTTCAATGAGATTTCTTCTAGAAAATATGCTGTAGAAATTGTTTGTGTTGGAAAAAACTTTTGAGGCACAATGAGAAACTACAGCTTTGTTCAATATATACCAGTTTATAAAATAAGGTTTATATTAAATAAATAAAAATAGGGTATCTATCAATAGTTTCCAGAATAGAACACAATGAATAAGCTAAAAACATGATATATACAAAGTTAGTTTCAACAGGTTACTTGTAATTAAAACGAAGTGATTGATTTACTATAAAAAAACTTTTGTCTACCAAAGAGGATTTATTTTATAGAACTGATTGACTATCACGAATTATTTCGCCACGTTTTTTTCTTACGCATTATGTTACTCATCTCCAGTTGATTCCATTGAAAAGGAGTTCTCAGAACTATATTCTATTCGATGATTCTTAGTATGAATGGACTAAATGTCAGAGGTGAATTTTTTACGTTGGTGTCGATTCCACATGATGGACTTTGAGCAGTAGATATTATTTACGCCTATCCTATCCAACTCTGTTAAATTTTTGCACCGTATAATTCCCGTCCCCCTTTTTAGAACGTTTCGCCATAAAATACACGCACGTATTTCGAAAATTACAATGACTTAACGTATTTTTTCTCACACTGGTTTCTCTTTTTCTATCACCACAACAGGATTGATGCTATCTCCTTCACGCTTGTTAGAAGACATCGAGTTTCCGTCTCTTTCACTCGTACATCTAAACAGTTTTAGTTAGGGTTGTCTAAATTAAATTTCACATTTTCACTTCTAAAATAAAGTCGATGACTGATGGTTTTAAGTTGATAAGTGGACGCTAACTTTTATGTAAACAGATTGCTTGCGTACTTTTACATAGAGTGGTAGGTACTTCCGATGATGAAAAAGGTGACGTCAGAGAAAGTCCTTGTGAAACAAAAAGAGAAACTTGATTGGTTTTGAATCATATTTTCCTTATGTCTTCATGGAAGAGATTAACAAAGGTGGGTTTTTTGGCATCCTTAGACTGACACCCATTCGTAGAAGCAGCAACGGCACCGGCGCGGGCGCAGCTCGGCGATGGCGGCCGTGGCGGTCAATGACACGAGGTCGCGTGCGCCCGCGCCGCCTGCCGGCTACCGGAGCTTTAGCCGGAGCCGCGCACTCGGAGCCACTAGAGCCTAACACGCGCTCGACACCACCCACATTATCACCTCCATGTTACTATTAACGTAAACGTTAACTTATAATTAACATAGCTTAGCTGGACAACAGTAAACAAACTATTAAAAATCTTGACGCTGTATGGCGAGGTAGGTACCTAGTATGTTAATATGGTAAATAATCCCGCAAGTTAAATATAGTGGGACTGTGTATAGTAAAGCCTAACGGCCGTCCTCTCAAATACAATAAAATATAATCTTCTGTGCGTTACCCAACATCATTATTAGATTCTGGTATATAAATGAACGTGGATATAAAATACAAAACATAACTATATATAGCTTAATGGCAATGACAAAATACGTAGTCTGTGTTAGCTTAACGGCTAATACATGTATATTAGTCGTGTTACTAGCAAATGGGATTTACGGAATAAAATATATTATTATGTTTATCCTTACTCAGAGCAACAGGTCCGTAATAAGGTAATTATAATATTATTATGATGTGATTACTGTGTATAGAAGGCGTTCTCGGTCACTGGAGAAATTAACGCTGACTTCAATCTTTTGCACAACAACAATATGACACGAATTCGCAAGAAGCCAACAACAATCGTGTTTACCAGATTCTCTGATTCTTATTCAGCTGGTATTTATTTAGCTTATTTAACCAAATTGATGTTCGAAGAAACTTTCCTAGGAAAGCGCTTGCGAACTTTTCGAGTTATGCTGATCAGTTTTATCCAAGTTTTCAATATCTGTTTTAAATCTCCAACCTAGCGTCTAGTCTTGATTTGTTGAGCTGTTAAGGACTAAGAACATTTCCTACTTTCATACGGAGAGAATGTTCACCTATTAATGTTTCATGAAAAACCGTGGTTCCCTACTTGACCCTTTCCTTAATTGAGTTTTCATTAAGTCCGGGCCTAGTTTTAATTTAGTCGGCGCCGCCAAGAAGCCGCTATTAACACATGACTTATTTCATCAGACCCCTTCAGATTCCAAGAGAAAATTAAATAAGTATTAAGGGGCTTTGTTTATTGTCATTTTATTGCCCGTTTCGATATTATCTATGTTCGATAACGGATCGTTTTCTTACCAATTAATTCAAATATACGATCCTACATCGTACATTCGTATTAGGAATTTAAAATAATTACCCAGTCTGGAACAAACAACTCTATGTCATACTTTTATATGTATAAGAAAGATCAAATGCCATTACAACCCATATTTTTAAAAGCTTTTTAGGGTTCTGTACGCCCAGGAGGAATCAATGGAACCTTATTATTAGGCCTTCGCTGTCCGTCCGTCTCTCTATCAGCGGGCTTTATCTCAAGAACCGTATCAGGTTGACAGTTAAATTTTTAAGAGTGTGTAGGTATTTCTGTTGCCGCTAAAAAACATATAAATCAATAGAAGAAACGTGGTTTTTGCGGTTATTGGAACCCTTCGTGTGAGAATCCGACTCACACTTGGCCGGTTTTTTTAAATTTAAATTAACACTTAAAAATCATTTTAAAATACACAAAACTTAATTCGGTACTTGAGTAGCGGTACCTACTCAAGTATCGAATTATGTTTTGTGTATTTTGGAGTCAAATTATCTCGAATTATACATTCCAGTATAGATCCGTAGCACTTAACGAATAGGCATGCTCTTTTCAAGTTTGTAAAAGTAATTAAATGTTTGGTTTTACGAGAGTTTACAAATAACACTTGAGGATGGAGAAATCAGGCCAACAGTTATATAATTTTGGCACTGTTTGAAAGAAATTGTAACATTCTTATTCAGTAGATCCTTACGGTAAGTCCTAGTTGCATTGAACCCAGTAACAGTTATAAATGCACACATGTAACTTACATAATAATATTTACATCGAATATACCACGAAATTACAAAAACAACCGTGTTAGTGAACCTCCATTTCGTCAAAGAAATTATTCACAGCAATTCTTTCCAGTATTGTACAATCTTGTGATGTATGGAAAAAAATCGTGAAATAATTACCTAACTTCTCATTGCAATCGCTGTTCATATAATTAATAGCTCTTACGTGTGAAAATGACCCAGTCTACCTGATAATATTTTCTATTCCCACACGAGATACGTCCTAATAGAGTTTTTTTTTTTTTGCAGAAAGTATATTTAAAATCTGTTGAAAACGTGAAATTGGGACCACTTGAACAATTTCCTAATGAAACAATATGTTAATGAGTAAAAATAACATCATTTTTACAGGCTGATATCATCTTTAGAGGCAACGGAATAATGATCAAGATTCGTTGACGTATAAAATGTGGTAGTGGGTAATTTCGGGATGATTAATGTTATGATTGGGATAATTATTTTCACCCCAATTAAAGGTGCTCGTTTGAGAGTGGTGGTTGAAGGAGCCGCGAGCCCCTAGCGAGGCTGGCGGCCCTTTCCGCCCTACGCTCCGACGACCCGCTGTTTAATTTGTACGCACCTTCATCAGTGATGTATGGTTGCGAAATATAACAATTTTCTTTCATCCTCTTGTAACACGTAATAAAATGCAACGTCAGACTATACTTGCACGTAATGTTGGAATGTTTCCATTTAATGATGAGCTTTTCTTTTTTTAGCTACTAACAAAATGTTACGCAAATTATCATTAAAATTAAATTCTATTATTTAATCAATTCCGAGATACGCCCGTTTCCTAGAAATAATAAATCCATTATTAATGAGGGTTCTATTTCATGAAATTTGCACGAAATAGGCAATAATTATGAAAAAAAAACTGAAATACTATTCCAATATTGGAGGAATTGATATTGCGGCTTTATTCATTTCTGGGAATTTGAAATTGAACATCACTCTACCCGAAAATGTCGAATTTTCCCAATCGAACTTGAACCTAATACTTAAAACATAAAGTTGAAAGTTTATTAAAGAAATTTGACAGATTGTTGCAGCTTGATGTGCTGGCTGGTGGACATATAAATCGTGTCTACAAAATCCGTTACTGATGTAGTTTTCATTTTCACAGATCTTGGATACTAGATGATACTATTTTACAACTGTAATCGAAAAATACATATCAATTTCAGGGTCACTTTGACACGACTTTTTCATTTATTTCTATCCCATTGAGAATCTTTGTATGACTTTCTTTCTGAATTCAATTTTTCCCACACACGACACTCATCGTCAGTCTCAAGTTCTATTGAACTTAAAATAATGTTTGCTTTCGTTTTTCCGCAAAGTTTTGTGCGTTCACGAATCAACATGGTTTTCTTTAGGGTTTCCTTAGCTACATTTTGGTGGCTCGTTCGATCATGTACCTAGATACAGTTTTGTTGCAAGCGTGACCGCTAAATTGTTTTCTTAGAACGATATAATAGACTAGACAGTCTGCCCACAGCCAAGTAGCCTTCGGGGCAAAATTCCTGTCGTTACATTTTAACCTTTTGTGCCAAGACCGTGATGTAGACTTTGCTTTGAAGAGGCATGATGCAAAATTGCAACAGCGTATAACAGCTTTAAATATTTATAGCCGTTGCAATATGAGCTTACAGTAAGACATATATTTTGTATATTTAACATCGAAAGTCAAATTCATGATGATACTAGCTTCTGCCTCTTCTATTTCGGCCCGCGTGATAGTCGAAAATTATCCTGAAGGAATATTCTTTCAGGACATTTTTATAACTAAAGGATACTTTTCATCCTAGGATTATATACTCCCGGGATGAAAAGTATCCTATTCCGGGATATGTTGTAACTACTCGTATTTGTGCCAAGTTTCATCTTAATCCGTTCAGATTATTTTCTTTAGTGCTTATAAAATAAAGTTAATTTGGAATAAACTAAAGACTAACTAGAGCAGTGACTAATTAAGTCACTTCTGTGAAGCTTTAGTGTCGTCAAACGAAAGCAACATGTAAAATTCAAGCGCTTTATAAAAGCGGTGATAATTACAAAAGCCTCTTCCACGAACTTGGATATAAATGGGGCTCAGACTAAAAGTTGCTAGAAAGATGTCGCAGTTCTATACACGACGTACCTAGACTGCTCTATGAGAGCATTGAGTTTGAGAGCTTCTCTACGTGAAATTAATCCGTCGTAGAAAGTCGTAAACAAGCCGTGTAACATGTCATCCCAACTTTAGTTTAACCTAATTCGACTGCTTTTCTTTTCAAGTGGCTTTCTTGTTATATCTGGCAGTTAAAGATAGTTCAACTTCAGTTAGCGCAACTGAATCTCCCATTTCTCTCCAGTATAATTGCCCTCGTGCTTGTTGTGGCTGCGATTCATATCGTTTTAAGTTTTATAATGGTGTTACACGTTTACCTCGCCGCGCAATAAAGCTTTTGTTATTTATAAGCTCTTGTTGTAATTTGCCTGCCTTTGTTACCGTCACGATTCGAGCGCTGTGCGCTTATTATAATTTTATTGAAACTTATTCTCGACCTCCTTGGTTACGGTTGGTTGGTACGAAGGGTGATGTTGGAAAACAATAATAGGATCTCTGATGCTTCATAAAGGGTTCCGATTACGTCGCCCAAAACAAATACTAAAACTCTTTACCTTCAACCCACATTAGGCAGAAAGGTTATTCGTTATTTTATGATTGTTTCATTCTCATTAACTTGGAAATTTATTCACGTAATATATTTTTGATAAGTTACGTCAGTCATAAAATCTGGCATTTTAAAAATACGTTGGGTAATCTCGCTGCACTGGTGAAGCTCTTTTCACGCTTTAAAAATGCATGAAGTATTTTGAGAACGTCGTGTCACTTTCCATTACTTATACAGAGATTGAGATTGAACGACGGACGTCAGTTATTACCCTTTTATGAACGTTACTATTACTGTTTATTTATCAAGTAAATATATGGTGCCACTGCCAGTGATTCGATCACGTAAATGTCAGAGTAAATACAATTCATTATGAATTGCAATGTTGCAATAGTAAAAGGCAGACAGGGCGCACGTAATGGTAACAATATCTGCAAGGTCACGCCTGTCATTAGCACGTGATGTAGGAGTCTGTTTTGTCACATCGCTGATCTCTGGCAACCGTTAAGGAAAGAAAGATCGATATACATACATATTATTCATGAGTTACTGTGTGGAAAAAAGTCACACTTGAACTAAGAGAACAGATCCACTCTACTTAGGGATCTAGAACAAGAACGTCGCTCATTTCATTAATATTTGAATGAGTTACCTAAGAGACTTTTCACGAAAACTTATTTTATTCAACTCGAAACAAAGCTATTGAGTTCAGTGTTTCCTTTATACTGCTGTTTGAATAAATCTTTCACACATATTTACGGAGAAATCATAACATTAGTACATTGACGTCACACATGCCGAGTGTTTCAGTCCACACGTCGGAGCTCGCCGCCGGTGAAAAGTGAAAATATTGCAATTAGCATCGGCACGGTTATGTTTATGACTTCGTAACTCGCCACTGGCCGACCGGAGTTTCATCATTTCCTTATATCAACAAACACGCTGCAGAAAGAGTTTATTTAAATCGGTTAACATTGCTTAACATCTGCATTGGCGTACAAACAAACACACGTTTTAATATTAGTTTTTAAATATACAAAGTAATGCAATCATAAGTAGAACTGGGTCAACAAATCCGTACGTGTGGGTATCGTGTGCACGAGTACCTACCTATGTTTTCACTTATGATTTATGTAGCAGCGTTCGTGAACCCAGCGTTCTACGCATTCTTCATCAAGTACACGAATACTTCACTGAATTCTTGTTCCTACCTAATTTATTATATTAATGCGAATCGATTTTTTTTCGAGGACTTAATAGCGCAATTAAGGCCGATAACTTTCGGAGTACAAAGCTCCTCTTGACGTCTTCGATTGACAAACGAAACTTAAAGGTTTTTTTATGATAAGAGCTAAGTAGGCCACCTTTTATTATTACTTCTATCCACATAACTTATAATTGAAGGAAACTTAACGTGCGTGCCCCATGTTATTATCATGTTGACCCTTGTAGATAAAACACTTTCACATAAGGATAAAATCTTTGGTTTGATTCTTAGAAACCTATATTTTTATGGATATTCTGGATGCTTTAACCAACAGTCATTAAATATCGAGCGTCAAACTGGAGTCTTGGAATACAAGTAATAACTTAGTCCCTGTCGTGAATACCCATTTATCATCGCTTAGACCACGACTTCATGAAAACGAACGATAACACTAGTAATTACTGAAATCGACATTGGAAATAGTGCTACTTTATATTTCATAGACTTGAAAACAATAAATAAACTTCTTCCCATGACTACCGTGTCCGTGAATAGGTTTAAAGTTTCCGAAAGTCAGGTAGGTTCTATGTTGTCTGATTGACCTAAGGCGAAAACTGATCGCGTTTGATCAATTTCGCCTTTGACAGTGATTGAAAATATTAAAACAGAATTTCAAAGCAATTCAAAAATAATCCTTCGACAGTTGAGTTGACTCAAAGAAACAAAGAAGCTTTAAACTCAGCGTTTCAATCATAATTTTTCATTGAATGTAAACTAAATGTGGGAGTGTTTCCAATCTATCCCACAATCCACAGCATCCGCAGCGCGGTGGATCAATCCATCATTTTCATATTATTTCTATTTAGAAACTGAAAACTTCCAGTTCAAATAATGTAAGAATAAGAATACCTAAGCTTATGAAAGGTATAGCCAGAAAGATAAAGAACATTTACCCATCGGCGTCGGTCGAGTGTTTACGTAAAATATGCACATATAAAGGTGTTCATTTTTAATAAAACTTTAGAGATATTAGAATAAATTGCGTGTAGATAAGTACGGTACGCGGATTGTCGGGACGTGGACGCATTTGAATCAACATTGAATGTCAACGGCGACAGCGGTTGGAGGACGGCGGCGCGCACCGCTCCACTAACAAATGGCACCCATTTATGTGATAGAATTTTATTGATAATATAAATTGAAAAAAGGACATAGTCGACCATAGATTTTTTTTTATTCGACGGTAAAACGTGATCTATTTGCACTGCCATTGTTTCGTGTAATCACTTCGTTTCGTCTGCGGCGCGTGTGACAGAGCATTGTTATTCATTGATGCCCCAGATGGCTCGTCGTAGGTGGATTGACGTATTATTATTTCTCAACACACTAATTAAGATTCATTAGTGTTGTACATTAACTTCTACTCCATAACACATACTACTGAGAAACTGTTTACAAGAGAATATTTGCCCGGGGGTTGCTTTTCAGACTACTGCGAGCGTGTTTACATTATCTTATTTATTATGTTAAGCTGTGCATGTATTAGCTCCCCTATCAAATAATATTGAGCTCTGTATTGCTAATTAACGATACACACCTGAAACTAATACATTTTCCGACTGTGTGGCGAAATGAAACAAAGGAGGTATACTTACGTTATGAATAACTGTTACGGTGTCAGTGAGAGGCTGAGTATATATGTATGAATGAATATGTCTTCGGGCTATTGCAAATACTAAAGGATTATTGATAATCGCGTGGGATTATTTTCTTCTCAATAATACACGAATACATTTATCACGGGTAACCTATCGAATTCGGATGGGATTTATACTATTTGAAATGATTGTTCACGACCTTTCGAGAATGTATATAATCTAGCAAGATGTATTAGAAAAATATATTGTGTTTGCAATAATCTTTTGACAAATATATTATAATAGCATACTGATACAATTAAAACTCAGTACGATACTTTGAAAATATCATATTTTCAGGTCTATTTGTAAGTATTATGTAAGAGCTTAAATTTAACACACTATCATTAGAATGTCCTTGTATGATATCAAATTTCAAGCGGATTACAAATGTAATTACTGGGTCCTACGTGTACATGACAATTTTAGTCCACAGTGTTAGTTCTCTGTATTTATTTTGAGAGAGGGAGTAGCACTGAGTAAGTACGTCGGCTTCGTACGAACACTGTCTTTGTTCTACTTTAATATACATGGCACTTGGACACACGTTTTCCGCATTGGAAATGACGCGACCAAGTTGTGTGATCAAGTGGTGAGTGGTGGTGGGACTGGCACTGGTGGGAGCGCACGCATCGTAAGACGAGACCGTGGGAGCATGCGGGCCGCCGCCGCCGCCTCACGCCCCGGCTCGGGTTGCCACTTCAGACGCAGACACCAATCGCAATCTCATTGATACTATCAACTATCAATAAGTAATCTAAAAGAAAGCCTTGTACCTATCTCGGTTAACACTCTTTGTAATCCAAACTAAATGAAAAACGAAAAGCTCAAAACTCTCGAAACAATATTATAAGAGATCTGTTCCAAAAAGAACAGGCTTCAGCTATTTCGTTTCGACCCTCGAAAAACTTTCAGAAATGAATACTTGTTTTTTCGAATTCAGATACCAGAGCAGACAGTATAGTACTTCATCCCTTACTTGATCATCGAAATGAGTTTTTCAAGTCCTAGATAAATCCCTTACGATGAGGCGATCTCATAATTTCATCACATCCCTGAACCCTTTGCAAACAAACAATAAACGTAACATTGCTCCTGTTCCGCTGAAGACCGCAGCGACCCCCCCTCCTCCGACTCGTGTCAATAAACACGTCACAGAATCACATCTGGACTCTGGGCTAGTTGTTATTGAAAATACATAAACTATGAGATTAATTTTTTATATCATGAATCAACGAACACTCAGACATTCACCTTTTGCGTCATCCATATTGAGGTGTTTGGCAAAAAGTGTGTTAAGTGCAAATCAATGCTATCCGCTGTGATTGCTTTTTTGAATAACAACACATATGACCTCATTGTAGAACTTTTAGTAGTATTTAAAGATTAAATAGTTCGTTTGATACTAGTGGCAATTTTGAGGCTTTTTCTGCGAAGCACGAATTCCAAAGCTCAACAATTAAGCTATACGTAGCGTTATAAAATTGATACTTTAAAGTTATAACTTCACCGACACTAAATTTAAATTAAAGTAGGACATTTATACGGCTAATAAAATTAATACGAATAATAAAATAGACGGATTTTTATTGCCATTGAGGCCTGCGATGGAGGAACAAAAACAGAATCTATACTTTTGGATTTCGTGGATAGTAAAATGGACATATTTCCGATACGTGTTACTGTTAACAGCTAATATGCTAGATACCGTTACACATGAATTCATATACATTGCTTGTTAAAACTTCGCTCTACCTAAACTGTTTCAACTATCAAGTACTTATACTCCAACGCTCGGGCGTTAGGATTACAACTTAATTCAACACCTAAATAAGTTTTCATGTCAATAAATATGTAAATAATCTTTTATTAATCAAAAATGACCTTTTTCTAACACGTGGTTCTTAATACAGCACACCTTCTTTTAGAAAGAGACAATCACAAATTATGGTCTCTTGTGTAGTAATGACAATTCAGAGCCATATTTTCTAAACTCCGTTGTGCCATATTTGCAGCACATGTAGCCACACATGTACATTTTTGGTGGCAGAGCCCATGTGCAATAAAATATCAATGAATAATGATAAAGTAATAGATACAGTAAACCGGCTACAGTGAGGTGTGTTAAGTGGTTAGGTCTTGAGGACAAGCGGTTCCGCGTAGATAACGGTCGTGACAGTTCTGCAGGCTTACGTCGCCGTCGACGCCATATTGTGCCGTGTGCCATGTAACCCATGTAGGTGACGACCACTACCGGTACCGTACGCTTAGGTAGTACCGTGCACCTGTAATTAAGATGGCCGAAGACGCTAATTGAGTGGGCACACACTATTTAATCAATAATATGTACTTTGTTTGATAAAAACCTGAACGGCAAGTAACGGCTAGGTTATTTCGAATGAAACTTCCTCCACTCATGTCATGCAACATCTCAACTAGGTGCACCAATATCGAGGTAGATAGGTGTCTCTAGGGGGGATGTGAGACGAGGTTGAATCGAGTGGAGGAATTGACTAAGGGATAAGTAAGTAATTTCTCCAAGTTTCGAATTCAAGACAAATTGTCTCAGTCGTTACCTTTTGACCGTTGGTCCACTTTGTAACATGCAACAAAGCGTGGTCCTCCCGTTCTCCAGCTACATAAATTACCCTAATACATTGTATTTGTTACCTAGAAGGACTTGAAATAGACGAAGTCTTTGTCGAAGTATTTCAAGGAGTTATGGATGAAATTAAAACTGATCGGATCACTCGCTCAACTTTGAATTTCAATGTGCTCTTGTTTGTTTGGTCGGTACATAATTTCGTCAAAAACTGCAGCTTTCATTCAATTTGTGTAATACAGCACTCGTTTGAACAAACCAAATTCACGAATAACCAGAAATATTGTTAAATACCGAATACACTACAAATTGTACAATTGTACATAGTTTCTGTATTCAAATTGGACATGTGGGTGTAACGCATAAACAAAGTATCGTAAAACGCGATTTTATTAGTTAACAGTGTTGCCATGCTATACGTAGTCGCTATGTGTAGTTTAACTTGTTTCAAACTAGTAGAGCGATTTTAATTAAACCTTCGTATGCTTGCTGTTTGGTATTCTGACGGCGTCGCCAACTACCTCTGCTGCAAGTACATGTCTATGAAATTAGACATTTCTCTCACCCACTTTTTGAACTTAATAAATGGATTATACACTATTTATAGTGTAGGTAGGTGCCTACCTACACTGTACCCTCGCTACGTAGTTTGTGTACATAGGTACTGCCACGGAAAAGTTGTTTGTTTCTCTTTTATAAAAAACTTAGTTTCCATGTACCTACTAAGGCTACTACGTACGAGAAAACAAGTGGCTAGCGAGTAGCGATCCTCTGTGTTCTTTTTTTATATATTTTTGTTAATTTTTCTGTGTTTAAAATCAACAGGTGGATTTTAGCTTCAGCTGTTGGAATAGGGATGGTTAAAAACAAAGTCTCCCTATAAGGGTACCGTTTTTCTTTTTGAGGTACGGAACCCTACAAATGCGAAATAACGGCCAAGTGTAGAACAGAGGGCCAATTCTAAAAAAAATTAAACAGCGTTCGCATTCGAATATCAATCGCAAACTGTCAAAAAAACCTTAATTTCCATACATTTTTGACAGATAGCGATTGAGATGCGGTTGCGATGGGAATGTGAAAATTAGTAGAATTCGCACTCAGAACAACACTGACGGACTAACGTCAGTGTTGTTCTGCAATGCGATTCTGTAAACAAGTCGAAGTGAAAACTTAGGCGAAGTGAACGACAAGTGAGCTGACAAACCATACAAACAAGATGGCATGACAGCTCAGCCGGTCGATTCTATAAACATGTCGAAGTGAAGGCATTGGTGAAGTGATCACGAAGTGAGCTGTCAAACCATACAAACAAGATGGAATGACAGCTCACTTGTCGTTCACTCCACCTAAGTGTACACGGTGAGATGTCAACAGCAGTGCGATTCTATAAACATGTCGAAGTGAACACTTAGGCGTAAAAAAAGAGAAAATTCAAAATAAAATCTGTGTCTTTTCTTTGTTATCAGTCTATCTGACCTATATACCTAATTTTTGCAACCCTAATAGAATTTTATATTCCAATTTTATTACTGTAGATAGCGGAACATGGGGGGACCTAATGCAACAAGGTATTCGCTATCAGTCAACCTTTTGGTAAAAATAATTAATATTCAAAGTAGAATTTAGTTTCGAAAACTATGATTATCAACATAAAAGAAAAATAAATAACTTTGAAATGCTGAAACATGATATAAGTATAACTTATCTACATGGTTATTTAGATATTTGATTCAGGACAGATTCAAACAAAACACAATAGTTTGTAAATACCAATATCCGCACGTATATCATACAACATTTTACAACACATTTGCGAAGATAACATATTTGCGAAGATGATATCAGTCGAAAAGTTGCAACAATCATTGCAACACAAAATGGCTCGAATTTGCAAATTTAAAATTAGAACTACATCGTCGTTTCATCTTTGTCTCAAAAGCTTCCAAGGAGGTTCAATAATCAGCATATTACCTGTTATCTTTTATTATTTTGGTGATATTCTATTTTACAAACTGAGCTTCAAAATACTAAAAATAATTAGTTATCGGACGTTCCATTTTAAAATTTAGCTGAATTTAAAGTACCTACTTAATATGAATGAACTTCAGTTTTATGTGGCGGTTACTTTTAATCTGTGGTATTCGCAATTCTCCCGCCATAGAAAGTTGAATATAATTTTGTTAATATATAATTGAGTATTTTTTTTAAATTATAAGGTAGCATTAAATGGTATCTAGGCTTTATTTCACCTATTCTTGTATTGTGAATCTCCTTGGTGGAATTCCTGTATATTGTTTTAGGATCATTGGGTGTATATACAGGCTTCGTAAATGACTTTTTTTGAGCAAGTGTGTTGTAAAAAATATAAATTTACATCCATCGGCATCACTAAAAATAACATGAAACTTACAATGAGCAATAACAAAGGACAGAATAGATAGAGAAACAATAGGTTTTACACTTCGAATTAGATCGAATTTTAAATGTGCCAAATATGTATACCGATATAGCCAATATGGAGCACCATGCCATACGTGGAGCTTTAGGTAAATTTCATAAAAAAAGGAAGTCTATACTTAGATAGTTCTTTTTTCAACCGATATACATAGTTTACATTCACGAGAAAAACGCAAGTCTCGTATTTATTTAACAAATTTGCAAAGAATTTTAATGAGAACGAAAATATTTAATACCGTGTTAATATTTTATTTAAGTGGGTTGTCAACGAGACGGTAATTGCCACACGGCCACGGCTACACCGACGGATACTGCTTGATAATTAAACACTTTGCAAGGAAAAATGTTTCATAGTGACGTGCTGTCATGTCGATAGTGTAATTTTAGACCATTCTTATCTGTTACGCGGAACAGGGTGGAAAGTCCCGTGTATATTCAGACAGGGTGGCCGATAGCAACGCAAATCAGCCAGGTACGCAGAAGATATCATTGTGCACTAGTGTGTGCATAAACATAGGTGTACTCTCTGTTCTCTTGCTCTCATATTCCGAGTGGACGACAATCTGACATGACCTCAAGCGCAGGATCAACGGAACTCCAGACTATTACTTACAAATTTCTGTAGATACATAGTGGATGAACCTAATTACACTTTTTCCCGACCTGGAAATCGAACCCAGGCCCACGCCCAGATACAGACGTCTATTTTTGTAGTTCGTATGTGGTGGTATAGATGTCGCTACAATTTAATCGTTCACTACCTCTCTCTTTAATTGTTTGTACTTGGGTTCTATGTTTTTTTCATATTTATAATTGTATATATTTATCTATTATGTATTTATTTATCTATCTATATAAATCGTACACCTAAGACTACCTACAGTACTGTTTTTCGTTTCTCTTTAAAATGCATCCAAGGTTGTCACCCTATGCAAAATTTTCCTCATCTCCATTTCCTGTATCATAAATGCCGTACATGATAAAGAGTAAATTCTATTCTACACTGGTAATTTGAATTTCCTAAAAACTATTTCACTGTGATTTAATCACTCTAGAGCTTAGTCTGCCTTCTTTTTAACCGACTTCCCAAAAAGGAGGAGGTTCTCAATTTGGTTGTATTTTCTTTAAATTTTTTTTATGTTTGTTACCTCATAACTCCGTCAATTCAGAACCGATTTGAAAAAATCTTCCATTTAAATTTTATCAAAATCGGTTACGAAGTTTGGATTTTAAATCGAAGTAGCTGGAATTCGTTTACTTGGATGATGGTTTTTTGTCATCCAAGTAATCGAAATTGCGTATTTTGTTTTTCTGCGATTTTGCAGTGATGTTGTTAGGTGTGGGGTACCACTAAAAAGTGAAAAATAAAAAACTTTTTACAAAAAAATACAATATTATATAATAATAAAGTTATAATCAGTACGTAATGGAAAGGTAAGTTTACCTTAAACAGTAAAAGTATTCCAGTCCCTTTCCTAGTTCGTCTGTTGTTGGTTATTTCATAAAGCCATGTTTTACGGTAAGTTACCCTACGTTTTCCGGAAATTATATAGAACACGGGAATTAATGTAGAAATGCGTAGTTATGTGAATATCATTCCGTTGCGGTACATATGCATATTAAACCGTGTATATGTGCATGTTTAGATTTATGTGGGAATTTGCGATAGGAATCAGCAGCTCATGGTCCAACACATAATAGGCCTTATTTTTAGAGAAATTAATCATGAATGAAGGAGACTAAGCTTATCGTAATTCCTCTAAATAAAATGTTCTGAAACCCTTAAGACGAGGTTGCAGTACTGTGTGTTTTGACGAACAACAGCGACTGTCCGGCGAGCGAAATAATGCCTAAATTTTGATTGTTTTTTCTTCTTGGCGAAAACTGATAAAGAAATTATACAATATGGTTTCAACATTTACTTCAAAATAAAAAGCTCTATCTATTGATATAACTTTTATAATATTCGTGATGAAATCTCTTAGCAGTACACGTTTAAAATTGTAATTTAGTGTCATGTTTGATTAAAAAAAGTATCGAGCCAATCATTCTAAATCGCGTTTCTGTCTTTACGATTTACTTGAGGGTATGTTCAAATTTTATGTAATGATTTTTATTTATTAAAAAACTCATAATTAATACGATTTCCAGACGTTCAAAAATCTTAAAAAGTACTGCAACCCCGCCTTAAAACGCGATTGACTCGAAAAACTTAATTCCCCTGAGGAATGTCAAAAATTAATAGTCCCTAAGCAATGATTCTTTCACCACAACGGAAATTGGGCAAATTCTATTACAAGTTATGTTTGTCAGTTACTAGACAGCTGTGGAATTAAAATATGAAATCGGTTTCAAAACATGCGGCCGCGGGTTGTATTTTATAAAAATAAAATATTCATTAAAGTTGATGTACTTTAAGAGGAAGTTCGTAAAACTGGTGCGTTTCATAAATTTCAGGGGATAAACCGAAAGCCTCTATGTAGATGATGTATCGTCCGCAGTTTAGGATTCCGTAGAACACGATATTAACACGTTTTTTATAAGCTACTGTCGGAAAAAGTGAAGCTATTTCAAAATTGTAACGAATAGATAAAAATGAAAAGTGAAAAAGGATAGAGTCCAAATAATCTCATTGAAGCTTGCACACATTATCACACATAGTATACATAGATAACTGTACTGCATGTTAACATACACATACATACACCAAAAGTCACTCGTACACAAATGACACAAAGAATTTTTGAATTTTTAACCGACTTCCCAAAAAGGAGGAGGTTCTCAATTCAGTTGTATTTTTTTTATGTTTGTTACCTCATTATGCGTATTTTGCTTTTCTGCGATTTTGCAGTGGTGTTGTTAGGTGTGGGGTACCACTAAAAAGTGAAAAATATTTTTTTTTACAGAAAAATACAACCGACTTCCAAAAAAAAAATACACTAAGTAAACATTGTAAAAAATTACTTTAATTTCGGAAGTCGGTGTCAAAATACGAAGATACTACCACCGACTTCCGAAATTAAAGTTATTTTTTACTTAGGTAGTAGTTTTTTTTTTTAGAAGTCGGTTGTATTTTTTTGTAAAAAGTTTTGTTTTACATTAATTGATAGACTAATTGTAATGAACTCGCAGTTGAAGCGTGCTGCACGCTGCACAGAGCTTATGCTTGACCGGTTTATTCGATACAAATTCCGATTCAGCCTTGGAATGATTAATGACACAAACAGACTTAACCCACAGAATTCAATTTAATTAACTCATTTTAATAAGTATTGCAACTCTGAATATTGAAGGAGTTGACCGGTATGTTAACTTATCCTTGTTTATAAACAGTCGCAGTCTAGAATACGAAGAAAAAGTCAGGATAAAATACAAAGCAGCTTTTAATTGTTCCATCCCAAATTGCTGAAACGCCAACGGAATAGGCTCCACCTGTTTTAATGCACATCAATTATTCATGGGAACTTATTTATTTATAAAGATTGAAACAGACTTATTATACAGAAGCTTTTATTAATACTTAACGCTTTTGTCTCCTTTCGTAAAGATTGCTCACTTTATTTTTATACCAAAACCTGCAAGCGACATTTGAAACAAATACATTTTTGATTTCCCCCCAGGGGCCAGGGCCGGAAGCTGCGCGGTGTAACTTGGCCGATATAGATTATGTTTAACAAAAATGTTTCGGGAGGCTTGGATGTATCTTTGTGTTATTTGCATAATAAATTGACGCGGACATTTGTGTCGGGCATCCGCATAACGATGTATAAATCTCTTTCGCACGGTTGTATTAACTAGACCGTCGGGCCGCGCCGTTTTAAACCCTCATTTTCCACATTTAAAACGATAATAATATCCTCACCGAAAACGCAAAACTCATTCTAAAGTATGTTTGAGTAGAACCATCTAAAATATTATTTATTCGTGTTTGAGTTTGCCCCAGGTAAGAAGGTACACCTTACTTTCTTTGTTGTTTTCAAGAATAACCCAAGTCCTTTTGTCGTAACCTGCCTACCTGCTCGCAAATAGGACCTCATACAAACTCGAGATGGCATTGTAAAGAAGGATACACTTGGCGAAATTGGGTATTGACACTGTATTGTGGAATGACACGATATTTTAAAATATCAAATTGCCAACAAAATGCGGCCTTATTCAAGATCAAGACTCTATACTGACATGGATTTTTAGGATCAAGTTAGCAGATTAAATGGAAATCTCTTAGCAGTTTTACTAGATTACGTTTTCAATTCCAATTGTTTGTGTGTGCCAGTACTAAGCATGTACAGTAGTATACAGTTTCGAATAGTAGCGTGGTCCACAAGCGCGAAGCAACTAATGCATGAGTCTCATGATGCGACATTAAATCACTATGATCACAAGCGAACGCTGAAAATGCATCCAGTGTACATTTAACAGGCTTCCGTGCGTTTACTGTGACGGAACCGAGTCCCCGCATCGCGTCGCGTCGACACACCGACAGTGTTGTGTGTTGTGTGCGAGCCGCGCGGAAACCTTGTTTGCTTCAACGTTCTGCAACACTCCAAATATACCCTAAAACGTAATTAGAATTAATTAATGAAGTGTCCCGAACTCAAAATAACATTCCTATTTGTTTCGAGCGCGTGACATTTCAGCTGTCTACTGGTTTTCGCCGGAAGTCTCGTCTTTATTTATAAAAGTCCACTCTCAGTTTAAGTAAAGGCCATCAATAAATTAACTCGCGTGCGTACAACCAATCCCAGTGAACAAAGTCATGTACATATTAGTTGTTCCAGAAAGTTGCGGCACAGCCTACACCTCAACAGGCTGAAACTTTAAAACTGCCGAAAGTTGTTATCCAATTTTAATTTGTGTTGCTTATATCGGCATGGAGTAGAGCGAATTTCCTAGGAGGAAGTTTTGTCATTAGCTAGATTGGATTGCCACTCGACTTGCTGCTCCTGTCATTATCGGCAAAGTACCAGTATATGAATAAATTGGAAGCCCCTAATAACTTCATAGGATTACGTTAGCACTAATAATTTAATATCTTGCGATTACTATTTCTAGCGTATGCTTCACATTGAGTTTTGGATAGAAAACCCGAACCATGACTATTGACTCACCCTTATTTTAGAAACAATCGCAGCTATCGACATACACTCGAATAAATATCAAATCCCGCAACGGGATACTCAAAACGTCGAGTCGTTTGAGTTTCGTCGATTTTGATAACTTTGATGAAATTTTAATAAAAATAAATATTTTCGAGAACCAAGAGGAATTTGTTAATTTAACTCATCTAAGTCTAAATTGTTCTACGAAAATTGATAATGTTTCAAAATCAGTTTAAGTTCGTTGAACTTGAAGCAATAGCATTGGGTGTTAAGTTCTGAGAAGCAGGGTTATCAGAAGGGAGTGCCACGTTCCAAGCACACAAGGAAACCATCATTCTGTAATAATACTTGTGCCCCCACGTGTTGGGCCATTGGCCCACTTGAGAAGTGATAGTTTAGATAACAAGTTCAAAGTGTCATTAGTAAGGAACGTCAGGAACTGCTGTGCGTCGGTGTGGGTGCTATATTTGTGAGGGTTTTTTTGCTTCGGCCCGACATCGACATGTGCGTGGCTCGAAGGGTGACGCGCTGGTAAAAAGCTAACATGTGTGCATGGCGTCCTCCTCACGCGGCGACAACATCCGGCACAGAATCCGCTACGCACACCCAAGCCCACTCCACCCGTCCTCACTAACTAAGTAACTATTATAACTTTCAAATAAACACCTAATAAACAATTCACGAAGAAAGTAAAACAAAGCCAAGCAAGAAATATCCAAGTTATTATTCATGAAAACTAGTCGGACGGCCGATTGTTTAATAAAAAACGTTGTCTAGGTCGGAAAGCACTGTGGACTCATCAACAATACACAAACAAAAAGGCGAATAATAAAACGCACTGAAGACAAGATGACTGATGAATATTTATAATATTTCAAGCTTAGCTAACACTGTCTGTCTCCGGTTTATTACTCGTTTCATCTTATTCAGGGGAGATAGGTTAGTTCGAGATTTATGAATTTCAGTACAAAAACGTTGAACTTTATTATTTATTTCATTATTTCCACAACGAAAGGTAACACGTTTTTATGTTTTACTCGTGTCTACGGTTTTTTCCCATTTGGTTAGGTAAGTATACAGTACTTTCACAACTTTTATTCTTTCTTATCAAATCAACTTTTCAATCCGACTGTCTTAGAGAGAGGGTAATGTTTTTGATAGTATTGCCAAGTTTCTTTTGTAGGGTGTCACGGTAGAAATCAATGTAGTCTTCTGACAATTTAGGATTGGCAGTTCATTAAGTTACTTCCGTAGGTAACCACTTTGCAAAATCAATTCAGAAATTCAAGTTACAACAATTCAATTTATAATCGACTAGCTTCTGCCAGCGGCTTCACCCGCGTGATCCGTAGGGATAAAAAGTAGCCTATGTGTTATTCCAGACCATGATCTACATTTGTGCCAAATGTCATGAAGATCCTTTAACAAACATCAATACTCATAAACTTTCACATTTATATTATTAGTAGGAAGTTGATCTGTTTTAATTAATTTTTTTTGGATCGAGCGCCATTTTAGAAGAAAGAAAAACATAATTATTTATTGAAGTGTGCTGAATGTGCAAGACCAAGTGTTTTTACATTCAGGCGTCATACCACCGATAAGTACCGTTACGACTCGGCTCGTTCATTGCCAAATACCTCAGCTGGCGTTCAACACAGAATGTCGAGTGGTTAGTGCTGTGCTTACTTACAAATCACGTTTACTAACGTGCCACTAATCTACAACATGGACCCAGTTTAAGTGCGATTGGCTTTGGATTACACTCGGACGTATTCATAATTTAACCGATCTACTATTATGGCTGTAGCGCGAATGCAGTGTAAAATGTCAACAAAACAAGATTGTAAAACCTTGACGGGCGAGTGTAGCATATGGCACGCTTGAAATGCCGCAGTTTGGCGTCTTGTGCGTCGTGCTCATCCGCAGTATAGAGGAGGCATTATGCGCCGACTGCGGCCGCCATCGCGCCATCGCATCGCCAGGTAAGTAAAACGATCACGTTTCGGAGCGGCTGCGCCCGCGCCGCCATGATCGAGTCGAGCGCAGTCCCTACAGCTTGAGTGTGAGTGGCACGCAGTGCTGCCAATACTTAAAACTTTACCTCGGTATTTCATTTTATCACAGAATAAAATAGGTTCATCAAGATGCGAGTAAAAGGCAGAATAAGTTTCCAAATTTTATTTAGTCTACCTTTAGCTCGTTCTATTAATACTAGTTGTGCCTATAAAATGTTCGCCGTTTTAAATTATTATTAGTTTTACCAAGTTTAATAAAACTCTACCAAAGTAGTAATTTTAAGTTGAGAATAAAGTTAGGTACCTAGTACAGTAATGAGACCAATGCGGTAAACCGTAACACAACATTTGCTTTTTAGGGCTACTACGGACAAGATTGTCATTGCAAAATATTCTGATAATGTAAACAGTCATGTTTTCACTGTAAAGTAAAGGAAAGAAAGTTACAACCTACATCTCAATTCGACTTATACCGTTGGCAGCACTGCTTATACGTAGAAGCGATGTTGCATGGCTACATTCACGTGCGAAAGAGACCAAGTAACGCTTGATAGGGGGGAGAAAGGGACAGCTGAACTGGCTGAGCAGGTAAACGGCGCGGGCGCCGCCCTGCGTACACCGAAATCACGAAGCCAGATGCAACGACCGTCTGTTCACCACTCAGGTAGATACGCTTTATAATACGTTCGTAGTTATCTACAGCGACTACAGCGAACCTACTCAACTTTAAAACACGTTGCGTGGGCCGCGTGGCCATCAAACTGTTCCATCTTAGCTCGCTTAATTTTTCTGCTAAACTAGTTTTATGACGACGATAGACGAATTTTAAAATCAAATATACAAAAATGGAAATAAGTTACTAAAATCAAGATTACAACAAAAACAGAATCGGTAGAAAAATGAGTTCTGTTACAAAAGTTTTTAGCGAATGTGTCACGGTCCAATATTTGTGAGCAAATAAAGCTTGTGCTCCAAACAAACCACGAGATTTAAATCTATTAAGTTATAATCTACTTTCCACATTAAAACAGAAAATCAGTTCTATTTTGGTAATTAAACGTTGCATAGCAGTTAATATTCCACTTAGCTCAGTTTTATTAAAGTTTTAATCAAAAAGCTCGGGCCGCGGGTAAAGCAAGAAAAGCGGAGCAATTCAATTGGTCGGCGCCGCAACGCTTAGGTACACGGCGGCGCGAGCGGGGAGGTTAACCTCCCTTGTTTGTTACTTACCATAGGTTTTATGCGGCCTCAATTACAACTCGAAATTAAACTCGATTACACACGGACGTGCTAATGACGTGTAACACTTCGCTCTCGAACCCCTCCTAATTCAATTAACTCTCGTAGTTATCACTCGCATATCGCTTATAATATTTCGGCTTCGAGAATCCAGAGTTTGGGTTGTTTTAATGACTGGAGCTGTACATTTTAACGCGCGGCATAGCCTTGTGTAATATTTAGTTCCCTCGTTGACAAATTTCCTCGTTGGCGGTTTCATTCCACTTCATATAATAAATTAATTACAGTTTACATTCATATTTTATAAACTATAAGTCTTGACATCTTGAGACTATCATTTATATTGGTTTGGTTTGAGATGAAATATGTCAAGATGAGATGAGTCGCCGGAACGTCCACAAAAAGAAGCGAGCGTCTACGTTTTAATAAACATGAACAGTGAACTCAAACGAAATAGCCAATCAAATACAGATTTCTTTGGATTAAAATATTTGGTACTGCTTTAAGGAGGAAACTTATAAAACAATATGGACGTTCAGTAAAAACGTGATAGAAAAAGCCTTCAACCTTGTGTGCCAGGCACTCCGTGTCGGAAATGCGCCTTCTGCGTCCCGAATCTCGATGGCCACCAGAAAACGACTAAATACGAAGAGCTTCGACCGAAATTTCGGATTAAGGACCGTGAGCAAGCTCCTCGCCTCAGAACCCTAATTACCAGCTTATGTTTAACCATCCGGCCCTTCAGTGTTTACAGACTAAATATTATTTTCTAATATAATTATGGCAAATGGCAAGGCAAAGCGATACTTTATAATACTGTCAAGAAGCTGTAAGCTGTAATACGGGATAACGTGGGTAATTATGTACACAATGTAAATGAAAAAGTCACTTTCAGAACCCTCGTTTCCTGAACCATTCATGTGTTTTGAAGCTTCAACGTTTGGTAGGTCGTAAGAACTTTACGTTCCGTGCGTCCGCAGAAGCGGAGACTAACCAACTATTGTCATAGCATCCGACGCACGTGCAATCAGATTCTGTGCCATTGTTATAGCAGTATAGAATTGCAGGCAAAGCCAGCTCATATTATACGTATACAGGATAGAAGCTGGAAAACGGAATCGGTAACAAATTCGACGTGTAATCTTGATTCCTTGAGTCTTGTAGACTTAAGTACTTTTTGATCGGATCAGTCTATTATATCAGGCTTATTGGCAATAAAATAAATGGGCTACTTTTCTTCTAATTCAGCCTTTGTAGCTAAAACCGTATTCCATACATAGGTACCTTTTGCTTTCCTTTCTTCCCTTTCCGTATCACTTTTGTAAAGATGTTCAAACACCTCCTCAGAGCATTGTCTCATTTTGTTCTTGTTGTGACATTCGCCTTTATTCTCGTTTACAAAATATCTAAGTACACGTCCCTGTCATTTAAAAGAAAGAAAAATTTTATTTGAATATTGTCAAAAACAGACAAATGTAAAATTCATTAAAACTAACAGTAACTGACCTATCTAGCTACAAATATACATGTTTTCTCCATTTGTTTTTGGTTTGCGTTTGGTTTGACATAAAAGCCAGTTCGACAATTCAGAGATACCTACTGGAATTTGGCGATTTAAATAAACTGAAAATGACTGAATGTTTTCATTTCATCGACTAATGGACGTTCACGTTATTGATAAATGACAATAAAAAAGTGTGGGTGCGCGATCAATAGCTCTGATAATACATTGTCGTCTTCATTGTGTTACGTCATTAAGATATTGAAGGCACCACAAAAACCTGTGTCTTTTCCAGCACACGTTGGCCAAGCTCACACGTGCCTGTTCGTAGGACAAATACCACGACCTCAGGAGCCTCTGTCGCCGGTGCCCGCGCTCCGCGAGGAATACGTAATGCGCCCTCGTATCTTGAGTGCGAGGCAGTTTCGTTAACGGACGCTTCACACGTGACGCGGAACGCAATGTACACAAGGCCCCACATTTCAAACTTTGATTAAGGGTCAGGACCGAAACTCTTAAGATAATCACAATAATCTTTCATATTTTTTCACATTCCCAACAGACTGGCCGCATTTCCAGTCCCATCCGTCATCTTACAGGCGTCATTAGCTTTTATGTAAGGACTTATATAACTTTGGTTTTCTGAGGTTTTCTCTCAAGTCTACAGACAAAGTATCACTTGAATGTCATATTTCAGGGAACATAGGCTGGACGAGACTAGAATTTTCAGAGATATTCTGACCTCGAAACCTCTCTCCAGAATACGATCTTGTTTTTACGACAGTATTTCTTACCACTCATACTTTTCTCCGAACTTTCAACAGCCGTAGTTCTTCTAAGTGTTTCTTAATTGTGTTCAAGTTCGGCTCTTAAACAATTCCCGAAAGCGACATTCCGCAACTTTCTAGCTGAAATAAACTGGAAGTTATTCCACTTAACAAATTTTGTAGATAACTTCACCAATGCCTTTTTAAATAAATGTTGGAAAACCGACCATTCTGTGCCATTGTTCTCAACCGCAATGAAAAATACAGGAAAAATACTAACTTTATCGATCCGATGTGCAAATGCAGTCTCTGTAACTATTCCTGACGACTAGGCAACAACGACCAAACAATATGTATATCATGAAGTTCTACTCGATATGCGTACAATAAATATGCGCAGGTAGGTACCTATTAATGAAATGGAGGGAAAACTTCATACGATGACAGCAGTTAACAACTCAAGTCGGTTATTTCGAACAATGAATAGTAATGTAAGTTTAAAGACATTTTCTTACGCACATTGACCTTATTCCGGTACAAAAAGAAATAAAGTGTAATGAGAAAATTTTGTGCGAATGGGATAGTGGGAACGTGAAGATAAGACACAAACAGCCATTGTGCCAGGTCGAACACTGGCGTGCAAATAACCGCGCCACTATTGTTTTGCAGACGACGAACAATACACACACAGAAGTACCCACTTACACATGTAACGTCGATGCAGTTACTAGAAAATCGTATGGAATAATGTGGATCATAGTTTGTGCACAATGAGCATCCATCGAGGATAATAGAGTCCATGCTCCGCGACTTCCAATAACCCAATAGTATCTACCTCTACCTATGCTATTGTAATCGTAGATCATGGACTCTACCGAGGATTCAAATTAACTTGCTTATTTGAATAGATTAAATGTTTGCGGGCGTTTCGCGTAATCAACAGGTAACAAAATGCCTAAGTAATCGATTTTATAATAAGTAGTTGTTATTCCATGACTTGGAACGGTTACAAAATAAGTTATCGTGCGTCATGCAATGGAAACATAACTCAGTTTAAATGAATTCACCGCATAAGCCAAGTCGTCAAATATCGTCTGCTATAAATCTTCACCGAGAACCTACTGTACACCGTGTTTTTAAAAGTATATGACTACCTCGTTTACGAACAAACATTTTTTCTCTAGAAATCCTTTCCTAAAAAGAAAACGTTGATGGAAGGGCCGCGATACACCAAAGATAGTTACATTGTGGAACCAGCGAAAATGATTTCTCTGGCAAGAAAGCAGTATAAAAGATATCAATTTTAACTTTTCTCACTATCCCCGACTTTCATTTTAGCGACAAAATGATTAAAGTGCAAAGCCAAAGCTATTTCAGTTAATAAAGATTTCAGAGTTCATAGACGCAGCCCCTCGCTATCTGGAACTGTACAAATTCCCTCGTGTTGAACATTTTAATTAGACACCTCTATTCGTCGGCCATATTGTTTTATTATTCCGCTTTTATATAGCTCGTATCTTTAAGATGTGTGCGGAGGGAAGAGTTATTTGCAAAGCCAACTTCACATTTTCCCATCTTATGCGAAAACAAGAACCAATGGAATCTTTATAAAGGTAGGCCAACACTATATTGGGCAAGTTGCGGATTTATTTAGCTTGTATTGAATTTATTTATTCAGCGGCTAGAAGATTGAAATACGATCCGGTCACTTGACCCCCTTCAATGAGTTTGGAATGTATGATTGTTCTGAAAAAACCGAATTGTTTTAGTGAAAAATGAAGAATTTTTTTTCTAAATTACCATTGATTTCCATCTAGGTCTAAGAAATAAATGTGCATAGATACATACCGGGTGTATCTGACATCGACGCACAAACGATTTCCATGGGTCCAGGGCATGATTCTGGACACCCCAGAGATAGAATTTTTCGTCGGCTTTTTTCTCATTTTTTCATTTTGTTCAAGAAAAGAACCGACGAAAAATTCCAACTCTGGGGTGTCCAGAATCATGCCCTGGACCCATGGAAATCGTTTGTGCGTCGATGTCAGATACACCCGGTATATTTATCATTTACACTTTTCGATACACATGCATATATAATGTAAGTGTGTCATTCGAGTCGTATTAAATTTCTGATAAAAATCAAGTAGTTTGCGCCGATTGATGCGAAAACTCGTGATTTTACCGTGTTTGTTTACCAAATAGGACTTGCTAGAAAAATATACAGTAATCATTTATCTCTAATCTCTGGCAGCGTATTCCAAGAAGTGAGACTTTACTAACTACAAATAAACATCGACATATTATTATTTGTTTTCAATGATAGAGTTCATCGTTTGCTAAAACCAATTTTGAAGAGATTTGACCCTGGGCGACGAGCAAGGAACTTTGTAATACTAACATGGCCTAAATATTTTAACACAATAATGAAAACCTGGTGTTGCGGTGCAACTGGGGAGTTTCGAGAGACTCAGAGGAGTATAAAGCGATTCTCTGCGAAAGCCTGTATTGATTGATTAAACACATACGGTGGGGGCGCATATTTTATTTTACAAGGAAATCACACTGGAAAAATGGGTCGAGGACTCCAGGCCTTTGAATCAGATAGTAAAGGTTTTGTAAGAAAAAAGACTTGAAAAATATATAAGTAATGACTTCTGTTTAACCCTTTAATACACATAGGCATAAAATGGTTATTGTAGACTTCAAATACCTACGAAGATTAAACCATTTCTAACAATAATGGACTGCCACCTCTTGTCGCTCTATTTTCTTGTCGTTCATTCCGCGGCCTATCCAATTGATACATTTTAACGTAACCTATGAAATTCAATAATCGTGTACATAGCGTAATAGGATCCGTTCTTCCAGCACCCGTAGTTCAGTTTAAATTAATAAAAACAGTATTTGCTTCTTTACACACAAAATTTCGCAGTGGTCTAATATTGGACCCAGAAGGCTGGCAGCGTTGCCACATCGAATGGCAAGACAAAATAACTTGAACAAGATATGCAGTACTGATAACTTAACAATATGCGATTGTGCAGTGTAGCGTAAGTTCTGTTCCTAGTTTCCTAGAAGGAGCTATAAGCGACATCAAAGCTGAAACTCACTTGATAGAAGTCAATCACCATATTGAGAGGTTTCTATGTAGGTACACACTACTAGGTTGTGAACTATCACGTTCACAAATATACCTTACAATTACGTTGAAATTTATGATAGTTGAAATTTTTCAATAGTCAGATAAATTTTGAGAGGAATAAAAATTCCGGTTTGACAGCTTTTGCATAAAAAAATATGTCAAACAGCCATATTTATTCTTCAGTTAAAAATTATCTGACGAATGAAAAATCAGCCCTAAGTGACGTTTCTATCAAGGACAACGATTTACACAAAGTCAAAAACGCATGGGATGGACATGCGCTACCGAAGTGTAAGTCAACCCTTACATTGTGACTTATCGACAATCGATTTCACTTATTTCATCGACAGTACAATGATTTGCATTACAAACAATTGAAAGTGTAGCATTTATGCTCTGTACGTTAAGAGGTAAGTAAACATGACACAGGAGGCTATGGGGACCTTGTTGGCTGAAACCTCTTTGGTATTTAAAGTGTTGAATAAATAGTCGCAACCACTACGATTAATTGCATGGCTACAATCCAGCCAGTCTGTTATTCTTTATTATTTTCTGTAAAACTTCGTTTATATTGCCCTCCAGGATTATTCCGTCCCCTGTGCTAGTGCATGCTTACCTTTATAAGGACGAAAATAATGAGGGCTGTGATTTATACAACGTCTTATCCTGTAGATAACGATTTACAAACTTTCGTACAGGTAATTTGTATGTTTGCGAATAATGTGCTGGAAAATAGTAGATTTGAATGGGAGATTAGTTTTTGTAAACGTAAGAAGAAAATAAAGCAGTATCAATAGCGTAATAAATATCAACGTTTAAATACTGGTATTCAGCTGAATCCAGTTTGGCTGGAAGCCGACAATGTAGTTAGGAAAAGGCCAGGCAGATATAGATCCTACACCTGCAGTTAAGGCGTGAAATTATTCCGAAAAGTAGGGTAAGCCTTTAAAAAGAAAAGCCGCACATGAGTGTTTAGATGGATGTTCATTATCGGTAGTAAATCACGACATCAGCACAGCTTAACGCATTTGGATGACAGATTAGCTCGGATCTGAGTGTATTCCGGTATCCCGGATTATCATAATAGGCCACCATTATACTGGAAAACCGTGGTAAATCATGAAAAAATGCAAAGCCACGGAGAAACCTCAGTAGGTCACAATAATGTAATAAAATATAAATATTGTTGGGTCAAAAAGATGCAATGAAATGATAATAAAAAATAAGTGAACAATTTTATGGTCTTTTAATAAAAAGCATTGAATTCTTCGAATGAGTAGGTAGGCAGGGGTCCAGATCAGATAAGTACTAACTGCTGTACAATACAATAAATAAGGAGCTCGCCATTTTACAGTTTCTGGGAACTATTCCAAAGTCGGACTACTCAGAATTGTATGATGGACAACCTAATAGCAGTATTTTAACTGGTAGGTAGGTAATGAAACCCGAGGTGTTTGATCACTAGTTCGACGATCGAAACTTTACTAATAATTGAAAAACTATTAATATCCCCGTGTGGAAACCGATTCGTTGTAGAAAAATAATCATTCATGAAATATTTCTCTAATTAGGTAACTTACCGCAATCCGGTTTCCACCATGTTTAATTAATACCTCATGATTAGGTTGTCAGTTAGTTATTTTAATGTGAAACCAAATTGAATACAGCTTTCTTGTTGATTTTGTTGTCACAATTATCAATTGTTATTGGATTTGTGTATTTGTACTTAGTTGAAAATGGCGAGCTCCTTATTTATTGTATTGTACAGCAGTTAGAACTTATCTGATCTGGACCCCTGCCTACTATTCGAAGAAATCAATGCTTTTTATTTAAAGAACATAAAATGTTCACTAATTTCTAGAAAAACATTGTAAGTAACATTTATTATTTCTCACAACAACACTTCTGTCATTACACATATACTTAGTTTATACTTTACAAATTGTAACATAAATGGTGTGCAGTCATTCATGCTGATTTAGTTATCATCTATCATGTGTTTTTCAAAAACAACACAATTTATCACTTCGAATAGTGAAGGAAAATACCTCGAGGAAACTCAGCTGGTAGAAAGCGTCACCTGTCACCACAACGCATGAATTACTGGCGCAATATACATAGATAAGTTAAGTGTCAAACATTCACCACTCACAATGATTGACGTTCTTTTCACTAAAACATACTATTTACTTCATTTCTCTTCGATCCTACACACCACACACGCACCCACAACAACCAATTCCGCTCTTCGTCGATAAAATAAAATAATGACTTGTACGATCGAGTTATTACGTTGAATTGTTTACAGAAGATCAAACATCGCACACTGGAGCGAACACCGCAGGAAATTAATTTTCTATCAGATAACCTGTATTATGACTATGACACGCACATGGTACCTTCATGATATTTCGAGTGAATAATTCAGTGTATTGACAGAGCTTTGTGAAACAGACAAGCAGTCACACAGGTGCTCTGTGTTATTGATTTGTTAACTTCCCCGCGAGATAAATCCATTAGTGATGATGTTTTAATTTAAATCCGGACTAGTGGCAAGAAGTTCATATGGAAAGCGATTGCGGGCGGATTAAAAGGGGAGCAACTATGGCTACACACGTACAGATGTATATTCGCTTCCGTCTCTTCATTTTCCTTGAGTTTTGTACGAACATGTTCCAGATTGGTGTAAAAGGGATTGCCTGTTATTACGAACAGAAAAAGGAACAGTGTTTTTTATATAAAAATTGAGCTTGTTCTTATAGACAATATTCTTAATATCAAAATCATAAATGGAACAGTAAATATTCTTTAGTCCAAGCAAACAATACTTTAATAGAAAATTCATAAGGAAATTACCACAGAAAAGAAAACAAGATAAATAACGTTAAAAAATATGAATATCTAACAACAAATGAATGATGATTGATTGCTGTGTCAATTAATCATCAGAAACAGTTTACCTATTTCTTGAAGACGTCCATTAACATAGTTGTAATTATTACAAATTATTCACAATTTCTCTGTCATTACGACCATTTACCGTTACATTACCATTAGAATACCAAGTAATTGTTGTAAATATGTAAGGACGCACAAATAGCTCCGTTCTAAAAATAATTACAGCATGGTGATGCGGCAGTAATCCCTCAATGTAAGAAGACCGGAAATTGAGCAAGTTATGAAGGCTCTCTTGAAGACCGTCTTTGTTCCGTTACAAAATCCTTCCTGACCATTAGTATAGTTGACAGGCTGCCTGCTGATCCAGGACCCGACGACTTATCAAGCTCTTCAAACTATCCACACAAATGAAGGTGCCGTATTATGGTCCCAGGATCCTATCTTGCGTACATAATACATTTAGCCCCGCACCGACTTGCCGTGGCGGCGTTAGCGTGATACAATATAATTACATGATATGGGCTAGTAAGTTTAGGAAAATAATCGTTAAAACCGGCTTCGTAGATCTAGATTTAAGTAGCGCGATTTTAAACAGGCCTACTAATTTACTAAGTAAATGGCTATTTGGAACAAACCCATTCTTGCTGTGCAATGCGCTTTAGTAATATACAATTTTTATTTATTTTATGTTTAGCTATTACCGTTCCATTAACTTTATTATGATAATTACAAACGCATGTTATAATAATCTTTTCATCATCGTCTGACATAAAATTTTCTATTATAAAAATTAGGTCCGGTCACGTCAATATGGGTATAATTATTTCTAAGGTACCCATGTCACACTACCGGGTAAGCAAATACATGTCGGTATGGTGCGCCATTTGATATAAGATAAATTCAGTCAATATTTGCACTTCAGCCAATTCCCGCGTCTAACAAATCTCTTGGGATTCAATATGTCTACGTTTTCTACGCGCAGCACTTAGTTTCACTAGTTTTGAATTAATTATGTCGTATAATGAAAACCACCATCTATTAATTACATTATCGAATTCGGCAGCGTGCGCAACCTGTAGCTACCCATAGTACGTGCGCGTCAAACTGACAATAATTGAGTTAATTATGATCACTCTCGTTAACCCTAAACTACTTAGTCAATATTAATTATTCTTGAAGTCAGTTGGTACAGTTTAAAGTCACAGTCGTGATCGGGGTTACCAGGTTATTTCGTAACCATCAAGATAGTCCGGTGAACTCGGTGGTCGAAAAGGAAAATGGTACGTTCAAAACTGAAATTGCAATATCGACGTTCTTTTGTTTAGGTTTTTAATTTCAAAACTTGACTGTCACGATCCTGACGCACGCTCTCAGTTCCACTCTTTATCTGATCGAAATTATTTGTTCCTATGGAGAATTATTGGTTAGAACAAGGGGCAGCATAGTGAATGAAACATTAGGTAAACATATTCGCTTATTTGCCAGCTAAAAACTACAGTACATATGACGTGAGATATTTTTGGTTTACCACTTTCTAACTAAATTCTAAGGTTTTGCTAATATGCTATGTATCTACATATAATTTTAGTTCAGAACACCAACATATTTATGTTGATGGTATTTATATAAAATCCCCAGTAAATTGCCTTTAAAAATAGAAGCTTACATGGAAACTGCTAGATAAATCTTGGAACAATTTTACAATAGTGCCGAACATTTGCTAAACTATTAATGAACGACGAAGAAGTTTTATTATTATTAAAGAACTTCTAAAACTTGTTTCAAATTATCGATAAGTTTACTTATGGCAAGCTAAGCGAAGGAAAACTGTTAAGAACTGTAATAGTGTTATGTTTGGTAGCATGGTAGCATGTGTCTAAGAGTTTATATTTAATCTTGTCAGAAATCTGCTTCGCATTTATTAGTCTTTTAATTTCGGTTTGGAGTCAAGAGACAAACAAAATTTGTTTGATCGCACCTATCTTATGGCGTAAGCTATCATCTACAAAATTCATAATTCCAATTTAATTATAGAAAATCTTTTGAACAGGAAATTAAATACTGGACCGCCCCACTCTTACCATGGAAACTTTGAGTTTGTTATACCGCGGTTTTCTCCCAAAAATTTCTATTTTACACGCTCAATTATTTCTGGAGTATTAAAAGTTTATAAGTACCCATTGTTGTTTTTTTCCAGCTTTTAGTCTTTTGTGATGTATGTGCTTAAAATAGGTATTAATTACTTCAGTAGTGCGGATTCTGGAGGGTCAAAATACTTATGTATCTACTTTTTTTCTATTAAGTAATGGGCTTGCTCTTGCCACAATCACGCTTGATGGAAAGCGATAGATGAGGTCTATGATGGAGCGAGCTTATCCAGAAGATGCCTATTCACTCTTGCTTTTCAGAAATCACCTTTGGCTTGAGTCTGATTTCCTACACCGACGCAAAACAACAATAGCAAACCTTTTCTTAAGCTGAAAAACAACTTTCGCGCAATAAGATAAGCCAGTCGCCATGTTTACGTTAAGTTTCTGAAGCAACATGGAAACGAAGAAGCAGATTAAATTCGGGTTAACTTACTTTCGATAACATGTACAAATTGCGAGTTGACACTGTCAGCGGAACGGAGGGTTCCATTTATACCTCCGCGATATTTGATCAATTGGTTAACCGAATAACATTTATAAGAAAACCCAATTGGTTTGGAGGGCTACGTGTCGTATCATGTGCTATAAATAAAGGGAAAATATAGGAAAAGTGTGGAGCGAGCAAAAATCATAAGTACACAGAGTAAGTCATTAGAGAGCAGGTCTTGTACCGCTGGGGGCTGTAGCGAGCTTATTATGTGAGCTATTGTTGTCTCGTGAAATAATAGGAGCACGGCAACTAACTTCATTGATAACATATTGCGTTTTATTATTAGTTTCCTCGATAGATACTATAATGCATGAAAATTATATATTACGAAAAAAATAAACATAAAAGTTGTTCCATTAGGCGATGATAAATTAAATGCAAGACATTGACACATACAAATATATAGAGCTATATAAGAAGGTGTCACGTAAGGAAGACAGATACAAATGAATCCAAAACGGTTCTCACTGATAAACGATCGAACTCTTCGAAACATACTGAACTTAATGAATTCTTTACGAAGTATAAGTAAACACTAGGTGGATTTGCTTCCTACAGGACAACAACAGCAGCAGCTTTAACAGAATATGAAAAACATAGGTAATACATACTTAAGTCATAATTAATTCAAAGCCACGTCTATTAAGAGAAGCAAAACTAGCAACTACGAGTAGGTACCAACATTTAAATAATTCCTTTGTTTTAATTAAGTAAACCAAGGAAAATAGAAACAGTAATGCGGGATGTAGGAAGCTTTAGCTAATCTTTTGCTTGGTACCTCTACTACAGACGAATTAAATAGTTCGTTAACAAAAAACCATTAGTATCAGGTTCTCGTAGATGTTAAATAACTACGGCGATATAGAAAACCATTAAATTAAGCGTAAATGCCGGCGCAAATCGTAATAACTTGCGCTTGAACTCAAAAGGTACACCCACTCCTTTCATAATGTGTATTAAAATGTTTAGGATTCGAATAAAGTAAAATAAACCATTACATCATAAACCCTTAGAACGGTTTAACACGCTCTTAACATAAAAGCTAACAGTTTTTCAGTACTTATCCATGATAATGTGTTTAACTACATGTACTTAATACTCCAATTTAGGAAACTTCAGAGAAAATTACTTTCTAAAAGGAAATAATTTATTTAAAACAATAAAGTACACGTGTTCGAAATACGAAAGTTAGGAACTAGGCTCCAAATTGAGTTTAAATGAACGTGTCAAATGACTTAATTAATTATTATTTCCGATCATTCGTACGGCTTTTCTTTATCGTGTAAGCTTATCAGGTAAATATAATGACGTGAGTGGGTTATTTGATGCGAAGCGTTTATTTCACGCATGAGGAGTAACATGACGGGCTGACGGGGTCACTCAATGGCGAATAAGGACCGGTAGACAATCAGTCCCATGCAAACGGAAGCCCCCGCAACCCGCTCCAGCGAGCCTCTAATAAAGGAAAACGAGCTTCTTGTGCACTGAACCACGACGACCGAACGAACCGTTGGGAATTACTTATCGTTGTTGCACTAAAATTTCATAGTAATAAGGCTCATTTGTTAGTGCTCCTGTCTACAAACTTATCGACGCTGATGAGGTCACCACGCTCCACTAGTAATTAGTAATCTCGATACCCATTCTTAACTTATCCGTATTGGACACAGGATTATATAAGACAATAGCATACTTTCTAGGATTTCCAGCGTCTACAAATATTGTTCTATTGGCGTTCTATTTTGTTGCCCTTTTTGTTTCTTTTACAATTTCCTTTAGCTTGAGCAGAAATACAGATTTGACAGTGAACAGTTTATTCAATTACTTGAAGTAAGAGACTTAATTCTCAAAGAGACGGAATAACTTTATACGTAGGTATCTGAGTTGCTAAGAGCACGAAAGGAGACAGAGAGGATATTAAGATGTACAAAAATAGACTGGAATATGCACTGCGCGTCTCGAGTACAAAACTTTCTGCATACTTATGCAGTGTGTTATGTTTTGTAGAATGAAATTGGACGCCAATGTAACTGAGCATCGCAACCCAGATGAAAAAAGAGGAAAAATATCTTCGCTATTTTGGTTTAGTTCATTAAAATCCGAGGTAGTTAAGGAGTTTGAAACGAACTGTTACTGCGATTGCTGAGCGGGAAAGTTAAGCAATAAAAGTTATTTGTTTTTGCACAGCACGTAAGTAGCTACTTTCATAATCTAAGAAGTCAAGTGGCAGTATTTTTGCGAAGTCAGTAAATTGTTTGGCAACGTTTTTGGGACAATTTGAAAAGTTTGTTGACACTTCTCGCGCTGCTCGCCTTCATTTATGTTACTGTAAGTCTGAATGTCTACCTTTTCCGCTACGTTTCTATTTTTAGGGGTTTCATGAGGTTGCAAGATATCGGTACTTTTTTCTGCTGCAACATCAACTATTTCATTAAATAAATCAGTTACATTTCTGTGAAGTATATCAATGTCGTTACTATTTGTCAGATTCTGAAATACACTGCAAAATTTCAGATGTTCAAATGTATTATTTAAACTTACTTTTCTGCGAAATTTAATCAGAATAGATGGATACAGAAGTGCCTAAAGAACTTCTCAGACGTTTTCAACTGATTACCAGTCCGCTTGTCGAGTGTACAACATGTAAAATCATTTGGAACAATTCTCTTAGTAATTTTTTTATTTTTTACTTCAGATGGTTTCCAGATGTAACGACATTTGTTTTTAATTATCCAAAAGTAAATAAGTACTAATGTCAATAAATATTGAACAGTTTGACTATTAAAGAGTTTTACCCAGCATCCAGTACCTATGTGTGAGTATTGGTGAGTCTACGGTATTATAAAAAAAATGTAGGTATAGCCAAAAGAATCTGATATTTAAAAATACATATTAATAAAACCGAAGCATATCCTATGTGGATTACGTTCTTTTACTACAATAATTGATATTTACTTTCAGACAAAATTGACCAACTGTAATATATAAAAGCACACACGAGTACGCGTAAAATAAATAAAAAATTAAAGTGTTAATACTTTAATGTTTTTATTTTCCGTTTGCAGATGTATTATTGGTTTGTCTTTCTGCGCATTGCAATTATTTATATATGTGTGCCAACAGCTCTCCAAAACAAGTACCAACTGGTACCAACAGCCGACTGGTTACTTGAACTGCATGCTAAGTAAAAAAGTGAATTATTGACACGAATAGCTGGGCCACAAGAATATATAAAAGATCTACTAAAATAACTTGGTAGACCACTAGTGGACTATTCTACCTCGAGCGGCGCACACCTGCATCAAAACCGGTTTCTATAAACATGATTTCACTCTCTCAGCACCGCTGGCGTTGCCTAATTTACGCATTCAAGCTCGACTCGACCAGAATATTTTCTTTCTCTACTTCGTGCAGAAAATTGTGGTTATTCAAAATAAGAATTATTTCTTTGTTATACTTACTCATTTTGACTAGAAAAAGTGATTTTACACAAACGTTTTGGTTAAAAAAGATAAAAATGATAATTTAGTCCGTGTTTTGAAATTACATTATTTCTTACTAATTAAGTTATTAAGTGGGTTTATAAGTACATATTAATTACAATATTTCAGCTTCTCTTTTATATCTACATATTTCTTTGACAGCAGTACACCACTAATTTGTGTCGATAATAGGTATTAATTGAGCAATACGATATCAATTAAGTCAGCAAGTTAACGGCGAATTTCGCCATTAACAAATTACACAAAAGGATCTTTAGTAAGTAACTAAGTACCTTTGTAGTAAGTGTACCTGGCATCCATCAGGGATTACTTTTTAGTAATGTGGCCAGTAGTTTTTGGCCAGATTATATTATTTCCGATCCTCTATTTGGAAATTGGTACTTACTTTAATACGATTCTTTTACGACTTTCTGCAGACCGGTAATAGGGATTATTTTTGTTGTTTCATGACGCTTATCTTAAAAAAAAAATGCCAAGCATTTTACCTCTCAGACCTCATTCCCTTTTTCATAAGGTGCTGGACAAACTGTTTACATCAAAATATTTGCGAACCAACGTAACAGTCAAAAGTGCATGTACAAAGGCTTGCACCTTCACGGAAGGATACCGCATTGCGCGCACCATTCTATACTTTTGATAATGATTTTGGAAAAAAATATTATCGTAGTCAAAGTGGAAATCATAATTTGTATTATCACAATAGCTATAATATTAAATAGAATAGTATTCGCAAGGAGACATAAACTGAGCTCCTACGACATCAATCTAAGCAGTTGTAGCGGTCTGGAAGTGCCTGTAGCGCATACAATAGTTTATCATACCCTATTGACATAGCTATACCAGCCTCCCTTGCATACGGTTAAAGAGTCAACAGACGCACACACAGGTGAGGCACAGCCAGCACACGGCACACAGGCAGGCTGAGGCGCTCGCTTGTTGATACAGCGACGCAGGCCGCAGCCGCCGCCACCGCTGAGCTAAGGTGACTCAGAAAGTAAGTAGGTAGCTCCGCTTACCTGTACAAATCAGCAGCAAAGTAAATGGTGAAAGCAGCCGATTGGTCCCCATCTTGCCAGTCCAGATACTTTCTATCAAATATGCACCGGGAAACAAATCTTATGCGCCCATCTTGCACAATTTTAATAAGTGCTTAACTCCAACTTAACTGTTATGCATTGCACACACAAAGTAAACGTTTACACTTAAGGTTGCCGGTGATACACTTTAGTCAGTCCAATTGACTAGAACAGGCAGTTTCCACACTTTCTAACTTGATTCACTTCAAACAATAATTTCATTTTCAAATCCTCAATGTAAACTTTGGCGCGAAGTATCCGTTACGAGCGAACATGGGCACGTTGTACGCGGGCGACGGTTAGCCCAAGGCTGAATAAATTTCAAATCACAAAGCGGCGCGCGAGACAGAGACGGCACCATGAGCTGAGTGAAACAGACAGATAATAAAGTTTGCCTTGTCTTGTCCGGGAATGAAGTGGCAACAACGCGCCGTTTTTAATGTCGTCTTGCGAGTTTTTCACTAGATGGCAGTGCTGACTTCTTAGAAAAAGTGTGTAAGTACTTACTTACGTTACCTATAATAAGCATCTAAAATTATGCTGTTTCATATAATTTTGTTCTAGTCTTTATCTCATGTGGGATTTTAAGTTTTTATATATGTACTAAATTTTGTTTTATGGAAAAGTTTAATATGTAGTACCTTAACAGGTTAATAAGGTTATCTTGTAGCATACTTATATCGTGTAACTTCGCGATTCTTCTTTAATAGCTAGGGTATAAATTGTACTTATGCACAACTTTTCACAGCTTAGAAGAAGCGGAGACGTGGAGTAGACGATGCATCAACGCTTTTGTTAACATACCTGCGTAGACGACATGCTAACTTAGTATGTAGGGACAGTGCGCGCGCGTCGAGAGTCGTGACTTAGGCCTTGCGATTAAGCGGCGTAAATCTGCCCAAATTTAACAGCAGCGAGGGCTTTCCTTTTCCACATTGGCCCGCATAGGCTTAAAGTAACAGCAACATGGTGTAGGCCCGCGTAGCTAGAGCGTAAGCTAAGCGTAGCAGTGACGCGGCGTAGACCCGCGTAGCTAGAGCGTAGGCTAAGCGTAGCAACGACGCAACGTAGGCCCGCGTAGCAACAACGTAGGATTTGCGTAGCAGTGACGGCGACGTAGGCCTGCGTAGCAACAGCATAGGCTTAGCGTAACACTCATAACAGTGACGCGGTGGGCGGATCCGGATCCCTGCATGCATGCATATCTATTTAATATTTACCATAATGTGGTATTTTGTGAATTATTAACCAAAAAAACGATTTTTTTTTCTATATTTCCCAGTGATAACGAAGTATTAGTTACTAAAATGTTCGACAAAGGCCTACTACCAAGTAATAACAAAATAAAACACCCAGCATGCATACTGCCAAACAATGTTACCCCGCAAAGCAACCATGTACTTACCTTCGTTTTTCGCTTGTGATTCAAAACAAGATTCCATTAAAGTCATAATAGAAATCTTAAAAAAAAGGTTTCTTTACTTTCTGCAAAAAAAACCAGAAGGACAAGAGGGTTGCTTTTTACACACTCGATATTTTGCTCAATTCTTCGCACCGAGCCGGGTCAAGATTCTCTCTTGTGATCATTCAACGCCTCTCAACTTTCCTTCATTCTAATAAACACTTGCAATATCCTTTCTTCCCCTCATTCCGAAAAGCTTTGATCTCGGCGCCGCTTCATATTTAAATGAAAATTCCGTGAAACCGGACTTTAGACTGCTGAAGTTCGTAGTAGCGCTTTTCACAATCACGAATACATGGTTTGCTCAAAAACAATTGTCAAATCAGCGAGATTATACTCGTAGCTGCCAACTGGTAATCAAGGAAGCTCTCGACGCGCGTATTTGAAACGCTGTCGCATCGGCTCCGTATCGCCGCTAAATCGCTTTCGTCTGGTGCATGCTTTATCCACAACGTACGCAAATGTCATACGGCATTTAGCACTAAAAACTGAAATTAGTCTCCAAAAGCTAAATGTTACGTTACCATTTAACCAGATAACATTTTGATATAAAATCATCTTTTTATCGTCAGCTAAATCATACATAACTATTCAAAATAATAGCTTCACATTATTAACCCTTAATCCCGTTAGCTACACGATATGGCCTAGATATTTTTACAAACTGGGCTCCAAACCAAAACAAGTAATATTTGCGGAAATCTGCCAGCATCAAAGGCTTTGCCGACGAACCTATACACACATATTTAGTTAACAAACTTTATGTGGTATTACGAAAATACCTGGTGCGGGTTACATACGGTTACCTACTTATTTACGTACCTTACGTTAATTTTCATACCTAATAAATTACGGTATTCGATTAATTAAAAAAGAATATTTTCTTAGTTCTTACTTTCTGGCTGACCCGAGCCACTCAGCTGAATAACGATATGCTTTTCAGTATACTTGAAGAGAATTCCGTTGCCTGCTACGTTCTGATTTGTCGAAGGGTACTTTTGGAATTCGGGATATGCGATTACCAATCTTAATTACTATTTCGACTGTACCGATGTGTGTGTGTCAGAAAGTGAGCCTCTTTGTTTAGCAGCCGGCTTTAGCTGACTGATATAAAATAAATTGTAAGCTTCAGCTTAGCTTCAACGAACTCTTAATTAAGTAAAGTCTGTCAGTTCTGGTCTGTAAGCAAAGCTATTTCATTAACTTGAAGCCTTCGCAATGCGTTATTGCGAGGACATCAGTGTGCTTCTTAATTTCTTAGTTCTGAAAAGCGTTTTACTGTGTTAATCAAAAATTAAAGTATAAATATATCATTGAAAGAGGTCATCCAACCTATATTTCCCGAAAGAGTTAAAATGAGAATTGTTTAAAATATCTCATATGCAATGTTAAAATAGTAAAATACGACGAAACACAATGTTCACATTGCGTTTACTCTGAAACCTTTGTACATAAAACATAACCTGCGTAATGAGTTATACATAAAACATATGAATTGATGATCGGTGCACACACTCTGAAGGCGCACACACTACAGCAAAAATGAGTGCATCAGGATTCTTATATATAGACAGGCAATACTTAAGTGCAATATCAGTGCACTCTGGACATTTAGAGAAGCTTGCTGACTGGCTGATATTGCCAACGCCTTTATCTTAATTTTCCTACGGCCTAGGTGTGTTCCCAACAGGGATGTGCGAGGACGCTTAGCGAGGGATGTACTTGTTAGGGACTACTCACACTTATTCATCTCCATTCGCGTTTCGCTGAACGATGAAGGTCACACTTAAAGCGTCGCCGCGTAAAGCGTCGTAAATGAGAAGGCGGCAGCAGCAGAACAACGCTGAACTAACCTATAGCATTCGTGTGATAATAACACATATTTTGTCTTCATTTTATACTTCTTTGCCGCGATAGCTGAAAGGATGCGTACTCCATAAAAAAATCGTTGTTTTCTATGGGCATAAGCTGAATAGAGCTGAATAAGTGTGACTAGTCCGTTAAGAACCAAAATACTTAGAATCATTCATTTACCGAGGCCAGTTAAATGAAGCGAGATCTCTGGTGGAAACGCAACCTTAGCACCCTAATCGAAACAATCTATCCTACAGAAACCATACATTTGTCCGGTTTTAAAACGAACGACACTCAAAATCTCAATCTCAAAATAGAGTACCTAGTTTAAAAAAAAATCGTAATCAGTTTTTTCTTTGTACATTTAGAAAATTAAGTTTAGATAGTACAATAAACGCTAAAATGGAAAATCAACAGCCCCATTGGATACTTTTATGATATTATATGAGATATATCCAGCTGCCAGACGGAAGGACAGAAGAAGCCAGTATGTAATCATAAAAAAAAAGTAAAAATAAAGTACGGCTCTCGTCGGAACGCTTCGGATGCAAAATGCAAAAAATGTACCACTTCTGAATTTCGTTCGAACAAATATTGAATTATTGCTCAAAGCTTTAAGGATTTTATAGTATAAATAACTTAACTGAAAACACTTAACACTTCACTGAAAACGTCGAGAAAAGTGAAGGTCGGTAAATCAGATAAATTAGCACTTTAAAACTAACTTTTTAAATGCCTCAATGAATTGATTCTTTGGTTTGTAGAAGTAATATCGAAAGCATTCTTCGATAAGCAAATTGGCATTACTAAAAGTAAGTTAATATAAGTGATTGACTGTCTCTATTGTACTAATTTTGGTGCTCAAATAACTATATTCTATTGTTCTAACTTAAGACAGAAAGGAATAACTTTCTTTGTTGTTCTATAGTGGGTTATAATAAGTCCGTTAGGTACAATGATTCATGTTCTATTCTGTATGAACTTAAAAAGTAGAGCCATTATGTAAACATGGAGCTACATAATGTCTATTTGGTCACAAACATTAGGTACTGCCTTGAAATGTCAGCTTTATGTACCCAAACGATCCAATATTAGTCCTGAATCCAATGACACTGAAATAAGTATCCTGGTCCGTAGGTATATAGGTGAATGTACATCCATTGATTATTTTAAGGCTGTTTTAGACATTATTTAGAAACTTAACACTTTGTTGTGCTGTTATAATAACTTAATAAGGTATCTGGGGGGCTAAAAAGGCCACTTTAGGAGAATCATAATATTAATCACACGTCAAACTTCATTTTTATTATCTTTAAAGCCGCATTAGGTTCAAGATTGATTGGAAAAAAATTACAGTGACGGGTAGCGTGTTTTTCTTTTTGATTCTGCTAAAGTGCGTTTTTACAGTGACGGGTAGCGTGTTTTTTTTTTTTTTTATTTATTTTACAATTTATGTACACACAGAGAAACGGTACAGATATAACATTATAATTATTGGTACAAAGGTACTGCTTATTTCTTAAGAAATTTCTTCCAGCAGACCTGCGAAAGGAAGAATGAAAAAAGAAATGTAGACAAAAGTGTGTAAGAAATAACAAGAAAATGGATATGTGAATGAAGCCATAGACTACTTAAATTATCAAATAAACCTACAAAAATATAGTAAATATTAATTTCAGAATGAATTTAGAAGTTTTTTTTTTATACAAAACGTGGAAACTCTTGGCCAAAATCTCACCTGATGGAAAGTGATGATTAGGCCGAAGATGGGAGCGAGTTTCACCCGGAATCCTCTTACACAGAGGAACTGGCTATCATACCTCTTACTGCCGGAACACAACAATTTTGTTAACATTTTTGTTATGGCGACAGACTTAGACATGATGGTGGTAGCTTGCCAGGCGGACTTAGAACAAGTCCTACCACCAACCAAACCGAGCAAAAAATTTGCCTCCGCTAGGAATCGAACCCGGGACCTCTGGGTCTGAATCAGGTGGTATAACCACTAGACCACGGAGGCGGTTAGTGTCACCTGTTTAGCACCACCCGGGGACCACGTGAAGGGATTCGCTGAAGGGTATTCTCCTACGGACGCGGGTTTTCTTTCTGATTCTGCTAAAGTGAGTTTTTACAGTGACGGGTAGCGTGATTTTCTTTCTGATTCTGCTAAAGTGGGTTTTTACAGGGACGGGTAGCGCGATTTTCTTTCTGATTCTGCTAAAGTGCGTTTTTACAGTGACGGGTAGCGTGATTTTCTTTCTGATTCTGCTAAAGTGGGTTTTTAGAGTCACGGGTTGCGTGATTTGCTTTCTGATTCTGCTAAAGTGGGTTTTTAGAGTCACGGGTTGCGTGATTTGCTTTCTGATTCTGCTAAAGTGGGTTTTTAGCCCCCCTGATTTATATTAGATACCTATCTAAAATAAAGTCGGGTTCGTAAGGCTGGATTAATTTTGAAGATCTTTGGTTTGTTGGATTTATCTTGCTGAATAGCCTCATAATTATTATCTAAAACCTTAGAATAATAACGCATAGAAGCCGCGTCTAGAACAAAACCCGAGCAAAATCGTGTGTCCACTTCATTTTCTTTGTGTGCGTGAGCCGAATGTGTCTACGTTCCTCTAACGCACACAGATATAGCTTTCAGTGATACCATTACTAAGCCTTTACCCACAAAATATGGGAAGACGCATTACTATTTTGCTATCAAGGTAAGTATTTTATGTTGTTGGGAACTGGAAAAGGTAAACATGATTTTTCATGTAATATGACATATTTTTTCGGAAGGTATAATTCAATTTATTTCAAAATAAAAGGAAATAAATCGCATAAAGAATGAGATATTGTTCAATGCGTTTAGAATGCTTGATGGGTTATAATTATAAACAATGTTAAAACATCGGGTTTGATATGAATTAACAGTAAGTATTGTATTTTAAAATTACAAAAATGAAAAACAAGAATGAAAGCAATGTGGGTATTTCTTCCTCACAAATAGCAACACTGTTTTATGACAAGTTAGGTTATTAGAATTTTGTTTTATTTATCGATTTACGTAAAAATAGTGCATAGAATGTGAGTACTTATTTGTGAAATGTTATTTTATCACATTTTTTTGTTTTCCTGATGTGCTATATCATCCTTTCACGCAACAAACTTTCATTTTCAATTATTTACTCGCGAGCTGTGTTCGACGATGGTTCGACGGAACGTGACATTGAGTACTGACGGCCTGATGGCTAAGTTTGGCGGATTAGGCTAAGTTTTAGTTGCCTCACTTTTTGCACTCGTATTAGGTTTCTATGCGTTATTATTCTAAGTCTAAAACATAGGAAAGATTAAAGAAAATATATGTACCTACATAAATCATTTTCGAAAACACAGATCATTAAATGTTCGAATTCAACGCAGGATACAATGACATGACAGAAACATAACACTGCAAAAAATATTCTGAGGCGGTACCTACGAAAACGAAGTTCACCGGTACCACTAGTCTAGAAATAAACAGTAAACAAGTCGATTTATAAAAGAGCAAATTGGCTGTGACAAACGTACAGATAGACACACCATTAATTCCATAAGGGTTCTGTTTTTTCATACTTACGGAACCCTAAAAAGATAATATAACTAACAAAAATGGTGAAGTTGTAAGCGTTTAAAATCCATATGGAGCAGAAGTAGCACTCTTGTCACGTGTGACGTCACAAGACAGAAACGCCATAGCGACTTGGCGTCATTCAATACAAATGACGTTTCGCGTGACAAGGGTAGAAGAATCTTCACAAGCGTCTAACTTTCCTATTTTTCAGACGATTTTATTTACTTTTTCGCGAATCTTATCTGTATTAAGATTTTTTTTTTTAAATTTTACAAATACCTGTAACATACCAGGATATTAGGGTACTTACAAAGATACATTATTTAACTTTTGTATAAGACTTTCTCTATTTGTGGTGATATTAAAGCATAAAATTTACGCTAATTGGCAGGTAAATCGGTGATCGCTGATTAATGTCATTTTAGCATGCTTTCGTGTTCCGCATCAGCTAGCATGCTTACTATGCTTAGCATTTAGGATGCACGAAGGTGACATGACATACTGTGTCGGTAAAAATCACGGCACATGTCATGGTACTAAAGTGATGTATATTTCCAAGTTGTCCCCGAGTCCAGACAAACCGACACGCTATAACAATTATCGAAAGTCAATGTGTGTTGACTTCCTGACTTTTCGAAATTCGTATTACGAAACATAATCTAGGAAGTGTCTCAGTCTTCCTCCTGTAACTATAGGAAAGGTACTCACGACAAATTATGACCAATTAAAATAGTGAGATAATAGGTAGGCACTTCGTAATAATTAACAGCAACTAACTAATATTAATTGGTAATTAATTTGTAAGCAATTAGCGACTTGCTCAAGCTGTGATTCGCGAATATTTTTGCCCATTTTAGAATGTGTAACTCGTAATTCTTGCTCAGGATACATAGCGAACTAATTGACACTCTTGTCAGAGTGGTTGTGGTTGCGCAGATGAGGAACATGGAGAGATATTCGGTGGGTCGTCGACTTTCCTGAGGACTGCTCTCTCAGCGATGAGCTTCCATTTCCACTGGTTAGTCGCGTTTCGTTTACACTGAATCATAGTGGACTCGGTAGTCTTTCGTCCAGCGAGTTGGTGATCAACCGCGTGCTCTCTTGCCTTCCCCTTAGCCCTGAGTCACCATTCTCTCCATCGATAAACACTGACCCAAGCTCTATTACTTTCAGGTTTATTTTAGTGTATGAAGTTCAGCTCCCTTACTATGGTAGACGTCAGATACCTGTCCAATAACGGTCATTGACCCACATATATTTATTGTCTTTCTTTATATCAAAAACAGAAATAATGATATACAGCTGTCCTGAATCGACTTCTATCGTGATCAATTACTTTCTCTAGTAATGAAAAACGGTTCATAATTTATTGATCGAGTATCTGATCTACGAAGGAATATTAGAGAAAGGCCATAACATAATGACATTGGCATGACCCATCAGGTGTTCGGATGCCAAGAATAACTCCACCCCATCTCTTCCAATAGGTAGGTGTCGAAAGATAGGCGACTAAGGGAAAATGGAGATCCCCAATGCACACAAGTCTTTTTGGTCATGATTGGCCTTCACTATCTTTCCGCTACCATAACTAAAAAATAAAAATACAGCAAGGTAATACATAGGACTCCGAGGGCGTTAATTAGGACCCATATAGTAGTACCTTTCGCTGCATCCCAACCTCTGTTGATCTTACTGGTTTACAAGCTAATTGAAAAACACAGAAGGGACAAGACAGTGGATTTGCACCCTCGCAACTATTTTTCCAGTTTGGGTAATAACTCACGCGCAGATGACCCTAGCTACTAATTCCGGATCTGAGTGTAAATAAATCCCTACGGCGATGGGGCTGACGTATCAATGTGCGGACTTGCGGAGTCTTTAGTTAGCACAATGCACTAGGGCAGCCTAGGGAGGGACTCGCTCTCGGAGTCGATCGCAGCACAACTGGTAACAAAGCAGCCCTATATAGGATCGTTTCCCCTACACAGAGGAGGGGCTTAGAAAAAGTGGCCCATGAATAGTTCGTCTCACCCATTATCTAATTGCCAAACCGCGGGCACCTAGACATCGACAAAATGTGGTCGAAAGATACAGCTAAACCAAATTATGATCAAAACAAAACAACTTTGCTTAGCTAGGAAACTGGAAACGTGTTAGACAGCAATGGAAAGAAACATGCTCAACAAAAGGAAATCTGTCAGAATAAACAACAAAATGTCAGAAGACGTATGGAACTTAACGACGTAACAAAGAGAATAAAAAAACTAAAGAGAAGATGGACTGGTCCTATAATAAAGGGTCATTGAAAAGTGGAACATAAAGATAGCATTTTTTACCTGGGATTGCTACCATGTAGGTACCTTTTTATTTGCATGATTTTTGTTTTGCATGAAAATTTAAAACAATATTATGAACTATGGTATTATGAAATAGGAAAAAAAAAATACCAACATCTAATATAAGATAGGTAGGTACCAATTGACTGAAAGAAAATACATGACTTTTACCACGGCTACGAAATGTCTAGCTTCTGGAATTTGTGAGATATTTTTGTCAACAAGATAATTTGATTTTCCAAAGAATTGGTAGGACTTGTGGTTGTTCTTGGAAACTAAATTAATTAAATAATGCCTACCTACTCTTTGACGAGATTTCAAATGCCGCGTTATATTTTCTCTTCACATCAAGTTTTATAATTCAATAAGTTTTTTTTTTTGCGATTATCCCTTTATGCACTGAAAGTATTCCCAAGGACAATCCCCGGTTGGAGCAGAATATGGAAACCAAAGATGAAACGCTATGGGTTTGGGTGGTTTAGTGGACTGAGTTTATTCATTTATTTATTAAGGCACACCAACGACATATTTACAATTATGGCAATAACAGGAAATCTTAAGTCTACAATTCTAACATTATCATTAGATTAAGATAACAATTTAGAAAGAAAAAAAAATACGGTACATTATTACATTAATTTGATTAATTATTATTACATTTGATAAACTAAAATGAAAGATGTCACAAAATGCAAATGTCAAGGATGCAAATTTAAAACACAGCAAAATTAAATTAAACTAAACACGCAATACAAAAAATACTTAAGAGTCCTATTACATTTTTTACGGAAATTCATGATTTTTGACGCTGTAATTATCAGCAGCAGTAAGATATTTTAATTATTTGATCATGAATAACGATAGTGCCAGTCTCTTTCTTGTAAGTTAGAGTTACACATTTTCATTTTTCTTTTCGTGTAATTTACTATAAATATTTTACGAACTCAGTTTGCAAGAAAAAATGTCGGCGATGGAACTTTGACGGTCTAATTCACATTGTTACAATCAATTCTTTTAAAAGCTAAAATTACTAAAAGGTAAGTTGAATGTTTTACTTGTTTATTGGAGTTCTAGAATTTCTTTAAATTCCTTGAGTGATCACGGAAAAAAACGTAAAGAAAGCCTAATTTAAGCCAGAAATGTCTTGATTCAGCGTTCATTATATTCCAAATAAAAACAATTTTATCAAATAAATTAATATGATATAAAATTTCAATCTACAATGAATACCTTTCATTAGTTTTCGTTTGTCAATATAATTAAACAAAATTACAATAAATAAAATTAAAGTACTATACAGGGAAATTGAAAAAATACCCGAAACCTCTTAGGCAGTGAAAGTACACATGATTATAAGCAACTTTTGTTTTGGTAAAACTCCGAAATCTCGAAAAAAATATCAGCTGTTTCATACATTTTCATTGGCTAAATACTGCATTTTGTATGAAACAGCTGATATTTTTTTCGAGATTTCGGAGTTTTACCAAAACAAAAGTTGCTTATAATCATGTGTACTTTCACTGCCTAAGAGGTTTCGGGTATTTTTTCAATTTCCCTGTATATTCTGCGTCAATTCAGCGCGCGCGCTCCTCAGTCTCGCGCGAGTGCCCAAATAAACTATAATCCTATTCAGACTAGTAAGTATCAAAATTGTTTCGCGGACTATAGATGTACTCCCAACGCAGACCAACCTAACTTCGTCTATTGCAAACGAGCATTTACGATTCGTAATAGGACGCTTAATAACTAAACAAGATTAAAGTGTAAATGAGCATTATAAATTATAAATTAATAAATAGATATATAGGAGTGTTAACTGGGGACAGACGGCAAATATGGTTTTTGCACACGATCAGACTGTACAAAAATGTTCAATATTCGCTAAATTATTTAGCTGTACCTATAGCTATATAATTTTGCGCTCAGCAAAACCTCATTCTCAATCAATCGATCTGGCTTGCCTTTTTTCAACTATGCTGGGTTTGGCTTCCTGTCTATCCGGATCTGAATACCAGTATCACTGACTACCTATCTGACCCCCAAAACCCTAGAAATAGGGAAACACAATAGCTACACCTAGGTAGAACTATTTTCAGATTTCTAGCTTCTGGCTTCCCGTAACGACTGTCAGAGCACTGAAGCTCAGCCGATAGCAACAGCTGAACGTGCTATCCAAGACACGAAGAAAGCTCGGTATGGTATCAAGAACACCTAAGCAAGACTGGTGCCAGATTTTTAGCTTCTGGCTTCCCATAACGACTGTCGGAGCACTGAAGCGCAGCTGATACCAACAGCTGAACGTGCTATCGAAGACACGGAGGAATCTCGGTATGGTAACACGATCACCAATCGACGATCTGACCTCGGCAAGCAACGCTTAACCTTGAAGATCAGCTCGTGCGCCTGTTATCATTTAGCGACGAGCTCACATAATCATGCTCATCTCCAATAAAAAACTTATATCCTAAGCCACAAAAATCTAAATCAACCTACTTATCTAATCTATCTCTCGAACAATTCGTATAAAATCTTGTCGAAAAGTGGAATGCGTTTCAATTATTCGTTTCTCATTCGCACATCAGTTTCGTTCTTAGATAAACTTTCTAATTTTGTAACACAAGGTGCGCATTGTACTCTAGCTAAGGTAAAATTTTACTGTAACTAGTAGGTACGTTTTAAACAAACTGATTAAACAAGTTAAGGAGAATTTAATGTATCGTGGAGTTTTTGCCCTTGTATTTTAGTTCTTCGGCATTGCCGCGGGCTGTTGACGAAGTCCTGGGTAAGTTTGTTTGCTATTCTCTCGTCGTGAGAAACTTATACTCACATACATAGAAACACTTATCCCAGTCCCGGTTTGTCATTGTGGATAAGATTATGGCGTCATTTCCCCCTGGAGAGTGGCCTGTTAGTAGCCACTTGGGGCGGCCAAGTGCCTCATAATTTTGACTTAGTCACTGCCTACAAGCAATATCACTGTTGTGAAAATAATTTCCGTAGTTTATGTTTGTGTTTCTAGTCTATTGACTTCAAAGGCAGGCAACAAAGAAATAATAAAAGTCCTAAAAAAGCCTACAGATTCGCGTAAAAATATCATTCGCCATCACAACATTAAATCTCAATCTGGATATTGATAATAACAGTACCTCGATAAAAACATCGTTTCTACCGTATTATAGTAAGCTGTTTCATGTGGGAAAATCTTTATGGATCCGTCCGAGGAAGGTAGGTTTAGGTTTTTAAAGATATTTCCTCATTTGTGTACCCGGGGCGTTGGTCCGAATAATATTTTGCAATGAATACTGATTGTATTTCAGTTGAAATATTGACTGTTGGAAAAGTTATCGGAACTTTCCCAATAAAATAAACACCGCACATAGTAACTACAAAAGTTACATGAAAGTTTCCACGCTCTGACGAGAGCTCAAAAAAATAGCTCCGGTAGTCAGAGCAGCTGTTCCGCCGTTGTGCGCGATGTGGGCTATTTGTCATCCCACACGAATACGCGATGACCTAACAAACTGCCTTTACTTACAAATGCCCTCAAACATAAATCCAACATGTTACTGTTGTTTGGTTTCATACAACGCTGACCAACCTTACTCAAACAGATTACAAGTTTCTTCACGCTGTCAGGGAAAAAGTTGACAGTCAATGTGAAAATATATACAAGATTGTTCTCGACTCCTTGAGCACGTAAAATGCTCATTTTACTTCAATCCTGCCACGTCTATCTTTGAGGATTATGCCACAAGCCTCATTGAAGTTCCAAATAGACGCAGATTTAATTTATAGACCGTCAAAGGCCTACTGAATCGAGTAAATTAATTAGAATTTTGACGTAGGCCGCTGTCAGGCGCTAGTAGTGTACCGCACCTCCACACAGGAATACCAAATCCTCCGAGCACTCCGACCAAATGGTTGTGACTTAATTAAATTTATGCCCGACATGGTCTTAACATTTAATTTAGATATTCAAGAAGCATCTATAGTTTTTACTACCGCTCGTCATCCGCATGGGATTATCGTAAACCAACTTTGTCCTGGCTTTATGAAAATCCGGGGCAATTATTTAAATAAGTATGACGTGTAGGTATGAATACAAGTTTATTTTAATTAAGCTCATAGCGCATATGCTTTTAGTCGTATAGTTTTGTTGCGTGGCTTATTTGTACTCACCTACAGGAAATCCTAATTTTCGACTCGATAAAATATTTAACAAAAGTCCCGTCAAACGCAAATGGTTATCCACTACTATGACATAACATAACTCACAAGCATTCTATAATAAAAACTATGTCGAGCTTCAGTACCGCTGGTAACTGTTTACTTTGTTCAATTTCACTTTTTTGTTGATAGAGTTGCGTAACCCGTGGTTAGTAAGATTTGAAGTTGGTAGGTACTTATTTGAATCTTTGATTTGAATTAGTGCTGATTTCACGAAGTTTTTTATTATAATGTAGAATAAATTTTGCCTGCAACTCCAATTTTGCGGACTTTTTATGTCAAGAATCATTAATTTGTAGAAAGTAACCCTGTAAGCTTAACGTAGAGTGGCTGCTAGCAATTGTAACCAATTTCACGTCGTCATAAAATATCCATTCGACTTGTACATTCATAAATCTATAAAATATTTGCGAGTGTCGTTTGCGGGTGTCATCTCCAATGGCTAGCACTCGAACTGACTCGAAGAGATTCCGAGCGCTGCAGTCGTAACCAAGAGTTCTGCGATATTTATTAAAAGTCAACTTATATCCCCGTTGATATCCGGAACTCGTCTATTTGATACTTTTACATTCATACAAGGCTTACAAACTCGGCTTCTTTATGCAAATATGTGGGATATTGCCGTAAAAAAACTTCGAGGCCGTTTCATTGTCAAAAGAAAATATATATCCCCAACAGTTATGAGCTAGACCGTAAGCAGTAAATCAGATCTGATTGTAAAAAAGAGAAAAGTTTTTTAGTTTACCAGGCTCTAATAATAAAGTGGAAGCCGGCATTAGGTTTATTGCCATCTGGGACACAAAGGGAACATGAAACAATACAGATATTCCTATGAGTCCGAGTACAATTTATGATTAGATTGCTTCTAATAAAGAGCCTTAAACCCAAGCTTTACCGTTTCTGTTGGCAATTGGCCATTGAAAAGTTGTTTCAATTTCGATTATTATTCAAAAATGGAAGTTTCCAGCAGGAAGCTGGATTAATCTGCGAGGTTAATCCGGAATTATCGTAACTGTTCCTTACCGTTGGTTCGAAACAAAATTGCGCCCTTCTTCGCTATCTGTCTTCAAAACCCAAACTCCGTAAACTGTGCTTGACTAGTGACAACCTTCTATTTTATGTTAACATCGCGGACTTAGTTTCCATTCGAAAGGCTGTAGCTGCAAGCTACGCCAACTTTATTGTTATTGGAAAAATAATTGCCTTTTGACAAAAAAAACCCGACCACAAAAAACTAATAAAAAGTTACAAATAAGTCACTTTTCAAGCAGCCTGATGCAGTTGGTGGGATATACCTTATTCAATCACAGATTTACCATCAACTGTATAAAACTGCTATTAAAGTACCCTAATTGTACCTTTTACCCGACTACCCCAGAAAGAAGGTAATGAATTAAATGAATTTTTTCCACACAAGTAGATACCTATCTGTGTACTGGCAACATTTTTTTTTACCAAAAATAAGTATAAAAACCACCTCAAGAAAAATAATTTTAGGGCTGTAGCGCTTTATTTGGCAATTAGTAAATTAAATTATGAAAATTGCATTATAATTTGATTAAAACTGGGACTAATTTAAGTATTTTTATTGTCAAAGTTCCTTTTCCGGGTACAAATCACCCTACATGGCTACAGAAACAAGACTCTCACGGGCCTGTTTGTATTGTAATTTGCAACTGTCTGTATTAAATTAACTTGTTGACTTAAGTACAGATAGGACATTGCCTCAAAGCGATCTCCGAGTAACCTGATTTTAGGTTAAATTAATTAGCAGCGTATTAATTCGTAATAACGACCCCTATCTAAACAATTATCGGTAATTCCGTCGCGAGCATCATAATTAGTGAACTCTTACCGAGAAATATAATAAAGGTTAACGGCTTTTTGGGGATGTTTCTTTAGTAAACATGGTCCATCTCCACGATCTTCATTTATCTATTTTTGCTACAATTATTTTACTATTATTTACTTGGGCAGAATAATAGCCCGATCTCAATAAGTCCATGATCTTAGGAAAATAGCAAATTCCGTGCAAACTTACTTTATTCCGTACCCAACTACATTAAGGAGGAAGTTCTGTATACGACAGTGTTATTTTGGGATTATAAAGGATCGAAATCGGCTTGGAAATGCGATCATACCGCCTGTCTCTGGTCTGTAAAGCAATGAGAATTATTCTGTTTTATTCGGGTAGAAACATAGTTTTTCATGATCTCATAAAGTACTTCAGAAAAGGTTAAGAAAAAACTCAGTAGGTACTTTTCTTTAGAAAATTAAAAGATGGCTATCTATCTATAAAATCTGTTGAAGACCGATCGTTAATAAAGCATGTTTTCACGGTCGGAATGCGTCCATAGTAATTTCGAAAGACCCTAGAAGCAGGTTAAGCCGCATAATGAATCCTGGCACTGAGCCGGAATTCTTCCTAGCTTGGAAAAAACAACGATTCCTAAAAAAACCTTACTTAAGTATCAGTTAATGGCATAGGAAATCTTTTTAAGTACGTCAGTTTAGCGTGGCGGATAAATTCCGGCACCAAGTGTACTAAATGATTCAGGAAATTCAGATTAAGCTGGTCGGTTAAGCGGTAGTACTCCTAATATTATTTATAAGTTGTAGGGTACTTGTGCGTTCCTACACTTCAAGCGAAAGTAGTCTAAAAGCTTCACTGTGATGGTGACAGAATGAATGGTACTACTTATACCATTTTCACATTCATGTTCACGTGTGGCTTTTGACATGTACTGGACGAAAGTTATTTCTGGTTACGATAAACTACTTACTTATAGTAGAGGAGACGGTGGAGGATCGACCTGCGGGCCTGATAACCAGATTAGATTTTTTAAATTGTAACCCGTATTTGGGATCCATACCGTACACCTAGGGGACCGTACCTCAAAAGAAAAAAAAACGGAACCCTTATAGGATCACTTTGTTTTGTGTTTGTCTCATCTGACATGAAAAACATGACACCGACGACCTCAAGTAAACGTAATTTCATTAAAACGACCAGTACGTCTAGTCCTAAATCTCACTAGAAGGACTAGGACATCCACCAATTCTACACCCCTAAAGTCTCAAGATTATGTTCCAGTAAACCATGAGCTGCAAACTCCTCGACCACCACCTCAAAAGCGCGACATAATGAACAACACGATACAACATTTAGCGACATCTATGAATCAAAACAAGGCTTCAAACGTACCTATAATGCATCGAAAACTTAATGACTTCCTCGAATTCAGGAAAAGCTGAAGAACTGAACCAATACGGTTCTTCTCCAAGGATATTAGTTTTAAGAGTCCTATTACATTTTTTACGGAAATTCATGATTTTTGACGCTGTAGTTTTCAGCAGCAGTAAGATATTTCAATTATTTGATCCTGAATAACGATAGTGCCAGTCTCTTTCTTGTAAGTTAGAGTTACACATTTTCATTTTTCTTTTCGTGTAATTTACTATAAATATTTTACGAACTCAGTTTGCAAGAAAAAATGTCGGCGATGGAACTTTGACGGTCAAATTCACATTCTTACAATCAATTCTTTTAAAATCTGAAATTACAAATAGGTCAGTTGAATGTTTTACTTGTTTATTGGAGTTCTGGAATTTCTTTAAAGTCCGTGAGTTTTCACGGAAAAAAACGTAAAGAAAGCCTAATTTAAGCCAGAAATGGCTTGATTCAGCGTCCATTATATTCCAAATAAAATCAATTTTATCAAATAAATTAATATGATATAAAATTTCAATCTACAATGAATACGTTTCATTAGTTTTCGTTTGTCAATATAATAAAACAAAATTACAATAAATAAAATTAAAGTACTATATATTCTGCGTCAATTCAGCGCGCGCGCTCCTCAGTCTCGCGCGAGCGCCCAAATAAACTATAATCCTATTCAGACTAGTAAGTATCAATTTTTTTTCGCGGACTATAGATGTACTCCCAACGCAGACCAACGTAACTTCGTCTATTGCAAACGAGCATTTACGATTCGTAATAGGACTCTTAAGTGACCAAAAAGTGCGGGAATTTGCTCAAGAAATAGCAATACCAAAAAATAATAATAAATGGAACAACATATACTCGGTTTCGGGAATCTCTAAACCATATGCAACGAGTACCACACAAGTCCTGTAACACAATGACTTTACTTAAAATCAAAAACTACTGCGCCGATTTCAAAAACTCTTTCATCATTAGAATGGTACATTATCCCTGATAGGCTATAATATTTATTACTAGAAAAGTAGATAAGCAACCTTAAGAAAATCGCAACGTGGACGAAGTTGCGGGCGAAGTGCTAGTTGTATATTTGAACACTGTTAATATTGGTTTACGCAATTCTTATGTCGTGTGTTAACAGTTGTTAGTATTTTCCGTAAAACATTTTATGTCATAATCTTATAATACCTGATAACTGAGCGTCTACTATTTCAGCATTTTCTATTTTATTTTGACAGTTCAGTGGCGACAATACTAACAGAACAAAAACCGCAGAATGCTATCCATCCTTTCACCCTTGGCAAAAATCGGACTAACATTTTGCTATATAAATAAAATAAATAAATAAATCTTTATTTTTAGACCAACGATCCATATAAAACAAATACTATTTAAACGCAAAAATAAAGAATTTACACACACTAAATATACAACAAAATATGTAAGAATTTGTAGATGTGTATGTAAATGCTGAAGTATTTTGACTACAACAAAAACTTAACCATAAACAAACGAGAGTGCCAATTCTACAAATTTTCACATTCTCATCGCATTCGCAACCTGTTAGAAATGTATGAAAATTAAGGCTTTTTTGACAGTTTGCGAAAGACATGCGAAAGTTATTTAAAAATTAGTAGAATTGGCCCTGAGGTCAAAATGCAATGATCAAGGTACTAAGGACGTCATTATGACAGTCATCACTTGTCAGCTCCGGTACCTATCTGACGAATGAATCGATCCAAAGCCTCACGAAGTGGATTCGAAGATCATAACATTTTTGTTGTCAATATCACCTCATGATCGCCACCGAATTGAGCCAAGTCTCCTGAAGTTAAGCCAAAATAAATATTACAATGAGGCCCAAATCGATCCGAAGTCGCCAGATGTATTAGTAATGTGCTTATCCAGTCCTAATTATGTAGTTCCAGAAAGTACCTAAATAGTTTTGTAATTTAAAGTTTATCGCTTGGTTCACCAAAACTACATAATTTGAATGAAGGTTTTCAGGAAAATTCACTCCACCAGTTGGCGCAACATAGGCGAGAGGTCCTCTTCATCGGAAAAGTGACTTTGACATTAACAACATTGAAATTGACGAAGACAAATGTCAGAAAAAAAAACGACATAATTAATAGGTTGTTTGGGTCTGACGCCTCAGTGCTGCTACCTGGTGCTCGGCAGTACAGAAAACCCTGATTGCTTAATGATGTTGTATCTAGACCCAACTGGAAAGTGCATATATGCTTAATGTTTCTAGGCGTAGAATTAACTTGTTTTCTAATAATGTATACTGCATGTCCATTACTGTCTACAACAAATTACCTGATAGCTTCAAACTCTCAGCCTCAGAATATTTAAATGTAAATTATTTTACTTTCTTTTAAGCAAATTTTCGACTGAAGATTTTATGAATGAAATATTAACCTAAATAATTGACATTAATGCCTATAAATCATATTTTATCTCCTTGACTTCATTAAATTTTGACTTATAAGTATAATCTCTCCCACAACTATTATTCAATTTATTTAAATTAGTTTGTTATAATATAATTAACTAAATTAGTTATATTTTAATGTAATGATAACCCATAATTTTACCAACTATATTTTTACGCCGGAAACGGCAGAATATTATGGACGTAATACATATAAATGCACATAACAACTTTGTACAATATTCTGACAAATAAATCGTTATACATTTATTAATAATCCTTTATGAATTTTTAATTTGGTGTACAATAAAGTACCTAAATATAAATAAATAAATGCATTCTATTCTGTTGTGGTCTATCTCAAGTGGGAAAAGGTCGATTTTCCACCGTCTCTTAGGCCATTATTACTTAGAAAAAATCGATAGAGTTTAATAATGTAGATATTCCTGATCCGTGGCGATAGTTACTATATACTTCATCCACAATGATTCAATTAAATCGTTTTTCCCATTTGATATATATTTTTATTAAAATCAGCCATTCAGTTTTGATGATAATAAACGGTGCTGTTTTCATAACTATGCAAGCGTAAAGCGAATGCATATATAAAACAATCACTAGTTAAAAGAGAAAAAAGGTTCCATGGTAAAAACGACGTACCGACCGAGTCGAATTTAGTAGTACAATTGTATTGTGCTGCGTCAGGCATTTCACGACAACAATAGAAGGACAGTTTTCGTTTACACAATTTAACTACACTTGTAATTGTCAAAAGCACTGGAATTGAATTTGTTATTTTGTTGGTGGAGGACCTCTTTGCCTGAAATGAAGCTCAGACCCACATAGTTGTCTACAATAATATTATGAAGAGGTAAAGATTGTGAGTTTCTTTTTTTTTTAAAGACGTTGCCCCAAACTAGGAATTTCTCCTGTTTCATGGGTGCGTTCAAAAACATACAAACTCACATACACAAACAGCCGGACCCGGAACAACTATCTGTAGGCCAGAAATATTAATTCCGTGCGGGAATCGAACCCGCATCACTCAGCGCAGCAACCGTTCGCTCAACCACTGCGCCGTCGTGTCGTGTTTGTGAGGTTGTAGGGGGAATCTCTGGATCTACAGAACTGATTTTTAAAATTCTTTTACAATAGAAAGCCACGTTATTTGTGAGTGTCAGAGGCTATATTATAAGGTCATCTAGTAGTTAAGGCCAGGTATTCCCAATTTTCCGAATATTCCATCACTTTGAATCAATATTAAACAAACAAAATAGTGATTGTTTAAAGCCAAAAAAAACATGTTGTTTATGTACTTTGACAATTTGTGGTTCAAAACATAATAGCGAAAACTTCACTCGATCAAAAAAAAATCCGAATAGGAGGCTAAATTCGACTATTTTTTCATGTCTTTCTTATTATTCTTGAAGCTTGTGAAAGTTTTACTTCCAAAAACCATATCTAATAGTTTTGCAAAATAGTTCAATACTTTTAATAATAAATGATTATGTAATACAGCGGCTTCACGCCGCCGCGGTTCGTTGCGCGTAAAGTATGGAAACGTTAGACAAGTTTCCATACTTAACGCGCAATGAACCGTGCACCTACTTCGCTCGGTCTACCTGACCTTTAATAAAGCCGTCCAGCCATGTACCTACCACTATACCTACAACTCGATAATTTTCTGTATCTTTTCAAATCGTTAAAGGACAAAAATATTCTCTTGTAATCAACGCAAGACCGCGAATATAATTCCGAATCTGAATAAATTGTACCAATTCATATTTTCCTTGAGAATCGTGCTTTTGTTGCAGTTCGTATAGCAAATAAATCACGTTGTGTATTGTCGCTCCACAATTCCTATCGTTTTTCTATAGAAATTATAATAATAATTCTTCCATACTCCATTACTCGTGAAAGTTTGGGCACTGAGAGGCGTAGGCAGTTTTCTGTTACCTTGTACCTCCTTATATTTTTTCAGTTCGGCAAGTCTATCTATGTAAGGAAAACACAAAAGTCTCAGAAAGAGACAAATTTATTATTTGAATATTTTCGCGTTGAGTTGGATAAACAAGTTTCGTTACAAGACAACTTTCTAGTTGTGAAGACATATCCGAGATTCAGAGTTGGTACATATTTCATCCGACTCTGTCACTGCTAGATGGAGCACATCGGGTAGCCAGCCTGCCGTTAATAAGTAATAAACCTACAAATATTAGGAGCAATATCACAGGGAGTGGACATGTGATAACTGGGGATCATATATTTAACTGCCTCCTAGTTGGAGCTACAACGATGTTATGACATTGTCGTTTGTCGCACCCGGCAAACGTGAGGAAGTTTAATTAATTGTCTGTAAATGTGTTGATGAATGTTCGAAACGGCCCATTGTAATTAAAGGTAAATATAGGTTGAGTGTCTGCTGGATACATAGGTCATTGCGCCCCTGTTGATGGCTACTGGAGCTTGATCATCGTCAACTCTCAGCCATTGATTACAGTTTCTTTCAACTGTGCTTGTCTATGAAAAAAGTTTCATGCACGTGTATTCCGAATACCTACTAGTTAATTTTGAGACAACAGACAAAAGAAGGCTTTTCAAATGGCTGAAAAGGTGTTGTTTCTTTTTATGATTCCTAAAATGTACAGCCTGTACCTATACATACAAAACAAAGGAATATTCAAAAATCGAATGAAACCCGTTTTTATGGTTCCGTAGTCAACAAGGACCTCTTATAAGGATCAGTTTGAGAAATATTAATGCTTTAAAGTGCTCATTTTTGTTAGAGTCAAGAGTCCCCCCCCCCCTCTGCCAGCTAAACATTGTTTTTGGAGACATGAGAAAATTCATGCTATTACAGCTATGAAGCGACCAACATGTAGATTATAGGAGAAGTCGGCAATGGTGACATGCAACTACGGAACCCTACACTGCGGGTGGCCCGACACGCACTTGGCCGGTTTTAATATTTGGTCAGTTATCCATCATCATTAATCATTTTTACTTTTCTTAGTAAATATTTTTTTGTTTATGAAAATCTTAAGTTTTCTATCACTTAAGAAATTTTCCGAGTATTTTGTGGACAGCTTTGATTTGACAGCAATTTCTGTATCTGCAATTTTTTGTTTTAATAGGTAAGTTCTTAGAGACTCATTTCTCTGAATTGCACGTAAAAGGCTAACGACCATGAAGACACATTTTTTAACTATTAATTTATTGTAAGTAAAGGTTTATTTATCTTGTCACTATGATTCAAACACTCTGTTGTCTTTTCCTGCGGATTATATAAACCCGCATCTTCGTTTACGCCTATCTTCATAGAACATTTCCTACGATGAAATAGACGTAATTATGGTCAGTACCGACCCACTCACCTTGCATTGTTCCCACCAATATATATTGTCCGTACCCTCGCCAAACCGTGAACAAGTCGACTATACTGCTAATACATGTAAATAGTTACGGTTGCCATTTTTTGATATTGTATTCCGTATAAACAGCCTATCGGCCACTTTGCATACAAATTGTACATTCTTCTCAGCTGTAGAACGCAGACCTGTATAAATTACCGTCACATTGTTCCAACCATTTAGCTTGATGTTTCAATTTCGCCTCACGAACTTGAAGTGTTTCAACACGATGCTATCTTAATTTTAAACTTTAGTCTAGGCTGTCTTTCTTAATTAAAAGACAATGCAGTTCTCTGTATTATCTAGAATAGTATCGTTGAATACGTCCTAGGTTAGGGTATTCTTGTTCTTTCTGGAAGTACGTCTGGAACTGTCATCCAATCAGAGTTCTAAGCCTGAGAAGCAAATCGTTGATCAAGTGCCTTAACCGCTCAACAATCTTTACTGTTCATCTTTGAAAACTTTATTACAATACACTGGCATACGTCTGCTGCTACTACCTACTCCTGCCAAAGAAAAACACTTTCTCTTCAATATTATAATATTTTCATCTTTTGTTATAAGATTTTCGAGGTAGGTGTAAGCGTATAAGACATTGATATATATTGCGAGTAAGAATCGGCCTCTTTACATACAATAACGATATTTGCGCTAGGAATAGAGGAAAAAAATAGAGTCCCAAGCGGCTCCCTTCACGGGTTACGCTGATTAATTCTTTGAGATACATATCAGAACAGAAAAGGTCTTAAAATGTGGCATTGGGGAAAATTCGCGTAGGTATTCTTTCTAGCATTGTTGTCGGCTCCTAGGAAACTTTATGGAGTGAGATATTTATGTTAGAGAGAGCCGCATTTACAAGTTACATTATGATTTCATGCGCTGAAAGGAAGACTGGAAACTAGTGTTGTTGTTGTTGCAGTTACGTACAGTTCGTTCGTAAAGTTGCATTTCCGTGAATGGCAACTTTTAATGAGTTCGGTTCTTTTGTTCTGATTTGAAATTGATCTTCTACTGACAATTAGTTTTCCGCTATAGGTAAGCAAAATTGTATTTTTCTGAACGGCAACCCCGATTTTTTTGTTAATTTGTTTTTAAAATCTATCCCTAACTTTGTAGACGTGGTAACCCAACCACGTCTACAAAGTTAGGGAATGATTTTATATATTTTTAAAATATTAACCTACTAAGAACGTCTTCTGTTTGACAAGACCTGCGCCTTGACTAATACAATTTACCACCTGCTTGACAAAGTTTAGTGGAGCAATTACCGCACAACCGTAATACGTTAGATATGTAATTAGTTAATTAGCTCTAGAACGGTTCCATACGAGAATGTTATGTTCGGCCAACGTGTCACGCACGTTACACGCTTGCTATCAACTATATTCGCAAGCTGTTCGGGTCAATGCACTGAGTAATTTAGGGCTTTAGTCTACCTATAGGCAACGCTAGAAAAGCACCGTTTGGCATGTGTTCAATACTATCAAAAGGTTTAGACTGGTTTGGGTAGGAGACCTGTATGGAAGAAAGAAACTGACCTAAAAAACTAATTTTAAATAGTCCACAAAAAGAAACAAAATTCAAAAGTAATTTATCCAAATTAGGCTGAGCCAGCACTTATTGAATGTCAAGTTTTAAAAAAGACAGTCCCCCAAAACGCCCACTCGTCACCACTTCCTAGTGATTTAGCTGTGAAGAAGTGGCCAACAAACTCCCCAGCAAAAAAAAAATCAAAAATCAGTAACCATTACTAAAAAATCTCAATGAAATTGAAAACAAACGTTAAGTTTAAGTAGCATTTGAAACCATAATAATATCACACGAAGCAGTTTAAATAATTACGGGTTAATTCCCGTGAGTAAATGAAAAAAAATATTATTAGGTACTTCGACACCACACCGCACCCCTAGTAGAGACCTACAGATAATTAAATGAAAGTCATCACTGCTAACTCGAGCAAATAATTGCATATTATGACGGTGCTTGGAGACAAAGTACGTAGGTATTACACAGGTACCGTACAACCTACTTATAAAGTTTAAGAATCGGAAGACTTGACAATTTACTTTTTAATTGCTTGAAAAAACAATTGACGAACCTAAACAACGGAGAAATAAATGAAAAATAGGTATTTAAACAACCCTCGACAAAAAAACATAATTGTAAAAAAAAAGAATATTTAGGCTCACGCGCCGTCGCCTCCTCGGAAGCCATTTTTTTCGTATTTACTAAGAATTATTTTATTAATTACTTAGCAGCTCCCGACGCGATGACGCTGAGACCATAATATTCGGGCAAAAATTATGATCAAACTGTAAGTTGATTTTTTATCAAAAAGTCGTAGTTTTAGATAACTGGAATAAAATAACAGCGCCAATTAATTAATTTCAGACTTTTTCGTTTGTCGTTTTATATTTACCTAAATGTTCACTTGATCAGAAAATTGACATTGAAAACGAAAAATCAACCCTGCATTAATTACCTAATCTATCCAATTTTAAGTTTGAGTACGAATTTGGTATAACTGTATTATCAATAGGTTCGTCTGGACAGCTGTCAAAATACTTTGTATTTGGATAAAAAATGGAAACCATAGTGCCAATTCTACTTATTTTCTCAATCGCAAACTGTCAAAAATGTATGAAGCCTTATTTTCATACATTTTTGACAGTTTGCAATTGAGATGCGAAAGCGAAAGTTGTCTAAAACTTAGTAGAATTGGCCCTCATGGCAACGGATCCAATGACACGACATCGTTATAAATCGTTTTGTAGATTTTAATGCAGGATTTATTAATGTTTCATGTTCTTGAAAAACCTGCCAAACTTTGGCATTTAGTTAGGGTTTGACACGTTATTACTACAAGTACTCAATTGGGTACTTTTCTACAGTACTGAAATGTGACGTCACGCGAGTTTACAAGTCTTAGGGCCAGCTTCACCGGTTACGGATAAAGTGTCGGTTAGTTATGTGATGGATAACTAACCGACACTTATAATACTATAATACTTTATAATACTCAAATACTTAATAAATCTGCCAGATATCGCTATCCGACACCTGTGAAACCAAAAGTTTTAGTTCATCTGCCAGATAAGTTCCTAATAGGCTAACCGACACTTTATCCGTAACCGGTGAAACAGGCCCTTAATATTTTGTAAATATGTTAAAATGAAAAAACAAAAAAAACGTGTGTAATATTTTTAGGCAGTCTACCTGAAGGACCTATTTTCAGGTAAGAACCCAATTATGAAACCAGCCAATAGCCAGTAAATAATTCAGAATTCACTTTTCAAATGGTTAACTTTTCTAATTCATGAATTGACGTTCAAACAGTTATTGCGTCACGTCATGCCATCGTCATATATGGTCGTCATGAAAATCAGAAACGTCAAGACAAACTTATTCAATTTAGGTAGTAGATACGGTAGGAAAAACTGCTACTTCAATCATCCACGAACTAACGGAATGTAATTCTGCTACAGTTTCCATTTGTTTTCGTTTCAATTTGGTGCGTGTTGCGTTACGATACGATACTTGCGATGAGACACGACAGACAACTGACGTTTTACAATTGCGTCTCCAACAGAAGGCGCTGTGAAACTCCAAACTTCCTGCTTTGATACTTTCATGGCCAGTAAACAAACGAGCATTACGGATTCTTATTGCATTTTGCTCGTTAACGTACACAGGTCTATCAATCTCTGCTTGAAAATTTACTTTTGCATTTTAGTTCACTACAAAACACAGTTGAAAAAAGATGGGCATATTTTATGCTTTTTGAAAGCTATCCGTCAGTATATATTTGAATTGACGGCTATCACGTTGTCTATACCCATTGTGACGAGTGATGGCGCACATCAAACAAAAATAAAAAAAAATACTGAACATATTTTCAGTTTTTTATCCAAAACAGTGGATCCTAAACGGTGCTGTACGTGAGCTAAAATGTGGTGCACGAAATGTTTTACCATTTTTATTCATTTTATTGGCCATTCAGGCGCATGCAGCTAGATAGATAGGTGTATCTGCAGTATAAATAAGTTTACGATTATGTTGAAAGTTTTGATTAAATTTTATTCAAACTCCGTTCAAAGGTTGGGAGCTACTGATCTAAAAATATAAGTACAAAGTGCTCGCCCGTCCGTTCTGATCCCTGATTTTCTGTGACGTCACAGGCCCGACCATAACCCACGGACAATCAACTAAATATTGTGCTTCATAAAAGTGGGGACGATCTAACATAAAAACTGCGTCCCCACATATGAATATATTCCCCTCAAATCCACTACGATGAATGATATATTACGTAAATTATTTATCTATCTGTAGACGACTTCCGTTTCCTATCGTTAGCGCTGACAATAGGTTCGTCTTGACGAGCGCGTGTTTGCAACATTTTGTCATGAAAATAATATTACGAGTACCTATATCCTGAAGTTTCATCTGTAACGTAGCGTGAAGGAAATAAATACGATTCCAATATCGTAGCTTCGAAAACTGTCGTTATAAAAGCATCTTGTTAACACATGAGATTTTTTTTCAGTTTACTGAATTACTAAATATTTGTTGGCAAAATAGCTTTGGCTTAATATGAGCTTTAAATAAACATTTTTTTTTTTAATACCTATTATTGAACCTTTTGTTATTATGTCTTACCACAATCTCTCCATGGTAGGCGAGGATGTGGTCTACGGTGGACCACGCTTGCATAGAATTAACCTGTTCACTCTTTGCTTAGGTAGTTAGATTGTAGCGAATCAGGAAACACAGGCTCTGGCAGGTAATTTCCACCTTAACTGTACGAGCAATGAAACTATTTCCAAATCGTTTTGAAACCGTGATGATCGCTTTCTGTTGGGACGATACCTTACGTGCGTTGTACTTGTAACCATATGAAGGTTTAAAAAAATATACCTATAATTTAGTAAAATAAAGGTATGATAAGTAAGTTTAACTAATGCAAGTACATTAACCACAAAACACAAATGCACACCCATTACAATAGAGCACTGAATAAATAACATCGACCACTAAACTAGTTCCAGACAAACAATAAATTATTTGAAATATTGTAACTATACAGTTCAACTCAATATTCGATATAATATATGTATGTTTGTAATAAAACTCTTGGAGGTAAAGTACAGGCTAGAGGCATCTTTGTTTATTTCACTTTGTGAAGTAACGTAGCGATTCACAACACAAACACACCACGCCGAGAACTCTTTGTTGAAAAATGAACTTTTATTTGATTTATTAAGCTTCTTTGTGCACTCATATGCCAATTATTATAGGAAGCTTTTCCTTCTAAATGCACGTTTATGGAACTTAGCGGTATTATTTGTAGTGCAGAATATTCTTTTTGCTTTGTTTAAGTCTCTCGCTGCCGTCATTATTCTTACCCTTTATAATATTATGTATGCCTAATTATATATGACTCCCTTTGTTTAGTAAGTATACAGAGTGATTGTAGTACGTTCCTTGAAATGGATTATACAAAAGCTAATTTGTTATCGATTTTGACCCGATAACTGGGGGTCCGTATTGGGTGGTTTTCGAGTTATCGAGGTTATTAAGATTAAAATTGCCTCACCACCAAAAACTACAAATGGTGAGAAATCTGTTCCACTCAGGATAGTTAACTGATACTTTTCGGATATCTCTTGAATCAATGAATCCCTCAAATACCAATTTATATAAAAAACCTATCCGTAACTTTGGAAATAAAGCATCGTAAAGTTCAAGAGCTATGGAAACTTGAATATCTTTTGTTTTGTAATTGAGACAGCTTACTTATAAGGTAGGTACACTTCCTTGTTTAATAAGCTAAAATATAATACTACCCACTTTTGGCACGTGTTGGAAAAATAAATTCGTACACATTTTTCGATGTATTGCCCTGCTTATACCTACGGATTTTCTTAACTAGTACATTCTTAATATGCCATTTACTAACTTTCTATCTCCTAGAGTATGCCTACCGCTATGCGCAAAAATCGTGTTTTTAAATCGATAGTGATTACGAGCTTCACAAGAGAGGGAGTGCACAAATTCTTTGGTCCCGTGTAAACCGTGAAAATGCACTGGTCTCTGGGGCGAGCCGAATATCGTTTGTCGTGTCAAATCTTGGGATATCTTGGCTTGTGTCCCAGTAATTGGGTTGTGGCAGCCGGCGACAACAGTCCTGTGGTAAATACTAATTAGCTACAGGTCAGATTAGAAACTGATCTTAACGTAGCAAGTATATAAATTTTAAAGTATTAATTATAGTGTTAATGTTATTTATTTTGTGTCATGTATCATTTAATTTGCATTCTACTTATTGTATAAATTCTAGTTCCTAAAACGTAACAGACAGATGTGTTGCTGGGGAGTTTGTTGGGCACTTCTTCTCCACAGCTAAAACACTAGGAAGTGGTGACGGGCGGGCGTTTTGGGGGACTGTCTTTTGTATAACTTGACGTTGGCTTGGCTCTCAGCCTAATTTGAATTAATGACTTTTGGATTTAAACTAAACAAGTAGGTATATAATGTGAAGATTTTTTATTTTATTTGTGATGAGTTTGCTCTTGCTTCTTGGTCAGAGATGACAGAGACAAAGTTTACGATGGAGCTAGCTTACCCAGAAGAAGCTTGTTAACTCTAACTTTGAAGAGATTAGGGTTGTAAGCGTTCGGAAACACAGACGCAGGCAAATAGTTCCACTCCTTTTGTTCTGCGACTTAACAAACAATTTCACATTTATATCGATTGAGGTAACTCAACGTATTCTTTAAGCTCTATCATAAGAGGTCAACAGCTAGGCACAAACCAAACTCCCCTAAAAATAAACGCAACAACCACTAACGAGTCCTATCTTAGCCTCATACAATGGTTTTCCCCAAGGGACCTTTGCGAATTTCCATTACTATGATCAAGCTCCATCAAATAATTGAAATTCATTTCAATTCGCCCAAAATGACTTCTCTTAAAGATACAAGGAGGAACCGCTAAAAAGTTGTGCGAGTTAGAAATTCTTTCGCAAGAAGTAACATTCAACTCGTGCGTATCATCGTATGTTTAATGTATATCTTTGAGCTCAAAACAAACAACCCTTCGTTTGAAACAACATTCTCGTACACCCTTCTTGTAATGTAAGCAACAATTAAGAAACAATTTTTGAAATTCGACTCCAAAGGGGTGGAAAAGTGAAATGCGTTTTGGCGACAGGCCCGATCCCGGGGCCGTACCCGCGGGCTAGTGGTCGACATAAAATGCAACTTATCTATAATTCGAATATCTCGTTGGATTTTTCTCCATTCCGTCGCAGATGTTCGAAGATTCCTTTGATATAAATACGTTTTCATTGGAATTCTATTAGCTATTGATAAAACAAATCTCCATGTCTACCAAAAATAATACGACTATATTTTTTGTTATTGAGCTTTATTATCATTCTCAGATCCATTAAATAAATACCAAGAAGCTTTTTCTTTATAAAACTTGGGTAAACGTGGGTGATTTAATGTTTAATTGAAATAGTCATTTTTTTTTTTGGGACAAGCCCGCCACACATTCCCAACCACTGCAACTCCTGAAAGCCAGAATCAACAGTGGCGACCACCAGAAAAACGCCGAGTTAATGAAACCCGACGAGTCCCGGAGAAACGATTCAACTGTCTTGGATCCCGCAACGAAATTAATCAGAAGAGTACAGCGGAGGAGTAGGAAAAATAAATATAATTTCCACTTCCCTCCATATCAAGCAGGAGACAGATTAGAGCTAGGCCAATAGGCACCAAGGGACATATACAACTGGGTTAGGCCCAGTTGCCAAGCACCACGGATTATATATTAACATTTAAACTAATGGGTCCTAAATTGTGAGCTACTTTTGATTCCAGTAATAATTGAAATAGTCAGGAGAAGCAATGGACTGAACAGATATAAACAAATAATATTATTTTAAATCTGAGCCTGGAGAGTCACTGAGCAGAAAAAAGTTGCCCTGATGGAGCATTGTTAACTTTAATAAATGTGTTTACAGCTCATTTTAACTGTCTGTGTTGTAGTGAAGTATGATTTATGTTTAAAACATGTAAAATTCTTATTTGTCGACTAGAGAGGTCAAGGAAACCTCAGGCGTACATCTTGAAGCCATGTGTAGTAAAAATGAGTAAGTACCATCATCGTGAGAAATTGTTTGGCAAGGAACATCGCAATAACCGAATTCCTTTGGCCGAATCTAACAACTCATGTATGTAGAGCTGAGACTCGCAGAGATAAACATCAAGATTTACTAATATTTCCTCGCATTATTACGAAATAGAATTTTGGAATTTCCTTTTCCTAACGGCCGATGTGTCAGCTTTTGGAAATATTAAAAATGTGTTAAACAAACAGCCTTATTTTCTTTTGTTCTTCAGTTAAAAAACATCTGACTATTGAAAAATCAACCCCAAAATAAGTTTAGAAGTTGTCCTGATATTAAGCACGGGTAATGGGCATTATTTCTGCTGTTATATAAATCCGTGTCAGCGCGCGATCCGCCAGGTAGAGCTATAGATAGAGCAATATGGAAGAGGAAACGGTTATAGTGTACCCCGACTAAAGGGTCTCGCCGGACTCCTATTATCCCTAATAACATTTCCCTTTACCTACTAGTCTGGCGTATATGAAAATAAGCCGGTTTGTTTGTGCGTCAACATGGCTTCTGTTGAATATACAATGAAATCTATTCGAACTAGCGATAACAATTTCAAGAGCCCCTTTCTTTCAATGTCTAGAGACTTTTAGGAATATTTTTGGAAAAATCTCAATTTTTTCTCTTGTCTCGAAGTAGGATAGGTAGTGTATCTGAGGGATTTCAGAGGAAATTGCTTTATAGGCACGCTAAGTGAAAATGTAGAATTCTATTTACGTGGAAAAGTTACAAGTAGTATGTTTCAGCCCTAGATAAAATGTTGTCGAAATATATGAAAATTCATACTAAAAATAAAATAAATTGGGCACTCGGTTTTAATGAGTCGAGCTCTTGCCACGCCAAACAGAAGAGGCGGAGATCTCAGCGAAATATAAAAACCGGTTAAGTGTGAGTTTAGACTTTCCAACGAATCTTTTAAACCGTAACTAAAAATATAAGAATAGCAGTGCAGCTTTTGGCGTCTTGTCTTTTGAATTCCATCAGAAACTGCTTTAAAGAATATACGCGGTAAAGCGGCTTTTAAAGTTGAGTATCTAATGCAAAAGGAAACAGCGGTACAAACGTTTTACTGTTTCCAAAAATCGAGCAAATGGTGCTTGAACTGTTACGAACAACGTTTATGTGACGGTCACACTCTACACGACTAACCGCTCTTCTTGCTGCTTTGTGTCACGTTATTTGTATCGTGGAACGGAATTGAACGCACAATATGCAAAATCCCGGCCGACTCCGTAATTTACATGGTAATTTGTCACTAAATACTTAGGTGTGAAGGCGCTGACGGGTTCCGGCATTTTGTGGGCAACCTGATCAATTTAACAAGGTCAGCAACGCGACGGTATTCCCTCGGGGGACCGTTATTCACGCCAGTCGCCGCCCGTGGACAGTTGACTTCGGTAGCCAGTAACCCATTTGCTTTCATTAAATATTGGTGGTCCTCATGCATAATAAATTAAGCTGTGGATGCTTGTAAAACATAAGCATTATTGGATAATTACGTGTCACTTCTTAAGAGCGTCCATTTTGTTGTTTATTTATTTCAGTAAGTTTCATCTTACTTCACGCAAATTGCTATTTAACAAGATTGGAGTTAGATACTGTTACAATTAAGCAGTAGAATAAACTACTTAAACAGACGAAGTCACCGGAAAATGCTGTTTTTTCTTCGGGAAAGTTGAAGCAGAAGTTTTAAAACAGTTTATACCTAAGTTTTAATTTAAGTTTGAGATGCGGCTTCCAGAAATCCAATAGACATTATTAAAACAACGCATTTTCGAAAGTATTCTTCGTTATGATTATAGTGAGAGCTGTTCAGCTCAGTAGTGACCCGCCATGTTGAAGTTAGGCTCAAACTTTACACCTAAAAGGCTGACATTAAAGTCTACTTTGAAGTTACAGTATCGGTGCGAATTCCAAAACATTATAAAGTTGAATAGTAGGTGAAACTAATTGGGTTCCACGGTAATTACAAAAATAGTTTTCTAACGAAGCCGACGGCTTTTGACTTCTCCACCAAACAAGCAAATAACCAGCGAGGCAATTCCTGCAGACTTGAAATAACTTATTTTGAGGGTCGTAATTAAATTATGAGTATCCCTTTGGTGGGTCCGTGAGCTTAATAAAAGCGTAATAGTTATATTTCGAGGGAGGGTGGCTGCTTGGTTGCGCAATTACGGCGATTACAGGGGACGTTATATTTGCCCAACTGCGGCATAACCAAAAGGATTGTGGTGAGGTTGGCCTTTCGGAAATTAGAAATTGCGTGAGTGCAGAGATGAAGTGATTGAGTTTGTGACAACATATAGAAAAATACGCCGTTTCTGCAAAAAAAAACCGGAGAATCAAATGTGGCTTTGCGAAAACGGCTGGTTTGTTTAATAAGAATTGTGTATGATCAACAATATAATTGAAGAGTCATCAGTCGAGGGTTCAATGGATGGAAATGCATTGCAAATGAGTTGCGGATATGATCGCGACCGGCGGCATCCTGTGGATCCATCATTGTAATATCGGCCTCATGTTAATGCGATAACTACTTATTTCCATATTCATTCGTGATTTGATCGCTATATCGTGTGAATACTTATTATTGTATGCCGATATCGTCATCTAGTAATATTCTTGTCTTACTTCGTGATACGTGTATCGAGTTCCTGCGACATGATCTGGGAATTAAATAAAACCTTGGACAGGGCTGGTAATTGGAACGAGTAGCAATCTGTCACAATTGCGGCCTTTGTGCCCGATACATTGATGTACGTATACAGAGTTCGGCGACAATCGATACGGGTTCTGGTTCCATATTGTACTTTTTTGGGTTCTGTAGTGTCTCCTGTAGTTACGTCATGTCTATCATTGGAATTGCCTAGTAATAGATGTGCATTTGTTTCTTTTATTGCGCCGTATTTCGGAACCCTTCTTTACGACAGCTTTATACGCACTTGGCATGTTTAAATAATGCTGTTCATACCCACTCATAAAAGCCGAGAACGAATAAAGAGAGTCAAAACACATCAAAATAAATAAACGATTCTCATGACACCATTACCGTAACATGCTACAAATGTGGCAGATTGGCGTTAACGCTAGTTCCCTCAATATACTTTCCCGAGTTCATCTCGGTCGCTCTTACACAAACAAGGATTACGCCTAACTTGGAATACTTTATGCAAAGCTCGCTCTTCGCGGTCGGACTACGTAATATGATGAGGCTAATGAGACCGTTACAGCTATTCAATAGCTTTCCGATTGATACGAATGGCACACAATGATGGGTCAAGTGGTCTTGCATCAGCTCGAAACGAGATTCTAGTGCGGAAACACTACAATTCCTTTTATACGGTCTTTTCCGCTTCATAACTAGTGGAGGGCACTTCCGAGCTTGAGGCTAAAACGTTATTTGGCCTTTTTGCTTCGCAATTTCAGTTGCTTGCTACCGACTTTGAAATTGTACCTGGTAAATAGAGAAGATGTAGTCTGATGCGCGGTTCGTTCAGAATTATAACAGCTATCTTAAAAAAAGCTTGCCGGTTATAATTGAATGAATAATGTGAATAACAGCAAACTTGTAGCCGAAAGAGATGTCTAAGAACTCCTCATTTTTAATTCGATGCGGTCTGATCAAATTGGGAATATGGAACAACTAGCTGACCCGAGCAACTTCGTCTACGTCACATTTTCCATTACTGCTCCGCTCCTATTGTCTTAGCGTGATGATATATAGCCTATAGCCTTCCTCGATAAATGGGCTATCTAACACTGAAATAATTTTTCAAATCGGACCCGTAGTTCTTGAGATTAGCGCGTTCAACCAAACAAACAAATAATCAAACAAACAAACAAACTCTTCTGCTTTAAAATATTAGTATAAATTTATTGAATATAGCTATATAGGACACCTCATTATAAGCACAGGACAAACATTTGTTAAATTATGTGTACAATTGGCGGTCTTATCACACAGGGCAATCTTTTACATACAAACCCTTGGATGGTTTGAACGAAAGGAGATAGATATTAAGGCTCGGTCCCAAAGGCACAAAGAAATTCAACCACCGGGTTGAGTTTCATTGAGAATGTACGACAGCCCATCTGCGTCTATCTTCTAGGTTTACAAGCGTGACGGTTATACAATGATTGGTCAATAGGGCGAGGCGTGACTGGTGACTCAATGTGCGGCTCTGTAGTGCGGAACCACTATGATTCCGCTCATGTGCCCTCTTCCTAATCGAGTGCCCCACTCGGATGTCACCCGGAAGACACAATGATCATGTCCAGACAATAAGTTCGTGTTGTTCACTACTTCACTAGTGTTGGGACCGCGGCTTTGTTCCCGTGGACCGAATATCAAACGATTCATTTCGAACGAAACGATTCGAGTTTGGCTCGTGATTTCCCCTAAGTTTTTAGGATAAGTTTTGTAAATAAGTAAAAAAATAATAGAATTTTAATATCCGTGGATTGGTTCAACAGGTTTTTGCCAAGGTTCAAAATTAATCCGGATTTAGTTTCTATTTGGGCACAATTTCGTCTAAAATGAAATAAATAATAACTACGTGTTATTTTTTAATTCCGGGAATTGCGTAAAAACAACACCAATTATATCCCAGCGAACACTACAGTGGCACCTGAAGTTCAGAATATTGCCAGTCGTCACCCACTCAACACATTTATTGAACACGTTCTCGTTTCATTTCAAACTTGTCTGGCAGTGTCAATTGAACGCGCCGTCCCGTGCTCGGGGTCCAATTAGCGTTTTTAATAAATTGCTCTCTGTTACATATAGTCTCATACCTTTTCAAATGAACCACGCGCCGTATTTCCCAGCCCTCTACCAATCCGTGTCAAATTGACTAAATTTATGCAACTGCTGTTCCTCCAGCCGCCCTACGCATCAAATGTCATAATTGAGAGGGGATTGCATCTGAATAATGTATTAGTGCAGATAAAGCAAACTTGGAAGTCGCACTAACTGTCATCATTTTCGGCAGTTAGATACCACTTGGATGTGGACCCTTCACGCCGCGAATACAATATTCACTTTGATTAAGGGTGTGATTAAATATCAAAATAATAAGACGATGAAAAGGGATTTTGTTCGATTTAGAATTGAGAATAATGATGTTGGTAAAGTAGATCCCTCCCTGTAGTCTTAGTGATTAATTCGACGTAGAATATTTAATCATAGATTTCTTCTAACTGCCTTCCAAAAATAAAAACCATGAAAACATAATATTTTTATACTTTCTGAAAAAAGTATAAAAATATTCAGGAGTAAAATAATAAAACAAAGTAATTGTGAAAAGAAAAGTTTTGTTTGTTTGTACGCCAGGAATTCACGTAAAAAGGCTTTTCGGCTTGTTATGAACATCGCATCCGATGTTCTGCTGGTTTTTCAGATCCGCTATATTATTATTAATAATATAATTATGTTTCACACCCGGCAAAGAAGGGACGCATAGTGGGGCGGGATACCTAATAATAGTAATGGACTTTTATTACACATTTTCATAAGTGCGTGCACATCTTGACACCCCTTTTATGAAACCGTTAAGTACCACCATAAAAGATCTTTTTGACGATAAATGTGTGAGCGCGGCTATTTTGTTCGATATTGTTAATTCTTGAACAACGTCAAACAGAATGAATCTTGGCAACTGTTAAATGGAATGTTTCAGCCAGATCAGATGACTGAATCTCAAAAGAGGTAACTAGTTCCAATACGCTGTGTAAGTCGGAGACAAAGACTTTCAATTACCTTCTGTCTTCAAATACTACATTATTTTGTGGATGAAACAATACTGTAGCGTTGAACAATAGTCAGGTATAGCATGTCAAACACCATTTTCTAAGCGGTAAAGATTTTCAGGTTAAATCGAATTACTATAAACGACTTTTCTTATTTTAAGGCAATCTTGGATCAACTCGTTCTCCTGAATTTCGGGAACAGAATAGTATGTCAGCGGTTCGCTCAGTCGATTTTATGAAATATACGCGGGAAAATAACCAACTGACATATTATTTCTGTTATTCTTTCATACTCGGATAAGCGCGAAGCAAATTCCAACTCAATATATAGTCGGGGAGATAAAATAGCAAAGTGCCAACGTGCTTGCGCAGTTAGCGTTCCGTACTATTTTGGGATTCTACATAAATTCTTTCCAATGATGAGAAATAGCAACTTGCAGGTTTATTTTCTCAATCTTCACATAGTGTGCCAAACTACGTTTCAAGAGATTTTAGTCACAAATAATTTTCTCTTTCTAGCAGACACAGAGACACATACATCAAATGACGAGAGATCACAAGATCAATACAGAGATCGAGATACGCTGATGATTACAATTTGCAATTATACACAGAACAGTATTATAAAAATAAAAGACTCCACTCAATGATATCTTTTTTCGCAACCACCAGATAGACCCTAAAACAATATCGACGTACATAATGTTTGCGTAAGTGTATTGTTTATCAGAAAGGGGATGAAATAAAATTTTGGCTGCTCATCTTGTTCGTGCACGCGTCGGTTTGGGGTCCCCCAAGTTTTTTCACCCTAATGATTTGCTGTGGGGTTCTTTTGAACCCATTGTTTATTTTGGAACGATCTCTGAAATTGTTTTTTTTACACTTGATGTCGTTGCGTATATTTATTTATACACATGTTTTTCTCAGACGCATGAGGTTGCCGTAAGGAATTCTGTGTTTGAGATCTCGTTGATGAGTTTATAACAGTTTCAATCTACTGTGCCATCGGAGGGTAGATACAACTAATCTGTCCCTCTCTAATGACTATGACTTTAACTATTATTAGCCTCTTAAATGGTCTGCTCCACCATTAATGGATGTGCCTGAGACACCCCTGCAATAATTTATTGGAGAAGGTGATGGGATGTTCCTTTAATGGGTAACTAACATCATGAAGATAGGTAATCACAGACTTAAATATTCAGTTGATTCCGTAAAATACAATATTATTCAACTGTATTGTGATCAACCGGCTTTTACTAACCAGAAAATATACTTATCTAAATCTAACAATATCACACATTCCTATATCCCAACCTTTTATCATAGTCATGACTGCTGTCATTCCTCTTCATCTGGTTAATCCTTTACCTTTTGAACGCCAAATGAGATTCAGCAGGGACCACAGTCTCCCTCGGCAGTCCTTAAATAATAATCCTTTAATCGCTTCTTACAGAACCCACTTGAAGGGAGCCACAATCACGGTCCCTTGGGAGAGTTGGGACCAACACTAAACGACATGACTTTTGCTCTTTACCTAACTTATATCCGGCAGAAGAATAATATCGCCCACCCGCATGTCTAAAGATAAACTTAATAAAAAAGAGACTTTCGAAAAGTCACCAGTTCTTAAAGTAATAAGTAGACACCATTGTACCTACTCCGAAAAATTAAACACTCTTCTTAGAATTTGAGATAAACCCGAGAAACATTTTCAACAATTACAATCACGCAAGCTGTCAACGCATTTCCATATCCTTTCATATCTTTCACTCAGCTTTATTCATACACTCGCTAACTTTTCCATAATAACGCGGCCCGTTCCAGGAATTTATTTTCCTTATCGTTAAGAATTCCTTTATAACAGATTATTGATAAAGTAATTTATTTATAAAATACGTATATTATGTAGATTCGTTTACTATAAATTTGTCTCTGTGTTGGGAAAGGAAAATATCGTGAGGAATCCACACGATAATCGTAAATTCTAAAGGTGTGTAATGCCTTGGGAGTAGCGATAGATAGCACCTGTCCCTGGCGGGCTGCAACTACCGACACCACGTAAATACATGAGCGCCTTCCGACGATATTATCCGACGTTTGACTGGCTTAACTTACCTACCAACTTTAGCTACCTACCTCACGAATTATCTTTTTTATCCTTACGTTTTCCCGGCTGCCATTGTTCGCTTTGTTGTAAGAAACTGGCCATTTTCCGTATTCATCTCGGCCATTTGCTCATTAGGGAATGTTTTATTAGATACATCAAAGAGTTTCAAGCTGTATCTCAATACGATGAAAGAAAATCTGATTGATAGAATACAATGATTCGCAATTTTGGCAGTGATATAAGTTTTCCTATCGGATAAAGACAAATTGTTTATTATTTATTGAATTAAAGTTGTAATGAACTTGAATTGATGAAATGTAATAATTATTGTATGCAGTATCTATAATTATTATTACTTCCTTAATAAAATATTTAAATAAATTTAAATATTTTATTTAAAAAATATCGTAGCCCACCGGTATCGGAACAGGGTCCAAGCTACCAGTGGTCAGGGCTCTTGAGAGAGGAACCTCCTTACTATGCGGTCCGTGTCCAAGAGTACTACTTTCTGGATCAAGATCCAGCTGCCCAACGAGAGCCTCTTGAGATGTTGGTCAAGGTTCTTGGCAATTATGCCATTCGCCGTCATTATTATCGACACAATGACTGCTGTGTTCATATCCAAAATGTCGACAACCTCGCGAGCCAAGTCAAGATACTTGGTTTTTTTTATCTTTGTCAGCCTTCCCGAGGGTTCTTGTCATGAAGGACTGCTAGATCAACAATCATTGCGCGACGCTCTAATTATTCCTATTTTTTTGTAATTTTTTAAGTAACAAATGAAGATATTATCGGATTAAGTCAATGGGGATGAAACCGCTAACCACGACGGTTTCAAGTGGTTGCTACCAAAACTACGCTAGTAGAATAATTTACACCAATTCCCACATTATCGTTCGTTCGCCCATTATGAACACATAGTAACACAAGAGGTAAATAATTAAAAATTTCCTTACTATCTACTGTTAATTATTTCTAGTAATGATCGATATCAAGTGGCTATTTGTTGTGAATCAATAAAGCAAACACATCGCCCTCGCTTCCCGCAGAGCGTGAGCAATAGAATCAGCTCGCAGAGTCGCGGTCCCCAGAGCTGGGGCTCTGTTCTCTACAAAACACCGCAACGTCTAAATTGCCTCTGGCGACGCGTAAAAAGCAATGAAAGCATTTTCACATGACCAGTTTTCATTTCACCGACGCCCCTCTGATCCCTAAGGAATTTCAAATAGTATCTGCAGTAACTAATAATGCCGGGGGTGAGGGGGACGAACCGAACCCTGCCGTGCATCCTCGTAAAACGTATTGTTATTAGAACCATCAAAGAACCTAATATTTTATTTTATACCCATTTGAATTTTATCGAAGGGCAAGAAATACATATGAAAAGTCTTAAATAAATATGAAAATTATCATCTTGAGGTCTTTTTGCTGGTTAGATACTCGAGAATAAAATCTATTGAATCTATTTATCATTCAATCCAGACATTTTTACAGAAAATCATAAGGTTATTTCATCCACTTATTTTTCTAGATCACTCACACGCTAGAAACTTCAAAGGATATTTTTCCATCTTTCCTCGTATCGAGTCGCGTGAAAAAGATGAAAAATTAATGAGGTTAAAGTAGGACGTCTTGCGAGCCAAACAACGTGGATATAAATATCGGACTGGAAGCTCTACGACCGGACGCGATGGCGGCCAGGCTTGCCTCGGCGACAGGCGACTCGACAACGACACGACTACAACCTAACCTACACACACAGTCTATACTTACCTAAGCGCTAGCTTCATACTTACACGTATGTGTATGTATCGTACGTGGCCATGTCGATACTAAATCACTATCACTACATGTCATAAAACAAAGTCCTCCGCCGCATCTGTTAGTTTGTCTGCAGTTCGCGATAAACTCAAAAACTACTGCACCGATTTTCATGTGTTGTTTTCACCAATGGGTAGAGTGGTCCTCGAGAAAGGTTTTGGTATATAATTTGTCAAGCAGGCGAAGCCGCGGGCATCAACTAGTCTTTAATATGTTGAAATCTTCCCATTCACAACGACCCACATTACAAAATAGATATTAAGGTTAGCTACGCGAAAAATATATTCAATGTTGCTTAATTATTTCTGATTATTACATTTGTATACACTTAATTAACATTAGGAATTTGATTCCGATGTTTTCCATTCCTCACAAAAAGATGTAGGTACTTATTTATTCTAATTGGATTATTTCGCTCACGGTTTCATAACAAACAGTCGGAAAATGGAAAATACCTTTTGTTAGTTACAATATTTTGCTTTATATTAATAACAGGTACCGGAAGGAAATTATTAGGCGCCTTAATTGAGCTTTTGGTGTATCGTTAAGCTTGGCTGTTTAGTTAGATATACTTTATTGTACACCAAACATAAAACAAACAAAAAAACACCCGCTGAATTGAGAACCTCCTCCTTTTTTGGAAATCGGTTAAAAATAGTAACTCTCGTTAACTGGGGCGAATGGTCTCTACTTGGATATTCTGTCGTAGATAACCGTTCCTTACCTATTCGCAATGTCTCCGATGCACTTACACTTATTGGTATACTTGTCAAAAATTCTGGTATCCAAACTCTAGTAACGAATGAAAAGCGATCTTTATGGGAGCCGCCTCTTCCAATACTTTAATACGGGGCCTCCATGTTCAAAACCAGAAAATCGTTACGGTGTAATTTATTGACATCAAAGAGGAGTACCTAAGTAAGGACTTGCTACTTATCTGAAATGTAGTTTAGGTATGCGAAGTGTGAAACTATAATGACTCTTCCCGGCATTTTACTTCTAAGCACAAAGACCCTCTCGGCAGTCCCGAGGGTGGAATCAGCCACATTGAAGGGTGGCTCTCGGCGTTACGTGGTCGCCGCCCCATACATAATATATGCATTATCTTAGCTACACAAATTGCTGTGACGTGACGAAACGAGTTTTATTGCTCGTTCACTAACTACGAGACCGACATGTTTTATGCCATCTGCCAATAACCCGAGCACGGTTTTGATTACGATTTCAGAACTTAGCTACATTGCTACGAATTTGTAGTTCTGACTATAAAAATAGTGAGAAATCTAAAATATTTCTAAATTCTGAAACAATATTATTCAACATTTTTAAGTGAAGGTTTCTTCTTAACATAGTATGTAGGTCACAATGCCTATGCTGACGTTGAAACAAAATTAGACTTTCAAAACATCAGTCTATTACAGCCTCACTAAAAAAAACTGTTCAGATTTTTCATGGAAGTTGACATTCAGGATACATTTACTCCGCCAAGGCATAATATCTACTAGCTATCTACCAGCTCCATGGTTAATAAAATCTATCTCACCAGATAGAATTAATACTTGGGTGATTCTTTGAACATGTGCATATCACGCGGCCCTCCCCAAATAACTACTTAGTGAGATATAAAGTTATGTTTTTTTTATTTCACGTAAAACATAGTTCCAGCTCTATGTACAGATGTAGGTACATAATATATTCCTGTTGCTATACACAACTAAGTCATGTTCATAAACGTTCCTCAAATCTCATCACCATTCGTGTCCCAATTTCCAAATTTTAGTAGTTCATTCTCGAAAAGTTATAAATATACCTTATAGATCGTAATTTTAAGTAGTAATTTAGATAGTACATGACATGCTTTACCAATTACCAGAACTATACACATTAAAGAACACTTTTAGGTATTTTTTAACGACTTTGAAAATTGTCCCAACACTCTATACTCACTACCATTTGTTCACACAGGCGCAGGGTTATTTTTACGGCGTAGTGTGTTGCTATTGAAAGAGTTCTTCTCGTCGATCGCACTCATGTCCATGTCTCGACTTGTGCGGGTTACATGTTTAAAGATGTTTTGGCGCCAACCCTAGCCTATCTTAATCGCCCAGAAATTGTGATTGGCAAACAAAAATCTCCTTACCGTTCGAGTTTCCCGTGGTAAGTATATTATTTTTATTTATCATTTCTATGCATTTTATTAGTCGCTATAGGATACTCTTTGCTTTGATTAAGTTCCCAAAGTATTAAATTCTGTAAAGACCGTATAATGTGAGAAAGTGTACAAATACCTCATTACCATTTATATAATTACCATTTTTCCCGTTCGTATTTTGGCGAACGGTAATGAGAAATTGAAAATGGTAATTAGTGCCAGTATAAGCTGGCCTCTTATTGTATTGAAACTCCTTACTCCGCTAGGTCAGCCCAAACCGAATTGTTACTACCAACGCGTGATCGATTGTTAATCGTTCGGTGTGAACTGACCCTTCCGCAACAAAATAAACCTACATACTGACTACCCACTTACATCATATTTTTTTTTTTAGAGTAACAAGCCTCAGAAAAAACAGCAATCAAAGGAGGAAACATTGGCTTAAGCCAAAAATATAAGTTTTGTAGAAACAGAAAATCTTTTTTTTTCTGTTTATTATTGCCGTATGATGATTTTGCAGATCTATTTAAGACTGAAGTATATTATGATGAAGAACATGATCAGTCATGAAAGTGAGACCCATTCGGATTTCAGTATTAATGTTTTTATAAGATCTCATCGAGTTTATGAAATATCTAAGATGGAACTTACATAGGTCTAAGTTTTATTTACACTGAGTTTTGAACTAGTGATTTAGTTGATTTTATTTGAATTTTTCCTAAAGATAATGTTACTGATTATTAGGAAAACCGGTTGATTATTGAGTATTTTTTTTTAATATAATCACTTCACTAAATGGCTAAGTTTGATGTCATTTATTGTGACCTAAATAATTAATAAATATGTGATTCAATTATATTATTCATTTTATTTCTAATTACCAAATTACAAAGCATAATTACCATTTTCTTAATGCTAATTACCGTGTGTTTCAAATCTCATCACCGTTCGACGAAAATTATCAACTTAAAATTCAGACCTATATAGCAGTTTAAATACTGTGCGTTTGATTTATTTCGATAATCTACACTATAAACTTTACGTTAAATCTATAAAAGCTGTAATTGGAAGCATTCTTTGAAGATAATTTACGAATCCTGAATATGTCTATTTTCAAATATTCACCCACTTAATACCTTCAGTGTTAGTTTATCATTGACTTTAATTAAAGCATCCAACTTTACCTAAGTTTGTGCTGGCAATGTCTATAGTACGTCGCAAGTTGTCAAACGCAGAGAAGTGTGACTGGGTCACTTTGTATTCTCTGATCTTCAGCGGTTTGACTTCGGAGCACTTCGGACGCTGGCCATTAAAACTTTCGCTTTCCTTATGAAATATTTCCTTTTATTCCTGTTTAGGGTTCAGTACGTTCAAAAGAAAAAGTGGAAACCTTATAGGATCGCACTCGTTGTTTGTCTGCCCGTCACAGCCAATTTACTCCGATTCTACTGGACCGTTTGAATATAAACTTGGCAAGTATTTCTGGGACGAGTATAATTATGGGAGAATATATTTTGACACACTTTTAGGGGACAGCACAATTAGAAACTTTTAATAAAAGATTTTCAAAATGTAAGGCTGAGGCTATAAAATTATCTCGTCAAAGTCATAAAAGAAATCCTATCCTACTTTTTACGACTATCCTACTTCCTACTTAATCCTACTAATATTATAAACTTTGTTTGTTACTCTTTCATGTCAGACTGAACGCATTTGGCACACAGGTAAATTATAGTCTGGAATAACACATACGATAATTTTATTTTTTGTCGTTCAGGCGGGCGGAGCCGCGGGCGACAGCTAGTATTTTCATAATTTCGGAACCCTTTGCGCACGAATCCGATTTGCACATAGCCCTTTTTATAGGGTAGCCAAATGGCAAAAAACGGAACCCTTATGGATTCGTCATGTCTGTCTGTCTCTCTGTCCGTCCGTATGTCACAGCCACTTTTTTGCGAAACTATAAGAACTATGCTGTTGAAACTTGGTAAGTAGATGTATTCTGTGAACAGCATTAAGATTTTCACACAAAAAAAAAACAGTAAATTTTGGGGGTTCCCCACACTTAGAACTGAAACTCAACATTTTTTTTTTTTCATCAAACCCATACGTGTGGGTCATTTATGGATTATTGAGGTTTCTAATATCATTATTTTCTAAACTGAGTAGCTTGCGCGAAAGATAAAATGTGTGCCTCCCCACCCGGTAACTTCTGAAATAAGAGAATGATAAAACTAAAAAAAATACAAGATACAGTACATTACCATGCAAAGATCCACCGACAATTGGTAGTATTTTTTTAACACGTCATAAATCGTAAACCGCAACTTTTGCTTATAATATATTATTACTACAGGTTTGTACGGAACCCTGGCTGCGCGAGTCCGACTCACACTTGACCGGTTTTTGTAAATGCCAAAGCTTCGTCAACACACAATTATTTTCTGTACAGTCTCTGGTTTTATTATACCCGAATAATATATTATTTTTACCTAAAAAATATCAAAACGAAATCTCCATAATTATCTAGATTAAGCTTGCTCGATTGAGAAGTGCCGGTTGTTCTTATGAAATATCCATATAAAATATTTTTGTTTAGCGTTTACCTATTAAAATTGTAAAACAAATCAGAAGTATATGGCCCAGTTTAGTAAAACCATAAGTCCGTAAGCAGATTAGTAAAGCACGCGATTCCCGGAACCTTTTATATTTTTCCAAGAGCGTATAATTATTGTATTAGGTGCCTTTTTAAACTTTGCAATTTTATAATTACTCATGCAAGCAAACTGACTGTGATTAGCTTGGGCACAGTGTCAGTCAGGTGTCAAAATATGACCGCATCAATATTTTTACTCATAGATTCGTTTAATACAGGTCAAAACCGTTTTCATACAGACGACTTTTCCACGAAAAATTATAGGAAAACATTTTGGTAACACGCATATTTACACGGTTTTATTGTACTTTAAGCCGTTTTACAGATTACCGTACCTCGTCTAAATGAAGACGGATTATGTTAATACTTCGGAATAAGCTTTGTTGACATAAAGTTTATGCAAATGTTCACGTAAGTTCGTATGTTAATCACGTATTAGTTTCTAGGACAGAGCAACGTTTAACTTGAGCATATAATAAGCAAGGAAAACAGCCAGGGGTCCTTCACTTGGAACCGGGTACTCAACCAACAGGCTCCGGGACTATAGAAACTCATTAATGCGTGAGGACGTTTCTCACACGTGGAAAAGATATATAAGCAGTCTGCCTTGAGGTAAATAACTACAGAATAGGTAGGCAAGTTTAGCCCACGTGTACAAAACTGTTCTGAAAAAAGAAAGAAGTTCAAAGGAAACTTAATTAAAACAATAACATTGTCGTTGTGTCATTGTTCTGGATGTGTAGGTACCTAAGTTTCTACCTGGGGACATATAGACTGGAATAACTTCGAAAGATACATTGATAGATTGATAGGTCTTAAAACGAAGACAAAAAAAATCTAAGTTCACATCGTGATAAGGGGTCTGAAAATTAAAAAATAAATAAAATAGCACTTAATTTTTGAGACCGTGTCCGTTTCGTCTTTAGTAAAATGTGTTTAATCAAGGTGCGAGTAGCCTGCTGAAACTTAGTGATAGCCGATAGTGACATCACTAGACCTACGGAGCGGGCTGAATCTGCCGTCAACAATTTACCAAACCACAACATGTACCTAAGTTAGGCAGTATGCTCAATTAGGTACTAACTCTACCTGTGTACCATAATGCACGATTAACTACTGATGTTACTTCTCTAGTTTATATTTACGAGGTCACTAACTCAATACCAACACAGGTTGTTAATTTCGTAGTTCCTAAACAAGAAAAACCTAATAAAGGTAACTTAAGAAAAACAATGCTATATCTACCTCTTTTTTTAGTATCTACTGAAGAAAACACCGTCTCCAAAGTTTTTACTAAAACTTCGCCAAAGTAAATTAACTCACGTTAACGGGGTTATTGTACTTCTGAAGATGAACAATTTCTGTTCTCTTCAAAACTTTTAGAAAACAATATGCCAAAATGAATGCTGCATATATTATAGAGAGGAATTTACGATTCCCCATAGCAAAAGTTCAAGAGGGAGCGACTTCAAGTTTTTTGGAACTGCTGGAAGCCACGTGCGCCATTGTGATGTAAATGAGGTAATAATGAACTACATAAATCTTGGATAACAGGGAGATTGGATACTTGGCGATGAAATGCAGGAAGACCCCAATAAATAGGTGGTGCGGCTTTCTGATAAGAGTAGCGATGAACAAGGCCGGAAGACGCTCATAACATCGGTCGTTTCTATGTTAAAGATTGCCATTCGATACGATGAGGTTTGATTAAAAAGGAAACTTTTTATTTTCTATCGAAATCTATGGGGGTTCACAGAGTCACAGCGAAATATAGGTAAAACTCAAGCGTATTGAGAAATAGTCATCGATGCGATGAGCGATTATTGGCCCTCCAAAACGAGCTATGTGTGAAACTAGACCTCAATATGATAGGAGGCGAAGTCTAAACGGTAGATCAACACCCGAGACAATGAAATAGTCTAAATAACAAATATTTTTTCCAAAAATTACGACAAGCTGCTTAGACGTGATTCTCATTTTATATCGGCTACTGAGGGATACCTGCCTCCGCGGGCCTGTGGACGGTGAGCTATGGGTGGCTCGCCGTCCGTCCGCCTTATGACGACAGGCCGTGTCGACGGCGCGTTAGTGTTCCACGCGCGCCTCAAAGAGAGTCAGCACACAGAGGGGCCCGAAAGGGCCGACGGGGATTATTCGATAGAGATACCGCGGCTCCGGAACACAAAGGGCAATGAAGGAACATGGATCGGTTTTAATCAGTAGAAGTCTGACACTCCCTGCCCAGAGCGGGAGAAGTCATTGGATGATTTCCCATAACTAAAAAAAAAAAAAAAAATGGGTACCTGCCTCTTAGGGCAAGTTTTAAGTTTAATTAGATTTCTTGAAAAAGTGTTCTGATTTGACCTGGACTATTGATATTCAAATCTCCGAATTTTACCCACATCTTGACATATATTCCCAATCAACTTGAGATTCCCCGCAGTTGGGGAATTTCCCACGCGTTGGCAAAGCTGGCTTGAGTGTCAAGTGTCCGCGGCCGCGGTGCACGCCGCGTCGTCTTGGGCAACGTTAACACAGTTAACGCAACACGTATTTGGTGGAGCTTAATCCTACGCGTTTAAGGTTTGTTTGTATACGTCGGTCGGCGGCGTTGCACGCGGCGGCGGACGTGGCGTGCACCGCGGCGGCCGACGTGGCGTTTTCCGCGGTGGCGGCACTCGACGCCCGCGCCCCCCCGTCTCCATAAACGGGCACTTAGGATTAGGAAAATATTTCATCTAACTATCAAGAAAGATCTTATCTTAAATTCTGACTTATACAGACCACGAGTTAGCATACCTCGGTATTCTCATTTAGTTTGCACTAGTTGTACCTAAAAAAAAACAACTAGGTATGTTTGTCTCATAGATATATTTATATTTCTGTGGTTTGTCTGGTCTAGGTGATCTTCCATTTTCATCTATATTTTCCTTCAATTTTGTCTCGATTAGAACCGGAACATTTGAAAATCTAATTATTTCAAATCGTTCAGGCGGTGTTGGATTTGTTCTCAAAGATAGAAAACGAGCTTGTACGTGTAGAAGTAGAAAGGTTTTAATTTCAGGAGAAATATAATGAAATCCGTTGTAAAATTAATTTAGAAATCCTATAACTTGACGTCAATCCAGCTTCAATTATGCAAATAGGTAAGTAGCCTACCGCGTTCATAAAAATAACTCCTGAATTAAGGCACCTACTTACGTAAAGAATAAGAAGACAATAAAGTTTAGGCATGTTTTGATTTCACTCGTGCTATCACTTCGTACTTGTAGTTCCTGTGATCAGTGTATTCTACTAAACAAACAAACAAAACAACTCTTCTGCTATAAAATATTAGTATAGATAAAGCTGAAGAGTACCTATGTTCATTTGTTTGGAAGTACCAAACTTTTATCTGTCTTCTAGTACATCAGTAGTAGTCAGTTTTTATTAGGTAAAGGATTAACCGAGGCTGTTTTTTAAGCTAAGATAAGTAATGCTATAGTTTTCAAATGACAACAAGAATTAATTACCTATAGGTAAACCATAAACAGTGAAGAGCCATAAAATAATATTTCATAAAAATCACGAGATCTTTCGTGTGTTAAATTGAAATGAAGGTACCTACTTATTTACATGTTTAATTGATTACACGGCACGTTAGTAATCTTTTTTTTTGTTTTCCGAATTAATTCAGATGAACAATTTAAACCCATTTTTATTTTCGCGACTGTTTCAAAACGTGACATTCAGCCCAGTATTAACGCCATAACAGTTGGTCAAATTGTTGAGAAATGAGGTGTCAAAAGCTCCTGAATAGGAGAGCGCTAAGAAATGGAAGAAACAAAGATGCCAACAACAAACGTTTCTCGAGCGAAGCATTTAAATTAAATATTAAAATCTATGTGAGACATAAAAATAATACAACTTTGGTGGAAGATTAATCTAATTTATTCACAAGAGTAGCTTCTTTTTGTAACATTTTACACCCCTCTAACTGATATTCTTGTAACATTTTAGAATAACATAACATTGCGTTTTTTTTTTATCTTTGAAGAATGCTTCTGAACGGTTTTCCAATAATAAGTTGCTTCATAGGTTCAGCCGAGGTTGTATCGTGATTTGTGGATTTATTTTACATCAATTAAACTTCGTATAGTAATATTTACCTCTGCATCTAGAATAAAAATAAGACTGACAAAGATTTAATACCTACTCTCAATATATCGACCATCGATGAGTTCAGGTAGGCACCATAGATATAATAAATAAGAGGCACAATTAACAAATCCGTTAAGTATAGATTTGTTATAGCTCGTTTGTCGTTTGGTACAGCTCGGTTTGGCCCAGTAATTCGATAGTTTTGCTTGGAAATTAACTGCAGTGCGATTCTGTAAACATGTCGAAGCGAAGACTTGGGTGCAGTGATCACGATTGTGACCTGTCAATAAATGTACCTAATCAAGATAGAATGACAGGTCACTTCACGCTGACTAAGTATGTAGGTACACTCAGGTTTACCTACGCGGTGAAATGTTGAAAGAATAGACCGGCTGGTATTTCGAAAAAAGATGGCGGGAGAGGAAAAGGTAGTAGGTAGGTATGAGGAGGCATAGTGACAATTCGGAAAGCGGACATGGATATTTGTAAAACTTTCGGACCCCTTGATGAAAAGTTGTTAATATTATTAAGCCAAGTAGGTACGAGTCAACTCGCCCACCGAGAATTCCGTAAAAAATTTTAGGTACATATTACTTTAATTTTTTTATGATTTGCCAAATTTCATAGTTCTATTTCAACGGGAAATACCTACCCTATACATTTTGATTCACTTGAGTGTCGAAATGTACATATTTTTGCAGCATAAACGGTCGTACCTACCAATCTTTTGTTTACGTTAGTATAGAATTTTGATTTTTTCTCAGCTTCAAGGGACTGTAGACCTGAGTATATGGTTTTAATTGGAACTCGATACCTCCACGCGTTCGCGAGGTAAAGGTTCTTGACAGGCAGACGGACGGACAACAACATGATCCTATTTATCTTTTGAGGTACGAAACCCTAAAAACAGCCAAGTGCGAGTCGGACTCTCGCGCAAGGGTTTGCAAACGAATCAAATTATTATTAACATTTTTTTTAAACAATTGACTCCTTTAGGTTGTCGTATAATCAGAAAGAACTCAGACTGTATTTTTTTTCATTAGGCTTAGGTATTTTCGGAGATAAGGGAGAATGGTTGATTTTCGTCAGTTTATTTTTTAATAACTTTAATGAAACGATTAGTTACCTAATATTTAAAAGATACCTAAAAAATATTTAAGAGGCTTATGTTTTTCTACATGAACGTCCCGAATCCTAAAAACTATGCTAACTATTAAGCACCAATCAAGGCCTTATTTGAGGTTACAATTAAGTATGAAGAACTTTAAATAACGAAACGTCGGCGTATTTTCCTTCTACAGGAAAATAGTAGGAACATTTTAGTTGTTTCGCCTACACCGTCTGAGCTATTTACCAGCTTCCCGCTAACAAAGAATTCTCCACTGCGGTTATGTCGGTCGGTGCTCGGCGCTTTGTAGGTATTTTCCCATTTTCAAGATTTTCAGCGAGCGTTGAGGTGGCGTAACGACCGATACCTACCACTTACAGTATTGACGGCTCGAGAGGCTCAGTGGCTGTTCTGCGATACGAGTCGTGGGTTCGATTGGCGAGCGTATTTGCTGTTTGTACCGAAGACCCGCCAAAAATAACTTTAATTATTAAATACTCCTCTGACAGAAAAAAAAGGTATCTACAGCCCATCATGTGACAACTTACGGAATATAAATATTTTTAATTATCACTGATTCATAATTTACTGATAAAACATGGAATTTATTATTGGTCTCGATTTTGCCCTACGATAGGTATTTAAAGTTTAAAGAAAGTGAGTGCTTACCTAATGGCATGTGACATGCAATTACTTAGGTATACTTATTCTTTTTGAATAGGAACACATTTAAATGCTGAATCTATATTTTAAATCTTTGTTAATGTTTTCGATAGTTGGACAGCCATCGTAGCCTCGTAAGAGTCAAATTTTAATGTTGTGCCAGAATTGTATTATCTTTAAACTAATTTTTTAAAAAAAATTAGTAAGCAGGTTGATAATAAAGTTCCTAGAACTGTTTCTTCTTTTAATTAGGCTGTCAAATTATAAAGGTCTATGAGAAGTTTTTTCCTGAAAAGAATAGCGCAGGTAGGTAGTAATTAATTTTCACGACCAATAGCAAGCGAGATAGGTATTGTAAGTAGGTACCTAATACTGATATCCTAAACCTAATTCAATCAATAACATGGACTTTTTTAAACTTTATAGTTTATTTATTTATATTTATTTATTATCATTTATTTCGGAATACTTCCATATCTTGTTAGTAAGCTTAATAACTATGTTAGTCTTACATGCAGGTTTGACAAATAATGGATGAGCGGGCAATCAAATTTCCCCGCAATTACATTCAGGAGGCTGTTCGAGCTACCGCGGACCCTCTGCAGCAGCGACGCGGCACGCTTACGTCTGATGGCTGCGAAGCCATCAGTGTGCGCATCAGCAAACATTCCCGACGCACTGCAGAAGCGTGGCAGCCCCAGCAGCACCCTGAATGCATTGTTGTACTGAACTCGAAGAGCCTTGATGGCTTTCTGCGTACAACTTGTCCAGAGGCTGCATGTGTAAAATGTCTGGCAATATGCTTTAAAAAGCGTCACTTTTACTTCACACGTGCACCGAGCAAACCTACGGACAAGCATGTTGCATCGAACCGCCAATGCTCTTCGTTCCCTTTCGACATCCAAATCATCTTTGATACCCGCGGTGACAATGTGACCGAGATATTTAAATTGATGAACACGATTCAAGACATTACCTGCCAATTTAATGGGAGGAAAACTTTCTGAGGACTTTGCACCAAAAATAAGAACCTCACTCTTCTTGGCATTGTATCTCAAACCGTGCCCCTCAACATACCTCTCACAAACCTCCAATAACTTTCTCAAGCCTGAAACTGACGGGCTCAGCAGTGCCACATCATCGGCGTAACTGATATTATTGAATGCTACTCCATCGACATAGCAGCCAGCCTGCAAACTACTGAGCTCAGTAATGAGACCGTCTATGTACAGGTTAAACAATATCGGAGAAGTCAAACCACCCTGTCTGACTCCACACTGCAACTTATACTCATCGGAATTGCCCCCAGCCCAACGCACGTAGTTCAGCTGGTGACAATACCAGTACCTAAAGACATTTATGATCTCTAATGGTATCTTTGCTTTGCTTAACTTATCCCATAACTTGTCACCATATCGAATGCCTTTGACATATCAAGGAAGCAAGAGAAGACCGGACTCCCATTATCTACGTAGTAGCTTACTGCCTTTTTGAGGCACAATATAGCACTCTCTGTTGATAGTCCTTGCCGGAAACCGTGCTGAGCATCATGTAAGGTAATATTTTGCTGTAGGAAGGTGTTCAAGAGACTATCAAAAACTTTTGCGACCATCGTTGCCAGAGAGATCGGCCTATAGTTTGACTTGTCCGACATGTCACCAGTTTTATTTTTAATAATAGGTACCACTATAGTTAGTTTAGTTATGATTCATGTTTTTAGGGTTCCGTACCTCAAAAGGTAAAAACGGAACCCTTATAGGATCACTTTGTTGTCCGTCTGTCTGTCTGTCTGTCTGTCTGTCAAGACCTTTTTTCTCAGGAACGCGTGGAGGTATCAAGCTGAAATTCATATCAAATACTCAAGTCTATGGTCTCTTGGAGCTGTGAAAAAATCAAACTTCTAAGTCAACGCGATCAAAAGATACTCCCGTTTATGCCGCAAATTTTCGACACTCGCAAGGGAATCAAAACCTACAGGGTACTTCCCGTGAACTCAGAATTTTGAAATTTGGTACGAAGCAACGTCTTATAACACAGATAAAGGAAAAATTGCGAAAAGCATAAATTTTTAGTTACATCATATAATAAAAATATTTTTAATAATTTTAAACTTATTACCCCTTTACTCATGAACGCGTAGTGGTATTATATTGAAATTCTTAACAAATACTCAAGTCTATAATATCTTTAAGCTGTAACAAAATCAAACTTCTACGTCAACGCAATCAAAAGATACAGCAATTAAAGCCGCATATTTTGAAACTCGCAACTACTCGCAAGGGAATCAAAACCTAAAGGATACTTCCAGACGACCTGGAATCTTGAAATTTGGCATGAAGCAACGTTATAAAGTACACATATAGGAAAAATTCCGAAAATCTTAAATTTTTAGTTACATCACATAGTATATTTTTTTTAATAATCATAAACTTACTAGCTGACCCAGCAAACGTTGTTCAGCGATTAAAAAAAAAAACAGATGTTGGCCGATTCTCAGACCTACCCGATATGCACACAAAATTTCATGCAAATCGGTTCAGCCGTTTCGGAGGAGTTTGGAAACAAACACCGCAACACGAGAATTTTATATATTAGACTTGCTGACCCAGCAAACGTTGTTATGCGATTAACAAAAAAAAAATAAAAAAATAGATTTTGGCCGATTCTCAGACCTACCCGATATGCACACAAAATTTCATGCAAATTGGTTCAGCCATTTCGGAGGAGAACGACACGAGAATTTTGATTTCATTTAGCAATAAAAATACCATAACTTTTACTTATATAGGTACCTACAGGTTTGTACGGAACCCTCGGTGCGCGAGTCTGACTCGCACTTGGCCGGTTTTTTTTTTTTCGTCGTTCTGATCGAAGCACGGATGTTTAATGAAATAAAATATTTAATTTATTGCGAGTGTTTTCCCTGTAGATTGGTAGAGGCTACGTTTAAAATATGTAAAATTCAATTTTCAATAATATAACGGAACTTTCATCATCAGTAAATAAGTAGAATGATTCATGTCAGTTAAAATCGTGTGAAAAGCCTCGCGAATAATTTAAGGCCGTACCCTAACCAAATAACCTTGAGCATTTTTTCCCTCAATAACAGCGCAAGAGATACAATAGCAAATACGCTCAGAATGTTGAATAAAATCGTTATAAAATCTAATTTTGGTCGTTTGAAAAAAATATTTTTACCAAAATGTTCATAATTAAATTGCCTATCCATTAGTGTAAGTACAAAATCAAAATAATCGTTAGTTTTCGAGAAGATGCATGTTTTCAGTATTTTTTTCTCATTTCTGTAGTTTCGTTTTAAGGAGATTAATTAAACATTATACTTAGTAATAGAAAATAAAAATCTACCATTTCAAGCGAAGATTATGTAGAAATTTTATGTAATTTTTATAAGTTGATACTTCTTTTAGATAACGAGTAGGTAGATAGCTCCAAAAAACGGCTAGCGCTGCGTTTTGCTCGGGGACGCGCCTTAAACTTTAAACGCAACCCTTGATAGATAGCCGTTATATATTGTATGCGTTTTTTTGTCTTTGCATGTGGTAGAATATCATTTATATGTGAGTACTACAGAAATTGAAATAAATGCCGCCATTTAATGTAGTCTGAGGAGTAGCTGACGAAAGTAGGTACCTATAACCTAGGTACCTACCTAGTCCTTAATTTATGTAGGTAACTGATTGTTAAATGATATAGATTGTTTTGTTATAAGTATTTGCAGACAATCACTGTCAATATTCCGCAATAGATAATAATCTATCTACTGAATATGCCATTAGGTCCATTATGTAGAGACATTATGAACAGTTTAATTATTCGTGTCCTTAATATATCGTTACAGGCTTTCTCCTGTTATCACTTAGGTTACCTTACCTTCCATTATTAGGTATTACCTAGTTATGTAACAAGTATTGGTAGGTAGGTACTTACATATTACTTGTGGGAAAAAATTGTGACCTAGGTATGTCACCGGAAAATTGGAAAAAAGACACGGACATATTGGAAACTATTTAATTTGGGTGGGATTTATTGTACTTAAGTATATAAAACATAATCTAGTAAACATTTATTATCTACAATTTAACGGAGTCAGCATTTTCCTATGACGTAGGTACCTAAAGGTACCTTCATTGGAAAGTAGGTATCACATTCATAAGACCAAGCTTTACTTAGATCATCATCTACATGGATAAAATACTTTTACCCGAACACCAACATGTTAATCCACATTAAAGCTGCCAATAACAACAATAAGGGAATTAAATAATTTACTGAAGCCCAATCAGCGTAATAAAACCGTTAATTGTTACGCCAACCAGTCCGATCACCATCCGCGCCACATTCCGCTAATGACGCACGATCATATCGTGGCCTTCCTAAAATTATAAATATTTCATGCATCATTCATATACTTAATATTGAAAATGTATCGTGTATGAAACCCGCAACTTTGACTTCAAACTCCGTTCCGATTATCTACTCGAATGAATAGATTACTGCGGATAAAAAGAGTAGGTAGGTACAAAACATGTTCCCACCGAGAACATCAGACCTTTTTCGCGTTTGTTTGCGACATTGTTTTTCAAAGTACCTCCCTATATTTCATGTTCCGGATAAATTCCGGTAGGTGCAGAGTCGGCACCTCGAGGGTCATGTCAACATAACACAATCATAATCTAACCTTATCTATAAAGCTGACACGAGCTGGGGAAATGCCGACAGTGCACACCTTACGGCCAGTGTCCTTATCGTCACATGTTTATAACTTTGGCTGTACAGAACTGAATAGCAATAGGTACCTATGCTGAATTCCGTCCAAGGAATTAAATAAGGTTATATTACAGTCTAGATATTTTATGAGCTAGAAATGAAAGAATAACAAGGTTTTTGTGGCAGTTATCGTCTCGCTCCAGGGGCCCGAGTCTGCTATTTTTATAAATTTGTCATTCCGACACGATCCCATTGTCATGCCATTGTCATTTTGCTAAAAGTTCGTAATCTGCTAAAGTCATAATCGCACGGTCACTGGCACGTCAGTGGCCGGTCACTGGAACGTCAATGGTCTCATAAAAGAATTGCGGTAGGAATGCCGTATTGCCATTATTATAAAACCGAGCTAATTTTGAGCATTTATTCATGCCACATTCTATTTATATTTAGTTTTACATGTTATTTATTAGTGATAAAAGCAATCTGAAGTAGTGAGAAGTTCGTAAATACTAAATCTGTCATTATGTACGAGATTACCATTCATATGGCTTTCTTTCAATGGCGTGTCAGTGATTGATCATTGGAATGTCATAATGACGCCATTATGATGCCATTATGTTAGTAGATTAACAAACTTGTCAAAATCAACCATTTTGAAATCAGTGATCGACCATTCTGACACTATTGTAATAGCAGACTCGGGCCCCAGAGCTCCGGCCAACGCCGACTGCTGGAAACAGCAATAGCAGCTAATCTTGCTAGTGATCGATTTCTAGTCGAGAATTGTGATCGAAGGCTCGTTACTGTCTGAGTGGGTGAGGTGCCGCGCTAATAGTGATTAACTAAGTGTTATTATAAAATCATTAGTTATGTGAAATAAATTGAAGGCTCTGATTTCTTTTTTGGAATAGGCTTGTTTAGGTACTGAAAAAATCTAATTAGTCCGTCAGTTAGATTATTAAAAAAATATTTGACCCGTATTTTTTCTTTTGTTACGGGAACCAAAATTGACGAAGTTACGACACTTTTAAAATTCTCAATAAATCAATTTTTAGCGGTTAGTGCGTCCCGAGCCCCCACCGCGAGTTTTGATGCGTTTTATCTTTGTTAATATTAAATGATTTACAAAAACAAAAAATACGTGTCCATTATTTTTCAATACTCTAACTAACGGACTAAATAGTTTTGCAATTTGTGGATGATGGAAACTAGCCTATTGTGACACATAGGTACTATGCTATAGGAACCTACTCCGACCCTGTGTTTAAAGGGAAGAATGAAATAACAATCAGCAGTTTAAGACCTCACATCCGTAATTATAAAAAAATTCTAAATGAACAATAATTTAAAAATATGACAGATGTTTCAATAAATCCGCCATGATTTAAGCGTGGACAGCTAAAAATGACCCTTATTAAATTATATTTACATTCCATTTGATTTATTATAATTTATGAAAAGGAATTTCATAAATTTTCGCTCCCTTTATTTGCATATACTTTACCTACACCTGTTTATTAAAAACAGCGAATCATAAATTACGTTAGATTGTTCTAAATAAAAAGCAATCTGAATCTAAATATCACTTGGGATTTGGAAGATGGCGAGTATAATGGCTACGTTGTCCAAAGTTCTTACCAAAAGATAAATTACCTGGACTGCACTGGAATATCTGGGTCCAGGTACCTCGTCTGGCCTTGTTGTAGAATAGGTAAGCTAAGAAGTTATAAATTATTTTCAGAACCAAAGAACTATCCAAGTTACCAAACAAGTAGAAAGTAGGTAGGTACGGCTAACTACTACCAACCTTGAATGAATTATCATCTCTCTAATTTAAATTTAATTGCTTATTAAATTTTTATTGTCACTGAAAGAGAAAATTTGTAGTTTCGTTGGACCATGTAGCCCTGCAGGTGATACCACCCCCAGCCTACTGACGACCATTCCCACTCCACTGGTCTAGTGAGATCCAGCTAAGTATCAGGTCGTCATACGAGCACTCACCAGCCTATATGACATGACTGGGCAGACCGCCCCTAAGACGACCCACTGACCCTACCTCATAATTATAGTACCTGTCTAGGTACCTACTTAGAGTACAGCTTTATCTTTGTGTGCAATAGATTGCTTGCTAAGTTGACATTTAAATTATTTATAAGTATTACTTACATTTTTACAGGCCTATGGAACGATACAATTTGATAGCACCGACTAACCTATTAATAACCACTTTTCTGAGGATTTTTCTAGCGTCTTACTTTTGAAAGAAAACATCGCTTCAAGTGAAAAAACCGATGTCGAAATAAATCAAAACACTTACGTATATTTACAATCTGCATGCATAATCCTATTATATATTCTATAGAATAGGTACCTAAAACCATTCAGGTTACGGAGGTATGAAATGTAATTCATTTTATACTTTGCCTATGTATTCTATACAATACCGAATACCTACGCAGCAGGCAATGTGTGTAAACGACAATAGCATGGAAAGGGGAGACGTAGGTATGGCAGTAACGCTGAGTTCACTAGACGACATAAATTTCTTAGCCGGCTCTGATTTTTACAGGATACAGTTTAGTCACAATTTATATGAATGAGTCTACACGTGCATTCGGTTAAGATCCGACAAATAACTGAAACGGGAAAAACTTAATATTCGATTGTGCGACTACAATCAGATTCGGTCACACAACTAAAAACCAAATACGGTTTAGTGGCAATAGCATTTCAATACATGCGTACACGAGATCTGGGGGTCTAAGCACGGAGTCCGTAGTTAGAGAGTAGCCCCCCAGATTCAGTAAGTATTTTACCTAATGCCGGAAAAAACAGATACGTCAAGTCGGGTCGTGGACTCAGACATTTTTGCAAAAAGCCGAATTGCGCATTCACACGGTGACACGCCATTTTGTTTTTTTTTTAAATAAAAGTAGAACCGATTGCCGTGTGAACAGAGCTTTCGGTTCTGTCGTATACGATAAAAATGAGACAGAATAACAGAGACGACTAATCGTGTATTTGTGTGAACGTAGTGTACCGTGACGAAAATATGTGTATCGTAGCCATTTCGTGAAATGTCAACCTCAAACCTAAGATCCTGTCCAGACGGAGCGTTTTGCGAAGTCTACGAGCGAGTGCCCTCGCGCGTAGACACTCGCGCATTCGCGAGATAAGTACTAGAGCTACATACCCCCGTCCAGGTCATCATCATTCAGTCCAGGTCGTCTGGACAAGCTCTACGCTCGACGGCCGGGCATGCCGCTTAGGCTGCTAATTAAACGGCTGATGAAGCCAGTAATTGTTTGCAATATGTACCTACTCGTTCATTGATAAATACAGGCCAAAATCTATTAATTTTACATATTTCCGGTGGACCAGCAGGTAATTTATTCAATGCCTAGGAATTGTATACATTACATTACCTACCTAGGTAAAGTGTATAATCGACGATAATATTCATATTTCATACATTGACGCCCCAGGTATTCTATTGCCTTATATAATTATATACCTACCGGCAATCTGAATTATACATATAGGTACATCCACTCCTAAATAGAATGCCAAAATTATACTTTTGATCAGACCTTATTAGTCTTAAATTGTTACTACCTAAATATATTCAAAGATAAGAGGTTGTACGCGTGTGTTTACTGGGTGTGATCGCAATAAATACAAAAAAAAACAAACAATATCCATCGTATATCCATAAAACACTGTACATCACACGTATTATCATGTAAGGATGAATATTTGATGTCGTCTGCTTCGCTGTCACTCCCATCGGCTGGCGGCGTTCCCATGCAGTACACAATTATGAGCTTATCAAGGAAAACGTGGAAAACTGGTAGTTAGCCGATAGCTTTAATAACCGTGTCACTCACTATAGATAAATTAAGTTATTGTGTAAGTTAATACCTTTTAGCTAAGGCGGCTGACGAAATTAAAACTTAATTAAGGGATGTCTAAAAGAATGTTTAATAGAGCCCAATCAATTTAGACAGATCACATAAAAGGCTTTTGGCTGGTGGTAGTCAGCAATAGGTAAGTAAACTAGGAAGGAAATAGGTACGTGAATCTAGGTATACATTCACAAGAAACTTAACATTGATAGGAAAGTATCGAAGTTTGAGTGGAAAGTTCATAGACCAAACTTTAGAATCACACTTGGCCAGTGTTCTTTTACAACACAGACATGATACGAACTTTAAACCTCCTGCGAAGCCTTTACGTTCTTCTTACAATAGCTCCAAAGTTCACGTCTGAGTTAGATAACCTTTGGTCTCGCCATATTATGTATATCAATTAAAAGATTAGTCAGTCATAATGATTCAGAAAAACGTAATATTCAGAACTAGATAACGTAGATAATATACTATTGTAGTTAAAGATAAAACGGATAACAAACATTGCACTCGGGCTTTCGTGTCTGCTAGTCGTTCATTGCTAACGCTTCGTATTGCTACTCGTATGGTGTTAAATATAAGAACTGCAAGTGTTTCAAGCATTTTTTATAAAGCATAGGTACCTACAGATTCAACAATGCATTGGCGGTCGATATGTTGTTATTTTTGTTCGACGCGGGAAGAGGAGACTAAAACAATTAGCCTGTAAGTACTTTTCTATGCAAAGTTAACGGTTTATTTTAACAATGGAATAGTGGAGGGAAGTTTGCAGATACCTAAGCAGGTAGCTTTGTTTTAACTGTCTAAATAATAGAACTACATTTGAGGTTTTGAATGAACTTTTGTCATCATAGATATCTAAGGTATAGACAGCAAGTTCATACGTATAAAACTTTTATTTTATCTCTGCTCTATTAATTTCCAGTGCGTTTAGAGTACGTACCTATCTCTATATGATATTGTCACCAATAGTGGATCAACCACTCTTAGATACCTACCATACCATGATGACTAACTACTTAATTAAATAATCGATCGTCTTTCTTCGATCGTTTTTCTTCAATTTATCCTTACTTCCGCGTGCTTTATCAGTAACGTAATGTGAAAAAGGTTCTTTTGCACCTTATCAAGCAAGGGCATCCAGGCAAAGGCAAGCAGATCCAGGATTTTCTATTGGGGGCTTGACCCCGCTGAGAGTGCGTTGTTCCAAAGCAAACAATAAAAAAGCATAGGTAGGTAATTAAAATAGTTTACCTACTTTGCTAACCCTATAACAAGCCTCCTTGGATTTATTTTCGAAGGTTCCTCAATGACTTCATTAGGTTGTAGCAAAGACTATACCTACTCTATGGGTTGTAGATTAGGTACCAAATAAAACTGGGACTTTTGGCGGGGCGAAAGCCCCTCAGCAACCCCCTTTCGTTCAGGGTCAAAATGTCCAACGAGGACAAAACTTCCAAGTCTCAAAACGTCAATTCCTAAAATGTTAAATTCTCAAAATGTCTAATTCCCTAAATGTCCTACTCCCAAAATGTCCAAATCTTTGAGAATCTGGTAAATTTGTTCAATAAACAATAAATAAAATACTGAAAGTACTATCAAAATATGTTTTATTCATAAGATTAGAATTAGAATACCTACTCTTTATTATTTTATTTATTCAGGAAAACAAACAATTGCGCACTACCTATACATGGTAAGCTTATAATCTAGGTAGGTATATCAGTGCGTAACTAACTACGTTATTATGTAGGTACCAAAGTAACAAATTAAGAACTGATGTGCACAACATACCCAAAATCACTATTTTTGTTACAATATTAAACAAACTACTAAACTTAACAACATACTTAGAAAAACTTACATAAGCAAAAAAAACTTTTTACAAAAAAATACAACCGACTTACAAAAAAAAAACGTCGTATTTTGACACTGACTTCCGAAATTAAAGTTATTTTTACTTTGTAGTGTTTTTTTTTTTTTGGAATTCGGTTGTATTTTTTTGTAAAGTTTTTTTATTTTTCACTCGTTTAGTGGTACCCCACACCTAACAACACCACTGCAAAATCGCAGAAAAGCAAAATACGCAATTTCGATTACTTGGATGACATAAAACTATCATCCAAGTAAGTAGACGAATTCCAGCTATTTCGATTTAAAATCCAAAGTTCGTAACCGATTATCATAAATGGGACCAATCTGCAAGTACTTAATGTACCTATATCCTTTCAGATAAAACAATAATTTTTCAAATCGGTTCATAATTGTCGGAGTTAATATAAGAGGAAACAAACACAAAAAAAAAATATAACTTCAACTTTACTGAATTGATAACCTCCTCCTTTTTGGGAAGTCGGTTAAAAACAAAATACAATAAGACGTCGAAGAATTCCTCCGCATCGCTATCACCCGGAAACGTGCCCAGAAGACTGGCAGCTTTGCCACGTTGAATGGCAATGCTAATTGTTTGAGTATAGAACGAGTCAGCCCTCTCACGCAATGTCGATCTGACATAGGTTAAATTTACGTCAACATCATTTTTACGTCAAAGCTGTGTTTACAAAGAAGAGGAACTCACGCCTAAGTGGCGGCTTCTGATGGCGTGGAAAATCCTGAAAACCCACATTAAAAGTCACCCTGTATGAAACTTGTACCTAGTAGAATTCCAAACGTTTCAAAGGCGCGAAATAGTCAGATAGAAACGTTGCCACTTTTCTTGAGCCAAACTTAGAATAATAACGCATAGAAGCCGCGTCTAGAACAAAACCCGAGCAAAATCGTGTGTCCACTTCATTATCTTTGTGTGCGTGAGCCGAATGTGTCTACGGTCCTCTAACGCACACAGATATAGCTTTCAGTGATACCATTACTAAGCCGTTACCCACAAAATATGGGAAGACGCATTACTATTTTGCTATCAAGGCAAGAATTTTATGTTGTTGGGAACTGGAAAAGGTAAACATGATTTTTCATGTAATATGACATATTTTTTCGGAAGGTATAATTCAATTTATTTCAAAATAAAAGGAAATAAATCGCATAAAGAATGAGATATTGTTCAATGCGTTTAGAATGCTTGATGGGTTATAATTATAAACAATGTTAAAACATCGGGTTTGATATGAATTAACAGAAAGTATTGTATTTTAAAATTACAAAAATGAAAAACATGAATGAAAGCAATGTGGGTATTTTTTCCTCACAAATAGCAACACTGTGTTATGACAAGTTAGGTTATTAGAATTTTGTTTTATTTATCGATTTACGTAAAAATAGTGCATAGAATGTGAGTACTTATTTGTGAAATGTTGTTTTATCACATTTTTTGTTTTCCTGATGTGCTATAACATCCTTTCACGCAACAAACTGTCATTTTCAATTATTTACTCGCGAGCTGTGTTCGACGGAACGTGACATTGAGTACTGACGGCCTGGTGGCTAAGTTTGACGGATTAGGCTAAGTTTTAGTTGCCTCACTTTTTGCACTCGTACTAGGTTTCTATGCGTTATTATTCTAAGGAGCCAAACCAAATTTTATAAGAACTGAGCCTCCCAGTTTTCCCTCCACTTTTGTAGCTCATTTCTAATTCCGTGTTCGCTCGTTGTCGTGCATAAGCTATTTTAGAGCTGATCCATATATTCATCGTGTTGCACAGTACGGAGTAATGACTTCCAGGATTTATCTTCAGTTTAGTTCCCTTTAGGAGTAAAGGGGCGTGTTTTGTTTCGTATAGTACAGTACCTAGTATGTATAGCTGTGCAATTTATTTCAAACCATATAACCAAGCCCAGCAATCCAATTGCGTTACTCATAAAATAGTATTTACTGGCTGATGCCCGCGGCTTCACCTGCTTGACAAATTACATAATAAAACCATCCTTTGAGAACCATTTGTCCTCTATCCATTGGTAAAAACAGCATGAAAATCGGGCCAGCAGTTTTTGAGTTTATCGCGAACACAGACAGACAGACGCGGCGGAGGACTTTGTTTTATAATACATAATGTAGTTATTCTTAAATATTTGTTCCGTGCGGGAATCAAACCAGCATTTCGCGGGTTCGATTCCCGCACGGAACAAATATTTGTACGACCTACATGTATTTGTTCCGAGTCTGGGTGTTTTTCTATCTATAATATGTATGTATTTACAAAAAAAATGTATATAAGTAGTTTATCAGCCATTTCGTTACCATAACACAAGCATTAGGTTGCTTAGCTTGGGACTATATGGCGTTGTGTGAAATGTCCAAGGATATTATATTATATTATTCTTTTACAATGGAAGAGAATCCCAGATCCATTCTTATCGTGTGGTCAGTAAGGTCTAACGACCCCACACACCCAGTGTCAGAGTTTCTAAAATCTAAACCGCCTCAAGGGCCTCTGGCATGGTTTTTTGACGACCGACATTTGGCGGCCGGATCCACCGATTTATACGTGCCTTCCGAAGCACGGAATGTCTTTTCAACATCATTCCAGATCCATTATTATACTTTAAAAAATCATCTGCTCGAAAATATAAAAAAATACACAAAGAATATTCGTCGAAATTTTCTAATAAAACCATAGGTACGTATTATCTACTCAATTAGGCTTATAACAACATGAGAATGATGCAATGGATTGATTGTTACAATAAAACATTTTCTTCAAATCGGGAATCGAATCCGGGCCACGAACGACCTTTTGCTCAGAACACTGATGTTCGGCAGTCCAGTACAGAAATTATAGCGAACTACATAAAAACAAGTCAGCCGATAACAAACTTCTTAATAATTCTACAAGCGTACCTAATAGTAATCAAACAGTGACTAATTTATTTCTGAAGAACGAAAATAGACAGAATAATTTACCGATGAATACCTAATGATTTGAATAATGTGGTTTTGTCAAAATTATAACAATCGGTACCTATGTCATTATGTCATAGTATATGTTTTGACGTTTGATTGTAAAAATAACCTTATCTCGGATTGATATCTATTTTATTTTAATGTTGATATGAATAGTAAGTTAAATTGCATCCGTGTGCAGTGTCGTCGTGCCTTTTATAAAATACACTTTGAAGGTTACCTACATAAATATTTATAAAAAACAACTAAGTAGGTACTTACTTAATGATATTTCTAAACTACTCATTGAAAAACACGAAGTATTTGTTCAAGGTACAATAACTTTGAAAATGTTTTTCATATTAATGCATCACAGACAGATACATTTTACGCTGAATAAAGTGCTTATTGTAGTACTTAGCATTAAATCATGTTTACCTACGTAGGTGCTACAAAATAGAATGTGTAGATAACAAAGGAGACGTTGATTTTGTACCGCGAGTCGTGAATGATATGACGCCATAGGTTCGCACGTCACGGCGATGATCTGTCGGTCAAGAGCACTGGCCATGGCCATTGCTGCCACCACTTTTAGACATAAGCAGCCTTGGTCACTATTTATAGTAAGGTAACGCCTTATATTGAAACAACGTACCTTCTCACTCATATCAAGAGCACTCAAATAATATGCAACAATGCATCAGATTCCGTAGGTACCTAATACATTGTCCTTAGTTATTAAATTATTCATGTAGAATGTAGAAATACCTAATTAAATACGGCTCGGATACATGCCTTTTATAGTTGCAATTATGGGCCGGCGCTAATTTTATTTACTTATCTTGTTTCTATGCATCATATAGGGCAATCTGTAGTCAAGGTCACGAGTAGGTACCTACATACATACCTAATCTGGCACCCAACCAATAGACAGTTTCACGCGGTAAAGTAGATCTACCTATGGGCAAGTTCCATTTAGCCATAGCTTAGCGAATAATTATGAGTGACTAGTTTTACCAAATTGCGTTAAAGGCTATAAATATTCAAGTTAGTGTAATTTACAGAGTTAGTCGCGACATGCAGCTACCACTAGTCAAGACTGCGCAGGGCGAATTAAAGGGAGTTGTTTGCAGTGGAGTCGAGAATTACGTCGCGTTCAAAGGCATACCATATGCAAAGCCACCACTTGGAGAATTAAGATTCAAGGTGAGTAGCAATGAAGACATACCTACACACTTTGTAACGTTTTTTTCTACACTTCAAACGAAAGCATACCTAAGCATGCACATTAGTATTCACTTGAGACTGTGGACACATTATTATGATGGTATTCGCGTGGAAGACGCATAGTAATGAAATTTTTATTTAGCTAGGTACGAGCACTTTAGAACAGCAAATTATATGACCATAATATCAACTAGTTGCTTATCTTGAGTAGATTGTGCATTATAAAGAATATTACATATTTTAGATACCTACTAAATAATTGTACCTAAAGACTAAAGTCGGTAGATGTGTGGTACTTCCGGAACAGAGTGAGCCGTAAGGCGTACCTACCTAAGTGGGACATTATATGCCATCGCAGTAGCGACCTCATTCTTGCTCATATTAAGACTGCATCCTCAACTTCATTTCGTTCCAGGCACCGGAGCCTCCCGAGCCATGGCAGGGTGTGCGCGACGCGTCACAGCACGGCCCGGTCTGCCCGCAGTACAACGAGCGGATGAACCGCATGGAGCCCGGCAGCGAAGACTGTCTCTACCTTAACGTATACACCAAGACACTCACACCACCCAAACCTCGCCCTGTGTTGGTCTGGATCCATGGCGGCGGCTTCTACACAGGATCCGGCGACTCAGACTTCTACGGACCAGAATTTTTCATGGCACACGACGTCGTACTAGTCACAATCAACTACAGATTAGAAGTCTTAGGCTTCCTCTGTTTAGACACCGAAGAATGTCCCGGTAATGCTGGCATGAAAGACCAAGTCCTCGCTCTCAAATGGGTGAAACAAAATATCGCAGCTTTCGGAGGCGATCCCAACAACGTGACGATCTTCGGCTGCAGCGCAGGTTCTGCTTCAGTGTCCTGTCACGTGGTGTCCAAAATGAGCGCCGGTTTATTTAATAAAGCTATTTGCCAAAGCGGAGTTTGCCTCAATGAGTGGAGCTATAACATATACGCCCGCGAAAGGTCTTTCCAACTAGGGAAACTACTGGGCAAAGAAACAGATAATCCAGCAGAACTTTTGGAGTTCTTGAAAAGAGTCCCACCGGCGAAACTAGTTGGCATACAGTTACCAATGTTAGAATTAAAGTATAATGACCTAATGGACAGTATTCTATTTGGTCCAGTAATAGAAAAAGTCGGCCCTGAGGGAAATAAGTTTTTATCAGAATCGCCATTAGAATTAGTAAAAAATGGGCATATGGCTAAAGTGCCAATAATATTAGGATACACTTCAGGCGACGGTATAGAAATAGCAAGAAAACTGCCGGTTTTAGCTCCCTTTTTGTCAACTCCGGGTGCCGTTGTTCCCAGAGAGTTGAAACTGAAATGGGAACCAGAGAGAATACAAAAGGCCGATGAAAGGATACGAAAGCAATATTTTAACGATCAACAAATATCGATGGAAGTGATACAAGATTATTCCGATTTTGAAACGGACAGAGTATTTTTGTACAATATCCTTCGATATGCACGTTACCACGCTCAACATACTTCAGAGCCAGTGTATTTTTACGAGTTTGTTGCAGAAACTGAGAGGAATTTTACGAAAAAGTCTTATAATATGGATTCTTTGAAAGGTGTCTGCCACTCCGATGATTTAGCATATCTTTTTAATATAACGTGCTTAGACATACCACTGACAGATGAATCTAGAGCTATTATAGAAAAATATGTGCGACTTTGGACGGATTTTGCTTCAACCGGGTAAGCATAGGATCGTTTTAAAGTTACTTGCAATACACATATTTCCCAAAAAAAAAACACTTATATACAGCTAATGCACAATGCGATCTTCGCATGGTGGCTGAAATGGCTGGCATGGTGGTGGTGTTGGATGACAGTTGCCGGAGATCAAGCTAAATGGCGTGCACTAGGAGAGGCCTATCTCCAGCAGTGGACTGTTATAGGCTGATGATGATGACTGCACAGTGGATTCTCTTTCCAAAATAACTAATACATAGCATCACATCATATTCTTAATTTTCTGTCTCTTTTACAGGAATCCTACTTCAATTGGAGCTGTAGAATGGAAACCATTCAAGGAATCGGAACGAAACTATTACGTCATAGGAAAACAACTCGAATGCAAGCGAGATCCAAGTAAAGACAATATGACTTTCTGGGAAGATATTTACGAAGAGTCAAAATTAAATATAAATAAAAAGTAATACTTGGCAACTGTTTACTATTTTAAAATTACGGTGTATGTGAAGATCTGTTTTGTGTACAAAGTAGGTACCTACATAATTATACATATTATATTAATAGCGAAGGTTACAGGTAAATAAAGAACAGTATTAAAGAATTTAAACTTATATTGATTTTTCAAAGTCCACATTTTCTTACAAATACACTTTTCGAGATATGGATACTGCAATATTCCACAGAATCTTAAAGGATACGTCAGAAATATCTGACAAAGTTTAAAATGTGCTATTAAACTAAAAATACATTCTTAATGGAAGTCAGACACTGCAGTATTTATTACAATATTAAGGCAATATCGAACTAACATCACACACATTCACTTACATAATATTTGCATCTGAAATAAAAATGGATTACATTAAATGTTTTAAAGGAGCCAATCGTTATTTAGGCTGAAAACGCACTGGTAGGCAGCTTGCTTACCGCCTATAGCCCAGCCAGTAGCTGGGGTTACTCTCTAAGCCCGAAGTTCGTAGTTTCGGGTTAACTTGCGGGCGTATTCTACTCTGTATGACCTAACCACTACGAATTAATGAAAATACGATTTGATAGTTACTTTCAAATCGTGTTTTCATTCATTCTTAGTTCTAATCGGGACTAATCGTAAGTCTGTAGGTGATATGGAGTAGAATACGACCGCAGCTAAGCCTAAAACTACGGATTTCAGGCATAGAGAGTAGCCCCCTAGTAGCGACTTATGTAGAACTTACGATCTAAAACGTTCCTTAGGGTTGCTATACACATAAGCGGGCCGGCCGGCAGTATTCGACGAGCCGGGGGGGTAAAATTAACTTATTTGTTCCACAAATACCGCCAAATTGAATGATTGACACAAGCCGTTTGAAATCGAACAAGCGCAGTAAATGCTTCGGGTCGGCTTTGTTGTTGTACAAATACTGCCGAACCAACAATGTGTGTAGCAACCCTTACCGCTCGCACTGCGCGATTGGCGTCTTCACGACTTGCTAGGCTGAACTAGGTGTGCTTTGAGTGTAGTTCAAGCCACCTAGCAGTGCTTTTTCTATTCAATTGATATAAAAGTCTGTGTATAACTTCTATAGGTAGACGTAGCATGCACAGGAGACTTATTTATTATAAGGACAAAAGCTATGAAACCACGCCTTGAATTTATCATACTATTAGCAATAAATCTAGAGCTTCTTATGTATCGTTAGTACATAATATATGCTAAAGTCTCCAGTGCGTGGAAACGCTGTAGCACACCTAGGTATTGTGCTGAGAAAACGTTGGCATCCAAAATTTACGAAAAGTATTGCTTTGATATTGTAACCGTAGAGTGCTAACGGCGCGGCGTAAGGCTAAGCGCGCACTACGAAATTTATTCGTTGCGACTTTTAAAGTGCGGAATAAAATCGCAAACGACTATATTTCCTACGCGCACCACGATTTATTATCGCCTGCGAAATAACAGGGCCAAACACTCACGTATATTGAAATATGGATTTAAAAAAGAAAATAACCATTATTAAATACTTAATTTTACGTAAAAGAAGTTTGAATAAGAAGAAGATAACTAAACGTTACTGGGTCCATCCTTTGACAGCATTTTTTCCGCAGTGCGCGAAGCTAGTACCGTTTCATAGGGTACAAAATATACGCACGATTTCGCATCTGCTATTTTAAATCGCAAACGATTTTTTTTCGTAGTGCGCGCTTAGCCTAAGAGTAGAACAGGTATACGATGTCAGTTACGACGCACCTCGGGGAAAGTACGGCGGCCGCGTACCATCCGAGTCGGGCGTCGAGTTGGTCAGTAGCGGCCGGAGCGCGAGTTGCGCGGCGGCTCCCTGCGCCGGTTCTCTCCGCCGCCGCCACCGCCGCCGCCACCGCCGCCACCGCCGCCACCACCGCCGCCGCCGCCGCCACCGCCGCCGCCGCCGCCGCCGCCACCGCCGCGGGAGCGAGAGCGGCGGCGACGGTCGCGGGATCTGCTGCGGGAGCGACGCGAGCCCTTGCGACGGGAGTACAAGTACCTGGAAAAGAGGGATGAGAGTTGAGACATTAGCTTAAGATAAAGTGATAGGGCGACAACCTACAGACTACATAACAGTTATTCAATACCAATTTAAGCTGCGTAATCGTATACCTATCAATACTAAAAAAAAAATGCGGGAGAAATTATACACAATGGTGTGCGTCAACACCTCCACAAATGCCCTCTACGTTTCCAACTGTCAATTCGGAACGATCGGAAAGAAGGCACAGAAGCTCCATTCGTGTTTCTCTTCACGATTTTAGTCACACGTATACAGATCTGCCTCTTTCAACCACGTACAGCGTCGTAATAGAAAATGAGTTTTATACTAGTTTGCCGCGAAAGCTGAATAGACGCGGAAAGTTTGAACGGATGCGTACACATCTCCATACAAAATCGTTGTTTGTTTGCTATGGGCATAAGCTGAATAAGTGTCAATAAGAATTAGGACTACATAAAATAGGGTACTGTGTATGATTATAATTATTAATATGTGCAATTAATAGTACAATACAGTAACAATAATATAAAGGATGTTTGTTGAACATGTAATCATAACATAACACAATCAGCCAAAGTAGGTCAGTAATCAACTGTGCATGTAACTAAATATTTAATAGATATACTGTTTTTTGCTTGCATAGTGCAAATTGTTATCTCATACTCATATGGCTCCAAATTATGACATATACTTCTGGTACTTCCAATATGTCAGAACTTAGAGCAATATGGTCCAGTTAGTTTCTATGCCAAAGTTTCATTTTTTTGTTACATATTGAGTACATATGTCACCGATTTTCATTTGATAATGTCTTCTATATGATTATAAAAATTACATTTGGAATTTTGGTAGTTAAGTAAGTGATGCTGAGTGATCAACACAACATAATGTTTTGTTGATCACTCAGCATCACATTGCACGAAAATCTTAGTACCTTCTCAGTTCTCTAGAAATAGGCTTCAAGTGCATGAAGTTGCAGAAGCCACTGCGGGTGCACTCCCCCATCTCGTACTGGCGGCAGCACGCTTCACGGAAGTCCGTCACAGGCGACAGCTCCGCGTACACAGGACGACCACCAAACCAACGGTTGTTCAAGTCATTCACTGCCTTCTCCGCGTCCTCCTCGCGACGGAACTGGAATAGAATGATTTAAAGAATTGTGAAATATTTATGTTAGCAAGTTGTAGATGTCACCGGAAAATTGCAAACGTCGTCGTAGAATTGTAAAATATCGCGTGTAATTGTAAAATATTTTTTTCTTAATAAGCCACGGACATATAAGAAACTATTGAATTCGGGTGGGATTTATTGTATATGAAACAATATTTTCATAATATATCAAGAAATCATAATCTAATCCTTATAATAATTGTGAGTAATTAAATAGCCCCCTATATTAGTTTATAGTATAAAACTCTGTAAATTAAATTAATTTATATCAAACTATTTAAAAATCATCTTCACCAGGGCAACATTATACTTAGGGTATTTCAGTAAACCCATGCATATATAGAACTCACCTTAATATAAACATTGCCGACTAAATGGTCACCTAGGTTGTCACACACATTCATTTCCTCAATTTCTCCATATTTGTCTTCACACTCAACGAAGACATCTTCAAAGAAATTGTCATAATGCTCCTGCATTTCTTCATCAGACACATTGGCCACAACCACTAGAAGTAGTAACAAATTTGAAGCAGATATAATATAATATATATGAATGATGGAAGCCAGTATTTTATATCTATCTTAAATTAAAAAAGCTGTTGTGTTGGTTAGTCTGTTTGAACATACGGATCTCTGGAACTACCAGTCCGATTTGGAAAAATCATTTTTACATGATTGCCAGATTCAAGGCTATACGGAACCAGGTTAAGGACAAGATGAGGCCGGTGTCTCCTAGCTGACTGCTCTGAGAAGAAAGACCAAAACAAACTCAGAGGTCAGTCTCTTTAAAAGTCCAAACAATCGTACTGGTGAAATCGTTTGAGAACCATGTAGGTTAATGTCTGAAGTGGTATTTTGAAGAAAGTACCACACAGATTTGAGTGGACCTGTCCTAAGTTCTAAGTTTGAGCTACACATTAACTGGCAAATGTTATTGTGTAGCTCAAACTTAGAACTTTAAGGAGCTCAACAACCTGATGAACAATAACAAAGTAAGGACATTTGTGTAGAATGCATAAAGAACTCAAATTGCCAGAGTAACATTAAATGAAATGAACCCCTAAAATAGCTATTTACATGGTCCCCATTTTTACAATATGTTATATGAGGACCATACACATCAGTGTCTGAAATGGTTTTTTGAGAAAAGAACCACACAGATTTGAGTGGACCTGTCCAGTCAATGCAAGCCTTGTTCAATAGTAGATTACCTAACCAATAAGGAGCTCAATGACTCGACAAACAATGCCAATGAAAGGACATTTGGGTAGGCTACAAAAGTACTTAAACTACCAGACATCGTTCAAAATACTTAAAAGAGAAAAAAAGAAAATAATAAGCTTAGATTGGCAATAATTACAATAACAGAAACATTAACTTACAGTGACTGCCATCAGCAGACTTGGCTGAATTCTGAGGATTTACATACAGATTTTGTAACAGCACAGTTTGCGAAAATGTTGGTTTGTTGTGAATACGGGAGCAGCGGTCCCCATGTCGGCATGCCCCAATTTTAAAGTAGAAGGAACAATTGACTCTGAAATTAAAATGACATTAACAATCAGTACAATAATAAGAGTTTTAGGTCCAAATGAAGATTACCAGATGTATCATTAGTCCGCTAGCCAACTAGTTAAAAATATATTTTACCATAGATTTAGGCATGAGCCTACTTAATTAGATAGTCTACAATAAGCATTTCAAGGAAGCGATAACAACACAACTTCATATACATCTCGCAAGATTTTGCATTGAACTAATCCACCATCATAAAAGCTAACCTCTAAATTATTGTTTTTAATTTTTTATTTGTAAGATATATTAGCAGCATCTCAAACCATAAGTACAGACTTTGGTCAGTGGGTCGTCTTAGTAGCGGGAAAACAGAATCTGGAATACTTACTTATCCTTTTCAGTTCCAAATATAGCAGCTAAATACTCTGCCATTCTGAAACACCGACCACCGCGGCCGCGCACTCCTTAACAGCGAAAGTGAATAAACTCTTCTGGGATATAATTCGTACCACCTGCATATAAACTCTTACGAGAAATACCTAGAAGTTAATATAATCAACGCTGTAGTTGAAATTACTTTATTTCATAAATCCACAAATGAATAAATTCAGCATCAAAATCACGATGACCATAGACTAATATAATAACGATGACCAAGTCACCAAGCCGTGAATGAATGAATGAAATGAATGAATTTAAGTTTTTTTTTTTTAATCTGTATACTCTACGAAAGGTTTCTAAAGAACTAGCTTCTTCCCGCGACTTTCGTCTGCGTAGACTTTAGAACTGCCGCGCAACTTTTTTGCCTCATTATCTCATCCTTGGAACCGCAACTTCATGTTTTTTGGTATCCAGATATTGTGAGTATTTGCGGTGTGCTGAAAGTAATATTTTAGCCCCAAAATTACATTGACATGTTTGTGATCTCCTGGTAATTGTGAATCTTAAGCGCTCACGATTCCTGTCAAAAAAATACTTTGAAATATTTTTGGTCTCCCGGTACTTTAGAATCCTATCCGCTCACAATTCCAGCCCCAGAAATATTGCGACATGTTTCTGGTCTCCTGGTAATTTTTATTCTTTAGCGCTTATAATTCCAGCCCGGAAAAAACTTCGGCATGTTCCTGTTCTCCTGTTACTTTTGAATCCTAACTGCTCACAATTCCAGCCACGAAAAAACTTCGACATGTGTCTGCTCTCTTGGTACTTGTAATTCTATAGCGTTCACAATTCCAGCCCAGAGAAACTTCGACACGGTCGTTTCTGTCATATTTTTAGCCTCAAAATTACTTAACATTTTTCTGTTTTCCTGGTACTTGTGAATCTTTAGCGCTCATATTTGCAGCCTCAAAATTACTTCAACATGTTGGTTCTTCTACAGGTACTTATTAATCCTAACCGCTCACAATTTTAGCCCCAAAAATACTTGACGTGGTTCTGTTCTTCTGGTACCTATTTTTGTATCATAACCGCTCAAAATTCGGGCGCCGGCAATACTTCAACATGTTTCTGGTCCTCTGGAACTTTTGAATCCTAACGGTCTGCATATAAACCCCCAGAAAAACTTCGACATGTTTCTGATCTCCTGGTAATTTTGATTTTTTCGGCGCTCTTGATACCGGCCCCGAAAATACCTCGACATGTTTCTGCTCTCCAGGTACTTGTGAATCTATAGCGCTTATAATTCCAGCCCCACAAAACTTCGATATGTTCATGCTCTCCTGGCATTTGTGAATCTGTAGCGCTCGTAATTATGGCCACGGAATACCTCGACATGTTTCAGCTCTCCTAGTACTTGTGAATCTATAGGGCTCGGAATTCAAGTCCCGAAAATACTTTGACACGTTTCTGCTCTCCTGGTACTTCAGAATCTATTGCGTTCACAATTTCCAGCCCCGAAAGAAAATATTTCGATATGTTTCTGCTCTCCTAGTACTTGTGAATCTTTAGAATTCATTAATTTAGCCCTTCAATCTAAATCACTCATAATTTAAGCCCCAATAAAACTTCCGAGATATTTCTGCTCTACTGGTACTTGTGAATCTGTAGCGCTTGTAATTCCGGCCCCGGAATACCTCGACATGTTTTTGCTCTCCTGGTACTTGTGAATCTTTAGCGCATGGAATTCCAGTCTCGAAAATACCGTCGACACGTTTCTGCTCTGCTATAAAAAAAAACTTTCCCAAAAATAATTTGACATGTTGCTGGTCTCCTGGTACTTGTGAATCTTTTAGCACTCGTAACAAAATTCTAGCCCGGTAAAAAAATTCGACATGTTTCTGTACTCCTGGTACTTTTGAATCTGAAGTACTAAGGCAGCAGAAACTTTGGACTTCCACTTCTTCCTCTGTCTCCATTAGGTAATGTATTTTACCGGGATAAAAAGTAGCCTATGTGTTATTCCAGGATGTGACCTACATATGTGCCAAATTTCATCCAAATCCCTTCAGCCGTTTTTGCGTGATTGACGGACAAACATCCAAACATACAAACATAAAAACTTTTATAATATTAGTAGGATAGCTGTTCTAGAGACGAGGAGAACGATCTAAAGTGGGTGATAGACGTACGAAATTAGAGTACGCGGTTTGTAAGATCGCGAACTTACAGTACGAATAATTTATGTTTGCCCATGCGGTACGTCGCAATCGATTGCGCAGAATGCCAATTTGACAAGAAACATAGAACAGCGCATGCGCGGGTAGGTCGCGTATGCAGTCTCAGTCCCTCGTATACGTTCGATGTATACTTGTGTGATTGTGTCCCGCTTACTCATTGCAATAGGACTGGCGGTACGAAAAGTGTTATTGTTTTAAAATATTTATTTTGGTTTTACTTACTGTTTCATTTGTGTTTTGTGTGTTTTTGTGGTGTATATTATGTTTGTTGTGTTACTTTGTGACCTTGTTATTGTTACTGGTTGTGTTTCTTACTTGTTAATTATACAAAACGTATAAATCAGAAAAATATACTACGAACGTAACACTTTTTTATGCGATGGGACCTGCGCGGTCGTCACTAAAAGCTAACTTCGCATGGGCAAACATAAATTATTCGTACTGTACTCGGGTTGAAGTCGGTGATACACGTAAAAGCTTGCTTATTACTCTGGTACCAGGGGGAGCGCGATGTCGTGAATGGAGAGAATTTTTTGTAACTCAGGAGTAATGTTTTATTATAGCCAGATAGGGTAATCATTTTAGAGAAGCAATTTCACATTTTAAAAGCAGTTCACATTAGTGCCATAATTTCGGCACATAATATTTGATCGACTCCAGAACCTGTAAAGTGGGTGATAGGGGCGGACGCGTAGAACAAAAGGTCGTCGAGAGCGCGTACTGGATCACCCGTCTATCACCCACTTTACAATCGTGTTCCTGAAACAATCAAGAATTAAGTTAATAATTAGCGTGAATAGCTTCGAAAATCATTTTTGCTACAAAATAGTATCACAAAACAACAAAACAAAACAAAGTTATAGTTCACGGCTTGCGGGTCAAGGCGTTGACAGACGTGCGAGCTGAGGCGAGCTACGAGCAAAATTTCAAACCTGTTGGATCGCCAACGAACTTACTCGTCGAGTCATAAGTACGCGCACTTACGGTGACACACGAGCGAAAAAGGTCATCGAGCCAGGAGGCGCCGCACCGTCGAACGAAAATGATTGTGAAACCGCGCGTTCAAACATACGGAAACCTTCTGAATGTCCTATTGAAGGGCGTGCGATCCTACGATGCGACCAAATTTTTAGTTTTCGTCGCGCAACCATCGACGCATCGTATTGATCGGACAATCGTCCGATCAAACATACTGACCAGTACTAAATGTCCTCGTAGTAGTTGATCGATAGTGTAGAGGGGCACTTCGCTTCGCCTCGTGCAACTTCGCCTCGCCTCGGGCGATTTCTAGTTGTTGTCGGTTTTTGCGCCCGAGTCAAAGGACTCGAAGTGTCACGAAGTTCGAACACGAAGCGTCTAACCACACTACTCGGCTCACTTCGGCTCACTGCGGGTCGCGTCAGCCATAGTAAATACGCACGTATTTTTATCACGCGAGAGTACACATTGGAACGGCAGTTGCCACATGAACGTTATCCAACGGGGGGAACGGGCGACTGAGCTCCTCGTGAAGTGCCGAGTGTGTGGACACCACAGAACACAATAACCTAGCGGGTGGACACGTACTTCGGACTTCGGTCAACTTTGCCTCGTGCAACTTCGCGAGTAGTCTGGAGGACGCTTTAGGCTATGGTGCAAGTCTGTGTTTATAATCTATGGTCTGTGTCATTCACGTTCATCACGTCAGTCACGACACTAACTCACTTTTTAATTAGTTATCACGTTATCACACCGTGTGCTTGTCAGTGCGGTAAATTTAAAAATAGTTATGTTGTGATGTTGTGAAATACATGTGTTTATAATGACTTTTAATTCCTCACTGGATAATTTCTGCGGTTCTACGTTTTGGGTTCGTAATTTAATCTTAGGTTTATGTAACAAATGACAAATTTGTAACAATGTTGTAGTTTTCAATAAGTACCTAGTCGTAACTTTCTTTTTAATTCTTTTTAAAAGTTGTTTGAACTTTTCGTTGTGTGAACTTTAACTTATCTTACAACATTGTATTCTTCAGTTTTACTTCTGCCAAACCACTTGGGTTAATTAAATAAATAAGACGAAGACTATTACAATAACAAATATTGTGCAATACGTTTGCATGGGTTAATTAAATAAATAAGACGAAGACTATTACAATAACAAATATTGTGCAATACGTTTGCAACAGTAGGTAACAAAAAATAACATCAACAAAACAAATAATTCTGAGATTCGAACAAAAAAAATCTAATGGAATCGTTACTTTTTGAATCAACTACTACAAATCGTTTTTATCTTCTATTCATTTTTCATATTCCAGAATATTACTTGTTAAAAAATTAAATTAAACAATAAATAAATCAACTTGGATAAAAAAGCTATTATATTAAAGAAAGCAAGGGTATTAATGTTGAGACCCAGAAACTGGGTTGCGGAGGTCAGATGGCAGTTGCTTCATGTAAGATACTGTTATAAACCTGCATCTGTTCAGACTTGAAGACCCAACATACCTGGGAAAAAACAAAAAATTGAATTGCTTATTCATAATTTGTCTAGCCTTTTCCCTACATTGGGGTTGGCTTCCAGTTTAACCAGATTCAGCTCTATACCAGTATTTTTGATAGAGTAGGCACCCTACTCTAGGCAGCCGCCTACCAGACCTCAACCCATTAACTGGGTAACACGGTACTTCTTGGCAAGACTGGAGTCAGATTTGCAATTTAAATAGCATAAAAAATTAAATGTTCAAAATTTTAATTTTATCAATATAAAAAACAGTAACATTTTTCTAATATAATTTTAGGACAGCAATGTCACATGGTATACAGACAATCCCGACTTCACCCCATGTTTTCAAAAGACAGTTCTTGTATGGACACCATGTGTGTACCTGTGGGTGGCAGCACTGATCGACATCTACCACATAGTGAGCAGCAAAGAGGGCAACATACCCTGGAACAAATTAAATATAAGCAAGCTCGTCATAACATGCCTCTTGGTAATATTACAAATAGTCAACTTGGTCCGAGTGACTTACGAATCATCCAGAGAAGGCAACAATATTTATGATGCTGATTTTTATGATCCTGTTGTGAAATTATTAACATTGGTGAGTTTTCCGTTTTTCTTTATTTTGTTTGTTTTATTTTAGTCAAAGAAGGCACTTAAAAAATCTACTTATAATATTTCATAATCTATACTAATACTTATATACTAATACTAATATACTAATCTATACTAATATTATAAAGAGGTAAAATTTGTTTGTAAGTTTGTATGTTTGTAAGTTTGTATGTAGGGGGTAATCTCAGGAACTACTGGTCCGATTTGAAAAATTCTTTCAGTGTTAGATAGCCCATTTATCGAGGAAGGTTATAGGCTATATATCATCACGCTAAGACAAATAGGAGCGGAGCATTAATGGAAAATGTGACGCAAATGAAGTTGCGCGGGTCAGCTAGTAATAATAATAATAATATTAGCGATTAGCGCGCCGCACAATGATTATCGATGTTACCATCCCACATGACGAGAATCTCGTGAAAGCTGAGAAAGAGAAACAGATAAAGTATCTCGACTTAGCACTCGAGGTTGTCGACATGTGGAATGTGGACTCGGCAGTCATTGTGCCGATTGTTGTTACGGCCAATGGCCTGTTGGCCAAAAGGTGTGCGTTCGCCCAGCGGAATGTTGTTGAATTAAAAGATTTTAATTATGCAGATATTTAGTGTATGACGTCGTATAATTGTGTATGGTATAAAAAAATTTGTGCACGCAGCCATTGTGGAGAAATTCACCAAAAACTGATTCCGCTGGGCGAACGTTGTCCTGGCGGAACTTTTTTTAATCCATAGACTTTAGAAGAAAAGAGATGTGTCCAAAAATTTGTGTGTATTTGTGTGTAATTGTGTATGTATGAATAAAATTAGTGCATGCATAAACTTCGGAGAAATTCAAGTTTCCGCTACGCGAACGTTTGGCCATTACCTAGTTTTCATATAAAGCGCTTACATAGAGAGCTGTAGATTTTTACATAAGTTGTTTTGAATTTGTTTATATTTGTTTAAAAAACAGATTTAGAAAAAATCGTAGGGCTTATAAGATAAAAATATAAACGTAAAATACGCTTATTAGGTCTTAGTTCTCTAAGTATGCACTTTGGGGTCTAGATTTTCACGTTTATACAAACCTTGTAAGTGTCTGCAACATGTTGCCAAGTATCAATGATGTTCCGTTAGTAATTAAAGAGTTATAGGACAATTTACCATGAATTGATCACTGTTTACAAAGCAGTCAAATATCACGACGTTCTAAAGGAATTGCATGGTAAAATGTATGCCAATAATTAGTGTATTCATTCAACTATTCACATGCAAAATTTCATGTCATTAAATTCAGTAATTAAAGAAAAACAATTATAATACTGACGAAGCATCGAAAACCTACATAACCCGACCAAGTTCAAATAGCTACAAAAAAGCGGCCGTGCAATATATTTAGGTAACATCCCAAAATTAACAGTATAATATCGGTATTGAATTGGTATAGGTGATAACACAATTGTTGTTTCGATATAATAATGTCATTTCGCTCATTTGCGACAAGGTCGACATTTCTCAAAATTGATGATTTTTTAGTTATCAATACAGTTGTGTTGAAAAAATTGCACTCAGTTTACTGTAAAAACGTCATTTCTCTAAGCTCTATAGTAAGAGAGAGAGAGCAGATATTCACAGTTGAGCCGTTATAGTATTGTCTCTTTCGTTTTGGTGACTTGGGGCAACAACGACATTATTCAGTTGTGATGTATCAGTGCATGCGGTGGGTTATACTTGTGCTCTTGAAGAACGACATTTTTTACGTAACAACGCTCTTGCTGGTAAGTTAAGTACAATTGATTTTAAAATGCTTTCATGAATAACGTGTTTAGTATAAATGTGTCGTTAATGCCGACTATATTTGAACAAATCAGTGCACGTATATTTCGTATTCTGACGATATTGCTGAGAAAATTAACAACCATTGGAGTATTATTATGAGTTATGACGTTGTTGTTAACAAAGGAAACAATTAATCAATATTAAAAAAAAACATATCTTCACTTATGTCATTACACTTTAAAATAATTTGCGTTATTTATGGTAAAATGTTGCAACATTTCGTAATAAAACGTTTTAGACAATAATTCAAGACACATTTTCTCATTTATGTATTTTTCTTAAAACTTTTTATTTTGCATTTTTAGGTAACAATGGCGTTTCCAAGTACCTCAAGAGGCAAAAAAATGGTAGCATTTATTGACAACCATAATAATTCACCCAATGAAGTGGTTACGCCTAATAAAACCAGTGTGTACATTGGTTACTTTTGTGATTATATTTTTATCCTCGCATATCTATCATAAAATTAACTTAATACTTTTCAGGAAATGACGAAGCTAACCAAACATCACACGAGATGAGAAATTTGACAAATGAGTGTAGTTCTTCTTCCAGCTCGTCATCTGATACGGATTCATCAGATGACACGTTTATATAAGGTATATTGTAGTGAATCGAATTTGCTTATTAGGATCTTCAATTAAATACTTATTATGATTACTTATTTTGCAGGGAGTGAGTGATTCTGTAAAAGATCCGATGGACACACCATCTGATAGTGCTGAGTTGATAGAGACAATTGAGGATTCAATTCCATTACCGTCTACTTCAACGGCAGATAGACTCATAACTATTTCCGAACCATCTCCTCTGCAGCGAAGTGCTGAGTTGCCAGTTGAACAGACAAGTGAGAATTCCATTGCTACTGTTGTCAGTAGCAATAGAATTCTCACGCCCAGTAGTTCTAAATTAATAACTTTCTTTCATCTTCAGATAGTTTTGATTTACACTGTAACCGGCATTTTTCTCCGCATGGCTCTTTCATTTTTCTCTCTTCTTTTATTTTATTGCCAGCAGTTTTATAAGCTTGTCCAGTATTCCGCAGTATTTTTTTCACATGTCACATCCAATTTGCTCCATTCAAAACAATTTGAATAGCCTAATTCCATTGCCATCAACTTCAATGGAAGATAGGAACATAACTTCGTCTCCTGCAAAACCAAAGGCAAAACAAGGAAGAAAACGCAAACGGAATGAAGCAAATTGTTTAGATTAGATCCGAAATGTGAAAAAAATACTGTGTATACTGGAAAAGCTTATAAAACTGCTGGCAATAAAATAAAAGAAGAGAGAAAAAAGAAAGAGCCATGCGGAGGAAAATGCCGGTTACAGTGTAAATCTAAACTATCTGAAGATGAAAGAAAGTTATTAATTAAGAACTACTGGGCGTTAGGTGATAACAAAAAACACTGGGAATACATTTCGAAAAGTATGACGATCATTACACCAAAATATCGTTACATTCGTGAAGGTGGAGGAAGAAAACCTCGTCAAAAGAATCACGCATTTCGTTTCAAGCTGCTCAATAAATCGGTGAGAGTTTGTAAGATTTTCTTTAAGAACACCTTAGGTATTAATGACCGGCCAATTCGCACCGTTTTAGAAAAAGAAGACCAAGTGGCAAATAGTCTTTTAGCTGATGAAAAATTCGGTAAACATGATAAACAAAAACATCCACGAGTTGAAGAAGCTATCAAAAATAGCATACGTGAATACATAGACGCGATACAAAAATCGAATCGAGAATTAAGATTGGATATATAAAAATTTTGAAGGTTGGCAAGGATAAGCCACGCGTATTATTTTACAAGAATTCTTACGGAGGAGAAGAATTTAAAAAAGCAGAAATTATCAGAAAAAAGAAAAGGATTGACGTAAACGTCAAGAAAGCTTATGATTGTTAACCAGGCATATCGGACAGAAAGAAAGCAGATTTGTTGGAATTGTTAAACAAAAACCTAATTCCACAGATTATGTCAGTATGACTTTGTGATAATAATATTAATTACTTATTCTATAACGATAACTGTTAAGAAAGTTGATTTTGAAGACTGATGGTGTGCCATTTCAATTTGATAATTTAGATTTAAGCGCAATACCTACCGTTGATTTTTTGTAAAGATGTTAACGTGACTATGTTGTAGTTCACTTTTGGTTCCTATATTAATAAAAAGTTTATTCAATATCGACATATTTTGTTATTATTACCTTAAATATACCTCAAATGTAAAATGATTATTGAGTGTAATGTCATAAATCAAAATACTACAAAAATATTTATATATTTATCAGCAACAATGACATAAGTAGTACCTTGTTGCGGAAAAAATAGCACAGTATGTCTTGTGCGCTGTAAACATAAGTTTTAATAATTTTACAGAAAACTATAATAAACACACTATATTTTTGTCTAAATAAGTTACCTAAGAAATCAATTATTATGGTATAATTTTTACTTGAAACTTTAAAATTGCTCTCCTGTAAAATGATGTTTTTTGAGAAATGTCTACCTTGTCACAAATGAGCGATTTATTTTTGTACACTTACTTTTTTAAATGTATTTGACTATGACAGAAAGTAGGTACTATTTACGTAGGTACTTTATTTAAGTATGCTTTTGAGACTTTAGATATAATCTAGATATACCTATTATTTAAGACAAATAAAATTCATACAGCTAATTTCTATTGAAGATTTCACGGATCAGGATTCTAACTAAGTATAGACAGACCCCTTAGGGAAATTAAATAATTACCACATGTAAGTACCTACTACTGTTTAGATAAATATTTATCATATTGTAGCTTATTACACAACACATAGCTCGATGCGCCTCTGGTTATAGAGGTGCTTCGATAGCTTATGTTATTCTATCGAAGATAGACGCACTGCGGTCAAAAGGTGTCCAATTGAGATTGCAATGGGTTCCATCGCACATTGGGTTGCGGGGCAATGAAGAGGCTGACAAATTAGCAAAATACGCAGTTAAAAACGGTAAAGAAACTTACTTTAGTTTGGACTATTCAGAATATTTGCCTAAATTTAAAAAAAAATGTTATGTGCTTTGGAAAGAATATTTTAATAAACGATTATTAGAAGTTGGGATATGGTACAAAACAATCCAATGTCAGCCTCTTTGTGTGCCTTGGTTCATAGATAGCAATTTAAGTAGAAAATTAGTGGTTACTGCTCACAGACTCAGATCGGGACATATTCCATGTAATAAATTTGCGTTCATGATGAAGAAAACTACTTCGCCCAATTGTGAACAATGTGGGGTTGTTGAAGACTTACACCATTTATTGATGGAATGTGTCCGATATGAGTCAGTTAGAAATAATTTAATATCAGCTTTGAATTTGAACAAGACTGACGTAGGTATTTTTCATAAAATCTTGGCCCAACCGAATGGAGTCGATGCGAAAGTTTTGTTCGAATTTATGGCCCACTTATAATTGCCCATATGTATATTTAGGGTATGATGGGACTGGCATACGCTATGCGTAAAAGTTCCTTTAAAAAGATTAAAAAAAAAAAAAAAAGCTTATTACACTATTTAACCAATGGACTAGGCATGCACGAGGGTTCCCCTTTGCAACTTTAGTGGATCAAACAATCTAATAACTTAAAAAAAAACTACTTCTTGAATCGATTTTTTAATTGATGTATACCGTTGTACTGGTAGTGACTTATGTATGTTGAGGTTAGGACATTTATGAATATTTTCTTGAAAATACCTTTTTTATACCAATGTTTTAGTTTATAAGCACTTTTTTAATGTTGATCAAATCTAAACAACTGAATAGTCTAGTTATGTGATGTGATTTTAATTTTTATTGAAGCTCGATATATTATACTTACCCTTATATTCATAATCGTTTATTAAACCTATTTTAGTTAAAACACATTTAAGTCTATTGCTGTCGTTGCAAGCGTTTGTTAACGTTATCATAATTACCTACTTACATAATTAAGTATTATATGTAATTAAAAATATTTTGTACTCGAATATTTAAATAGAGAAGTACTTGTTAATTGAAGATTTATTTTTATCGTAGATAGTGGCGTTATTATTAAAAAAATAATTTTCATTCAAGAAATGCAATTGTTTTATTTTTTCCTAACGCTTGTGTACGTAACTGTACCATATTAATAAATACTATATTGCAAGGTTCAGAACGTTTCTAAGATATATGGCACGGCCGCTTTTTTGTAGCCATCCGAACTTGGTCGGGTTATGTAGGTTTTCGATGCTTCGTCAGTATTATAATTGTTTTTCTTTAATTACTGAATTTAATGACATGAAATTTTGCATGTGAATAGTTGAATGAATACACTAATTATTGGCATACATTTTACCATGCAATTCCTTTCGAACGTCGTGATATTTGACTGCTTTGTAAACAGTGATCAATTCATAGTAAATTGTCCTATAACTCTTTAATTACTAACGGAACATCATTGATACTTGGCAACATGTTGCAGACACTTACAAGGTTTGTATAAACGTGAAAATCTAGACCCCAAAGTGCATACTTAGAGAACTAAGACCTAATAAGCGTATTTTACGTTTATATTTTTATCTTTTAAGCCCTACGATTTTTTCTAAATCTGTTTTTTAAACAAATATAAACAAATTCAAAACAACTTATGTAAAAATCTACAGCTCTCTATGTAAGCGCTTTATATGAAAACTAGGTAATGGCCAAACGTTCGAGTAGCGGAAACTTGAATTTCTCCGAAGTTTATGCATGCACTAATTTTATTCATACATACACAATTACACACAAATACACACTAATTTTTGGACACATCTCTTTTCTTCTAAAGTCTATGGATTAAAAAAAGTTCCGCCAGGACAACGTTCGCCCAGCGGAATCAGTTTTTGGTGAATTTCTCCACAATGGCTGCGTGCACAATTTTTTTTATACCATACACAATTATACGACGTCATACACTAAATATCTACATAATTAAAATCTTTAAATTCAACAACATTCCGCTGGGCGAACGCACACGGCCAAAAGCTTCCACGACCACCTGTCGAAGCTGGCGTTACGCAGTTGGGTAAAGGGCCTGATACAGAAGGCAGTACTCCTTGATACGGCTCGTATTGTGAGGAGGTTCCTTTCTCTGGGGCCCTAACCACCGGTAGCTTGGACCCTGCTCCCGACACCGGCGGACTACTATTTTTTATATTTTTAAATGTACCTATTTTTTAATGTGTTTTTTTTTTTTTTTTAAAGATATATTTAAAAATGTAAACAGTATGTGAATAAACGAAATAATAATATTATAAAGAGGTAAAATTTGTTTGTAAGTTTGTATGTTTGTAAGTTTGTATGTAGGGGGTAATCTCAGTAACTGCTGGTCCGATTTGAAAAATTATTTCAGTGTTAGATAGCCCATTTATCGAGGAAGGTTATAGGCTATATATCATCACGCTAAGACAAATAGGAGCGGAGCATTAATGGAAAATGTGACGCAAACGAAGTTGCGCGGGTCAGCTAGTATCTAATAAAAAGTAAATATTTCAAGATAGTCCATAAGAAATCATACATTCATTCCAACATGTGATTACAAAGATAATTTTCCTGTAAAAGCCAACAGATAAACAAACTTATTTAGTTTCTACTTCCAGTGTTTATTTTAACTTTCAATGCCTCATGCAAACAGAGATAATATATAACTTCCCCACTAAGTACTAACTACAGCTCAGGCTGATGTTATCTTAAGTCACTGGCTAAACTACTGAAGGCCTTTGTAATTAATTTTATCACAATTATTCTATTGAAAGGCATCTTAAAATACTGCCTACTTTGTGGACATTATGATAAAGTGGGTGTTTAATTCAGGATAATTTTAAAATGTGAAAACATGCGTAGCGACCCCTGTGGTAGCAATGTATGTGCTTGTTAATAACCAATAGAATCGGTGGAAATGCACTCTAAAGGTCTGTGGTGTCCATATCCATACCCACCAAATCTTAAATATATTCGGTAGTACCTAGGCTGTGCATTCATTTGTTTCATTCAAATAATCCAGGCCTGTGACTCACAGACAGACAAGCGAAAACCAGACGGTCGACAGCGCGGCGGCGCCCCTGGCGCCTGTTTGCTTTTCGGTTGGTTTTGCTATATTATCGCGATGCGGTGGCGTGGGCAGAAGTTATTAAAAGGGGGTTAGTTTCTCCAAATTCAAATTCATGCTCGATCGGACAGTTTTTTCATTTCACTAGCTTACTAGCTTACATTCTATGGTAGGTAAATACCTATGTATTTATATTTATGACACCGGATAATTTTAACTCCGTAAGATTGAAATAAGATTTGTTACAATTTAATTATTAGATTAACAATTTCTCGATTCATATAATTTTGAAAACAATAAAACCCATCCAAATTTAAAAGTTTCCATTGTATCTTCTACGGCAAATTGCAAACGTCGTAGAATTGTGAAATATCGCTTGAAATTGTATTTTTTTTTTCTTAGTAGGTACTAGGCCTCGGACATATTGAAAACTATTGAATTTGGGTGGGATTGATTGTATTCGAAACGATTTTTCATAATAATTATATCGAGAAATCATAATTTAGTAAAGATTTATTAGGTACCTACACCTACTTACAATCTTACGGTGTCTGCAATTTTCCGGTGACATTATCCTTTATCCGTATAATTGAATGAACCCTCCATTCATTCACACGTATATAAAAGACTTGTTTTGTTGTACTCCATGTAGTCTGCAGTTTACCAAGTAACTAATAATTACGAATGTAGATACCTACTAAGTAGACTTACGTACCTATTCAAGCCTGAGAATAAAGTCATAAAAAAAGTCATAATATGCAGGTATTATGACTTTTTTTATGACTTTCTTTATTTATATTTTTCCTGTTTATAGGTAAGTGTTACCTACAATTAATTCACCGCTTGTCACGAGACTTCGATATCGAAGTCACGAGAGAATGTGCCACCTGGTGTCACCGCATTATTACCAAATTTGTAAGATTGTAATATATCGCGTGAAATCGTAAATAAACCCTTTTTTCTCAGGAAGACACGGATATATTGAATTTGGCTGATATAAATGTATATTCAAAATTATCTGTTGACAATATATCAACAGTTGACGGGAGCGAAGCCGCGGGGGACAGCTAGTCTATCTTCTATTATAAAAATGAATCGCTGAATGTGTTGCTAAGCGCAAATCTCGAGAACACCTGGACCGATTTCGCTAATTCTTTTAAGTTGCCAGTTGACGGGAGCGAAGCCGCGGGGGACAGCTAGTCTATACTAATATTATAAAGAGGTAACATTTGTTTGTAAGTTTGTATGTAGGGGGTAATCTCAGGAACTACTGGTCCGTTTTGAAAAATTATTTCAGTATTAGATAGCTTATTTAATTTTATCGAGGAAGGCTACATATCATCACGCTAAGACTAAAAGGAGCCGAGCATTCATGGAAAATGTGACGCAGACGAAGTTGCGTGGGTCAGCTAGTAGTTAATAAATATTTATTAAGTAGGTAGGTACATCTTACGGAGTTTGCACTTTACCGATGATATACATAGGTCCAAATTTTTCGGAAATTCATTCCCCAAACCGGTCAATAGATAGGAAGTTCGCCGAAAGGTTTATTTTTGTTGATCGGAAATCCTATCAGGCACACGTCGAGCTCGGTCCTTAGAAATGTCGTCCAAAACCGTAACTTGCTTGCTTTGTAAAGAGTAAGTAGCCTTAGTCACTGAAAAAAAAAAAATCCTTATCTGAGTTTATAGACTAAGAACTTACTTGTATGTATTTACCCCGACACAATGTGGGCCAAGAGCTGGTTTTTACCCGACTGCGTAATGTGTTTATTACTTTTGACATTCACCGCCGCTAGTCTTTTGGGCATATTACCAGCTGATAGCGATGAAGATGAATTTTTAACCGACTTCCCAAAAAGGAGGAGGTTATCAATTCGGATGTATGTTTTTTTTTATATTTAAGTATTACCTCATAACTCCGACAATTATGAACCGATTTGAAAAATTTTTGTTTTAACTGAAAGGATATACTTGCAGATTGGTTCCATTTAAATCATATCAAAATCGGTTACGAGCTTTGGATTTTAAATCGAAATAGCTGGAATTTGACTATTTAGATGATTCTTTGATAATCGAAATTGCGTATTTTGCTTTTCTGCGATTTTGTAGAGGTGTTGTTAGGTGTGGGGCACCACTAAAAAGTGAAAAATAAAAAACATTTTACAAAAAAATACAACCGACTTCTAAAAAAAAAACACTACAAAGTAAAAAATAACTTTAATTTCGGAGGTCGGTGTCAAAATACGAAGAAAGTAACAAAAACACCGACTTCCGAAATTAAAGTTATTTTTTACTTTGTAGTGTTTTCTTTTTTAGAAGTCGGTTGTATTTTTTTGTAAAAAGTTTTTTATTTAATGCTATTTTTTGTTAATTGTAAGTTTTGTGTATTTTCTCGTATTAGTTACTATTGTAGGCCTAAGTACCTATATAATTATTTAGTTAAAGTGTATTCACTCACAATAATCATATTTCATTTGTTTATTTTTAATCACACCATGTTAAGCTCTAATATTGCTATTATCTACTACATCATTTTAGTTGAATAAGTTAGATTTAAGTAGAACATTGTCTCGTTTGTATTTTATATACCTACTATCTTTTATGCAGAAAGGTAGGTAAGTAAGTATCTAGTAGGTACATAGACAGAATTTACATGTTATCTTATCAAAGATATATTTTTATTTTGGGTAGTTACCCACTTGAGAAATCACTTCTCTTATTTTATTTATTTATCAAGTAATTCATTTTTATATATATATTTTCATAATAATATACATAAACTAGCTGACCCGTGCAACGTCGTCTACGAAACATTTTTCATTACTGCTCCGCTCCTATTTGTCTTAGCGTGATGATATAGCCTATAACCTTCCTCGATAAATGGGCTATCTAACACTGAAATAATTTTTCAAATCCGACCTGTAGTTCCTGAGATTAGCGCGTTCAACCAAACAAACAAACTCTTCTGCTTTATAATATTAGTATAGATATTATGAAAAAATAAATAAAGGTCTACCTACTACTTTTCCAAGATGGATGGAGTTACATCTGTTATCCTAAACAAGTTATTCTTAATAAGCTTAAATAATCCATTTGACCCATAACTAGCTGATGCCCGCGGCTTCGCCCGCGTGTATGTCGATTGACAAATGAGACAAACAATGATGAAACATTCCTCGAGGAACACTATAGAGTGGTTCTCGAGGCTCAATGTTTTAGTATTGGTGAAATCAGCATGGAAATCGGTGCAGCAGTTCATGAGTTTATCGCGAACAGACAGACGCGGCAGAGGACTTTGTTTTATAATAAAGAGAACAAGAGTTTCCCCGTTTTGAATAAAAAAAAAAAAAAAAAAAAAAATATGTAGTGATAGTGATGATACTAACATATAATACTAACATAGTTGTAATAATAAATGGATTGTAGTTTTCGCAAAAATACCTATCCTACGTGGGCTACGGTAGTACACTTAGGATATAGAGGTGCCCCACCAAAAATATTTGTTTCGGACAATTTTACTTTTAGATTAGATTTGTACTTGACAGATACGGAAATAAGTAGGTATCATCATCACTGAACCTTGGCGATAACAAGCCGATATAACCACGCGAAAATCAACTAAAAGTATAAGTAGTTATTCAACTCATTATGCAGTGTGCAGTACAATCTTCATGTGTTGTTAAAATAAAATTAATAGTCAGACGAGTGAAGTGACGAGACGTTCAATTGGCTATTATTATCTAGTAAACTGCATTGCATAATAGATCATCTACCTCAACAAGATATTATATGAATATGCGTCATGACTCATGTGTTTCCTTTCACATTTATTGACAAGACCGATGTGTTTCCTCAATAATTGATCTCCTTTGCAGATGTTATCAGTAACGTTATTATGTTACAATCGAAAATATGGCATCAAGACCTCAGGAGTGCTGTTCCTATTCTGGTTGTTCCTCATCCTGGCCGGTCTACCGCAGCTCAGATCTGAGATAGTGCACTACAGTTCAAACGTCGACGCGTATGCCAGATATAGTTTTGGTAGCTATATCTTGTACTATACGCTAACAGTAATCATGTTTATATTGAATTGTTTCGCTGATATGCCACCTAAAGATTCACCTTACAAGTATGAAGAGGTAACAATCATTTTTTAAACTACATTTATTCTCCATTTTTCGGTCTCTAAAACCATCTGCTGTATATCCAACAGGTTCAGTCCCCCGAGAACAAAGCAGGATTCCCAAGTCGGCTGACGTTCAGCTGGTTCGACCCGCTCGCCCTAACAGGCTTTCGAAGAAGTCTCAATATAGAAGACTTATGGCCCTTAAACCCACAATTGAGCAGCAAGGAAGCTGTGCCTAGATTTGAAAAATTCTGGCTGAGAGCTTTGAGAAAAAATGAAGAGTAAGTATTTTTTATTTATTCCAACAGCCAAACACGTTCTCGTGAGTTTCAAAATACAAATTTTAAAGTAGAAACCTGAAATAGCGGAGAAGTACAGAGAACCTGTATCTAAGAACATACATAGGTGAAAAAATAATTTAATGTTCAATGCTGGAATCGAACCCGGAACGTGTGGGCGACTATCGACGAAGCTATCGCTCATACAGTATCACCCCAATACCCCCACGGTCCAACCCTATAACCTTGGTAGGTCTAGGTTCCCAGTATCCAGTAGATAGGCCGCCGAATCGTTTTCAATATAAATAATGGAGTACTGGGTGGTCGTAGTTATAAATAGAAAACACGTAAGAAAGCAGTAAGTTCTACCGTATTGGAATGAAACAGCGTACCTATTTCATAATATTAAAACACATAGTACAATGTTTATGTGTCATATACTCATATAATGTGTAATCATAATAATATTATGAAATACCATACGGAGTTCCTTCAATTTACTTAGGGTTTCTTTTGATAAGTTATTTATTTGAAGATTAACATGCACTGGTTTTGCAGATAGGAATTACCTAAAATTATGTAATACGTAAGTAGGAAATCACAAAAGATAATTTGTTGTATTTTTGTGTATTCTCTATTCTCTATTAGGGGGTTTGGTTTCCGCAATTAGTCCTGATGTTGGACCATTGTGCGTGAGCCATGGCGGCCGTCACTCCAACCACCCAACCTCCCTCCAGAAACAAATCAGTTTTTCCGGCGTGTTCAGGACATCTGTGAGAAAATTCGGTGACCCTATTGTTTGCCTCCATATTTCGGCGACGCCCTCAAACTCAAGGAGTACGTGCGGTACCGTTTCCTCCCCCTCCATGCATTTTCTGCATAGAGGGCTATCCGTAATTCCCATCGTGTGCAAGTGTTCATTCAATGAACACTGCCCGGTGATGGTCCTTGTCACCATTCGCAGGCTGTCCCTATCCAGTCGCATAAGGCGCCTGGTCAGTTTCCGGTCCAGGTTTGGCATAGCTTCCTTGGACTGCTTGCAGCCTGGTGCCAAGGCCCACCAGCGTTCCGCTTGTTTGTGGGTGTGTTCACGCAGCCATGTGCGCAGTTGGACGAAGGGGAGTGGTACTATGGGTTCGGGTCCAACAGCCACAGCACCAGATCCCCTCCTGGCCAGTTCATCGGCCGCGTCATTTCCTAGTGATCCGCTGTGCACTTTTATCCACGGCAGCGTCACGGTGTTGCGGTTGGTCACCGTGACGTGTTCTAGTGCATTGTGGCATTCTTGTATGAGTTTCGAGGTAGTCTAGTTCTTCTTTAGGGATTGGAGAATTGAGGCACTGTCGGAGAGTATACGTGGGTGTCCGTGACTTTCCTGGCCTCTATGGCATGAACCGCTAGGATAATGCCCACGCATTCCGCCTGGTAGACGGTGTTGAGCTTACCTAGCGATCTGGATATTTTGATGTTGAGGTCATTGGAGTAAACTCCAACTCCCGTACCAGTGCTTGCCTTTGATCCGTCAGTGTAAATTCTTAGCTCTTTGGGACCTGAGTGGTCGTCCAATTCCTCTGCTAGGACTATGTTGTAATGCTTCTGAAAATGGTGCGTCTTTTGAGCTTTATCGTTGGGTGATGTCATCATGGGTTGCCGTTTAACAGCATCTTCCATGATGCGCGTGTGCTTGATTCTAGAGTCTGTACCTAAATTGCCAGATGTGCTGAGCCTGAAGACCGCTAGAGCCACCACCTCTCGCACTATAAGGTGTAGTGGTGATAGTCCCAGCATGGCCTGCAGGGCCGCAGTGGGTGCGGTTTTCATACTGGGCAAGACGTTGCAGTTTTTCGAGGTCTTTCTGTGCTGTGCTCAAGTCGACTAGAGAGACCAGACTAGAGAGCCAAGCCATATGTGATTATTTGTCTATTACCGTGGTGTAAAGCCAGTAGGTGATACTGGGACTAATCCCCCAGTTCCTACCTAGCATGCGTTTGCATTGCCACATGCATATACTGGCTTTTGTGGTACTGAATTCAGTGTGCTTCGCCCAGTTCAACTGCTTGTCCAGATAGGTTCCCAGGTATTTGGTTTCTGTTGAAAGGCTTACGGTGGTTCCGTAGAAGCGTGGTAGTTCTAGTGGTGGCAACTTCCTCTTTTTGGTAAAGAGAAGAACTTCAGTTTTTGGGGGGTTCACTGCTAGTTGATATTCTTTGCACCAGTCCTCTACTATTTTCAAGGCTTGGCGCATGAGGTTGCATAGTGTGTTTTCATGTTTTCCGTTTATTATTATGGTTATGTCTTCAGCGTAGCTCACGGTAAATTATTCTTTATCGTTGAGTCTTCTGACTAGGTTATCAGAAACGAGGTTCCATAATAGCGGCGAGAGGACGCTTCCTTGGGGGCAACCTTTCGCCACGATGGCACGTAATTGTGTTATTTATTGTGACTTGTACAGCTCTTTGCTTGAGCATGTTTATGATCCAGCCGCTCAGGGTTGTGTATACGCCGTGCCAACCAAGGGCCGCGCTGATACTCTTAAACATTGTTTTATCAAAGGCGCCATCGATATCAATGAAGGCAGCTAGTGAGGTTGAGGAGCACTTGTGGTTTATCGCACATTCGATCTTTGAGACTACGCTGTGCAGTGCAGATTCCGTTGATTTCCCCGTGCAGTAGGCGTGTTGTTGTCTCTGTAGCGGATATTTGCACATGGGCCCATCCCGAACGTATCTGTCACAGAGTCTCTCCAGGGTTTTCAGTAGGAAGGATGTCAGGCTTATTGGTCTGTATGCTTTGGGTTGTGTGTAGTCTGTTTTTCCCGCCATGCCAGGGGTACGTATCGGTGCGCTATACATGCTTGGCAGACTGCTATCAACCATGGTGTTATGACGCTCTCCCCCCATTGTAGTAGGGCGGGGAAAATGCCATCTAGACCTGCAGATTTATATGGTTGAAAGGTCTTTATAGCCCATGTTATCCGTTCTTCTGTCACTATATTACGTGCTGTAGACCAGTCTTGGTCAGTCAGTAGGGGTCAGTAGGGGCCCGTTCTGATTCGCCCGCCCACGTCCGGTCCTCTAAAAGGTTAGGTACAGTCTTGGAAGTGCGTTTCCAGAAGCACCCTACTTGTCTCGTGGTCTTTTTGTGTGTAGGAGTTATCTGGTTTTTTTTCAGTGCGCCGAGAGTGCGGTCGTGTTCAGTTGATAGAGTCTTCCGCACTCTAGCGGCCTCGTTGTTTGATTCTATGGATTCGCAGAAGTTCTGTCAAGCTGTTTTACTGGCAGTTCTGATTTGCTTTTTAAAAGTGTATTGAGTGGTTTAGTATGCTTCCCAGTCTTCTGAAAGTCTAGTGTTTTTTGCTCTATTGAATTGTTTGCGTAATGTACTTCATTCGTGAGTTTACTAAGCTCAGCATTCCACCAGGAGTTACCCTTACCCCTGGTGTTTGTTGGCTTTAGTTTGCAACAGGTGTGATACGCTTCTATTATGTAGTCAGTAAGTTTTGTTACCGTGTTATCTAGTTCAAAGGAGTCAGTTATTGAGGTTCGGTATTTGGTGCCTAGCTAGTAAAGAGGCTAGAAGGCGTTTAAATTCAGGTATGTTTGTAAGTCGCGGATTTCGCCGGGGTACGGGCTCTTTTCTGTTGGCAACTAAAGTAAAGCGAATTCTCATATGGTGGAGCAAGAGGGCTCGTCGGATACTCGCCAATTCGAGATAAGGTTTGTGGCATTTTGTGTAGCTAGAGTAAGGTCTATAATCGTTTGGCCCCTGGCAGTGACCCAAGTGGGTTCAGAACCACGGTTTACGATGTTAAGGTTAGTTGAGAATAGATATGTGGTTAGAGTCTCACCTCTGGTGTTCGACACTTCACTGCCCCAAAGTGGGTGGTGGGCGTTTGCGTCGGTGCAGATGATCAGGTCCAGGTTGGCGGTCTCGCAGTGTTGGACCAGATCAGTCATCACCTATGGTGGGCAGTCCTCGTCGTCGCCTGGCATGTAAGCCGATGCTAGTACGCGATCCGGGGTATCATTGTCGGTGTCTATTTATTATGGCAGGCCTTGATAAACAACAACGAATTTTTTAACGGACGAAATAAAATTTACGTCAATCTAATAATGTACAATACTTACATAATACAATACATACCTACTCAGACATAATGTAAATAAATAATCTCGCGCGTTTTTTCCATGGAGATAGCCAGAAACTTGAAAAATGAAATCTACTTCGCTTCGAACACAATTGCTCTTGCATTTCTTTTCCTTTTGTAAAATGTAGCTATATACCCCACCTACTTTGAAAACCATCAGTAATAATGATGACTGTCATATTCTAATAAGGAAAAAAGATTGTATTTACTGTGCAAGTCATTGTGATTTATGAAATAAATACTGTGTCATATAAGATAAGAATTACGCATCTGCCTATGTATTAATAAACTGGTAAGAGACCGAGATTTTATTTTCTGATACCAGCTGGCAATTTTTAGGGTCCCGTAGCCAAATGACAAAAAACGGAACCCTTATATATTCGTCATGGTCTATCTGCCCGTCCGTATGTCACAGCCACTTTTCTCCGAAACTATAAGAACTATGCTGTTGAACCTTGGTAAATGCATTCTGCTAACCGCATAAAGATTTTCACACAAAAATAGAAAAAAAGACATTACATTTTGGGGGTCCCCCATACTTAGAACAGCAACTCAAAAATTTTTTTTTCATCAAACCCATACGTGTGGGGTATCTATGGATAGGTCTTCAAAAATGATATTGTGGTTTCTTATAAATCATTTTTTTCTAAATTTAATACTTTGCGCGAGAGACACTTCCAAAGTGGTAAAATGTGTGTCCCGCCCCCCTGTAACTTCTAAAATAAGAGAATGATAAAACTAAAAAAAATATATGATGTACATTACCATATAAACTTCCACCGAAAATTGGTTTGAGCGAGATCTAGTTAGTAGTTTTTTTTACGTCATAAATCGTAAACCGCAACAGCTTTGCTTATAAATTTTACCTACAGGTTGGTACGGAACCCTCGGTGCGCGAGTCCGACTCGCACTTGGCCGCAGGTTTTTATTAATTTAACTTAGTTCTCGATTTTATAATAGCCTATTTGGGATGCATAATTGCAAATGGCTACTGCGTTATGGAAAAGACCTATTACTTGAACCAAATTCCTCTTTAAAACAGTCCATCAACTACTACTCACGCAAATATAATTTGTGGCAACACAGTTGATTTTACAATACTTAATATCGAAAGTAACACGACTTGTAAATTGTAACTTTGTGACCTCGCTTTCGTTTTCAATTCTTGGTTTTTTGTAACTCTTGCTGGGCAAATGTAGTGAGCTCTGAGAGTAAACTATTCAGTTATTATTATTAGCATAATATCCCGTCTACCTGCAGTTCAATGTCATGCTGATTACGTAGATAAGTATATGAACATGACCTTATTCATCAATTTAGCATCTTTTACTAAACGATTTGTTAAAAATCATTTCCTTTCTCAATAACGTAGCCAATTATTTATACTTAGCCTTTGCTTCACCGTATTGATAGTGAACGTATAGTTTTTGATCTATAGTAAAAGAATTGTAGCTTTTTATGCTAAAATGCCTATCCCTATTTGGGAATGCCACTCATAAGAAAACAATCTCTCCTTGTAAGAGAAAGGTACACACAGGTGCACAGAGGTAGGTAGGGGAACTGAACGAACAAGCCGGTACTCTTTATAAAACAGTAGCTTGAGCCATTGACACTAAAATACTCGAGTAATTTGTTTTAATTACTCTGATAGTCCCTTGTTTATGTCCGTCGTCGCGGAACCATTGCATTGTGTAATAATAGCTGTTAACTTTGCAGGATACATTTGTTCGATTGAATCAATTAAGAAGATTAACCCTTTAATAAAACCAGCATGATAGTTAAAACCCATTCGATCACAATGGCTTGGTTTTTGACAAATCAGCAATAGCCACATTGCATTGATCATACAGAGTAGTCGCATAAACGGTGATTTTCTTAGAAAATATAAGGCAAAACTCAAATTCTATTTTGTATTTATTATTGAAAGCTATTCTTATCACGGTTGTCCTACGCACTCAAAATGACAATTACCTAGATGTTATAAACATGGGCTTAGTTAGCTATAACATACCTATATTTAGATATATATATAATTCTACTGTACGTGTGTATGTCACTGAACTCCTCCTAAACGGCTGGATCGATTTGATTGGTTTTTTTGTTGTTTTTTTTGGGTGGCGCCCTGCATGGTTTAGATTCAAATCAGCCCAGCAGATGGCGCTGCAGTCGGACAACGTCTGTCGGGTCCGCTAGTGGATATATATATAAAAATCTTGTTATTATATCTATGATATTAGTAGGTAACATAACTGGCAAAAACTTATTTTTTTAAATACAACCGACTTCCAAAAGCAAAACACTACAAAAAAAGTATAAAATAGCTTTAATTTCGCATATCACAAATATCTGAATTGCGTTAAAAAGTTTACGTAAAACATTGTATCGGCCTATAAAATTTGAGGGTTTCCCTCGATTTTCATGGGATCACAATTGGCGGAGATATCGGTGAACATACTTACATAAAAAATACACCCGAACATAGAACCTCCTCCTTTTTGAAGAAGTCGGTTAAAATTAGGGGTAGGTTAGGTTAGCTGCCTATTCATTCGAAAATACAGCTTGATTTTAAATGACAATGATGAAAATCTATTTCTTAAAGTTATAATTATAAGTACACTGACAAACAATGCACAGCATAAACCGTTGCATGCCATTTTGAACAAAAGTTCCTTACACTTTCAGCGAAACACTACCTATAAAAGTAATTTTGATAATTCACCTAGAGAATGTATTCCTACTTAAATATTTTAGGGTGTACAACCAAGGTAAAAAATCCTCTAAAATAAAAACCACGAGCACGTATAACTGGTGGCTCATATATTGCGATCTCTTCCAGGCAACCTAGAGATAGCCTGGGCACGAAATTGGGTTTTTTTTTTTTCGATGAATTTGTCCTTGAATGTTACATATTTCTTCCTTATTTCCAGCAAAACCAATTCAGCAACCAGTGATGCTTCTCCTTCGGCGGAGAAGCAGAGTAAGAAACCAACGTCGATATTGCCAGTGGTGTGCCTAGCTTTCGGAGGACAGTTCTTGTTTGCCGTGTTTCTCAAGGTGATTCACGACGTGCTTATTTTCGCATCGCCTCAATTATTAAGGTAAGTAGAGCTACCTTGACATGTTATGAGCGACGAAATCAGTTACTGGGTGATTTTGTTCATGTGAGGTTACTGTCAGTTTCATATTAAGGCTGCCCTCAGTTGCCTTCATGTTATCTGGCATGATTTGACACAAACGCGAGGTACGTTGGACATTCGCTCAGTGGAAATCTGCACGCTTTTGTTTGTACTGGACAGGGGCCCACTCTCTAAGCCCGAAGTCCGTAGTTTAGCCCTTGGTGACGAGCGTTTTTTACTCCGTATCACCTACGGATTTAGGATTAGTCCTGAACCCGAACTAAGAATGAATGACAACACGATTTGACAGTAACTAACAATCCTGCCGCTCGATTCTGTCGACATCTCACCGTGTAGGTACACTTGGGTGCAGTGAACGACAACTGCAGCTCATTCCATCTTGTTTGTATGGTTTGACAGCTCACTTGTCGTTCATTTCGCCTAAGTTTTCACTTCGACATGTTTACAGAATCGCACTGCTGTTGTCATTTATTCTAAGTGGATAAATGTAATACGGAGTAAGGCCGAAACTACGAACTTCAGACTTAGAGAGTAGGCCCCTTCGTTCCTTCAGTATCAAAATATTGAATGCACCTTGCTTTTAACTTCGAACGAGGCTATTGTTAAAAAGTTTGTTAATAACATTTACCGATAGTGTCGTAACTTAAGTAATCAAACCGTTAAATAAGCAAAGATAATTATAATCTGTAACACTTATTTGTTTCAACATCTAGGCATTTTTCATTGCAGCCATCTCATTGGATTTATTGAAAGCGGCGATCAGCCTGTGTGGAAAGGCTACATGTATGCCGTCGGAATGTTTGGATGTGTTATCATACAAAGTATGTTCCTGGGACAGTATTTCATCAAAGTAGCCGTTGTCAGCATACAAATAAAAAATGCATTATGTAGTGTTGTTTACAAGAAAGCTCTAACATTGTCTAACGCTGCACGAAAAGAGTCCACCGTCGGAGAAATAATTAACTTAATGTCCACTGATGTAGACAGGTAAATATCTTTAACTAAACACCATTTTTTACCCGACTTTTTTCGCGCGCATGTTTCTTTCTTACCTCGTATCTTCCCAGTTATATTTTCTATGTATCTTCCAAACGGCTTCGATCATGGTGTCGTTAGATTCGTCTCAAAACCCAAGTGTCCTTGATGCAGATGTTTATATCTATATATATAAAAATGAAACCCGTTTTCCTTGGTCACGGCATCACGCGTGAATGGCTGGACCGATTTCACTAATTCTTTTTTTGTTGTATTTGTTATTATTAGGAGAAGGTTCTTACGGAAAAAAATATTAAGAAAATCTCTCAGAAATATTGAAAAATTACATTTAATTTTGCATATTTAAAAAAACGCGCGTAACGAATGTCAATGTCATTCACAGCCATAGACTATATAGAAAGAGCATTGTTTGTTCGGAAACGTGGTTACTTAATTAAATTCTAATTAATTTTTGAAAATAACTCGCCACTGAACAGTTATGTACTTATAGATAAATATTTTTAAATTATAGGTCAGCTATACAAAATAAAGTAGTGCATCATTGCTACACTAAGGCGGTACGAAGTTCGCCGGGTCAGCTAGTTGTTTATAAAATAAAACCAATATGACGGCTTTTTGACGCTACAATTGTAACTCGTTAATATTTATTTTTTAGCCAAACCTATCGAGAACGGTATAGATATATATATATATACCTATATTAAAAGAAATATATTTAATCAAGAAACAGTTTTTGTTCCTAAAAGTGTGCCAGTTTCGGCCTTATAATGCATTGCATAGTTGACTTTTTTGCAGTCGGGTTCTTTTATAGTTATATTTATTTGCTGTTGGATCTAATATATATCCACATTAGAAGATTTTATGCTAAGATGAGATTCTTCCGGCACTTGATGCCTATGATTTTAAACAAGATTTAGAGATAAGATAAGGTATTACACCTTAGTAGGTACTTACAGTATAACGCAGAACGATGGATTTGTTGAGACTATCCGACAAAAAACTAAACCTGTCAGTGCCAAAGACCTAAAAATTTTTGTATAAAAAAAAAAAACGATTGCCATGGTGCCAATAAAACTCACTTTAAGAGAGTGATTAATTCTGCGAATAGCGCACGACTGGTAACGGCATCGGCGTAAACGACGATTTTGGTAATTATTCCATAAAGCATAAAGTAGACTTTTCAATGTTCGGAGACTGAACGGAACGAATGACCTCGGAGCATCGAGTACAAAGTTTTGCCGATTAATGAAATACATTTGAAATATTCTGCCCAGTGGAATATCGTCCTCTGTCTTGCTAAACTAGTATGACTTCAGTCAAATCGGGATGAAAATACTGTGTAATTTTTCAGGTTTAGTAATTTGACCTTTGTGAACTTATTATGGTCTGCTCCGCTTCAAATTTCCCTGGCCCTGTACTTCCTATGGGGCGTGCTAGGGCCCTCTGTCATGGCTGGCTTGGCCGTCATCATCGTGCTTATGCCCATCAACGGGGTGTTAGCCGGCTATCAAGAAAAGATGCAATCCAGCTTGATGCAACAGAAAGATCAAAGAATTAAGCTTATGAGCGAAGTACTTAATGGGATCAAGGTAAGATACGTAATTACGTAACTACCCAAGCGAAACATTATCATCTTAGTCGAGTCAAAAAGAACACACACTTGTAACACAGTCTTGGAAGAATAAGTCAAAGATCGTGAACTGTATGAGTATGCATTGATCGCAGCTGAATCAAAGTTAACATAACGTATGCTATACTTATCTAATATGTAAGTTATAAAAATCTCGTGTCCGTCACACTAGGTTTTTGTTTGCTATCGAACTCCTCCGAAACGGCATGACGGCTTGGCGTTAAATCTGAGAATAGATCGTAGGGTATTTTTTTTAATATCATCAATCAATCAATCAATTCGTTTATTTGTGATACATGGGTTACATACAGGTGAGATTCACGACTGACCTATTACAGAATAACTGAGCGCTGCGCGCTTTTTGCCCCTCTCTCATCTCTAAAACGGTTGAGTGCATGAATAAATGTTCGATGTAAAAATTGTTTCAAATTTGACGCTCCACAATTTTTGATCCAAGGTGTTAACATCATTGGAGCTATAGAAACCGAGATAATCGCGAATAACCGATTTCTGTAACCTTTGACCTTCAATAACTTACGACACAGACAGGACACTTTTGACACAACATGTAGAATGCCGAAATGAAGGTGTATCCGCGTTTTCAGCTTATTATCTTTCATTCCGAGGTGAAACGCTGATTTGATTGGATATCTAGTGTTGATCTAGCATTGGCGTTCGTCTGCCTTATGTGCAGCGCCGTGGAAAAACGTGCCTCAACGCGAATTGTTTTAATACCTACCATCACGCTTATGTGGTTTCAACATCCACAACAGCAATGACATATTCATAACTCATACTCGGAAAGTAGGCCTGAAGTTGCCTGAGGAGCGGGTTGAAAGTATTACTTTGTAGCCCTAGGGAGAATCGTTTTCAACTGACAGCCGTCAAATCATAAAAACAATGATGAAAATGTTATGGCTGAATAGCTGGCCGGTCACAGAAAAATTAAAACAAAACAACAGTAGATACAAAAAACAACAATGCATAGTCGGGAAAGCGGCAATCCGATCTTTTTTTTATTTATTTATTTATTTATTTATTTAGACTTTATGCACAATAGTGGTACATGGGCGGACTTAATGCAACAAGGCATTCTAGGCATTTTTTTCGAGCTTTGTTCATACTTTTGTATAGCAGAGATTTGTATTAAGAGTCCTATTACATTTTTTACGGAAATTCATGATTTTTGACGCTGTAATTATCAGCAGCAGTAAGATATTTTAATTATTTGATCATGAATAACGATAGTGTCAGTCTCTTTCTTGTAAGTTAGAGTTACACATTTTCATTTTTCTTTTCGTGTAATTTACTATAAATATTTAACGAACTCAGTTTGCAAGAAAAAATGTCGGCGATGGAACTTTGACGGTCTAATTCACATTGTTACAATCAATTCTTTTAAAAGCTAAAATTACTAAAAGGTAAGTTGAATGTTTTACTTGTTTATTGGAGTTCTAGAATTTCTTTGAATTCCTTGAGTTTTCACGGAAAAAAACGTAAAGAAATCCTAATTTAAGCCAGAAATAGCCAGCGTCCATTATATTCCAAATAAAAACAATTTAATCAAATAAATTAATATGATATAAAATTTCAATCTACAATGAATACGTTTCATTAGTTTTCGTTTGGCAATATAATTAAACAAAATTACAATAAATAAAATTAAAGCACTATATATTCTGCGTCAATTCAGCGCGCGCGCTCCTCAGTCTCGCGCGAGCGCCCAAATTAACTATAATCCTTTTCAGACTAGTAAGTATCAAAATTGTTTCGCGGACTATATATGTACTCCCAACGCAGACCAACGTAACTTCGTCTATTGCAAACGAGCATTTACGATTCGTAATAGGACTCTTAACACGATGAGTTCATCAGATTTAGATTCGTGTTTTTATTTTTATTTCCTTGTATTCGTAGCACACGTGCACCTCGGGTGAAAGACTTATTTAGTCCCTCGAACTATTGGCGCCAAACGCCGTCTCGGGACGGAATCAGTTATTTTCACCCCTGGATAACAATGTACTATAGTGCAACTGCAAACACAAAAAGTTGGATATTTCTACGTAAAATAATAAAACCTTATTTTTCTCAGGTCCTCAAAATGTACGCGTGGGAAGGAAGCTTCCATGATCATATTGTGAAAATAAGAAACAAGGAATTAGGTGTCCTCAAAAAGCAGGCATTCTTAAATTCTGGAATGATATTCATATGGATTTGTACACCTTTCTTAGTAAGTATAACTACTGTGTTGATCTGTTGCTGAAATCAATGAAGTAAGCTAATTAACCTATTGAATATTGTCGATTAGGTATCGTTGATGTCATTCACATGTTTCGTGCTGGTAAATGACACAGAAGTGCTGGACTCTAAGCGGGCCTTTGTAGCATTGTCCCTTTTCAATATACTGCGATTCCCAATGTCAATGTTACCTAATGTGATATCGGATGTTATACAGGTTGGTGCAGTTTTGTTTTATTATTACTTGATACCTACTGAAAGCTGTCACATGTATTGATTTTTCGATTGCATTTACCTATTCCTTTAACCTAACCCAAATCGTGTGTAAACAGACCGCTGTCAGTATAAAGAGGTTGAACAAATTCTTAAACTCCGAAGAACTGGATGTCAGTGCAATTGAACACAATCCAGATGAGAGTAAGTACTTACCTTGTTTAGTAATATCTATGGATGGACCCTGTTTTAGGAAGTCCTACTCTTATTCATGTACAGCAACATGGAGATAAGCATGCAAGCACACATGTTATGTGGGCCTTTTATAATGTACTAGCTGACCCGTGCAACGTCGTCTGCGTAACATTTTTCATTACTGCTCCGCTCCTATTGGTCTTCGCGTGATGATGTAAAGTCCTTTCTCGATAAATGGGCTATCGAACACTGAAATAATTTCTCAAATCGGACCAGAAGTTCCTGAGATTAGCGCGTTCAACCAAACAAACAAACAAACAAACAAACTCTTCTGCTTTATAATATTAAGTATAGATTCAAACGAAATAACGTAATAATAAAACTCAATGTGTGTATGTATCTAGTGTTTAAATATGAGAAAATGTTTGTTTTTTGCCAGAATACCAAACTTTTTTGTTGACTGAGCTGTCCGGTTATAGACAGCCAACAAAAAAAATTGAGCAGACTTTGTATGTACGACTCTACGACTTAGCGCGTATATTTTAGCCTTTAAAAACAATTGAGTACAATTTTTAGAAGATCAAATCGTGATCGAGAAGGGCCACTTCACGTGGGGAGACGAGCCCGTAATAAAGAACCTTAACCTGCGCATACCCCGCGGTTCTCTGGTCGCGGTCGTAGGCGGCGTGGGCTCGGGCAAGACCTCTCTACTCTCTGCCTTGCTCGGAGACATGGACAAGATTTCTGGACGAGTTAACATCAAAGGTACGACTCCAGATAAAATCAATACCCCATTCATACATATCTATGAACCGTTTCCTAATTTAAATATAATCTTTCAGGAAATATTGCATACGTCTCTCAGCAGGCTTGGATTCAAAATGCAACCGTACAAAATAATATCTTGTTTGATCAAGAAATGGACCGAAGCAAATATAATAATATATTAGAGGCATGTGCGCTTGCGACTGATTTAGAAATACTTCCCGGAGGGGACCAGACTGAGATCGGTGAAAAAGGTATGAATTATTTATTTATTAAAACTTTATGCACATGTAAAAACCACTGTACAAAGCATTTTCTACCAAACAACCTTGAATTATTAATTTTGATTTGATATTCAAAGTTACACTCAAATGATAAGAACATCCAATTGTTCATGTGAATGTGTTATATTGGAATGTTTTATTATGAAATAGGTATAAACTTGTCTGGTGGGCAGAAGCAGCGCGTGTCGCTGGCGCGCGCGGTGTACTGCGACGCCGACAACTACTTCCTGGACGACCCGCTCAGCGCCGTCGACTCGCACGTCGGCAAGCACATCTTCGACAAGGTGCGTGTTTTGGCAGGGGCGTGCTAGGCATAAACTTGTCTGTGGGCAGAAGCAGCGCGTGTCGCTGGCGCGCGCGGTGTACTGCGTGTGCTGCGTGTAGCGTGATGCGAGAGCGCGGCGTGACTGTCTCTGTGCGCAGGTGCTGGGCCCCAGCGGGCTGCTGAAGAGCAAGACGCGCGTGTGGGTGACGCACAACGTGTCGTACCTGGCGCACACGGACCTGGTGGTGGTGCTGCGCGACGGAGAGGTGTCGGAGGCCGGCTCCTACCAGCAGCTGCTGGATAAGAAGGGCGCTTTCGCTGAGTTCTTGCTGCATCATCTCACGATAGCAGAGCGCTCGGCGTCAGCTGAAGGTGAGTTTAGCAGATGTGACTATGTATTGTAATCCTTAAAAAATATATTATTATATGATAAAATGTAAGCGCACGATTAGCAATCGCGCTTCCTAAATAAAGATATAGAAGGTAGACAAATTACTTAAGAAAATAAAAAATTACTAATTTATCTTAAAAACCTTCATAATTCAGCTGATGGCCTTACATTACATTCAGCATTCAATTTCCGTGTCCTAATACATTCATGCCATAAACCCGGGCAGATACTAGAGCTCTGCTCATTGAATCACCCAGTCATGGTCCATTTTATTTTGCCATTGAATGAATAGTTATCGTGACATCTGTTGTTCGTAGTCAGCCCAAGAACATAATTGTGGAACGCATGTCATGCGTGAAGGCCGCTAAGGAACAGCCACATAACTACATAATTGACCGTTTACTGATAATATTCCCGCAGATTTGGCAGACATCAAAAACGATTTAGAAAACAAACTTGGTTCGGAATTTCATCGTAAATTGCAATGGGCTCGTTCGCTGTCAACGGGGGCTTCGGACACAGAAACTGTGGATGCAGGTAAATCAAGTTGCCTACATATGTTTGCACTGTTTTAGTTATCAAAACAGAAATAACTGACATAAACTTACAGATATTTGAAGAAGAGCATGAAAATAGAATTTTGAGATCTAAGGATCTACGTAACCCATCGTTGAGAAAACAAAAGCGCCCAATGACAGGTGCAAGGCATGGCATGTGGAGGAGGGGATAACCCTGTGGTGTGAAGTTCGTGCTAATTTGCAAAAACGAAAATCTTCGATAACATCGAATCGTATATTTTTTCTGGATTAACTGTAAGGCTGGTTTCAGACCTTTCCGGGAGACCCGTACGGGCCGCCCGTTCGAGTTCTCGGAACGAAGACACACGCATTCTAGCGCCTCACGCTAGAACATTGTTTCAAAGCTGGTTCCGGAGTATCCATTAAGTTTCTATTTTTATTTGTACTACTTATATTTAAACTATTAAAATTGGAAAGAAATTATTTAGACTTCATAATTTTCTAGGCGACCGCGGTGACAGTGTTGCTAGGGAAAAGGTAGATAAAGAAAAGAAGCCCATAGACGAGGACCCACAGTTTGATCAGCTTATTGAGTCCGAGACTACTGAAACTGGAAAAGTGAGTTATTTTGTTTATTGGCATGGACTGTTATACTGTACAGCGATTATATCCGAAGCAAACTATTTTATTCAGTAGCCTAATGAACTGCGAAGAGGGATTGTCCTAAGCAATAAATACAAGCTTCGAAGTGACTTTTTTGGAACTTTTTTGAAGATTTATGCGATCAGTTTTTTTTTAAACATCAGTAAGTACATTATTCTGATTTTCGTTCGCACAGGTAAAAGGAGAAGTCTACGTACATTACCTATCAAAGATCGGTGTGAAGGCGGCCGTATTAACGATTGTGATGTATATCGTCCTCAACACGCTACAAATCAGCGTCAACTTCTGGCTCGCGATATGGTCCAGCGACGACAAAATGGTACGTTTTATACACTAGTAAAAAAAACGCCTGAGATTTTTTTATGACTTGAGATGAGTTCAAGTACGTACTTAAAGGTATACATAGAGTAATCCATAAATCCATTATGGTAATCCTTGAAGGGAAGATAAAAGCTAGGGAAACCGTCTTTTTGTTACCTCTTTGGATTTCTTTAAATTATGTACGTCACTAGCTGTGCGCCCGCGACTTCGTTCGCGTGGACGTCGGAAACTGATGTGATGTGTTGCATATTATACAAAATCTACGTTCAGTTACGTATCCTGATTTCTCTCAGAATTAAGAATATGGGAAGAGGGTACCTAATGCAGGGCACTGTATCAACTCTACCGTTTGAAATGCTGACCAGCCCAGGTAATCTCCTCGTACAAACCTTTTTTTAATCAAAATCAACAGTATGTACTGACTATCGAAAGAATTGTGGTGAATCAAGTTGATTCTTAATTTTGTCCAGCACAGTACTTAACCTTGAAGATCGACGCGTTCGGCTGTTTTAGTTTAGCCACTTGGAAGCATAATACCAAAAATACACCACTTATGATAGTAAAGCATTTAGTTTACCTAGGGTAGTAATAAAAGCTCCGACAAAGAAAGAAGAATTGTCCTTACTCAAAATATTAAATCTACTGCCTAAAATAACTTTCCGACAACTTTTGTTCGAATAAAAATGACGAAACGACCGAATGAGATACTGAAATCTTCGAAAAATAAACATGACTGTTTATTGCTATATTACTTTTCTACCAGCATAAATTACGTTCTACTGAAAACTACGATTTGTTATTTTTATCTTTACCTGCCTACTATTAATTCATAAATTACCTTTCATAGTTCATAGACTGTGGTGCTAATTTAACTGTAACATTATACTGAAAATATTATTCTGAGTGGTCATACAGAAACTTATAAAAAATATAAAAATGTTAACAATAACTTTGACTTGCATCATATATCTTGAATATTACTTACCACGGGTATGCTTCGATATCGGTACCTATTTCAGGCGTTAAAAAGTCAGAACAGTCGTATTCATGCTTTTATCTAAAACCAAGTAGACTTTGGTTTCCTAGAATATTTTACTATTATCCTGTATGATTATTCGACAAATTTCCTTGTTTTTTATACAGTCAGCGAGAACAAAGATAAAAATAAAACAAAACTCAGTTTATTGTGAAAATGTAGTTTTAATATTCCCTTAGTTGTTTATTGTACACTCTACCTAACCTAACTTACTGTTTTCTTTTACAAAAGCGATTCGCTTCTGGCACACCGCCGGCCGCTGCCGCGGCGCGCTCGCTTCGCTCGCTCGGCTCTTGCGTTGTTTGTCATACTCTAACCTAACCTAACCCATCGTAATCTAAGATTGCTGTCTGACAAAACGTCATTCGTCTAATAGTTGTGTGGCCTAGTGAAAATTTGCTAATCGTTAGTTGTCAAAGTGAAACATCGGCGAAACGGGCAAATGATAATCTGCCAAACAATTTTCGGCGAAAAGGCAGGATACCATTTTCATCATTAATGAAAGATAAAAAATAAATTTGATAACCAACAATGGAAATTAAAACAGTTCATGCAAGTTGTAAAAATATGACTATTTTGACAAAACCTCTGTTGTCGGCAACTTAGTAATTCTGTCGGAGGTTCAGTATTCTATTCGGAAGCATACAACATCTAATTAAAGAAATAACTCAAAAATACATTGTTTTGGAGTCTTTTCACACATTTGTTACTACAACTTTTCTCAATAGATGGCATTGCAAATATCTAGAGCCTCAATGAAAACAACCTATTTTAGCGCTCGATGAAGTTTCTTCCTAAACTTTAAAATTCGATATCTTTTGATTTTGTGCGTCGATTTTGATGAAATAAACGCTAAATGTTACTCCGGATATCAGCACTTAATATGTTTTACCTACATTTTGAAACCAATCCGTGGATTATGCGTGATGCTCCTCCAAACTAACAGACAAAAATTTCAAAAATTGCATTTTTGGGTTTCTATGTCTTTACAGACACGGCAACTCTACGATTTTATTATATGTATATATAATATAGAGTATAGAAGCTAGATAGATGTATAGATGTGCAAATTCTTAAACGAAAGATAAAGGAGGTCACTGACATGGACTTCACCTAGTGAAATAAGGAAAACTGCAAAAGAAATATCTACCTACTATACCTACCTACTTACGACAAATTGCTTATACGTCTTTACATGTGTAGGCTTTGGAACTTTTTACCTTTATTTATGAATAGGTATACAAAGAATTTTTTATAAAATAGTGTTCAAACACTATATTTATTTATTTATATATGCTCTATTGTAGGTACACCAAAATATAAAAACAAAGAAAATCTTAAAACAAAAATATATACAAATGGCGGCCTTATCGCATTCCGCGATCTCTTCCACAGGCAACCAGAAATGGAAACAGATAGCCTGGACATGAAATGGGGCTACACTTGGAGCAATGGGGAATACGCATGTGATTTTTTTATTTGCAAAATAAAATACTTATTTTGTCTAGTAAACAATTATGAAATTATTTTTTAAATACCTTCATCATTTATGAAGTCATAAAGCTTCAAAGACTACAGTCGATGTCGAAGAGGACAGATATATTTGTTTAAAATAATTGTATCTCGTTTGTTTTTCGAGTAACTTAGATTCTAATTTCACTTTTAGTATTAAATTTTCGAATACTTTTAGATAAACTGATCAGGATCATAAATACTTTTTTCATGCATATTCCCTATTATGAAGTTTAACAATTGTAACAGATAAAAAATATACATAGGTAGTAGGAACTGAAACATAATAGAAATAATACGATATACAAAAATATATACATCTTCTACTCGTATATAAAAAATTAATCCTTATTTCCCTTGGTCATCGCATCACGCGTGAACGGCTGGACCGATTTTGCTAATTCTTTTTTTTGTTGTGTTTATTATTGTCCGGAGATGGCTTATATGAAAGAAAAAAATAAGAATGTTGCTGTTGAGGAGCGAAGCCGTGGGGGACAGCTAGTTATGTATAAAAATGAATCCTTATTTCCCTTGGTCATCGCATCACGCGTGAACGGCTGGACCGATTCAGCAAATTTTTTTTTTGTTGTATTTATTATTGTCCGGAGATAGTTCATATGAAAGAAAAAAATAAGAATGTTGCTGTTGGGGAGCGAAGCCGCGGGGGACAGCTAGTTATGTATAAAAATGAATCCCTGTTTCCCTTGGTCATCCCTTCACGCGTGGACGGTTGGGCCGATTTCGATACAAAAATTTTTCTGTGTTTTTAGGGTTTATCTGAAATCAGTCTCATGTTTTATTTCTTAACCTCTTAAATTGATAGGTCTATCTATATCAGTTAATTACCTTTGGTCTTAGGTATGCTAAAATCTTACCCTTTATTTTTAACCGACTTCCCAAAAAGGAGGAGGTTATCAATTCGGTTGTATGTTTTTTTTTTTTTTATGTTTGTTACCTCATAACTCCGACAATTATGAACCGATTTGAATTAATTATTTGGATATACTTGCAGATTGGTCCCATTTAAATCATATCAAAATCGGTTAGGAACTTTGGATTTTAAATCGAAATAGCTGGAATTTGACTATTTAGATGATTCTTTGATAATCGAAATTGCGTATTTTGCTTTTCTGTGATTTTGTAGTGGTGTTGATAGGTGTGGGGCACCACTAAAAAGTGAAAAATAAAAAAAACGTTTTACAAAAAAATACAACCGACCCAAAAAAAAAACACTACAAAGTAAAAAATAACTTTAATTTCGGAAGTCGGTGTCAAAAACATCTATCTATTCATATAATAAAATCGTAGAGTTGCCGTGTCTGTACATTGAATATTTTCGCAAAAAAAAATACATAGAAATGTCAGAAAAATGACATAGAACACAAAATAGCAGTTTTTGAAATTCTTTTCTGTTTGTCTGTGCGTCTGTTTGTCTGTGCTTTTGGAGGAGCATCACGCATAAACCACTGATTGGATTCAAAATTTAGGTACTTTAAAATATTATGTGATAATCGGAGTAACATTTAGTGTTTATTTCATCAAAATCGACCCACAAAATCAAAAGATATCGAATTTGATGCAGCAAAATCAATTGTTGAAAATATAATTTCGCACCAGTGACTCTTGCCTTTCCCTTTCTATAATTAAGGATGTAATTTAGTTTAGGTAACGTTGGGGCTCACATGTCCATGAAGATAAATGCCCCTAAATAAATAAAGATTAAAAAAAAACTTCAGATACTTGCAATGCCATCTATTGAGAAAATTTGTAATAAGAAATGTGTGAAAAGACCCCGAAACCGAAACAATGTATTTTTGAGTTATTTTTTAATTAAACTTAAAGTGCGCCAAAAAAAAAAGTGAAAATTTTATTATATTATCATTATTTATCGTAACGTGTAAGCTTCTAAGTTCGAACTTATGAGTATTAAGACAGTTCAGTTACGTTGTAGATCGATAGATGGCGTTGTACTTATGACGCGTTTTTGTGAATCGCGGTGTTAAGATTCTCCGCTAAGCTTCTAAGTTCGAGCATATGAGCTGCCGTTAGCTGGTAGAGCGCTCACTGGAGGCTCCCCGTACGGGGACGCTGCCGGTGGGGGCAGCTCTCGCTAACGACGCAATACCCACCGGACTAGACGCCCGGACTTGACCCCACGTGGCAACGCCACAACCAGATGACCCGCCTTTCTATACAGGCGGCGAGGAAGCCACTGTGATACCAAAAAGGTAGAATCAGTTCCCTCCTGTTCCCCTAGGGGAATAGTGAGAAGACCCGGAGTGTTGTAAAGTCAGTTCAGATACGTTGTAGATAATAATATGGTACCTATAGCTATGGAAGTATGGGTTTGAATGACTAGATTTTTTTCGAATTATCGGGAGGAGAGAGTAGACTTGGGTCGTACTTGCAAAATCGAGTAGGTACCAGGTACCAGGGCGTCCAGGGCTCGGGATACTTTCAATTATTTTCTATATGGATAGGAAATTGACCCGTAAGTTTCTCGGAATAAGGAGCACAATCGCGTTTTCAAATAAATACCTTCTTTCGACGATTCAAGTTTCTACTTTCTTCTTCTATTTCATCCAAAAGCCCTGTTGGAAGAAAAAATACTTGCATGGGAAATTGAACCCTGACCTATTATTAATAAGGAGCACAATCGCGTTTACAAATAAATACTTGCACAGACAAACCATTAAAGTAAAAATACTTGCATACGAAATTGTTCCGTAGACTGTTACAAATAAGGATCACAATCGCGTATACAAATAAATACTTGCAAGGACACCATTAAAGTAAAAACCTACGAAATTGTTCCGTAGGTAGGACAATAAGGAGCATGATCGCATTTCCGAAAACTAACGCAGTTATTGAACTATTGAAGATTGTATTGAAAAACTACGTAGAATTTATGAATTTTGTAAATTAAATACCGCTACTCAGTCAGACCAGGTGGTAGGTAAGTAGCACGATATTAAATTATAATGAACGGAACCATTCCTTCCTACTTAAAAATAGGCTTAGGACTGTCAGCTGGGAAATATAATATTATTATTATGATTATTCAATGATTTTATTCAGTGGTCTACAATCAGCAATATTGTCAGTAAAAATCGGAGAAAATGTGTTTCTTTTTAGACTGTGCTGGACGAAATTAAGAATCCACTTGATTCACCACCATTCGTTCGATAGTCGGTTTTGTTGATTTTGATTCAAGATTAGTTTGTACCAGGAGATTAGGTACCTGGGCTGGTCGGCATTTCAACCGATAGAGATGATACAGTGCCCTGCATTAGGTACCCTCTTCATAATTATATTCTTAATTCGAGAGAGAGATCAGGGGGGCTACTCTCTAAGCCCGAAGTCCGTAGTTCTACTCTAGATTCTACTCCGTATCACCTACTGACTTACGATTAGTCCCGAACCCGAACTAAAAATGAATGACAACATGATTTGACAGTAACTGACAAATCCTGTTGTCATTCATTCTTATTGGTTTGGTTGCACGGAGTTGAATACGCCCGCAACTAAGCCCTAAACTACGGACTTCGGGCTTAGAGAGTAGCCCTGGATACGTATAACTGAACGTAAATTTTGTATATGCAATCTATACTAATATTATAAAGCAGAAGAGTTTGTTTGTTTGTTTGGTTGTACGCGCTAATCTCAGAAACTACTGGTCCGATTTGATAAGTTCTTTCAGTGTTAGATAGCCCATTTATTGAGGAAGGTTAAAGGCTATACATCATCACGCTAAGACAAATAGGAACGGAGCAGTAATGGAAAATGTGACGCAGACGAAGTTGCGCGGGTCAGCTAGTCTACACTAATATTATAAAGAGGAAAACTTTGTTTGTATGTTTGTTTGTTTGTTTGTTTGATTGTAATGAATAGGCTCAAAAACTACTGGACCGATTTTAAAAATTCTTTCACCATTCGAAAGCTACATTATCCATGAGTAACATAGGCAATATTTTATTTTGGAAAAAAATAGGGTTCCGTAAGAAATTTGGGTTTTTCGGACACAAGGTGTAAAAATCAACCAGAAAAGTTACTTATTTTGCGTACGCTGCCTAAACTATAAAAGATAGAACCATAAATTGTTCTAATTAATTGTAGATCTTACAAATATTCACAAAAAAGTCCGCGACACACTATACCTATCTATGTCGAGTGAGGCACAACAACCATTTTTTTATTTAAAAATCTAGATTTTTTTTGGACTACATTTAAACGCGTTTATTTTACTCATGCTATTAATCCTTATCAAAATAAAGTATTTCATCACTAAGTACAGTTTATGTAGATAATATTTGGTCTCTGAATGATTAAAATCGGACGTTTGGTTTCGAAGTTATGGCGAAATTAAAATATTACGATTTCTGCTGCACGGCCCGTTGCGAAGTGGACGTCACCAAGGCGGGGGGTGCGCGTGCGGGAGGGGAGTTTAGATCTATATGAGTAAGGTACCCGCGCGGCTCAAACGCGAGGTAGGTAACAGTTTTTCTGTAGTGTATTCTAATATCAGCATTGCACCCGTGCGAAGCCGGGGCGGGTCGCTAGTTATAAATAAAATACAAGGTGCCATTTTAGTCTTCTTACAAAGGCGACCCACGTAATGTACCCGACATAGACTACCTCTAGGCACGATTTTTTTTTATAATTCATTAAGATAGAAGGTACAACAAAACTCAATAATGCATAAGAATAATGAAACACCCTGTTAATAACGTTTACGTATCAAAACAAAATCACCGTTTCATTCTGCGCTGTCTTTGGAATACAAAATTCGGACTGCGCTTTCTCCTGGATCTTACAAACTACGTCATGCGTCATGATAATAAACAGCATTTTAATTTTTTAAATAATTCAAATGTTCATAAACAACTTTTTTTTGTATGTACAGTAATATTGGATAGATGAAGTGGGCTGCCGTTGTAAGACCACTCTTAAACGGCACCGTGTATAACAGTTGTTTGATTTGTTTGTAGCTCGTAAATGGCACGATTGATACGGCTCGGCGTGACATGTACCTCGGAGTGTACGGCGGACTGGGATTCGGTCAAGGTAAGATTTCAGGTCTATGATTTATTGAAACAATGCCTAAAGCTAATGATGTCTGGAAGTTATCCTTGAGTTTTATTAGAATATTGGCTTTTGCTATAGTAAAACACTCAAAGATAAACAGCTTAACCTGGCGGAGGGAAGTTAAGTTTAATTTTCTTCACCAAAAAAATGCCAACTTTGTGTTTATCTTTAAAATAGTCGAAATAAACTTTGGGATGGTTGAAATATATGTACCTATTTATTTATTTATTTAAACTTTATGTACCTACAACAGTGTTACATGGGCGGACTTAATGCAACAATGCATTCTCTACCAGTCAACCTTTGGGTTAAAAAGACTACATTGTGGTAGGTGTACAATAAAAAACACAAACATTTAAATTGTAGGTATGTAGGTACTTAGTTGATATTTCAACCTTCCCAAGACCGGTACATATTTGTTTGCCAAAAAAGCCACACCGGCTCTGTATCTGACTAACCTGTTTACGATGTTTTAGCGTTGGCCTCGTTCTTCACCGACCTGATGCCTTTCCTGGCTTGCTGGAGAGCGGCGAAGATACTTCACGCAGTCATGTTAGACAATGTGCTAAAAGCGCCCTTACAGTTCTTTGAAGTGACACCCGTTGGTAGACTGCTGTCTCGATTCTCCAAAGATGTGGATACAGTTGACACTTCGCTTTCTTGGGAGATTTCCAGTGTATTGAACGGTGGTTTTGAGGTAAGCCATCTGATGTTTATGTTAGTTAATATAATAGTTTAAGCTACTACACTACTATGCTGTGACTACATGTTAGAGTGCCCCAAGTGGTCATGCTGCATTTAACGTAGCCTCCTACTGGGCCCAAACAATTTAAAGAGTTAATTAACCATCGACTCGAAAAGAAAATCTTCTTGACCATACAATTTCTTTTTTTTTTATTTCTAGGGGCCACTACGTATCGAAGTCATTTATCGATAGCTACTTTGTTTAAACTCTTGAATGGATTTTTAAGTACCTATACCGCCCATCCTTATACAGTTATCTCTAAACACACCATGTGTGCCATTCAAACTGCCGTAGCGGCCAAAAAAAAACGTAATGTTTAGTCACATACCAAAATATGCATACAAAAACGAGTGCGCACGCCCGCCGCAGTCGAGTTACATTTGGAGAAAGACAAGGTCAGAAGATATAGATAGAATATGCTTTATTATTACACCATCTTCTCAATGGCTGATTTCCACGCCTACCTGGAAAAATACAGCCCTTAAACGAAATCAAATTTATTTTGTGAGGTTTAAAAGTATCCCACTAGGTAAATATCCAAGAAAGTTATTATTCATAGCTATATTATGATCAAACTTAAACATCACAGTATGTCTCTTAAGTATAGGTTCCTTCGACATAAACGCGAATGTGCGTGTCATGGCCTCTGTAAGGTCAAGGCTACTATTAAGGTGTGAGATAGAGCTGGTAAACAATGGTTCCTGATACTGTTCTATTTATATTGTTAAATTGATGTTTTTACTGTTTCACAACTAGAGAACCTTATATTTTTGAGGGTCTAACTGTAAAGGTATATTTTTGATTTAGCCGAATAGGTACCAGTTATTTACGTGGAGCAGCTGCCTACCAGACCTCCACAACCCATTAACTGGGTAGCACGGTGGTTCTTGGCATGAATGGAATCAGATTTACGTACTGGCTTCTGACAATCCGTAACGACTGCCAAAGATTTACAAATGACAGCCGGGACCAATGGCACCGGCTTAACAGTATAGTTCGGTATTAGTACCAATTGGACCTTCCCAGGCGTACCTCCGCCGGCTCGGTATTAGTACCATTTGGACCTAACAGATATGTCATACGACGTTCTTATTATTAACGCTGTTATTGATAAAGCTTCTTAAAAAATCTTATGTAGGAGTGTTAATTAAAACAATTGGATAAAAATATTATAATAATATGATAGCGCCAATAATTCTTTCGTTTTTAACCCGCTAGTTAAATATTTTTCAAAATATAATCTGAGTGTTTAAATGTTGTTTTTTTTTTAATTTTTTGGGTGTACCAAAACGATTATGCTAATCGATGATTTTTAAATTTCAATCTAAACGATTAATATAAATGAGCAATTATCGTCAATCGATTCTAAAAAATTAGAAAAATTACGTTTCAGGCATGAAATACAATAATTATGCAATAATGATAATTATTATTTGTTTTCTCATGTAATTCAAACAGGTTTTTAGACTTTAGGAATAAAATTAACAGAAAACATTCATCGGACCTACTTAGGCGTGGGTTTTCGCGCCCCGATTCGTTTAAGTTACCTACTCAAAATTTAAATTCATAATGCGCTTGTGATTCAAAACTCTCAATATTTTTAATAAAACAAAATATTTTTGCTCACTCTATATGAAACCCCAGAATGCCCAGAGGTGTAGGACTTTGACATCAATTAAAAAATACTCCATATTGAGAAATTTGTGTATGCTATGCATTAGGTTGTATTTTTTTTCAAATGTGGTGTCATTAGGTTCGTCGAAAAGTGTCGAAGTAACATAGGCTCAGTGGCGTAGCTAGCATGGGTGACACCCAGTGCGTATAATGTGTTGTCACGCCACAAATCGACCCCCTTCCAATAATATAATTCAAAGATGTTCAAATGACAGCCTGGACCAACAGCAAAGCTTGCTTTCCAAACCACAGAGGAAACTCAATACCTATGTAACTGATCACCTCACCGCCCGACTTCGGCAAGCGAAGCTTAGCCTCGTAGTTCGATTTGTGCTGCTGTTATTATTTACATAGTTACAAGCCGTTCTTAGTTAGGTATGTGGAGTATCCTAAAAATGAACTCGAGGAAACGATTCCAACAATGTAGGGAATAACCAAAAATACTTGTATCAAATCTTCTCAAACAAGGAAAATCTATGAATATCAGTCACCGTTTTTTTGTGAGTATTATTTCTTCAGCCACGACAACCGTGAAAATAACAGCCATGTCAAAAATCTAGGAAATTGTTGTCATCGTCTTTTCGAATTTCGTATTAAAATTTATTTACAACGAAATTAATTTCATCTAGAATTTGTCAGAAGTAACCCAAATAATCAAAATTTTCTGTCTTAGTATCCAAAACTAGAAGACAGTTGTAGATGTGTAATTGGCATCGCGGAAAACATAGTCATTAATATTTCCATGCATTTGTAATTTTAGTGAGCCGTTATTCTACCGGGCGTTATAAAAAAAACATACATAGGTAAGTACATACGAGTGTAGGTTTGGAATATCAAAATAACAGCTTTTTTCTTAATGCATAGTATAAAAGTGTACCTATACGACAGCTAAAACAAAAACCACTTTTTCTCTAAAGACGTTTTATTGAATGACTCATTTTAGAAAAGATTCCGTCAAAAAAAAATCAAAACCCATGAAAATACTAATATCGCGGGCGAAGCCGCGGACAGAAACTAGTCAAACATAAAACTCGCAATAATTTTAGTCTTAATTTTTTTTTCTGAAACACGAGCACATTCCAAATTTATATTTGGATTAAAAGAAAATTCCGCGCGAAATTGGCCGTGGTCCGATGAGTTGCCGGACGCACTCCAGTCCATTTTGAACAATTGCACGCAGTGTCTCTCACAACCGTTCCGCTCAACAACACTAGCACAACTGCACTTTGCGCGAGTGTGGCTGGCTACACAAACATTTGAACACATTCAACTTTGAACACTTAGTTAGATGTGCGCTAAAAAACCGATACCGCGTTTCAAAGTGCAAATCTTTGTTCAAAGTTTGAGCACATATTCAAAGTTTCGTGCAACACGTAGCAATCAAACAGGGGCCCGAGTCTGCTATTTTTATAAATTTGTCATTCCGACACGATCCCATTGTCATGCCATTGTCATTTTGCTAAAAGTTCGTAATCTACTAAATTCATAATCGCACGGTCACTGGCACGTCAGTGGCCGGTCACTGTCACGTCAATGATCTCGTAATAGAATTGCGGTAGGAATGCCGTATTGCCATCATTATAAAACCGAGCTAAATTTGAGCATTTATTCATGCCAGATTTTATTTATATTTAGTTTTACATATTATTTATTAGTGTTATAAGCAATCTGAAGTAGTGAGAAGTTCGTAAATACTAAATCTGTCATTATGTACGAGATTACCATTCATATGGCTTTCTTTCAATGGCGTGTCAGTGATTGATCATTGGAATGTCATAATGACGCCATTATGATGCCATTATGTTAGTAGATTACCAAACTTGTCAAAATCAACCATTTTGAAATCAGTGATCGACCATTCTGACACTATTATTATATGTTCTATTCTATAATATATGTATGTATATATATATATATATTTTAGAATAGAACATGTTGTAGCAAACAGTTGCTTGTCAGTCTGGCACAAAACCACAGTTATCTTTTAACTTCGAGGTAGTTTTAAACCAGTATCATAATTTAAAGATTATTTGTTATTTAACCTCGTGTTACCATTGTTACCAACTTCCTCTGAGTTAAAAGATAACTGGTTTGCACAATCTGCCTGAGTTAGTGGAATTTCAGATATTCGTTTACCATCGAAATACATATTATTTCGGTTGGATGTTAACATGAATTATTTTGGTCATAGGTACTCGGCACAATATTCGTGATAAGCTACTCCACGCCCATGTTTATGACCGTGATCTTGCCGATCGGCGCGGTGTACTACCTCATCCAGCGGTTCTACGTGCCCACCTCGCGACAACTCATGAGGATCGAGTCGGTGGCGCGCTCGCCGGTCTACTCGCACTTCAATGAGAGCATCTTGGGTGCCACCAGTATTCGAGCATTTGGGGTTATGGACAGGTACAACCGTTAAATATAATATGAAACTCGTTTTGCAATCAGTTCTAGAACCTGATTTACATTTGGTTCTTATCAGCCCGCGTTAACTTCGTTTACATACCTACCTAGTCAAGTTTTTGAAGCGTCAGTCAGTAGGTATATATATACAAAGAATAAACTTTCCAAGTGTAGAAGGGAGATATTGATTTTTGTAAAAAAAAACTGATCATTAGAGAATGGGGTTGCTCGATGGAAGTTTCATAAACTCATTTTTAAAAACAAAAGCGACCAATCGATAACTTTTCAAAACACTTAGCGCCAACTCGAGCGATGATGATTACAGCAAAGAACTTCAATTGCTAACCTGTATTATTGTAACACACTTAGCGCCATCCATGCGGAAGTAAGTAGATACCTAGATAATTTGTCAGTAGACATCCCCCCACTGGATAGTGTTGAAAACGAAATTCAGAAAAATTACCTACACAAAGTTTCTACATCTTTCAATTCACAGGTTCGTGAGGGAATCCCAGCAGAAGGTGGATCACTATCAGTCGGTACATTACCTCAGTTGTGTGGCGGATAGGTGGCTCGGAGTGCGACTCGAAACGGTCGGCAGCCTCATCATATTCTTCGCTGCATTATTTGCGGTCATCGGAAGAGACACTATTAGTCCTGGGTTTGCTGGTCTCTCCGTCAGTTATACTTTAGAGGTAAGTCTTTACAAATTTAATTTCAAATTATGTTAATTGCGTCACTTAGCAGGAAATTTAATTCCAGTTTTGTTAATTTTACAGATAACGCAGACTTTAAGTTGGTTAGTACAAATGGTGTCAGGGGTGGAGACGGACATTGTAGCAGTTGAGCGAATGAAGGAGTATGCGGAGACAGAACAGGTGCGTGAATGTGTCTATGGCAGCACGAGAGAGCAGGATGTCGGGTAAAAGTAAGTGGTGCTCATCATTTGGATGTATGCTGTAGGAGGCAGCGCGGAACGTGTCGCCCGGGCCCGGCGCGTCGTGGCCGGAGACGGGCGCGCTGCAGCTGGAGCGCCTGACGCTGGCGTACCGCGCCGGCGCCGAGCCCGCGCTGCGTGACGTCACGTGCGCCGTGGCGCCGCGCGACAAGCTCGGCATCGTGGGCCGCACCGGCGCCGGCAAGTCCACGCTCACGCTCGGCCTGTTCCGCATCGTCGAGGCCGTGGGAGGCCGCATCCTCATCGACGGGCTGGACATCGCCGCCATGGGCCTGCACCAGCTGCGCTCGCGCATCACCATCATCCCGCAGGACCCGGTGCTGTTCTCGGGCACGCTGCGCATGAACCTGGACCCCTTCGAGACGTTCTCGGACGAGGACATCTGGCGCGCGCTGGAGTACGCGCACCTCAAGCCCTTCGTGCAGGGTGAGTGCCGTCCGTAGTGTGCGCTCTGCTCTGCTGTCTGTGCTCTGTGTGACGCTACCTCTGTGCAGGGCTGTCGGCCGGGCTGCGGCACGAGGTGGCGGAAGGCGGCGAGAACCTGTCGGTGGGACAGCGGCAGCTCGTGTGCCTGGCGCGCGCGCTGCTGCGCAAGACGCCGCTGCTGGTGCTGGACGAGGCCACGGCGGCCGTCGACCTGGAGACGGACGAGCTCATCCAGGTGCGTACACTGCGAGACCGCGAGCGCTCTGTCTCGCTCGCTCACCACTCACCCCACCCACTCTCTCATTGCAGAAGACCATCCGCTCCGAGTTCGCGTCGTGCACGGTGCTCACCATCGCGCACAGACTCAACACCATCATGGACTCCACCAAGGTCATGGTGCTGGACAAGGGACAGCTCGTCGAGTTCGCGCCGCCGGAACAACTATTACAAGATAAAAATTCGATATTCTATGGAATGGCAAAAGATGCTGGTCTAGTAAATTGAGTTTATAAAAATCATAGATCAATTGAAACAAAGGAAGAACGAGGGTTTTATATTATACGCATCTCTTTGTGGTAAACGAATCATAAAACGATCAATCTGAGATTTTTGCACAAAGCTCTATAGTTAAGAAATTCTGTCTACCTACTTCTTCTCACAGTTAGCTCTAATACATGTTTTTATTTATTTCTAATAGATTTACTCTCTGTTTCTGAACGCCTATGTAGTTGTAAATTCTTTGGTCAAATCTCATGTCAAGTGGTTTGGTTGGCTACTGTTGTTTGGATCCAACAAGCACAACATGATATTTCACATAAGAACAATTATTCCACAAGTTGAATGGCCTTTTAGAAACTAGTGGGTTGATCTTCCTGGTGCTATTTGTTACCAATATTGTGATCAAGATGAAATTATTTATTTAATTTTTACATAGAACTCAGTTCTAACTAGGCAGGTCCTAAATTAGGTTAAAGAATGGTGATGCATTTACATTAGTCTACACGAAAGATCTCTTCTTCGCCAACTAAACTTAAGTAATTTGGTTTATAACACAAACAAGAAAAACAAACAAGCAAGTGAAACAAACAAGAAAGTGTCGTAGGCTACTACCTATTTATTATGAGAGTCAAGAGCAAAACCAACTCAAATAAAAAAAAACAAGAAAAATAGCTGCAGGCTCCAAGTAACTTTCGACTCTTTCTATGTAAGTTTATGTCTCTTTCTAGTCTAGCCGACCCAATTCGAAGCTACTCACTTATAAACATGCTGAAGTCTGAGAGCGTGTATCCAGGTATCATGGAAATAAATAAGTCGATTTTAATTCAACATTCAACTTGATATCCATACGTTTTTACGTTTTCAAAAAAATATGAAAAGAGAACAGAAAAGCGATTTTTCGTTTTTTTAACTGCTCTCTTTTTCTACCTTTCATGGTTTTAGTCGGTGAAGATGAGAAACAATATTGCCAACATTCCTGCTGAACATAATTTTATTGTAACTTAGGTAGTAGTAGTTTTAGTGTAGATATTAAATGTGGTGCTCGTGCTCTAAGCACAGATTTATAGTACTTAAGTAAAGTTGTAAGCACTGTATTTATCTTAATTATGTGTATGTGGATGTAATAGTATTTACTTTCACTCGAAAAAAACGATAGGCACTAGGACGATAGGACTTGCACTCGCAAAAGTGCAGTGTCTTATTTCCGTACTTATTGTAAGTTACGAATAACGAGTTATCCACCAGTTTGTTATGCTGTACCTTTTGACTGTCTTAATAAAAATTATAAAATTGAAGTTCAAATCGCGTGCCAGTTTTCAATAACACGAAAATATTAAAAAGTGCCCAAATAAAAGCACACTATTGGATTTTCAATGCTCAGCTCAGCTCCGTGAGATGAAAACATCGTTTCACAACGATTCAATGTCAGTAAGAGTGAACAGTGGCCGGTCTATTGTGACTCACCGTGTAAACGAAATCAGAAATCAGAAATCAGAAATCATTTATTTATTTGCAAACATGGGTAATATACACTGATGTTTTCTTTAAATATGAGTAATAATGTTCTCCATGTTTAACCATCACATGGGTATGCAAATATTGTATGTAATTACTAAATACAAAATAAAATATATTGTCAGTATTTTTAGTCATAGTTATGAAACAATAATATTAATATGTCAAACTAAATTAAAATGAAAAAAGTCAACAAATTAGGTAACAAACAAATACAAATTACTAACAAATAGATTAATTATAAAATATTCATTACAAAATTATACATTACAAGTCAAGTCAAATTTAAAATTTATAATAAATCTAATTCAAATAACTAATAAAATTAACACTAGTTTCTGCCCAATATAATAAAGTGCCGCTGACTGTCATTCCATGTTGTTTGCGCGGATTGCCAGCTCACTTCGTGTTTACTTCACTTAGTTTATACGCTGAGTTGTTAAAAGAATCACAATGCTGCTACTATAAAGCTACCTAAACACTATAGCTGCTGCTGCCGAACTATTCAACGTCTCACCGTAAACTTAGGTGAAGTAAGCCTGAAGTGAACTGTCATTCCATTTTGTTTGTATAGATTGACTGCTCACTTCGTTATCACTTCACCTAAGTTTACACGGTGAGATATTTAGAGAATCGCACTGCTGAGCGTGCTCGTATATCGATCGTGTGATGAAAGCGCAACTTGCACTCGCGAGTGTAGTCTTGTTACTTGTAGGCCAGGGGACCAGGGGCGTTAGTGTTACGTGCCTATGGTATCATAATTCCGTCGCGAAAAAGGGTTAGTGCTATGCGTCTTAAAAAAATAGCTCCTTCTCCCTCCCACACTGGAATCATGGTGGTGGTGGTGGATTTATGATGTCATAGTAGGCTAATGGCAGGCGGTGCAAGCGTTTTTGCGAAATTGGCTTTTTAGGTACCTCAAGTTCATTCGGATTTATGAAACGTAAGTACCTACTAACTTGTAACTTGATGCAGGTACTTAATTGATCAAATGACTTATTTGTATTTGCATTGCCAAGAACAAGATTTTGTGATAATGTTTAATTCCGTGCCTTGTGTAAGAGAATCTTAGTACCTACTAATAAGTATTAAAAATGTTGAAACACTCACCCGTTGTTTTTATTTTTATCAGTTTGTTCTTCCTTAATTGAATGCCAGTGATAATTCATTGGTGATCTGATAGTTGACCAAAACACCTACAGCCCCTCAGGAGAATCATAGACCTACGGGGACGTCCAATAATCGTCATTATCTTACATTATAACATCGTATTTTTTTCTGAATCGGAAGGGGTTCAGTAAATAAAAAATGTTAGGTACATCCAGGTGATTTTTTTTTTCAAAAGACGAATAAATAATATTAGGTGCATTTAATGTGTGACGTGTAAAATAATTTTACCAACAAATGATTTGTACTTACCTGCACGTAAAAACCCGAACACATAAAAATAATGAAACTGACTTCAAAACTGTAATAAATTTAATAAATAACGAAATAAAATAAAATAAAAAAAAAGCTGTCAAAGAGCACTATCTCTCTTCTATACCATAATAATTATATATTAAAGGTATATGTATTTATGTAATCTATTTCTGTATATTTGTTTGTATGTTTATTTTATTCTGATGTATTTATTAGTAGTTAATAATATGTTTCAGTTAGGTTAGTTTAGTCTATTTTTAGTTTCATTCTTTGTTTCTACACACTGTCTATGTTTCTTTTCCCACTCTCCTGTCGCAGGTCTGCTGGAAGAAATTTCATATGAAATAAGCAGTACCTTTGTGCTCTATTCTCTGTATACTTTTCCTTTTTTTAATATTCTTTTGTGTACATAAATAAATAAATAAATAATTTAGTAAAGTGCAGAGTTCGGAAAATCTGAATTAACCTTATTTATTTTATTTCAATTACTTACTCATATACAAGACAAATCAATCAGAAACAACGCACAACAATAATTTTTCAACGAGACACTTTGCGGAATTATTCGACACCTCGTTGCAAGCTGTTCGCCGTGCGCTCCACGCTGAAGGTGTGCATCACAGAAAACCTGCTAAAAAGCCTTACTTGACAGAGAAACATAAACAAGAACGATTACGTTTCGCACGGGATACCACCATACCACCATATTTTCAGATGAAAAAACATTTAAATCTAGTCAAAAGGGCAGACTTCATTTATGGCGAAAGGATAACACTCGATGGTGTGATAAAAACGTAATCCCTAACACCGAATCAGGTCGTATTACAATTAATATGTAGGGGTGGATGAGTGCAGCAGGACCAGGAGAACTGGCTTTCATTCCTCCACGCGCAAACAGTTCGACTTATGCGGAAGTGTTAGACTCCATCATGCTACCTACTGTGCGCAACATTTACCCTGTTGATGAGTTAGCACAATTTTCATTTGTCCAGGACAATTGTCCTATTCACCGGGCGAGTACTGTGCGTGAGTGGTTTCACAATCACCCGGAGGTTATTGTTGTTCCATGGCCAGCGCGATCACCCGACCTCAACCCCATAGAAAATCTATGGTGCTTGATGGTGCAAAGGTGGGACTCACGGAATGAGAGGTCCACGGAACAGTTGAAAACCCATTGCATGGAGGTGTGGGAAAATTTAAGAGGGAGCGAAACATGCGGTAATATTGTTGGGTCCATGCGCAAACGGCTACTTGACTGTATTGAAAATAATGGGGGTTATACAAAATATTAATTAAATTAAAATATCCTAGTTTTAGTTTTAATAATCAGACGGCGTAACTAAATATTTAGTAGGTCATTTTAAAATATTAATAACGTTTAACGAAACACCAGACATTGTGTTGACTTTCGTTTAAAACAGCTATTTCTTTTAACTTGTGCCATCGCCTTATCTAACGCCGTGTCCTACGTGGACGACTCAACGCGAACGCGATTGCGAAACGATCCGATGCGAATTTAATGCGGTGCGGAGTGATGCGGCTACTCTGTCCTACGTGCGCGCGAACCGTCCCCTCCGCGCCCTCCGCCGCCGTTCAGTTCAGTTCATAGATTAATATGGTTCAGTTAACATTAAACATTTGTCATGGACGGACGGAAGCTAATGTTGTTGGAAAATTCATATCTTAAATATGAGATATTGAAGAAGTGTATATAGCAGAGAAGTGGAACTAATACTGTGTACTTAGAAAGGCATACTCATGGGGAATTTCATAATTTGTACCTGGATTTACGTACTCAACCCCTGTTGTTCAAGGAATATTGTCGAATGTTACCTACAACGTTTGACTATATTGTACAAGCCATTAAACCTGTTCTGAAAAATATGGCCGACGCGTCCACTTCGCGCGAAAATATCAAGCCAACTGATCGCGTTCGCTTCATTTCGCGCCGCTCCGCACCGCACCCCACGTGCGTTTGGTCACGTAGGCCACTTCAATAGGTTTCGAATGTTTGTTGTTTTCGCGCCGTGCCGCACCGCTTCGCGTTCGCGTCTAGATCGCTCACGCAGGACGTCGCGTTAGGAATGCAGTGAACTCGCTACTAAGTTTGCTGACGATATTATTTTGTGTTCTGTTTCTTCTACCCGCATTGTTGTAACATAAATTAATAGTTAGATTTATTTTTCTCATCTAATTGACGATTGTCTTAAGTTCTTTGAACTGAATTTGAGGTTTAGTTTCAATCTTCTTTTCGCCAAGAAAATGAACAATTAAGAGTCCTATTACGAATCGTAAATGCTCGTTTGCAAAAGACGAAGTTACGTTGGTCTGCGTTGGGAGTACATCTATAGTCCGCGAAACAATTTTGATACTTACTAGTCTGAATAGGATTATAGTTTATTTGGGCGCTCGCGCGAGACTAAGGAGCGCGCGCGCTGAATTGACGCAGAATATATAGTACTTTAATTTTATTTATTGTAATTTTGTTTTATTATATTGACAAACGAAAACTAATGAAACGTATTCATTGTAGATTGAAATTTTATATCATATTAATTTATTTGATAAAATTGTTTTTATTTGGAATATAATGGACGCTGAATCAAGACATTTCTGGCTTAAATTAGGCTTTCTTTACGTTTTTTTCCGTAATAACTCAAGGAATTTATAGAAATTCTAGAACTCCAATTTAACTCCTTTTAGTAATTTCAACTTTTAAAAGAATTGATTGTAACTATGTGAATTTGACCGTCAAAGTTCCATCACCGCCGTTTTTTTTTGCAAACTGAGTTCGTAAAATATTTATAGTAAATTACACGAAAAGAAAAATGAAAATATGTAACTCTAACTTACAAGAAAGAGACTGCCACTATCGTTATTCAGGATCAAATAATTAAAATATCTTACTGCTGCTGAAAATTAGAGCGTCAAAAATCATGAATTTCCGTAAAAAATGTAATAGGACTCTTAAGCTATAACCTCAATACATTATTTGTGACGTTACCTAAAAATAACATGTTTACCAAGTCAAAACCATATATCAGTTTTCAATAAAAGTGGTTGAATAGCAATACCTTTAATAACTAGCTATCGACAGTTATATTTTGTATTATTAAAATATCCTTTCATTGTTATTATTAATGGTCTAAGTGGGTATATTTCCAACAAACAATGTTATCAACGGTTACAAGAGAAATTTTTTTGTCTAGGTGACAATATAACGAATAAACATTTGTATTATCATTCAGCACGACTTTTTTATTTCGACCTTACAACATCGAAATGATGTATAAGATAACGACTAAATAGTTGCAAATTACGAATACGATAAATAAATCATAATATTCGTAATTTGCAACTAGTTAGTACAAAAAATACAATATATAAAATACAATTGTAGTTTCAATAGTAGAAATATAAAAAAAACTTATTTATTACATGGTATTTTCAATAACAGAAAAATCAGCTACGGACCATTAATTGGATTTGAACTCAGACCTCGTTGATTGCGAGTCTATTACCTAGCCCTGACGGCTACAAGCACATGAGTGACTAGCGCGAATTTTATCAATCCAATGGTCGCCTCAGCTGTGACTGTAAGGCATGTTCTTAATGACACACTAACGCGCGTAGTGCGACGACAGTACATTAGTGTGTGTTATCTGTGGAATGTTAAGATACTCATACAAGCAACGAGTATTTAGTGTTGACGACAACGTGAAAATAGAAGGTAGTAAGTCAAACTATACGTCAAGCCAATTACTTTGAGAGATGCTTATCGACTTTTGTAGTCTGACTGTACATATCGAAGCAACAATAATAGTGTAACTATAGGGATCTACTCTTTGGAACCGACTCCCGGAAAATTCAAAAGCTTATGGCGCAAAGTAAATGGCGGTGTGGTTGTAATTGCTTTGATTTCAAGATTTTATCGAAACATTCGGATTTGATAAACTTTTGATGAATAGTATTTTGTGAGTAAAACCACCCCTCCAAGGGATTAAAACGATTAAAATGTAACGGTGTATAGAGCTATGTGAAAAAAGTAAGATATCATGGCTAACAGAAAAAATCCGAATGTTTCGATAAAATCTTGAAATCAAAGCAATTACAACCACACCGCCATTTACTTTGCGCCATAAGCTTTTGAATTTTCCGGGAGTCGGTTCCAAAGCGTAGATCCCTATAGTTACACTATTATTGTTGCTTCGATATGTACAGTCAGACTACAAAAGTCGATAAGCATCTCTCAAAGTAATTGGCTTGACGTATAGTTTGACTTACTACCTTCTATTTTCACGTTGTCGTCAACACTAAATACTCGTTGCTTGTATGAGTATCTTAACATTCCACAGATAACACACACTAATGTACTGTCGTCGCACTACGCGCGTTAGTGTGTCATTAAGAACATGCCTTACACAGTCACAGCTGAGGCGACCATTGGATTGATAAAATTCGCACTAGTCACTCATGTGCTTGTAGCCGTCAGGGCTAGGTAATAGTCTCGCAATCAACGAGGTCTGAGTTCAAATCCAATTAATGGTCCGTAGCTGATTTTTCTGTTATTGAAAATACCATGTAATAAATAAGTTTTTTTTATATTTCTACTATTGAAACTACAATTGTATTTTATATATTGTATTTTTTGTACTAACTAGTTGCAAATTACGAATATTATGATTTATTTATCGTATTCGTAATTTGCAACTATTTAGTCGTTATCTTATACATCATTTCGATGTTGTAAGGTAGAAATAAAAAAGTCGTGCTGAATGATAATACAAATGTTTATTCGTTATATTGTCACCTAGACAAAAAAAGTTCTCTTGTAACCGTTGATAACATTGTTTGTTGGAAATATACCCACTTAGACCATTAATAATAACAATGAAAGGATATTTTAATAATATAAAATATAACTGTCGATAGCTAGTTATTAAAGTATTGCTATTCAACCACTTTTATTGAAAACTGATATATGGTTTTGACTTGGTAAACATGTTATTTTTAGGTAACGTCACAAATAATGTATTGAGGTTATAGCTTAAGAGTCCTATTACATTTTTTACGGAAATTCATGATTTTTGACGCTCTAATTTTCAGCAGCAGTAAGATATTTTAATTATTTGATCCTGAATAACGATAGTGGCAGTCTCTTTCTTGTAAGTTAGAGTTACATATTTTCATTTTTATTTTCGTGTAATTTACTATAAATATTTTACGAACTCAGTTTGCAAGAAAAAATGGCGGTGATGGAACTTTGACGGTCAAATTCACATAGTTACAATCAATTCTTTTAAAAGTTGAAATTACTAAAAGGTAAGATGAATGTTTTACTTGTTTATTGGAGTTCTAGAATTTCTATAAATTCCTTGAGTTATTACGGAAAAAAACGTAAAGAAAGCCTAATTTAAGCCAGAAATGTCTTGATTCAGCGTCCATTATATTCCAAATAAAAACAATTTTATCAAATAAATTAATATGATATAAAATTTCAATCTACAATGAATACGTTTCATTAGTTTTCGTTTGTCAATATAATAAAACAAAATTACAATAAATAAAATTAAAGTACTATATATTCTGCGTCAATTCAGCGCGCGCGCTCCTTAGTCTCGCGCGAGCGCCCAAATAAACTATAATCCTATTCAGACTAGTAAGTATCAAAATTGTTTCGCGGACTATAGATGTACTCCCAACGCAGACCAACGTAACTTCGTCTTTTGCAAACGAGCATTTACGATTCGTAATAGGACTCTTAATTGTTCATTTTCTTGGCGAAAAGAAGATTGAAACTAAACCTCAAATTCAGTTCAAAGAACTTAAGACAATCGTCAATTAGATGAGAAAAATAAATCTAACTATTAATTTATGTTACAACAATGCGGGTAGAAGAAACAGAACACAAAATAATATCGTCAGCAAACTTAGTAGCGAGTTCACTGCATTCCTAAGATAAGGCGATGGCACAAGTTAAAAGAAATAGCTGTTTTAAACGAAAGTCAACACAATGTCTAGTGTTTCGTTAAACGTTATTAATATTTTAAAATGACCTACTAAATATTTAGTTACGCCGTCTGATTATTAAAACTAAAACTAGGATATTTTAATTTAATTAATATTTTGTATAACCCCCATTATTTTCAATGCAGTCAAGTAGCCGTTTGCGCATGGACCCAACAATATTACCGCATGTTTCGCTCCCTCTTAAATTTTCCCACACCTCCATTCAATGGGTTTTCAACTGTTCCGTGGACCTCTCATTCCGTGAGTCCCACCTTTGCACCATCAAACCCCATAGATTTTCTATGGGGTTGAGGTCGGGTGATCGCGCTGGCCATGGAACAACAATAACCTCCGGGTGATTGTGAAACCACTCACGCACAGTACTCGCCCGGTGAATAGGACAATTGTCCTGGACAAATGAAAATTGTGCTAACTCATCAACAGGGTAAATGTTGCGCACAGTAGGTAGCATGATGGAGTCTAACACTTCCGCATAAGTCGAACTGTTTGCGCGTGGAGGAATGAAAGCCAGTTCTCCTGGTTCTGCTGCACTCATCCACCCCTACATATTAATTGTAATACGACCTGATTCGGTGTTAGGGATTACGTTTTTATCACACCATCGAGTGTTATCCTTTCGCCATAAATGAAGTCTGCCCTTTTGACTAGATTTAAATGTTTTTTCATCTGAAAATATGGTGGTATGGTGGTATCCCGTGCGAAACGTAATCGTTCTTGTTTATGTTTCTCTGTCAAGTAAGGCTTTTTAGCAGGTTTTCTGTGATGCACACCTTCAGCGTGGAGCGCACGGCGAACAGCTTGCAACGAGGTGTCGAATAATTCCGCAAAGTGTCTCGTTGGTGTGAAACCATTTTTTTCATACTCGTCCACCATATGTCGTTGCTGCGCTTCGCTAATAAGCGTCGGTCTTCCACTTCTCTTTCGACTAGCAAGGCTACCCTCTTCTTCATATCTTTTTATCCAAAGACTTACAGTATTTCTCTAAAACAAAAAAAAAAAAAAATATTAGGTCGCTATACTTAACAAAATACTAAAGTGACTTCATTTTTTAGGGTTCCGTACCCAAAGGGTAAAACGGGACCCTATTACTTACTAAGCCTCCGCTGTCTGTCTGTCTGTCTGTCTCCGGGCTGTATCTCATAAACCATGATAGCTAGAAACCTGAAATTTTCACAAATGATGTATTTCCGTAGCCGCTATAACAACAAACACTAAAAATTTAAAATAATTAAATATCTTTTTATTATATAAAATAATTAAATATATATATATCATATTTATTTAATATAATTTTAAAATAAAACACTGCGTATTTATAAATCCAATAATAAACACTAATATTTCGCTTTTAAGCCTCATAAAGTGATGGATGGATTCAAAAAATAATAAAAAGAATTAAGCCATATTCTACCAAATAATCTCAGGTATAAATTTTTAGTTAAAATATTAAAAGATTAATTTATAAAGTTACAATTCAAATATAAATATTTTACTCACATTCAGTCCGGTTTCTTCAGATATTTGAGTTTTATTAAGACCACTTTTATGCAGCGCAATAATAGTCGCCCTCACTTCAATACTAATGTTTGCCTGCATTTTGAGAATAATTACGCTACTGCTAACCACGCGTCACTAACCAACCGACAGTTAATTTGGTTCAAGTTAAATATTAATAATTATAAATAACTGATGTCTACCTCGCAGAAATCTAAATTCTTATTTTGTATTTTTTTTGTGATCTACCTTTCTAACTTATTGCAATGTAAATAAGAACATACAAAAAGTCTGGTAGTGCGTGGGATTTGATCTTACGACACACTGGATCACACTTCTCTCTGAGGGCGCTAAACCGTTGGGCTATCTGAGCTCATATTGTCATTACGAAATTATAAACCACAACCGTTTGTTGACTAACTGCTGGAAAATAGAAGGTCGTAAGTCAAACTAACCGTCAAGCTGTTAGTGCGTAAGAATGCTTATGCATTTTTGGAAACAATTGTACCTAACAACAATATAAAAAAAAATTATAGCTAGTATAGGTAACATAATAACAAAAATAAGCTACAAAAGTTCCATATAGATATGATCACACTTGTAAAGATGAGGGCCATTGCACAAAAACATAGGCACTTCATCAAAGTGTCCAATTTCATTATTTTTTAATTCCAGTCTTCTATCTCCTTTATTAACCGACTTCCCAAAAAGGAGGAGGTTATCAATTCGGTTGTATGTTTTTTTTTTTATGTTTGTTACCTCATAACTCCGACAATTATGAACCGATTTGAAAATTTCTTGTTTTATCTGGAAGGATATACTTGCAGATTGGTCTCATTTAAATCATATCAAAATCGGTTACGAACTTTGGATTTTAAACCGAAATACCTGGAATTTGACTATTTAGATGATTCTTTGATAATCGAAATTGCGTATTTTGCTTTTCTGCGATTTTGCAGTGGTGTTGTTAGGTGTGGCACCAATAAAAAGTGAAAAATAAAAAACTTTTTACAAAAAAAATACAACCGACTTCCAAAAAAAAAAACACTACAAAGTAAAAAATAACTTTAATTTCGGAAGTCGGTGTCAAAATACGAAGAAAGTAACAAAAACACCGACTTCCGAAATTAAAGTTATTTTTTACTTTGTAGTGTTTTTTTTTTGGAAGTCGGTTGTATTTTTTTTTTCCCAAATTAACAAAAAAAATGTACAATGTCCAGTAAGAGAGTGAGAATTGTATTTTGAGGTTAGTACTAGTCACTAGTCGTAGTAGAAGATCAAAGTGACTATAACGGATTAAGAAGACAAATAGAACTAAAAAAATGAGTGAACCATTATTAGTTTTTCAAAACCATTGTTAAATAATACAAAAATACTTATAACTAAAACCTACCTAAACCTACCTACGTTAATAACCTAAATTAACAGACATATTTACGTAAAAAACTTAACAACAGCAAATTATGTACGTAAATAACTACCTGTAAAAATAGATATTACTCATTCTCATGATGCATGACGTAGTTTGAAAGGCGAACGGCAAAATTCGTACAGCAAACTTTTTGTTGTTGTTTGGTTATCGAATTTGTACCACTTAATAAGGCCACTCAGCCATTTATTTTCATGTAAGTAAACAACTTCTAGAACATGAGATTAATTAATACTATCAATTAAAAGATTTCAATAAACCAAACAAAACAGTAAACTAAACGCAGATGTTTTTCGAAGTCGCCATAAGTAAAATATCGCAAACTTCGGAATGACAATAAATTATTTAGAAATAGATTTAATAGTAAAACCCATAATTGTTGCATACAATCATAATAGTAAACGATGTAGGTAATGATTGGAATGAATTCATCAATATATTTTTTTGTTCTGGCAATTATTTATTGACCGGTAAAGAAAATCTGTCTACTGGTCATCAGAACTTCATTATTATCAAACTGTTTCTGTCCGCTGCTAGGCAATAGGTATCTCCTAATGCACCCCTCCCTCCCTCTGAGTAGGTACGATCCTCATCTCAATCTACCTACTTAATAGTAAGTAAAACACAACAAAGATGACGACAAGTAATCTAGAACATTTATTTTATCATCATAACAATGTTAATGTACCTACCTGTAATTACAACCTACATTTCTACACTAGTACATAACCTCAAAAAATAAAACTGGGTATAGCTTTTATGTCCCAAGTTCTAAAAATCTAACATTTTAAATAGGGCTTTTCTATCGTATGAACTACCTATTAAAACAAACATGATCCCAAAACTCGAAAATTTACTAGCTGTACGAAACTCCCATACAAGCCTGCCGTTCGCCTTTTGAATCATCCAGGAGCGATTTATTTGCATTGTAACCATTATCTTGACGAATTATTAAAAAAAATATCGCCCTTAGAGGTACTTTATATCGGGTACATTAAGTGACCCGCCTTTGTAAGACGACTAGAATGGCACCGTGTACATATATCTATCTATACTTATAATAAATCTGTAGAGAGGTCAATTCTGTACATGAAATATATTTCCAAAATATCTATCAGGGGGTGATTAGGGATCGATACTGATGCCAAAAATGCAATCAGTAAAATTTTTGTCTGTCTGTCTGTCTGTCTGTATAACCGTTATAGAAACAAAAACTACTCGACGGATTTTAACGAAACTTGGTACAATTATTCTTCATACTCCTGAGCTGGTTATAGTATACTTTTCATCACGCTGCAATCAATAGGAGCAGAGCAGTGAAGGGAAATGTTGGGAAAACGGGAGAAGTTACTCCATTTTTTAAGCTTCCGTCGCGTGTGCAACCTTAATGGTTAAAGCTACACAGAACACATGTATGACGAAAATGTTCTCTTTAAAATTATATAATAAATATTCCACGACAGCATATGTCTATCTTTTATGATTGACTCACACTAACACGTGTAACTTCCGATAGCTTAGCAGTTCGAAGCTTTCTGATTATATTTGTCTACTCTTACGTTTATAACATTCTCAGTCATCCCTAATTAAAAAAGTTAACATTATTAACTATTCCATAAAAAAGAATCATAGTTATCGGTATAGAAACACCAAAGTTATGTAACATGAAATACGCTAATATTAAGCCATCACGCGTGAATACTGAATCATGCTATAAGGATTATTTTTGTATAAGGTCGCGAACGCAGACACAGGCAGCTTGCTTGGCGCCTAGAGGCTAGCGAGTCACCTAGCGAGTAGCTTCGTAAAACGAACATTCTCGAACGTTCGCGACCGGCCTAGCAGCTAGGCGCCAAGCGCACAGTGCGGCCGGTCGCGAACGTTCGAGAATCGGTCGCCGCCTGTGGTCGCCGCGCTCGACGCGTCTTACGGCCGAAGGTATAAAAGGCCGCCTGGCTGGAGGCTTTAATACTATATTAAGGCCTTCACAGGCAAGTCCGGTTAAGCAGAATCCAATCTTATCAGGTTGACCTGCAAGAGGCCACACATAAAGAAAAAGCGCGAGCTTCATACAATTTTTGCCTGTTGATGCGAATAGACGCAGAGCGTTCGACCTTATTGACAGACAATAGGTACTTACTTGATATTAACAAGCCGTGTTTATCACTCTTTGATAATTTACTTTGATTCCTTTTGTTGTTATTTTATAAAAAAGGTATTACTTATTTTGGTAGTGTTTAAATATTCGTTAAAATTACAAATTATTAATAGTTTATGTACCTACTTACATTTTATTAATTTTTAGGTGAAGAAGTAGTAGGTACCTACGTATAGAAACCGATTGGTAAGTTTTGGCTAATTTATTGTTCTCTTTTTTACATTGGTCTTATTTTCATTTACGTTTTAGCTTCATTTTCATTTGGTACATATAAAATTCTTCCGTTACTGAGTGAATGACTGACAGATAACGCAACAACACAACCAAAAGTACTGACTGGTCGTATGAAGCTGCACGTAGGGTCCTTGGATAGTTTAGGGGAGCTATAAGAGAGGATTTCCCGAAATTCCTACGGGAACGGGAGAAAACGGGTATTCGCGTAAGAAGTCGCGGGCAAAAGCTAGTGTTTAATAAATATGTAAATGAGCTAAATGATTCTACTGTTACGCTTATACTGTAATCATAATTCTGTTGTTTTTTTGGCTATAGAGTCGAATAAAATATTCTAGCATATACCGCGTGTATCTGACATCGACGCACAAACGATTTCCATGGGTCCAGGGCATGATTCTGGACACCCTAGACTTAGAATTTTTCGTCGGTTTTTTTCTCATTTTTTAATTTTTTTCAAGGGTTTTTTTACTTTAGACTGCTCATAATCGTTATTCTGACCTAACCCAATGAGATTTTTAATAAAAAAATAATAATAATTAACTACTTTCACTAAAAAGAGCAATCTGAATAAAACCACAAATAGATTGATATCTATTTGTGGTTTTATACAGATTGCTACTTGTGGTACTCTTGAAAAAAATGAGAAAAGAACCGACGAAAAATTCCAACTACAGCTACACGCAAAGTCAAAGTCAAACATTTATTTCAATTGAACCATTTACAGGCACTTTTGAATTGTCAAGGTCGGTCGGTCCAAAAAAGATGAAGCTATTTGCACGTTCCAAAGCGTAGATTTCTATGGAGAAGAACGTGCAAGAAACTCCACGGACACTCTTTTAAAAATAATAAATTGTTACAAAGTTTTGTTGACATCGTGTTGAAATTATACAAACATGTGAGAACGATGTGACGAGCATGATAAAGACGTCCGGAATAAGAAAGGAACAATTCAAAGAAATAATTAAAATAAATGAAAATAAACAATGGCAGCTGAGAAATGACCAGTCCCAACCGACGGCGCCATGACATGCGCCACGCCCATTCGACTCAACTATTTTGAATGGAGCCAAATAATTAAACGCATAGGCCAGGCCACTATCAGCTAGGCTTTTGAGTGAGCATGACACTCCCAACTGCCAGGGTACTTGAGTCTATACAATGCAAACACACACATATTTATAAATGTTGGTACTATTGATTTATCCAATTATCAGCAATGGATCAGTGTGTGAGTTAAATTAAATATAAAATTCATTAAAGACATCTATAGATATACTATTTACAAACATTATCAACAAGTTTGACTTTGTTTACTTACACCCTAGATTGTCCAATGGAGCAGGACCAGCATGTTTCCAAGCATTCTTATCTTGAATATAATCATCTAATTTGTAATATGCTTGTTTACATAGTGTGCTTTTAATATAATTTTTAAAATTCTTTCATTTTAATTCTAATATGTCATAAGGTATTTTGTTGTAACATTTAATACAGTACCCCATGAAAGATGTTCGTACTTTGGCTAATCTATAAAATGGCTGATCTAATTTATTTCTATTTCTAGTATTAAAATTATGTCTATCACTAATTTTGCTAAAGAGATGTCGATTTTTCCTTACATACATAATATTTTAATAAATGAATTGACAAGGGACTGTCATAATATTAATCTTTTTAAAGAGACTTCCCTAAGAGAATCGCGTCGACGTAGATTATAAATGGCTCTGACAGCACTCTTTTGTAAAATAAATATGGATTCAATGTCAGCAGCTCGACCCCTCAGCAAAATACCATACGACATAATGCTGTGAAAGTAACTAAAATAGACCATACGCGCAGTTTCTACATCCGTCAACTGTCTTATCTTTCTAACAGCATAAGCGGCTGAGCTTAGCCGCCGCCGCAAGAGATGTTATGTGAGGTCCCCATTGCAATTTGTCGTCTAAAGTGATTCCCAGGAAAACCGTCTGATCAATAAATTCCAGTTTTTTTTCCATTCAATACGATGTCACATTCACTACTTTTAACATTTGGTAAAGTAAATTTAATACATTTAGTTTTTTTTTTCATTTAATACTAAGTTGTTTGCCGTAAACCAATCTTGAACTTGATGAATAGAGTTATTGACGTCATCATGATTTTGTGACCGTCGTTCTATCTTAAATATCAATGATGTGTCATCAGCAAATAACACCATCTTTGGGTCATTTTGAAGCAATTGGGGCAAATCATTTATGTAGACCAAAAAGAGGAATGGACCCAATATTGAACCTTGCGGAACGCCCATTGTCATTTCAGACCCTTGTGAGTTCACGCCGTTTACCTGTACTTTAACCTGCCTGTCTTTCAAGTACGATCTAATCAGATCAAGAGATGTATTCCTAATCCCATAATGCTCCAGTTTCAACAAAAGTGTTTCATGGTTAACGCAATCGAACGCCTTCGAGAGATCGCAAAAAATTCCAATGGCGTCTTGCGAATCTTCCCAGGCATTGAAGATGTTCTTTATTAGAGTGACACCGGCGTCAGTTGTACAACGCCCTTTGGTGAAACCGTACTGATGTTCATGAAAGATGGAATTTTCATTAAAATGTAGTAACATCAGGTTAAGCATTAACTTTTCAAACACCTTACTGAGAACTGGCAGGATTGAAACCGACCTGTAATTGTTGGGTTCTTGACTATCACCAGATTTAAACAGTGGAACGACTTTACTATGCTTCATGAGATCAGGAAATACTCCCTGGTCTACACTAGAGTTAAATATAAGAGCTAAGTGGGGAGCAATAGTTTCAATAATAGATCTACATACTTTTACAGACATTCCCCAAAGATCTTCTGTTGATTTAATTTTAAGATCTTTAAAAGCTTTTATAATGGCTAGGGGGTTTGTATGTTTAAACTTGAACTCTGACGGACAAACCTTGACATTCTTCCTAAGTAAGGCAGCAGAGAGCGCGGGTGACGAGTTAAGAGCTTGTGTAGTTTTACGAGGAATATCAGCAAAGAAGTTTTCAAATTCCTGAGCTACCTCTGCATCTGAGTTTATGGGACCATGTACGGATTTTAAATTAAATTCAGTTTCACGCTTTTTCTTCCTACCTGTTTCATTATTAATTATTTTCCAGGTAGCTTTTATTTTGCCATCTGCCGATTTTATGTCACGCGGTATGGAATTGTCTCCTCGAGTACTTTACTCTGATTAAAATTTAATGTGAAAAATGGTTGCAAAATCAACCGACAGACATCCACTATTGAGGGGCTAGGTACTCTCTAAGCCCGATATTCGTAGTTTCGGGCTTAGTTGCGAGCGGGCGTATTCTAGTCCGTATCACCTAACCACTAAGAATGAATGACAACACGATTTGACAGTTAGGTACTATCAAATCGTGTTGCCATTAATTCTTAGTTCGGGTTCGGGACTATTCGTTAGTAGTTGATACGGAGTAGAATACCGCCGCAACTAAGCCTGTAACTACGGACTACGGGCTTAGAGAGTAGCCTCCCTGGACATAGCCCTCCCCAAAGTGTTGCCTCACCAACCTGACCTGTGCGTCTCACATCCATCGGCTGCACGCGACCCCTACCAGCTCGGATCACCTAGTCCCCTTAGTCAAAAGCTACGTCTACCGGTACGCGGTCACCACTACAGATCTTTTCGGCCTCATCGACCATTTGTTCGCGAGCAATGTGCCCTTCACACAACTTTAGGTCGGCAATATTTTGGGCAATGTCGGTAACTTTGGTTTTCTTGCAGATATCAACATTCCTGATTCCATCACGCAAGGAGATGCAAGACCCTCTGCAATTACCCTCTCCTCTCTACAATATTACTCTCTCCATTGCTCTCTAGGTGACTTTTGGACAGACTCACGGAGAGAGAGAGAAAAAAATCATAAGTATTGGAGAAAAAACGGTTCCTCTAAGATGGCACTCCGTTGGTCCTGATCCTGTGATGACTACAGATCATGGCACATTATAATGGCACCGCAATGGCACAGCAGCAGCAGCACGGCCTCTCCTCGAATTAAGGCTACGGTTAGCATCCAGCGCGATAGCTACGCTTCGTCTGCGAGGTGCAAGCTCGCCTTAAGCGTAAGGCGAGGCGCTAGGGGCGACGGTGGTGCACGTCGCTCGCCACCATCGCTCCTCGCTGTTTGTTTCGCTAGCGAATCGGTATCGACGTGCTGTAAGCACGCGGTCGGCACGCTTACATTGCGCGGGCTGCTTGTCGAGTTGTATGGTAGCGGCAAGCGCGTGGACTGCCTGCTGCTGGCTTTTTCATATTTTCATTATGAAATTTATTTTACAACACACGATTTAATGCTCTTCTTTATTACATTCTGTTTAAGGCGTTCATACCTCCCTGAGGCAATAATGAGAACTATTTTTGTCCCCATAATAAAGAGCAAGGCAGGAGACGCCTCTAAATTACGTAACTACAGGCCTATATCACTCGCGACAGTCATTGCCAAAGTGTTGGACGGTGTTATTGATATTCAGTTAAGACTAAGTAGAGCTTCATGATGCACAGTTTGGCTTTCGCCCTGATCTGTCAACAGAAATGGCTATACCGAGTCTCAAGAATACAGTACAATACTACACTGACAGAAGCACACCTGTCTATCCTGTTTCTTAGATTTAGGTATCTCGGGCTTTTGATCTAGTTAAGTATGACAGGTTGTGGCAGAAGTTGTCGGATGATACGGTTTTCGCTAGAGCACACGTGCTCGGGAGAAGGATGTATAATCCAGTAAGATGCTGGTAGGGATCTTGACCGCACTTCCGGAATTGTCCTGATAGCCGTGGTATACCTCTCCACTCCTCTAGCACCTCAGACTATGTTGCCTCCTTGGCGCTACGTCACTTTGTGCTAGCGACCGTTTTCGGGGGCCCATTCATTGAGTGTGCAAGTCACCCCTGCCATTTAAAAGCCGTGTATATTGTTAGTGGTCAGGCAGGGGCCAATAGTTCTTCTATAATAAACGATTATCAGTCCACTAAACCGCCCAAACCCATAACGTTTCATCTTTTGTTTCCATATTCTGCAATAGTCTTGCTCCAACCGGGGATTGTCCTTGGGAATACTTTCACAGTGCATACAGGGATAACCGCCGGTTGGTGCCCCATTACATTTGAAATTTCTAACGGGGCCTCTGCAAGTTGGTTTCGGCCCCTCGTACGCCTAAAGACCGGGTAAAAAGAGGAGAGGGAGAAAGTAATAAAAAAATAAATAAAAATAGATATAGATAGGGAGCGCAGGGCTTTGTCTGTTAGAGCTAATATGCTGGCTCGCGGTAGGTTCGACTTTCGCGCGCTGTACTATGGAAGTAAAATCTTCGTTGTTTAGGGCATTTTGCCAATCGTTTTACACGTGCAGCCTCTGGGTCAAGCATACGAAAAAATCCTATGACACCCTGCGTTTTCTGTATAATAATGCCTTCAGGGCGCTGATGAAGCTGCCTCGATACTGTAGCGCATCGGGTATGTTTGCGGACGCAAATATAGGTGGCTTTGTGGCGAACGAAAGAGAGTTGTGTCCCTGATGCGCCCCATACGACGCAGTTCTAACAGCTACCTTCAACTGTTCGCATGGAGGATGGATCTGGATCTGGATTGCCCAATAATGCGATACTGGACCAGGCTCCATGTTGAGCACTCCGGATCCAAACCAAAGTATAGATTAAGATGACAATATAAAGTGTGTGTACCTACTGGGGTGTATGTATGTAATCATTTTATTTATGTTGTTTTTATTTTGTAATTTATAATGATTTTATTGATTTTTGTTATATTTAATTTTTGTGTTGTGTATTTTAATTCATGTTTTAATTGCATTTTATTCAATATTCTTTTAATGTAATATTTTATGCATATGGACCTAGTTCTGAAATAAAATGATATTTAATTTAATAATTTACCTATTTGAATTACAAATAAATATCTGGGTTGGAGCGATGCCGATATATAGTGCGCCATGACCTTACGAAGTCAAAAAAAATATATATTATTCACACAATTACTTTTTGGTTGACCCGCACTATCACTCCTGAAACAGGAGATTGAACGGCGAGTTGGTTTGTTTTGATCATTGCTACTTATTCATAATCTTACTAATAATATTATAAATTGCATGTGGCAGAGATGAGAATGTTGAGATGGATGTGTGGAGTACTTAACGAGAATGGATGGATAAAGTGAGAAATGATTAAATACGAGGTAGTTTAAAAGTGGCACCAGAGACGGAAAAGTTAAAAGGGAATCGCTTGGTATCGTATGGTCATGTGAAGAGAAGGGAGGAAACACATTTAACTAAAAGAGTAATGAACATAAATGTGGATGGATGGAGAGGGAGAGGAAGGCAAAGAAAAGATGGATGGATTGCTTGAGGAACATTATGAAAGAGACCATTTCCAATTGATTCTCAAACAGCCAAAATTCGGATAACATAGCCTATACATGCTTGGGGCAGTCATTTAGCCATCTCCAAATCATTTTCATCTCTATCGCTAACGCATTAGGTTCAACGTTGATTGGGAAAATTTTACAGTGATGGGTAGCGTGATTTGCTTTCTGATTCTGCTAAATTGGTCTTTTCAAACCCGCTGGTCAGAATGTTTGATCGGACAATCGTCCGTTACCCTATTAAGAAGGTGTAGGCTCCCCTCTACCTTCTTAATAGGGTAACGGACGATCGGAAATAATGAAGTTGGAGTAGGTAGGTACTTACCAACCAAACCCGCGCGAACGTTGTCGCGGGCGAAGTGCTGAGCTCCCGGACAGGCCATGGTCTGTCAGGAGCTGAAAACAATATCGTTGCGTGGATTTTAAATGAAAACGTCTACACGCATTAGTGTCGTGGCTAGGACACGGACGTAGGTACGCACGGTAATATTTATAGATATATTAGGTACCGCATCAAGACCATTTTCCGCCCACGTGACACAGCGCCGATATTTTCATTGTTCTGTGTTTTGTTGTATTTATTTTGTTTTCTTATCGTAGGGGCAGAAAAAAAGTAGGTAGGTATTTTACTATTTTTCTGTAGGTATTTAAAATAGTAAGTATACAATAAGTAATTGGAGAACAGTGTGTTTTTGTGCAACGCCATTGCTCTTTGATACATCAGCCACCCTATACCTATGTTTGCTTTTGCTTTCTGCATTCATGGCAAGTAATTAGCTATGTACAGTGTGTCTGTTAACTTTAAACATGTTTATCCGGCATCATGCTAATGCTAATAAATCAACTGGTCAAGAACTGAATGAACTAAAATCCTAGAATCGAGTTGAGATGAGGTATTTATAAAGTTGAGACGGTCGATTTCATTCATTCCACTTTAAAACTAGGTATCAAACTGTGTGCTTGTCAGTGCGATAAATCTAAAATTAGTTTTAAAAATTGTGAAAATTATGTGTTTAAAATGACTTTTATTTCGTCACTGGATAATTTTTGCGGTTCTACGTTTTGGGTTCGTAATTTAATCTAAGGATTATATAAAAAAATATATAAATTTGCAACAATAAAGATATAAAAAAAAAAATATAAGTTGTAGTTCTCAGTCAGTAAAAAGAAAGTTAGGACAACTTTCTTTTTAAAAAGTTGTTTTGCTCTTCACTGTATGAATTTTAAGCTTATACCTATTTAATTCTACCAAACTATTTTGGGCTCCAACCAGCCCGCGAAATTCAAAATTACTTGCGTCTTTTAGGGTTCCGTAGCCAAATGGCAAAAACGGGACCCTTATAGTTTCGTCATGTCTGTCCGTCCGTCTGTCTGTCTGTCTGTCTGTCTGTCCGTCCGTATGTCACAGCCACTTTTTTCCGAAACTATAAGAATTTTGCTGTTGTAATTTGGTAAGTAGATGTATTCCGTAAACCGCATAAAGATTTTCACACAAATATAGAAATAAAACAATAAATTTTGGGGGTCCCCATACTTAGAACTGAAACTGAAAAATAAATTTTTCATCGTACCCATACGTGTGGGGTATCTATGGATAGGTCTTCAAAAATGATATTGAGGTTTCTCAGATCATTTTTTTCTAAACTGAATAGTTTGCGCGAGAGCACTTCCAAAGTGGTAAAATGTGTTTCCCCCCCCTTAACTTCTAAAATAAAAGAGTGATAAAACTAAAAAATATATATGATGTACATTACCACCATGTAAAGTACCAGCGAAAATTAGTTTGAACGAGATCTAGTAAGTAGTTTTTTTTTAATACGTCATAAATCGTAAATCGCAACTTCTGCTTACGGAACCCTCAGTGCGCGAGATCGACTCGCACTTGGCCGGTATTTTGCAATTTGCAGGCCAGTGCTAGGTTGTATGTTGATTAAAATATTATTCGCGGCTGTAAGACGTATGCAGTTACAGAATTATAATAATCAAAATCACCAATACAACCCTCCAAGTTCATTTGAATTTCGCGGGCTGGTTGGAGCATTCACCATAAATAAGACGAACTTTATTGAAATAAAAACTTTGTGCTAGTCGATTAGCAGTGGCGCTAGCTATGTGACAAAAAAACACAAACAAAACAAATTCTGAATATAGTTTGGTACAAAAAAACCCAAGTGGAATCGTAACTTTTAGACTTTACTTCTACTTCTACAATATATATAGGTATGTTACCGGAAAGTGGCAAACTTCGTCAGATTATAAAATAACTTGAGAGGTTGTAAACTTTCGAACAATTATTGTCAATTGAAAATTTGGAATGCTTTTTTCGCATGAAAATTTGATAGTTTATACCTAATTTCTCGAATTCATTCTGAGAAATTGTGAACTGAAATAAAATAAACTAAGCTCTCATTGGTTTGTTCAGATGTGACGTCACATGTAGGTACGTCATCGTCATAGAGTTACGAATTAATTAAATTAATCGTACATGTGACGTCAAATTTGAACATACCAATGAGAGCCTAGTTTCTTGTAGACTTAGAATAATAACGCATAGAAACCTAGTACGAGTGCAAAAAGTGAGGCAACTGAAACTTAGCATAATCCGTCAAACTTAGCCGTCAGGCCGTCAGTACTCAAGGTCACGTTCCGTCGAACACAGCTCGCGAGTAAATAATTGAAAATGACAGTTTGTTGCGTGAAAGGATGTTATTAGAACATCAGGAAAACAAAAAAATGTGATAAAATAACATTTCACAAATAAGTACTCACATTCTATGCACTATTTTTACGTAAATCGATAAATAAAACAAAATTCTAATAACCTAACTTGTCATAACACAGTGTTGCTATTTGTGAGGAAAAAATACCCACATTGCTTTCATTCATGTTTTTCATTATTGTAATTTTAAAATACTGTTGGTAACGGAAGACGAGGTGACGTCATGAAGAAGTCACGCCATCAGCTGTCAACCGATGGAAGTATAAAAGGAGGCGCGCGGTGTGGCAACACCCCTTTTTTTGCTTGGACGGCGGTCGGAACGGACGTGCTACCTGACCATTATTGTGTGCTAGGTTAATTTTAGGTTATGTTTTGGTTCATGTACTGATAATTTCTTTTTCTTGTGTTATTTCTATTTGATTAATATTTAACGTGTTCCTTTTGATATTTTTGTAAAAAGTGCAATTTAGAGAAATTAAAGATTGTTTATTTTTTTAACTTATTTCACTGATGGTTCCTAACATCATTCGTGGGATAAAGATTCACTTCGCCCACAAGCTGGAAGTAGTTTTCAGGCTTTCAATTTTAGATTAAAGCAGGTAGTAGTTAGCAATGGATAGATCGAGTCGTTCACGTTCAAAAAATAGTGCCCCGCGGTCTAAACGATCTCGTAGCCGCCATCAGCGGAGCAGAAGGTCACGTAGCAAGTCTCGGGACTGCGATCGCCGTTCCAGGCGCGAACGAGATCGTCGTGGGAGTCGCGTGAGGACGCGAAGCCCTGCGTCGCCGCTTTGTCGACGATCGCTTGAGACGATTGTCTCGCGGTTGAAGGCTTTAGAGGAACGTTCACGGGTAATAGCCACACCGGAAACTACAGGTACTGCTATTGACTCTTCGACTGCAACCACGGTGAAAATAGTGGAGGCAATACAGTCGTTAAAGTCAGTAAGCACCCATCATTTTTATATTTCCAATTTTGACCCAAATGTGCATGATGTTGACCAGTGGTTTGACGAGGTTGACAGGGCTGTGATTTTGAATAAATGGTCACAAAATGAGTGCCTTTCCCGCGTTGGTAGCTGTCTGAAGGGAGATGCTAAGACTTGGCTTAGCGAATGGGTCACGAATGACCGTTCATGGAGCAATTTTAAAAAAGATTTTCGGTCACTTTGTGTCAAGAGGATTGACGTGGCAAGTATCTTATATGAAACAATGAGCTCGAATTCAGACAGTTATCCAACCTACGCCGAATATGCACGTAGATGTCTACTACGTTTACGGATCGTAAAAGGCCTTTCAGACGAGTTGATAGTGGCTATTGTTATTAGAGGGATTAAAGACCCTCAAATCAAAGCAGCTGCTACTAATGCAAATCTAACGCCTGACAATCTCGTCAACTACCTATCTACCTTCGTAAAGCCCGCCCCTAGGCAGAATAGTGACAGTTCGCGTTCCAAAGACAAGAGTCCACATAAGAATAACTCTAAGCGTTCATTTAGGGGTCAAGGTCCCAAATGTTTCACGTGCGGTCAGGTGGGGCATAAACAAGCGGGTTGTTCTAAAAAGTCGAAATCGAGTGATGCGACTGAACTAAATAAATCGGATCCGATAAAATCGGAATCGAATTCTACCTTAAATAAAGCAGTTTGTGCATACTGTAAAAAAGCTGGTCATGATATTAACGTTTGTTTTGCTAAGCAGCGTGCAGATAATAAGCCCAATAAAAGTAATGTCAATTTTTGTTCTACCCCCAATAAATATAAGTCCAGTGACATTGTAGTAGGACTGGTTCAGGGTATACCTGTAGACATTTTAATTGATAGTGGGGCGTTAGAAGTCTCGTTGATTTCGTCATCTGTGGTCAATCATTTTGCTTGTTCTAAGAAACCTACTAATAAACAACTGAAAGGAATAAGTAATTCCATTATTTTTGTTCATTTTTACGTCACACTTGTAATAGAGCTTGAGGAAATAACCCTCGAAGTAGATTTGCTTGTAGTGCCTAGTGAATATATGAACGCCCCAATTATTATTGGAACGGATGTACTAAATAGGGAAGGAGTAATCTATATAAGGACTAAGGAATTTCAACGTTTAACTCACGATAAAACTTTAACGAGGGTTTCCACAGTTCAATCTGGCGAGCAACACAATGGTTTTAAAACCTCATTAATTGGGGAAGACCTTGAGAAGCTCACAAGAATACTTAATAAATATTCGGCATTTATGATTTCTGGTACGGCTACGTCTACAGTAACCACAGGTTGTATGCACATCAGATTGAACAGTCAGGTACCTGTAAATTATCGTCCTTACAAAATGTCTTACAGTGAAAAGCTTAAAGTTAGAGAGATTATTCAGGATCTACTTAGTAAAGACATAATACGCGATTCGGAGTCACCATATTCGAGCCCGATTCTTCTTGTTAAAAAAAAGGACGGATCGGATCGTATGTGCGTGGACTTCCGGGCACTTAATAAAATCACAGTTAAGGATAGATTTACCTTTAATTGATGATCACATTGATCGACTAGGCAAGTCAAAATTCTTCACAGTACTTGATATGGCTACCGGATTTTTACAAATAAAATTAGATGAGAAATCAATTCCCCTAACTGGTTTCGTAACGCCCGAAGGACATTACGAATATTTGAAGATGCCGTATGGTTTAGCCAACGCACCCATAGTATATCAACGTATTATTGCAACAACACTGCGCGAATTCATTGAGGCGGGCAAAGTATTGGTTTATGTCGATGATTGCATGTTGTTGGCATGTTCAATCGACCAGGGCTTACGGATATTGGATGAAGTCTTAGCAGTTTTGACCAAAGCCGGTTTTTCAGTGAATTTACGCAAGTGTTCATTTTTATGTCAAGAAATAGAATATTTAGGCAGAATAATATCAAATGGCGGAGTCAGGCCGTCAACAAATAAGGTTCAGGCACTCGTTAATGCACCAGCTCCACAAAACGTCAAACAAGCAAGACAATTTTTAGGCCTTGCTGGTTATTTTAGAAAATACATCGCTAGTTATTCCATAAAAACAGCTTGTATTGCTCGTTTGACGCGTAAGGATGTTGAGTTTGTCTGGGGACCACAGCAAGAAAGCGTTCGCAAAGAACTCATTAAGTGCCTTACTAGCGAGCCAATTTTAGCCATTTTTGACCCAGAACTTCCCGCTGAGGTCCACACAGATGCGAGTATTGCAGGTTATGGTGCAGTTTTTCTACAGGTTCATAAGGATGGTAATAAGCGTGTTGTTGCCTACTATAGCCAGGTTACGAAAAGCCCTGAACAACGTTACCACTCTTATGAACTGGAAACGCTCGCTGTAGTAAAATCTCTCAAACATTTTAGGCATTATCTCATAGGAATGCCATTTACTGTAGTGACAGACTGCAATGCCTTAAAAGCCACCCAAAATAAGAAAGACCTCCTCCCGAGGGTAGCGAGGTGGTGGATCTACCTCCAAGATTTTAATTTTACAATTCAATACAGAAAAGGGGTAATGATACCTCACGCAGACTACCTTAGTCGTAACCCAGTACATACGGTAAATAACATTGAAAAACCGCGTAATTGGGCTCAAATCGCGCAAGCAGGCGACGAGGAGACTCAAACTTTAATCAGGTCTTTGGATGAGGGATGCTTGGACTCTTTGCGTTATGTTAAACGCAATAATATTTTGTACTATCGCTACACATCTGTAGGTGAAGAGTCTAGGTTACTTTGTTATATACCAAAAGGACATCGTTTGAGCCTGCTCCGAATATTCCACGATGAACACAGCCATATTAACGCTGAAAAAACTGCCGACCTTATCCTAAAACACTTTTGGTTCCCTGGCCTTAGACCTTTTATTTCTAAGTACATATCTCACTGCCTCGTATGTATAGCTCACAAGAGAGTTCCACGAGCACCACTACAACCAATTAACTCATGGACAAAACCAAATGTTCCTTTTGACACCTTACATTTAGATGCTCTAGGCCCACTGATAGTTTCTAATGGTAATAAACACGTTTTGGTTGTTGTGGATTCTTTTACGAAATATTGTTTATTAAACCCCATTTTCACTCAAGACTTAAATGAGTTAAAACGAGTTATGCAAAATGTTGTGTCTCTGTTCGGAACGCCCAAGACTATTGTATGTGATCGAGGCAGGATGTTTCAATCATCTGGTTTTGTGTCATTAATGAATGATTTGAGTTGTCAGATTCATTATATTACCCCCGAGATGCACCACGCCAATGGTCAGGTGGAGCGCTACATTCGCACCGTCCTTAACATGTTGAGGATCGAGGTAAACCACCGGAAAGGAGAATGGTCTGAACAGCTGTGGAGGTTACAGCTGATACTCAACATGACGAAGCAAAAGACCACCCAGCAGTCTCCGCTTAACCTGCTTATCGGTGCCGAAGGAGCTACCCCAGTCATTCGCACGCTAATCCGAGACGTTGCCATCGAATCGTCTGGTGAGAACCGTGAGCCGCTACGAGAGATGAGGAGACAAAGGACGGCCGAACGGCTGTGCAAAAATCAAGCCGATCAAGACAGGCGTGCTAATGAAAACCGACAGCCTCCACGTGTCTACAGCAAAGATGACCTAGTCTTCGTTATCAAGTATTCCCAGTCCACGGGGAAACTTGATCCTGGTATGCGCGGGCCTTACCGCGTAGTTGGAGTCCTGGACCATGGGCGCTATGAGCTGCAGCTTCTGGCTGGTGCCTATGGGAAGACCACATACGCCGCTGCACAGTTCATGGTACCCTGGAGGGGTGAGTGGACTCCTGAAACATGTGCCGCATTCTTTGAAGGCAAGTGTTGTTTTGAAGTCTGGGTGATACGCTAACAACGTGCCTATGTCAACAGCCACTGGGAGGTATGCAAACTGAGAGCCTATGCCTACAGTGTATGTGGAAGGCTGGGCGGTATGCTAACTAGGCGCCTATGCCGACAGTCACTGTAAGACACGCTAACTAGGTGCCTCTGTCTACAGTGCGACCAAGTTATGTACTTGGTGTGTTCTTAGCTAAGATTTATGTCATGATATTTTACGTGTAATGCGCATTACCTCTTATGTATCAAAAATTTTCTGCTTCTACATCTGTAATTTTTTTATGTAATGCGTCTCTCTGATTACAGAAGACGATGAAGGCGTCTTATTGGAAGACACTGCTTCAAATCGAGCTCAACCATCTTCTGGAGCTGTCGAGGACGCCAGATCATCAGGAGAGGCCGTGTTGGTAACGGAAGACGAGGTGACGTCATGAAGAAGTCACGCCATCAGCTGTCAACCGATGGAAGTATAAAAGGAGGCGCGCGGTGTGGCAACACCCCTTTTTTTGCTTGGACGGCGGTCGGAACGGACGTGCTACCTGACCATTATTGTGTGCTAGGTTAATTTTAGGTTATGTTTTGGTTCATGTACTGATAATTTCTTTTTCTTGTGTTATTTCTATTTGATTAATATTTAACGTGTTCCTTTTGATATTTTTGTAAAAAGTGCAATTTAGAGAAATTAAAGATTGTTTATTTTTTTAACTTATTTCACTGATGGTTCCTAACAATACAATATTTACTGTTAATTCATATCAAACCCGATGTTTTAACATTGTTTATAATTATAACCCATCAAGCATTCTAAACGCATTGAACAATATCTCATTCTTTATGCGATTTATTTCCTTTTATTTTGAAATAAATTGAATTATACCTACCTTCCGAAAAAATATTTCATATTACATGTAAAATCATGTTTACCTTTTCCAGTTCCCAACAACATAAAATACTTGCCTTGATAGCAAAATAGTAATGCGTCTTCCCATATTTTGTGGGTAACGGCTTAGTAATGGTATCACTGAAAGCTATATCTGTGTGCGTTAGAGGAACGTAGACACATTCGGCTCACGCACACAAAGAAAATGAAGTGGACACACGATTTTGCTCGGGTTTTGTTCTAGACGCGGCTTCTATGCGTTATTATTCTAAGCTTGTAGACTTGTGCTTTGATTGGTCACCATTTTATTTCACTTCACAATTTCTCGGAATTAATTCGTGAAATTATATAGGTACTTACTATCAAATTTTGATGCGTAAAAAACCATTCCAAATGTTCAGTTGACAATTTATCGAAAGTGTAGAACCTCTCAAGTTATTTTATAATCTTACGAAGTATGCCACTTTCCGGTGACATTTTATATAATAACAACAAATTAAAACGAGTTTGACTCGTTTTGATTTCCTATTAAGTATTTTCATAGTCCAAAATGTTACTTGTTATAGGTAAAATTGAATTTCAACTTTTATAATGAAAACTATTTTAAACGTTTTAATGAGTAGGTACCTACCTAACCCAGTATAACTATTAAGTATAAATATTTGAACAAAGTTTTTCTGTCTTTTCCTCAATAACAATAGTCTTACAAGGGTATCGTTTTATTCATATTGTTAGTTATATTGTTAAGTAGCTACCCAGAAAGTAGGTTGTCGAGGTCAGATGGCACTTGTTCCATGTAAGTGTAAGATACTAGTGTTCATCTGCATCTTTTTAAACTTGAAAACCCTAACATAGTATGGAAAATCAAAAATTATATTGCATGTAATAAAGTACATGTCCGTAACGGTTTCATGTTTCTAATATAATTTTAGGACAGCAACGTCACATGGTATACAGACAATCCTAACTTCACCCCATGTTTTCAAAAGACAGTTCTTGTATGGACACCATGTGTGTACCTGTGGGTGGCAGCACTGATCGACATCTACCACATAGTGAGCAGCAAAGAGGGCAACATACCCTGGAACAAATTAAATATAAGCAAGCTCGTCATAACATGCCTCTTGGTAATATTACAAATAGTCAACTTGGTCCGAGTGACTTACGAATCATCCAGAGAAGGCAACAATATTTATGATGCTGATTTTTATGATCCTGTTGTGAAATCGTTAACATTGGTGAGTTTTTTTATATTTTATTTAACCATTTTTAGGCATTTAGTCAAAGAAGCTAAGACGACCCACTGACCAAGATACCTAAAATATCTACATATAATATTCCATCCTCAAATGTCCAATTTTTATCGTATTACATTTTATATTCATAAACTAAAGATAAATCTACAGTATCTACATTATGTACAAACGCATTTAAAAACAAAATAAATCATTGGGCATCAAAAAAATAATCCACATCGATGTCAAAAGCAAAAGTGCCCTGGCAGCAACACTGGCAGTATTGCCACCTTGAATGGCAATGCTGATTCTTTGGCCGAAGAAAAGCCCAGCCCTCTGGTCACGTGAACCGTCGACAAGTTGTTTGCTGATGTCCCGAAAGACTCTATATGCACTCGGACCCCATGGGCCTAGTGGTTCAACGCCAAAAGGCTCAAATATATAACTCCCAATTAGGTTATTATATTTGCGCCTTTTGAGGTTTTCTACACCTGCAGCAGCCGCCCCAGCGCAACCCGCCGTGCTAAGCGGATAGGATGGCGCAAGAGTGTCGACATGTTGCATCCCACACCAAAGGCCTACCCACCTTCCAAGGCATTATGGTCATCCCATCTGGCCTCTTCCCATCGTCACGTCCCAAGCCGTTGGGTTCTAAAACAGCTGGCACCCCGGCGGTGACAAGAGCCCGACGGATGATGTCATTAATGCTGGCGTGCCGTGCTAGCCGACCAGCGCTCCTACTGCAGGACAGGCCATGGTGTCCGAGGCGGTCGACTGATTCACCGCATTGACACCGATGTGGAGCTCCGCTAAGAGCACCCAGACGCAGACACGTAGCGATCCGGAAAGTATTGTCACTCAGCATAGTACCTATGTTGGGTGACGGTAGTGCCTGTAGCCAAAGACCCGACGCCCATTCACCCACAGCCAGCAGGCGGGCACGCTCCGCAGTATTGGTGGTCGTGTTTAAGAGGTTATTCCGTACCAACCTGCAGAGCGGCTCATCCCATTGCCTCTGGGAAAATGGACTATCGGGCAACGCCGTGTTCGGGCAAGCCACTTTCCAGGCGTTCACAGCATCGGTCAAGCAAGGCACTTCACAGTTAACCAATGTTGGAGTTAAAATCCTTTTGGCTAACTTTTCAGTGCTGTTGACCGAAGACAAGAACGCCGGTAGGCTTATACTAGAAATTTTGCGGATGCCGAGCCCACCAAAACGAATGAGTAGTGTGGCTTGGAGCCAGGCTCGGTCATCCAGAGCCACATTTAAGAAAGATGTTAGTGTGCATTGCATGATTTGATTAATTTTGTCCAAAAGGTGTGACTGCTCCCATAAAGGGGAAGAGCGGAGAAAATAAATAAAATTTGGCCCAGAACAGCAATATCTCATGAGGGGAAATATCGTTAAAACTGTTTAATTTTGTCGTCAATGAATGAAGAAAAACTGTCTTCCAATATTGGTGATCCTAGGAGGTGCAGAGAACTGTTATCTAAAATTTTGATGTCTGGGGCTATAGATGTGAATTTCTGTACAGTCATTGGTCTGTCGGTTGGAAAGGTTGAGGTCAAAGCCGATGGATTGGAACTGCTTTTTCAGGTAAATAAAATCTTTTAAAACGGTGTCTACGTCACTTCCTAGTGTTCTGTCATCTAGATACCAGACGTTAAATTTTGAATTTAGTTTTTGAATGATTGAATGGATAGCCAAGCTGAAAATGACTGGCTCGAGGGGGTCACCTTGTTGGCATCCAACTGCAGATTTTAAAACGTTGTCTTTGTACAAAAACGTTGTCTTCGGATTGATAGCTATCCCTGATAACTAAATAGATTATTTCTATCCGTAGTCTGCGTTTCACAATTGCAGATAAGTGCTGTCTATGACAGACCAACGAAAGATAGTTCTTTCACTCCCTCTTATCCTAGCTGAGCCAAATTTCCAAGACAGTATTCTACAGTGTGAAACATTGATGTATTATACAATAGAGAACTCTTAATAAGAAAAATAAATTCCTAGAATATAAACTTACAAAATGTCGATGTGACAAGTATTCACTATTTTCCTTATATTTCTAATATATTATTATATTTCTAAAACTAGATATCCTATCGACTTAATTCTCTTAATGATATTTTTTATGTAAAACTTTTCATTTGACACTAATTTTTAACCGACTTCTTAAAAAAGAAGGAGGTTCTGTGTTTGGCTGTATGTATGTTTTTTTTAACGTATGTTCACCAATTTCTCCGCCAATTGTCGACCGATTTGAAAAAATCCTGAGGTGGTCTCAGTGTCACCTGGTCAGAATCTGATTTTAAAATGATCCATGGTAATCGAGGGAAACCCTCAAATTTGGTAGGCACATAGGTAGGCACAGGTTTTTCGTATACTTCATAACGCTACTCAGATATTTGTGCCTGATAATCATCATCTCATGTCGCTCAGCAGATGATGGAAGGTATAAGTCAGGATCTGGTGACAGGATCCCATGAAACATGTTTGTTCATCGATATTTTCGTCAATTGACTCCCGATTTGGATGATATTTTTTTTTGTTTGAAACAGTATTTTCCCGGACCCGGTCCCATATTAATTTTTTGATGATCTGATGAAGAACTTCGGAGGTAGACAACGGAACTCTTCAATTAATGATAGCAAATGGATCGGGATTGCTGTTCTGTTTATTGTTTACATCAGTTTGTTACATAACATCACGCTTTTAGTAGATTATTTGTAGGTACGCAGGTACCAATAAAAAGTGAAAAAAAAAAAAAAATTACAAAACAATATGATCAGCCGATTTCTAAAATTAAAACTCTTCAAAGTATAAAATGACTTTAATTTCGGAATTCGGTATATAGTTCTCCCCTATCACTACTTGCACCCTGGTGCGCGGATGGGGTCTTGTCGCCGACACAATCTATTATCATTTGAAAATAATCAATATCGTTGTCATCACTGCTAAAATAATCATTTATTAAAAGGAAATACATTGCTATTGCTATAATACTCACACGTGCCAAATGACGTTTCTGGAGTCAGTTCCGTCTATCGGAGATAAACTTTTAAAACTTTTATTGAAACGCAGGTAAGAATGACTTGTATGTGCGCTCTTATATTTAGTATCCCGCCCCGCTAACCGTCAGACATTGATAGATAGTCAACTTGGGTAGATGACGCTATCCTTCAGTAAGTTATTAAGAGTCCTATTACATTTTTTACGGAAATTCATGATTTTTGACGCTGTAGTTTTCAGCAGCAGTAAGATATTTTAATTATTTGATCCTGAATAACGATAGTGCCAGTCTCTTTCTTGTAAGTTAGAGTTACACATTTTCATTTTTCTTTTCGTGTAATTTACTATAAATATTTTACGAACTCAGTTTGCAAGAAAAAATGTCGACGATGGATCTTTGACGGTCAAATTCACATTGTTACAATCAATTCTTTTAAAAGCTGAAATTACTAAAATGTAAGTTGAATGTTTTACTTGTTTATTGGAGTTCTAGAATTTCTTTAAATTCCTTGAGTTTTCACGGAAAAAAACGTAAAGAAAGCCTAATTTAAGCCAGAAAAGTCTTGATTCAGCGTCCATTATATTCCAAATAAAAACTATTTTATCAAATAAATTAATATTATATAAAATTTCAATCTACAATGAATACGTTTCATTAGTTTTCGTTTGTGTATATAGTAAAACAAAATTACAATAAATAAAATTAAAGTACTATATATTCTGCGTCAATTCAGCGCGCGCGCTCCTCAGTCTCGCGCGAGCGCCCAAATAGACTATAATCCTATTCAGACTAGTAAGTATCAAAATTGTTTCGCGGACTATAGATGTACTCCCAACGCAGACCAACGTAACTTCGTCTATTGCAAACGAGCATTGACGATTCGTAATAGGACTCTTAACGGTCGAAACCAATATCCTATCTATCACATACTGGAGATAGAAAAGCAAATGAAACAACAGAAAACCTATATAATTTTCATATTGTTTCATTTGTTTTGCTATCTCCAGTATGCCAAATCTGGTGACAGTTAGGTTATTGGGTTCGGCCTTTGTACCTAAGTGGGGATAAAATGATTGCTTTGTTTTTATCTTTAGTAGCTGGAAGAAAAGATAGATCAGTTATTGAAAATGACTATAATTATAACGTATATTTGATCCCTAGCCAGCCATTTGATGTGCTTATTTCCGTCAGACAATTTGTACTCGTAGAAACGCAATGATTTACAAGTAAAGGGAATATTGCACGATACGATTGTTAGATTTGTACTTAATAGATACGGATATATCATCACTGAACCTTAGCGATTACAAATCAAACAAACACGAAAGTCAACTAAATATAGTAAGTAGGTGATTATCTAACTCATTTATAATGCAGTTGAGTCATTATGCGTCTTTCAAATAAATTAAAATTCTGGCGAATGAAATGAAGAGACGCTTAATTGTCTACATATTATTATCTAGTAAACCGCATTTCATTATAGATTACGAGTGATTGATTGATTTTATTGATTTTGATTATTTTAACCGACTTCCCAAAAAGGAGGAGGTTATCAATTCGGTTGTATGTTTTTATTTTTTATGTTTGTTACCTCATAACTCCGACAATTATGAACCGATTTGAAAAATTCTTGTATTATCTGAAAGGATATACTTGCAGATTGGTCCCATTTAAATTTTATCAAAATCGGTTACGAACTTTGGATTTTAAATCGAAATAGCTGGAATTCGTCTACTTAGATATAATATAATATAAAAAATTTGCTTTTCTGCGATTTTGCAGTGGTGTTGTTAGGTGTGGGGTACCACTAAAAAGTGAAAAATAAAAAACTTTAAACAAAAAAAATACAACAGACTTCCAAAAAAAAAACACTACGAAGTAAAAAATAACTTTTATTTCGGAAGTCGTTTGTATTTTATTTGTAAAAAGTTTTTTTTTATTATTATTTTTTGATTATTTCATAGATTTTGTTGATCCTCTGTACGTGTTGGTTTTTACTGTCAGTGCAGAGAGTAATTAAAATAAATAAATAAGGTATATGAATATTGCGTCATGTGTTTCCTTTCCCATTTATTTACATAATCGACGTGTTTCCTTAAAAATTGATCGCCTTTGCAGATGTTATCAGTAACGTTATTATGTTACAATCGAGAATATGGCATCAAGACCTCAGGAGTGCTGTTCCTATTCTGGTTGTTCCTCATCCTGGCCGGTCTACCGCAGCTCAGATCTGAGATAGTGCACTACAGTTCAAATGTCGACGCGTATGCTAGATATAGTTTTGGTAGCTTTAACTTGTACTATACGCTGACAGTAATTATGTTTATATTGAATTGTTTCGCTGATATGCCACCTAAAGATTCACCTTACAAGTATGAAGAGGTAACAATCATTCTTTATTTTTTAAACTACATTTATCCTCCATTTTGCGGTCTCTAAAACTATCTGCTGTATATCCAACAGGTTCAGTCCCCCGAGAACAAAGCAGGCTTCCCAAGTCGGCTGACGTTCAGCTGGTTCGACCCGCTCGCCCTAACAGGCTTTCGAAGAAGTCTCAACGTAGAAGACTTATGGCCCATAAACCCACAATTGAGCAGCAAGGAGGCTGTGCCTAGATTTGAAAAATTCTGGCTGAAAGCTTTGACAAAAAATGAAGAGTAAGTATTTTCTTATTTATTCCAACAGCCAACCACATTCTAGTGAATGTATACTAATCTATACTAATATTATAAAGAGGTAACATTTGTTTGTAAGTTTGTATGTAGGGGGTAATCTCAGGATCTACTGGTCCGATTTGAAAAATTGTTTCACTGGTAGAAAGCTACATTATTCGTGAGTGCTATAGGCTATAAATTATAAAGATATCATGCATATTAGTCGAACTATCTCAATTTTTGTCTATCCAGGCGGAAAAAAATAGCTCTTACAACAGAGTTATTTGCGTGCGCTGCCTTTACAGTTGTATATCATTGAAAACAATGTATGGCAACCTGGTCCGCCTAGAATAGTTCTACAAAAAAACCCGCGGCACCATATTTCTATCTTTTATATTTTAGCAGATATACAGGGTTATTTGTAAAACACCAGAAACCTCTTAGGCAGTGAAAGTACACATGATTATAAGCAACTTTTGTTTTGGTAAAACTCCGAAATCTCGAAAAAAATATCAGCTGTTTCATACAAAATGCAGTATTTAGCCAATAAAAATGTATGAAACAGCTGATATTTTTTTCGAGATTTCGGAGTTTTACCAAAACAAAAGTTGCTTATAATCATTTGTGTACTTTCACTGCCTAAGAGGTTTCGGGTATTTTTTCAATTTCCCTGTATAGTAGCTTTTATGTGTTAAAAAAAGTATTTTTCGACGTACTCATCTTTGGACGTTTTTTTAAACAACAAAATATTAAACCTTATCGAAAAAAATGTTATTATGATCACAAAAACATCATAGAGATACGATTTGGCCAAAACAGTATGTCAATTGGTTGAATAGTTTCGAAGATAATATAAAATTACTGAATCACGAAACGCCGCCCGCGCCGTCCATTCACGAACCGCATTAGAACATGCTTTTTACGGACGTTTTATCCATTTACCCATAGACGGCGTTGCGTTGTGCAATTACGACATTTTTCTGAATCGTGGTGTTAAGATTTTCCGCGGATTAATGACCCTCTCCAGTTATTATTTAACTTTTGTCGTTTGGTAGGTGAGTTGTACGTAGTTGGTTGAATGTTGTTGGTCTTAAAAATTCTTTTGGTTGCTCGGTTTCTCAAAACACAATAACCAAAGCTGGAGAACATCGCAGGTCCGTGCTCGGGAATCTAACGCTGAACGTGCGCAGCGTCTCAGTGATTTAAAGCAGCATGTATCTGCAACAAGGGACAGGGAGTCTAACGCTGAGCGCTCGCAACGGCTCGCTAGCCTAGCTACATACATATTATGCAATAAAAACAAAACTCTCCTTTTGGCCGTCAGGAAATAAATCATAGCAGTCAGTACTAACCGAACCACACTCATAATTTCATCACAAGTTAAAATGTTTACCGCCCAACGAAGTGGGTCAGCTAGTAATATTATAAAGCAGAAGAGTTTGTTTGTTTGTTTGTTCGGTTGAACGCGCTAATCTCAGGAACTTCTGGTCCGATTTGAAAAATTCTTTCAGTGTTAGATAGACCATTTATCGAGGAAAGTTATAGGTTATATATCATCACGCTAAGACAAATAGGAGCGGAGCAGTAATGTAAAATGCGCAGACGAAGTTGCGCGGGTCATCTAGTTAAAAATAAAATGAAGTCTTTGTTGCTTTAAAAAAGTTAAAAAAATAGGACAAAGAATAGAATAGAGCTTTACAGAATTGGCTTAGTGACATATATTTCTATTCCATAGATGATAATTTAAATTTTAAACAGACATGATAAGTCCGGTCAATCTAGACCAAAAAATGAGAGTGGAGGAACTGAGGCTGGAGGAAGACAAGGTGATTGAACTTGTGTTTTATTTTTATTATTTTTAACGAAATATGCATATCGATGCTTATCCAAACAGGTAGTTTTTTTAGGAGCTCCGTACATAGAAAGAAGAAAGCGGATGCCGTTGGTGATAGGTAACTTCTTGTAGAGTTGAATAACTCGTTTTAAAAACTTCAGCACATTGAACTAAATCTTGTTTTACAAACATTAACCAACCGATAGGAGTTAATTTCAACATTTATAACAACTCTAGATTATGTCCTTTATACTTCCGTGTCGTACTCATGCATAATTATTATTATGATTTTACCTTTGACCTTTTTAGGGTTCCGTACCTCAAAAGGTAAAAACGGAACCCTTATAGGATCACTTTGTTGTCCGTCTGTCTGTCTGTCTGTCTGTCAAGACCTTTTTTCTCAGGAACGCGTGGAGGTATCAAGCTGAAATTCATATCAAATACTCAAGTCTATGGTCTCATGGAGCTGTGAAAAAATCAAACTTCTAAGTCAACGCGATCAAAAGATACTCCCGTTTATGCCGCAAATTTTCGACACTCGCAAGGGAATCAAAACCTACAGGGTACTTCCCGTGAACTCAGAATCTTGAAATTTGGTACGAAGCAACGTCTTATAACACAGATAAAGGAAAAATTGCGAAAAGCATAAATTTTTAGTTACATCATATAATAAAAATATTTTTAATAATTTTAAACTTATTACCCCTTTACTCATGAACGCGTAGTGGTATTATATTGAAATTCTTAACAAATACTCAAGTCTATAATATCTTTAAGCTGTAACAAAATCAAACTTCTACGTCAACGCAATCAAAAGATACAGCAATTAAAGCCGCATATTTTGAAACTCGCAACTACTCGCAAGGGAATCAAAACCTAAAGGATACTTCCAGACGACCTGGAATCTTGAAATTTGGCATGAAGCAACGTTATAAAGTACACATATAGGAAAAATTCCGAAAATCTTAAATTTTTAGTTACATCACATAGTATATTTTTTTTAATAATCATAAACTTACTAGCTGACCCAGCAAACGTTGTTCAGCGATTAAAAAAAAAAACAGATGTTGGCCGATTCTCAGACCTACCCGATATGCACACAAAATTTCATGCAAATCGGTTCAGCCGTTTCGGAGGAGTTTGGAAACAAACACCGCAACACGAGAATTTTATATATTAGACTTGCTGACCCAGCAAACGTTGTTATGCGATTAACAAAAAAAAATAAAAAAATAGATTTTGGCCGATTCTCAGACCTACCCGATATGCACACAAAATTTCATGCAAATTGGTTCAGCCATTTCGGAGGAGTTTGGAAACAAACACCGCGACACGAGAATTTTGCTTCCATATATGTATTGACAAGGTACCGTCAGCTTTCCACATTGTTATGTTATGGATTTCATTTAGCAATAAAAATACCATAACTTTTACTTATATACCTACAGGTTTGTACGGAACCCTCGGTGCGCGAGTCTGACTCGCACTTGGCCGGTTTTTTTTCCATACACGGGTATGATGGGGAATTTAATTTTTTTATTTATAATTATGTTTTGAACAATTTTACTGAGTTTCAGCTTGTTGGGAATTTATGCAGCTTCAAATTTCTAAATTGACCGGACTATGATGTATAACTTTTTAAACTTACTTACGTAATTTATTTAAATTATAATCATTGACTTAGGTACTGTAAATATTGAATTATTTTAATTATTGGATTTTGTTAACGGTTTGGATTATTTTTAATATTTACTTATTTATTTAATTTTTTGACGTTATTTATAAATGTAGGTAATTAAAAAAATTATGATCTGTCTTAACGGTTAGTTAGATAATAATTATTATATTCAACTAAACAGTTTTTTTATGATTTAATGTGCATAATTATTTGTAACGAAGCAAGACTGCTATTATGATAATGATGAGTTATGACATTAATGTAATTTTATGATATAATTATGCATTTTCTAGAAATATTTGAACGACTGATAAGTCGAATATAGTGAGACAAAAATTATGTTACCACGTTATTAAGTACCTATATTCTGGCAAAATAAATAAATAAATTAGAAGTCAATCAATCGTTTAGCTATTCAAAGAGTACCTACTAAAACACTTTACGTAATTTTGAAATTGTAGTAAATTAAATTAATTATTCATTTGTGTAGGAAAATTAGTTCAACAAAATTCCCTTTCCTACTTCTTTCAGAGCTTTCTGCAGATTTTCCTCCGTTTATAGTACGTCTCATCTTTTTGAAATTTTCTTTTATTTAATTTTTTGCCCCTGGCTTCATGTTTAAGTAACGAAACGAAAACCTATATTACCAAGTGTCGGCACATTGATAATACGGTGATTTTCACACGTGCTAAAAAATCAAACTCAAACTATTTATTTCGATTAAACCATTTACAGGCACTTTTGAATTCTCAAGGTCGGTCGGCCCAAAAAAAATAATAAGCTATTTGCTCGTTCCAAACCGTAGATATCTATGGAAAATAACGTGCAAGAAACTCCACGGACACTATTTTAAATTATGTATGTATGTATGTATGTAAATCGGGCTGGTTTCCGCAACTCCACGACTAAGCGCGTATTTTGCGTGTAGGTGGGACAAATGTGTCATTCGATCCACCCCAGCTCCCCGAGGAAGGCCAGCAACGCCTTGGTGTTACCAACTATTTCACAGAGGGTACCTGGGTTACCGAAGTACTTGGCCCTGTAATCCGCGACTACCGGGCAGTTTAGAAGCAGATGTGCTGCTGTCTCATCCTCCTCCATACAGGCTCTGCACAGTGGGCTGTCAGTGGCTCCTATAGCATAGAGGTGTTTATTAAAAGACCCGTGGCCAGTTGTTACGGCTGTGACTGAGCGCAACTGTTGCTTAGTCAGTCTTAGGGCTTGTTTTGTGAACCGGCCATCAATAGAGGGAAGTGCCTCTTTGGCCTGCCTACACTCACCATGGTCAGCCCATAGCTTGTGATGTTTGTCTCTGGTTCGTTTCCTTACCAGATTGCGAAGGTGCCCGAAAGGCAGCGGCACGATGGGCTCGGGACCAATTGGTGTCATACTCGAACCCCTTCTGGCAAGCTCGTCCGCTGCATCGTTGCCTCGGGATTCGCTGTGTCCTTTGATCCATTGAATGGTTACTTTGTTGTGCCTACCAACCTGGTTGAGACGCTGGTGACACTCGAGAATCAGCCCAGAGTTAACTGTGTGGCTGTTCAGAGCTTGCAGGACGGCCATGCTGTCCGAAAGTATACGTATTGGATGATCCTTAACTTCCCTGGTTAGGATGGCTGATGCCGCCAGAGAAATGCCCATGCATTCAGCTTGGAACACTGTGTTGTGGACCCCCAATGGTGCGGCTATATGGATATTGAGATCCTCTGAGAAGATTCCCGCCCCAGTGCCAGTACCTGTTTATTTGAAATTAATAAAATGTTACAAAGTTTTGTTTACATCGTTTTGAAATTATACATACGTGTGAGAACGATTTAAAAGACGAGCAGGATAGAAGCGTTCAAAATAAAAAAGGAACAATTCAAAGAAATAATTAAGTAAAATGAACCATGGCAGCTGAGAAATGACCAATCCCAACTGACAGCGCCCGTTCATGAACATAACGCATGCGCTAAGTAGCACCATTTGGCTCAATTCAAAAATTTTGAAGGGAGCCAAGTTATCCAACGCGTACGCCACCATCAGCTAGACTTTTGTGTGAGTGACACTCCTAACCGCCAGGGTTCATTCAAGTCAAAAACAAAAGTCCATCAATTTTACGTTTGTTCTTACACAGTACCTACTCACACATGTTTCAAAAACTATCAGACTAACAGGAAAATACGCACGATCATAGCTGGTGTGACAGGTGAGGAGGCGGCTGTCGATCTCGGTGTGCCGACCGGATCAATGTTTGGGCCATTAGGTTATATCTACTTATGGGTTATTATTATTATTTAGCAGATATACAGGGTTATTTGTAAAACACCAGAAACCTCTTAGGCAGTGAAAGTACACATGATTATAAGCAACTTTTGTTTTGGTAAAACTCCGAAATCTCGAAAAAAATATCAGCTGTTTCATACAAAATGCAGTATTTAGCCAATAAAAATGTATGAAACAGCTGATATTTTTTTCGAGATTTCGGAGTTTTACCAAAACAAAAGTTGCTTATAATCATGTGTACTTTCACTGCCTAAGAGGTTTCGGGTATTTTTTCAATTTCCCTGTATAGTAGCTTTTATGTGTTAAAAAAAGTATTTTTCGACGTACTCATCTTTGGACGTTTTTTTAAACAACAAAATATTAAACCTTATCGAAAAAAATGTTATTATGATCACAAAAACATCATAGAGATACGATTTGGCCAAAACAGTATGTCAATTGGTTGAATAGTTTCGAAGATAATATAAAATTACTGAATCACGAAACGCCGCCCGCGCCGTCCATTCACGAACCGCATTAGAACATGCTTTTTACGGACGTTTTATCCATTTACCCATAGACGGCGTTGCGTTGTGCAATTACGACATTTTTCTGAATCGTGGTGTTAAGATTTTCCGCGGATTAATGACCCTCTCCAGTTATTATTTAACTTTTGTCGTTTGGTAGGTGAGTTGTACGTAGTTGGTTGAATGTTGTTGGTCTTAAAAATTCTTTTGGTTGCTCGGTTTCTCAAAACACAATAACCAAAGCTGGAGAACATCGCAGGTCCGTGCTCGGGAATCTAACGCTGAACGTGCGCAGCGTCTCAGTGATTTAAAGCAGCATGTATCTGCAACAAGGGACAGGGAGTCTAACGCTGAGCGCTCGCAACGGCTCGCTAGCCTAGCTACATACATATTATGCAATAAAAACAAAACTCTCCTTTTGGCCGTCAGGAAATAAATCATAGCAGTCAGTACTAACCGAACCACACTCATAATTTCATCACAAGTTAAAATGTTTACCGCCCAACGAAGTGGGTCAGCTAGTAATATTATAAAGCAGAAGAGTTTGTTTGTTTGTTTGTTCGGTTGAACGCGCTAATCTCAGGAACTTCTGGTCCGATTTGAAAAATTCTTTCAGTGTTAGATAGACCATTTATCGAGGAAAGTTATAGGTTATATATCATCACGCTAAGACAAATAGGAGCGGAGCAGTAATGTAAAATGCGCAGACGAAGTTGCGCGGGTCATCTAGTTAAAAATAAAATGAAGTCTTTGTTGCTTTAAAAAAGTTAAAAAAATAGGACAAAGAATAGAATAGAGCTTTACAGAATTGGCTTAGTGACATATATTTCTATTCCATAGATGATAATTTAAATTTTAAACAGACATGATAAGTCCGGTCAATCTAGACCAAAAAATGAGAGTGGAGGAACTGAGGCTGGAGGAAGACAAGGTGATTGAACTTGTGTTTTATTTTTATTATTTTTAACGAAATATGCATATCGATGCTTATCCAAACAGGTAGTTTTTTTAGGAGCTCCGTACATAGAAAGAAGAAAGCGGATGCCGTTGGTGATAGGTAACTTCTTGTAGAGTTGAATAACTCGTTTTAAAAACTTCAGCACATTGAACTAAATCTTGTTTTACAAACATTAACCAACCGATAGGAGTTAATTTCAACATTTATAACAACTCTAGATTATGTCCTTTATACTTCCGTGTCGTACTCATGCATAATTATTATTATGATTTTACCTTTGACCTTTTTTTTCCATACACGGGTATGATGGGGAATTTAATTTTTTTATTTATAATTATGTTTTGAACAATTTTACTGAGTTTCAGCTTGTTGGGAATTTATGCAGCTTCAAATTTCTAAATTGACCGGACTATGATGTATAACTTTTTAAACTTACTTACGTAATTTATTTAAATTATAATCATTGACTTAGGTACTGTAAATATTGAATTATTTTAATTATTGGATTTTGTTAACGGTTTGGATTATTTTTAATATTTACTTATTTATTTAATTTTTTGACGTTATTTATAAATGTAGGTAATTAAAAAAATTATGATCTGTCTTAACGGTTAGTTAGATAATAATTATTATATTCAACTAAACAGTTTTTTTATGATTTAATGTGCATAATTATTTGTAACGAAGCAAGACTGCTATTATGATAATGATGAGTTATGACATTAATGTAATTTTATGATATAATTATGCATTTTCTAGAAATATTTGAACGACTGATAAGTCGAATATAGTGAGACAAAAATTATGTTACCACGTTATTAAGTACCTATATTCTGGCAAAATAAATAAATAAATTAGAAGTCAATCAATCGTTTAGCTATTCAAAGAGTACCTACTAAAACACTTTACGTAATTTTGAAATTGTAGTAAATTAAATTAATTATTCATTTGTGTAGGAAAATTAGTTCAACAAAATTCCCTTTCCTACTTCTTTCAGAGCTTTCTGCAGATTTTCCTCCGTTTATAGTACGTCTCATCTTTTTGAAATTTTCTTTTATTTAATTTTTTGCCCCTGGCTTCATGTTTAAGTAACGAAACGAAAACCTATATTACCAAGTGTCGGCACATTGATAATACGGTGATTTTCACACGTGCTAAAAAATCAAACTCAAACTATTTATTTCGATTAAACCATTTACAGGCACTTTTGAATTCTCAAGGTCGGTCGGCCCAAAAAAAATAATAAGCTATTTGCTCGTTCCAAACCGTAGATATCTATGGAAAATAACGTGCAAGAAACTCCACGGACACTATTTTAAATTAATAAAATGTTACAAAGTTTTGTTTACATCGTTTTGAAATTATACATACGTGTGAGAACGATTTAAAAGACGAGCAGGATAGAAGCGTTCAAAATAAAAAAGGAACAATTCAAAGAAATAATAAAGTAAAATGAACCATGGCAGCTGAGAAATGACCAATCCCAACTGACAGCGCCCGTTCATGAACATAACGCATGCGCTAAGTAGCACCATTTGGCTCAATTCAAAAATTTTGAAGGGAGCCAAGTTATCCAACGCGTACGCCACCATCAGCTAGACTTTTGTGTGAGTGACACTCCTAACCGCCAGGGTTCATTCAAGTCAAAAACAAAAGTCCATCAATTTTACGTTTGTTCTTACACAGTACCTACTCACACATGTTTCAAAAACTATCAGACTAACAGAAAAATACGCACGATCATAGCTGGTGTGACAGGTGAGGAGGCGGCTGTCGATCTCGGTGTGCCGACCGGATCAATGTTTGGGCCATTAGGTTATATCTACTTATGGGTTATTATTATTAAGCCATTTATTCCATAACCTTAATCATATTTCATTTACAATGTTGTTAGTTGTTGTTAGTATTTATCTTAATCTTAGTAGTTAGTAATTGTGTTAGTTTTCAGTTGGTTTTTGGATATGGACCCCAGTTTGGGTAAAGGCCTCCTCCAACTCTTTCCACGCCTTTCTGTCCTTAGCCCGCATCATCCAAAATTTTCCTGCAACCTTCTTGATGTCGTCAGCCCACCGTTTTATTGGTCTTCCTGCCTTTCTTTTCCCCAGTAATGGTCTTTTCCAACGCGTTGTTTCAATGGTCCACCGTCTGACTGTGTATCTGGAGATATGACCAGCCCAGTTCCACTTTAGTCTCAGTGCGTGTGTAAGTGCATCAGTTACTTTTGTTTTTTGTCTTAAAAGACTTAAAAGACTTGTCTTTACAAAGAATTGTACCGCAAAAGAGACGTCGACCATATTTCTGAACATGGATACCGAGCAGATAAAACCTACATGCAGCTCTGTATATCCCATAGAGAAAAAAACCGGCCAAGTGCGAGTCAGACTCGCGCACCGAGGGTTCCGTACAAACCTGTAGGTATATAAGTAAAAGTTATGGTATTTTTATTGCTAAATGAAATCCATAACATAACAATGTGGAAAGCTGACGGTACCTTGTCAATACATATATGGAAGCAAAATTCTCGTGTCGCGGTGTTTGTTTCCAAACTCCTCCGAAATGGCTGAACCAATTTGCATGAAATTTTGTGTGCATATCGGGTAGGTCTGAGAATCGGCCAAAATCTATTTTTTTATTTTTTTTTGTTAATCGCATAACAACGTTTGCTGGGTCAGCAAGTCTAATATATAAAATTCTCGTGTTGCGGTGTTTGTTTCCAAACTCCTCCGAAACGGCTGAACCGATTTGCATGAAATTTTGTGTGCATATCGGGTAGGTCTGAGAATCGGCCAACATCTGTTTTTTTTTTTAATCGCTGAACAACGTTTGCTGGGTCAGCTAGTAAGTTTATGATTATTAAAAAAAATATACTATGTGATGTAACTAAAAATTTAAGATTTTCGGAATTTTTCCTATATGTGTACTTTATAACGTTGCTTCATGCCAAATTTCAAGATTCCAGGTCGTCTGGAAGTATCCTTTAGGTTTTGATTCCCTTGCGAGTAGTTGCGAGTTTCAAAATATGCGGCTTTAATTGCTGTATCTTTTGATTGCGTTGACGTAGAAGTTTGATTTTGTTACAGCTTAAAGATATTATAGACTTGAGTATTTGTTAAGAATTTCAATATAATACCACTACGCGTTCATGAGTAAAGGGGTAATAAGTTTAAAATTATTAAAAATATTTTTATTATATGATGTAACTAAAAATTTATGCTTTTCGCAATTTTTCCTTTATCTGTGTTATAAGACGTTGCTTCGTACCAAATTTCAAGATTCTGAGTTCACGGGAAGTACCCTGTAGGTTTTGATTCCCTTGCGAGTGTCGAAAATTTGCGGCATAAACGGGAGTATCTTTTGATCGCGTTGACTTAGAAGTTTGATTTTTTCACAGCTCCAAGAGACCATAGACTTGAGTATTTGATATGAATTTCAGCTTGATACCTCCACGCGTTCCTGAGAAAAAAGGTCTTGACAGACAGACAGACAGACAGACGGACAACAAAGTGATCCTATAAGGGTTCCGTTTTTACCTTTTGAGGTACGGAACCCTAAAAAGAAGTGTACGCACATATCAAACGGCTAAAGAACGAAAAAAGTCCTGGGCCAGACGGATTCAGCAATGAAGTCCTCAAAATAGGAGCACCAATCTTTGTACCACACCTCACGAAACTATTCAATATGGTAATAGACACAGAGACTGTACCGTCACAGTGGTGCAAATCCGACATCATATTGATATTTAAAAAAGGTGACCCACTGGATATCGGAAATTACAGACCAATCAGTCTACTAGCAAGTGTGTATAAACTTTTTTCTTCTTGCTAAAACGAATACCTAACTGCAGACATTGACAACTCACAACCAGTAGAACAGGCCGGCTTTCGCTCAGGCTACAGCACTACCGACCACATTCAGTCTTTAGAACAAGTTATACAGAAATGGAAACTCACGGTGAGTTAAACAGACCACTGTATGTGGCGTTCATAGACTACAGCAAAGCATTTGATGAGTCACAACAGACTTGATCTGGAATGCCCTGAATTTGGTGGGAACACACCCAAAATACGTAAACACCCTAAAGAACATCTACGAGAATAGCCAAAGTAAGGTAAAACTAGAAACTAGAGGAAAACCGATCAATATAGAAAGAGGCGTCCGACAAGGCGACCCATTATGACCAAAACTATTTATCGCAGTGCTCGAGAACATATTTCGGAATATTGACTGGTCACAAAAAGGAATTAAAATATGTGGACGCCTTCTAACTCATCTACGGTTCGCTGACGATATCGTACTGCTAGCCGAGAAACCCAAAGAACTAGAACACATGATGCAACTACTTGACCAAAAGAGTGCTAAAATAGGCTTAGAAATGAATACAAGTAAAACTAAAATAATGACCAACAGCGACAAAGAACCCATTAAAGTAAGAGGAAAAGTTATAGACTATGTTGAAAACTACATACTTGGGGAAGCAAATATCCTTTAGCAAGACAAGTAACGAAGAAGAAATTGCAAGAAGAATAGCTATAGCCTGGAACAAGTTTTGGTCTTTAAAAGAAATCTTAAAAGGCGACTACAGTCTAAGCATGAAGAAAATCGTAATGGACACCTGTATACTACCAAGCTTACTGTACAGCTGCCAGACCGAATATTGACCACCCAAAGAGCCATGGGGAATCTTAAAGATAAGAAAAATACAAAAAATAAGAAGCGACATCATAAGACTTATGGGTTATACAGGGTTAAATTTGTAAAACACCGACAACCTCTCAGGACTATATATATACAACTTTTGTTCCATGACTTTTAAAAATCATATTTTAGTTCATCAGGTTTTCATTCAAAAATAAAAAATATTTAAATTGATCGCTCTAAATGTTACGAAGTCTATGCAAAGCAATAGAAAAAGAAAGAGCTTTCCTTTGCTTCGCATATACTTCTATAATGCACGTGAACAGTGTGTCGAATATTGTAATTGTCGAGTGTTTATATTGTTTGCAGACGATGTGTGTGTAGTTTTTGCTTCGAAGGATATATACCAGAGGTATAACAGCCGGAAAGGTGATACGAGTACGTATGGGGTGGCAGTAACGCTACATTCCCTCGACGACATATTTTTTTCAGCCGGATCTGAGTTTTAGAGTATATAGTTTAGTCACAATACAATTTATGTGGATGACTACATAAATTGTATTGGGTCTTAAAACCAAAGTTTTAAGACCCAATACAATTTACAAATAACTTAAACGGGCAAAACTTAAGATCCGATTGTGCGGATACAATCAAATTCAGTCACACAACATTATACCGAATACTATATACTTAAATAGCATTTCAATACATGCGTTCACACGAGCTCTGGGGTCTTCTCTCTAAGCCCGAAGTCCATAGTTAGTGAGTAGCCCTCTAGATTCAGTATTTTACCGAATGCCAGAAAAATCAGATACGACAAGACGGGTCGCGGGCGCGTAATTTAAAAATTGATTAAATGTTGAAAATAAGACGGCAGGGCGTTCTTAAAGGGGCCAAATTTTTCATTAATTTTGCGATAGGACACACCGTTTTCGAGATATAAGCAAATTGAAAAAATCAATATAAAAAGCTGTTTTGGTCGCAAAGTCAAGGGGTTGGTAGGTAGTATCAGAGCGCTTTTCTGCAAAAAACCGAATTGCGCATTCACACGGAGACACGGTTTGTCGTCGATTTCATGAAATGTCAACCTAAGCTCAACCTAGGCTGCCAATTAAATGGCTGATGAAGCTAGTTGATTGCGATATATGTTGATAAATTGTAATTGATAAAGTTGTAATTGATAAATACAGGCAACAAACTATTTATTTTACGCATATAGCCGGTGGACCAGCAGGTAATCTATACTATGCCTAGGAATTATATGTATACATTATCTAGGTAAAGTATAAAAACGTCAATAGTATTCATAATCTATACTAATATTATAAAGAGGTAACATTTGATTGTAAGTTTGTATGTAGGGGGTAATCTCAGGAACTGCGGGTTCGATTTGAAAAATTATTTCAGTATTAGATAGCCCATGTATCGAGGAAGGCTATAGGCTACATATCATCACGCTAAGACTAGAAGGAGCTGAGCATACATGGAAAATGTGACACAGACGAAGTTGCGTGGGTCAGCTAGTATTTCATAAATTGCCTAGACTCCCCAGTTATTCTACACATTACCTAGGTATTTTATAGAATATCTGAATTTATACAGATTTCCGGTAACATACGTAGGTATATTCTGGCAAAACATGTGATGTTTTGAACATTGACATTTTACCCGTATGTATTTTAATTTTAATTTTCGATATTCTTTACGTACCTGGTGGCCTTATTACACCCCACTATCTCTTCCAGACATCCTAGAAAGACACGAAATGGAGTTGCAACATTTTTGACCGATGGAAAATGTAATCCTATGACACGCTTGAATTTTACCAATCTAATATTTCTTCCTTATTTCCAGCAAAACCAATTCAGGAACCAGTGATGCATCTCCTTCGGCGGAGAAGCAGCCTAAGAAACCAACGTCGATATTGCCAGTGGTGTGCCTAGCTTTCGGAGGACAGTTCTTGTTTACCGTGTTTCTCATGGTGATCCACGACGTACTTATTTTCGCATCGCCTCAATTACTCAGGTAAGTAGAGCTGACCTGAACCTGAACCTTGACATGTTATGTGCGACGAAATCAGTTACTGGGTGAGTTCGTTCAGGTGAGGTTACTGTCAGTTTCATCTGTAAGACTTGACGTTGTGTTTGCTCAACGTATACGTTCAGAAACAAATGCGTACGCAGGTACGCTGGACATTCGCTGAGTGCAAATCTGAACGCTTCAGTATTTTTTTTATATTATTTTATGGCCTTGCTCGTCTATTAGTATTCTATTAGGTGGTTTTGGTTTCCGCACTTAGTCCTGAAGTTGGACCATTGTACGTGAGCCATGGCGGCCGTCATTCCAACCACCCAACCTCCCTCCAGAAACAGATCAGTTTTCTCGGCGTGTTCAGGATATCTGTAAGCAAGTTTGGTGACCCTATGGTTTGCTTCCGTATTTCGGCGACGCCCTCGCACTCAAGGAATACGTGCGGTACCGTTTCCTCCCCCTACATGCATGCTCTGCATAGAGGGCTATCCGTAATACCTATCGTGTGCAAGTGTTTATTCAGTGAACAGTGACCGGTGATGGTCCCTGTCACCATTCGCAGGCTGTACCTATCCAGTCGCAGAAGGCGCCCGGTCAGTTTTCGGTCCAGGTTTGGTATGGCTGCCTTGGACTGCCTGCAGCCTGGTGCCAAGGCCCACCAGCGTTCCGCTTGTTTGTGGGTATGTTCACGCAGCCATGTGCGGAATTGGGCGAAGGGGAGCGGTACTATGGGTTCGGGTCCAACAACCACAGCACCAGATCCCCTCCTGGCCAGTTCATCAGCCGCGTCATTACCTAGTGATCCGCTGTGTCCTTTTATCCACTGCAGCGTCACGGTGTTGAGGTTGGCCACCGTGACGTGTTCTAGTGCATTGTAGCATTCTTGTATGAGTTTCGAGGTAGTGTAGTTCTTCTTTAGGGATTGGAGGACTGAGGCGCTGTCGGAAAGTATCCGGATGTGGGTGTCAGTGACTTTCCTGGCCTCTATGGCATGAACTGCCAGGATAATGCCCATGCTCTTGACCACAATCACGGTTAATGGAAAGCGATAGATGAGGTCTATCATGGAGCGAGCTTGCACAGAAGATGCCTGTTCACTCTTGCTTTGAAGGCAGACGTGTTATATGTGGACGGGAACACAGACGTTGGCAGAGAGTTCAACACTTTGGCTGTGCGCATAAAACATGTGGAGTAGAAGCGCTGGGTACGACTAGTCGGGATATCGACCAAGTACGGGTGGTCCCTGCAGTACGTCTGGTATTCCGGTAGTAAAAGGGCGATGGTGGAATCAGGTCGTGGAGTTCCTATGCACACTCACCAAAGGACAATCTGTAGAAGACCGACAGACAGGCAACACTACGCCGAAGAGCTAGGCTGTGAAGCTGAGCGACCAACGTCTCGTCACCTACTCGTAGGTATAAGCCTTTTTCTCTACGTTTTTCCGAGTCCAATGCAGCAAGCTGGTATTTTGCTGAGCCATGAGTATCAAAATATTGAATGCACCTTGCTTTTAACTTCGAACGAGCTTATTGTTAAAAAGTTTATTAATAACATTTGGCTTAAATGTTTAACTAACCACCAGATCTCCTGCCGGAGTCGCGGGATTATTCGCAAGAGACACCGTGGCTCCGGAACACAAAGGGCAATGAAGGAACATGGATGGGTTTTAGTCAGTAGAAGTCTGACACTCCCTCCCGCTAACACCCAGAGCGGGAGGAGTCATTGGATGATTTCCCATGCCTAAAAAAAAAAAAAAAAACCACTAGATCTAATAAAATTTAACGGCAAAAATAATAATTTTGTTGCCAAAAACAGTAAATGCACTCCAAAATTTGTTACCCATTGTAGCGTGAAATTAGAACCAAAAATTTTACAACTTGCGATACTACTAAAAGGAACCAACTACAATTATGACCCGCTTCATGTATTCGGAGTACATGATAACTGCAAGGATTATTACTGCAATATCAACAAAACATTGACAGATGGAACTGAAAAGAAGGAAGAAGATCTCGTAGAAAGTCTGAAAAATACTGCACCAGAGGTGTTGGAAATTCAAGCATCAGTTGGAAAACATCAGTTGGAAATTCAAGCAAAGAAGAGAAGTAAAGTTTTATTTTAGAGCAGCTTTGGAGATTGCCGGTAAATAATATTTTGAAGTGAATGGTAAATATTACACTTCTAAAAGTAACAAATATACTAAGCACCATGTTTTCTTTGCAGCAGCAGTGTAGCAGTGGTCTCAAGACAGAAAATTTAAAGGCAGAGAGGGTGAAATCAACAAGCCAAATGATTTTTGTTCTTATTGTATTTTGGTAGTGGTTTGTTTAGAATCTACATTATCATTGTATATTTCTTTTTATTATGTATCAAAAGGTGAAATAATACATCATTATGTCTACCTACATACTTCATATAGAGAGCAGCTTATTGAATTGAGCAGGCGTTTATAATAACAATAATAAAACCTTTATTTTCAGGCTACTTAGGCCCTTAGATCACCTTACAGATAACACTAACCTAACTACTTGCTCAGTTCAATAAGCTGCTCTTTAGATTTTCGTTTTACTAAAGCCTTCCTGGTTATTATCGCAAAAAAAAAAACGTGTTTTAGATTTGTTGTTATCTCTTATATAAGAATTATAGTTTCTTTATTAATGTAATAGGCATGTTTCAGCATAATTTACTTCAAATACTTCTGTTTTGTAAAATAGTGTAGGTAATGTAATTTTTTTCTGACATTATTTTATAAAGTATTATTCATTTTATTTGATTATTGTGAAAATGAGAACCATGTGGGTCATTTTATAATAATATGTGTTCACGAGTACCTAGCGCCACCAAGCGGACATCGCGGGCAACAACGTCACCGTCATCGGCGACGTGGAAGCTGAGCGACGTGGAAGCCAGCGCGGGGGGAAGGGGGGGGCAACGCCTGCCTCGACCTGACCATCTTCCAGCGGTCATTCCATTACCATCACGGCGACTGAGTACTAGCTTGTTAAGACACTATTGTACTTATACCTAAATTCAAATATAACCGTTTTATCATCATCATCGTCAGACTTTCCATTCAAAATTAACTACCTCACACACCAACTGATCAACCTCCTGCACATAATTTGGTCCTACGAGCCGGATCTACGACTTCTACGAGGAGACTCGAGCAGCCAGAGGACTCGAGAAGGTCACTATACCATCTTCAACGAAGAAGACACGAGGAGAACACCATCTGCAGGTAACGGTCAGGTCAGTTCCTTCCTAAGTCTGTGCTGAGTTTGTGCTAATATTGTATTATTTCTCGAAATTCCAGTTGTTCGTAGCGAGTGTGTGTCTACCTACATCACAACGGCAAATATCAAACCGTGAGTACTTGATTTTTGTCTCTCACACAACCACCACAATGACGAAAAAAAGGCATTCTCTCGTTGACACCGAAAGCAATGACGATATTATTAAGGATTTAGTAAAAAAACGCGGATCCCTAAAAGGCAAATTAACTTTGTTCTCAAAATTTGTGCAACTGTTAGACGGTTCTAATCCGTCAGAACTTTATTTAACAGAGTTACAGGAGCGCTTGCAAAGGTTAGAAGCGCTGTTTGAACAATTTTGTACCATTCAAGACGAAATAGATTTGCACATTACGGGTACTCAAATAGATCAAGAATTACAAGAAAGAGAATCATTTGAAAACCAATATTATGCTATTGTGGCCAAATCTAAGTGTATTTTAAAAGTCAATTCCTCAGTTCAAAGCGATAGCAATAATTGCAAGTCACGCACACACGGTATCAAACTACCTACAATTGCTTTGCCGAACTTCGACGGTTCTTATGATCAATGGCTTGAGTTCCGAGATACATTTTTATCAATCGTTCACAATAGTAATACTCTTGACAACGTTCAGAAATTCCACTATTTGCGCTCAGTTCTATCAGGTAATGCACTACAGGTTATTAAAGCTTTAGAATTCTCCGCACAAAATTACATCGTAGCTTGGGACTTACTGGAGAGTAGATATAATAACAACCGTTTGCTAATTCATAATCACGTAAAAGCGTTATTTACTGTTCAGGCAATATCGAAAGAGTCAGCTTCCCAAATACGCAAACTCATTGATGCTATTTGGCGTAACCTTCGTGCGTTAAAGACGTTAGACGAACCTACCGACACATGGGATACGTTAATTATTTATTTAGTCGTCACAAAATTAGATTCGTCGACCGAGCGCGAGTGGGAACTCTTCAAAGGTACCCTCACAAACACGTCTTCTAATAAAAAAAACATCGTTGTCTGACCTAATGACCTTTCTAAAGGACCGCGCGGATTTTCTAGAAACAATTAAACCTTCTAATAGCAAACACTCGGAAAGTACTCAGAATAATCACACAAAAAATTCGCCGTCAATAAAAACACATAGCCATGTTTCTACTCAGAAAGATGGAAAGAAATCGGCAAACCACACAAAATCGCCACGTTACAAATGCAATATGTGCAGCTCGAACCATCCCATTTATTCATGCGATAGCTTCCTTCTTTTATCATCTAAAGATAAATTAAAATTTATCGAAGAAAAGAATCTCTGCTGCAACTGTTTACGTGCCGGTCACGCATTAACTGAATGTTGGTTCGGGCCGTGCAAGCAATGTAACAAAAAGCATAACACATTAATACACAGTGAATTCGTTGACGCTAACGAACCGTCCACTGTTTCACACACAGTACAAATAGTGGCTCAGCCTGAGTCCACTACAGGAATCACACACACAAATATAACGTCTCATACCGCATCTCACACATCTCACACGCCTTACAATGCCGATAATATTGATACGCGCTATTTTTATGATCAAGTATTATTATCGACTGCATTAGTGGAGATTGCGGATGACAAAAATAAATATCACACTACCCGCGCTCTTCTCGATAACGGGAGCCAGCATTGTTTTATATCCGAAAAACTTTGCAAAACCCTAAACATTCCAACGATACAGTCCACTATGCAAGTTATTGGAGTAGGTACCTCCGTTACACAATCCACACAACTATGTGAAATAAAAATACGATCCAAAACAAGCTCATATAACACACACATTAATTGCTTAGTTTTGCCTCAAATCACATCACAATTGCCGTCACTGGGCATCGATCATAACATTACAATTCCCAATAACAACTTGCTGATCCTGACTTTCATTCAAGTAATGAAATTAATTTATTAATAGGTGCCGACAAGTTCTGGGACTTGCTAAATGAGGGTCTAATACGTTTGCCTAAAGGTCCTTATTTGCAAAACACAAAGCTTGGTTGGGTTATCTCAGGTTCAGTTCAAAAACAATTAAAACAAAGTTTAAATAATTCTCGAACACAATGTAATTTCACACAAGCATTAGACGCGGAACTTAAACGTTTTTGGGAACTTGAAGAAATTAATTGTAATAAATCAATTTTTACAAAAGACGAACTCACATGCGAAAACTTATTCAAAGACACCACTATGCGTGACGATAAAGGTCGTTTTTCCGTGCGTATACCACTGAGTGAATCAGCTGATGAGCTTCGCGACAGTTTTTCTATAGCCGAGAACCGGTTTTTGGCACTCGAACGTAAACTAATCCGAAGTGCGCCGAGCTACAGAGAGATGTATTGCAAATTTATGGAAGAATATTTAAGTTTAGGACACATGAGCCGTATCACTGAATATTCACAACCTTATTATTTTTTACCGCATCACGGTGTCTATAGAGAACACAGTTCGACCACAAAACTTAGAGTGGTGTTCGATGCGAGTGCTAAGTCTACGTCGGGCAAGTCTCTAAACGATATACAGTTTATTGGGCCGACGCTGCAGAATGACATATTTGCCGTTTTGCTACGATTTCGGCAATTTAAATATGTCGCATGTGCCGACATCGAGAAAATGTATCGGCAGATATTAATTCAGCCAGACCAAAGACAATTACAATTAATTCTTTGGAGGGAGAAGCCGTCTGAACCTCTTGGCATATACCAACTTAACACCGTTACCTATGGTACGGCATCCGCACCTTATTTGAGTATTCGATGCATTAAACAACTCGCGTTAGAATGTAATGATGACGTAATTGCACAAGTCATTAATGACGACTTTTACGTCGACGATTTGATAACGGGACATCAAGATTATCACAAATTATTAGAGATATGTAGTAATGTTTCTAAGGTTCTAGAATCAGCTTGTTTTCCGTTGAGAAAGTGGATTTTTAACTCGAAACCTTCCCAACCCCAAATCGAGTCTACCTTTAAAGACTTATCGCTAGGAGACTCGTGTCACACGAAAACATTGGGATTAGGGTGGTTTAATTCCTCAGATGAGCTGCATTTTAGTACAAAATGTAATCAGGATGTAAGTCGTGTTAGTAAGCGTAACATTCTTTCAACTATAGCGCAAATATACGACCCTTTGGGTCTACTCACGCCGATGATAGTTATTGCAAAAATCATACTTCAAAAATTGTGGTTAGCTAAGATAGGTTGGGATGATCCAGTCCCTAAGCCGATCTTATTAGACTGGCAGAATTTTGTTAGTAAATTGCAGTTTTTACAAAATTTACGCATACCCCGTTATGCACTAGGAGATAACACGCATACAGTTGAACTACACATTTTTTGTGACGCTAGCCTAAACGCTTATGGCGCGTGTGTCTATCTACGTAGCTATACAGATACACAAGTAACAACTCGTTTGCTATGTGCGAAGAGTAAAGTATCTCCCACAAAACCGGTTTCAATCCCTCGATTAGAGCTCTGCGGAACGGTAGTAGGCGCGAAACTATATAGAAAAGTAATCAGTTCGTTGAGATTAAACTTAAATAATGTATATTTTTGGTCAGATTCTACCGTTGTGTTAGGATGGCTTAAAATGCCACCAAGTCAATTAAAACCATTCGTGCAAAATCGTGTCGTGGAAGTGAACGAACTAACGGGTGATAAACCGTGGCTTCACGTACGCGGTAAACAAAACCCAGCTGACTTACTATCGCGCGGAATGCAATTGGATGATTTAAACTCGTGCGATCTGTGGTGGCACGGACCGCCATTCTTACACACTCTTGGAATGGAAGGTAGGCATAATGATAATTATAATATTAATTACGATGAACTACCAGAATTAAAATCCACTAAAATCGCATTGGTGAACCAAACAACGCCAAGTTTATTCCCTTTCGAAAGGTTTTCTAATTTTAATCGGATGCTCCGAGTGGTGGCCTATTGTATACGTTTTGCTAATAATTGCCGACATAAAGCCAAATCACAGCGCTTAATAGGTTGTCTGTCGGTCGATGAGCTACGTGTATCCAACAAAATTTTAACGCGTATTTCACAACAGGAGTCTTTCTCGACAATCTATGACGACGTCATAAATAAACAACTTTTAAAGTGTCCTCGCAATATCTCTAGCCTAAACATATTTTTAGACGAGCACAACATAATCAGAGTAGGAGGTAGATTAGAAAATAGCGAATCATTTTCATATGACAAAAAGCATCCCATGTTGTTATGCGGTCGGCATAGGTTCACGCGTCTTTTGTTTGAATATGAACACAGGGTATTATTGCATGCGGGGCCTCAATTGCTACTTGCCACGATAAGAGAAACTTGGTGGCCTCTCAGAGGTAGGAACTTAGCTAAACAAGTAGTGCATACCTGAGTGAAATGTGCTCGTATGAAAGCCAAACCTTTAAATATTCAGATGGGTAATCTACCACCCGAAAGATTGAAACCCGGGTATTCATTCATGTACTGTGGTGTCGACTATGCAGGGCCATTGTTCATGTTGAACCGTTCAGGAAGGGGTGCAAAGTTAATTAAATGCTACATATGTTTGTTCGTGTGTTTCACAACGCGTGCTGTACACATAGAATTGGTCACAAATCTCACGACTGAAGCATACTTATTGGCATTAAAACGCTTTATTTCGAGACGAGGTAAACCTGTGCAGATCTATTCTGATAATGGTACAACATTCGTAGGAGCGTTAAAGGAATTTGCAAAATTTATAGTCGATAAAGAGAATGACATTCAGGATTTCACTAGTAATAATTCAATTAAACTCACATTTATTCCGCCTTATTCGCCTCACTTTGGTGGTTTGTGGGAGGCAGGTATCAAGTCCTGTAAATTCCATTTAACTCGTGTCGTAGGAAATGCACACTTGACTTACGAGGAATTGAGTACTGTGTTGGCACAAATCGAGGCTGTCCTCAATTCCCGACCCATGTTTCCTTTATCGTCCGACTCCTATGACTTTCTCCCTCTGACTCCCGCTCACTTCCTGATTGGCCGACCGTTCACCGCACCAGCCAGTGAAGACCTGACGACAACGGCTACGCAGCGTCTACGTCGTTACGACCGTGTCGAGCAGATGCGTCAGAACTTCTGGAGTCGATGGTCCAAGGAATATGTTTCTGAACTCCAGATAAGATCAAAGTGGCAAACCAACCAGGACACCGTCGCTCCTAACACCCTCGTGCTCGTGAAGGAGGACAACCTGCCTCCCCTCAAGTGGCGCCTAGGCCGGGTGCTGCACACATTCCCGGGCAAGGATGGCATAGCCCGAGTTGCAAACATAAAAACAGCAACGGGTATAATAAAGCGCTCATTCTCGAAGATATGCCCACTCCCACAACCCGATGAAGACAATACCTCAACGTCTGCTTCATTGGAACCAGGTGCTTCCAAGGCCGGGGGCATGTTCACGAGTACCTAGCGCCACCAAGCGGACATCGCGGGCAACAACGTCACCGTCATCGGCGACGTGGAAGCTGAGCGACGTGGAAGCCAGCGCGGGGGGAAGGGGGGGGCAACGCCTGCCTCGACCTGACCATCTTCCAGCGGTCATTCCATTACCATCACGGCGACTGAGTACTAGCTTGTTAAGACACTATTGTACTTATACCTAAATTCAAATATAACCGTTTTATCATCATCATCGTCAGACTTTCCATTCAAAATTAACTACCTCACACACCAACTGATCAACCTCCTGCACAATATGCGACCTACACAAATATCCTTTCTTTGGTAGTGTTCGTCTTGTCGTTGAGTTGGGAGTTGTAAGTCGAGCTACACGATAACTGACATGTTTGCACTGACTAGACAGGTCCACTAAAATCTTTGTGGTTCTTTCTTCAAAAGACCATCTCAGATACTAATCTGCATAGTTCTCATGTGAGTTGAGCAAGATTGTCTGGACTCTGAGTTTGTTTCGGCTGTTTCTTCTCAGAGTAGTCAGGTACTAGGTAGTTTTAAAAAATATGATGTGTATAAGTGTTTATAAAAACCCTATTTGCAAAAATAAACATCATTTCACTTCATTTCAATAGAATAAAACTGTGTTTTATTGTAATTTAATGTTGACATTTATTTCTCAAAATTATTAATAAATGAAATAGTTTACGCCAACAAATATGACTTTTATTTTTATAACATTGTACATAAATATAATACCGTAGCAGGTGGTGTTCTGTAGTTCTGCTAACCCAATCTACCCATATAGACAAATTTAAACTTGTTTTTTTCATTCACGCCATCTAGTGTCAATTTTCGTAAACGTAGGGCTTAGGTACTCACCCACGTCTGTGTGTGTAAACGATACTATATTCAATAGCAGATGTTATAATCGGATTATGTGTCGAATTGGGTGGATTTTGTGGCAATGATATGACCCTATTCGATAGAGCGCAGTGTCCGGTAACCGCAACTGCTACTCCTACGACTTAATTATTTTCCAATTATACAAAAACCCAAATAAACTAAAAATGTTGACTTTAACGCCATCTCGCGGGAAAATTACAGGGAACAGCCCGTATGAATCACCTTAATTCAAAAATGGTTAATAATAATAATAAGTGCCCCATTACATTTGAAATTTCTAACGGGGCCTCTGCGAGTTGGGTAACCCTACCGCAGTATCTCTACGTTGACGTCGTGGTGGGCCTTAGGTCATACCTAGGGTGAGGGGCCAGACAAAGAGAGATACAATCCGCAAGGCAGTTTTGTGGCGAACTGTTGGGCAGTAGCGACCCCACGAACCCAATCTCCCGGGAAAAGTCTTGTTCCTCATCTACGGCTTGCCTTTATTGGCTGACCAGAGTGAATACTGACGAGGAACAGAGCTCCCACCTCTTTCTTGCCTTAATTGGCCGGTCTGAGTGGAGATTCGCTAGAGCACACTTGCTCGGGAGAAGGATGTATAATCCAGTAAGATGCTGGTAGGGATCTTGACCGCACTTCCGGGATTGTCCTGATAGCCGTGGTATACCTCTCCACTCCTCTAGTGGTATACCTCTCAACTTCTGACTTTGACTTCTGACTTTGACTTCTGACTTTGACTTCTGACTTTGACTTCTGACTTTGACTTCTGACTTTGACTTCTGACTTTGACTTCTGACTTTGACTTTGACTTCGGACTTTGACTTCTGACTTCTGACTTTGACTTCTGACTTTGACTTCTGACTTTGACTTCTGACTTTGACTTCTGACTTTGACTTCTGACTTTGACTTCTGACTTTGACTTCTGACTTTGACTTCTGACTTTGACTTCTGACTTTGACTTCTGACTAACGAATTTGAATACTGGCTTGCTTTCTATAAGAGAGAGAGACAGACAGAGAAACATGCTCACGCCGCACGGCTTACAATAGCTTACTATAGCAAAAAGTGTCGTTACAACTTATCGTCTTAATTTTTTCGGTCTAGCCCCCTTTCGCAACGCGCGATAAGGAACTTCGTTCCAATAATGTCTGAAATGCTGCAATGCCCTGAACACAGCCAGCGTCTCCAATTCATAGGAGTAGTACCTACTTTCAGCGCCTTGTGAATCTTTACTAAAATAAGCCACCACTCGTTTAGTGCCGTCGATATGGACTTGCATTAGTACGGCCCCATATCCAGCACTGCTAGCATCAGTGTGGAGCTCCATGGGTAGACTAGTATCGAAAATAGCAAGTATGGGCTCACTTGTTAGTCTCTTTAATAGGTCTTGCCGAACAGTTTCCTGCTCGGGTCCCCATTCGAATTTTACGTCCTGTTTAGTTAAACGCGAGATACTTGCAGTTTTCGTCGCGCAACCTTCGATATAACGTCGAAAGTACACAGCTAAACCCAAGAATTGCCGGACTTGTTTAACGTTGACCGGGGCCGGGGTGTTAACCAAGGCCAAGATTTTGCGCTGACTCGGCCTAACCGACCATGCGGCCTAGGTACTCTACTTCGGTGGTTAGAAACGAGCATTTTCGGATATTGACAGAGAAACCGGCTTCGGTGAGTGTGTGTAGCACTTCGTGTAATAATTTTATGCCATTGGCAATGGTTTCACTCACAAGAAGGACATCATTGACGTATACCAGGACATTCCCGGCCTCAATCGACTTCCGAAGAGTACTGTTTATTATTCTTTGGTAAACGGTGGGATCATAAACTATAGGCGTCTCACTTGTCAAACTGATATGCATCTGTCCTGTTTTCACCGTAGTGGTAGCAGTGCCAGATATTAGAAACTCTGAGAACTCATTAATGACGATCATTAACGCAGCAAGATCGTCTCCCTGAACGTGCGTATTTACTTTAATTCGCATATCAGTTTGAGTGGAGTTTACTTGAAAAACTTCATTTGGGGCACGGCTTAAGTACTGTTTGTGTTTTGTGCGAACGTAAACAATTTCGTTCCTGTTAAGAACATCCGTGCCGATAACAATTGGAGCATTCATGCACGAAGAGGGTATGACTACTAAGTCTACTTCGAGGGAAATGTGTTCGAACTCGATAGTGAGAGTCATGTATTCTCGAGAAACTATTTCGCTATCGCTCACCCCTTTAATAACGCAAAAAGTGGATCTACGCGGATATCGCTATCTATCAGCACATCTACTGGAATACCTTGAACGACAGCAGTATAGATGCATCACTGCCACTAGAACTACCCGCGAGTTCCCTACACAGGTTAATTTTTTTTTGATTATCGTTCCGTGCCTCTGAACGCTGCTTGGCAAAGCAGTCTATTTCCTTATGCCCAATCTTTGACGTTGACGTATTGTGAAACAACTAATTTTTTGATTTAACGATAGTTATCACCATATTTGACGTTTACGCATGCGTTAAGTGTACCTACGTAAAACCACCCGCCCTAAGCTTTGAAACAACGAGCTTCTTATAAAATTTATAGGTGAGTAGGAACTACCAATTACCAATTTCTGTCAGGTACCGAATTTGTTTGAAACAAACTCAAAGGGCATTAAGAGGAACACGGATGGGTAGTCTGACACTCCCTTCTGCTTCGCCCAGAGCGGGAGGAGTCATTTGTTGACTTCCCATCCTTAAAGAACGTCAAAAATCGTCCGTAATCGTAACTTTTTGACGTACGTATGTTACGTTAACCAACTGTTTGATAAAACGTATTGTGAAACAACCCAATTTTTTTATTTAACTATAGTTAGCACCATATTTGAGGTTTACGCGTGCGTAAAGTGTACGTGAAACAACCCGCCCTTAGCTGTGATCCGAGACGAAATCCAACAACGTCGCTGCGCGAGCGCTGACAGGAAAAAAGGGCCGTGACTCGGTTGACAACCGCTTTTATGCGTTGGAGTGACGTCTCAGATGACAGCTGTATAACCTGGTTCAATAAAGAAAGGAATCTTAAATGGCGGTGCTTATCATGTTTTCTCGCTTGCACACTAGTGCCGTCTATACTCACTCTCGCGCGTACCGTAGGCAGAAAAAAATCATCAGTCTTTTATTAAAATTTAGGTGCTGTTTTTGTACAATAAATTTTTACCAACATCTTTTTAAGGATCCTCCTTTTGTTTTATGTTGTCAGGTGTTCAGAAACGGAAAATTCATCCTGAATAAATTACTTACTGTTTTCGATGAAAATAACAATAACGATCTTATAATAATAGATTGCTCCACGTGCCTTTAGATTTTTCAACTTTTAACACGCGCGATAAGCCACTAGCAGGAGCTAGTTTGAAATATACAACCCGGTCATGTTTTTATTATTTAATTTGAAAACTATCTTCGACTTGAAAAATTTATTTGTCAACTGTACTATCTGTCAACGCAAGTACAAGACGCCATTTATGATTCCTTTCTTTAATGCATCGGCTTATACATAAACTTATTCTTAACCTAATAATATGTATATCCTACAATGAATAAATGGAATAAAAATAAATGAATCTATTGAGATAAGTTCAAATTAAACAATGTGTGAATAACTAACGTGCTTTCCGAGGCACGAAGGAAACTCGGTATGTTAAGGTGGTTCCATCCATAGACCAACCTTGGGAAGCATTGCTTAACCTTGAAGATCGCCCCGTGCGGCTGTTTTTATTTAGCCACGAGCTCCTGTACATATAGTAAATCGATTCTATGAACCCAGTAAAACTGTTTTAATATAATAAAATGTTAAAACAAATTAAATGAATCAGTGGTCAACAATCAGCAATATTGTCAGTAAAATCTGAGAAAATGTATTTCTTTTTGGACTGTGCTAGACGAAATTAAGTATTAACTTGATTTACCACCATTCGTTCGATAGCCGGTTTTGTTGATTTTGATTCAAGATAGGTTGTAGACCTAGATATAATTTATATTTCTGTGGCTGTAGATACCTGGGCTGGTCGGCATTTCAACGGGTAGAGATGATACAGTGCCCTGCATTAGGTACCCTCTTCCTATATTCTTAATTCTGAGAGAGATCAGGATACGTAACTGAACGTAAATTTTGTATATGCAACACAACACATCACATCATTTTCCGACGTCCACGCGAACGAAGTCGCGGGTACAGCTAGTAATCAAATAAATATCTACTTTCGAACAGAATATACAAAACTCACTCGCAATGAACGCTACCCCCCGATCGATTCGGGTACTGGGGGTTAGAGCGGCGCGGCGCGACGTACGGCGATGCGCCACCGGTACATGGTGGACATCCTACCTATACGCACATAACGTTTTGGGAATACCTACATTCATTGTGCGTACAGCTAAGGAGTGGAATTCCCTGCCGGAGTTTGAGTTTCTTGATAGCTACAACCTCGGAGTCTTCAATAGTGAATAGGTTACTTCTAGGCAAGCGTGCTCCTCCTTAGACCGCATCATCGCTTAACATCAGGTGAGATAGCGGCCAAACGTATGCCTATCAATAGTAGGCGCGGGTGCGGGCTCGAGACAACTTTGCAGTCGGTTTTGTGCCATATTTGGTAATATATAGCAACATTTGGCAATCATACGGTGTCATCATCATCTGCCTGCCTACCCTTTTCTCAACTATATTGGAGTCAGCGGCCAGTCAAACCGAATTCACTTGAATACCACTATTTTACACGGAACAGGTATTTTACGTGAAGCGGCTGCCTACCAGACCAGACCTCCACAACCCATTAACTGCGACGTGTGCGAGGGAGCCGAAACAGTGTGCTGAGAATGGTGGGCGATAGACATGATACTGTACTACTAGGCAGGATTACGGTGGTTCATGTTACGGGGGTCTGGTAGTCATTTTGGTCATAGAGGTTATGGTCACAAAGTTATTTTTGGTCGTCATTATATTATCCTCATAATATTTAGCGAGAGAAACCGTTAAATAAGCAAAGATAATTATAATCTGTAACACTTATTTGTTTCAACATCAAGGAATTTTTCATTGCAGCCATCTCATTGGATTTATTGAAAGCGGCGATCAGCCTGTGTGGAAAGGATACATGTATGCCATCGGTATGTTTGGATGTGTTATCATAAAAAGTATGTTCCTGGGACAGTATTTCATCAAAGAAGCCGTTGTCAACATACAAATAAAAAATGCATTATGTAGTGTTGTTTACAAGAAAGCTCTAACATTGTCTAACGCTGCACGAAAAGAGTCCACCGTCGGAGAAATAATTAACTTAATGTCCACTGATGTAGACAGGTAAATTCTTTAATTAAATGTTTTTTTTTTGCTGTGCTCTTTTCTCTGTTTACATTTTCTTTTTTTAAGTTTCTAGTGTGTAGGTACATAAATAAATATTCGTATAAGAAGATTTTTCATATTAGAAGTATGGAAAAAGTATTGGACTCAAAAAGAAGTTATGAAAGGCAACCTACCACTACACCTAAAGAAAAAAGTTATGGATTCTTGCCTCTTACCATCTATAACATACGCCTGCCAAACCTGGAAATTCACTAAACGGTTGAGAAACAAATTTCACAGATGCATTTTCTTATGCTCAAAAATTAAAATGGCGATGGGCAGGTCATGTAGCCCGTTTGACCGATGATCCCTGGACAGCACGAATAACTTCATGGCCAGGACCGGCAGGGACTAGAAAGCGAGGCAGACCTGTAACAAGATGGGCTGACGACATCACCCAAATAGGAGGAAAAGACTGGATAGAAACTGCAAAAGATAGAGGGAAATGGTCCTCACTGGAGGAGGCCTTTACCTTCACAGGAGGGGTTCTCACAGAAACTTGAGTTGACTAAAAATTAAAAATCAATTTAGTCAAAACAATAAATTTCATTAATAATGTATTTAATTGGTTAAGAATAGTTTTACTGAACTTAGGACATACTGACATAGATTAAATTACTATTGAAATTAATGTCACAACTTATTAGAATTTATTAAAATATTAAGACATTAAGTAATAATATATATTACATAATATCTGTATCAAATTATAATTGCATGTAATAGTTACTTATGATTCAAGTGAAGAGCGGTAAGTGTTGGTCTTTACAAACGAGTAGACAAATGTAAGCCCGAGACGAAGTCGAGGGTTTACCATAGTCACGAGTTTGTAAAGACCAATATCCGCTCGTGTGTCATATAACGTTTTTCGACACATCATATAAATAGATAATTAAGAAAACTTTTTCATTATCTATTAAAAATTATTGTTAATCATTAAATAGCGTTCTCGCGATTTAGGCGGCAAGAGACCATTTTCTGCAATTGGCGCTGAGGCGCCAATGAGTTCAAGATATCAGGTGGAGTAGATTCCATATTTATATCTGATTCCTCGCGGCTCGCTTGGACACATATTCTATAATATTAAAATTAAAAGTCGCAACTATCTTTGACGTTTCTTATTGAAAATGGCGCGAATTTGCAAATGGGGAAACGTGTGCGTTTTTAAAATAAGAACGCGCTTCCGTTTGCGTCTGCGTGTAACATTTTTGTAGAATTATATTATTATTATTATTTATATTATATATTGTACCAATCGGATTTTTTAAAATTTAATTTTAATTTTTAACGGACAAAATTATTAATTTATTTAGTTATATTTTTTAAATTGTCTCCTCGAGCCCTTTATATTGATACCCCACTCGATAGGTTAAAGAAAGCTGAAGTCATTAAAATGGCACCGAAGCTCAGATATTTTAATTTTTATATACTACCTATCTAGTATCATTCTCACTATTTAGACGAATCTAACAACACCTTTCAAGCTAAAATCTATCAAGCCACAGGGTTAGGCTACAGAGTGTGCCAAAAATATGACATCATACATAAATACACCCGAAAAAAACATAAGTGTAACAGTCGGATAATTAGAACTACATTTATTGTCTCATGTTTTCTTCAATATTAAAGTGCGACAAACCTTCTGAGCAAAAAGTTCTTCGCAAAAAAAATGCGTATGGAACGCTTCCGGAACGGACGCAGACGGAACATTTTTGGCTGACGGATTAAATTCTTATGATTATATTGTTTATGGGCATTAAAAAAATACCAAGAATACGCACGGCGCCATACATCGTAGCGTGCGGTAAAGTAGGTACTTAGGTGAGAGTACCTACTTTACCGCACGCTCCATTGTATGGTCCGTAATTTTGAACTTTCGAACAATGTATACAGGCTTCGTAAATGCATTTTATCGAAAAAATAATTATATATAAATAATTAGATAGAATTAAGATATAAAATAATCAAATTTTTCTTTTGTGTAATACGTGGGAAATAAAAAGGCTTTTTATATTTTTATTTATTTATAAGAAGATTTTATGCTATGATTACATTCTTCCGGTACCTACTTGATGTCTATGATTTTAAGTAATATTTACCTAGAGATAGCTGGATACCTTAGTACAATATAACGCACAACGATGAACTTGTTGAGACTCTGACTAAAAACTAATGCCGTGAGTGCCAAAGACTTACAAATCTTTGTACCAAAAACGAATTGCCATAGTGCCAGTAAAACTCACTTTGAGCAAGAGATTAATTCCACGAAAAGCGCACGAAGGGTAACGGCATCGGCACAAACAGTCTGGGACCCGAAATCGGCCCGAGCATTTTGGAAATGGTCGGCTCTTCCGCACTCAAAAAAAAAACTACCCAGTTGATTACGCCAGCGAGGAGCAAAAATTACTAAGAGGTCGCCGAAACCTAACATCTTCTTTGACTTTGTTTTTTTTTTTTGAGCAACCATAAATATGGCGGTTTTCTTAGAGAACAACAAAAATATAGGTATCTTAAAATTTCAGATAGGTACCTAAAAAGGCACTTTTTCACTGATCCGTCCACTTTGTTAATATCGGATGCGGCTTGACGCAAAATGACATAATTAAAAGCAAATCTAACGAAGAAAAGATGTGCCCAAACCTGACGACTTTGGAAACTCCGATTTGGACAAAGTATGTTCAGGATGAATAATATTCAAGAGCAAACCATCAACCAGCAGTTCAATTCCCGAGTCTTGACTCTGGAATTGAACTTGACGAATAACTACCGGAGGCATAATAAGAAGGATGGGACGGTGGACGTGTGTCGGACATGCCACCGTCCGGGTGAGTCCATCAGACATATTATCTGTGGTTGTTCTCGTCTGGCTAACGGCGAGTACTTGCACAGACATAACCAAGTGGCCAGAATCATCCATCAGCAACTTTCTTTGAAATACAAACTTGTGGACTCTGAGGTATCATATTACAAGTATGCGCCCGACCCAGTTCTCGAAAATGACCATGTGACATTGTATTGGGATCGGTCTATCATCACTGATAGGATTATTGTCGCCAATAAGCCTGACATAGTGGTGATAGACCGATTAGCGCGCCGCACAATGATAATCGATGTTACCATCCCACATGACGAGAATCTTGTGAAAGCTGAGAAAGAGAAACAAATTAAGTATCTCGACTTAGCACACGAGGTTGTCGACATGTGGAATGTGGACTCGGCAGTCATTGTGCCGATTGTCGTTCCGGCCAATGGTTTGATGGCCAAAAGCTTCGACGACCACCTGTCGAAGCTGGCCTTACGCAGTCGGGTGAAGGGCCTGATACAGAAGGCAGTACTCCTCGATACGGCTCGTATTGTGAGGAGGTTCTTTTCTCTGGAGCCCTAACCACCGGTAGCTTGGACCCTGCTCCCGACACCGGCGGACTACAATTTTTTATATCTTTAAATGTATTTTTAATGTCTTTTTAGGGTTCCGTACCTCAAAAGGTAAAAACGGAACCCTTATAGGATCACTTTGTTGTCCGTCTGTCTGTCTGTCTGTCTGTCAAGACCTTTTTTCTCAGGAACGCGTGGAGGTATCAAGCTGAAATTCATATCAAATACTCAAGTCTATGGTCTCATGGAGCTGTGAAAAAATCAAACTTCTAAGTCAACGCGATCAAAAGATACTCCCGTTTATGCCGCAAATTTTCGACACTCGCAAGGGAATCAAAACCTACAGGGTACTTCCCGTGAACTCAGAATCTTGAAATTTGGTACGAAGCAACGTCTTATAACACAGATAAAGGAAAAATTGCGAAAAGCATAAATTTTTAGTTACATCATATAATAAAAATATTTTTAATAATTTTAAACTTATTACCCCTTTACTCATGAACGCGTAGTGGTATTATATTGAAATTCTTAACAAATACTCAAGTCTATAATATCTTTAAGCTGTAACAAAATCAAACTTCTACGTCAACGCAATCAAAAGATACAGCAATTAAAGCCGCATATTTTGAAACTCGCAACTACTCGCAAGGGAATCAAAACCTAAAGGATACTTCCAGACGACCTGGAATCTTGAAATTTGGCATGAAGCAACGTTATAAAGTACACATATAGGAAAAATTCCGAAAATCTTAAATTTTTAGTTACATCACATAGTATATTTTTTTTAATAATCATAAACTTACTAGCTGACCCAGCAAACGTTGTTCAGCGATTAAAAAAAAAAACAGATGTTGGCCGATTCTCAGACCTACCCGATATGCACACAAAATTTCATGCAAATCGGTTCAGCCGTTTCGGAGGAGTTTGGAAACAAACACCGCAACACGAGAATTTTATATATTAGACTTGCTGACCCAGCAAACGTTGTTATGCGATTAACAAAAAAAAATAAAAAAATAGATTTTGGCCGATTCTCAGACCTACCCGATATGCACACAAAATTTCATGCAAATTGGTTCAGCCATTTCGGAGGAGTTTGGAAACAAACACCGCGACACGAGAATTTTGCTTCCATATATGTATTGACAAGGTACCGTCAGCTTTCCACATTGTTATGTTATGGATTTCATTTAGCAATAAAAATACCATAACTTTTACTTATATACCTACAGGTTTGTACGGAACCCTCGGTGCGCGAGTCTGACTCGCACTTGGCCGGTTTTTTTTAAAGATATATTTAAAAATGAAAATTGTATGTACATATTCAAATGATTAAACTGACTTCAAAATACATTTCTGTTCGCATACCTCGACAAAATGTAGGTGGATTTTTATCGTCCCCGAAAGCCAATCCAGCTTACGGAGACGCGGGGCATCGTCTCTCACGTGCGGTGGCGTAGCGGCCCGCACTAAATTCAAACATGGCGTTGTATGAGAGTGTTTACGGAGAAGCGATTTTACAGGCATTAGTTTGAAATGCGGGCGGAAAACGCGTCGGCGCGCGCGTCGCCCCACTCTGCGGGACCCGACGCGTAGCACGCAGCGTCGAAAGCGGCAGCTACATTGCAGGTTGGCAGCTGCCGCGTGCCGCAGACAAGCGATGCCAACACCAATTTATCATATACCCCGTAAATCAAATTAAACAAAATAATACCTAAGTATATATTTTAATTTACAAATATATATATATATATATATATATATTGGCGCAACTACAACAGTTCGTCGAGAATAATTAAGATTAATAATTTGATTGTCCTAAAATTAGTTAATAAATCAACAGTTAATTATTTTTGTGTTGATAACGATGTAAAATTAATGTTAAGATTGTAAATTCAATACTTAACCTACAAACTTGTAAACTCGTGCACGTGCGCCGAGTCCTATAAATACGGCCGCACTGTAGGCGCTCGTCTCACTACGCCAACTCGGCCTATCAACACCGCCGTCGACGTCGACCCACTAGCGAACGACATCACTGCTTGCTACTACGTCACCTGCGGAGGGGAGAGGGCTACAGCCGCCCCTACCGCCGCGGATACGCAACATGGTTGCTGAGAAGAGGCACCTATGCAAGGCAGCAAACGCGCTGCCCTACACAAAAGACGCGGCTCAACAGACTCGCGGAGAGGGTTAAGGCCGAGTTAAATGCACTGGTCGCCGCGAACTGGGAGGAACGCATAGACGCCGCCGTCGGTGATTGGTCGACTGTGTACCAGCTATGCCGACAACTCTCGAACAACCCAGCTCCGGTGCGCCCACTGCAAGGAAGTGACGGGGCGCTCAAATACGTTGCAGAGGACCGTGCGGAGGTCTTCGCAGAGTACCTGGAGCGTCAGTTCTGTCCGAACCCGACCACTCAGCACGCGCATGTCGCGGCAGTCGAGCAACACCTTGGGGACTACTTCGCCACGCCGATAGCTCCCGAGGAGGACGTCATCGTTTTTTCGCCGGGCGCAGTCAGACGCACCATCCTGCGCACGAAGCCACGCAAGGCCCCCGGTGCCGACGATCATCACCAACGCAGCGCTGCGCCACCTGCCGCACCGAATGGTCGCGGCTTTGGCGCGCCTGTTTTCGGGGATACTGCGCACGGAGGTCTTTCCCACCGCCTTGGAAGGAGGAGCGCGTCATTATGTTGCCCAAGGCGAAAAATGTCCTGAAGCCGGAGAGCTATCGGCCTATCACTCTGCTGCCCACCATCACCAAGGTGTTCGAATCACTCCTGCTGCAACATCGCACCAAGACCGGAACAGTTCGGGTTTCTGGCGGAGCACAGCACGACGCTCCAGCTGTCGAGGGTACTGCACCTGCTGTCATCCACGATGAACAAGAAAGAGTATGCGGTCGCAGTATTCCTCGACATGGAGAAGGCCTTCGACCGCGTGTGGCATGACGGTCTTATTTTTAAGCTGGCCACCTCAGATGCGCCCCGCCGCATCGTAAAAGTGGTCCAATCTTTCCTTGCCAACAGGGGTTTCGGAGTTTTAAGTTTAATTAGATTTCTTGAAAAGTTTTCTGACTTGGCCCGGACTAGCGATATTCAATTTCCACATTTCCTCCACATGTTGCCAATCCCCAATCAACTTGAGATTCCCCACAGTTTAGGGGATTTCCCAGAAGTTGGTAACGTTGGCTTGAGTGTCAAGCGTCCGCTGCCAGCGTTGCGGTTCCGTAAACGGAAAAAAACGTCCGATGCCCCCGCTCGACACCCGTTGTCTCCGTAAACGGGTCGCGCGCTTAGTGCCCGTTTACGGAGACGCGAGGCGTCGAGTGTCTGCCGCCGCGGAAAACGCCGCGACGCCGACGGGTGGACGCTTGACACTCAAGCCAGGGCTCCCAACGTGTAGGAAATTCCCCAAACTGCGGGGAATCTCAATTTGATTGGAGATTTATTGGGAATTGGCAAGATGTGGAGAAAATGCGGAGATTTGAATAATAGTCCGGGCCAAGTCAGAACACTTTTTCAAGAAATGTAATTTAACTTAAAACTTGTCTTAAGGCGCAGATTCCCCTGAGTAGCTGATTTAAAATGAAAATCACGTCTAAACGGCTTGTCGTAATTTTTGGAAAAAACATATATTATGTTACATTAGACTATCTTCTTCATAATTTGATACTTGAAAGTCCCCAAATTGGGGATTATGACCTCAGACCAATTATGACGTGGTTTTTCGGGGAATTTGATAAATTGGTGTTGGCATCGCTTGTCTGCGATGGCGGGGTGGCAGCCGCCGCGTTCGACGCCGCGTGCAAAGCTGCGGGCCCCACCGAAATCACTTCTCCTTGAACACTCTCATACAACGCCATAATTATGTTAGAATTTAGTGCGGGCCGCCATGCCGCACGCGACGCTCGAAGGCCCGCCACTCCGTAAACGAGCATTTAGTCAAATCAGGCATGAAATAACTGTGTAATTTTTCAGGATCAGTCATTTGACCTGTGTAAACTTATTATGGTCTGCTCCTCTACAAATCGCTCTGGCCCTGTACTTCTTATGGGGCGTGCTAGGGCCCTCTGTCGTTGCTGGTTTGGCAGTTATCATCGGATTTATGCCCGTCAATGTGGTTTTAACCGGCTATCTAGAAAAGATGCAATCCAGCTTGATGCGACAGAATGATCAAAGAATTAAGCTTATGAGCGAAGTACTTAATGGGATCAAGGTAAGATACGTAATTACGTACCCTACAAAATAGATAAATGCATCTGTTCTGTGACGTACCCTAACGAAACTTCATCATCTAGTGTGGATCTAGCATCTAGGCGTTTGTTTGCCTTATGTGCAGCGTAGTCTCTGGATAAACGCGACGTTAACTTCGCCTCAACGCGAATTAAGTATTTCAATAGCATCACGCTTATTAGTTACCTATATGGCGTCAATGAACACACTGGAAATAACCTTAGCGCAAAAACACAAAGATAACTTCTACGTAGAATAATAAAATCTTATTTCTATCAGGTCTTCAAAATGTACGCGTGGGAAGGAAGCTTCCATGATCATATTGTGAAAATAAGAAACAAGGAATTAGGTTTCCTCAAAAAGCAGGCATTCTTAAATTCTGGAATTATATTTATATCGATTTGTACACCATTCTTAGTAAGTATATAAACAAACTACAGGGTTGATTTATTGCTGAAAATCAATTAAATATTTTAATTAACATATTGAATGTTGTCGATTAGGTATCGTTGATGTCATTCACATGTTTCGTGCTGGTAAATGATACAGAAGTGCTGGACTCAAAGCGGGCCTTTGTAGCATTGTCCCTTTTCAATATAATGGATTTACCAATGTCAAAGTTACCTTATGTGATATCGGATGTTATACAGGTTGGTGCATTTTTTTTATCATTATAAATTGAGAAACCTATTCGTCTCTTCTCTTTGGTTGACTGGTAGAGAATGCCTGTGGCATTTAATCCGCCTCTGTACATTAGTGCTTAAATTGTTAAATGAATAAATTTAAAATAAACTTATATCATAATATTATATCACATTATTATATGCCTTTTTTATTTGCTTTTACTATAATTAGGTACTTAATTTAGGTTAGGCTTGCACCTAACCAAAATTAAGTCATTCTAACCCATGAGCGGCTGCCGTCGGCCTGCGCTGCTAGGTACCTACACCTAGCAACCTAGCTAGGTGCGAGCACAGTCAAAATTCGTTCTAAATTCAAATCACATTATTGCCATTATGGCAATTGGTTTATTAATGAAATTCAGTAGGTACAATATTATTTACGGCGATGGGCTTGAGCCACAGCTTCGGACGCCCAACCTGCTCCTTGTGGCGGAGGCCGACGCACGCCACCTGTTTTCATGGCTATATAGAGCACAATTTTCTCACAGTAGGTGTGAAAAGTTATGTTCCCCAGGGATAAAGGTGTCTTTGCTTTGGGCTAACTTAAATCTCTCGCTGCATTCAGGATTATTGTACCTATGTATAAACTCCCCCGCTTCGAATCTTTCATTATGTTCGGGATTCAATATGACGCCCGTGTCATAAGACACTGCTCAATCCCGTCGGTTTCTGATCTACTATTTAAATTTTATGTTTTTAAACAGACTGCTGTCAGTATAAAAAGGTTGAACAAATTCTTAAACTCCGAAGAACTGGATGTAAGTGCAATTGAACATAATCCAGATGAGAGTAAGTACCTTGTTTTATAGTATGAATTGACACTGTTTCAGGAAGTTTACTTGTATTCGTGTATAGACCGCAAGCCAGGCTCAAAATTTGTCATACATTTCCTCCCGGAAAATAACTTGTAAAATGGTTATAAGAGCTCTATCATGGACTTCTGTGAATGTCAGCTGCGATTCGGTGAGTTATATTATGCGGTTAGCAGTGGCAGCCTCCCAAACACGTTGAAAAATATTTTTTTCAGTAAAATCCTCTGGAATGAAAATTATGTCAGATTGAAGCTAACCCAAAATCTTGCAGAAAACAAAACGTCAGCCGGTTATATCTCGGTGGGAGGTCGGAGGATGCGGGCATCTATCGCCTACAAGGGGATATCTTGGTTTTTAACGGTAGCTCGAAAGCGCCGTGGGGCATCGCGCGACTCGCGCGGTCCCTGCATGCTTCCACGTGGAAAGTTCGAAATATCGAACCTAGCGCCAATACATCAAATTAATTAAAACCGCCAACTGATTCAGTGTTGCTTGCACACCAACTTCATAAACTTTTGTCAAAACTATTAACAAAAAACTGCACTCTTATAAACAATGCTTTGAGACGTAGAATAAAATAAAACATTGCACACAGACAAATAATTATTTGTTTTAATATTTATTTTTTACATTTTTACAGTCGTAGATAAATTATATCATGTTTTGTATGTCCCCAAATTATTGTGAAAACTACTGGTTCAGTAGACTTTTTAAGAACATGGCCACTAGAGACTTTTTAGCACCTCGGTGGTATGGAGTAGCCCAGTTGTAAAAATAATCGAAACGAGTGAAATGATAAGTGGTTAGTATTGACGCCGTCCCTTCACTCACGTATGTAACTTTTCCTCAGAAACCGTGCATTCTCCGGTGATGGATATTTATCTTTGAAAAAAAAAAAAACTATGAATATAAGGCACTTGTCTCACCGCCAGCGATCAACAAGTAGCGAGTTAGCGACAATTCCATCGGAAGTATACATGAGCATCGCTGCTGCTATGCTCATGTATACTTCCGATGGAATTTTACTGAACCCAATTAGGTTCTTCGGTATTGGTAATTGGTAAGTATTTAACTAACATAAATGATAAGGCACTTGTCTCACCAGCGGCGAGGCAGGGATAAGCTATAGACTATTTGTTCGTGAGAAAAGGGACAAATGATTTAGATCACGTGTGAGTAAAAGAGACACATTAATTTATAGTCGATAGCTGGCTGTTAACACAGCTTTCAAAGATTGTACACGCTCAGCACTCGACACTCGCCTGGCGATGTTAGCTTGGCGGTCAAAACTAACCAACCAGCGATCATTTGTACTTATATTTAAAGTGCGGGCCGGAGCGAGTATTGCCAGTAATCGCCCATCGCACAAAAGCACTCGCTTAAAGCCGAGCATCTAAACTATCGAAACTTTTCACTCGCTGCTCACAAACTCGTTTCGAGTTTCAAGCTTTACTCGCTACTTCCTAATCGCTGGCGGTGAGACAAGTGCCTTATATTCATAGAAAGATTTTTTTTCAATGATACAAATCCATCTCCGGAAAATGCACGGTTTCTGAGGAAAAGTATACGTGACTATACGTTTCGATTTTTTTACAACTGGTCTTCTCCATACCACCCGAGTGCTATAAAGTCTCCAGTCAGCCATGTTCTTAAAAAGTCTACTGAACTAGTAGTTTTCACAATAATTTGGGGACATACAAACATGATATAATTTATCAACTACTGTAAAAATGTAAAAAATAAATATTATAACAAATAATTATTTGTCTGTGTGCAATGTTTTATTTTATTCTACGTCTCAAAGCATTGTTTAAAAGAGTGCAGTTTTTTGTTAATATTTTGACAGAAGAAGTTTATGAATTTTGTGTGCAAGCAAGACTGAATCAGTTGGCGGTTTTAATTATGGGTCCGCGAGACGATCAAGTGCACTGGACAAGTCTACGTGCTTGAAGTGAATATTTATCGTTTACAGCGTTGACTTGACAAGTCCCGTCAAGTATCTACGGGCTGGACCATACTTGACAAAAATTTTGATTGACAGCACTTGAACCACCTTGCGCTTGATGCGACTTGACGCGACTTGACAAGTTTTATTAACCGACTTCCCAAAAAGGAGGAGGTTATCAATTCAGTTGTATGTTTTTTTTTTTGTGTTTGTTACCTCATAACTCCGACAGTAAAATTATGAACCGATTTGAAAAATTCTTGTTTTATCTGAAAGGATATACTTGCAGATTGGTCCCAATTAAATTTTATGAAAATCGGTTACGAACTTTGGATTTTAAATCGAAATAGCTGGAATTCGTCTACATAGATGATATGATAGTTTTATGTCATCCAAGTAATTGAAATTGCGTATTTTGCTTTTCTGCGATTTTGCAGTGGTGTTGTCCGGTGTGGGGTACCACTAAAAAGTGAAAAAAAAAAAAAAAAACATTTGCGGCCGGAACATCGAAAATGGCGGAATTTTAATTTTTGCGACGACCACTTTCCTGAGCTCAGGGAGGTGAACGACTGCGGTATGTGGACTTGACGGCACCTTCAAGTCGCGTCAAGTGAAATCGTCAAGCACGTAGACTTGTCCAGTGCACTTGATCGTCTCGCGGACCCATTTTAATTTGATGTACCTACTGGCGCTAGGTTCGATATTTCGAACTTTCCACGTGGAAGCATGCGGGGACCGCGCGGTTCGCGCGGTGCCCCTCGGCGCTTTCGAGCTACCGTGAAAAACAAAGATGTCTCCTTAAGGTGGCTCTAGTCGATATTTTTTCCATAGAAACTTCGGGGGGGTATTACTCCGCTGTTTGACAGAGTACATCAAAAGTTAAACATAATATCGTTTTGTCATATTATTAGTTTTGTCTGTATGGAAACAGAATGGTAAAATAAAACGCCATTAAAAAGTTATGAGCCACCAAAGTTTCGTTTTTCTTGCCAATTTTAACGCATCTTTGGGCGTAAATAAGTAATAAACACAATGTAAAATCTTTAAAACTAAGTCGGTACCGACAAAGCTCAATTATCGAAGAATTCAATAACTTTTATTTTTAATCGATTTATGCAGTAGGTTTTTCATAAAACTCGATTTACGAAAGGCCTTCTCATATTTTTTTACGCGCGCGTTTTACTTTGAATTATCGTGCCTCTCACTGAATAATGTTCCCCCCGGTGCGGTGCGGGGGGACAATGCTCACGCACACGTGCGTATTCAAGTTACGATTGTGTCTGCTGCGGTGTGCTGTGGCCTGTGGCCTATGTCGTTCATACGTTACATACGTAGGTAGACTATACTTGCGCTCTAATTTATATTGACTCATTGGCTTGATTTTTGGATTTCAACATTATATTTTATATCTGTTTGACTTCGCACTGAAGTTTGGACTCCGTATTTGCGTTTGAAATTGTTATTGTTGCTTTGAGTGGACGCTGCATAAGTACGTGACATTGATTTGAATGATTGAAAAAGTTTTAAAAACCACATATTATAAACAATGGGTAGAAAAGTCATAATTTGGCGTCGTGACCGAGTCTTCAACACCGCGTCGCTGCCCGCGCCCGCTGCCGGCTGCAGTGTAAAATCATCGCGGCGGGATGCTATCGCGCAATGAATTTTCAACTCTCGATGTTGAAACCAATGATACCATTGTACACTTGTTTTTATAAACGTTTTTCCTGTACTTGTTATGAGGTGTACAATAAAGTATATAATAAATAAATAAACATAATTATAAGTTGAAACGGTGTCTTTTTTTGACGCGTTGTGATTAACTCTGCTGAGTGCTGGGTTCTCAACGCTCGGCTGAACGGAATATTTTTACGTCCGTGCGTACGGTGGCTAAGCGTTCTTACAATCGAGCGACATGACGCCGCCGTGCCACCGCCGCCGCACGCGTCTACGACAGGGACAACTGCACGCGTCGTTGGTGGTCGTTGAAGCGCCGTCGACAGCCAACGACAAAGGTTGCCCTTGCCGGCCGCCAGCGGCAACGTGTCGCTCGTTTAGTTGAGTACCTAGGTAGCAGGTAGCGAAATCCAAAGTTCAAGCCAAGGTCAATGTAATGTTTGTTACTGGGTTCATTCTATTTGCTTTCAAAATAGTTTCTTGCAATTGACAAACCTAATTTTGTGTTCGTAGGTACTTTTGCGGCGGACAAGACTTTTTTATGGATGGGAAACCAAATAACTGCTCCCGCTTTGGGCGAAGCAGAAGGGAGTGTCAGACTCTTCTTGACTAAAACCCATCCGTGTTCCTCCTAATGCCCTCTGCGTACCGTACTTACCAGGGCCGCGGTAACTCTTTCGAACAAATTCTGCAACATCATAGTTTACATAGCTCTCTGCCTAATAGGTACCTACTGTTATATTAACGTAGGTAGGTACTTACCTACAAGCAAAGATGCCATAAAATCAAACCGTTGGCGTCGTAGACACTAAAATTTTAACGTTAGGTAGGTAGGTATTTAGGAGCTAAGTAAACAATCTATAAGTGTCACTTGTCTGATAATAGCAATCTAATAATGAATGCAAATCTAAACACGTCTGTGTCAACAAAGAGGGGTAACTAAAATAGAAAACCGACCAAGTGCAATTCGGACTCACGCACCGAGGGTTCCGTACAAATATTATAATATAAGCAAACGTTGTGGATTACGATTTATGACGTACCTATTAAAAAAACTCCTTACTAGATCTCGTTCGAACCAATTTTCGCTGGTAGTTTACATGGTAATTACATCATATATTTTTTTAGTGTTATCATTCTCTTATTTTAGAAGTTACAGGACACACACACACATTTTACCACTTTGGAAGTGTCTCTCGCACAAACTATTCAGTTTAGAAAAAAAATATATTAGAAACCTCGATATCATTTTAGAACCCCTATCCATACTATACCGGCCTACAGGTTTAGGTAGGTAGTAAGTTCACAGAATACATCTTCTTACCAAGTTTAGAGTTTTCGACAGCATAGTTCTTATAGTTTCGGAATAAAGTGGCTGTGACATACGGACGGACAGACAGACAGACAGACATGACGAATCTGTAAGGGTTCCTTTTTTTGCCATAATTTGGCTACGGAACCCTAAAAATTAAGAAGACAGGTAGGTAAGTAAGTAATTTTGATAACAATTTATAGGATGGTACTTAGGTAGAACTAATTTCATTATTAGGTACTAGCGACCCGCCCCGGCTTCGCACGGGTGCAGTGCTGATACTAAATACACTACAGAAAAACCGTGAGAAAAACTGTTACCAACCTACCTCGCGTATGAGCCGCGCGGGTACCTTACATAGATCTAACTAAACTCCCCTCCCGCACGCGCACCACCGCCTTGGTGACCGCCGCAACGGGCCGTGCAGCAGAAATCGTAATATTTTCATTTCGCCATAACTTCAAAACCAAACGTCCGATTTTATTCATTCAAAGACCAAATATGATCTACATAAACTGTACTTAGTGATGAAATACTTTAATTTGATAAGGATTAATGGCATGAGTAAAATAAACGCGTTTAAATGTAGTCCAAAAAAAATCTAGATTTTTAAATAAAAAAATGGTTGTTGCGCCTCACTCGACATAGATAGGTATAGTGTGTCGCGGACTTTTTTGTAGATATTTATAAGATCTACAATTAATTAGAACAATTTATGGTTGTATCTTTTATAGTTTAGGCAGCGTACGCAAAATAAGTAACTTTTCTGGTTGATTTTTACACCCTGTGTCCGAAAAACCCAAATATCTTACGGAACCCTATTTTTTTGCAAAATAAAATATAGCCTATGTTACTCGTGGATAATGCAGCTTTCGAATGGTGAAAGAATTTTTAAAATCGGCCAAGTAGTTTTTGAGCCTATTCATTACAATCAAACAAACAAACAAAGTTTTCCTCTTTATAATATTAGTGTAGATGTATCTAGTACTACGGACATAAACTGCGATGACTATTCAAGTAAGCATCTGTCGGTGGCGGCGTGGCGGCTGCATTACCACCAAGGAAAAACTAAACATAATAACAATAGAATAAGCAATCCATATTAGGTACCTATAGGGCCGTAGAGGTATAAAACGATAACACAGCGCCTACTATTTTTAGTAAGAGTTTCTAGGTAGGTAGTTGCTGATTTCTCGGCGAGCGTCGAGCGACTATGCGCAGCGGCGCGCGGTGGCGGTATGTGTGCATCGTGTAACTTCGATTTAGTTCGGAACGGTTCGGAACGATGTTTGTGTGCGTGCGAACTAGACGTGCATGAAGGCTAGCGTCTAACTGCTCATCACTGGTACTATCTCTGTCGGGCATGATGCGAGGTGAGACAGCGTGCTTTTCGGCCATACCTACCACTGAGTTCGAGCCCGCGACTAGAGCCACCTTAAAATAATCAAACGCGACTCCATTTCCATCCCTAGGCTTGTAACCTTTGACATTTTATTTCATTCTTGTCACATTTATGTTTGACGTTTTTAATCCTAAAATCAAAAAAATATTTTAGCGTGTGTTTTGAAATAAAATATTAAAATAACGTTGTAAAAACAGACTCTTTAGTACAGAAAATAAAATATTTACTCAATATTGCTTTGTGAGGTGAAAACATTCGAGGATCCTGTGTGTGTATACAAATTCAGGTGATTTCAGGATTTGGAGTCGCTATATTCTTCAAGCCGTTGCTATTCATTTCCTGGAAAACGCCTCCATCGTCGCCTTCAAGTAGGAACTCCCAACGACGTTGTACCTTTTGTGTATTTGCTTCATTTCATACAAATTTTATAAATAATTCAAAAGTTGGCGCGGTTAGAAAAATATTACGTTGTATATTGATCAAGGTCATAAGTATACACATTGACTTCGTTCAGACACTTTTTTAACACTAAATTAAGCTTTAAAGTGCTAAACTACAAGCGTTGTTACATTTGAGATTTTGTCCCTCTACTGAGTAAGGAACAAAAACCCAGATGCTAGGTGGGTTGAGGTTGCAAAGCAAAGAAACAACGAAGTGTCATAAACAATATAAGTTTTATTTGACAACTTTCCACTTAAATATAAATAGGTTAGGCTTAGGTATAGGTTAGGGTAATGCCAGCCAGTGTAAAGTTCAATCGGTAGAACTAACTAGGGTGGTGGGGGATTGGAGATAAACCAAGTACTGTTCCTATTTTTTAAGGATAAATTAATATTTATTTATTCTTAATAAAATGTCAAGGTGCAACCTAACAGTTTTGTGAATGAAAATTATAAACTAAACTAAACTAAATGGGCGCCAGGGACTTGAAGAGTCCCGGATCCCTGAGCCGACTAAGATGTTCAATATTCTTCCAGTTAAGCGTAGGTGTCGAACCCGGGGTCCATTAATTGAAGTTAGGTAAAGACCGGCTTCTAATTTTGAAAACCGGGTAGGTTAGGTTAGGTTAACTGGTTCTAATATGAACCGCTTAGAATAATAACGCATAGAAACCTAGTACGAGTGCAAAAAGTGAGGCAACTAAAACTTAGCCTAATCCGTCAAACTTAGCCGTCAGGCCGTCAGTACTCAAGGTCACGTTCCGTCGAACACAGCTCGCGAATAAATAATTGAAAATGACAGTTTGATGCGTGAAAGGATGTTATACTTAGCACATCAGGAAATCAAAAAAATGTGATAAAAAACATTTCACAAATAAGTACTCACATTCTATGCACTATTTTTACGTAAATCGATAAATAAAACGAAATTCTATTAACCTAACTTGTCATAACACAGTGTTGCTATTTGTGAGGAAAAAATACCCACATTGCTTTCATTCATGTTTTTCATTTTTGTAATTTTAAAATACAATACTTACTGTCAATTCATATCAAACCCGATGTTTTAATATTGTTTATAATTATAACCCATCAAGCATTCTAAACGCATTGAACAATATCTCATTCTTTATGCGATTTATTTCCTTTTATTTTGAAATAAATTGAATTATACCTTCCGAAAAAATATGTCATATTACATGAAAAATCATGTTTACCTTTTCCAGTTCCCAACAACATAAAATACTTGCCTTGATAGCAAAATAGTAATGTGTCTTCCCATATTTTGTGGGTAACGGCTTAGTAATGGTATCACTGAAAGCTATATCTGTGTGCGTTAGAGGAACGTAGACACATTCGGCTCACGCACACAAAGAAAATGAAGTGGACACACGATTTTGCTCGGGTTTTGTTCTAGACGCGGCTTCTATGCGTTATTATTCTAAGCTTCCTAAGCATGGCGATGTTTGACATGTAGAAAAGAAATGTTTCTTTTCTTTAATCGATATAAGTCTACAACGTCGAGCATGCCGACAATATTTTCTCTACTTTTGACATTTGGGGGTAGTAACAACTCTCTATATGAAATGTCAAATAGTCTACATCTTCTCGGACCTAGACAAGGAATATTTATTTCAACAATCAAGCATTTTATTTTTGCCAAATAGAACTTAGAAAGTATGTCGGGGTAGACAATAGTCTACCAACATCTCAATTTGTCGGGTTGTACATTGTAAATAAACTTTTTTTGTAATGACTAAAGTAAAAACACTTGTAAAGTAGTAAAGAAAGATAACAGTAACGAACGCATTGCACTGTGTATGGCAAAGTTTTCATCAGACAATCAGACAATGCCACCAATCACCTTTTATTTAGAATGTTATTATGTTCTCTTCTCATCGCATGGTAGGATATTATGTTCACTTACATTAATTACACACAATTATTGGAATAATCAGTACTTTATTTAATAAACCATAAAATCTAATTACTTTTTCCTTGCCGCCATGATCATAAACACTAAAATTTTAATTTAAATCGGTACGATAATAAATTCAACAAAAATATGTTATTTGTAAACAAACATAAACCATATAGGTACTTAGATTAAAAAAATACAACCGACTTCCAAAAAAAAACACTGCAAAGTAAAAAATAACTTTAATTTCGGAAGTCGGTGTTTTTGTTAGTTTCTTCGTATTTTGACACCGACTTCCGAAATTAAAGTTATTTTTTACTTTGTAGTGTTTTTTTTGGAAGTCGGTTGTATTTTTTTGTAAAAAGTTTTTTATTTTTCACTTTTTAGTGGTTTTTCTCACCTAACAACACCACTTCAAAATCGCAGAAAAGCAAAATACGCAATTTCGATTATCAAAGAATCATCTAAATAGTCAAATTCCAGCTATTTCGATTTAAAATCCAAAGTTCGTAACCGATTTTGATATGATTTAAATGGGACCAATCTGCAAGTATATCCTTTCAGATAAAACAAGAATTTTTCAAATCGGTTCATAATTGTCGGAGTTATGAGGTAACAAACATTAAAAAAAAAAACATACAACCGAATTGATAACCTCCTCCTTTTTGGGAAGTCGGTTAAAAAATATGTTCGTTACGTGCAAAGAGTGTGAAAAATAGAGTATTTGACACATTTTTTTGGCTAACTAAACGTAAACTCATCGTAGTATTCGCAGAATGACCTCATCACTAGCTACTTTTTCCGTTGCTATGGAAAGACTAGATATGTTTTTGTCTTCATAGAAACGCGAGTCTACGGGTCGTGCCATGCTCGGGCAGAAGACATGTCGAGTGGGATAGAAAGAGCTTTGTCTTTTCTTGGTAGAATAGAGATAGAATCGCCATGCTACGCGTGCTGGGAAGGACTCGGAGATCACTTCCAGACACTAAGACACCAAAATCCTTACCTTGTAAAACTTAAGATTAAGTTTTCTGTTCAACTCAAGCGCACTCAGTCGCAAATAAACGGGCGTGAACTATCATTGTCCTGTCAGGCATCTAAACCGGAATAAGACAGAGCACCTAGAAAATCTCCCCTTTTTTAAGGTAAAACTTGTGGGAACACGGATGACCGAATCACTACACCAAGATATTTGATTCCTGAAAATCCCTACCAACCGTCCAACATGACGTTTATACTCTGGAACAATAACATTTTCAGGATCCAAGCTAACAAACTCATTATTTCTTATTTCTAACACTATCGTTTGTCTTGAGTGGGGTAATTTTCCCTTCGATTACATCGGCTAATTGAGAATGTATAACCTGGCCACACTAAGTCATTGACAAACCACAGATTAAATTTGGGTCGTGTGATTCTCGTTTCTAGAAAAATGTCTATAATGAAAAAATTATTCCACTGCCGTTAATGGTTAAAAGACAGTTAAGTGTTTTTATATTAAATATAAAAAATAAATAATATATTAAATATACATCTTCAGTTACGTCACCTGTGACGTAACTGAAGATGTATATTTATCTACGTTTGTTTTGAACAAACGTAGTGTCGCGCGACAGGTTGGTGCGTAACTAAGCGCGATGTGGCCAATTGGCTTCATTTTATGTTGTCATTTTAGAGTGCGCACAACGTATCTATAGTTTTATATATCATTGGTGATCGATGCCGTATCACCATAAATTCACCAGCTGACGAGTTTTCCCTCGGCATCTTGCCAGCTGATTTATTTTATTATTTACAGAATCACATTAACTTTCAGTTGACAAATTTTTATCCGGGAAGAAATTATGTCTCTAAAGTTATGCGACTCTATGCTTCATACACCGACTGAAAGATTTATCTTTTGGAGCCTTTATTTTTCCGTGAAAAGCGCTTACAAATAATACATAATATATTTAGATTTCTTAGACCTTATTCTATAATATAAAACGATAATATAATCAATAACTATGAAGAATGAAAAAATCCAAGAACAACTTGCGCCTGATAGAGTTTGAGCAGCTGTTCCGGCGTGAAGTACCGTCTCACCTTTGCTAGGCTCCCCAACTTTTTTGCAGCCACTTGAGCTTTTACCTATAAGATAGGGCCGAAATTGATGGTAGATGTTTAAAGTAACCCCAGGAAGCTCAAGTTGATCGTCATTCAGAGACAGCGTGTAAGGACACGTTCAAACGCTCAACCATAGCCTCCCGTAGAGACCGGATCTGCGACCCACCGGCTCGTGCGTCGGACACGTATCTCTCTGCAACATTGCTGTCGTCTGCATACTCAAAGGTACCGGGTTTAAGCAGATCATTAACATGCAGCACGAATAGTGTAGCCGAAAGTACTCATGACCCCTGAGGAGCCCCGGCATTAATATCCAGCAGTCCAGACGAGCAGCCATCTATGAACACTCGGATTGACCGAATCCCTCAGGAAATCTGCGATCCAAATCACACAATCCGGAGGGCAGACCGAAGGAAGGAAGCTTACTAATAAGTCTATAGTGCCAGACCCGGTCGAAGGGCGTCGAGATGTCCAGGGAGACCGCAAGTGCTTCCCCGTGCTTCTCTATGTACCTACCTATGTTTGACAATAAAAAAATAAAATTAAAAAAAGTTCGCTTCTAGGTATGCCAGGAGCTTACGATTCAGCAAATCAGCACCTGTTCCATACTTTAAGAGTGCTTTCACATTTTTTCTTGAATTTTAGCGTTTTATATTTAGGCATATTTTTATTTTTTTTAAGGCTATATCTAAAGCAAAATCACACATCAAAGTTCGAATAAAACGCTAAAATTCAAGAAAAAATGTGAAAGCCCTCTTAAACATTAAATATGTAAAAAATTACATGTTCGTTTGACGAGCTGACGTATTTCTCACCACGCAAGAGTCAGCTGACGTTTTGTTTTCTGCAAGATATTGGGTTAGCAATAATCTGACACAATTTTCGTTCGGGAGGAAACTCGAACTTAAACCCACCCACCGTATCACATCAGTCTGACGTTTACAGAGCTCCATGATAAATCTTTTTAACCATTTCACAAGTTATCGTCCGGAAGGAACTTGGTCATGGAAATCTTTTGCTGGCTCGCGGACCAGTAGTCATACAGTCAACTTACGAGATAAATACAGGCATCCATGTCTGTCTATACTAATCAATGTTTATATGTAGTAATCAAAATGGAGGAAAGATGTAATTTTTTTGCCTGAATACCAAACTATTTTTGTTAATCGCACTGTCTAATTGATAGACAGCCAACAAAAATGAAGGAGTAACCTTTAAAAAAACAAATGAAGAGATACCTTTTTTAGAAGATCAAATCGTGATCGAGAAAGGCCACTTCACGTGGGGAGACGAGCCCGTAATAAAGAACCTTAACCTGCGCATACCCCGCGGTTCTCTGGTCGCGGTCGTAGGCGGCGTGGGCTCGGGCAAGACCTCTCTACTCTCTGCCTTGCTCGGAGACATGGACAAGATTTCTGGAAGAGTTAACATCAAAGGTACGACTCCAGATAAAAAAAATACTTTATTCAAACATTTGTCTATGAACCGTTTCCTAAATTAAATGTAATCTTTTAGGAAATATTGCATATGTCTCTCAGCAGGCTTGGATTCAAAATGCAACCGTACAAAATAATATCTTGTTTGATCAAGAAATGGACCGAAGCAAATATAATAATATATTAGAGGCATGTGCGCTTGCGACTGATTTAGAAATACTTCCCGGAGGGGACCAGACTGAGATCGGTGAAAAAGGTACCTATCTCATCAAAAACATAAATGTGGAAAAGGGAGCCAAGTTCAAAGTCCGTGATTGTCGAGTTCAGCGAAAATAGAATTAATATTTAAATGGGCGCCAAGTTCTGTAGATAAAATCCTGAAATAAGATAAATTCAGGTACAAGATTCGACTTGGCAATTTTTTTTTTTACATTTATGTTATCTTGTATTTGGTAGTCTACAGTAATATTATAAAGAGGAAAGATTTGATTGTTTGTTTGTTTGAATTGAATAGGCTCCGAAACTACTGGACCGATTTAAAAAAAAATTTCACCAATGGACTGTCCGTATGAACATAGGCTGTATTTTATCCCGTTAAAATACAGGGTTATAATAAAATATAACATATTCCCGTTAAAATAAAACTTATGTTATAGCTGTGTGTTATAGATACTTACGCAAGTTACAGTTTTGTATAGAAAGGTCTTACCTCTTCTAAAAAAATATTTGCTGGCAGTCAACCTTTGGGTGATGTAGAGAATAATCTCTGTTGTCTAAGTTTTATTCATAATTCGTAAGTACCTGTAAAAATTGTGTGCGTTCGCCCAGCGGAATGTTGTTGAATTAAAAGATTTTAATTATGCAGATATTTAGTGTATGACGTCGTATAATTGTGTATGGTATAAAAAAAATTGTGCACGCAGCCATTGTGGAGAAATTCACCAAAAACTGATTCCGCTGGGCGAACGTTGTCCTGGCGGAACTTTTTTTAATCCATAGACTTTAGAAGAAAAGAGATGTATCCAAAAATTTGTGTGTATTTGTGTGTAATTGTGTATGTATGAATAAAATTAGTGCATGCATAAACTTCGGAGAAATTCAAGTTTCCGCTACGCGAACGTTTGGCCATTACCTAGTTTTCATATAAAGCGCTTACATAGAGAGCTGTAGATTTTTACATAAGTTGTTTTGAATTTGTTTATATTTGTTTAAAAAACAGATTTAGAAAAAATCGTAGGGAATAAAAGATAAAAATATAAACGTAAAATACGCTTATTAGGTCTTAGTTCTTAAAGAATGCACTTTGGGGTCTAGATTTTCACGTTTATACAAACCTTGTAAGTGTCTGCAACATGTTGCCAAGTATCAATGATGTTCCGTTAGTAATTAAAGAGTTATAGGACAATTTACCATGAATTGATCACTGTTTACAAAGCAGTCAAATATCACGACGTTCTAAAGGAATTGCATGGTAAAATGTATGCCAATAATTAGTGTATTCATTCAACTATTCACATGCAAAATTTCATGTCATTAAATTCAGTAATTAAAGAAAAACAATTATAATACTGACGAAGCATCGAAAACCTACATAACCCGACCAAGTTCGGATGGCTACAAAAAAGCGGCCGTGCAATATATTTAGGTAACATCCCAAAATTTACAGTATAATATCGGTATTGAATTGGTATAGGTGATAACACAATTGTTGTTTCGATATAATAATGTCATTTATTTTTGTACACTTACTTTTTTAAATGTATTTGACTATGACAGAAAGTAGGTACTATTTACGTAGGTACTTTATTTAAGTATGCTTTTGAGACTTTAGATATAATCTAGATATAGGTACCTATTATTTAAGACAAATAAAATTCATACAGCTAATTTCTATTGAAGATTTCACGGATCAGAATTCTAACTATAGACCCCTTAGGGAAATTAAATAATTACCACATGTAAGTACCTACTACTGTTTAGGTAAATATTTATCATATTGTAGCTTATTACACTATTTAACCAATGGACTAGGCATGCACGAGCGTTCCCCTTTGCAACTTTAGTGGATCAAACAATCTAATAACTTAAAAAAAACTACTTGTTGAATCGATTTTTTAATTGATGTATACCGTTGTACTGGTAGTGACTTATGTATGTTGAGGTTATTTACTGTATTTGCTACTCATCTAAGAATATTTTCTTGAAAATACCTTTTTATACCAATGTTTTAGTTTATAAGCACTTTTTTAATGTTGATCAAATCTAAACAACTGAATAGTCTAGTTATGTGATGTGATTTTAATTTTGATTGAAGCTCGAATTATTATACTTACCCTTATATTCATAATCGTTTATTAAACCTATTTTAGTTAAAACACATTTAAGTCTATTGCTGTCGTTGCAAGCGTTTGTTAACGTTATCATAATTACCTACTTACATAATTAAGTATTATATGTAATCTATATCTATACTTATAATAAATCTGTAGAGAGGTCAATTCTGTACATGAAATATATTTCCAAAATAACTATCAGGGGATGATTAGGGATCGATACTGATGCCAAAAATGCAATCAGTTCAATTTTTGTCTGTCTGTCTGTCGGTCTGTCTGTCTGTCTGTCTGTCTGTATAACCGTTATAGAAACAAAAACTACACGACGGATTTTAATGAAACTTGGTACAATTATTACTCATACTCCTGAGCAGGTTATAGTATACTTTTCATCACGCTACAATCAATAGGAGCAGAGCAGTGAAGGGAAATGTTGGGAAAACGGGAGAAGTTACTCCATTTTTTAAGCTTCCGTCGCGTGTGCAACCTTAATGGTGAAAGCTACACAGAAATCATGTATGGCGGAAATGTTCTCCTTAAAATTATATAAAAAGCATCCAACGACAGCATATGTCTATCTTTTATGATTGACGCACAATAACACGTGTAACTCCCGATAGCTTAGCAGTTCGAAGCTTTCTGATTATATTTGTCTACTCTTACGTTTTTAACACTCTCAGTCATCCCTAATTAAAAAAGTTAACATTATTAACTATCCCATAAAAAAGAATCATAGAAATCGGTATAGAAACACCAAAGTTATACATGAAAAACGCTAATAATAAGCCATCTCGCTTGAATACTGAATCATGCTATAAGGATTATTTTTGTGGTCGCGAACGCACAGGCAGGCGGCTAGCTTGGCGCCTAGAGGCTAGCGAGTAGCTTCGGAAAACGGCTTACGACAGTTTGCAATATCCTTTAATAATTATAATGTCGAGGGGAAGATGGTTATAAATTTCGCTTTACACCAAACGAGTAATATTATAAATGTGAAAGTTTGGTTGTTTGTTACTCAATCACGCCAGAACGGCTTAACGGATCTTAATGAAATTTAGAACAAAGATAGATTATAGTCTGGAATAGCTTATAAGCTACTTTTCATCCCGGGAATATGTTCCCTAGGGATCACGCGGGCGAAGCCGCTGGCAGAAGCTAGTTAAAAATATTTTTGTACTCGAATATTTAAATAGAGAAGTACTTATTAATTGAACATTTATTTTTATCGTAGATAGTGGCGTTATTATTAAAAAAATAATTTTCATTCAAGAAATGCAATTGTTTTATTTTTTCCTAACGCTTGTGTACGTAACTGTACCATATTAATAAATACTATATTGCAAGGTTAAGAACGTTTCTAAGATATATGGCACGGCCGCTTTTTTGTAGCCATCCGAACTTGGTCGGGTTATGTAGGTTTTCGATGCTTCGTCATTATTATAATTGTTTTTCTTTAATTACTGAATTTAATGACATGAAATTTTGCATGTGAATAGTTGAATGAATACACTAATTATTGGCATACATTTTACCATGCAATTCTTTTAGAACGTCGTGATATTTGACTGCTTTGTAAACAGTGATCAATTCATGGTAAATTGTCCTATAACTCTTTAATTACTAACGGAACATCATTGATACTTGGCAACATGTTGCAGACACTTACAAGGTTCGTATAAACGTGAAAATCTAGACCCCAAAGTGCATTCTTTAAGAACTAAGACCTAATAAGCGTATTTTACGTTTATATTTTTATCTTTTATTCCCTACGATTTTTTCTAAATCTGTTTTTTAAACAAATATAAACAAATTCAAAACAACTTATGTAAAAATCTACAAGCTCTCTATGTAAGCGCTTTATATGAAAACTAGGTAATGGCCAATCGTTCGCGTAGCGGGAACTTCAATTTCTCCAAAGTTTATGCATGCACTAATTTTATTCATACATACACAATTACACACAAATACACACAAATTTTTGGACACATCTCTTTTCTTCTAAAGTCTATGGATTAAAAAAAGTTCCGCCAGGACAACGTTCGCCCAGCGGAATCAGTTTTTGCTGAATTTCTCCACAATGGCTGCGTGCACAAATTTTTTTATACCATACACAATTATACGACGTCATACACTAAATATCTGCATAATTAAAATCTTTTAATTCAACAACATTCCGCTGGGCGAACGCACACGTAAAAATTGCCTTTCGAAGAAGAAAGCAGAAAAATTTTGAAAAGTGCTAAGTGTTACATAACAAAATCGATTGATTGGTAAATTTTAAAATCATAGAAATTCCAGATTTTTCCTTTGTATACCTACACACAATTACCTAGCTGGATGTCAGTCAGTGATAAAAATGACGATTTTTGGACGTTATTATCTAAATAACCGTTTGAGATTTGTCTTATCTCAATGAGCCAAATATGACATGTTTATGTGAAATTGTTTTTGAGTTATGAGGGGGTCAAAGTAGCTTTATATGGTGCGTGTAGTATGTGCTGCTCGCCAATTCTGTTAGCATGTACTTTGCTTGACATACCTACTACCGTGTGTCCAGATTAATTATTCATTTTATTTAGACCTTCAATGTTATATTCAAATGATAAGAAAATCCTACTGACCTAGAATTCAAGGAACCTAAAATACTCGATCATCTGCCAGTGCCAACGTGTGCTATGTAAAAATCTCAGAGAATCCATGTTGCAAATTCACAATACTAATCGTAGGTATATTTTATCGCCGTTCCTTTTTACTTTGTAAATTGCTGGACGTGAGAATGTGTCATATTGTTATGTTTTACCTATTATGAAATAGGTATCAACTTGTCCGGTGGACAGAAGCAGCGCGTGTCGCTGGCGCGCGCGGTGTACTGCGACGCCGACAACTACTTCCTGGACGACCCGCTCAGCGCCGTCGACTCGCACGTCGGCAAGCACATCTTCGACAAGGTGCGTGTTTTGGCAGGGGCGTGCTAGGTATAAACTTGTCTGTGGGCAGAAGCAGCGCGTGTCGCTGGCGCGCGCGGTGTACTGCGTGTGCTGCGTGTAGCGTGATGCGAGAGCGCGGCGTGACTGTCTCTGTGCGCAGGTGCTGGGCCCCAGCGGGCTGCTGAAGAGCAAGACGCGCGTGTGGGTGACGCACAACGTGTCGTACCTGGCGCACACGGACCTGGTGGTGGTGCTGCGCGACGGAGAGGTGTCGGAGGCCGGCTCCTACCAGCAGCTGCTGGATAAGAAGGGCGCTTTCGCTGAGTTCTTGCTGCATCATCTCACGATAGCAGAGCGCTCGGCGTCAGCTGAAGGTGAGTTTAGCAGATGTGACTATGTATTGTAATCCTTAAAAAAAAAAATTATCATATGATAAAATGTAAGCGCACGATTAGCAATCGCGCTTCCTAAATAAAGATATAGAAGGTAGACAAAGCACTTAAGAAAATAAAATATACAAAGGAGATGTTTCACTTTTGTATGGTACGCCGGCCATAACATGTACCCTTTAGGAAAAGTGGGAAACTTACCCCTGAATAGAATAAAGTATTTTTTTTTTATAATGTCAAATGTTTTTAATGTACAAGAAAAAATATATACATATTTGACGATAACTGTCACGACAAACGTGACGGTTATGACTGCCATGATGAGTTGTTGTAGAGATGACGTTTACATGGAAATAGTTGTTTATTTACCTATTACTGTATCTACCCTGTATTAATATCTGTTTGTGTATATCAGAGAACTGTGATCTTTCTAATGAAACATTGGTCAAAATTACTCAACAAGCCACGATCAAATATTTTGAATCATTTCAGCTCATCTTGATTATAATGGTTATAAAAGTTATACTGTGTTGAATCCCTGCTGGAGACAAACACGTTGTTTTTTTCAATACACATTCTTCAGAAAATGGGTCTCACTTGTATTATGATACTAAATGGACGATATGCTATGTTGACTCCGTAATTATTGCATTGATATGGTATGATACTATAGATTAGAAAGTAAAAACGTAATTGTAGAACACGTATTCTACATAAAAAATAAATGATACAAATACAAAAAATCAGCTTTCAAAACTTTATTCTTCTTCTCTCACTAAAACATCATCAAGAAAAGATACTGGTGCCACAATATTATTTTGGTATCAACAGACTCAGTGTTTATGTCAACACGAACGGTCATTTTGATTTTTTTTCGTTCAGAAATTGTTCAGAAGTACCTACGCTTAAGAAAATAGATTAAATATCTTTATAAGTACCTACGAAATCGTCACACTTGATGTTTGTCACATTTTATGATTTGTCATAAAGATGTATAAGAGAATAATAATAGTTGTTAATTGTACAAGAAACCATACCTTTTATATTTTATCGTCTACGTGAAATTATGTTTTGATGTGATAAAATTTCAGAACGAAAGCAGGCTATGCAAAATATGAGACGCCATGTTTAATAGAATATGGCAATAATTGAAAAAGGATTTCTTTTTGTGCACGACAATATATACAGCTAAAAGCTCCTTTATCATAAAAACCTTAATAATTCAGCCGATGACCTTACTTTATTCAGCATTCAATTTCCGTGTCCTAATACATTCATGCCATAAACCCGGGCAGATACTAGAGCTCTGCTCATTGAATCACCCAGTCATGGTCCCTTAGAATAATAACGCATAGAAACCTAGTACGAGTGCAAAAAGTGAGGCAACTAAAACTTAGCCTAATCCGTCAAACTTAGCCGCCAGGCCGTCAGTACTCAATGTCACGTTCCGTCGAACACAGCTCGCGAGTAATTAATTGAAAATGACAGTTTGTTGCGTGAAAGAATGATATAGCACATCAGGAAAACAAAAAAATGTGATAAAATAACATTTCACAAATAAGAACTCACATTCTATGCACTATTTTTACGTAAATCGATAAATAAAATAAAATTCTAATAACCTAACTTGTCATAACACAGTGTTGCTATTTGTGAGGAAAAAATACCCACATTGCTTTCATTCATGTTTTTCATTTTTGTAATTTTAAAATACAATACTTACTGAATTCATATCAAACCCGATGTTTTAACATTGTTTATAATTATAACCCATCAAGCATTCTAAACGCATTGAACAATATCTCATTCTTTATGCGATTTATTTCCTTTTATTTTGAAATAAATTGAATTACACCTTCCGAAAAAATATGTCATATTACATGAAAAATCATGTTTACCTTTTCCAGTTCCCAACAACATAAAATACTTGCCTTGATAGCAAAATAGTAATGCGTCTTCTCATATTTTGTGGGTAACGGCTTAGTAATGGTATCACTGAAAGCTATATCTGTGTGCGTTAGAGGAACGTAGACACATTCGGCTCACGCACACAAAGAAAATGAAGTGGACACACGATTTTGCTCGGGTTTTGTTCTAGACGCGGCTTCTATGCGTTATTATTCTAAGCATGGTCCATTTTATTTTGCCATTGAATGAATAGACTTTATCATCTGTTGATCGTAGTCAGCCCAATAACATAATTGTGGAACGCATGTCATGCGTGAAGGCCGCTAAGGAACAGCCACATAACTACATAATTGACCGTTTACTGATAATATTCCCGCAGATTTGGCAGACATCAAAAACGATTTAGAAAACAAACTTGGTTCGGAATTTCATCGTAAATTGCAATGGGCTCGTTCGCTGTCAACGGGGGCTTCGGACACAGAAACTGTGGATGCAGGTAAATCAAGTCGCCTACATAATTATTTTTGCACTGTTTTAGTTATCAAAACAGAAATAACTGACATAAACTTACAGATATTTGAAGAAGAGCATTAAAATAGAATTTTCAGATCTAAAGATCTACGTAACCCATCGTTGAGAAAACAAAAACGCTCAATGACAGGTACAAGGCGTGGCATGTGGAGGGGGGAAAACCCTGTGGAGTGACGTTCGTGCTAATTTGCAAAAACGAAGATCTTCAATAAGATCGAATCGTATACTTTTCTGGATTAACTGTAAGGCTGGTTTCAGATCTTTCCGGGAGACCCGTAAGGGCCGCCTGTTCGGGCTCCCGGAACGGAGACACACGCATTCTAGTGCCTCACGCTAGAACATTGTTTCACATTTACACTTTATAATTTTCTAGGTGACCGCGGTGACAGTGTTGCTAAGGAAAAAGTAGATAAAGAAAAGAAGCCCATAGACGAGGACCCACAGTTTGATCAGCTTATTGAGTCCGAGACTACTGAAACTGGAAAAGTGAGTTATTTTGTTTATTGGCATGGACTGTTATACTGTAGGTACAGCGATTATATCCGAAGCAAACTATTTTATTCAGTAATTAATGAACTGCGAAGAAGCATAAGCCCCCGTAGAATATATTGCAATGAAAATCCGGCTAATCATGAATTACCGCTGTAATTAAAAACGGCTCCGATTTTAGTGAAACAGCTAGCCACTACGTAAAGCGGCGTGCCGTATTCTAATATTTGACTGCGACATATGCACGTCATTATTGACTGTTGTGTTAGACTGCTAAATGAAACCCTCAAAGATACTTTGAGTGTATAGCTGTTTTAATATGAATTAGTTTTTTTTAACAAAGTCGAGCAAAGTGACTAACATTTTGCAATAATGTTGTAAATGCAAATATTACTGTATAAAACCGGCAACACAATAAAACTCCTTCGAAAATAATGCAGAAAACTCACTCATGAATGCAACTCGTTGCTATTCATCTGCTAGTAGGCATCAATATTAATTATATCTTCTTCTTAATTTAATGCGTGTAAGAGTAAAAAAAGAAAACCTGAATGGTTCTGTAGTGACACAGTACCTGTCACAGTTACCAGCGAACCACAAACCACCATACCGTACTACCTTATCATCACAATACCAATTACCAATATCTCAGAACCAATTACCACGTTTTACCAATTTACGTTTTATCGACAAACTGATAAAGAAACAGTGAAGCAGCACGTTTTGACATATCCTGATAAAGAAATAGTATGGGCTCGTAAGCACAAGCAGAGCAAGCAGAAGCACCCTCCGTGATCTTCACTTCAAGCTTCAGAACCGCGCAGATGGAACTCGTGAGCTGATGCAGAGATCTTCACTCGTCGAACGCTCCCGCAGAAAAGGATCGCGCTTCGTGGTTGTCGCTGCGACCCCCTAGAGGGCGCGGCAAGCGGTGTCGGGGCGAAGCCCCCTGACCGCGGTTGCGCTCCTCGGCCCGTTACTACGGGCCCGTCGTTGGGTTGCATTCAACTGCTGGGTGGCTGCAGAACAATAAACAGGCCCTTATCAGGGCCGTCTGTGTGTTCTGTTGACAAAAATCATGTTCATTTAAACATGGTGTCGGCATTGGGTGTTGGCGTGCGCCTGCCATAATAAAATAGCAACGCACGCCTGTGGTGTAACTGTTGTGTAGGTATCTGTAGGCGCGTCGCGACGCTGTTAACTCAGCGCCGCCTCTTCACGGCACCTACGGCGGTCAGTCCCCGCCGAGTGAGACCCCCAGTGACCCGGGGGAGGCCCGGCGAGGACGACCAGCGACGAGGGTGCCGACTTTGGTGACACACCTACAGAGTAAGTATGTGGCTCCCGTCCGTCTCGATCTCAGAGCTAGCCGATCACGATCCGGACCGCAGAGCCGTCTTATGTTTGTGTGTGGGCGGTCGTGTAGTGTGAGTACTACCGCCCAGTGCGTCTGCACCGAATAAGCCTATATTAACTTAGAACAAATTCGATGCGTGTGTTAAGCGCCTGTGAAGAAATGAATGTGTGGGTTTACGGAACGCAACTTGCCTATATTAACTTAGAACAAGTTGCGCGCCGAGGATGCGAGTTGAGTGAGTAGTGTTACTGTTTGAGTAGGCCGCGTGTAGTCTGGGGCGACTTACTCATGCGTCAAGTCCGGTGCGACGGGGCCGTCTACGTCCCCGAGCAGGTCGCGGGGCAGGCGCCTCGCGTCAGGCGGGCGCGCATGCCAGGGCGCGATCTGTTTGATGTGCGTCAATACAGATGCGTCGGCACGCGCGAACATACCTTTCGCGAGGCGCTGCACAAACTCGTCCAGGCTCTCAATCCCGAGGTCGCGCTGGATGACGGTTTTCCTCACAATGTAGGGGGCGCCAACGATTGTCCGCAGCGCGAGATGTTGTTGCGCGCGGAGCTTCACGCGGTTCCCCTCCACTGTGAGGGCGAACCAAGCTGGGGCGGCGTACGTCAAGACCGGGCGGATGTATGTTTTGTACACACCCAGTTTGACGCGCGCCGGGAGTTGGGACGAGAGCACTGGCTTGAGTCGTGCGCGGGCGGCCCTTGCCTGCGCGGCGACACTGCGGACGTGCGGCCCCATCGTGAGCCGCCGGTCGATGGTCACACCCAGGTACTTCGCCCGGGGGGACCACGTGACGTCGGCTCCCTGGAACTTCAAAGGGGGTGGGAGGCGCGCCATACCTGTGGCGATCGCCTGCGTTTTACTCACGTTAACGGATAGTCGCCACTTGGCGAGCCATTCGGGGAGCAAGTCGAGCGCGCGCTGCATCTTAGACGCCGCGTGCTTCGTGTTGAGGGAGGTTGTGATGTACGCGGCGTCGTCAGCGTACAGCGCGAGCGTCGAGTGTGGCGTGGTGGGGATGTCGTCCGTGTAACGTGAGTAACACGCTGGCGAGACGCAGCTGCCCTGCGGCACGCCCGCCCGGACGGGACGGGGGGAGGACAGCGCGCCTTCGACCACCACCCGGAAACTCCTGTTGGACAGAAAAGATTGGACCACTTTGACGATGCGGCGGGGCGCATCGGAGGTGGCCAGCTTGTAAACGAGGCCATCGTGCCAAACACGGTCGAAGGCCTTCTCCATGTCGAGGAATACTGCGACCGCGTACTCTTTCCTGTTCATTGTAGATGACAGCAGGTGCAGTACCCTCGACAGTTGGAGCGTCGTGCTGTGTTCCGACCGAAACCCGAACTGTTCCGGTCGTGGAGTGATGTGGGGCTGGAGATGTCGCAGCAGGAGCGACTCGAACACCTTGGAGATGGTGGGCAGCAACGTGATGGGCCGGTAGCTCTCTGGCTTCAGGATGTTTTTTCCCGCCTTGGGCAGCATGATGACGCGCCCTTCCTTCCATGCGGTGGGGAAGGCCCCCGTGCGCAGTATCCCCGTGAACAGGCGCGCCAAGGCCGCGACCATTCGGTGCGGCAGGCGGCGCAGCGCTGTGTTGGTGATACCGTCGGCACCGGGGGCCTTTCGGGGTTTTGTTCGGCGTATGGCGCGTCTGACTGCGCCCGGCGAGAAAAATATGGCGTCTTCCTCAGGAGCTACCGGCGTGGCGAAGTAGTCCCCAAGGTGTTGCTCGACTGCCGCGACATGCGCGTGCTCGGTGGTCGGGTTCGGACGAAACTGACGCTCCAAGTGTGCGGCGAAGACCTCCGCCCTTTCCTCTGCAACGTACCTGAGCGCCCCGTCGCTATCCAATAGAGGGCGCACCGGAGCCGGGGTGCAGGTGAGCTGACGACACAGTGTGTGCACAGACGACCAGTCGCTCACTGCGGCGTCTATGCGTTCCTCCCAGCTCGCGGCGGCCTGAGCTCGCAACTCGGCCTTTACCCTCTCCGCGAGACGGTTTAGTGCCGCCTTTTGCACTGGGCAGCGTGTTTGCTGCCACTGCTTGCGTAGGCGCCTCTTCTCGGCAACCATCGCGCGTAGCCGTGGCGGTAGGGGCGGCAGTAGCCCTCTCCCCTCCGTTGGCAGTGCCGTAGTGGCCTCTTCTAAGGCGCATTGTACGCAAGCAGTGACGTCATTTGCTAGTAGATCGACGTCCGCGGCGGTAGTGATAGGCCGAGTTGGTGTTGTGGCCTCAATCTTTTCTGTGAACTTAGTCCAGTCCAGTAATCGGCGTGGCGCTGGCGGCTTCATTCGGGTCGGCATCCCCGATAGGACGACGAGTACAGGTTGATGGTCCGACTGTAACTCGTCGTCGATCACTTGTTGTGTGATCTGGCAGTTTAGCCCTCGGTGGACTATGATATCCAGCACGTCGGGCATGAAGGTGGCAGCATCCGGGTAATGGGTCGGCGTCTCAGGGCCGGACACCGTGAGGCCGAGGGCTTCGGCATCAGCTAGGAGTCGTCTTCCCCCTTGATTGATGATGTTCGAATTCCACGCCGGGTGTTTGCAATTCAAGTCGCCGGCGAGGACGGTTGCGTGTGTAGAGTTATACATTAGCGCCCGCTGCGGGCGGTTTGTAGCAGGCGTAGATGTCAATGTCCTCGCCGGCTACGTGCAGTTGTACGCCCAGCGCGTACAGGCTCTGCAGTGACGGCGGGGGGAGCTCCTGGTGGACGACTCTTCGCCTTACCAGTACTGCCAGACCGCGATATGCGCTGTTCTGAGCCGACCGTTCATCCTTCCTGTTAGCGAGATAGCCTGGAAACTTGATCCCGTCTTCAGGTTTCAGGTGTGTCTCGCTTATCAGCGCCACGTCGATGTTCTGATCCCTCAGGAGATGTCGGAGGGAGGCGACCTTGTCTCTAAGGCCGCGGGCATTCCAGTGGATCATCCTTAACGACCTATCCATACAGGGTGAGCAGCTCGGTGAGGCCGTCAAGGATGACTTGGCTCGCGTCTTGTCCCTGCCTAATTGCCCTTATTAGGTCCATAAGCAGCTTAATAGCGCAGGCAGTGAATTCCTTTTGTGTTATTTTTGTTGGTTGGCTCCTGTAGTTCGCCGACTGGCCGCAGGCGATGCCAGCGCCGACGGTTTTGTTGGCGCTTGGGATTTTTCCCTGTAGAGGGCGCTCTTGTTGCGCGTTGGTGGCGCCACCTGGTGCGATCTCGTTGTGGTTGTTTGCCTGCGCTATTTTGTTGGCAGGGACGGTTTCGGGGACGGTGTTCGTCTCTTGTGTCGCGGGGGAGGTTTTTGGCTTCCTGCCTTTACCTCCCCTTTTTCCCTTCTTCCTTCTCCCTCCGATAGCGGGAGCTCCGCCTCGGTTTGTGGGCCCGTTGGCTGCCGCCATCAGTGACGCGCCTCCGTGGGCCTCTTCTTTTGGTCCGTCTACGTTCGTTGGGCGGCGCGGGTTGCTTGTCGTGATGGCGACAGTCCCCGCTCGCCTGTTTTTCAGCTCCCGTTGGAAGACGGGACAGCTGACGTGACACGCCGGGTGCGCGCCTTTGCAGTTTGCGCAGGTCGCGGGCTCTTCCCTCGGGCGTGGGCAGTCTCTGGCCGCATGTCCCTCTCCGCATCTTACGCAGGCGAGCGGGCGGTGGCACTGGTGCGACGAGTGCCTAAACTTTTGGCACCGATGACACTGTGCGGGCCCACGTGTTCCTCGCCATGCCTCAATTCTGACACCTCGCATCAGCAGGAACACTGAGGTGTCATATATGCGGCGCACGTCCGGCGTCCGCTTGAGCATAGCGAAGAACACGCAACCGGGTCGTCCTTGTCGTGCCCTAATATGGCGCACGTACTCCGGCTGGTACCCTAGAGTACGGAGTTCATCTTCGATCTCCTTTTTTTTTTTTTTTTTTTTTTTTAGGGATGGGAAATCATCCAATGACTCCTCCCGCTCTGGGTGTAGCGGGAGGGAGTGTCAGACTTCTACTGACTAAAACCCATCCATGTTCCTTCATTGCCCTTTGTGTTCCGGAGCCACGGTGTCTCTTGCGAATAATCCCGCGACTCCGGATCAGTTTCAGAAGGCAGCCCCCGGATAGCTACTTTGAGCAGCGTATCCGCTGGTAGCGAGTACGCAAACCAGCTTAGGCCAACCTCTTTCTCGAGGTTAGTTAGGTACCGCTGGATGCAGCGGTACTCATCTTCGGACTCCGGCGTGAATCGTACACCGGAGCCGAAGGGGCGCGCGTTGGGAGGTCGGCCCAACCTGGCCGCGATCGTCCTGAAATGCTGAGCCCAGTTAGGCAGCTTCTCGACTACCAGCGGCGGGAATCGGGGCCTCTTTTTGGCCTTGGCGCCTGGGGCCGCATTGTTAGCAGCTGCGCCCTGGCCGGGGGCTGCCTCGGAGTGGGTAATATTAGTGGGACTTACCCCTTCCTGTCCTGTTGTGTGGCTCGGCGACGAGTCGCCCGGACCCCGCGGCTGGCGCTCACTGTCGTGTGAGCGCGGCGAGTCCAGGCGGTATCGCTTCGCCTCTGTCTCCTCATCGATGCTGCGGCGTCGTCGCTGAGCTCGCATCTCCTGCGAGGCAAAGGCCATCTCCTTTTCCTCGTCTGGGGATGGCGACGACGGCGCGGAGCGCGCCTCGTCGAGCGACGCCAGTGACACGTTCGACCCAGCGCGTGATGACTGGGCCGAGAAAGTCGCTGGCGCGTCGTACGCGGCGGCGCGCGGCGGTGCAGGTGAGGCGGGTGCAGGGGGGGTCGCGGATAACGCGTTACCCCTCTGCAGTCGTGGATCTCTCGATGTGTTTGCGCGCGTCGCGGTTGGTGCCGCCGCGCCCGCCAGCAAGCTGCGGGGTGCGGCCGACGCGGTGCGCGTAGCGGCGCTCGCTACGATGTTAGGCGAGCGCGGTGACTGGGTGAGGGTAGTCGGTAAATTTTCAGGCGACGCAGGTGACGCGGTCTGCGCGTACGTGCGGGCCTGTGGGCCTCCGGGGCGCGCGGCAGAAGCCAGCGGCGCGGTGGGGCGCGCGGTTTGCGCGGTGTTGCGCACCGGCGCGGCACTGCGAGCGGGCGCAGGCGCAGCGGCGAAAGGATCGCGCTCTGCGCGCCACTTGTATTTATAGATTCGCGACAGAACAAAATGTTTTTCTTGGTAATAAGTTTTATCTTAACTAAACAATATGAGTATAAAGAATAATTATTTGATTTTTTATTCTATGATGTGAATATCGAAACATTAAAATGATTTGTAACAAAAGTCAATTTTTTAAATTTGTTCAAAGTACATAAGTATTCTGTGTATTGATTATTTTATGAAATGGAAATACGAGGAAAAAAAATAGGTGAAACGAAATAGGCCTTCATTGTGTCCTGACTGGTCCTGAATAAATCTAATTAGTCCGTCAGTTAGATTATAATTATAATTATATAGATGTCAAAAAATATTTGACCCGTGTTTTTTCTTTTGTTACTAACCAAAATTGACGAAGTTACGACGCTTTTAAAATTCTCAATACGTCACACCTTCGCATAATTTTTAGTGAGTCGTGACGTCACGAGCCGAGTTTTGATGCAAAACGCATCAATCTTTGTCAATATTCATTGATTTACAAAAACAAAAAATAAGTGTCCATTATTTTTCAATACTCTAACTGACGGACTAAATAGTTTTGCAATTTTTGGATGATGGAATCTAGCCTATTCTATAGAAATGTTTTCCTTCTATAAATTTTGATTAATTTAATTAAAAGGACAAACTATATACACTTAATAGAAAATAAAACTCCTAACTAAAATATGGCGTCAAAAAATTCGTCCCCATCGCTATCGACTGGAAGTGAGCCCAAAAGTCTGGCAATGCTTATCCTCTGTCCAAGGTAAGCAAGCCCTTGGGTCACGCGAAGCGTCAACTAAGCGTTTTGCTAGATCTTTAAATAGGACGTGAGCACTCGGACCCCATGGTCCCAGAGTTTCAACCTCAAACGGCTCAAAAATGTAGTTGCCGATAAGGCTACTATATTTCCGCCGTTTGAGGTTTTTAGCAGCCAAAGCGGCAGAACCAGCACAGCACGACGAGCTAGGAATATGGAATGGCGCAAGAGTATCGACACAAGTAGCGTCCCATACTAAAGGCCTAACCCATCTTCCATGGAAATAAAGACATACAGTCCGGTCTTTTGCCATCGTCGCGTGCCAGGCCAATGGGTTCTAATACGGCTGGCACGCCGACGGCGACAAGAGCGCGTCGGATAGTGTCGTTGATGTTTGCGTGCCGCGCTATGTGACCCGCACTTCGACTGCATGACAGGCCGTGGTGCCCGAGGTGGTTGACAGCTTCGCCACAGTGGCAGCGATGAGGAGAACAACAGGATGCGCCTAGGCGAAGGGAAGCAGCGAGGCGGAAAGCCGGTAAACTAATACTGGTAATGTTCTATAAAGCAACATACTTACAACCACAAATTCATCCAAATCCATTGCGCCGTTGAGACATCAAGAGGTACTTACTTACCGGATAGCATAAAGTACTACTATAATACTGGCCGGACAGACAGACAAAATTATTTTCGCATTAATAATATTGTCGGATGTTTGAAAAAATAATTAATAACTTCATAAAGGGATAGATAACAATAACCAGCTCTTTTTTATAAGCATAAGCAAATCTGTAATTGAACTTTTTGAAAAGTAAATTGTTTGGAACTTTTATGTCGATTTTTGCGATCCGATTTTATTTTTTTAACATCAGTATTCAGTACTATTCGTAGGTACTTACGCGTTAACTTGGCAGGTATCAGGCTCGAATTACGTTTTGACGTTTTACCTAATTTAAATTAAACAACTCTATATCGTTGAAAATAATATAAAACAGTGATGCTAACGCGATAACGCTAAATCGAAGTTTTCAATTTTAGCTAAATAGAATTTTCAATTTTAGGTCATTAAAATCTCAAAATTTTATTCGAAATGTGTCGAGGCAGGTGTCAAGTTAACGCGTACGCGGATATAATAACTCGGGCGAGAAAGTAAAAAAAGTGAAAAATAAAAACTTTTTACAAAAAAATACAACCGACTTCCAAAAACAAAACACTACAAAGTAAAAAATAACTTTAATTTAGGAAGTCGGTGTCAAAATACGAAGAAACTAACAAAAACACCGACTTCCGAAAAAAATAACTTTAATTTCGGAAGTCGGTTGTATTTTTTTGTAAAAAGTTTTTTATTTTTCACTTTTTACTGGTACCTCACACCTAACAACACCACTGCAAAATCGCAGAAAAGCAAAATACGGAATTTCGATTATCAAAGAATCATCTAAATAGTCAAATTCCAGCTATTTCGATTTAAAATCCAAAGTTCGTAACCGATTTTGATATGATTTAAATGGGACCAATCTGCAAGTATATCCTTTCAGATAAAACAAAAATTTTTCAAATCGGTTCATAATTGTCGGAGTTATGAGGTAACAAACATAAAAAAAAAAAACATACAACCGAATTGATAACCTCCTCCTTTTTGGGAAGTCGGTTAAAAAAAAAATACGAACATCCGAATTGAGAACCTCCTCCTTTTTGAAGTCGGTTAATAATTATACAGAAGAAAAAGTCGCAAAAGTATTTCACTATAAGAAGTATTTATTAGTTTTTAGACTAGATGCTGATAATCCAGGCTGCAGCATCAGGCCAGACTTATGTCAACATTGCATTGAACTTGAAATTTAGTCCTGTTTAAAATGAGCCCAAACACGACTACGGTGCTGTAATTTCAAGGTTTGTACTTTTTCTGATGCTCCTGGCTTCAGCATCAGGTCTCTATGTACTTCGGTGTTCCTCATTAACAGTACGGTTATCCACATATCGAGCCCTTTTCAATGAGCCTAAACACGATATATCTGCTGTTAGTTGTCGAGGAGTTAGGTACTCTGCAGCATCAGGTCATGACTTGATGATCTTGAGACCAAATGTGGCAAATGCCCTATCAAACATCAAAACAATTTACTAAAACAATCCTTGCCTGTTCGAGTAACTTCTTACTGTTAAGGAGTTTTACCTTCCATCATCAGCCCAGCTACCTGAGATGGTGACAACCATACGCAAATACACAAGGTACTTCATAAAATATGCGAAAAATAATAAGTAAGCCTATAAAATTTGAGGGTTGCCCTCGATTTCTCTAAGATCTCATCATCAGATCCTAACTTGGTGAGAGTGGGACCACCTCAGAACTATCTACTTTCGAACAAAAAAAGAATTTTGAAAATCCGTCGACAATTGGCGGAGTATTCGATGAACAAACATACAAAAAAAAAAACATACAATCATCCGAACATAGTAACCTCCTCCTTTTTGTGAAGTCGGTAAAAAGCATACCTACCTGCATTTTTCTGATAATATTTTCGTTCGCACAGGTAAAAGGAGAAGTCTACGTACATTACCTATCAAAGATCGGTGTGAAGGCGGCCGTATTAACGATTGTGATGTATATCGTCCTCAACACGCTACAAATCAGCGTCAACTTCTGGCTCGCGATATGGTCCAGCGACGACAAAATGGTACGTTTATTTCAGTAAAAAGCCTGAGAATTTACATGACTTTAGTCAAGCGTGCTCCATAAAAACTTTTTACAAAAAAATACAAACGACTTCCAAAAAAACACTTCAAAGTAAAAAATTATTTTAATTTCGGATGACGGTGTTTTTGTTAGTTTCTTCGTATTTTGACACCGACTTCCGAAATTAAAGTTATTTTTTACTTTGTAGTGTATTTTTTTTGGAAGTCGGTTGTATTTTTAACAGACTTCCCAAAAAGGAGGAGGTTCTCAATTCAGTTGTTTTGTAAAAAGTTTTTTATTTTTCACTTTTTAGTGGTACCTCACACCTAACAACACCACTGCAAAATCGCAGAAAAGCAAAATACGGAATTTCGATTACTTGGATGTCATAAAACTATCATCCAAGTAGACGAATTCCAGCTATTTCGATTTAAAATCCAAAATCGAATCCGAATAGAGAACCTCCTCCTTTTTGGGAAGTCGGTTAATAAAAAATGGACGCTCTGACGTCGGACATCCAGGAGGAGGCTCCCTGGTGTACATATGTTTGCTGATGACATTGTGCTGGATGCCGAAAGCGGCCTAGAGGTCCAGATCAGATTGGAGACGTGGTGGCAAACACACACATTTAACTAAAAGAGTAATGAACATAAACATTCATAACATTCTATACTATAAATGTGGATGGATGGAGAGGGAGAGGAAGGCCAAAGAAAAGATGGATGGATTGTGTGAGAATCGATATGAAAAAAAGGGAGTTAGTGAAAGTTTGACGGCTGATAGGGCAGAGTGGAAGAAAAAAACGTGTTGCGCCGACCCCAAGTAGTCTAACATGGGATAAGGGCGGGAAGATGATATGAGTCAAGCGTGCTCCATCTTCGACCACATCATCGCTTACCATCAAGTGAGCTATTGGTCAAACGCTTGCCTATCAATAGTAAAAAAATAATAATTTTGGTGCACGCCCTTTATGTGACATCTGTGATCGGTGATAAAAAACAAAGACACAAAACCAAAAAGATACTTTGTAATGTTTTGTTTGCAAGTCGGTTAAATTTTTTTTTTTTTAATTCACTTTCTAGTGGCGATACTTGGACGATTACGAAGTTATCGTCTCCGCAGAAATTGAAATAAGGAAAAATGGTCATAAAATAAATATAGAAATCTACTGAGCCAAACTGAATTAAATTTTTACGGGACCAAATAAATGGCAAGTTTCGAACTAAAAAAAACACAAAAATCGGATTAGAATTCTCGGTTTAATCGGTGTACATACATTAAAAAAATACAACTGACTTGAGAACCACCTCCTTTTTTGAAAGTCTGTTAATTTTTTTTTTTTTTTTTAATCTAATTCGCGATATTTTTTCTTGTCCACTAAAGTTGGTGTAGAGGAGCTCGTGGCTAGATAATAAGCCGCACGGATCAATATTCCAGGTTAAGCATCGCTTGCAAAAGTTGGTCTGTGGATGGGTGACCATCTTAACATACCGAGTTTCCTCCGTGCCTCGGAAAGGTCCCGGCTGTCATTTGTAGATCTTTGGCAGTCGTTTCGGATAGTCAGAAGCCAGTTAATCTGACTCCAGTCTTGCCTTGAAGTACCCCAGCTGTTACCCAGTTAATGGGTTCTGGAGGTCTGGTAGGCAGCCGCTCCAAGCTCCAAATAAAATACTGGTACTCAGCTAAATCCGGTTTGACTGGAAGCCGACCCCAAAATAGTTGGGAAAAGGCAAGGCTCATGATGACTTAAGTCGGTATACCAGTTACGTAATTATTTTGGTCTTAGGTATTTTTAAAACTAACTTACACTAAATTAAACTCAAAACACACACACATACTAACACTGCTCACTTACTTAAACTTACTTTTTATAACTTTTTTAAATTATTATTCCATTTATTTATTTTTATGTACATATATTACACAGTTTTAAATATTTCTATAAAAATAATAAAAAAACATTTAAAAATATAAAAAATAGTAGCCCACCGGTATCGGGAACAAGGGTCCAAACTACCAGTGGTTAGGGCTCCCGAGAGAGGAACCTCCTAACAATACGCGCTGTGTCCAGGAGTACTGCTTTCTGGATCCAGCTGCCCAACGAGAATCTTCAGATGTTGATCGAGACTCTTGGCAATTATGCCATTGGCCGCAACAGCAATCGGCGCAATGACTGCTGTGTTCACATCCCACATGTCGACCTCACGAGCCAAGTCAAGATACTTGGTTTGTTTCTCTTTCTCAGACTTCACGAGGTTCTTGTCATGAGGGACTGCTATATCAACAATCATTGCGCGACGCTCTAGTCGGTCTAACACCACTATGTCAGGCTTATTGGCAACAATAGTCCTGTCAGTGAAGATAGACCGATCCCAGTACAACGTGCAATTGCCATTTTCGAGAACTGGGTCGGGCACATACCTATAGTACGGTGCTTCCGATTCCACAAGATTGTATTTCAGAGCAAGTTGCTGGTGGATAATCCTGGCTACATCCTGGTTGTGCCTATGCAAATATTCTCCGTTAGCCAGACTAGAACAACTGGAAATAATGTGGCGGATGGAATCCCCGGATCGGTGACATGGCCGACATATGTCAAGCGTACCGTCCTTCACAATATATTTCCGGTAGTTGTGCGTCATCATAACTTTGTCCATGATCGCACAAACAAAACCTTCGTTTTCCCCAAAGAGGTCACCAAAACGCAGTCAGGCTACGGACGCTAAAAAGTCTACATCGGGCCCATGTAGGACCCGATAAAAGCGTCCGTGAAGCTCCTTGCTCTGCCATACCTCCCTGAGTATTGAATAACACAGGTTTGCGCCAGTTCTCATTAGTCAAGGAGAGCGCGGTAAGGCCTTTGTCCACCGCTACCACATCTCGATGCATACCCACGTCAGCCTCTAGGAAGTATTCCCTATGGCTGCATACCTCGCGGTTGTGCAGAGTCTTGCCACGACCCCCGTACTTCCACGGGATAGTACAGCTTTATCACCGATGACCATGGGTGATGTATCTGATTTGCGGTAAGCAGTGAGCGTTCCCTTCTATCCAGGGCGTGTTCTGTCCGAGTCCATTTGAGTATACCGAAAGAGTACATCAAAACCGGCATGACCCAACCGTTGAAGGCGCGCACTTTGTTTCCGCCTGATAATTTAAGACTGTTAGGTTACTTTATTCAGGCGGCCAAAGTAACGCTCCTTCAACGATTGTTTCATATCAAAAGCATTGATGCCTAACGCTTCCGTCATACCCAAATACTTGTAAGTTTCGGTTGAGGAGATGGGCCTTCTTGTATGGAATCCGAGAGTTGCGTTCCCACGGATTCCATAATCTCCTCTCGTTTTACATGCATGACCGCACTTTTATCCTCACCAAATTCCATCCTGATGGCGCTACTGGTTTATGTTACCTTCAGTAGCTTCATCAGTTGCAAGTTGTTAGGAGCTAATAGTTTCAAGTCATCCTTGTAATTATATGACCTGACCACCTCTTCTCAACCGGAAGCCTTACCCCGAACCCTCCTGCATTGTACTGAGAGGGTTGAGGGCCAGACAAAACCACAGTGGACTCAGACTGTCGCCCTGAAATATGCCACGCTCGATCCTTATCGGGTCGCTGTTCACCTGGATCTGTCGACACCCTGGATAGTAGAGGACTTTCTTCCACTGCACCATACACGACATCAGGAAGGTGCGTAGAACTGCATCAACTTTATACAGCTCCAGCACTCTCATGAGCCATATATTTGGCACTGAGTCATAGGCCTTCTTATAATCTATTCAGCATGTCGACAGATTCCTTCGGGAACGGCAAACGTGTTGGCTAATGGCAATGTCAATGAGGAGCAGCTCCTTAGTTCCGCGGGACCCGTTCTTACATCAATTTTGAGAGGCAGATAGATATTATTTATTATTATTCTGATTTTAATTTCATATTTGAAATGATTTAAATATGGATTGCATGGATGTTGATTATTATTTGTGTATTTACTATTTAGTCATAGACACGATTTAAGAATGCGGCGGAGAACGCTCGCAACTGTAAGAAGGCGGGTACACGGAATATTGCCGTCTCAGTTTGACAAAAGATAAGCGGGGACGGCTGTAGCCGTGTGTGTGTGTGTGTGCGTGGATAGATAGCTATTGTTGTATTCTTGTCATTCATTCAAAACGACTCGACTCGAAGGCATTTAATTTTATTTTTAAAAATTTTGTCAACTACTTTGAGGATTCGTTAGGGAATGTACAGACTAGTTATGCGATTTTTGGAAGGTTCCTCACCATGCCGATATCTCAACACATTAAAATATCTCGAGATCTAGGCCTTGTAGAGAAAACCTAGCAAATACGTCACACATAGGTGGTCTTGGGAGCAAATCGGCCCTGCCCACGAGTTATTTATCACACGCACGTCACGCATCGGGTAAGTAGGTACCTAAATATAAAAAATTGTCTTTATTTATTTAAGCCTGTTTATGTTTACCTAATTCCTTTAGGATGGTCTCAACTTTAAAAAGCTAAGGCTTCTTCTGTCTTGTTTCTATATTCCTTTTACTAAACTTCAAATACTTAGGTACTGTTATTACTAAGAAATGAAAACAAGACAAATAGTAAAAGAGTTATGCAAAGTTTAATTAAAAGGTAAAATACAAATATTCCAATGAGTAATTTACATTTACCTATGCGATGTCAGTTAATACAGCGTTATGAACTAAGAATAATAAAAATAAAAAAAGATTTTGAATAAACTAAAAATTATGTTCATAGATATTGATAAATCTATTCATCCTCAAAAGATATATGAAGAGCAACGTAATAATCGTGTATGGTGACGTATCCGTTAGGATGGCAGGTGTATAACTACGAAATAGATAAAAAACAAATATACGTCAAATGTACGTTTTTTTACTAAAATAAGTATGCATGTACGTTTCTGCATGCGCGGCAAACATCGTTTTAAAGTGAGCCGCCATCCTGACGTCAGGTTAGCGGGTGAATTTTAACTCATTTAACAATATTGTTACAAAATTAGCGTCAATTGTAAGATTTTTGCAGAAAAACAATATTACAAAAAGAATAGTCGATACGACGTCGAGTCTCAGAAATATAAGGAAAAATGTAATGTGAATACTAATTGTCACATGGGAATATTGTAAAATTATTGATGGTTTATGTTTTTATTATTTAGACTTATAGATTGTATTGTAGAATACGGTCTTGGATTACATTCTAAGTACGTTTAATTTTTAATTTCAGATTTGATAAATGTTAATTGAATTTAAAGTTCACATACCAACCTGATGATGACTGATGGTGGCTCACTTTAAAACGATGTTTGCCATGCATACAACAACGTATATTTTAGGAAAAAAACGTACATTTGTCGTCTATTTATTTGGTTGATTTTTGATCTATTTGGAAGTTATACACCCGCCATCCTGACGGATACAGAATTGTATTACTATAGTACTCCAAAATTCGCCATCGTTCATACTACCGCGTGTATCTGACATCGACGCACAAACGATTTCCATGGGTCCAGGGCATGATTCTGGACACCCCCCGTGTTGGAATTTTTCGTCGGTTCTTTTCTCATTTTTTAATTTTTTTCAAGAGTATCACAAATAGGTATCAGCTGAGCTGATATCTATTTGTGGTTTTGTTCAGATTGCTCTTTTTAGTGAAAGTAGTTAATTCATTATTTTTTTATTAAAAATCTCATTGGGTTAGGTCAGAATAACGATTATGAGCAGTCTAAAGTAAAAAAACCCTTGAAAAAAATGAGAAAAAAGCCGACGAAAAATTCCAAGTCTAGGGTGTCCAGAATCATGCCCTGGACCCATGGAAATCGTTTGTGCGGCGATGTCAGATACACGCGGTATAAAAATACAGTATTTGCAGTTTGTTATTTTTAACTGTCCTTGTATTTGATAAAAAAATGTTATTATTTATTTTTTTATTTTATACCCTTTAGTAGTCCTTAGTGCAAAAAAAAACTTTTTTTTTAGTTCAATTGCTTCAGCCGGTGTAAAGTTTGCTGCGCTCGCAGCACACTTTATTTCTATGATAGCGTCATCAAACCATCTGGGCTTGATCCGAGAAAAGGACGTTTTTCATCAATAAACAAACCAGATGGTTCAATATGAGCCCGAATGGTTTCTCAGCATCTCTTAGTACTATGGGTTCATTTTCATTTACATATTTTGTAGCATTGGCTCGGTAAGGAAACCAAAACTTACAAAAAACTCAAAAATGTACGTAACTCGATATCAAATGAAAAGGCAAATATCTAAATCCAAGTTCATAGTATAGGTCATGTCTCAGAAATATTAAAATACAAGTTAGAAAACAACAATAATAACGCACGCACAGCACAGTAATGTAGGTAATTGTCTAACACTGGCAATGACAACAAAGTAAACACTCCACACCGTGCCTGCGTTCCGGCTTTGCGCTAGTGTGAGAGCCAGTCTGAGCAATACACACAGTAGCTACCGGACCGCAGGCGAATGTGAGCAATGCGATCACGCACACATTCACATTTGCTAGCCGCGATAGCACTACTAACTATTCGAAAGTTATGATAAATTTGCATGTGTTCCGTAATACCAAAATTAATTAATGAAAACTTAATGTTTTTCAATTTTTTTTTCCATAATTAGTAACTTGATAATATAGGTAAGCTATGTCTCTACGGAAACAAAATTGGAAATATTGATGTTTAAAATACAGAAAAAAAATAACAGAATTAAAACATGCCATTTACGCTGTAAAAATGTGCGAAATTCAATTCGCTTAAACTTAATTTTACGAAAGTTTAAAAAAAAAAAGACGTAGAAACCTAGATAAATATGTACTGTCTAAATCCCAATATCAGCATTATATGGTGAAAATATGTTCAAACTGCAAATAGTTTTGGTATTACGTTTGCATGGACAATTCATAGGTAGTCGCCACCTTAAAAATCTTTATTGAATAAATGAATTGAGTACATATTGAATACTCTTTATTTTTGTTCAATACTTTCTGTCACAGTGAAATATTATAAAACAGTTGTAATTTTAATTCTAGCTCGCAAATGGCACAGTTGATACAGCGCGGCGAGATAAATACCTCGGTGTATACGGCGGGCTGGGATTCGCTCAAGGTAAGATTTCAGATCCATAATATTGAAACATCCCTTATAATAATGATGTCTGGAAGTCATCCTTGAGTCTTATCAGAATATAAGATATCCAGTTTGCATGCAACCGCTTCTGTAAACATGTCGAAGTGAACACTTAGACGAAGTGAACGACAAGTGAGCTGTCAAACCATACAAACAAGATGGCATGTCCGCTCACTTGTCGTTCACTCCACCTAAGTGACCATTTCGACAGAATCAGCCGGCTGAAAGGTATGACATTCTTAGTGCCTAACTTATGAGTAGTAATGGGTTTACAGAAAGCTTTCAATACCTAACATCATTTCAAACAGACTTAAGTGTCAATAAAGTGGCATCATAATGACATCGGCCGCGCGGGCTGTGCCCACGTCAGAATGGTCTGAGGCCCACCCCAGATTCTCTTCTCGTGAAACTCCACGTTGGACACTTACTAAAGAATCAGTAGAAACAAATACAAGTCAAGTTAAAATTTCCCATAGCAAATACAACATTCAGCCATGGATCAGTGCGCCTGGACTCATTCGATGCATAAAACACCGCGACAGGTTATATCTATCGTTACGACGCGACCCCAAAAACGAGACCAAGAAGCTGATCTACAACCGTTACAAAAACTTCTGCAAAATCTCTTACGAAATGTTAGAATTGAAGACGATGGCAGACAAATACAGGAAAATTACAAAAATGCTCAAAAATTATGTAAAGTTCTAAAATCCATGTACAATCCCAACGGTCAAAGATGCAAAACATCCAACTTAGAAATTAGCTCAGTCGACCCTGTCGAATCCCATAATAAGTGCAGCTTCTACTTCACATCCGTAGGCAAAAACATGGCCGATACAATACTGGCAAGATTATCAGAAACTCAAACATCACTCACTGGCAAGTACACGTCGGAAAAAACTTCACACTTCTCCTTAAAATTTTCAAATTTCATAAATCAGTTAAAAAATTATAACTCCCCAGGATAAAATAGGCGCAAAACTAATAAAAAAAAAACATAACCTAATAACACCTCTAACCCACCTTATTAACCTCAGTCTGGAAACAGGAGTATTTCCTGAACAATGGAAGATTGCAGCAGTAAGATTGCCCATTCATAAAAGTGGTCTTAGGGATAAATCTGAAAATTATAGACCAATAGCACTTCTCAGCATTTTATCTATAATCCTGGAAAAAGTAATAAACACCCGTTTTATAAGTTTTCTTGAAAAACACAACCTTATTGCAGACAGTCAATTCGGTTTTAGAAAGGGTAAATCAACTGAAGACGCGGCTTCACGACTAACTAACTCTGTATCAGAAATCATAGAAAAGGGTGATCGTTGCATGTCGGTCTTCTTAGACCTAGCTAAAGCATTTGACACCATTTCAACACAACTTCTTCAAAAAAAACTAGACGCAGCGGCATAAAGGGCAAACCACTTGAATGGTTTCATAGTTACCTCACCAATCGCCGTCAATACGTAAAATCAGGCGACCTTTCAAGTGAAAAATTTCCTATCGATTTTGGAGTCCCGCAAGAAAGTCTACTCGGCCCCACATTATTCATAATATACATGAACGACATACTGAAAATCAAATTGACAAACGCGGAATTAATATCTTACGCAGACGACACGGTTATCACATTTCACGGTCGAACCTCGGAACAGGTCTACTGTCATGCAGAAGAAGGATTAGCAAAAGTAGCGCAAACACTCAATGAAAACCTGCTTACGCTCAACATAAAGAAAACGAAACTAATCACATTTTCTAAAACTCATTCATATAACCCACCACCCAACCTAACATTAAAATTTCACACTTGTCAGAACCATCAAAACACCTCACGCGACGACTGCTCATGCGACTGCATTAACCGAACACAGTCTATTCGCTATTAAGGTCTCCTTAATGACGAAAACCTGTCGTTTAAAGGCCACATTCAACTTCTCTCAGGTCGAGTTAGGAAACTTATCCACGTCACAAAGAAATTGAGGGACCGCACTCCAAAAGACATCATGCGAATGGTTTACTTCGCAATATGCCAGTCCGTTTTACAATATGGAATCTCTATCTGGGGTGGAGCTGGGAAAAAAATATTGATTGAGCTAGAAAGAGCCCAGAGAGCCATTATTTAAGTCATCTTTAAAAAATTATCTACCCGACTTACTCCCTGTACAAAGAGTTTCAAGTTTTACGCGTTCGCCAACTCTACATTCTCAGTGCATACCTCCGTACTCACAAAACCATAAAGCTCCGACCAGACTATCACTCAATAATTTCCAAACGCGTCTTTCATATATAGCGCTGCAACGAACCACCTCTCTGTTAGCTAGACGCTGTCCCGCCTACCTACACAACCTGATTTATAATAAAGTCTGCAGCTGTTTGTCTATTGACACAAATGTATTAAAAAAATGGTTATTCTGTCTCTCGTACGATGAATCGGAACAAATTCTTACATCTTCTAACTGGGAATACCATCACCTTCACAGACTTTAACAGCAACACAGTCAAACACACATCTCATTTGTTTTATTTTATTCTGCTTTTTAGGGTTCCGTAGCCAAATGGCAAAAAACGTAACCGTTGTGGATTCGTCATGTACTTTCTGTCCGTCTGTTTGTCTGTCTGTCCGTCCGTATGTCACAGCCACTTTTTTTCCGAAACAATAAGAACTATGCTGTTGAAACTTGGTAAGTAGATGTATTCTGTGAAACGCATTAAGATTTTCACACAAAAATAGAAAAATATGGTAATATTATGGGTTTATGCACTAAATTAGGGTTTTTATGGTTTTGTAACTCATTTATTGAAAAAATTATGCACCAGCAGTAAACTTTTAAAAAATAATCAGTTTCACAAAAATATTGGTTTTAACACTGTCAATTTAAAAAGAACACAAAATGAAAAATAACCAAAAAGTCTTCGTTGTGTTTGCATTTTAATATCAGGTGTTTCCTCCCCTAGCCCCGATAACAGCTTGCATTCGTTCTGGCATACTTTGGATGATGTTTCTGATCTCAACTTGTGGTATGCTTTCCCAAGCGGTCAGTGCTGCATTTCGAAGCTGGTTCAGAGTTTCAGGCGGGTTGGAGGAGGACTTTATTTTTCTTTTAAGCATGTCCCAGATTTATGCTCTATTGGATTTAAGTCTGGACTACGAGCCGGCCACTGCAATTTTTGAATAACAACCTCTGTAAGGTATTCCTCCACGCAATGTGCAACGTGTGGGCGCACGTTATCGTGCATTAGGAGGAATTCGTCAAACCCAATAAACCCTGAATATGGTAACACGTGTTCCTAAAGAATTTCCTCGATGTATCGTGTTGCCGTTAATCGGTTATCGACGATAACTAACTCCGTACGTGCATCGGAACTTATTCCTCCCCAAACCATTATAGAGCCTCCATGAAAACTAACAGTTTGTGTGGTGGTAATGGGTAAAAACCGCTCTCCTCTTCTTCTCCACACTCGCTCCCGACCATCTGGAGCTCGTAAAGCGATTCGACACTCATCTGTGAACAGTACTCGAGCCCACTGTTCATGGGTCCAGTTGACGTGTTCTCGTGCGAATCGAAGTCGAGCTACTCGGTGACTTCTGAGAAGTTCTGGGCCGCGTGCTGGTCTACGAGCTTTTAACCCTACACTGCATAATTTTTTTTTTTTTAGAAATAAAAAAATTACTAGATCTAATTTGTGGTCTAGAATACGGGAAGTACAGGTAAAATGAAAAAAAAATACAAATAGTAATAGAATTTTTTATTTTTTTATTTTGTTCCATATGTGGCACAATATGCAATGACCTACCTGAATTTGCTAATCCAACTAGAGGTGAAACAGACGAAAGCTTGTAATTTTTATCCCTGGGAATAGACCTTGCAAGCCGTGATATCAATGTTGGCACTGGCGCCTAAATTAGGATCGTTAGGAAGCCTCAGGTCTGGGTTATTCTCCATTCCAGAGTATATTTCGAAGCCATACGTAAATCCTCAATCATCACACAGCACCAAGAGTTTATACCCCCCTTTATGAGGCTTATTAGGTAAATATTGGCGCAGCATGTTAGAGGCCTTAGTAGCGCACATCTGCTCATCTTCTGACAATGCTTCTCGTTTGGGTATAGCTTGACATTTTTTTTTCAGGGTTTCTAATAGAGGTCTGATTTTATGGAGACGATCGTGTCCTGCAGTACCTGCTGGTGGCTGAGTGGTATTGTCATTGAAGTGTAGATATTGCCGAATTTTTTCAAACTGGTTTACTGACATGGTATTTCTTATCAATGGCAAACCTAATTCAGATTCCCAGTACATTCTAGTATGCGGCAGTGGGGCAATGCCCATTATCAGACAGATACCTATGTACTTTTTCAGTTCTGTAACGCTTGTACAAAAAGGCTTTGATGTGTTTTTTGTACACTAAACTTATGCATTTCTTCTACGATATGGCTTAGAATATCATTACCAAAGAAGTACAAGAAATATTGCAATGGAGTTTCAAATTCAGTAATCATTGGCTCTAGATCGGTTTGTCCACAAAACTCACGGTTTGTTGGATGGAAAGCTTTTTTTTCCAGAAGATATTTCGCTTTTTTCTGGCGATGGAAGCAGCAGGTGTAGGAGCAGCGTCTCTTGGTGCAGTAGACGTGGAAGATTCAACTCTTGATTGACGTGTTCATGAAGCAGTGGATCTAGATGTACTTGGAATAGCAGGAATTGAATCACTAGGATTTGATATATGCTGCTGCTTATCATCACCATAGGATATTGATGATAAAGGTGCAGGGGATAATGGTGCAGCGGAATCATACCTGTTCGGTGAAACAAAATTGCTCTTCGTAATCTGTATAAAAATAATTGACATAGTTTGTTGACGGTAGATCGAATTACGTCAATGACATCGTCACTTTCAGCGCCTGAGGAGTCTTGTTCATCATCACTGCCTAATGGTATTGTCAAATAATTTTGAATTTGACCGGTGGATAAGGAGTTCTTTGCTATTATCTAAAAAAAAAAAACATTATACCATTAGTAAACATACCTAAAATTGGACCATCACTGCATGAAGTGACACATCGGGTACATCCAGTAATTGTGACAATTTAGTATCAAAACACGGCCAAATCAAAAAAATATACTTACATTTGTTTAGTTCATTGATTTTTCGATATAAAAACAATTTTTCCACTGTCGTATTCAGTAAACCACTATTATTTGTTAAATTTTCAAATTGGATACGCACGGTACGCGGCGAACATTCAAAATTTTCGATTGAATGACTGGCTGAGGAAAATAGTGATGCCATCTAGTTTCAACGAATACGCTAAATGGGTGCCATGGATTGTAGTCACTTTTATTACGTAATCATAGATGTCGCTACTTGGTTCAAATCAGAAAAAATATCTATTATATTGGTTGTCACACATAAGGGACTGAATGCAGTGTAGGGTTAAATTCACTTTCTCCATTCGTCTTCTCACTGTACGTTCACTAACATTGACACCTCTTGTGAACTGGAGTCGCTGGCGTATCTCGACAGCGGTGAGGTAGCGGTTTCTCAAAATTTCCAGGACAATAAAGCGGTCATCCCGGGCTGATGTGCATCTGACGCCTCCGCTGCCTGGTCTGCGGGAGTAGCGGCCTGTCTCCTGGTATCGTTTCAGCGCATACTGCATCGATGAACGTGGTACATTCAGTATAACAGCAACTTCTCACTGTGTCAGCCCTTGTTCGATCAATGCTACAGCTTGTGCAACCTGTGATGGTGTTAATGGCATTTTTATTGAAATTAAATCACCTTTAGTTATTGAAGTAACATTACGATATCACAATAATTGAATAACCTAAAAATAAACTTTCACAAAACACAAATTTAAAACAGCAACTTAGTCGCTCAGATGACCGGGTTCAACTAAAACTTAAAAATAACGTCATATTGCACTCAAACATGATAAATTACCCTCTTGAACTAAAGGTAAACATTTTTTAGACCAACCTTCATAATAAATAATCATAGGAAACACTTAAAGCTCTTGTTATCGCGAAATACGCGCTTGGCCAAGATTCCGTGCCGGTGAGGTCCCCCTGTAACTTCTAATATAAGAGAATGATAAAACTAAAAAAAATATATGATGTACATTACCATATAAACTTCCACCGAAAATTGGTTTGAGCGTGATCTAGTTAGTATTTTTTTTAATACGTCGTAAATCGTAAACCGTAACTTTTGCTTATAAAATATAGCTACAGGTTTGTACGGAACCTCGGTGCGCGAGTCCGACTCGCACCTGGCCGCTGGTTTATAATTTACTTTTTTTTAACTTTAATGTTTTAGCTATATATAATAAAATTGTTTTATATTTTGAACAATGCAATTTAAGTTTAAGATATTACATAGATTTAACTTTGATTTTATCTCACTTTTAACTTTAGATTTTTATACTTAATTTGATCTTAATTTTGCTTTCATTAGATCCTTATTTAGTTAAAAAAGCTCTAAAAGTTGTTGCAAAAGCTTTATGTATCGGAACTCCGGCCCCCAAGAAACAGGCGCTGCCTAGTTTGGGGACCACTGCAAGACTAAGTAATATTAGTATAGAGCGCCGCCGCAAAACGGCGCGCAGGAGCCACGCCCGTCTCCTGTGACAAGTTCTACCGAGTCCGGGGCGGACATGGCTAAAGACGAACGCTCCACCCCAGAAACTCTACTTCGCAACGTGGAACGTTGGCACGCTGACGCGATGGAGCTAGCCGACGTATTTTCTAGGCGCAGGGTAGCCGTGGCGTTCCTGCAGGAGACTCTATGGAAAGGCAGCAGATCCCGGTCCATTGGGAATGGGTACAAGTTGATATACACTGGTGCCCCTGGAGCTGGGAGCTGGGTGGCCGTAGCGCTCTCTGAGGAGTTTCGGGACAGCGTCTTGGAGGCGACCGGCTTATGATTAGGATAAACGGTCATATGGGTGAAAAGTGTGAGGAGTTTGAGTGTGTTCACGGAGGCCACGGGTACGGTCAAGTACGGTGGCCGCAACCCGGACGGAGAAAATATTCTCTCAACGTTTGCGGCGGCAGACCTGGCCACCGTGGATACGTTCTTCAAAAAGAAATCCGAGCATCTTGTCACCTACAAGAGCGGGAGGCACGCTACCGAAATCGATTACCTACTGACCAGGAGACACCACATCAGCAAAGTAGCCAACTGCAAGGTCGTATCCGGTGAGAATCTGACTGCACAACACCATCTCCTAGTCATGGATCTCCACGTCTAACGGCAACCTTTTATACGAAGACCTCGCGGTGAAGGAGAAATGGCGCTCGTATTTCCACAAGCTGCTGAACCAGCAGCATAAAGAGGTTCAGCCACCGGACCTCCCTCCAAATCAGGGACTAGTGCCACCCATAACGCCGGAGGAAGTCCACTCTGTTCTTCATCGCATGTAAAATTGGAAGTCGGAGCTGATGGGAGTCCTATAAAATAAAATAAAAAATCCCTGACCAGTGGAGGCAGAGTGTTATTACTCCAGTTTTCAAAGGAAAGGGATCGATGCAAGATTGTAGGAATTACCACGGTATAGGGTCAAGGTCATGTCCCACACTATAAAGCTCTTTGAGCGTGTAATAGACTCTCGGATCTGACAGGAGTCATGGATCCCATTTTTGCCCTAAGGATCGTGATGAAAAAATTCAGGAGAAAGAATACGCCTCTCCACTTCCTTTTTTTGGAAATGGAGCTCGCTGTGCTCGGGGCTAGGGTTGTGGGGAGCTACCTGTGTCTTCTGACTATGACTGGCCTAAAATTCCTCTTTTGATCGTGACAATTTTTTGGGCGTTGCATCTCAGGTTGGGGGCCAGGAAAAAACAAATCTCAAAGACCACAAAAAAGAACGAGTCAAGTCGAGAAAGTCAAGCTCAATTTTCTTCACCAAAAAAAAGCCTTTGTGTCTATAGCAAAAAAAAACTCGAAATAAACTGGGAATGTTGTTATGGTACCTAATTGATACTTCCACTCTCGAGCCTGGTACATACATTTTTAACACGTTTCATATCTGCCATCGGCTATTCAGCCATAATCAGATTTTCTGTCTTTGTAGGGTGGTATATATTTGTTTGCAAGAAAAGCCACATCGGCTCTGTACCTGACTAACCCTGTTTACGATGTTTCAGCGTTGGCCTGGCTCTTCATCAAACTGTTGCCTTTCCTGGCTTGCTGGAGAGCGGCGAAGATACTTCACGCAGTCATGTTAGACAATGTGCTAAAAGCGCCCTTACAGTTCTTTGAAGTGACACCCGTTGGTAGACTGCTGTCTCGATTCTCCAAAGATGTGGATGCAGTTGACACTTCGCTTCCTTGGAATATTTTCGGTGTATTGAATGGTGCTTTTGATGTAAGCCATCCGATGTTTACGTTAGCTCTAAAAAAAACATACATTATCTATCTTTTTGCATTAGCACTACACTACTGTGCTGCTTCTACATGTAAGAGTGCTCCAAGTCATTATACACCTGTACTTTTGAGGACTTAATGATGTCGCGATGCTGCAATTAACTAGCCACTCAGGCCCACTTGCACAAATGAGAGTTATTATTACCTCGTTTTACCAACTTCCTCTGAGTTAAATGTATAAGTTTATTTGTTTACCATTGAAATATTTTTTTTGGATCTTAACATGAATTATTTTTGGTCATAGGTACTCGGCACAATATTCGTGATAAGCTACTCCACGCCCATGTTCATGACCGTGATCTTACCGATCGGCGCGGTGTACTACCTCATCCAGCGGTTCTACGTGCCCACCTCGCGACAACTCATGAGGATCGAGTCGGTGGCGCGCTCGCCGGTCTACTCGCACTTCCACGAGAGCATCTTGGGTGCGACCAGTATTCGAGCCTTTGGTGTTATGGACAGGTACTTTTATAACCGTTATTGTAAAAATATGAAAATCGTTTTGTTATCAGTTCTAGAACCTGATTCACATTTGGTTCACATGAGTCGCTTTTGATAAGGTGGATCACACCCTGCTTATGGAAAAAATTATACGTGGCAATTTACTTAGATGGTTTGCTTCATGTGTTTGTCTGCACTTGTAACATTGAATGATTAAAAGTAGGTATATAATAATGTATGTGGTTTTATTCTGCCTAAGTGCCTAATGCTAACCTATGCTACAAAAAAGTTCAGTAATTGCTGTGGCAGTTTTTCCAAGTTATAAAATGATATTTACTAATTACCTAAGACAAATATAAACACCTCAACCTATTTAACGTTCAGGGAACTATAATATTATGAATACATTGTAGAATGACTGAGATAATGAAACACTGAGTTGAAAAAATCAAAACTTTCAAATCTTCATTAAGTACTTTGTTCGACGACTGCATAGCTATGTGTAACTTTCAATTCTTAATTATTGAAGATATGCCCTATTGAACGACATATGTTTCATCTCTGTACATTCTGGGGTACAGTTCTTAAGCATGTTTGGCCATCTCTTTTGACAAAGAACAAACTTTCCAAGTGTAGGAGGGAGATACAGATTTTTGTCAAAATACACTGAACGTTAAAGAATGAGGCTGCTCGACAGAAGTTTCATAAACTCATTTTTAAAAACAAAAGCGACCAATCGATAACTTTTCAAAACACTTAGCGCCATCTCGTGCAACGAAGATAACAGCAAGGAACTTCAATCGCTATATTATTCTTTGCGTTATTGTAACAGACACTTAGTCTATGCGGAAGTAATTACATAATTTGTCAGTTAACATCACCAGTTAATAGTGCTGAAAACGAAATTCAGCAGAAGCAAAATCAGACCCTTATAATGTTTCAACATCTTTCGCTTCTCAGGTTCGTGAGAGAATCCCAGCAGAAGGTGGATCACTATCAGTCGGTACATTACCTCAGTTGTGTGGCGGATAGGTGGCTCGGAGTGCGACTCGAAACGGTCGGCAGCCTCATCATATTCTTCGCTGCATTATTTGCGGTCATCGGAAGAGACACTATTAGTCCTGGGTTTGCTGGTCTCTCCGTCAGTTATACTTTAGAGGTAAGTCTTTACAAATTTAATTTCAAATTATGTTAATTGCGCCACTTAGCAGTTAAATTCTTTCCAATTTTGTTAATTTCACAGATAACGCAGACATTAAGTTTGTTAGTACAAATGGTGTCAGGAGTGGAAACGGACATTGTAGCAGTTGAGCGAATGAAGGAGTATGCGGAGACAGAACAGGTGCGTGAATGTGTCTAGGGCAGCACGAGAGAGCAGGATGTCGGGTAAAAGTAAGTGGTGCTCATCATTTGGATGTATGCTGTAGGAGGCAGCGCGGAACGTGTCGCCCGGGCCCGGCGGGTCGTGGCCGGAGACGGGCGCGCTGCAGCTGGAGCGCCTGACGCTGGCGTACCGCGCCGGCGCCGAGCCCGCGCTGCGTGACGTCACGTGCGCCGTGGCGCCGCGCGACAAGCTCGGCATCGTGGGCCGCACCGGCGCCGGCAAGTCCACGCTCACGCTCGGCCTGTTCCGCATCGTCGAGGCCGTGGGAGGCCGCATCCTCATCGACGGGCTGGACATCGCCGCCATGGGCCTGCACCAGCTGCGCTCGCGCATCACCATCATCCCGCAGGACCCGGTGCTGTTCTCGGGCACGCTGCGCATGAACCTGGACCCCTTCGAGACGTTCTCGGACGAGGTCATCTGGCGCGCGCTGGAGTACGCGCACCTCAAGTCCTTCGTGCAGGGTGAGTGCCGTCCGTAGTGTGCGCTCTGCTCTGCTGTCTGTGCTTGTGTGACGCTACCTCTGTGCAGGGCTGTCGGCCGGGCTGCAGCACGAGGTGGCGGAAGGCGGCGAGAACCTGTCGGTGGGACAGCGGCAGCTCGTGTGCCTGGCGCGCGCGCTGCTGCGCAAGACGCCGCTGCTGGTGCTGGACGAGGCCACGGCGGCCGTCGACCTGGAGACGGACGAGCTCATCCAGGTGCGTACACTGCGAGACCGCGAGCGCTCTGTCTCGCTCGCTCACCACTCACCCCACCCACTCTCTCATTGCAGAAGACCATCCGCTCCGAGTTCGCGTCGTGCACGGTGCTCACCATCGCGCACAGACTCAACACCATCATGGACTCCACCAAGGTCATGGTGCTGGACAAGGGACAGCTCGTCGAGTTCGCGCCGCCGGAACAACTATTGCAAGATAAAAAATCGATATTCTATGGAATGGCAAAAGATGCTGGTCTAGTAAATTGAGTTTATTTTATAAAAATCATAGATCAATTAAAACACAGGAAGAACGAGGGTTTTATATGCATTTCTTTGTGATAAAGGATTAATAGAGGACTACTCACACTTATTTAGCTCCATTCGCGTTTTGCTGAACGATTTTGGTCACATTTATACAGTTTTGCTTCTGACAGCCGCGTACAGCGTCATAAGATTAAGAAAAGAAACCCCTTTCCTAAAATTTCCAACCCCAGTTTATTTAACCATTACAGACCAATCTCCATTCTCCCTTTCCTATCCAAGATTCTGGAAGCAGTTGCGCTTAAGCAAATATCTTCCTTTGTGTTTAAGAATAATCTGTTATCCCCTTTCCAATCAGGTTTTCGGCCTGGTCACAGCACAGCCACGGCTTTGCTTAAGCTTACTGAAGACATTAGGAGTGGTTTAGAGGATTCGAGATTAACGGTGTTGGTTTTAATAGATTTCTCCAATGCTTTTAATACCGTTGATCACGACATTCTCCTGGCTTTTCTGTCTCAAATTGGGGTTTCTTCATCGGCTCGGGATTGGTTTTCTTCATATCTTCGTGGTCGCCAGCAAGCGGTCCGTGCTGATCAGAAATTTTCTGACTGGTGCGCCCGGAAAACTGGCGTCCCACAAGGCGGTATACTCTCTCCACTCTTATTTTCTCTATTCATAAACTCTATTACCACTATCCTCAAATGCTCTTACCATCTGTTCGCTGATGATCTACAGCTCTACGTGCAAACTGACATTGACAACCTGGACAACTGCATTTCTTTGCTGAATGCTGACCTTATAGCTGTTAGTGATTGGTCGAGCAGATTCGGGGTTACTGTCAATGTCAGTAAATGCCAGGCTATCCTTATTGGTAGTTCTTATTTTCTACGCAACTTGGACACCAGCCAATTACTGCCGCTGTCATTCAACGATACTGTCATCCCTTTCTCGCCACACGTTAAAGACTTAGGCCTATACATTGACGACAGGTTCGGTTGGAAAAAGCAGATTGCTCAAGTTAGCCAGAGAGTAACATTCACACTGCGATCTCTCTATAGATTCAAGCATTTTCTTCCTTCTAGCACTAAAACCACGTTGGTCCAATCACTTGTGCTTCCCATAATCGATTATGCTGATGTTTGCTACTCCGATCTATCCCAAGAACTCCTTAACAAACTGGATCGACTTCTTAACAACTGTATACGTTTCATTTTTGGTCTTCGTAAATACGACCACATTTCTTCTTTCCGTTCTCAGCTTCAATGGTTACCTATCCGTCAAAGGAGATCCCTCAGATCCCTCTGCATGCTTTTCAGTATTTTGAATGATCCTTGTGCTCCTGATTATCTAAAACAATATTTTAAAGTGTTGGGCAGTTCTCACAATCTTAACCTCCGAGCGTCCAAGAACTTAATTCTTTATATTCCTCCTCACCGTACCGGGTTCTTGTCTAACTCCTACGTTATTTCCACCATTAAACTCTGGAATATGCTAACCCTGACATCAAGAAGGCTGAGTCAAAACTTTCCTTTAAGCGTAAGCTCCGTAAACACTACTTAAAGGCATGTCATTCGTAGTTTGGTCTCGTCATAACTATTGTAAGTTCTCTTAATCAGAAATTATTATAAATCATCATATTTATTAGTATATTATTTTAGCAAATATATATGTATTTTATAGTATATGTATATATTATTTGTATACTTTGTTGTATCGATATGACTCAATTATATTTTATTTTTATTTGTTTGTTGTACACCTACCACAGTGTAGTCTTTTTAACCCAAAGGTTGACTGGTAGAGAATGCCTTGTTGCATTAAGTCCGCCCATGTACCACTATTGTGCATAAAGTCTAAATAAATAAATAAAAGAAAAAAGAAGGAACTATGCACTTTGCAACTTGTCGACAAGTGTGACTCACACTGGCATGGCCACCAACAGGGATTTTAATAGAATAGAATACTCTTTATGATGTACACCATATAAGTTACAGACAAAATAGACGAAGAAAACAAATACTAAACAACTACTTATTTTGATAACATAAAAAAATTGTCACCAAATATCAGAATTAGACGGTCACTGGTTCAAAAGTTACAAGGGTTTATAGGTGGCCGATCTGGGGTGCGCCTTCCCCAGCTTGGCCCATTTGAATCTGAAAAACTTAGCGAAGATAAATTTTGAACCAGTGACTGACTAATTCTGATATTTGGCGTCTAATTTATATTAATGAGCGACAATTTATTATGTAATCAAAATTAAAATCTCTGATAGTGACCATGCCAGTGTCGTCAGTCACACAAGGAGTCGAGAACCATCCGTGTACAGCGCTGTTCCGATGCGATTGTCGCTGAACAGCGCTGAAGCGGCAGAACAGCGCTGAACTGAACTCTATCTATAGCACCCGCATGATAATAACACAATTTTGTCCTCATTTTGACTTGTTAGCCGCGAAAGCTGAATAGACGCGGAAAGCTGAACGGACGCGTACGCGTCTCCATACAAAATCGTTGTTTTCTATGGGCATAAGCTGCATAGAGCTGAATGATGTGGGTAGTCCCTAAATCGGTCAATCTGTTTTGAGTTTGTTTTTGCACAAAAATTTTAAGTTGAGAAATACGTCTAGTTTTCTCACAGTTAGCTCTAATAAACATTTTATTATTTCCCAAGTAACATATTAGCGATGATTTAGGTCATAAACGAGCTACATTACAGTCCACTGCTTTTATGCAGTTGTACAGTGGGTTCCAAAAATGCATAAGCATTCTTACGCACTAACAGCTTGACGGTTAGTTTGACTTACGACCTTCTATTTTCCAGCAGTAGTCAACAAACGGTTGTGGTTTATAATTTCGTAATTACAATATGAGCTCAGATAGCCCAACGGTTTAGCGCCCTCAGAGAGAAGTGTGATCCAGTGTGTCGTAAGTTCAAATCCCACGCACTACCAGACTTTTTGTATGTTCTTATTCACATTGCAATAAGTTAGAAAGGTAGATTACAAAAAAAAATACAAAATAAGAATTTAGATTTCTGCGAGGTAGACATCAGTTATTTATAATTATTAATATTTAACTTGAACCAAATGAACTGTCGGTTGGTTGTAGTTGTTGGTAAGTGACGTGTGGTTAGCAGTAGCGTAATTATTCTCAAAATGCAGGCAAACATTAGTATTGAACTGAGGGCGACTATTATTGCGCTGCATAAAAGTGGTCTTAATAAAACTCAAATATCTGAAGAAACCTGGACTGAATGTGAGTAAAATATTTATATTTGAATTGTAACTTTATAAATTAATCTTTTAATATTTTAACTAAAAAGAAGATTGGCGACTTGGGTACCTCATTAAATCGAAATGTTTCAAAATCTTCTTATATGCAAATTATAGGTCTTATATCCGTAGTTATTTTCCAAGCTAAAATGGTTAATTAGTTGCTGGTAGTAATTAAAAAAAACATGATTTTAGTGTGCTACCCCGTTACGAAAACAAAACGCATTAATCCACAACAAAACGCATAAAATAGAGTCAAACTTATTTCGATTCAAATTGTTAATTAATATTTGGCAACCCAGCTGTCACTATAAGTCAAATACAAAAAATATGTAGGCAAAACGTCATATTTTTGTGTTGTATGTAGGTGTCCTATATAATTCGTCGTTTGGGATATTTGTAGTGTTCAAATGATATATGAAGTGTGAATCATGTGAATTTTCAGCCATCATGTTGCTATAACATTACAATTTGCGTTCAGTTGAGTATACTTTTGTGCAGGACGGAACTGGTGATAGGACTCTTATTTAACATTGTTTGTACTTCAAATCTGTGAATGTCGATCCCGTTGTGTGCCCAGATAAAGAGAGATTTCAAAATCTTCAGACAAGAATATTCAATCGAGCGAATCCTCATCTTATGAAAGATTTAAAAACTGCTTGTGCTGTATTAAATGCATTTGGAACTCGATTTACTGACCCAGGAAATGCTCAAATAATGTAAAATATAATAAATGGACGTTTATTTTTAGAGAACGAATTAGCGATTATAGCCTGGAGCGCCTGAATTGTCGCAGTATTATGTTTCCGAATATAGATGCCTCAAATATATAATTCCCACGGCTCTCCTTGGAAGAATTGGTGTTGTTTGCGTGTGGCACATGCCAGATCCGTCAAGTTAGATCATACTTTGGAGAACATTTCCGCTTTCAAGGAATGTACACACTCGAAATAGATCGCGACCAGCTGGATTTGACCAGTTTATGAGGAGAAAATCCATTTTTGTTAAGAGCAAAAATAAAATCCCGTCATGTGCGGCGGATCACATATTTTGTTTTCATAGCCGTTGAAAGGGAACAGCAAGGTCAGAGCTCCATCATCGGCGACTGTTGTAACTGTATAGTATTTCGCTTACGCTCGACACGAAGGAACAACCTCCCCTGCGGTATTTTTTGACAATGTATTGTTAACATTAGAATAAAAAGTTTTATGTATACTATGGTTGCATTTTTTACCTATTCTATTTAATTATTCATATGTTGACTTTATTTTAATGGATTCTTAATATTAATAAAAACATGAAAACAACTAAACCTAACTATCCTACTAATATTATAAATGTGAAATGTTTGTATGTTTATATACAAATAAATATACAAAAACAAGATATGCTTATGCGTCGAAGAATTCCTCCGCATCGTCGTCATCCGGAAACGTGACTGGCAGCATTGCCACGTTGAATGGCAATGCTAATTCTTTGAGCAAAGAACGAGCCAGCCCTCTGGTCACGCAAAGTGTCGATTAGTCGACGAGATATTTCCTTAAAAAGGAGACGCGCACTCGGACCCCATGACCCAAGCGTTTCGACCCCAAACGGCTCAAAACTGTAATTACCGATAAGGTTACAGTATTTGCGCCGCTTGAGGGCCTCAGCAGCCGCAGCGGGAGCGCCGGCACAACCCACTGTACTTGGAACATGTGATGGCGCAAGGGTGTCCACACATGTTGCATCCCACACCAGAGGCCTACCCATCTTCCACGGCACCAACGTCATACCATCTGGTCTCTTCCCATCGTCACGTACCAAGCCACTAGGTTCTAATACTGCCGGTAAGCCGGCGGTGACAAGAGCCCGACGAATAATATCGTTGATGCTAGCATGTCGCGCTATGCTGCCTGCGCTCTTGCAGCAGGAAAGGCCATGGTGTCCGAGGCTGTCGACAGCAACTCCGCAATGAGACCGATGCGGAGCAACACATGGTGCGCCCAAGCGGAGACGGACCGCGATCCGAAACGATGCGTCATCCATCATAGTACCTATGGTGGATGACGGGAGTGCTTGAAGCCACAAACCCGACTCCCACTCTCCCACAGCCAACAGACGCGCGATTATTCATTATCTTTTGTTCTGTTGACGACCATCTTGTGGGTGGGTCATGGACCATCTTGGATACAGATTCAAATTCCGCTAAAGGAACGTTATTACTATTAGAAGTGATTTTTAGTTTCTAGTCAGCTTTCTAGCTATCACGGTTTATGAGATACAGCCTGGAGACAGACAGACAGACAGACAGACCGACAGACAGATAGACAGCGGAGGCTTAGTAATAGGGTCCCGTTTTACCCTTTGGGTACGGAACCCTAAAAAATGAAGTCACTTTAGTATTTTGTTAAATATAGCGACCTAATATTTTTTTTTGTTTTAGAGAAATACTGTAAGTCTTTGGATAAAAAGATATGAAGAAGAGGGTAGCCTTGCTAGTCGAAAGAGAAGTGGAAGACCGACGCTTATTAGCGAAGCGCAGCGACGACATATTATGGTGGACGAGTATGAAAAAAAAAAAAAAACAACGAGACACTTTGCGGAATTATTCGACACCTCGTTGCAAACTGTTCGCCGTGCGCTCCACGCTGAAGGTGTGCATCACAGAAAACCTGCTAAAAAGCCTTACTTGACATAGAAACATAAACAAGAACGATTACGTTTCGCACGGGATTATTTAGATTTCGACTGGAATACCACCATATTTTCAGATGAAAAAACATTTAAATCCAGTCAAAAGAGCAGACTTCATTTATGGCGAAAGGATAACACTCGATGGTGTGATAAAAACGTAATCCCTAACACCGAATCAGGTCGTATTACAATTAATTTGTGGGGGTGGATGAGTGCAGCAGGACCAGGAGAACTGGCTTTCATTCCTCCACGCGCAAACAGTTCGACTTATGCGGAAGTATTAGACTCCATCATGCTACCTACTGTGCGCAACATTTACCCTGCTGATGAGTTAGGACAATTTTCATTTGTCCAGGACAATTGTCCTATTCACCGGGCGAGTACTGTGCGTGAGTGGTTTCACAATCACCCGGAGGTTATTGTTGTTCCATGGCCAGCGCGATCACCCGACCTCAACCCCATAGTAAATCTATGGGGCTTGATGGTGCAAAGGTGGGACTTACGGAATGAGAGGTCCACGGAACAATTGAAAACCCATTGCATGGAGGTGTGGGAAAATTTAAGAGGGAGCGAAACATGCGGTAATATTGTTGGGTCCATGCGCAAACGGCTACTTGACTGCATTGAAAATAATGGGGGTTATACAAAATATTAATTAAATTAAAATATCCTAGTTTTAGTTTTAATAATCAGACGGCGTAACTAAATATTTAGTAAGTCATTTTAAAATATTAATAACGTTTAACGAAACACTAGACATATTAATTATGTTGTGTTGACTTTCGTTTAAAACAGCTATTTCTTTTAACTTGTACCATCGCCTTATCTTAGAATGCAGTGAACTCGCTACTAAGTTTGCTGACGATAGTCATGGTTTTATTTTGTGTTTTGTTTCTTCTACCCGCATTGTTGTAACACAAATTAATAGTTAGACTTAGAATAATAACGCATAGAAGCCGCGTCTAGAACAAAACCCGAGCAAAATCGTGTGTCCACTTCATTTTCTTTGTGTGCGTGAGCCGAATGTGTCTACGTTCCTCTAACGCACACAGATATAGCTTTCAGTGATACCATTACTAAGCCGTTACCCACAAAATATGGGAAGACGCATTACTATTTTGCTATCAAGGCAAGTATTTTATGTTGTTGGGAACTGGAAAAGGTAAACATGATTTTTCATGTAATATGACATATTTTTTCGGAAGGTATAATTCAATTTATTTCAAAATAAAAGGAAATAAATCGCATAAAGAATGAGATATTGTTCAATGCGTTTAGAATGCTTGATGGGTTATAATTATAAATTATGTTAAAACTTCGGGTCTGATATGAATTAACAGTAAGTATTGTATTTTAAAATTACAAAAATGAAAAACATGAATGAAAGCAATGTGGGTATTTTTTCCTCACAAATAGCAACACTGTGTTATGACAAGTTAGGTTATTAGAATTTTGTTTTATTTATCGATTTACGTAAAAATAGTGCATAGAATGTGAGTACTTATTTGTGAAATGTTATTTTATCACATTTTTTTGTTTTCCTGATGTGCTATAACATCCTTTCACGCAACAAACTGTCATTTTCAATTATTTACTCGCGAGCTGTGTTCGACGGAACGTGACATTGAGTACTGACGGCCTGGTGGCTAAGTTTGACGGATTAGGCTAAGTTTTAGTTGCCTCACTTTTTGCACTCGTACTAGGTTTCTATGCGTTATTATTCTAAGTAGTTAGATTTATTTTTCTCATACAGTATGTCTACGACATATATGCAATAATTGAAACCACAAGTAACACTTGTCCACAGAAGTATAAATAAATTGTTATAAATTTAAAAAAACGTAAATGAAAAAATTTAAGTTTTCAAACAAAATATATATGAAAATAAATTTAGTAAAAGTAAATCACCCTATTTAGAAAACGTACCTTGACCTCGACTGACCTCGAGAAGTGCGGCAACAATCTTTGGCAATTGCGATGAAATTCACTATGGTTATTTTTCACCCGTTCTTTTTTACTTCGTGATAAGTTGATTACTGAACTAATCTAAATAAATTCTGTCATAGCACAAGATGGATTAAAACTTAAATTTTCTCATGTTCAAAATGTCCACCACGTTTTTGAATGCACAAGTGACATCGCCGAACAATGTTGTCCCAAACCTTGCCCAACAAATTTCGACCAGGATCCGAGTGTTTATTTCACCGTAAAAAATAAGTACCTAGGTATGTACAAATAAAATTAAAAACAATTTACACACACAAAAGTCAAGTACCTACTCAGTGTCTATTTCACTGTAAGAAAATAATTAAACTAATACATACAAGTAAATAACAAAAATCACGTAAAACAATGCGTGTACTTAAGTACCTATCAAATCTTTGCGAAATGCACACACGCTATCCCGGAAGACTCGCGGTGAACTGACAAAGCACCACTTACATCCGTACTGGCAAAAAATAAAAGTCATAGGTAAATAGGGTAAACAATGTAATAATATCTTTTATCGATACTTTTCTACAATTACTTATCTAATAAAAACTTAATACCTACGCAATCAAGGCATTACAATACTAGTACTTTTGTGTAATAACCGTATTTAACAGTGAAGTGATAGTTAAATTTATTGGATACGAAACTACCGTAGGTACTACCTAGATAGTGAGTAATGTAGAAAACGGATGAGTACGTTTTTTTAATAGGATGTTTCTTCCTAAAATGTAAACATTATTACATTATTTTTTATCTCTAAATCCACTCAATTATAATTTGTAATCAGAATAGGTAGGTAGGTACATAGTGGTGCTATAATAATTCTAAACTAACCATGTCCATTAAAAATAGAACATCTTTTTTGCTAACCGATCATTATTCTCTTCAAAAGACAATGAGAGAAAGCTGATAATATTGTCGATAACTGTGTCCAACCCTACGCGTCGAGCGCGCGCGCAACCCGCTCCCCGCGCCCCTCCTCGCCAAAAGCCGAAGGCCTTTGAAAAAGCCGACACACGCGTGCCGCGTCCTTTTGTACTAAGCCGACAAACGAACCGCGCCGCCGTGATCCGCCGGTACACTTGCAGGTATTGTTGGAGTGTCTCAGTGAAAATGAATTTGAGTAAAAATAACAAAATAAAATTTCGGCCGTGACAGGTCAAGAACATTTCACAAGGAGAAATTTCACGTACGAATGTAACGAAAAACAAACAACATTAAGATTTTTAATAGTCGGTCCTACAATGTTCCCTCTGGTTAGGGACAAAAGCCTCTTCTCTGTGAGATGGAGTGGGTTGCAATCTACTACGCGGGCATACGGGTTGGTAGAAATCACATGTCTTCGATTTTTTTTTCTAGGACATCTTTATACTTGAAATTTTCTTTCATTCACCGTTTTGAGAGCAGTGATGATAAATAAATTACACGATGAAAAGTGCTTGCCTGGTCTCACCCTCGACCTTCAACTATGCCACAACAGCTTTGTTCTGTTTTCAATTAAAATGCAATACAAACACATTAAAGTCCCGCCTGTCGTTTAGGTGTACCGAGTTCGCATTTTAGGTAAATAGGTAAAATGAGTACAACTGCGTAGGCGAATGATTGCACAGCGTGGCAACGTCGATTTTCAATGTTCAAGGATTCAAGTTCATTGTACTATTAACCTACTGTTGCAATTCTACAGAGTGTTCAAATTTGCTTTAAATTAAAACTCGACTTTTTGTCAAAACTACTGGACCGATTTCGTTACTTTTTTGTATAGCGTTATCAAATACCATAATTAGTATGTGGTTTCAAGGATTGCATATATGTCGTAGACATACGGTATAATTGACGATTGTCTTAAGTTTTTGAGGTTTAGTTTCAATCTTCTTTTCGCCAGGAAAATGAACAATTAAGCTATAACCTCAATACATTATTTGTGACGTTACCTAAAAATAACATGTTTACCAAGTCAAAACCACATATCAGTTTTCAATCAAACTGGTTGAATAGCAATACCTTTAATAACTAGCTATCGACAGTTATATTTTGTATTATTAAAATATCCTTTCATTGTTATTAGGAATGGTCTAAGTGGGTATATTTCCAACAAACAATGTTATCAACGGTTACAAGAGAACTTTTTTTGTCTAGGTAACAATATAACGAATAAACATTTGTATTATCATTCAGCACGACTTTTTTATTTCTACCTTACAACATCGAAATGAAGAATAAGATCACTACTAAATAGTTGCAAATTACGAATACGATAAATAAAGCATAATATTTGTAATTTGCAACTAATTAGTACAAAAAATACAATATATAAAATACAATTGTAGTTTCAATAGTAGAAATATAAAAAAAAACTTATTTATTATATGGTATTTTCAATAACAGAAAAAACAGCTACGGACCATTAATTGGATTTGACCTCGGACTTCTTTGATTGCGAGTCTATTACCTAGCCCTGACGGCTACAAGCACATGAGTGACTAGCGCGAATTTTATCAATCCAATGGTCGCCTCAGCTGTGACTGTGTAAGGCATGTTCTTAATGACACACTAACGCGCGTAGTGCGACGACAGTACGTTAGTGTGTGTTATCTGTGGAATGTTGAGATACTCATACAAGCAACGAGTATTTAGTGTTGATGACAGCGTGAAAATAGACGGTAGTAAGTCATACTATACGTCAAGCCAATTACTTTGAGAGCTGCTTATCGACTTTTGTAGTCTGACTGTACCTACTAAAGGATTGGTCGAGTCATTTGGGCTTTATTAAGGACTAGCTGACCCGTGCAACGTCGTCTGGGTCTTCCTCGATAAATGGGCTATCTAACACTGAAAGAATTTTTCAAATCGGACCAGTAGTTCCTGAGATTAGCGCGTTCAACCAAACAAACAAACAAACTCTTCTGCTTTATAATATTATATAGTATAGATATAATTATTATATTAGGTTGGGGAAAAAGTCTTTCCGCATTATAGTACTTGTGTATGAACTTGTATAAAATCTCTTTGGCTATAGGTACTATTTGTATCTGGCTGGCAAAGAGACAAAGATAATTGAGGCTTTATAGTCATTGCTGGCTGGTTTTGGTATCATTGAAAGTTAAAATTTTAAAGAACATAAATCCAAATTCAAATTAGGAAAATGTGTGATTTTCATTTGTTTTTCGTACCGTCAAGATGAGTGAATCGAATGAAGAAATTCGATACATTTTAAATTTTTTCTAAAAAAAAAAGGTAAAAATGCAACGCAAGCCGCGAAAAAAATTTGCGATGTTTATGGACCTAGTGCAGTGCCTGTGAGAGTAGCACAAAGAAGTTGGCTAAATGACTGCCCCAAGCATGTATATGAATCTCACAATAACTCGGAATATTTAAATATTCATTAATGGATTGTTTAGTGTTTAATAATCTCCTAGAACTTTCGCGAACTGTTTAACATTAAAAAATATCTCAATTGATTTCAAGCATTTTCTGTTTGACATGACAAGACAGTACTGCAAGCTAGGGAGGGGTCATATCGTATTTTCAGAATGTTAAATTTAAACTGTACTCTTATCGATTTTAGATGTTATCAAATCGATTTACTTTCTGTAACTACATAATTAGGGCTGGATTACTTCGGGCAACTTCAGATCGATTTGGGCCTCATTGTGATTTTTGGCTTAACTTCAGGAGCCTTGGCTCAATACGGTGGCGATCATGAGATTATATTGACATGATCAATGTCATGATCTTCAAATCCACTTCGTGAGGCTTTCATTTGTCAGATACTGTCAAGTGATGACCATCATAATGACGTCCTTAGTATCTTGTTCATTTTGACCTCGTTTTTTTATGGTTTAGTTTTTGCTGTTGTCAAAATAGTTCAAACATAAAACAAAACATTCGTTCGATTTTTGCCACGGGTGAAAGGATGCTTATAGCATTCTGCGTTTTTGTGTTAGTATTGTTGCCACTGAAATGTCGAAATAAAATAGAAAATAACATTTCAATGGCGGCAAGTCTAGCGAGAAAAATACTGACATAGTAGACCAGGAATTATAAGATTATGATAGAACATCATAAAACGTTTTACGAAAAATACTAACAATAATTAACCGACGACTATAGATTTGTGAAAACCAGTATAAACAGACTTTAAAAAGTAGGTATCCTTAAGAAAATTGCAACGCGGAAGAAGTCACGAGCAAAGTGCTAATTGTTTATATTCATATAAACAATTACAACAACACTTTACCCGCGACATCTATTTTCTTAAAAGGATACCTACTTTTCTAATCATAAATATTGATCATATTTGTTGGTCAATGAGTTTTTGAAACCGGTCCCATCGGTTGATTTTAAGTAAATATAAGAACTTAAGAAAGAAATCGAAGAATATTAATTGAATAATGGTAGACTGAGCTAAATTCATTTTCTTCACTATGGTATTAAATGAAAAATCGGTCAGTTTTTATATTGGCTGGACGTAAATTTCGGTATATTTCTACAATAGTTACATATTCTTCACGTACGACAAAAGACCTGTCAAGGTTCGTCTTCGTACTATTTAATTTTACTAACAGTAATTTGTCTGAATAATTTTCGATATTATTAACTGTTAGCTGTAAGTAATAGCTCGTTATTGCGACACGCTCCACCAATTCCTATGATCAGTACAACCTATAATGAAAATATAACATAATTAATATGCATAATTTAACATTTACAGCATCTTTTACATATCGTAATAAATATTTTAACAGTATTGCTAAGCCAGACTAGGATTTATTGCGCCTCCAAAAATTAGTAGTAGGCAGTAAGTACCTTTATACATAACAGTCTACACACAAATTGTAATAACTAACAACATAGATTCATAAGTACGTACCACTTACTTTAGCGGCAAGAAAATTGCAGTCCGGAGCTTCGTTAAGAAATTTTCGACACATTTGCTCAAAAAATGCATTTACGAAGCCTTTATACATTGTTCGAAAGTTCAAAATTACGCACCATAGAGTACCTACTAAAAAAAAGGTAAAGTAGGTACTCTCACCTAAGTACCTACTTTACCGCACGCTCCGATGTATGGCGCCGTGCGTATTCTTTTAAATGTCCATAAACAATATAATTATAAGAATTCAATCCGTCTGCATCCGTCACCAAAAAACGCTTCCGTCTGCGTCTGTGTACATACTATACTGACGGAAGCGTTTTTTAAGCGAAGAACTTTTTGCTCAGAAGGTTTGTCGCACTTTAATATTGAAGAAATATTGATGACTTTTGTTTTTTTCGAGTGTATTTATGTATGATGTACCTATATTTCTTTGGCACAATCTGTAGCCTAAACCTGTGGCTTGATAGATTTTAGCTTGAAAGTTGTCGTTAGATTCGTCTAAATAGTGAGAATGATACTGGATAGGTAGGTATATAAAAATTAAAATATCTGAGCTTCGGTGCCATTTTAACCTATCGAGTGGGGTATCAATTTAAAGGGCTCGAGGAGCAAATTAAAAAATTTAACTTACTAAAATGTACGTAATAAATAAATTATATTGTCAAAAAAATCCGACCGGCACAATATATTATTTAATTATACTAAAATGTTTCACACAGACGTAGACGCAAACGGAAGCGCGTTCTTATTTTAAAAACGCACACGTTTCCCCATTTGCAAATTCGCGGCATTTTCAATTAGAAACGTCAAAGATAATTGCGACTTTTAATTATAATAATTATTAAGAATATGTGTTCAAGCGAGGAATCAGATATAAATATGGAATCTACTCGTGAATCTACTCCACCTCATATCTTGAATGAGGCGCCAATTGCAGAAAATGGTCTGCTGCCGCCAAAATCGCGAGAACGCCCATTTATTTAATGATTAACAATATTGTTTAATAGATAATTAAAAAGTTTGTTTCATTATCTATTTATATAATGTGTCGAAAAACGTTGTATGACACACGAGCGGGTAGATATTGGTATTTACAAACTCGTGACTATGGTAAACCCTCGACTTCGTCTCGGGCTTACATTTTTCTACTCGTTTGTAAAGACCAACTTACCGCTCTTGTATTATAAATAACTATTTTCTATGATAAGGGCCGTGAACATTTTGTACTTTTTAGTCTTGTGCCCAACTGACATTCTTTTTAGAAAAGATACGAGTTTTGCGTATGTTTCAATATGCACGTTGTTTTGTTTTGATAGTAGCTTTCTTAGAATAATAACGCAATTATTCTAAGGTAGCTTTCAATATTGAGTAAATACTACGCATTGTAGATGATCGCCTCGTCTGTGATAAATCTAAAAAATAAGATAGCAACACCGTCTCCGAAAAACTGCTTGCGCCCTTTGTAAGTCTCCATACATTGTAGACATGGTATGCTTTTAGATATTTCTCGCGAGACTTCTCAGGTAGGAAACTTAACTCTGCATTAATAACTTGTTGTTTTAACTCTTCTGGTGTTAAAATACTGTTCTCGTCGCTAGTTTCACTCATATTTTACGATTATTTTAATATTTTTTAACTTGTTCAAGCAATGATATTCTAATATATCATTTACTAAAATATCATTGTGTTCAAGTCTTTACGCCAGCCGAACGAAATTTTATTCCCGCTCTTTTATTTAAATTAAGGCGTGTTCGGAAATAACACCCATGATATTTTATTATTCAAAATATATTACGTAACAATATTGAAACTAAAAAAAAAAAAATTATAGGTTAAATAGCAGTTTTATTTGCAGTAAATACTTATACAACAATAAGTTAAAAAATCAATAAATTACATTAGAATACTATGTGGGATCTAGGTTCTGTCCCACATTTCTTTTGCGCTGGATTGGAGAATACACTAAAAGTTCAGTGAAAATTCCGTTGTTCGATTTGAAGATTTATTGTTCACAGTTATATACACAGTTACATAGGCACAAATCACATAAAAGTCAATCAAAGTCAATCAAATAAGAGTCACATAAAATAAGGCACATAAGACAAGTAATAAGACAAGTAAATAAGACAAGTAAATAAGACAAGTAAAACATTAAAACCAGAATACTGAACCATACTATTTACAATAAGAGAGATCTGTAGAACTGTTCAACTGAATACTGGTTTAAAACGCTAGGATTCTCATAATATATGTTCGTTCCTGTGGGCGCAAGTAGTGATGGATTTGCCCTATCGAAGACCAATCGATGTTCGGTGGGCTGAGCCCGATTTTGGTCTGACCAATCACAGTCCTCTGTCCTTCGTTCAGGTCTGGACAGGTTCGGACAAGTTTCGACTTGTCGAGCAGACCGTTGGTGTTTCCTAATTAGCATATTATTATTTAGGAAAGTGTCCTATAGCTTATGTAGAGAAAAACTAATCAGAGATCAATGTAAACAAAGGGTAACTAAGATTATTAAAGACTATTTACAATGATTTTTAGGCTAATAAACTTCTAATCAGTTTGTTTGTGTGGGCGTCCTGCACATTCCTCCCGCCGTGCGTCGTCCGCCGCTGACGACGCAGTCGTAGATGGTGCAGGATCGCTGCTCTCGATCGGGAGCACCACTATCTTCTTTACTGGACGTCGTAGGGTTCCTCCTTTTGTCGTCACGTCCACCGTTCGTATGACTCCGTCCGGACCGGGAAACGTAGCGCTGATGCGTCCTCTGATCCATACGTTCCTTGGAAGGTTCCCATCCACAATGAGTACTAGGTCTCCGACCTTTGGAATCGTCCCCTTGGTGTGTGGCTCTCTGCGATTCCGTAATTCTGGGAGGTATTCTGTAAGCCATCTGTTCCAGAACATATCGGCGAGTCTTTGAGCAGCACGCCAGCTTGCTCGTAGATGCAGGTCATTGTCGCTGAATTCTCCTGGCGCCGCGATGCGACCCGGACCACCCAAGATGAAGTGATTGGGTGTCAGGGCTTCTGGATCTTCGGGGTTCACGGACACGTGGGTAAGTGGGCGGCTGTTCACAGTGTGTTCGGCTTCAAGGAGTAGTGTGTGAAGCACTTCTTCGCTCGGGAAACGCTCGTTCAAGGTGGAGTTCAGTGCTGTCTTTACGGATCTCACCATGCGTTCCCAGGCGCCCCCCATAAAAGGAGCTCCAGGTGGGATGAATCGCCAGTCGATCATCTTCTTTGAGGATTCTTCTGCTGTGGCTGCGAAGATGGCGGTCCGTAGTTCCTTTTCAGCACCATGAAAATTAGTCCCGTTGTCGGACCACAGCTGTGTCGGACATCCGCGCCGCGCTATCATGCGACGCAATGCCATGATCGCTGAATCTGTGTTGAGCGATGTCACAAGTTCGAGATGAATGGCTCGTGTTGTGAGGCAGGTGAATAGGGCAACGTATCTCTTCTGATGACTCCGTCCCACAGTGACGGTCAGTGGCCCGAAATAATCCAAACCAGCGAAGGTGAATGGTCTCTGATGGTGCGCTAGGCGACAGGTCGGGAGATTTCCGGTCATCGGCTGCGGAGGGACAGCTGTCTTTATGCGACATCGCAGGCATTTACTGACAATGTTTTTAACTGTCGGTCGTAGACGGAGCACCCAATGTTGTTGACGGCATTCATTGACTGTCATCTCGGTGCTTGCGTGGTGCAGCTGGCGGTGGACATGCTCGATCCACAATCGCGTCGCACGATGATCTCCATCAAGAACCATTGGTTTCTTCAGGTTCTCTGTGATGTCCGTCATGACTGTTATCCTGCTCTTCAGGTGAATCTCTCCCTTTATGAGTTCTATACTCAACGCGTTCAGACGACTGCTTCGTGGTAAGGGTTTATCGTTCTTCAGGGCTTCTATTTCATCTTGGAAAGATTCCTCTTGCGAAGCTCGCAGGATCAAGTTCTCGGCGTTGTGAAGAAATTCGGCGGCAAGAGGTAAGTAAATGTTTGTGGTCTCTCGTTTCTCTGCCGTTTTGACTGGCAATGTTCGTTTGTACCTTTTCCAGTCAGGATCGTTGCCATTGTTTTTCTTGGTTCTTTTGTAGTTAATTTTCTGTTTTGATTGGCGACAAAGATGCAGGAACTGTAGAATTCTTGCGGTGGCTCGCAAGTATTTCTCCCAGCGTGAAAATCTGTTGACGTCTGGTATTGCTTCTTTGATTTGTTCGTTCTTGTCAGACAAAGTACAGGTCTTCTCTTCCCCTGTGATTATGATGGGACCCTTGTCATCGCTTGGCCAATTTTCCGGGGGACCGAGAAGAAATTCTGGGCCTTTGAACCAACGATGATCTTGACAGTAGTTCTCCGGTACGTCTCTTGTGGCGTCGTCCGCTGGGTTCAGTTTTGTTGGTAGCCAGCGCCATTCGTTGGTGGAGCTATGTTCTTCGATTGCTGCGATGCGATGAGCGACATACGGCTTATAGGATCTGGATCCTGTCCTGATCCATGACAGTGTAGTTCTGCTGTCGGTCCAGAACGTGGTTGATTCTGGTTCCTGTTCATGTTCTTCTTTAACTGCTGACGCTATGCGTGCGCCCATCACTGCTGCTTGCAGCTCCAAACGAGGGATCGACATCAGCTTCAGTGGCGCTACCTTGGCTTTGGCTGTGATTAAGCAGACATAGATTCTTCCGTCTTTCGTGACTGTTCGCCAGTACGCTGCTGCTACGTAGGCTGATTCGCTAGCGTCTGTGAACACGTGGAGTTGTAGGGACTCTGTGGCGCTGAAACCTGGGTATGTTCGTGGAATGGACATGTGTTCTAACTTCTTTAAGTGGATGAGCCATTTCCTCCAGCTGGCGGCCAGGTCACTATCCAGGGTTTCGTCCCATGTTGTTCCACGACGCCAAACTTCTTGTAGTATCTGCTTGGCTCGGATGGTGACCGGAGACACAAGTCCCAATGGGTCAAACAGGGACATCACTATTCTTAGAGCTTCTCTCTTTGTCGGTGTCTCGTTCTGTCGGACGTTCTGAGGGATACGCGCCAGATTTAAGTTGAAGGCGAGCGAGTCATCTGTTGGTTTCCATATTAGACCGAGAACTCGTTCTGTCTTGATGCTGTCGTCCAGCTGGATTGTGTCTTCGGTTTTGGCGATTTCCCCTAGTGCTTCTAAAAGGGTGGTGGAGTTCGATGACCATTTCTTGAGTTGAAAATGCGCTTCCTTATGAATGTCGCGCACGGCTTGTGAGACTTTCACGGCTTCTTCTAAAGTTTCAAAGCTGTTCAGATAGTCATCCATGTAATGTTTTCGTTTGATAGCGTTTACTGCTTCTGGATGTTCATGCTGGAATCTCTCGGCGTTCGTGTTCTTTACGTAGATGGCCGTCGCTGGTGAGCAAGAAGCTCCGAAAATCAGTGATTTCATGCGGTATTGAAGGCTGGTCATCTCGTTGTTCTCCTCGCCATAAATATCGCAGAGCGTCTCGATCTTCGGGTCGTAGTTCTATTTGCAGGAACATTTCGGTGATGTCAGCAGTCACGGCGATTGAGTGCTGACGATAACGCATTATCACTCCTGGCAGTGATTGTAGTAGATCTGGGCCAGTGAGTAGTTGGTCGTTTAGTGAGACTCCTCTAGTTTTAGCTGCAGCGTCGCAGACGATCCTTAGCTTGTCCGGCGGAGATTCGGTGAGGCGAGGTAAAGATCGGAGTCGTTCCATCTCGGCCATCGCTATTGAGTCTGGTCTACCGAAGCGTAGCTCGAGTGTCTTCATGATTTCGTTCGGATCTGCGTTCACTATTAGTAAGCCTTGCACGGCTTCCTTTGCTGTACCTCTCAGACTTCTTCTAAGTCTTGACATGTTCTCTATTGCTGAGAGTCGATGAGCTGTTTCACAGTAGGCGGCTCTGAAGGTTAGCCAGTCTTGATGAGCTCCGTTGAAGCAGGGTAGTTCGCTGTGTTTCATTGGTTGCTGGTACTGTGCGGTCTGCACAGCTTGCGTGATTGCAGCGGCAAGTTCCCTCATGTCCGTCCTTTGTTCTTGAACGGACAGTGTCTGCATGACGTTGGCTGATGGCACAGGTGGAGGTACCCAGGGCATGGTATCAGGCCCTGGATGATGCTGCGCCGTAGTGTAGATCGGTTGCCATGAAGAGTTCGTTGCCACGTATGTTGAGTACTGTGGCCAGGCTGCGGCGGCAGCTGTTGGAGGGTTGTTCGTGTTCTGCTGCCAGGCTGCGGCGGCAGCTGGCGGCGGGTTGTTCGTGTTCTGCTGCCAGGCTGCGGCAGCAGCTGGCGGCGGGTTGTTCGTGTTCTGCTGCCAGGCTGCGGCGGCAGCTGGCGGCGGGTTGTTCGTGTTCTGCTGCCAGGCTGCGGCGGCAGCTGGCGGCGGGTTGTTCGTGTTCTGCTGCCAGGCTGCGGCGGCAGCTGGCGGCGGGTTGTTCGTGTTCTGCTGCCAGGCTGCGGCGGCAGCTGGCGGCGGGTTGTTCGTGTTCTGCTGCCAGGCTGCGGCGGCAGCTGGCGGCGGGTTGTTCATGTTCTGCTGCCAGGCTGCGGCGGCAGCTGGCGGCGGGTTGTTCATGTTCTGCTGCCAGGCTGCGGCGGCAGCTGGCGGCGGGTTGTTCGTGTTCTGCTGCCAGGCTGCGGCGGCAGCTGGCGGCGGGTTGTTCGTGTTCTGCTGCCAGGCTGCGGCGGCAGCTGGCGGCGGGTTGTTCTGCCGCCAGGCTGCGGCGGCAACCACTGGCGGCGGGTTCAGGTGCGGCTGTTCAGTCGCTAGGTTCGGCTGCCAGGAGGCGGCGGTTCTCACTGGCAGCGTGATGTTCGAAGGCGCCCCTAAAATAGGCGTAGTGTTCCTAGGTGCAGGTTCAGTATTCTGGTTTTCAGATGGTGGCTGCGTGTCGCTGACTCCCGCCGGTAAAGTCGCCGGAATGGTCCATGACACGGCGGCGGTCACTGGGACTGTAGGTTCGGTCGACGACTTCACTTCGGGTTGATGCGGCTGGTCGGTTATGGCGAGCAGCTGACTTGTTTGTAGCCACGTAGTCACTCGATGATCATTTCCCATTTCTGAGTTGATAGAGGATAAGTCATCGTCCGTAGATTCAGCCTCTATTTCGGCCAGACGCGCGGCGGCTAACTCTATTTGACGTTGTGCTAACTCGGCCTTAGCTTGGGCTACGCGACGCGCTTTCGATTGTTTATCACTATTTTGCGACGTAGGTTTACTGCGGCGACCACTTTTTTTATTTTCACTCGCGATATTTTGTTTACTGCGGCGATCACTTTCTTTATTTTCACTCGCGATCTTTTGTTTCGACATTGCACATTTCACTGTAGACGCGGTCGCGTCGGGCGCCTCTGAGGTCTCAGCTGTCGTACCTGTAGCCTCCGTGGTGCACGTTTCAGTGTTCGTCTCGGTAGCCGTTTCAGTAGTCGTCTCCGTCTCGGTAGCCGTTTCAGTTCGTTCTGTAGCCGTAGTTGACGCCTGGCCGCGTCTTTTCCCCGTAGACCTCGTAACTGGCATTGTTCCTATTTAAATCTTCAAAATAAGCTCGTTGGAGTCTTCTTGATAGTGAATTTCTCAGATCCGGCTCGAAGGACCAATATGTGGGATCTAGGTTCTGTCCCACATTTCTTTTGCGCTGGATTGGAGAATACACTAAAAGTTCAGTGAAAATTCCGTTGTTCGATTTGAAGATTTATTGTTCACAGTTATATACACAGTTACATAGGCACAAATCACATAAAAGTCAATCAAAGTCAATCAAATAAGAGTCACATAAAATAAGGCACATAAGACAAGTAATAAGACAAGTAAATAAGACAAGTAAAACATTAAAACCAGAATACTGAACCATACTATTTACAATAAGAGAGATCTGTAGAACTGTTCAACTGAATACTGGTTTAAAACGCTAGGATTCTCATAATATATGTTCGTTCCTGTGGGCGCAAGTAGTGATGGATTTGCCCTATCGAAGACCAATCGATGTTCGGTGGGCTGAGCCCGATTTTGGTCTGACCAATCACAGTCCTCTGTCCTTCGTTCAGGTCTGGACAGGTTCGGACAAGTTTCGACTTGTCGAGCAGACCGTTGGTGTTTCCTAATTAGCATATTATTATTTAGGAAAGTGTCCTATAGCTTATGTAGAGAAAAACTAATCAGAGATCAATGTAAACAAAGGGTAACTAAGATTATTAAAGACTATTTACAATGATTTTTAGGCTAATAAACTTCTAATCAGTTTGTTTGTGTGGGCGTCCTGCACAAATACATAATTATCTTTTTGCAAAATTTAGTTAGTATGAAATTCCGACCGTGTAAACGTGTTTGTCTTTGAGGTCGTATTCAAAATCGGAACTTCGAAAGGGTTGGTCTTTGTCTCTCTCTCTCTCTCTCTCTCTCTCTCTCTCTCTCTTTCTAATGGCGGGAAAGAGATAGAGTGTGAATGTTTCGAAATTGTATGATTAACCCAAGGCTGAATAAGATATTCGCGGCTTTCTGAAAACAAAAATTTAAAAAGTTGCCTTGACTCACTCAGCAGCAAAATCGTATTTTGTATTTTGCTCACTGATTTCAGGCAGCAAAACCTACATGTTTGAGCTACTGAAGTGAAAATCGTATTCCTTCTTTAATCAAACCCAAATGTATAGTTTCCTTTGGCAATGTATCGGGACAACTTACTGGAGTCTGCTGTTGGCTGTCAACACTGACCCCCTCGGGCCAGTGATTTTTAGTTTAGCCATTCACCCAATTGTTCGCAAGCTAAATAATTCTAAATGTAACGTTTGGTATCTTGACGAGACTTTAGACTTTGAGAGGCGAAGTAGATTCCGTTTTAAATGACCTAATTTTCTTAAAAAATGATCTCCATTCCATTGGCCTTGATCTCAACCCTTCAAAATGTGAACTATTCTTAGCGACCATACTGACAGACAACTGACACAATAGCACCTGGAGTCAAAATTATTGAAAAAGCTCTTTTCGTCTCCTGGGATCTCCCAATCTTTGATACTTCGTTTGCCGATTTTATTGCAGAAGATATCCAAAAAATCGATGAGATTGTTCCAAATCAACATGCATTCGGCTATCACCATCATTCGTTTCTGCTGTTTCCAGACACCGTGGCTCCGGAACACAAAGGGCAATGAAGGAACATGGATGGGTGATTTCCATCACAAAAAAAAAAAAGCCCTAAATTGACATATTTTCTTCGTGCTTCCCATTTATGGAAGCACACTTATCTTTTAGACCAAATGGATCAAATTTAATTATTATTATCTAAGCTATCTTTGCTTTTATTACCATAACACAAGCATTAGGTTGCCTTGGGACTATATGGCGTTGTGTGAAATGTCCAAGGTGGTCCAAGAATATATTATATTATTATTATAATTATACTTTTGTTTTCTTTCTCGGGTCCCTAGAGACCCGGTCCTTTGGTAGGCGTACGAGGGGCCGAAACCAACTCGCAGAGTCCCCGTTAGAAATTTCAAATGTAATGGGGCACCAACCGGCGATTATCCCGGTATGCACTGTGAAAGTATTCCCAAGGACAATCCCCGGTTGGAGCAAGACTATTGTAGAATATGGAAACAAAAGATGAAACGCTATGGGTTTGGACGGTTTAGTGGTCTGATAATCGTTTATTATAGAAGAACTATTGGCCCCTGCCTGACCACTAACAATATACACGGCTTTGGCAGGGGGTGACTTGCACACTCAATGAATGGGCCCCCGAAAACGGTCGCTAGCACAAAGTGACGTAGCGCCAAGGTAAGGCAACATAGCCTGAGGTGCTAGAGGAGTGGCGAGGTATACCACGGCTATCAGGACAATTCCGGGAGTGCGGTCAAGATCCCTACTAGCATCTTACTGGATTATACTAACGCTTCGTCCTCGAGATTAGTACTTATTATTACACATGTAGTAACACATAAGTGGCACCACTCATACACTACAGTTGAGAGTTTCCTTTTTTTTTTTTTTCAAGTGCGGGTACCTCGATTTCTCCTTATTAATCGACTTGGAATCTCTCGTCATTCACATTTTAGTGTTCAACCGCTCAACACGTTCAACATTTTACCGTTACCGTTAATAATATGTCGAAAAGAACGAGTAATGTGGATTACAAACATCTAACGAAGAAATTACAAAAATACGAAAGCAGGTAACGGCGTTTGTATCCGCCTTCGCAAGACACATCTCCGATCGCGCATACTTCGTATGAACAAACAGGTGTGTTACCTAGTGTTTGTGTGTGTCTACTGAGTATTAAAATAACGTATTTACGTTAAAACTTAAGTTTTGCACTCCGGGCTACCTATGGGTTTTCCGACGCACTAACTTTACTACCATACTCAATAAAACAGTGTCATTTCACGGGTCCATGGCTTAACGTATTTACGTTTAAGCAAGCCTTGCACTCCGGGCTGCGTGGGGGCGTCCCGACTCCCGACGCAAGGACTAATTACGTAACATCACGTGCACTTAGTTACTAATGTCCGTTCGCCAAAATTTTGAAAAAAGAATACAATGTCTATTCTATTCTCTTTTTACCCATCGGTAAAAGTGAAAATAAATAAGTCGGTACCTAGATATTTTTCAACTTTATTTCCTACCTACCTACAAGCAAATTACTTAGTTATTAAATTGTAGGTAACTTATAAGTTTCAATGGCCTATTTCCAATTACTGTGTTTCTTTTTGAAATACACTGGTATTAAGCCTGAAGACTGGCTTTAAGATTCTCCGGAGGTCAGTAATGAACTCGACGAGACTATGACCTTTGTTCTTGTCGACCCATCCTGTTCGGCCGGCCCGGCCTATCCTGTTATTTTGGCAGATCATATCGTGCCAGCACTAGATGTGGTCAAATCAAGCGACCCTGCGTCGGCTAAACTTAGTACCACGCATAAAACGCCAGGTGACATTATCGACGTGAACCTAGACCAGATTACGATGGTGATCCTGGGGGAAGACCCATCGACATCAGTTAAGTATGGTCCAGACTTACATAAGGAATTAAGCAAACGCTTCGAGCACATCGCTGCCGAGGGGCTTGACAAGGATTGTAGGAAAACAGTAATTGCAAAATATTTAGTGCAAGCAAACTGCCATTATATCGCTGCCCGCCGAACGCGGAGCTGAAAGCACCGACACCCGAAGCCGCAACAAAGCGCGATAAGGCCATAGTTGTCAAGCAGGTTCAGATGGCGAGCGTCATCTCCTGCTTGGGGCAGGTAAAAAAATTACCAGTAAATTACCAGTCAAATCGTTGCAAAAGACAAGGAGCTAAACTAATGGACGCCGCACGAATCATTTGTGATATCCAACACTACGATTCGATTATACGCAGAAACTTTATTTTGTCTGCACTAAAAAGGGACATGAAGAAGGCCCTAAGTAGTACTGACTGACAATGTATCAGAAACAATCAAATCAGCTAAGGCTGTTACCAGATCCGGCACAGAACGGAAGCCTGATACCGTCAATAGAAACCCAACAAAACGACCAAACAACCCAAAGCCGCAGAAGCATTTAAACCGACGAGATCCTGCTCCAGCGCGCAGGCCGCTGACAGCCGCGCCGAGGAGCCTCGCCCGCCAGCTTAATGGAGGAGTTTGCCGCCGCCGCGCCAGCCGCAGCGCCGCTACTAGACCCAGTTAAGTACGCCGGTCGCTTGTCTTGCTTTTTTACTTTTGTAAACTATGGATGCCTATAACTAGTGATCAATCGATACTGTCATGGATTGACGGATACAAAATTATCTTTTCCTCTCAGGTAATACCAACATAAGGTAACACCTGCTGAGCAAAGTTATACCACTTCAGAATTCATTTGTTGTACTGAAGCATAGCCTTTTAGAGATAGGCGCCATTTTAAGATGTGACCCGTGCTCAGGTCAATTCATATTTAGCGTGTTTCTCACTCCAAAACCAAACAGAAAAGTAAGGTTCATATTAAACCTCAAACAATTAAATACATTTATTTAAACACACCATTTTAAATGAGAAGATCTAAGAACCGCTATAAAAAATTAAACAAAGGACTGCTATGGCGACTCTAAGACTTAAAAACGCTTATTTGTCTATTAAAATTCACGAACATTCTCGTAAATATCTTAGATTTCTATTCAATAACCAATTATACAAATTCAATCTCTGGCCATTCGGACTAAGTACAGCTTCATACTTGTTGACAAAGTTAATGAAACCTGTTGTAAAATTATCGCGGTCAGCGGGTTTTTTATCTACCCTCTATTTAGATAATTGGTTGTTACTAGGAGATACATACGACAATTGCGAAACTAATGTTGCAATCACAAAGAAACTGCTTTGCTCTTTAGGATTTATTATTTATTATGATAAAATCAGTCTATCTCCTTCTATTATGTGTAAATTCTTAGGAGTTTTTACAAACTTGGCTAATTTAAAACTAATTTTACCGACAGATAAAAAAGCACGCATTAAAAATGAAATCCATAAATTTATCAACATGAAAAGTTGCAAAATCAGAACCTTCGCACATCTAGTAGGTATTTCAGTGTCAGCCTGCCCAGCTTTGAATAAAGCTGGGCACACACTAAACTATTTGGACGATGCAAATTCTTAAATCTCAGGGGTAATCAAGATATAATAAACAAATGATTCTCCCTGAAACGTTAAAGCCTGACTTTAATTGGTCCTTAAAAATAATTGATAAATCAAAGAACCCTATCAGGGATGACCACTATAGCATCGAAATATTTTCTGACGCCTCAACAACGGGACGGGGCGCCTCCTGAGGTAGTGAAAAGGCAAGTGGCCAGTGGTCGACCAGCGAGCGAGACAAACATATTAATTTTTTAGAGCTATTAGCTGTATTCATTGCTTTAAAAATGTTCGCTAAGGATTAATATGATTATCAAGTATTACTTCGCATTGATAATTCTACTGCTTTACCATATTTCAACCGTATGGGCGGGGTTGTATACCCCCATTTAACCAGTCTGGCAAGGGTGATTTGGGATTGGAGTGAAGAACGCAAACTGTACATTGTTCTTCTTATATGCTATCTTGTGATAACACCATCGCAGACGAGTCACGTCGTAATTATCTAGACAAAGAATGGGAATTGTCAGAGTGGGCCTTCAACACTATTGAGTGTAGGTTTGGACTATCCGACATAGATCTGTTTGCCAGTCGTATTAACAAAAAATATTTAAAATACGTTTCTTGGCATAAAGACCCAGACGCCTATGCCATTAACTCTTTCACAATCGACTGGGGCCTTGCTTATTTCTATGCGTTTCCCCCTTTCTAGGTAATTTTAAAAAGTCTTAGGAAAATTATTAACGATGAAGCTCAGGGAATTTTTGTTGCTCCTTTATGGCTCACGCAACCGTGATACCCTCTATTGAGATCTCTGCTCATATTGGACCCAATTATGTTTACCTCTAACGAAAACAATTTGATATCTCATTCCGGCAACCGCCAGATGCACTCGACGCTTATCCTGGTTGCCAGGGTGTTATCCGGGAGGCGTTTTCACGAAGATGCATGCCGCCCTCATCAATAGATATCATGATAACTTTTTTATCAGATAGCTCGATGAAACAAAACGTGACGTATGTCTCTAAAAAGGTGGTCGTTTTGCAAAGAATCCGGTGTTAAAACTATCGTGGCCTCAGTTCCATCGATAATTTATTCTCTGACGCAATTTTTAACAATGGTGGTCAATATGAGACTCTAAATTGATCAGCTTTGTCTGATGTTGAGACCACATGTTTCTAGAGATCGAATTCACAGATTTTTTAATAGCGTTTTCGCTTACGCCCGCCTAGACCAAAATATAATGTAACTGTGTTCTAAATTACTTACGGTCTAAATATCCCAAATTTCCGATTTATAGCCGAAATTTCAAAAAAAATGTGTAACGTTTCTGGCCCTTACCACGGCTCATAGGGTCCAAACACTTTCGAAAATTTGATTAGAGAATGTAGATATATTAACATCTAAAATTACTATTAAAATTCCTGATTTGAATAAAACTTCTAGAGTCCCTACTCTTCTAAACAACTCTTTTAACTTTGCCACTTTTTTAATTAGAGTGTAAAAATTTGCCGCGCTAGTACACTCGTATAAAAAACCAAAGAACTACACAAATCTGGCTTACTTTTTATAAATTCTAAAATCCGCACAACGCTGTAAGTGCGCAAACATTTAGCCGGTGGAATAAGTGCATATTGTGCTAGACGTGTCCCTGTTCTCAGCGACGCGGCGTGAGCGTCACGCGGCCACGTCGTACGCACATTCTTGCGGAGTTAGTATATATGATACTCGCAGAACTGCAGGCTGGAGCCGCAGTTCCAAAACTGTCGCTAGATATTATAATTACACCATCATTGATTTTGATGAGGGTTCTCTAGCTAGGTCGATAAATAATCAGTAAGAAAGAAAATAGTCTTCTTTCCTCACAATCGTCGCTTTTGCAACTTAGTTTTTGTATAGTAAATTGTACTTGTACACAAAATTAGGAGTTAAGTATTTTATATGTACGATTGTTTATTTCTTATGGATTTTTTATGATTTATGGTCTGACTCTGTTAGGATTGATTTTTGTTATTGGACCACTTTTTTATTTAAAAAATAAACAAAGGGGTCTGAAGTTAAAACACTGCGTTGTTAATATTTCCAGAAATAACTCTCAAAGTCTACATGTGTAATAATAAGTACTAATCTCGAGGACGAAGCGTTAGTATAATTAATGATTAAACGAACTTACCTGTAAGCGAAGTTCTATCATAATTATACGAAGCGCTTCGTCCGAAGAGATTAGTACTCCCGCCCTCCCACGCTTCTGCTATTCCCTCGCACGTTTTCAGAAAATATTAAGCAACGCTTATTCCTCTAAACTTAAAGTATGAGTGGTGCCACTTATGTGTTACTACATGTGTAATAATAAGTACTAATCTCTTCGGACGAAGCGCTTCGTATAATTATGATAGAACTTCGCTTACAGGTAAGTTCGTTTAATCATTAATTATACATCCTTCTCCCGAGCATGTTTGCTCTAGCGAATCTCTACTCAGACCGGCCGATTAAGGCAAGAAAAAGGTGGGAGCGCTGTTCCTCGTCAGTATTCACTCTGGCCAGCCAATAAAGGCAAGCCATGAGATGAGGAACAAGACTTCTCCCGGGAGATAAGGTTCGTGGGGTCGCTACTGCCCAACAGTTCGCCTCAAAACTGCCCTGCGGATTGTATCTCTCTTTGTCTGGCCCCTCACCTCTAGGTATGACCTAAGGTCCATCGGGACGCGCAAGCCCCACCACGACGTCAACGTAGAGATACTGTGGTAGGGTTATTTTATTATTATCTGACAAACTCTGTCATTAATTTTGAATGAGGCCTTGGACTACGGAGCTTGGGTTCAAGCTTCTCATACCATCTGCATGGGCTCGGCGTCCGCAAAATTTCTAGTATAACTTTACCGGCTTTCATATCTTCGGTCCACGGCACTGAGGAATTAATCAGGAATATCCTGGCTTCCGCACTAGTTGATTTTGATGTGCCGTGCTTCACCGATGCTATCGATGCCTGGAAACTCGCTTGCCCGAGTACTGACTTACCTGACAATCCATCTTCCCAGAGGCGGTGGGACCAGCCGCTCTGCAGAGTAGTTCAGAATAACTTACTGTCCACGTTTGCTACTACTGCTGCACTGTGCGCGCCTGCTGGCAGTGGGAAAATGGGAGTCGGGTCTTTGGTTTCATGCACTACAGTAGTCGACGACACTACTTTCCGCCTCGCTGCTTCATAACGTTTTGGAGCCCCTTGTTGTTTTTCTCATCGCTGTCATTGTGGGGAAGTTGTCAACAGCCTCGAACCTTCCTTGTAGCCGCAGTGCAGGCCGTTTTGCGCTGGCAACGGCTAACGGCTGGTTGACACTTCCCGTGACCCAAGAGCTGGCTCTTACTTTGGGCAGAAACTACTTTCCTTCGACATGTTTACAAATCGCACTGCAGTTCGTGATCACTTCACCCAAGTCTTCACTTCGACATGTTAACAGAATCAATCGACTGGTGTACCTAATAATTATTGGTCGCCAGTCCATTTCCATTTGTCTGTAAGCAATTTCTTGACACAGATATGTGGTAAAAATATTTGTAAGACTTTTTTTTGAGGTGGGCACCTCAACAGTGTGCTCCACCGTGTCCACCGTGTCCTCCGGTAGATCCTCGCAGTGGTGACACCCGGGCGTTTCCTCCCGCCCGATTCGGTATGTACATATTACTACAGATGTACAGTCTCGAACTTTAATTGATGAGCCACTTTCAAACTTTCCGTTTTTGCAGTTTTTTACATTCACGAGATTACACGATTTAACACGAACTTAAACCGCATGCTCGTCAACAAGATGGCTAATTTGCCATCTTGTTGACGAGCATGCGGGCTAAGTGCTAAGGGCGGGTTGTTTCACTTTCACTTAACGCACACGTAAACGACGTTAAAACTGGTGCTAACTATCGTTAAATCAAAAAATTAAGTTGTTTCACAATACTTAAATCACGTTAACGCACGCGAAAAAGTAACGATTACGTTAACAGATGTTTTGAGCACTGGTTAAGGTTACTTTATTTGCGTCAAATAGAACAATCTGAGAAATTTCTTTTGAATTCCTCAAGAGCAGTTCTTCTGATGAGACCAAAAAAGGATAGAGTGCGAAAAAAGGTATATAAGTAGGCCATTTGTTTATAACTTGAGCTATTGACTTGAACAGGAATTTATACTAATTTTTTTTGAAACAACGCTTCTTATTTGCTTAAAAAAAATGTATATAAGTAGTTTATCAGCCATCTCGTTACCATAACACAAGCATTAGGTTGCTTAGCTTGGGACTATATGGCGTTGTGTGAAATGTCCAAGGATATTATATATTATATTATATATTTTTATATTATATTCAACGAACGTTAAACATCTTCCGTAATCGTTACTTTTTCACATACGTATGTTACCAACCGTTTGAAACAACTCGCCCTAAAAATCGGAAATAGTCTTATTCACAAACTGTTCGAAGAATGAACAATAACTTTTCAATGATATATCCATATTAAGTTTATTCAATCTATTTGATACCGACATGCTTGGAATTAGAGCTCATTTAAATACATTTCTGAAAAAACTGTACGAATTTCTATTGCCACTACAACAACAAATAATAAAAATTATACTAAATTTAAAATTAAAGGGGGCGAAAAAAAAAACCATGTTTCTTGTAAGGGAATGAAAGAAAGAAACATGGTTTTTATTTTCCTTTTGTGTTTCGGAACCCTTCGTGTGCGATTCCGACTCGCTCTTGGTCAGTTTTTTGTGGCATTTCTAATAGCAAAAATATAAATCAATTCTTCCAAGATGGCGACAGTTAGGTGTTATTAATTTTATTAATGTTTATATTGATGATTGTCAATATGAACGTCATCTATGCGTTCGGATAAAATATTGAGTTCGTATTTTCGAAATTACCTACCTATCATAATTTTTCCGTAGGTATGCTAACGTCCTCTGAAGCAGCTGGACCGGGAGATCCTCCTGGAAGCCTCGATCGTGCAGGCTTGGTGACATCACCGGACAGGCCTGCCGACGTCAATCACGAGGCAGGGTGGTTCCAGGAGGCCAGGTCCGACATTTGTGACGTGGCAATGCCCTGAGTCCGGCCAGGAAGAGCCCGGCGCCAGGTGTACTGGTGGTCGCGAGAGCTGGCGTCTCTGCGCGAGGCGAGCATTTCTGCGCGGCGCCGGTACGCCAGGCATCGCAGGCGCCGCATCCGTCCACCGGATGCGGATACCATCGAGGCGGAGCTATACGAGGGATACAGAGCTGCGAAGACCGCTCTCCGCAAAGCTGTCCTGCGGGCTAGGGATCTGGCCCGCGAGGAAATGCTGGCGACTCTCGACAGAGATCCGTGGGGGCGCCCTTACCTTATGGTGCGGAACAAGCTCCGCACCTGGGCCCCCCTGCTGACGCAGAGTCTCCGGCCTCAGCTCGTGGAGGACGTGGTGAGCGCTCTGTTCCCTGCGCGAGGGGAACATCCTCCCCCGCCTATGGCTCCGCCGCCTGCGGTGCCGGAAGAGGACCAAGAGGACGACGACGACGACATCCCCGCTGTGACTGGGGTAGACCTGAGAGCGGCGGTGCGAAGGCTCAAGGCCAAGAATACCGCCCCAGGGCCAGATGGCTTGCCTGGCAAAGCCTGGGCCCTGGCCTTGGAGGCTCCGGGGCCTCGACTGGAGGGGCTCTTCAGCACATGCTTGGAGAGAGGCCAGTTCCCGCTTCCTTGGAGGACCGGGAAGCTGGTACTCATCCCGAAGCCTGGGCGCCCTGCGGACTCTCCGTCCGCATTCCGGCCCGTGGTGTTGCTCGACGAGGTGGGCAAGTTCTTCGAGAGAGTCATTGCGGACCGCCTCGCCGGGCAACTAGCGGGAACGGGGCCGGATCATGCGGACAAACAGTTTGGTTTCCGCAAGGGGCGCTCTACGGTGGACGCCGTCATGCGCGTCAGAGCCCTCACGACGGGGGATGCAGTCTCCCAGGGTGGTGTTGTCTTGACGGTGTCTCTCGACATCGCCAACGCCTTCAACACCATGCCCTGGAGCTGCATTGGGGAGGCACTCCGGTATCATCGGGTGCCGACCTACCTTCGTCGTGTGGTCGGGGACTACCTGTCCGACCGGGCAGTAATCTACCCAAGTCACAGCGGTGAGTGAAACCAGTGAGAGATGTCGTGCGGTGTTTTCATGGCCGAGGCAATGCGCCACCGTCGGGATCTTTGCTGACGGTAGGAGGGGTGTCCATCGGTGTCGAGTTGACGCTGAAGTACCTAGGGCTCGTCCTCGACAGCCGGTGGAACTTCGTGGAACATTTCCGACGTTTGGTCCCCAAACTGGAGCGGGCCGGGGCTGCTTTCAGGCGGCTCCTGCCCAACCTGGGGTGACCGAACGCCTCTTGACGTAGGCTATACGCGGGGGTCGTGCGGTCCATGGCCCTGTACGGGGCCCCGGTGTGGGCGCGTTCACTGAGGCAGCGTGCTGCGAACCACTTGAACGCGCCCCAAAAGGTGGTGGCCCTCAGGACGACCCGAGGGTACCGCACGATCTCGCGCGAAGCGGCGGGTCTCCTTGCCGGATTGCCGCCATGAGATCTGGAGGCGGTGGTCCTCGCGCGCCTGCATGATTGGCGCGCGGAGGTACTAAGCCGGGGGGAAACTCCGCTGACGCGGCAAATTGTCGCGCAGCGGACGGACTTCCGGTGCGATCTCATGTCGTCATGGAGATGACGACTATCGCAACCCAGCGCAGGGCACGCCACAATAGTGGCGATAAGTCCCCTCTTTGAGGAGTGGCTTGAGAGGCGCCACGGCGTCCTCACCTTCCACCTGACGCAGGTCCTCACCGGGCATGGATGTTTCGGGAGGTTCCTGCACCGAATCGGGCGGGAGGAAACGCCCGGGTGTCACCACTGCGAGGATCGACCGGAGGACACGGTGGAGCACACTGTGCAGGTGTGCCCCGCTTGTGCGGCGCACCGCCGTGTCCTCGAAACGGCGAACGGCGGCGACCTCTCGCGTCCGTTCCTGGTCCAAGCCATGGTCCGGAGCGAGACGGAATGGGACGCCGTTGCCTCCTTCTGCGAAGCAGTCGTGCTAGCGAAGGAGGTGACGGAGCGGGAGAGGAGACCCTCTCGTCCCGGCCGCCGTGGTAGACGCCGCGGGCGTCGGGGGCACTCGGGGGCCACCACCTGGTGACCTCCGGCCACCGTAGGCGCGGGCCTGTGGACGGTGAGCTATGGGTGGCTCGCCGTCCGGCCGTCTAGTGACGACAGGCCGTGTCGACGGCGCGTTAGTGTTCCACGCGCGCCTCAAAGAGAGTCAGCAACACAGAGGGGCCCGAAAGGGCCGACGCCTGCCGGAGTCGCGGGATTATTCGCAAGAGACACCGTGGCTCCGGGACACAAAGGGCAATGAAGGAACATGGATGGGTTTTAGTCAGTAGAAGTCTGACACTCCCTCCCGCTACACCCAGAGCGGGAAGAGTCATTGGATGATTTCCCATCCCTAAATAAAAAAATAAAAAAAGGTATGCTAACGTTCCTATATAGGGCTATGCTGAAACAATTTTCGCTAGGTAACGGTTGCCAGACTTTTCATTGGTTGACTTGGGGTACTCTGTTCTATGTACGAATGTAATAAAATAAATTGCATTACCCGGCCAAAATACGAACAATGGTAGGTAAGTGGCTCATCAATTAAAGACCGTGACTGTACATGTAGGCGTATTGTCAGGATTCGACATTTTAAAGTAAAAAGAAATCAATTTTATTCGATTCACTCACTTAATTAATTATAACTGTGAACCATTGCGAACTTAATTAGTTATCATAATTATCAACTAAAAGGTTCTAACAAGATATTAGCAACTCTAGGCGCTATGACAACATGTGCAAACTGCAACCGACCGAAGTCTAGAATAGATTGCCCCAATCGTTCCACCCGGCCTCCTTTTACGTCCGAGCCGTCCAAGTCGAGTAGCGGGGGAGGTGGGGATGGCGATATCGCCTGCGCCCGATCGGCCTGGTACACGTGCCGTTTTCAACAGTACGATGACGTAGCGCGGTCACGGCCATTCTGACGTGCGTACGTCCTCGCACGCGCCTCTAGAAGTACCTAGGTATCTGAAATAAGAACCACAACTTTAGTGTTCGTTCATCCTGACATTAAAATCTTATCTTATGGTCTGGTCTAACGACCCTTCAGAATTGTAACTACTGTACCGGTCTAACGACCCTTCAGAGTTGTTATCTTCTGGTCCGGTCTAACGATCCTTCAGAATTATAACTACTGGTCCGGTCTAACGACCCTTCAGCGTTATTATCTCCTGTTCCGGTTATAACTAACCCTTCAGGATTTTCTGTTTTTTTTTTCTTTCTTTTCAATTTTCTCACACAACACAAACTCACCTTCACAAAGACTAATATCTGTTAGTCACACAAACACCTGTTCCGTGCGGAAATCGAACCCGCGACACGGAGTGCAACAGCTAAGCACCCAACCACTGCGCCAACCGTGTCGTGTCATGTCTTTCAATTTGAACTGTTCTTGAACTTGCTCGCCCGGACTAAACTGGAAGTGCCATAACTTTATTTGTCCTAATCATCATTTTTCCGAATGATAACTTACCCGAACTTAATCTATATCTATCTATCTATACTTATAATAAATCTATACTTATAATAAATCTGTAGAGAGGTCAATTCTGTACATGAAATATATTTCCAAAATAACTATCAGGGGATGATTAGGGATCGATACTGATGCCAAAAATGCAATCAGTAAATTTTTTGTCTGTCTGTCTGTCTGTATAACCGTTATAGAAACAAAAACTACTCGACGGATTTTAACGAAACTTGGTATAATTGTTTTTCATACTCCTGAGCTGGTTATAGTATACTTTTCATCACGCTACAATCAATAGAAAAAATGAAAAAAAAAATGAAAATGTAAAAGTTTGGTTGTTTGTTACTCAATCACGCCAGAACGGCTTAACGGATCTTAATGCAATTTAGAACAAAGATAGATTATAGTCTGGAATAGCACATAAGCTACTTTTAATCCCGGGAACATGTTCCCTAGGGATCACGCGGGCGAAGCCGCTGGCAGAAGCTAGTATCACATAATATCACATGCCATAAAATTGAAATCCTTATATATAATATATGTCCTAAGTCCGTTTGTCATAAATATTACAATCAATAATATACAAAGACATAAAACCGTTTTCAGTAAGAGTTAAGTCCTAAATTCAAATTACATAATGTTTATTTATTATAATAATATTCTTAGAACAAAGTATAACAAAGCTTTGCTATGAACTTCTCTCAGGCGTTACGTAGATACGAGAGGGCAATATTTTTTCTTCTACGGACTTGTTTTAGATAGTTAACTTGTCATGTAATTCTGTTTAGTAGCAGGATAAATACGTTTTTGTTTTATAATGTACACGTATCAAAAATAAATTATTGATGATATTATACATGTAAGTACTCAATGAAGCAGTTTATGCATGCAAGCAAGCATGCAACATGCAGCAGGCATGGTTTCTGTCACGGCTCCGGCGCTGCGGGGCTCCGGCGGTCCCACGCGAGTTTATCGTCGCTGACGTCGCTTTAAGTGTTACAACTACCTGCTCCTCAACTCGCGGGCCGCCTCGCCCCTCCGCGCCTTCGCGATTTTAAACTAAACTCTAGCTAGGGGTAGAGCAAACAAGACTGTGTGAAGTAGGATTAATAGCGATTCGTTTCTGACACTAAAACCTAATTTTTAGCAAATATTTTAGGAACGAAAAATTTATTACAAATAAACATTCGGACTATAACACATTATTTAACACAATACTAAGGACATATGACTTTAGGTCATGTAAAATTAGGAGATTCAATTATTATAGTACCTACTCGATATTATGACAGAATAAAGATAATAATAATTTTTTTTTTTTCGAGATTTTGAACATTATGGTTACTGAAGTTTATAGCAAACGATAATGATTTTTGGACAAACAATTTTAGGAGAAGAAAGGGAGTACCAACAAACACACCAAAACAAGAATTAGCGAAATCGGCCCAGCCGTTCACACGTGATGCGATGTCCAAAGGAATTAGGGATTCATTTTTAGATATATAGATTTCTAGCTGTCCCCACGGTTTCACTCCCATGAACTGGCTACCTACCCTGCAACTTTCTTATTTTTTCTTTCATGAGAACCTTCTCCTGGCAGTAACAAACACAACAAAAAAGAATTAGCGAAATCGGTCCAGCCGTTCACGCGTGATGCGATGAGCAAGGGAAATAGGGATTCATTTTTATAGATATAGGTATATAGATACAGTGTGAATCTTTATAATGTGCACATACGAAAATAAGGGAAACCATGCCTAATTTTAACGACGGAAAACGTATCTCTGACAGTGCCTCTGTTCTCCAATCCCTATAAAAGAAGAACTACACTACCTCGAAACTCATACAAGAATGCCACAATGCCTGACAATGCACTAGAACACGTCATGGTGACCAACCGCAACACCGTGACGCTGCAGTGGATAAAAGGGTACAACGAATCACTAGGAAATGTCGCGGCCGATGAACTGGTCAGGAGGGGATCCGATGCTGTGGCCGAACCCATAGTACCACTCCCCTTCGTCCAGTTCCGCATATGGCTGCGTGAACACCCCCACAAATAAGCGGAACGCTGGTGGACCTTGGCACCAAGCTGCAGGCAATCCAAGAAATCTATGCCAAACCTGGACAGTTGCCTGACCAGGCGCCTTCTGCGACTGGATAGGGACAGCCTGCGAATGGTGACGGGGACCATCACCGGGCACTGTTCATTGAACAAACACTTGTACACGATAGGTATTACGGATAGTCCTCTATGCAGAGCATGCATGGAGGGGGAGGAAACGGTACCGCACGTACACGTTGAGTCACCCGCGAGGGGGCCGAGTCACCCGCGTCCGTAGGAGAATACCCTTCAGCGAATCCCTACACGTGGTCCCCGGGCGGTGCTAAACAGGTGACACTAACCGCCTCCGTGGTCTAGTGGTTATACCACCTGATACAGACCCAGAGGTCCCGGGTTCGATTCCCAGCGGGGGCAAAATTTTTGCTCGGTTTGGTTGGTGGTAGGACTTGTTCTAAGTCCGCCTGGCAAGCTACCACCATCATGTCTAAGTCTGTCGCCATAACAACTATGTTTAACAGCATTGTTGTGTTCCGGTAGTTAGAGGTATGATAGCCAGTTCCTCTATGTAAGAGGATTCCGGGTGAAACTCGCTTCCATCTTCGGCCTAGTCATCACTTTCCATCAGGTGAGATTTGGGCCAAGAGTTTCCCCGTTTCGAATAAAAAAAAAAAAAAAAAAAAAAAAAAAGAGTGCGAGAGCGTCGCCGAAATATGGAAGCAAAGAATAGGGTCACCGAATTTGCTCGCAGATGTCCTGAAAACGCCGGAAAAACTGATCTGTTTCTGGAAAGAGGTTGAGTGGTTGGAGTGACGGCCGCTATGGCTCACGCACAATGGTCCAACATTAGGACTAAGTGCGGAAACCAAACCCCCTAATAGAATAGAATAGAATCTTCCGCTGTCCATCCGTCCGTCCGTCCGTCTGTCTGTCAGCACGCTGTATCTCAAGAACAACGTAGGTACGTAATTAACAGTTGAAATTTTCAGATTGTGTATTTCCATTGCCGCTATAACAACAAATAATAAAAATTAGGGTTTATGGTACGGAACCCTTTGTGTGCGAGTCCGATTTGCAAATGGTCGGTTTTTTTTTTTTTTTGATTAATGGGTAATGCAAGAAATTCAATTCGCAAAAACGAAATTTTGTAAATTAATGATTATATTACCACTACCGATTAAAATTAATAATCAAAATAATTTGATTAATGTATTTCCTTGAAGATTTCTCTCTCTCTGGAGTCGGTCCCTCATGTCTGAGGATCGTGGTCAGCATCAGGGTTGCATCTGGAGTGGCTGATATGCCTCCACCGGTGTCTGTCCAGCGCGTCTCTTACAATTGAGTAGAATTTAGAGGTCGATGACTTCTTAACTTGATCGGTCCATCTTGTTGGTGAACGACCGCGCGATCTTTTGCCTTCGGTGTTCCCAACCACGATCAGTTTCTCAAGGTTTTCGTCGCCTCTGCGCATTGTGTGGCCGAAATAGGAGAGAATGCGTTGTTGGCACGTGGTGCACAACCGAGTTTTTATTCGGAGCTGGTTCAGGATCGATGCATTGGTGCGTTTCCCAGTCCATGGTATTCGTAGCATACATCTCCAGCACCACATCTCAAATGCATCAATCCTTTGCCTTTCTCGGGCCAGATTGTCAACATTTTCTCCCAAGTTTCAAGGGTCTTTCGAATAATATACTCTCCATATATGTTAAAAAGTGCAGGGGACAAAATGCAACCTTGTCTCACCCCTTTTTTTGTTTGCAACATATTGGAGAATTCCGTGCCTATCTTGATGAAGGAACGGTTCCCAGTGTAAAGTCTCTAAATCAAAGCAACGAGCTGTTCAGGAACTAACGTTCCACAGTTTGTCCCAGTGCACGCAGTCAAAGGCTTTTGTGTAGTCTATGAAGCATAGGACCACGGGGCTGTTGAATTCTCTGCTCTTTTCGATGATTTGGCGAACGTTTAGTATTTGCTCCCGCGTTCCTCGACTGCCCTTAACGAAGCCTGCCTGCTCTTCGGGTATCTGTCGGCTTAGGAAGTAGTGGACGTCTATTAATTACATGGAGGAGGATCTTACTGGCATGAGATATTAATGCTATAGTCCGGTAATTGTCACAGTCTTTTGACGAGCCTTTCTTATGTAGATGACCTTGACGATTTAAAATTATAATATTTGTTTTTTTTTATTTACTGAAATTAAAAAAAAATGTTAGTCGTTTTTTTTTTTATTATAAATATTTTTAATTTTTTTCTGCATTGTTCAAAAAATAAACTATTATCAATCAAAGAATTAAAAAAAACCATTACATCTATTACTTAAACCTGACTTGACAGAACTTGTAAAGCTTTTCAATTCCGTCACCCACACTGGCATAACACCGGAGGCATGGCACAGGAGCGTCGTGGTATTTGTGGTATTATTCTTCACGAAGGGTGATAACAAGCTCCTCAAGAACTACCGCCCCATATCACTCCTAGCTATTTTCGAGGGTTATCTCGAATCGTCTCGCCCAAAAGTTCGATGACTTCCAACCGCCGTGCCGCCGGAGCAGACCGTGTTTTAAAAAGGCTACAGCACTGTAGACCACATACACACCCTCAGGCAAATAATACAAAAGATTGAGGAAAATAATCAGCTTCTGTGCCTAGCGTTTGTGGACTGAGAAAAGCCTTCGATACCGTCAAGCCTGGGCTGTCCTGGAGTCCATGCAGAGATGTCTCATCGACTGCCGCTACGCAGAGGTGATGAGATGTATGTATAATATAAGGCCGCAAAAATTTCGTCCAGGTACTAGAACAGAGTACAAAACCAATCCAACTGCGTCGAAGTGTAAGACAGGGAGACGTCATCTCCCCGAAACTGTTTACAAACGCGTTGGAGGACGTTTTCAAGTCGCTCGATTGGAAATGACGGGGTATAAATATCAACGGTCAGTAGGTACATCTCGCACCTCCGATATGCGGATGACATTTTCATCATGGCGGAATCTCTGCAGGAGCTGGAGGTGATGCTGAACAACTTGAGCGATTCCTCAAGGCGGTACAAGGCCAATGTACAAGTGATGTATAATGGGCAAGCTCGAGACCTGGGTCGAGAGTCGTTAATGGCGTTACCCCAGGGCTGGACTGGGACCCGAAATTGGCCCGGGCATTTTAGAGGCCCTCCTCTCTCAAGAGTGAGGAAAAAAACTTAGTACCGGAAACGCCACGCTCAGGGCCTGTGTCGAATTTTACTAAAGGACCACGAAACCTTATTTAAACCTTCGTAAAATTGAAACAAAAATTTCGAATGAAAGCTACTTTAACAACTCAAATGTTTTTGAGCAACCATAAACATACAAAAGTATAGGGCGAAGCTGATTAGGTTCGTCTTGCTGAGAAAATACCGAAAATAACATGAAAATAATCAGGTACGAGCCCTTTTTTTTTCAGGGGTCGGAAATCATCCAATGACTTCTCCCGCTCTTAGTGTCAGACTTTTACTGACTAAAACCCTTTTTTTTATTTTTATTTGAGATGGGTTTGCCCTTGACCTTAGACTTGGTCAGAAATGACAGAGACAAAGTCTACGATGGAGCGAGCTTACCCAGAAGGAGCCTGTTTACTCTAACTTTAAAGAGTTGTAAGGGTTGTAAGCGTTCGGAAACACAGACGTAGGCAGAGAATTCCACTCCTTTGCTGTCCGCATTATAAAAGACGTTTGGAATCGCTTAGTGCGAATGTTCCTTCATTGCCCTTTGTGTTCCGGAGCCGCGGTATCTCTTTTGATGAGTCCCGTAACTCCGGCAGGCGTCGGCCCTTTCAGGCCCCTCTTTATGCTGACTCTCTTTGAGGCGCGCTTGGAACACGAACGCGCCGTCGACACGGCCTGTCGTCATAAAATTCAAAAGTCATTTATTCAAATTAGGCTGAGAGCCAGCACTTTTTAAACGTCAAGTTCTACAAAAGACAGTCCCCCAAAACGACCACCCGTCACCACCGGGCCTCCGGCCCCTCGGGCATTTGCCCGAATTGCCCGATGGCCAGTCCGGGCCTGCGTTACCCTCGATTTTTTGCAAGAATACATTTTTCTACACCAAATTATACAACGAGCACAATTTTTAGAAGGAGGTGACCAGAAGAATACGCTTGGGCTGGGCAGCAATCGGTAAGCTGCGTGATATCTTTGAATCATCGATCCCACGGTCCGATGACCAGGGTCTATAACCAGTGCGTCCTATCCAACCTGTCTGATATGACTTACGGAGCCGAAACGTGGACTCTCACCATAGGCTTGGTCTACAAATTCAAGGTTGCTCAGTATGCAATGGAGAGAGCAATGCTCGGGGTTCCTCTGGAGAATAGAATTCGCGCTAAAGTCACCGACATTGCGCGTATAATCAGCATGCTGAAGTGGGCCAGCCATGTCTGTAGACGGACAGACGGCAGATGGAGCAGACATGTGTTAGAGTGGAGACCACGTATGGGCAAACGCCCTGCGGTACGATGGATCGATCATTTAAAGAAAGTGGCTGGCAGCGGATGGATGCGGACTGCTCAAGAACGGGATGGTTGGCGCGCTTTGGAGGAGGCCTACGTTCAGCAGTGGACGGCAATTGGCTGATATGATGATCTATTCATTTTATTTTAATAGAAAAATCTTATTATTTTATCAAATAAACTTGCAACTGCGCATGAAATAAGATATCAAAACTATTAGTAAAGTTTTAGTGTCGGGGCATTTTCTATAGTACCCAGGGGCAGCACTATGTTCAAATCCGGCCCTGGGTACAGTTTCTGACTTTCGTATGTGCACATTATAAAGACTCACACTGTAGATAGATTCTGAAGTTAGAAAAAATACGACTGTCTTCAAGTTTTGAAAGATCTGATTAAAAGCCTAGAGTCTAAATGAAACAACTTCCACAACCGTTTTAAAAAATATTTATGTCCAATCATCGCTGTCTGTGCTGCTAGGAAAAAAAAAAATGTCTGTGCTGCTTACTGACAATTTCTTATTCGATCTCGATTTATGGTGCGCGGTGCGGTGCGGTGTGATGTAGTGTGTGGTGCCGAGAATTTTAAAGATTTTTTTACAAACTCTGTAAAAATACTTTCAGTGAATGAATTATTTTTAATTGTAAATAACTGCTTATAAGTAATCTTTACACTATATGTATATCGATCAAGTGTCACTTTTATTGTAAAATTTATGGCAGTTACAAGTAGGTAACTAATAATCACAAATTGTGACAATGTCTTACAATTCCACGCTTGATAGCTTCTGTGGATCTCAATTTTGGGTAAGTAGGTCTTTGGCCATACTTTTGTAAAAATAACTTTTTCTTTGGTTAAGTCAATGCTTTGGGATAAGCAAAACCAACTAGCATCTTACATAAAACTACTTCAAATGTGAAATATTGAGTTTCTAACAAATTAACGAGTTTTGCAGCGTCCAAGTATATATATATGATTTTGAAAGGTTAATTATCTTAACAAACAAGTAAGTACCCGAATTGGTTAAATGAAGAAAACAGTCAGTTTCATTTACTGCCACTACTTTTTACCACTTTTTTTTTTACTACCTACCTCTATATTACTTTCACAAGCAAAAAAAAAATAATTTTAAATAGACATGTATTTTCTGTTCACAAAGAAGTCCAATTTTCAAAGAAGAGAGAAAAAGATCTGTCTTACAATGAGAAATAAGTATGGACAACATTTCAGTACTGGTTTCATATCAGTGGCTTGTTATAGTTGCTAAGAACTACCTATTCCTAGTGTATTATAATGTAATACTTTGGGCAGTGGGTCATCTATGGATTAATTAATTTCTGAGTAGAATGTCATCTGAGCACTGACCCAAATTGAGTTCAGTGGTTGTCATAGTATTTTATCTGTATATTCAAAGCAGTCAAAAGACTACTATTACCTACCAGATTAGAATAAGCTTAAAATATGTAATTAAAAAATCACTAAACTATTGTGCTTTCCAATTTCAAACTACCTACTGTTACTAATAATAATTATATCATATTTAACTGACATTTTACTTTTGTAAAATTACATATTTCCTTGTATTTTTGAAGTTGTCATCTAATTATATATGTTTTACCTGATTAATTACACACATAGTATTTTAGGAAGGTACTTTTATGTGTGCTTATAAACGTATCATGCTACCTTCGTCTTAGTTTTTTTTAAATATTATTGAAGTCCAACAAAATTCATTAAAACATTGTGAGTACCACATGACCGTGACCCAAGCCATTTTCTATAATAACATCATGTTTATGAATAAAACCTGTTTTTGTGAAGAGTAAAATAGCTGTTTCAACAGTGTGCCTTATCATTTTGTTGGTGTCAAATAAATATTATGCTAACTTGCAATGGTAATATAGCTTGAGTACTTGAATAATAAATTATTGAAATCACCATAAAGCTATTGAACTTTTATAACCTGATGCTAAAAATCTGACAGAACTTAGGTTGCTTTGTAGCTTACTGAAAAAAAAAAAGTGCTAGAAAACCATGTTTTTTCTTTACATTATTGCATCATATAACTGAACTTAAAACCCAAGTTAAAAATGCTTAGTCATGCAATTGACATGGAGACATGAATATGTGATATAAAAGTACCCTTCAAATTATGGTTATTATTATTAATGCCGTTCAAACTCAAAGGAATTATAGTTTCCTACAAGCGAGCCCAAAGGCTCGGCCACTTCTATGAATTAAAAATGAATGTTGTTCAATGTTTGTTTAACCTATAATATCACTTTGGTTGTCATAACAACATAAATGAGGACAACTAATATAATAGTGACAAAGTACCTATTTATTTATCAGCACTGCACAGTGTTCCATGGGGTACCAAAAAGTCTGTGCTGTTTATGATATTAATCAATCAAGGGATGCATTTAAAATGCAAATGTAAAACATCCATGTGTCTATATCAAATACTTCTTTTTAATAAAAAATAATGAACTTTAGGTGACCTTGACCAGGTGATCATGAAAATAATGACTTCTGAAAACATAATTTTCCAAGATATTAATATAGTCTAATACAGAATCTTTGAGCACATATTTTCCAGTATTTATTTTCATAAAATCACCTCCAGATATCTAGTTATTATTGACAAGTGGGTGTTTTGCTCATGCATTTTAAATGGATCCATTGATTGATTAATTCCATAAACAACAGAGGGACAAGTTTGATCCTGTGGAACACTGTGCACCATACATAGGCCTCCATACAGACCAGTCCTGTGCTTCGCGCATAGAGCCTTGATGAACACATACTAGAATAGAGACTTTTTGCCACACCAACACTCTCATTTTGTCCTTTATGCATGTTAACACATACCTTGGTCAGTGGGTCGTCTTAAGGGTGGCTTATTAAAATTAATCTAAAAAGACTTATACTACAGATCAGAAACTGTGGTTTCTGTTTATAATATTAAGCTCCAAAGTTGTTAAGGTTAATTTTTGTATTTTATATTGCCACTAGCTTCTGCCAGTGGCTTCGCACGCGTGATACCTAGAGTACACACTCCAGGTATAAAAGTAGCCTAAGTGTTATTCCAGACTATTATGTCCTCTGTGCCAAATTTCATTAAGATCCTATAAGGCATTCTGACACCCGGAGTCGCGGGACTATTTGAAAGAGGTACCGTGGCTCCGGAACACAAAGGGCAATGAATGAACATGGATGGGTTTTAGTCAGTAAAAGTCTGACAGTCCCTCTCGCTCCGCCCAGAGCAGGAGGAGTCACTGGATGATTTCACATCCATAAAATAAAGGCATTCTGACATGAAAGAGTAACAAACACCCATCCTCACAGACTTTCGCATTTATAATATTAGTAGGAAGTAGGATAGCTAGGATATTACCTATTCAAATAAAATTACCTAAAGAACATTTTGAATAATTCCTGGAATATTCGAAATGCCTGTGTAAAAATCAGAAATAAAATAGTAAAAGAAAATTTGTTTCAACACCTGGTCAGTTCCTGTTAGAATCTCTTAGGTAGTACCTATCCGTAATTGTTATACATGCTCTAAGTTCATTAAGGTGCTGAAAAGTAAACATATGATTTGAGCTGTAGACGAAATATGTACTTTTAAAAAAATACTGATAGCTGTTATAATATACTTTTAGTATTACACAACATTATGTAAATTAATTATTATTATCACTGTCTTTGTGAGTCATTAATTTATTTTGGTTCTTCGACTCGTCATGTGACCTTGCCTCACGAATTACCGTGATAAAGCTCCTGACTCTGTTCGAGCTCGAAAACTGTCGTACAATCCCGTAAGAAATACAAAACAAATTAATGATTTAAATAATTTGACGCAAACACGACTCACATCAAGCTAGTTTTGAGAAAATTGCTGTTAAAGTTTCTTGGGAACAATCTTCCTTTTCCGCTTATTTTAAGACAAATATATGGTAATGTGAAATATATTTTTTGTTGCATTGCATAGATTAATATAAAAAACAAATGTTTGATTGTAAATTCACAATAAAATAGCTAAATTAAAGCATAAAAATGGTTGCTGCTTAAATTATTGAGGGTTCTGTTTAATTTAGCTGTCCCCCGCGGCTTTGCTCCCGTAAACTGGCAACTTTCTTATTTTTTTCTTTTATATGAACCTTCTCCTGACAATAACAAATACAATAAAAAAGAAGAAATTAAATCGGTCCAACCTTTCACGCGTGATGCCGTGACCAAAGGAAATAGGGATTTTTTTTATACATTATAAGAAGATTAATGGAATGTCCCTTAACACATAGCACATGCAAAGTTTTGATCTGCTCCCATAAAATAGTTATTTAAGATACAAGAGCGGTAAGTTTGTCTTTACAAACGAATAGACAAATGTAAGCCCGAGACGAAGTCGAGGGTTTACCATAGTCACGAGTTTGTAAATTCTACTTTAATATTTTACTTTGTAGTGTTTTTTTTTGGAAGTCGGTGGTATTTTTTAATTCTTTATATACTTATCCAGTATCATTCTCACTATTTAGACGAATCTAACGACACCTTTCAAGCTCAATCTATCAAGCCACAGGGTTAGGCTACAGAGTGTGCCAAAGAAATATGTATCATACATAAATGCACTCGAAAAAAACATAAGTGTAGGTAACAGTCGGGTAATTATAACTACATCTACTGTCTCATTTTTTCTTCAATAAATATTAAAGTGCGACAAACCTTCTGAACAAAAATTTCTTCGCAAAAAACGCTTCCGGAATGGACGCAGACGGAAGCGTTTTTTGCTGACGGATGCAGACGGATTGAAGTCATATAATTTTATTGTTTATGGAAATTTAAAAAAAAACCGTACAGAATATGCACAGCGCGGCGCCATACATCGGAGCGTGCGGTAAAGTAGGTACTTAGGTGAGAGTACCTACCTACTTTACCGCACGCCCCATTGTATGGTCCGTAATTTTGAACTTTCGAACAATGTATACAGGCTTCGTAAATACATTTTTTGAGCAAATGTGTCGAAAAAATTACATTAGTACTTACTGACTATTACAATAAACACTATTATGTTGCTTATTTTTTTTTTTTAAGCTTTGTGCAAGTTCTGCTTAAAATTAGAAATACCATAAATTAACTTTATCATATCGAGATGTAGCGACATCGAATATCACTAATAACGAATTCTAACAAATAAGACGCGCGATGAGCGTCTATTTGCACTTGAGTCTCATGGCTCAAGTGGTAAAATGCTGGAAAAAATACTGCGCGAAGTTATGACTTGAGAGATCTTACGAACTCGTATAATATTACGTTAGTGACAGAAGAATCTGATATCCTACCATCAGAAATTGGGCATGCCATCCAAGCACAAGTCTTACTTCGTTACAAGAAATCATGCTATTACAGCCAAAATTTCGGCGCCCTCTAACTTCTAAAATAAGAGAATGATAAATCTAAAATAAATACCTATATGATGTATATTACCATGTAAACTTCCAGCGAAAATTGGTTTGAACGAGATCTAGTACTTAAGTAGTTTATTTTTAATACGTCTTAAATCGTAAATCGCAAGTTTTGCTTATAATATAATACACAAGTTTGTACGGAACCCTCGGTGCGCGAGTCCGACTCGCACTTGGCCGGTTTTTGTTTATAACGTGGAATTTATTACTGCAAAAGCATAATGGTGCTAATCTCTACAGGTAAACAAAAGATATGCTCGTATCAACAAAGCTTTATTTTTAGTGTTTGACTAGTCACACAGTAACCTAACCAACCATTTAATGTGAGTAGATACGTTATGTATGTCGAGTCATCGTGAGACAAACAACTGGCGTGGGTCTTCCTATAATAGCCCCCCCCCCCAGTTTTTACAGTTATCTGATAACATTACTGCCGCTGCTTATTGCTGTTTTCTGTTATTACTCTGATAATATGAACATGACCAATTTTATTAATCAATGCATATCAAATGTTTTCATATTTGTTTTTGGTATTTAGTTCTCACGGAAGCACACGGGTCTATCAAATATTTTCCTGCTTGTCGAATATTGATGATGACGGCCAAGGCGACAGCTCCGACTCCGCTGTAGTTATTGTTTGTGAGCTCGCATGTGGCTTATGTAACCAATCCCATCTCACTATATCAGCAATAATGTAAAGAAATAAGTCCTTATGAAATGAGATGGAGGGCGCTATTTCAATTCAAGATCTTATCAAATGTTGCGTGGGCATCGTACCATCTTTGTATCTGTTTAGCGTGACGGTATTGTCAGTCGCGTTATCCGGTGATGTCTGAAATTGTTGTGGTTTACGCTGTTTTCATTTAACGTGGATTATTCCTGGAAGAACAAAACCTGTCGGTAACGTGTAGGCGGATTGTATTGTGACTCTTTATAGGTGCCTACGATTAGGTCGAAAAATTATAACCGCGATAAAATAATGCGTAGGCGTAAAATAAATTGGAAATTATCGACCAAGCTCAGAAGAGTTCATAGTCGGTTTTGGCTTTATGATTTGCCCTATTCCGTGGTTTGACTTATATGTGCCTAAGGCCTGTTCAGACCTACGCGGCTAAAAACCGGCCACATGCGAACCGGAAGCATTAGGCGGTAAGGGGTACGTACCATCAAATCTATTTCATTTTTGTTTACTTTCGTAAGTTTGATTGCTGAGAGAGGGGCGTAGTAGTCTGTGTTAAAATTAACGAACTACCTATTAATAAGTTAAAACAATATAACGTACTTACATAAAGCCCTGTGCCCAGGCCCAGATACATAAAAAACGGTCTAACCTGATAGACACGGTCAAAGTTCAGATATTGTAACTTCTGTAATTAGGTACCTATACTTATTCTTGAGTAGCTGATGCCCACGGCTTCGCCCGCTTGACAATTTATATACAAAAAACCTTCCTAGAGAACCACTCTATCGATTGGTGAAAACAGCATGCAAACCGGTGCAGTAATTTTTGAGTTTTTCGCGAACAGACAGACAGACGCGGAGGTGGACTTTGTTTTATAATGAAAATATAAATAAAATGGTATTGAGTTACATATGCAGACTTATTCTTCAGATCTGATCATAAGTCTTGAGGTGATAAGTACAATCTATTATGATGAAAAAAAAAATATCGCAAAATATTTTAGAATAGGACATAGTACAAATTATTGTTTATTTCTTTTCATTAAAGTTTGTATTTAGCACTAGCTGTCCCCCGCGGCTTCGCTCCCGTCAACTGGCTACCCTACCTACCCATTTTTGCTTTTAAACTCTCTGTTTTCTGGCGAACTAAACAAAAAAAGAATTACTTACCGAAATCGGCCCAGCCGTTCTCGAGTTTTAGCGAGACTAACGAACAGCAATTCATTTTAATTTATAATTAATATTTTATGATTAATATTACAAAAAAAAAAATGTATATAAGTAGTTTATCAGCCATCTCGTTACCATAACACAAGCATTAGGTTGCTTAGCTTGGGACTATATGGCGTTGTGTGAAAATATGTCCAAAGATATTATTATATTATTATTTATTTATTATATTTTATGGGCCTTACAATCAAACAAATCTTCTGCAATTATTTATAAAAAGAAATTATATTGTGTTATACACAGATCAATTTAATGTTATTATTGTATTTTGTTAAAAGTATTTTGCTTCTGTCTGTTTTGTGCAAGTCCCAAATTTTAAACATTTTGTTTTCTTTCTTTATACTGCTGTTAACATATGAATAACGAATCGTGGCAATATTTGGCGTGCACCGATGGCTGAGCATGTATGTCTCTGTCGCTGGGGTCACTCTTTCATGTCTGATGGTTGTAGTCAGCATCAGGGATACGCCTGGAGCGGATGGCCTACCTCCACGGGTTATTGTGCAGCGCGTCTCTTACGACCGTGTAGAATTTGGAGGAATACAACTCTTTCACTTGATCGGTCCATCTTGTTGGTGAATGACCGGGCGATCTTGAGCCTTCGGTGTTCGCAACCACAATTATTTTTTACAAATTATCGCCGCTTCTGCGAACTGTGGCCGATTTTAGTAAAAATGCGTTGTTGGCATTTATAATAATATAATAAAACAAACACAATACAAATATAACATAATATTTGCCCCCATTTTAAGCAGTACATTCTACAGTTTGTCTCATCGTTGACCACGGCATTGTTGAATTGTGTTGTTGAAAAACCTTCAGTATTTGATCCCACTTTCCTCTACCCTTGACCCAATCTACCTGCTCTTCGGTTATCTGTCGGCTTAGAAAGTAGCTAAGGCGGCTATTGATAACATGGTGAAGGATCTTACTTGCAAGAGACATTAACGCCATAGTCCTGTAATTTCCACAGTATAAAGCTATACACATCATTCACCACAATAACACCGATTAAGGCCAGACTTTTGGCCATCTGTAGGTATTCCAGATGGTATTAAAGATGTCGGTGATAGCCTTTGTTACCTCACTTTCACACTTAGGTTTTTTAGTATTTTGGCTGTAATAGCATGATTTCTTGTAACGAAGTAAGACTTGTGCTTGGATGGCATGCCCAATTTCTGATGGTAGGATATCAGATTCTTCTGTCACTAACGTAATATTATACGAGTTCGTAAGATCTCTCAAGTCATAACTTCGCGCAGTATTTTTTCCAGCATTTTACCTCTTGAGCCATGAGACTCAAGTGCAAATAGACGCTCATCGCGCGTCTTATTTGTTAGAATTCGTTATTAGTGATATTCGATGTCGCTACATCTCGATATGATAAAGTTAATTTATGGTATTTCTAATTTTAAGCAGAACTTGCACAAAGCTTAAAAAAAAAAATAAGCAACATAATAGTGTTTATTGTAATAGTCAGTAAGTACTAATGTAATTTTTTCGACACATTTGCTCAAAAAATGTATTTACGAAGCCTGTATACATTGTTCGAAAGTTCAAAATTACGGACCATACAATGGGGCGTGCGGTAAAGTAGGTAGGTACTCTCACCTAAGTACCTACTTTACCGCACGCTCCGATGTATGGCGCCGCGCTGTGCATATTCTGTACGGTTTTTTTTTTAATTTCCATAAACAATAAAATTATATGACTTCAATCCGTCTGCATCCGTCAGCAAAAAACGCTTCCGTCTGCGTCCATTCCGGAAGCGTTTTTTGCGAAGAAATTTTTGTTCAGAAGGTTTGTCGCACTTTAATATTTATTGAAGAAAAAATGAGACAGTAGATGTAGTTATAATTACCCGACTGTTACCTACACTTATGTTTTTTTCGAGTGCATTTATGTATGATACATATTTCTTTGGCACACTCTGTAGCCTAACCCTGTGGCTTGATAGATTGAGCTTGAAAGGTGTCGTTAGATTCGTCTAAATAGTGAGAATGATACTGGATAAGTATATAAAGAATTAAAAAATACCACCGACTTCCAAAAAAAAACACTACAAAGTAAAATATTAAAGTAGAATTTACAAACTCGTGACTATGGTAAACCCTCGACTTCGTCTCGGGCTTACATTTGTCTATTCGTTTGTAAAGACAAACTTACCGCTCTTGTATCTTAAATAACTATTTTATGGGAGCAGATCAAAACTTTGCATGTGCTATGTGTTAAGGGACATTCCATTAATCTTCTTATAATGTATAAAAAAAATCCCTATTTCCTTTGGTCACGGCATCACGCGTGAAAGGTTGGACCGATTTAATTTCTTCTTTTTTATTGTATTTGTTATTGTCAGGAGAAGGTTCATATAAAAGAAAAAAATAAGAAAGTTGCCAGTTTACGGGAGCAAAGCCGCGGGGGACAGCTAAATTAAACAGAACCCTCAATAATTTAAGCAGCAACCATTTTTATGCTTTAATTTAGCTATTTTATTGTGAATTTACAATCAAACATTTGTTTTTTATATTAATCTATGCAATGCAACAAAAAATATATTTCACATTACCATATATTTGTCTTAAAATAAGCGGAAAAGGAAGATTGTTCCCAAGAAACTTTAACAGCAATTTTCTCAAAACTAGCTTGATGTGAGTCGTGTTTGCGTCAAATTATTTAAATCATTAATTTGTTTTGTATTTCTTACGGGATTGTACGACAGTTTTCGAGCTCGAACAGAGTCAGGAGCTTTATCACGGTAATTCGTGAGGCAAGGTCACATGACGAGTCGAAGAACCAAAATAAATTAATGACTCACAAAGACAGTGATAATAATAATTAATTTACATAATGTTGTGTAATACTAAAAGTATGTAGCCCTGGCATGAAAAGTGTCAATTGATTGGAGACTGAACACGCTAGGTAAGATATCAAGTTATCAACATTTAACGTTTCGGCCCGAGGTAAAGTGCCCAACTCAAGCCCAATGGATAGTCTGAAGGTGTATAATAGGGATAAAAATGTGCAAGTAGTTGATGTACCGACAAAGAGGTGTCTTTGGCATGATTGACCTGATAATTTGTAGGTGTGGATTTTTTTATAATTCTCGAACATTTTGCTAATTATACCTAGGTACCTACCACTACTTTCGATCTACAATCGTCTATCATAACAGACATCTAAATCGGATTTAATACATGTGTTGGTTCGATATGACTGGTATCAGACAATCGGAAAGTAAATCGGAAACACGAGACCGGCCTAACGGGAACAAAGTAACGGAATATTATACCAATTCCAACGGCCTTGGTATCTGCATGTCATGCTATTTGATTACGATGCAATAACAAAAGAATTCATGATGTCCTGTTATCTGCAGCCGCTACAAAAAATGCTGCAATTCCTCACGTGCAATTTCATATTAACACTAAAATTAGGTTTTTGCTATTCACATCTAGCAGTCTTTTCAAAATTATTTTTATATACCCAGTGGAAAATGGCGAAAGAATATGAAACAATAAAAACAAACAACCGGTATTTGTAATTAGCCCTGGATCGAAAAAGCTGGAAATCATAGGAAAAAGCCATTGCCCAACAGTAGCATAATGCAGGCTAACAGTTATCAGAGAACTTCGCTCCTTATTGAAAACCATTAAACAAGGAGCGAAGTTCTTCCTTTTAAATGAGATTTTGTAATCTTAGTCATAGCTAACCATGTGTTTTATTTTCTTTTCTAGAATAGCAGTCTCTCATGGTACACCGACAGCCCGGAGCTAACGCCATGTTTTCAAAAGACAGTGCTGGTGTGGGTACCCTGTTTGTACCTATGGGCCGGGGCGTTCCTTGAAACCTACTACATACTGAACAGCAAAGAAAGAAATATACCATGGAACTTTTTAAACATCAGCAAATTGTTCGTAACTTGCCTTCTGATAGTGTTAAAGTTTGTGGATCTCGGCGTCACTGTCCACACCTCATCGCAAGGAGAGAAGGAGGTGTTCAGTGCCGATTATTATAGTCCAATAGTAAAAATTTTAACATTTGTGAGTATGAATTCCATTTATTATTCTAATAACTAACCTAATAAGTTAAGAGTGTGATCTAAATTATTATTTTTATTAATTGATAGAATTTTAGTAATTGCATTATAGTCCAAGAGCCCGTGACGATTTTCAGGTTTTATAAGATAACGAAGGTCTGCTTCGTTATTTTATAAAATCTGAAAGTTTATCTGAGTATGTCCTACAGGTAAAAACGTTCCCCGACTATGAAGTTTGAATCACGGTAACTTTGAAAGGTAACAGGTAGCAAAGGTGTATAAAATTGCACCCCAAATTCATTAAATGTAAAGGTCAGTTTTTATATATTTTATTTGGAATATTATTAGACATCACGCCGTCGATCCCCCTGCCAGACAACCTTAAATTATAATGTATTATAATAAAATTATACTTACGTTACGTAACGTTTTTGAAGAATTATCAAGAGATGTTTTCTCAGTAAGTACTTTGTGACAATAACAATTTTGATAGTAAGCAATGCAACGAAAAAAATGTTTTATTGTATCATAGCCATTCTACACAGAGAAACAAACATTATTTCCAATATGTATTATTAGATTCAAAGAAATAAGTATATTTTCTTAATTTCATCGTTGTCGTCGATATCTTCATGATCTTCGTCTACGATTGAGAACCACAGGTACGCGTTTTTTCCATACATTCCATTCTCGCGAGCCTTTTGTTCGCTCGGTGTCAACCGATCCGGCCATCACTGCTGTTATGATTTGTCTGACAAGGTGAAAGAACTATCGAAACTGATCACTCAGAAAACATCTTTTTTCCTCAAGTAACATACAAAATTCAGCTTGTATACTAAAACGTAAGTATAATAATAATTCATTATAATTTAGGGATGCCCGACGGGGGTTGTAACTGTACCAAGTGTCTGACAATGGACGACGCAGTTTCTAATATTATTCCAAACTAGCTGACCCGCGCAACTTCGTCTGCGTCACATTTTCCATTAATGCTCGGCTCCTTTTATTCTTACCGTGATGATATATAGCCTTCCTCGATAAATGCGCTATCTAATACCGAAAGATTTTTTCAAATCGGACCAGTAGTTCCTGAGATTACCCCCTACATACAAACACAAACTTACAAACATACAAACTTACAAACAAATGTTACCTCTTTATAATATTAGTACAGAAGTACAGATAAAATACGATTATGGTGCAATTTTATACAGCTTTGCTACCTGTTACCTTTCAAAGCCACCATGATCCAAACTTCATAGTAGGGGATCGTTTTTACCTGTATTAGCGACACACCCAGATAAACTTCTAACTTCTCTATAAGTACTAATATTATAAAGAGGTAAAGTTTGTGATATTGTGACATTGTGAGGTTGTAGGAGGTAATTTCGGGATCCTTTTACCAATAGAAAGCCACGTTATTTGTGAGTCTTAGGCTATATATTAACCCGAAAAATACCGCCCTACGAAGTGGGCACGGGTCAGCTAGTGTTTTATAAAATAACGTAGGTCTGATCGTCGCGGGCTCTTCCTCTATTACACTCATTTGATTACACTGGAAGATACACAGACACTAACCCATGCCATCTTACTACACTTTCCTCGACTCAGAACTTTCTGTTTAGTTCATTTCTCTTAGTTCCGCGAAAGCACTCCTTCCCATAACATATTATTATATTGTTAGGGGTTGATGCATATTTTTTTATGCTTCCACGAATATCTAGATATCGTCGCTTAAATTCTAACACCTCTTAAGTCAATTTTTGAATGAAATACGATTCGTATGTCATTCGAGAGAGAATCGCAGGACGCATCGTTTGACAAACATGAGAGTTTCGCTCAATGCATGGCGAAACGTTATTCAAAAAAGAAAAACATCGCATATATTATGTCAGTTTTGTACAGAAAACCGCAACAACAGCCCGTAACTCAGTGTTTTATTGCCATAGGAACAACGCATAACTCAGTTTTCTTTTTTTTTAACTGATTTACGTGCTGCTAAACAGTTTATTTGCTCTCCTGAAAAGTTACAGATTATCACATGCATGGTGTTAGAACTTAAACGACGATATACTAGTTGTAGTATTCAGTATTTTTAGCAGTATAGTGAGTGTGACTAACGAAGCGAAAAATACTAGCTGGCTTAGAAACGGCTAATCATTGTGGATCAATAATTTGCAATCGATACGGTGACTGACTAAAATCAGAGGGAATTGTGAAAAGGCCAGGCTGATAAGGTGGATTGAGTCATCCTCGCCGGTAAAGTACAATAACCTAACTAGATATTGAAAATAATATCTCAAACAAAACCAATCACAGTAAGTTAATGTTTCCTATATCTGTGCCATTACCCTATACCTGGTTTCTTGAGTAACTTATGAGCGTGTATTCCGTCCACTAGCGCCGCCAATCGTTTTTTTATTATTTGTGGTAAATTTAAGAAACGTAGATAAAAAACCGCTCTGTAGTGCACTGAAGAAATGTATTTATTATGTTTTGAGAGTTATGTTTTGTACTTTAGAACATAAATAGTTGCCAAAGTCGATATTTATAATTGCCGTTTTGGCTATTTAGCCATGAGTTATGTATTAAAAATAGCTGTCAAAAAATAATAGATACATTTCTTCAGTGCACTACAGAGCGGTTTTTTATCTACGTGTCTTAAATTTACCACAATTAATAAAAAACGATTGGCGGCGCTAGTGGACGGAAATACACACTCTTAATTTCATAACATTCACGGTTATTTACCTCAAAACTAGGTCATTCACATCCAGCCATATATTAAACCAACTCGTAAGACAAGTAGGCGCGCATAGTCAATTAAGGTTTGCAATTGATAGTCAATAGTCAGCCTAATTCTTGATTCTAATTAGTTATGATGACCCATTACAAGGCGTACCATGACTATTCACTGTCTTTATGTTTAAATGTTTTGTTAATTTACTGTCGGTGATTCATAGTTGATAGATGTATAAAAAGTTATAATTTTATAATTTAAAATTATCGTGAACAAACATTGTTTATTACAGATTTCTTTTTACGGATTTTACACCAATTTGTTTTAACCACTAAACCATTACAAAGCTATTAAATTCATCAAATATTATGTAAAATGCATTCGACCTTCTAAAATTGTATAATGCTGCAAAGTACAGCTTCATAATTACTAAAGCCCTTTCGTCGAGCGTTACATTCATTAACCTTGAACAATTTGTTAACCACACAAATGTCGACAAAAAAGCGTTACATCACCCGTAACCTATTAGACTATTATTTATGCCGCCTCGAATGTCGAGGCTCGACTGACCGCACTCATCATGTGCGGAACTCGGCATTCGCCACGAAACGGATCTTCAAACTATTGACCTTCACTGTGATATAATCACAATCCGTGGTAAATCTTTATAAAAACTTGAATACGAGATAAAAATGGACTTTGGCCGGTTTAATACGATAGCCGTTGTATATGCTTCCATTGTACAACAGCCGTAGAATCATTCATTAAAATTATCGATTCCATGGCCATGGCCATGTGTCTGTAGAAATACTATACTATAAATACTGATTCTTAAATTTTACATGTTTTATATTTCCAAAAGTTTCACAGCGTCCTCTCTCTATAAAATAATAAATAAGAGGCAAAGTCAGTTCGAACAATACTTCACTACACAGTTACACACACAACAATACTTCACTAACAATGTTAATTTTGCATAATTTAGCAGTAATTAATTTCCCAGTTAAGTTATCATGTTATTAGTCATCTCTTGGTTCCTGTGTTTATTTGTATAATCGTTTAACGCGAAGCAACATTTGTCTGTCGAACGTCTAAAAATAAAGTTATATAAGTTCTGTAAACCGTCTGTTCTTCGCGGAATATAAAACTGAGAGCAGCAGCAACTGTTTATTTAACTCTCACTTATATGCATCGAACATTTTGGTTAATATGCCTTTCTTCCACAGGCTTTATCAGCGACATTGTTGTACTACAATCGAAAGTATGGCATGAGAGCTTCAGGAGTATTGTTCTTCTTTTGGATACTTTTGATACTGGCAGGATTGCCGCAGCTGCAGTCCGAGATATTAGCACACAACAAACTAACGGATGACGAAAATGTTCAATATAACTTCGTTAGTTACATGGTGTACTATCCTCTGATAATACTTATGTTTTTATTGAATTGTTTTGCCGATCTACCTCCGAAAGATTCGCCTTATAAGTATGATAAGGTAATAGATTTTTCGTATTTTATGACTGTCATTTAACTAAAGCAAAAATTTGCATGCTTCCGTTACTTCTTTTTAAACCTTGAATTAAAGTACCTACCACTAAAGACAATCGGAACATAAGGATCATTATTTACCTTCAGACAATTACGGCTTTTGAGCTATGACAACGCCATATTAACTTATTTTAATAAAACTGCCAGAAAAACATACTACTTTTACTAAAACTGGTTACAATAAAATTTAATCTTCTTTTTGTAGGTTCAAGAAGCATCTTATGTTGTGTTATTGGAAACAATTTTTTGTGTTCCCTATAAGGCCAAGAAAAAAACTCCAAAGTTTGAGCCATAAGAATGTCAAATTACGTCAGCGTAAATACTTGACTAGTTTTTCAATTTTAGCCTTGTGGTTTCTCATTAATTTATATTTGTAATTATTTTATAATTTAGAACCAATGTCCGGAGAACGCGTCAGGATTCCCCAGCCGTCTCACATTCAGCTGGTTCGACCCTCTTGCCTTGACAGGATTCCGTAGAAGTTTGACCGAAGAGGACTTGTGGGCTCTGAACCCTCAAGACTCTTCCACAGAAGTCGTGCCAAAGTTTGACAAATTTTGGGAGAAGTCTTTGAGGAAACGAGAAATGTAAGCGTACATACCAATCGGTATTTAACTCCGGGTATCACCCATGAGATGCGACCACACGCGAGCATTCGGGCAGTGTACACATAGAACCTTACTCTTGAAAGCTCCCATCTAAGCAAGCAGTTAGTGTATTACAATTTGATCTGCAGTGAAAGATGTGGCTCGCAATGGAAATATCACAACCACGTAAACACTCGCTTTCGAATGCTCGGCATGTGGACGCACCTTTAAACAAATGCGTTTCCTCTAATCAATTTTGACATTTCAAGGCAAAAGATACCGCTACGGGGTTTTCCTTTTAAATAAATAATATGTTTGCACTTAAATAAATACAAATTTTATGACAATGTTACGCTTCCCTTTTTCTACTTTACAAAACAATGGATTATTTTATTTTCCCACAACTTACGGGTTTGACAAAACCGTAGTTTAAAATAACTTGACTATTAAATTCCAATCCAGTCATTAGCGAAATAAAATACGTTGTTAAAACATAGTGGCATTGACAACCATCATACTTTGATTTAAATATTGTTTTAAAGAATGTCTCTCACTTCTTATTGGCAGCTCCAACGCCACAAAGGCGACATACCGTAAGACATCAGCCAGCGTCAACTTCAAGCCTGAATCTGAGAAGAAGCCTGCCTCCATCCTACCAGCATTATGTTTAGCCTTTGGAGGACAGTTTTTGTTTGGAGCGATGCTCAAACTATTCAACGATGTTCTGATGTTCTTATCGCCACAGTTGCTCAGGTAATTTATAATATTTTTGCTAGTCATTGTACTGACAAGATAAAATTATTTCCACCGGATTCTCATGATGCTCGATATTAGCACACACTGACTTAGTTTGATAAAATGTATCAAAATGATAAAAATAAATCCCTCAAATATCTCAACTCATTCACGCAATTTTTAGACTCCTAATAGGATTCGTGCAAGGGAAAGAGCCGCTATGGAAGGGCTATGTGTATGCAGTCGCACTCCTTGCCTGCGCCACGGTGCAAACGATGTTGCTGGCGCACTACTTCACCAGGATGTACCTCGTGGGCATGAGGATAAGAACCGCTCTGACCAGCGCCATCTACAGAAAGTCGCTGCGAATGTCCAACGCAGCGAGAAAAGAGTCCACGGTCGGAGAAATCGTTAACCTCATGTCTGTTGATGCTCAAAGGTAACATGATTGTACCTTCTGCTTAAACAAAAATCTCCAAAAGTATAAAGTTGTATTACTTACTTATCTAAAAAATGTAGCTGATAGCAATCAAATATATTTTGTCATTGAGTCAAGGTATGGTACATACGTCAGAGAGATCGCATCTACACAACTGACATTGAGATAATATGCAGGCAGCATGACATGTGTGAACAGTATTACATTTATGATTTCTGTGATCTGCTTTATCTATCACACACCTATTATAATCAAAAGAACAGAAAACCTTTATTGTTGATAAAAATTACTGCACAAATAGCTTCTTCAGCATTAATTACATACAGAAGAGTTTCCATTAAAGTCAAACAAATAATGTTATCAAATGATTAATTTGTTGAAATTGTAACTTTTTCCCCATCATAGTTACTCTTCATTTTATTGTGCATATTATACTTATTATTTACACAGTACCCGGTCATAAAAATATTACACATCGAAATTCGTTTAGAAAGACTCTGCCACACAGAAGGTAATAATTTGGGTGAAAGATGCTCCTGTACGGCGTCATTTCTAATTTTCTAGCATACTTTTTCTTAACTCTTTATGCCTAAACGTCATAATTATTTTATGCCTCTCTGTATTTTAAAACACGAATAACACTAAAAAGCGTATACCTACCAACAGTTTTTATTTTTTGAAATTTCAAGTCAACTCGATGAATAAATGTTATCGTAACTTACACTCCACAGATTCGTCGAATTGACTGCATACTTGAATATGATATGGTCCGCGCCGCTGCAAATTGCACTTGCGCTATATTTCCTCTGGGGGATCCTGGGCCCCTCCGTACTGGCTGGATTAGCTGTCATGATCATACTGATTCCGGTCAATGGACTCATCGCCAACAGAGTGAAAACCCTTCAAATAAGACTCATGAAATACAAAGACGAAAGAGTCAAACTTATGAACGAAGTACTTAATGGAATAAAGGTAAAAAAGAAATAATGTTTTTTTTTGTAACGTAAGTCTGTCTAGAAATCTATCCCCCCAACTTATTCGAATATCTATTCAATGCATCATATAGTTATTATAATGTGGTACCTACCTTTCCGCAGCGTTCGCAATATAAGGACATTTTTGGTACTTTTGTCACACCTTGGGTTAGGTACATTATCAAAGTTTTCATACGGACCCCTAACTTTTTTGAAAATATGATATAGTCTATGTTCATCAGGGATAATGTAAGATTCTAATGGTGAAGGACTTTTTCAAATCGGTCCAGTAGTTTATTTCGAGGCTATTCCAATCAAACAAACAAACAAATCTTTCCTCTTTATAATGTTAGTGTAGAAAAAATCACGAAATAAGGTTTTGTCGGTCTCACGGACCAAGGCGCGGGTATAGGATGTTTAATATGGTGCAATAAACTTCAAAGATAAAAATAATTAAAAATTCATGACTTGCTAAAAATATATATGTAAAGAAAAAAATACCTTTCCGATTTCACCACATTGAACAACATTATTTAAGATAAGCTTTCGCGGCCACTGTGTTATCGCCACACAAAACATATCTTATTTGATTCTACTGATATCATTACGCAAACACATAATACTACTTGTAGTTAATATTTCTAAACACGTTTAATTATATCAATTTGTTACAAGAAAACTATCTGTCTAGTTTTAGAACTCCGTAATCCTTTTATCATTATAGTCGTTGAAGCTATTTATCAAACAAATTGTTCGGATCATCATAGTGTATTTCAGGAAATTAAAAGTGCCATTCAGAACAACGCTTTGATTTAGGCTTAGTTCTCATGACTGCGCGGTACCACGTGTTCATGTGAACTTAGCCTTACATTTCGAGCTAACGATCTTATTCAGGTTCTGTTACAGTGTCAATAATCAGTAAATGCAGTTAGCGCAACGCAAATTCAAATCATCATCTATTCCTTTTAATTGTTAAAATGTAAAGTTGTATCCATTAATCAGTCTTATCTATAATATAAAAATGAATCGCTGAATGTGCTGCTAAGCGAAAATCTCGAGAACAGCTGAACCGATTTCGCTAATTTGTTGTGTTTGTTATTAGCAGGAGAAGAATTTTATAAAAAAAAAAATAATAAAAGAAAGTTGCCAGTTGACGGGAGCGAACCCGCGGGGGACAGCTAGTTCATAAATAAAAATACTAAGCCTGTTTCTTCTTAGCATTCAAAATACAAACTAATCATCATTGAAACTAGAAGTTAGATGTCAATCTTTCTTCCCGTTCAGATATTGGAAAATTCCGTCAATATTAAATACTATTAAGAGCGTGTATTCCGTCCACTAGCGCCGCCAATCGTTTTTTATTATTTGTGGTAAAATTAAGACACGTAGATAAAAAACCGCTCTGTAGTGTTCTGAAGAAATGTATCTATTATTTTTTGAGAGATATTTTTAATACATAACTCATGGCTAAATAGCCAAAACGGCAATTATTGCTAAAAGTGGCCACTTTTAGCAAAAATATCGACTTTGGCAACTATTTATGTTCTAAAGTACAAAACATAACTCTCAAAACATAATAAAATAAATACATTTCTTCAGAACACTACAGAGCGGTTTTTTATCTACGTGTCTTAAATTTACCACAATTAATAAAAAACGATTGGCGGCGCTAGTGGACGGAATACACGCTCTTAAAAATGTCGTATAGCCGGCACGAGTCGTGAGCACAAATTAATAGCAGCGGGGTGATCTCGCCAATGTACGGTGGGCGAACGAAACTTGCAAGCGCAATAGTCGATGAGCATTGACTGATGAACCAATAACGTGAAGCGTCAGCGCTGTCTTCGTCGACCAATGGAGAGTGTGCTCACGACTCCTGCCGCTTATTATAATAAAATTCAAATATCCCTTATTATCAAGTCACATTAGATTGCAAAATGCTGTTGAAGTAGCATCGTATGTAGCATAAGTATCTAGTTTTATGTAGTAATGTGAGATCACTGACCCTTCTCTCTGCAGATTTACTGTTCGAACCTTACAAACCTTCGAACAGTATTCTAATTACCTATAAACAGTACCTTCATACTCATTTATAGCTTCAGTTGGGTACGTTAGAGCTAAAATCAACAACAACTAGTGCAGATAACCTACATGCTTCCATAATTATGCAAAAGATTTCTCCATAGTAAAATGAAATGCTTGCGAATGTTTTTGATGTAGTTCTATTTTCGTTCGTCCTGTGGCATCGTACATAGTCTAATCTAGTCGTATTTTGTTTACAGGTTCTTAAAATGTACGCTTGGGAACCAAGTTTCGAAGATCAAATTCTTAAAATAAGAAATAAGGAAATGAACGTGTTGAAACAGACTGCTTATCTTAACTCTGCTACCTCATTTATTTGGTCTTGTGCACCTTTCCTGGTAAGCGACTTATCACTTTTCTATATCTAGCTGAAACCTTGATACATAATGTAGCCGAATCAATACCATTTGAACTTGAGTTACAATAATGAGTTATGATGGTGCTTTGACACAAAAACCATGACATCCTCTCTTGGTAGAGAACTTACTCATTTGTAAAACCAACTCAGTAAGTGTTGAATTCATGCTAATTTCGAGTGCATTACTGCGAAAATAAATTAAATTGTAGCAGAGAAAATATAAACGAGATTCATAGCATTGTCGGCAAACGGCTGCTGTATCTTTTTATCTAGCAGTTGTTGGTTTTTCCTATTTGGAAATCGTTAACTGCAGTCTTGAGTTTACAGTTGCTAAATGTAAGAATATCAACACGCACCAGTAAAAAGACGCAGTGACGCAATAAGTATTTGTAGAAAATGCAGCGTCACGTATATTTACGCTGTTAACATAATTATTATTAAATTCTCATATTAGTCAAAATCACCTTGATAAAATTGAATCCAATCACAGTCGATAACCTATTGTAATAAATTATGTCATTGATTTGGTAATGATAGCCGCACAGATTACACGTTTATACCGGTTTTATCAGTTTTAAAAGTCTCAATATTGTTATTGATGAGTGCCTATGTTTTCATATCATTTTAATATGATTTACCTACTGATAACACTCACACTGGCCTGTATGTTTTTAAGCTACAAGATAACCCCACAGGAGGCAATGCAATGATAATAGTAACTATGTACGAGCCTTACAGCTGGTGTTTTGTATTATACCTACCTATTTGTGTAACCCACATAGAGGGGTGTAGCTACCCCCGTATCAAACATACGGGGCCCCCGGGCTACAAGAGCCCTAATATGTGGACGCAAAGCTATATATTTAGTCCCTCCGTTACCTTCGTGGCCTGCCAAGACAGTCCTTAGCTAGTAAAAGTAGCTATTTAAAAAAGAACTGCCCCCCAAATGTGTTTGATACAGGGCCCCTTTGAGACTAGCTACGCCACTGCCTACATAAGTAACTTAAACCCTGATAAATTTCACTCTTGATGGAGCACTCTCACAACTACTTATTTGAAGAGATTTTTGTGTCATGTAATAATTATTATAAGGTTAATTTAAGATGCGGGCTTACATAATTTTGTTTGTTTTCAAGGTGACCTTCCTAACCTTCTTCACGTTTCTGATAACGGATCCCGAGAAAAATATCCTGACAGCTGAAAATATATTCGTGTCGATGTCTCTGTTTTACACAATGCACTTGCCCCTAGGTTTACTGCCACTCATCGTGGTATCAGCGATCGAGGTAGTGCCACGACGTGCTCACTCCTCTTACATCTACACATGAGGCTATGGTTCTTTCACATACAGACACACTAACTCGCATATATCTTGTACTTAATATACTATAACCGAAGAGCGACAGTGCACAATTCAGTTTACGTTGTGTTCTGCGGTCGCTAAAACACGCATGACGTCTATTTGCGCGTCCACTCGCCGCGTCGAGATAATTGGTTGGGTGGAGAACGCGAGCCAGTGAACGCGCAATGTGTTGGTCAAAGAACACAATCTAGACTCGTTAGCTTCAGTCCAGCCGCTTGCATGGGCACTTCTTATAATAAAACTCATGGAATGGTGTCGTAGGTGTCGCTGATGTCATTCGGCTGCTTTGTACTGGTAAACGATACCGAAGTGCTGGACTCTAAGAGAGCTTTCGTAGCGTTGTCTCTTTTCAACATTCTGCGTTTCCCACTGTCAATGCTGCCTAACGTTATATCGAATGTTGTACAAGTAAGTTTATCATATAAGATTATTATGTCTGTGTGCTGCAGTGTGAAACTTGTAAAATGAAGTCAATATTTGTGTCGAATCCTGAAAGCAATTGAACTCATAATGCAAATGTGGGGTAAAAACGAGACTCGCATTAGACCCAAACCCTGCGTTTGATATAAATGTAGGTAGTGGTCACATGATCATAAATCGACTCATTATTCAAACTTTCTTTTAACGTTTCTCTGATCGAGCAACTAATTATAATTTTAACAGCTTGCTTCTTCTTTATTGTTTTACCATGACGAGTACTTAATTTATTGGTGTGGCATATGATCAATAGATCTGTAAAGCTTGGTGTGGTTAAATATGTAGTCACATACATGTTGTGTTGCTAACATTATTTTTTTGAAAAACTCTTTATGATGTACGACTAACACAATTCTGTATTTTTAGACGTCCGTCGGTATAAAGAGATTGAACAAATTCATGAACTGTGATGAACTAGATGTAACATCGGTTGAACACGACCCCAAAGACCGTAAGTGTGAATGTTATCAACCTTATGTACTTTTTTTAAAGTCATTGCCCTACACTAGGAATTTCTCCTGTATAGTGGGTGCGTTAACAAACATACAAACTCACATACACAAACAGCCAGACCCGGTAAAACAATCTGTAGGCCGTACATGTGCCGTGCGGGTATCGAACCTGCGACAGAGTAGCATTCAATCGCTCAACCACTGCGCCAACCGTGTCGTCAAACTGTTACTGTTGTATAGTATTATTTTGGCGAATGTATGTATACGAGTATTTTATAGCAGTGTCGATATTGCAGCGAACCCGATCGTGATAGAGAACGGTCACTTCACGTGGGGCGAGCAGGAGTCCGAGCCCGTGCTGCGCAACCTGAGCCTGCACGTGCCGCGCGGCTCGCTCGTGGCCGTGGTGGGCGCCGTCGGCTCCGGCAAGAGCTCGCTGCTGTCCGCGCTGCTCGGCGAGATGAACAAGGTGTCCGGACGAGTCAACACTTATGGTAACTGACCTTAACAGAAACCTTCTGTCGTCGGTGATATTGCAATTAATTTTAAAGTCACTTTAAATGTACTTATCAATAGGCTCTCTGTTAGCGTCTCTTTTAACAGTCTTATTAGTTTTATTATATTTTTGTCATATACCATAGAGGCCATAAATTTAACATACATAGAGAACAAGTGTTAAGTACCATAACCCAATATAATAAAATAAAAAAAAACAGTTCTGTGTAACTTATTCAAGGTTCACTTTCTAGGTAGCATAGCGTATGTGCCGCAACAAGCGTGGATACAGAACGCAACACTTCAGGACAACATTCTGTTCGGGAAGCCGCTAGACAAGCAAAAGTACAGCAATGTCATCGATATGTGTGCTCTCAAACCTGACTTCGAGGTACTGCCCGGTGGTGATCAAACTGAAATCGGCGAGAAAGGTAAAGTATGATTCAACTACGGCCGCAATGAAATTCACGTATCGTGATAAGTTGCCAGCACACCTGCTGGCTGCGACTGCGACAGACTGTGACCGGCGTATTGGGTAGACTTTTTAAAATTTTCCTCGTTAATTTCTTTTTAATACAGTTGCTCAAAAAGTGGTGTATTGCAGGGACGTATAGCGTTCGGGATATGGGCTATTAAATACTAGTGCTTCTTTTTTACCTTTCCCGAACTCGTGCGTTCTCTTTCCCAACTGTCAAAATAATGTCTATTAAAAAGAAAAACCAACCATGAAGTTTATACTAAAGACTTTTTGTGATTTATACAAATACGTATATTTCTTAAAAGAAGCTACTAATTTGTTTCAATATCATTTCATTTCACCTCATTAAATTTCATTTTCACTTCATATCAATAAAAAAAATCTACTGAAGACTAAGCTGTATGGATAGTTCCCTTTGCCTACCAAAACGGGTGAAGAAAAAAAACGCTTCGGCTGCGCCTCGGCTCGGGTAGACATTAATTTTGTCGGAACTCTTTGCAATGCAATGACAGCCTTTCTGCACTTGTAATGAAATATACTATAACCACTCTGCACAATATTTTGACATATGATGCACCAGCTGAGTCGACGGAGTGTTGTATTACGTCATGAAATTCAGTAATTACATCAACTTTCGGCAATCTAATTTATTATGAAAATTTGGTTTCCATAGCTATTTTATACGATAAGTTTGTGAGAGATATCTTAAATTACAAGTTAAGGCTGTTCAAATCACATCAATCTACTCAAATATGTGTCTTATACCGCGTGTATCTGACATCGACGCACAAACGATTTCCATGGGTCCAGGGCATGATTCTGGACACCCCAGTGTTGGAATTTTTCGTCGGTTCTTTTCTCATTTTTTTCAAGAGTACCACAAAGTATCAGCTCAGCTAAGCTGATATCTATTTGTGGTTTTATTCAGATTGCTCTTTTTAATGAAAGTAGTTAATTAATTATTTTTTTATTAAAAATCTCATTGGGTTAGGTCAGAATAACGATTTTGAGCAGTAAAAAAACCGTTGAAAAAAATGAAAAAATGAGAAAAAATCCGACGAAAAATTGTAAGTCTAGGGTGTCCAGAATCATGCCCCGGACCCATGGAAATCGTTTGTGCGTCGATGTCAGATACACGCGGTATACGAATTACAACACCTTCCCAAAAGTCATATTACCATTTTATTTGTTTGTCTGCGTGTGATTCCCAGGAACGGCGGGATCGATTTTGACGGGACTTTCACTGACAGATCGTTGATGTTCGACTTCGATGGAGTATTTTATTTAAGAAAGAATTTAGGTTCCGTGAAAAAAAAAAAAAAACCGTGAAAAAACCTAATCACGAGGCTGAAACCGTGGGTAGAAGCTAGTCAAAACAAGTCTCAAAAATTTTAATCTCAAAAAATATTTCTAAAATTAAACAACGTTCGGAATTTAAATTTTGAATAAGATGGAATAGATAGACTTTTCGGCGCGAAATAAGGCATGATGAATTTGTTATGTTACTTTGCTCCTTAAATGTCCAAAAACCTATTTGAGTTACTTATGAAAGCATAAATAGTAATGAATATTATTGCTTGTAATGTTTTCTTTATCTATTTTTTCTGTAACTTATACGGTGGACATATTAAAGAGTATTCTATTCTATTCTTGTTGTATTTTTTTTTTTTTCAGAGTCTAATTACGATTATAACCGTTCTTATAGTTCGATTAGCATATAATCGTTTTGGTATACCCAAAAAAACAATATGGTTGATAGTGGATGGCGATTTTCACATTTATACACTTGGATTTTAAAAACAGTAAAGTCTTGGGTTACATACGAAATAATTATTGGCGCTATCATATGACCTTTTTATCCAACTGTTTTTATGAACGCCCATACATAAGATTTTTTAAGTAACTTTTTCAATATATCAACATAAATAATAAGGATGTCGTATGACGAAACTCTTAGTACCTAAAAGCCGTACTACTACTGAGCTGGCGGAGGTTTGCTTGTCTAGTACTTTTAGGTACTAGTACCGTACTATGCGGTTTAAATATACTAAGCAAAATGACGGTGTTTGCAGGTATAAACCTGTCTGGTGGGCAGAAGCAGCGCGTGTCGCTGGCGCGCGCGGTGTACTGCGACGCCGACAACTACTTCCTGGACGACCCGCTCAGCGCCGTCGACTCGCACGTCGGCAAGCACATCTTCGACAAGGTGCGTGTTTTGGCAGGGGCGTGCTAGGTATAAACTTGTCTGTGGGCAGAAGCAGCGCGTGTCGCTGGCGCGCGCGGTGTACTGCGTGTGCTGCGTGTAGCGTGATGCGAGAGCGCGGCGTGACTGTCTCTGTGCGCAGGTGCTGGGCCCCAGCGGGCTGCTGAAGAGCAAGACGCGCGTGTGGGTGACGCACAACGTGTCGTACCTGGCGCACACGGACCTGGTGGTGGTGCTGCGCGACGGAGAGGTGTCGGAGGCCGGCTCCTACCAGCAGCTGCTCGAGAAGAAGGGCGCCTTCGCTGAGTTCCTGCTGCATCACCTGAGCGACGCTGAGAGGACCTCACCCGAAGGTAAGCGCCGTAAACCGGATCTTTTTCACTAATTCGAATATATCAGTCGCCCCCAAATGGATTGCCACCAGGTGTGGCAATTGGTAAAAAATCCCAGTTGCCACCGGGTGGCAACTTAATAAGACAATAATTATTGTCTATCTTAACGCGATTTAGTTTTTAATGATGAGTAATGGTCAAGTTATATCGTAATAGAAGTTCTGTTACAACATCATTTAGCGTTTCACCTCGGAATGAGAGATAAAGCTGAAAACTCGTATCGTCATCATCTTCTTGCCCTCATCCCATGTTCCTTGAGGCACTCTGCCCTATCAGCCGTCAAACTATCACTAACTCCCTTCTCTTTCATGTCGCTCCTCACACAATCCACCCATCTTTTCTTTGGCCTTCCTCTCCCTCTCCATCCATCCACATTTATGTTCATTACTCTTTTAGTTAAATGCGTTTCCTCCCTCCTCTTCACATGACCATACCAAGACAAGCGATTCCCTTTTAACTTTTCCGTCACTGGCGCCACTATTAAACTACCTCTTATGTAATCATTTCTCACTCTATCCATTCTCGTTATTACACACATCCATCTCAACATTCTCATCTCTGCCACGCAATCTATTTTCATCCGTCTTTTTCACAGCCCAACATTCTGATCCATACATTTGACTCGCGACAATCTCGGTTTCTATAGCTCCAACGTTGTATGTATCTATTTATAACTTATGTACTGTATAATACACTACAAAATTATAGAGCGTAAAATTTTAGACAAGTTTTGTAACGAACATTTTTTTTATGTGCTGAACCGTTTTTGAGAGAGAGAGCAGAGAACGCAAAAACTATTGAGCGCATGAAAAAGTGTTCGTTTGCTGATTTGATTATACCTGCAGCAAATATATCACTAGCAGATCAATACAAAATTTTATTATAATTTATTTCAGAATTGGACGAGATCAAACAGGACCTTGAAAGCAAACTTGGCACTGAATTCCAGTCTAAGTTACAGCGAGCTCGTTCCCTTTCCGAAAGTGCATCTGAGTCAGAACCGGCGGCGGCAGGTAGGAATGAAGCTAACATTTTTTAGTCATACATAGATAAAGTAACAAAGATACGAGGCATAGATGATCTGGGTGGGTTAATAACATGATTTTCATATTTACCACTATTATCGTCATTGATAAACAAAATAAGAAATAGCAATTTCTGTCATCATGTTGATGTTAACCAATACATGAAGATTGACATATAATTTCAAAATAATAGTATTCTGTCTTCTCTTTCTTCTTTAATTCGTCTCCTTTCCGTGTTCAGGTGACCGCGCCGGTAGTGTAAAGAGAAAAACGCCAGAAGCCACTCCAAACGAATTAAAAGAGAAAAATAAACTCATAGAGGCTGAAAAAACTGAGACCGGAAGTGTAAGTTTACTCCATAATTTTTATAACAAAAAATGCGGCCACAAGAAAAACTTACGAAGCAAAAATTTGTACGGCAACAGCCGCAACGCCATCTAATCGGATCCTGCATGGCGGTATCAGAGTTATCCGTGCGATGATACAACAGTCCGAATATCAACTATCGGGCAGTTACCCATCAGCCAAAACAACCGTCCCGTCGGAGATTCCTCCCTTTTCAATAGACTCTTGCGGGACTTTGCTCTCTGTTCCGCATTCCTCTACAGGTTTTTATGATTATTTAGTGCGAAGTTGTTTTTAAGCTTAATAAGCGGGTTTGCAAAACATACCTACTTTGAGCCGAAAATGGTTATGCTGTCGTAGATTGTTTAGGGTATAATTTGCAGCACATGTAAACTTATGTAGGCCGTGACACCACTTGTTGAAACGTTTCCAGGTGAAATGGGGCGTGTACAAGCACTACCTGATGAGCGTAGGTATTTTGTCATCTGTAATCACAGTACTCATGAATCTCATTCTGCAAGTCTTCCAAGTTGGCTCCAACTACTGGCTTACTGAATGGGCCAATGATGATAAAATGGTAAGTCCATATTGTTATTTCTAATATTCTTATTTTTTTTTTCAAAAAATATCTTTCAATTAATAAAATATTGTAGTAAGATTATCGTGATTATTTAGTACGCTTGATTAACGAGAGGAATGACCGCAATATAATGTTATCAGATATCAGTATACAAGCAAGATATAGTCTCGCTTGCATTGTTATTTTTCTTACAGTCAAAGATTACGACTTGCTTATTAGACTACTTTCTGTGCCCCACCCCACGGTTTCATTCACTCGCGCTTTCAAACCGTTTTCTTTTCGGCGGTCTTTTTTTCGACTCTAGTCCCAAAATTTGTAGAGTAAATAGTATTTAACCTTCCTGAAAATTGGGCTATTAAATACGCTAAAATACTTTTCAAATTCGATAAAAAAATCCAGAGTATATTCATGAACAAACAAACTCATTGTTTATATTATGTTAGTGTAGATGCATATGCGTTGAGAATATTTTAAGAAAATATATGGTAGTTACATAAAATCCCAACTAATCTTAATTGCTGCATGTATGTTCTCAATAAAACAAAAGCTTCTCCACAAACACAACAGGCACCAATCAGACAAGTGAATGAGTGCCTCTCGCGTTGTTGGACATAGTAGTAAGGCACCCTTAGCTAACTGTATTGTTTGAAACGCAGCTTGTCAATGGCACGGTCGACACTAAACGACGCGACATGTACCTCGGAGTGTACGGCGGCCTCGGCATCGGACAAGGTAACAGAAACTACATCTTTACTAACCACTGTTGATATTGCTATAATATGGTCATAATAATAATACTTTGATTTGGTGAAATCTGACGAATTCACCAAAACAAAGTAATGTACTGAACCCATTCAATAATTCTTAAGAACTAACTTTTAACATCATCCTCAAGTCTCAAAAGCCTCCTAAGGTGTTGGAACATTTTTCAAATCGTTACGATTGGTGATCGCAGTGTGTTATAAGGTCACAAAAAGATAGTGGTGGCTGATTATCCTTCTGTTATAATTATACTTTTGAAATCTCCCCTGAAAATTAATGAAATACAAATTACACGACACTTAAACATATACTAATAATATTTGGCAATGGAAACTATTAATAATGAATACGTTATTTACACAATATGTTTTTACGTTTATGTAACTGTTTCCTCTATCTATGCATATTCTTTTTTTTTTAACTTTTACAATATCTATTGCATGGTCTTGGAGTTTCTCAATTACCAAACAAATTCCATTGTGCATGGACATCATTACAACAAAACATAGATTCGACTGAGTAGAAATATAACATACAAGAGTCATGAAATTTCTTTAATTTTTGCTTAAAGAATAATATATAAAAAAAACATCATCCGAATAATGTTCTGGTTTAAAAACATCCTGAACCTTCGAATTCGCGCCCGTTATAAGTACCCTCGAGATCATAACAATTTATTTTGATTGCTGATATCGGGATTACCTGCAATGTACTTAATTTACAAATTTAGCTTTGTGTTCTTGCTGAAATGCGATTGTGACTTTTGTATGTTAAACTAGTATTTTCATATCTATTTTTTAAGAAATTGCATGGTACTTTTTCTATTTAGAAAATAAAAATGAAGTAACTCTTTCTTAAACAGAAAACTATTGGGAATAGTAAAAATGGATTAAATGACATTTTACAAATCCTTCTTACATAAATAGATTTTCTGTTGTACAAGTCCCCATCTCGCTGACAATTTGAAACTTATTTATTCAAGTATCGGCTCCTATAAATTCATAACACTGAATATGGTGACCGTGAGTCCTAAAAACTCGGTACGAATCGACCCCGTCACGTACACTTGCGGAACGAAAATTTTAAGCAATATTCTAAAACTTTGTTTTCCATTTGAAATATTTTTATGAATTACATAGCATATCCAATCAAAAATAAGCATACACTGAACAAATAAAGATAGCGTTCGTGGTGCTGAAGTTTCCGAGTCCGCTCGTGTAGTGTAGTGCGGGGTAGCGGGTACCGGGTAGGGCTGCAGCTCAGTGGGGCCTGGCTCAGTGGTGTCGGTGTCGGTGTCGTCGCTGGCGCTGTACCTGGGCACGCTGGCGGCGGCGCGCGCGCTGCACGCGGCGCTGCTGGGCGGCGTGCTGCACGCGCCCTCCATCGGCTTCTTCGACTGCACGCCCGTGGGCCGCGTGCTCAACCGGTTCAGCAAGGACGTGGACGTGCTCGACAATGTGTTGCCCATGACGCTGCGCGGGTGGACCTCCTGCTTCTTTGCGGTATGCGACGCGCACCCAGTCTAGAGCGCCACACTCGTACGACTCTAACGCTTAGCGATACGTTTACAATTGTGCACTTTCAACGAAGGTCCCGGTAATAGATGTCGTTTTGACACATACATTAATTGTAATTACATTAAAAATACACTTTACAACTAAAACAGCAATTACGCATGAACTCAAATTCAATTAGCTAGCGAAATTCCGCGGACGTGATGTGATGACTATCGATATCTAAAGACGACAGAACTAAAGTGTGACTATTGCAATAAATCCAATGGAAATATGTTACACACAGTCATTACTGTATTTTAGAGTCGTGCTTAAACGCCGCTAAAACTTTCAGTAAGAAACCTTTTTTCTTTTTGAACTAGGTAATAGGTATTCTTTACTTTAGTGCAAGGTATTCTGCACTGACTGATAGAATGAGATTTTCCAAGTGTTGCACTTTATACTGCCAAGTGTTATGCAAATCGCTTTAAAAATTTGAATTTTGTACTTTTATAGAACACAATGGCTACTAACTTGTGACAGTTCCAATCATGTGCAGCAGTATACCTCACTTGTTGCTCTTCTTAACATAAGACTTGGACATATCACCATGGGATCAGTTTATGAATAATGAAACGTAGTTATTCGCTCCTTTTTGTTTAGTGCTTAGATAGTTGATTTTTTTCTTACATCCTTTGCTTTCTTTTATTCTAACCCAGAAATTAGATGTATGCTACGATAAGCTTGCATGTGATTTACCTAGAATAGACGTTAAGCTCAACAGAAATTCGAAAATTTGGTGAAAAATTCGACCTCAACGCGTAATTTAGGTCTTCAAGTTTGTTCACGGTCTGAAGTTCTTGTTTAGCCGTTTTAAATATCGGCCATTTCAGTAAAAAAATCCAGCCCCGAGTTACATATGATTATTTTCCTGTTAAAGATTCTAGCAGAAATCTATGATTCATTCTGAAGGAAATAGCTGCATCCCTTTGCTATGGAAACGAAAAGCACTGACAGTGGATAAACTTGAGAAGTTGTAACGCGGTGGTAGTTTTTGTCGCTAAGGTAGAGCTTTCGGTCTATGAGCCTAACATAGTCTCTTAATTGCTCTAATATATTGTATCTTACGCACAGTATTCTATCAATATCCACCAACTTAGCGTCGTGTAGCCCTGGTAGTAAATGTTTGGATGACCCGTATCGTAAACAATGTATTCATTATTATTAGGAGTGTTGGCCACGTCGAGCGCACGCGTGCAGTGCGGCGAGGTACTAAACTAGTGTCCATGGATGTTGTTGCAGCGATAGGATCCATTTTTGCTGACCTAATGCCATTTCTGGCGTGTTGGAGGGCGGCGAGGTTGCTCCACGAGCTATTATTGGAGCATGTGTTAAAGGCACCGTTGCACTTCTTCGAAGTGACACCCGTTGGCAGGATACTCTCTAGATTTTCTAAAGACATGGACATTTTGGACACGTCTCTTCCCTCGCAGATCTCCGACTTGATGTGGTGCATTTTTGAGGTAATCTCACCACAATTAACTATTCATTCCATTTTTTTATGGCCATTCGGTTTTGTTGGTGGGTATTTTTTAAATGTTTTTTTTTTTAGTCTGTTTGTGCAACATTCATCATGTTCGTCTTATTTACGAGGTGTTAGTGCAATGTAGTGAGCAGAAGCAGTGCAGTGATACGTCTAAATTTTATAATGAAAGTATTACATACATGGTTTCATTTCCAACTCATTGATCATTTTGTTTGAACATTTACAGTTTCATATACAAAAACCTACATTAATTTGAATTTAGTAATTTGTTACATGTTTTATATAATTTCATATTTACATTCTCGAATTATCCATCATTTGATTTCTTTGTAACATTTTGTTGCAATTTATATGTTTAATAGGATCGATGATAGTATACTAAGCATTGCTTGTTATTTGCTGCATCGCTTTAAAGGAAGTGCAAAGATTGGAGAGTTCGTTTTGTGACGTTTTTTTTTTATCTTTTTCTGTATTTTTCACAGATTTCTTTGTTGTTTTGATGTGGTATCTGGAAAAATATCTTTAGTAATGTAAACCTCAAAAGGAAACTTGTACTTAAATCAAGTTTGTAAACTGATCCCAAAAATATGCGTTACTTTACTGTGTTTTTGCTACCAAACCGAAATTACCTAGATTTTAAATGCATACAAGTAGTTGCTATCTTTACTATTCAACTAGTTATTAATTTAAATGATCCAAACGTAACCTTTACTATGATTTGCGTACTTGATCCTAACTTGTAAGTATCTAAGTACTGCTTAACCGTAATATTTGGTTGTTTTACGTTAAAACACCGGGTAGAACCTATTTGTATCAGCATTGTTTATACGTTAATCAATTCACGTTGCACCATTTTACCAAGGTATTTAAATAACAATGGAAATAAAAAGAAGAATTCGGCGCTTAATAATTAAAAAAAAAAACATTTTAAAACAGGTGCAAAATGATTTCGATTAGTGTAATATTCAAAAGTTCGTTCGTTTAATAGATCACGATATGTTTAGGTACTGGGGACGCTTTTCGTGATAAGTTTGTCGACGCCGATCTTCATGGCCGTGATCCTGCCCATCGGCTTCATCTACTACATCATCCAGCGCTTCTACGTGGCCACGTCGCGCCAGCTCAAGCGCCTGGAGTCCGTGTCGCGCTCGCCCATCTACTCGCACTTCGGGGAGAGCATCACCGGCGCCAGCACCATTCGAGCCTACGATGTCTCTGAAAGGTTAAATATTTTCATTCTTTATTTTAGCTAAGTATTGAATATTCACGCAATTAAGCGCTCAATTGCTTGAATAGAACTTGGTGACTCCGTATAGGTAAATGAAGTGTTGGTATTGGTAATTTGGTATTAAATTGAATACTTTTGTTTCATTAGGTTTATTCAAGAATCAGAGCGTGGCGTAGACCACAACCAGTCGTGCTACTACCCGAGCTGCATCGCGAACCGCTGGCTGGCTGTCAGGCTGGAGATGATCGGCAACCTCATCATATTCTTCTCCGCAATGTTCGCAGTGCTCAACAGAGACACGATCAGCGCTGGGCTCGTCGGTCTCTCCGTCAGTTATGCTTTACAGGTATATCTATACTCATTTTTATAACAACGCATTCTCAAAATAATTTACTGTACACTTTCGGTGTATTCTGTAATCAACATCTGTAACATTGTTTTCAGATCACACAAACCTTGAATTGGCTGGTTCGTATGACATCAGAAGTCGAAACAAATATTGTAGCAGTAGAAAGAATAAAAGAATACGCGGAGACGGAACAGGTGAATAAATTGATACTAGCAACATGAAAGTGCTGCCTACTTAGTAAATTGACAATACGAACTATCCTCGTTATGTTTCGCAAACAGGAAGCGGCGTGGAACGTGTCGCCCGGGCCCGGCGCGTCGTGGCCGGAGACGGGCGCGCTGCAGCTGGAGCGCCTGACGCTGGCGTACCGCGCCGGCGCTGAGCCCGCGCTGCGTGACGTCACGTGCGCCGTGGCGCCGCGCGACAAGCTCGGCATCGTGGGCCGCACCGGCGCCGGCAAGTCCACGCTCACGCTCGGCCTGTTCCGCATCGTCGAGGCCGTGGGAGGCCGCATCCTCATCGACGGGCTGGACATCGCCGCCATGGGCCTGCACCAGCTGCGCTCGCGCATCACCATCATCCCGCAGGACCCGGTGCTGTTCTCGGGCACGCTGCGCATGAACCTGGACCCCTTCGAGACGTTCTCGGACGAGGACATCTGGCGCGCGCTGGAGTACGCGCACCTCAAGCCCTTCGTGCAGGGTGAGTGCCGTCCGTAGTGTGCGCTCTGCTCTGCTGTCTGTGCTCTGTGTGACGCTACCTCTGTGCAGGGCTGTCGGCCGGGCTGCGGCACGAGGTGGCGGAAGGCGGCGAGAACCTGTCGGTGGGACAGCGGCAGCTCGTGTGCCTGGCGCGCGCGCTGCTGCGCAAGACGCCGCTGCTGGTGCTGGACGAGGCCACGGCGGCCGTCGACCTGGAGACGGACGAGCTCATCCAGGTGCGTACACTGCGAGACCGCGAGCGCTCTGTCTCGCTCGCTCACCACTCACCCCACCCACTCTCTCATTGCAGAAGACCATCCGCTCCGAGTTCGCGTCGTGCACGGTGCTCACCATCGCGCACAGACTCAACACCATCATGGACTCCACCAAGGTCATGGTGCTGGACAAGGGACAGCTCGTCGAGTACGCGCCGCCAGAACAACTTTTGCAAGATAAGAACTCTATATTCTATAGCATGGCCAAGGATGCAGGCCTAGTTAATTAATTTTATTATTATACTCTACATTCACTATGTTATCCGTTCCTTCTAGTGATTTGAGAGTATTAAGACTCATCTCTGTGTGATAGACGATATCGACACTTACACGTTAAACTATGTTTTAGATAAACAAACACAAAATAGTATTACTTGCAACTTTTTTTCGAATATCAGTTTTTGCTGTTGCAGGCCCTTCTGTTGGTAATGCATGTTTTCTGAAACATGCTTCAAAAATGTAGATACACTATCAAGTCAGTATTGTCTGTTACTAGTAGCGTGTAATTTGCGCTCAACTCAAAATATAAACTCAAGCTGCCACTATGTCTGTTGACAGTCAATAAAATGAGTAGAAGGTAATGCATTTTATACCTCCCCACATTAAGTTTTAGATTGTAGTAAAATAATAAAAACAGCATTTACAACTCATCACAGTAACAAATAACTATAATAGTGATTAAAATATCGAAATAGTACTTAAGTATATGACAGGGTGAGATTTTTATGAGTTTCTGCTATAGGTAGTGGTATATTGTTAAGATTAGCTCAAATTATGCCACAATTAAAACACAAGGGTATGATTCCATTTTGAGAAGTTGTATAAACCAGTATGTTAGACTGACATTATTTTTATTTTACATAGCTAACATTTTTGTCTATATTATATAAGTGTACATTAAAGAACATTCTATATAAATTATTTTTGCAAAAGAAAGTCAACATGGGTTGAATACAATTTCTTCCAAAGTGAAATTGTTGTGTTACATTTGAATGTGTTCAATCATAAGATTTACTGCCTTTAATTTAACAAATACATTGCTATGTTGCCAGATATGATTGTATCAAAAATTGATTACCGAGATTACTGATCGTATTATGGTCTGTTGGTAAGCACATCTGTAGGTTATTTTTATTATTTGATACGAATTAAACACATCTCAGTCGCAAACACTGTTTTGGGTTTTTGTTTTGTATTTTGTATAGTAAATAAAGGGAATGGGATGAAAGCTGTTTAAACGTGTAAACTTCTTTTACACATTGTATTTACAGCTATTATTAGCAACCCGATCGCCAGCATATAAAACAGACCAGCATTATTTAAATACTCTTAATTATTGTACATTAACTTGTGAATTATTTTCTCTACTTAACTCAGAGACTTAATCTAATTTTTATCAGATTAACTTTAATTTAATAATGTTGCATGTATGTTATTATTAAGAAAGGCGTTCAAATACATTTATTCCTAAGTTACCACGCCCCAGCCCTTTGGTCGTTTTTAATTATTCTGAAGATGATAATTCAAACCTTGCTCAAATTAAATAACATTCATAATTGATTAACAAATTAATTGTGAGCTACTTATGCAAAGATACTTAATGCTTACTTAATATTGTATTATCGCTTTATAAACAACTCTGTATATAGAAATGTATATTATACATTTATTTTCTGTATGTGTATTTAAAAATAATGACATTTTATTACTGTATTTTTCTGTAATGATAACATGTTATGTAATCACATTTATTGATAATTTTGTTCTTGGTAGACATTTCGTATTATATTTCCTACAATCGTATGTAGCTTTTTTAATTCATTCGTACGGAATGAAGGTGTCATCATATTGGCCAGAACAACAATGTTGCTATGACATACCAACTCACTTTAAGCTAAAATGGATAAGCTTCATGTTATCGTGCGTCTAAAACACAACTTCAATTCATAACTTCATCTGTGAATAAACAATATACATAATGTTAACATGTACAATTTGTAAAAAGTTGCCCAGTTTTCAACCAAGGCAGGTTTTAGAATATAAGTAGATTAATCTTCACTTTTGTGCCTATTGAATAATTTAAGAGAGTATTTGTTTTCATGTGTATTAAAAATAAAAATGTTTTACCAAGATAGACTATACCTAACTTTAGTTTTTTTTACCACAACATACTGTCGAGCATAAACCCTATGTTTACATTGCAGCAGAGACGTGCAGGAACGGGCCAATCATACGACATGAACACATTAGCATAACGACCACTCGCTGTTTCTGAAACCTTGTGAAAGATTTTTTTTTTTTTTTTAATGTATCCTGCTACTTAGCAATCTGTTTCCAAGGAACAATAATCTAATGTGGTGTCAGATTTTCATCGGGATTATTATCTTCAGCCGAGCTAAACACCCATTGATGACTCATTGACTCATCTTCTGTCCGCAAATCTCATAGCTAAATCTGGTATACTATTTCTCTTCAGTCGAGAGAATCTCACACTGCCCTCTCCCCTCAATTCAGCAGCCAGTTGATTAACATGTTGGTCTAGTCTATTTTGATAATTGTTGCTGTATGACTCTATTTCTTCTTTCACTGTTCGCAGATTCAAATCTAGGTTTACATATCGATTGTTTATGTACGGTGGAATATTAAACATGGCTCTCATTGTTTTACTTTGAAACCTTTCCAGTATTTCAACGTTACTGTGACTTGCTGTTCCCCATAACTGTATGCCATAAGTCCATACAGGCTTCAGTATAGCCTTATAGATAGCCATTTTACTGGCTTCTGTCAGTTGTGACTTACGACCAGTGAGCCAATACATGCTTCGAAGTTTGCAGTCTAATTGTTTCCTTTTGGTCCAAATGTGTTTGCGCCAGGTTAGGCGTCGATCAAGGTGCATACCTAAGTACTTGGCGTCATCTGAATGTGGGATTTCAGTATTGCCAAGTTTTAGAGGTGGACAGGTTTTCCTTCTGAGTGTGAAGGTTACTTGAACCGATTTATCTGTATTGGCTTTAATACGCCACTGCTGCAGCCATGTTTCGATCAGAGTCAGGTGTTGTTGGAGCATTTCGGATGCAGCCTCGTGATTCTCATGTGTTGATAGGATTGCAGTGTCATCTGCGTATGTCGCGGTAGTGGTCGAAGCATGAGTGGGTAAATCTGCTGTGAATATAAGATAGAGAACTGGTCCCAGTATGCTACCCTGTGGTACTCCAGACTTAATTTCATGCATTTGAGATGCGTCGGAATTATATTTTACTTCGTAGCATCTATTTTCGAGGTAAGATTTTTGTGAAAGATAGAAAAAATATTAATATCGAGTAATCAAAAACGATGTTTCTAAACCAATCAGGAAATAGACACTCCGTAAGAATTTGAAGTTGCTTAAACCTGTCAAACTGGCATAAAAAGGGTTTGTTATCTCACCGCCGCCCGGCGAGGAAGCGATTAGCTATCGACTATTTGCTCGCTGAGGAAAGGGACAAAATATATAGATCTCGTTGAGTAAAAGATACAAACACATTCAAAGTCGATAGCAGGCTGTTCGCAATGCCGGCGAGCGGCTCTTACCTCTAGTTGATCGCAGCTACAAGAGCTATCAAAGATTGTACTCTCTCGGCGATGCTCCCTTGGCGGTCAGAACTCACCAAACAACGGTTATTTCTGCCTATAGTGCTGGCCAATCTAAATATTACATTTTTTAAAGAATGAATGGCACAGAGTACATTATGAATGGTATTCACTAAACAGAATGTGTTCGTTACCCCAGCAAAATGTTGTGCCTGGAGATACTATAACAAATAATTAGTGGATCATCAGGAGCAATTTGTTTAATAATAGTAAAATTTGTGGGAATTGTAGTTTTAAGCCCCGTATTCATGGTAAACATTTGTTTATGTTGGAAACAAATTATAGGCACGTCAAAAAAAACACTTTTTTTTTTTATAGACGCGACTTCGTCATCTGTCTAATGAATTTGATAAAGAAAAGAATGTACGCCTTCCTTGGACCTAACTACGCCTTCTTTGGATGTACGAGTGAGTTGTCATTGTCACCTTGGTGCTAGGCACCCGGGGCGGACCAGCCTCCTCCGCTACCACTTTACGCCGCCACTGCAGTTAGGGCACGATAGATTGTGTAGTGTAATAATCGGCACCTTGCCGCAGGGACAGGGCGCCCTAGATATCGGGCCCGATAGATTGTGTAATGTAATAATAACCGCTTTCGCCTCGGGCGACTTCCAGTTGTTGTCGGTTTTTGCGCCCGAGTCAAAGGACTCGAAGTTCGAACACGAAGCGTCTGTCCACACTACTCGGCTCACTTCGGTTCGCGTCAGCCATAATAAATACGCACGTATTTTTATTAAGCGAGAGTACACATTGCAACGGCAGTTGCCACATGAACGTTATCCATTATGCCTATCGTGAGGGGAACGGGCGACTGAGCTCCTCGCGAAGTTGTTCGAGGTGTGTGGACACCTACTTCGGACTTCGGTCAACTTCGGAGAGCACTTCGCCTCGTGCAACTTCGGAATAGTGTGGAGGACGCTTTACGCTTGTCGGGCGAGAGCTTGTCAACATGACGCTACCAACTCTGCAACACGCAGTGTTGCCAGCAACATCTTGACAGCAACTCCGCAACACGTTGATTCAACTTTGTTGCTAAACAAATGTTTACCATGAATACGGGGCTTTTAGAGTTATTTGAGAAAAACGGATTTAGCTGGAGTAACATAGGAAACGTTAACCTGGAAAAATCGTTTTTAAAGAATTCCTTTCAGCCTGGAACCAAATACATAAATAGATAGCTTTTGTTGCATAGTAAAATTTGTAAATAGCAAAATTTGTGTGTGTTAGGTATTTAAGATTTTGCTGCGGTAACGTTTTGGGATTTTCCAGATCTTAATTTGTTTGAACATTCGTTTTGATTTGGTATACGAGTATATGTAATTAAATTGTTTAAAAAAGTCAGAGAAATTATATTTGCAAGCTGCGTTTCCACCTGCAAGCAACTTGCATGTAAATTGAATTACACTGCGGGGCACGATGGAGCGCTTGATCACATGATACCTTGGTAGCCCGCCATGAAATAAAACTTGCATGCAAGATACTTGCAGGTGGAAACGCGGCCTAAACCAATAAACTTATTACCAACTAAACAGGTGTAAAAAATACTCTGGGCAGACGCCTATAACGTCAGGAATTTTCGAGAAGATAAAAACTTTGATTAATTTTAGACTACTTTAGCAATATCAAGCTACAACAATGTGTCAAATTTCTTTGATAGATTTTCAACTTTATCGCTGAAGTAGGTTCAAGGTTGATTGGCAAAATTGGACAGTTTCGGATAGCATTATGTGTATTGGCGACTGTACTACAACAGTGTTGACACATGCAAGATTTTTTAATTTGCCGCCTTTTAGAATTCAGTGCGGGCTGCAACGCCGCTCGCGACGCTCGGCGCCGCGCGGCTCCGTAAACGAGCACTAAGACTTTTATTTCCTTTTTTTAAATATCTCCTAAGTTAGAAGTAAAGCGACACATTTTCTCTTCAAGGTGGAAATGCAGCTGCCCCTGGGTGCGTCCTTGGTTCCGAACGTCCGTAAACAGCGCAGGTCTCCGTTGTGTAAAAGATGATTCGACTCTGTCACAGCGAATTTCCTCCAAATCTACTGGACCGATTCGAACATTTTTGAATGGGAGCTGGCATAGCCACCAAAGGCCCTTTTGATTTTTTTAGGGTTCCGAACCTCTAATCCTCCGTGAGGATAAACGGAACTCTTATAGGATCACTCCCTTGTCTGTGAGTCTGTCGTGTTACACCTGATTTTTTCCGTATCTACTGGACCGATTGAGTTGTTTGGCAAAATTTAGGTAACTTTTTGGGGGGCAAATCATAGTAAAAAAACTGTACCGTGTGACTTATCTACTGAAAAGTCTCATTGTAAGGGTGGGTGCTTACAATGAGGTGTGGATGGATCAAATCGAAGGTGGATGGATTTCCTGCCCTTCAGAAACTGTTCAATTCCGTCATACTCGAGGAGAAAACGCCACAGCCGTGGAGCAGAGGTGTGGTGGTACCTGATACTCTTCTTTAAGAAGGGCGACAATGCCCTGCTTAAGAATAACAGGCCCATCTCATTTTTGAGCCATGTCTACAAGCTGTTTTCCAGAGTCATCACGAACCGAGATTCCGAAAAGGCTTCAGCACCGAAGACCACATACCTACATATGCTGCGGCAGGTTATACAGAAGACCGAAAAGTATAATCTGTCCCTCTGCTTAACGTTTGTGGACGACGAGAAAGCCTTCGATTCGATCAAGACAGATTACAGAACAAATTAAACGAACCATGATCCCATTACTACATGGGATCTTGGTTTTGTACCCACTAAAAGTTTACATACTCTACGGTACCCACTTCTATCAAGATCGAAGACTCTACACTCGGAGTTGTAGACGAGTACGTCTACCTGGTACGATGACGCCCCCGTTCCTGCACAGAAACTACAGAGCAATCATTAATAATGAAATAATAACGTGTTTATATGCATAAAATGATATTCAAATAACACATACAAATATGTGTTTTTGGGCTAGGTTTAAAATGTCTCTAGAAATATAATTCTAGAGACATTTTAAACCTAGCCCTGACAATTACGAACACAACAAAATTACGGGCCAAGTGCAAGTCGGACTTGCATACGAAGGGTTCCGTACCATAAACCTTAATTTTTATTAGTTGTTAAAGCGACAATAGAAATACACAGGCTTAGTAATAGGGTTCCGTTGGGTTGGTTACTCCTCTGGTACGGAACCCTAAAAATGACCACACGCGGGTTTTTTATTGGAAACTATCATCGCCCGATGGCATCCCTGTATGCTTGTATTATGCCATACCGAATCCCATAGACATTTAAATAGTATATTTTCAATCTCCGTGCCGAATCCACGCAGGAAACCTCTATTATTAAAACGCACGGTTTTATCTCCTGTGGCAAGGTACACACTGGGATGACATTCTCTTTAATTTTAACTTTTCAATTGTTATTGCGTCGCGACGGCTATAGACGTTCAACGCGCCCGGACGCATAACATCAACAAAAACTTCAGTTTGAACTGTGCAACTGCAAGACTCTGCAAATTCGCAGATGCATGCGCACAGAGTACATTATACTATTGCATGCGTTTGCCTTTGTAGCATTATAGGGAACGTGCAAGGCGAAGATTGTGCCATCTAGTCATAGTGTTAAAAATTTGGACTTTTTACTTGCATAAACTTGAATTTGACGCATCTGTGCTGAGATGAGCAAGCTTTCACGTGTCAACGTGTGTCACCGACGTCGAGCCAAGCAAGCTCGCCTGTAAGACTGTGCTATCCATGGAGCAGAGACGTTCTCAACCGTTATCTATACTATCTATTCTAATATTATAAAGAGGTAACATTTGTTTGTAAGTTTGTATGTTGGGGGTAATCTCCGGAAGTAATGAACCGATTTTAAAAATTGTTTCACTGGTAGAAAGCTACATTATTCGTGTGAGTGCTATAGGCTATAAATTATTAAGATATCATGCATATTAGCCGAACTATCTAAATTTTTGTCTATCCAGGCGGAAAAAAATAGCTCTTACAACAGAGTTATTTGCATACGCTGCCTTAACAGTTGTATATAATTGAAAACAATGTATGGCAACCTGGTCCGCTTTAAATAGTTCTACAAAAAAGTCCGCGACACCATATTTCTATCTTTTATGTTTAAGCAGATATAGTAGCTTTTATGTGTTAAAAAAAGTAGTTTTCGACGTACTTACCTTTGGACGATTTTTTAACCAACAAAATATTAAGGGCCTCTTTCACCATCTCCAAGTAAAGCGTTGATTAGTTACTTCCCAATTAAAGCTAATCGGCAAGTAAAACTTACGAGTATCTTCTGTCAATTTCACAAGCGAAAATAAAGCTTCGAGTAACAACTTACCGGTTAAGTGAATGACTTAACAAATCATACGTTGCATTCGTTCAATATTACGTCAACTTTACTCGTCAAACGTCATTGGCAGGTTAGCTAGCTGTCATTTGTCATTTCATTTTGTGTATTGTTTGTTGTGTTTTTGGTTAGGAAATTATTGCGTGTGGATTTTTTTTTTATAAATTATCATGGATAAAGTTAAAAGAGATAGAAATGCAAACTTTTCACTTGTACAGAAATACCAAACTGTGTTAGTGTCGGCGATAAGACTCCGTCCGCGTCCATAGGCGCAAGAAATTGTGGACGCGACCGTATCAAACAAGGAAATTGTAAGGAAAACTAATTAGAATTATAATTGAATCAGATTAGATTAGGTTAAGCATTCTCTAATTAGTGTTATAAGGATATTTTCGCATCATAGGTTTAGTTAGAATCTAGTTTAAATGCGAATTTAGATGTAGGGTTTTTGTATTGTGAATAATTACGTAGATTGAAAATGTGTTTTTTTGTTTTAAGTGATAGGGTTTTGAAATTAGTTTTAAAATAAAGGTCTTGACCCAAAACCACTTTTACAAAAAGAATTGAGTTGATAGGACTTATGGTTTTCGAGATATTTCCAAAAATGTATAGTGAAAATTTGGTAACCGTCAAGTAAACACTCTAATTGGCAGACGACGTGGCAAGTAAGTTACTGATCAGTTTAATCATTGATTAGTGCTACTCGAACGTCGTGAAATTGACACGTGCAGTTACGGGTGACTTTAATTGGCGATTAGTCTACTCGATACTTTACTCAAGGGTGGTGAAAGAGGCCCTAACCCTTATTGAAAAAAATATTATTATGATCCATGATCACAAGAACATCATAGAGATACAATTTGCCCAAAACAGTATGTCAATTGGTTAAATAGTTTCGAAGATAAAATTACTAAATCGCAAAATACCGCCGTCCATTCACGAACCGCATTAGAACATGCTTTGTACGGACGTTTTATCCATTTACCCATAGATGGCGTTGTGCAATTACGTAATTTTTCAGAATCTGACCCTCTCCAATTATTATTTAATTTCGTCGTTAGGTAAGTAGGTGAGTTGTATGCAGTTGGTTGGAAGTTGTTGGTTTTTTAAATTGTTTTGGATGTTGGTCTATAAAATTGTTTTGGTTGCTCGGTTTCTTAAAACACAAATACTGCTACTTCGTTCTAATTCTTCGAGTTCGAAGCTGTGGTATTTCTGTTTTTTGGATATCGGACAGTTTCAGCGATTGTTTATCATGCCTAAAAGGAAATCACAACTTTCCTATCAGATATCCCAGACAAGAGCAGCTCGAGTACGCCGTACGGAAGAGTCTGTTCTTAAAAATCATCAGCGCCTCTCGAGTAAAAGAGAAAATATTTCGCAAGCAGGTGCTGGGGAATTTAGCTCCGAGCGTTCACAGCGGCTTACTAACCAAAGCTGGAGAACATTGCAGGTCCGTGCTCGGGAATCTAGCGCTGAACGTGTGCAGCGTCTTAGTGATTTAAGGCAGCATGTCTCTGCAACAAGGGATACGGAGTCTACCGCTGAGCGCTGGCAGCGGCTTGCTGGGCAAACTGTGAGAACATCACAGGCCCGTGCTCGAGAATCTAGCGCTGAACGTGTGCAGCGTCTCAGTGGGTGGATGCCTAGATAGACCTCGCCATACATTAACATTTAATTTATAATCTTTTAATGTTAAATTTATGGGTATATTGCCTGAAATAAAGGTTTTTTATTTTTTTATTTTTTTTATTATTATTCAGGTGAAGGAATCTCCGTAAATAAACAGTTTCTGCAGAATAAAAACAACTATAATGAGACTTTATAATGTATTATGGTCGCATATAGCCCAAATTTTATAAAAAAACAGTATTTCTAGGAGAATTATACCGATTAAAAAACGAAAAATCTTTACATGTGTGAGTGATCTGAATCACGCCATCTGACAGAAATTTATAGAACCACCGAGAAAGTTGGTTGCTGTTGTGTTTCGAATTTACGATTGGTAAACATTCATAAATAGATGGCGCTGTTCGATAATTCGAACAAGCGCCATCGAGTGACGCGCGGACCGCGGATGCGATCATGCGACGTTGCCGTTCAAGAAGCAGCACGTCGCCGCCGCGTCTGTGCCCGCGCTGTTGCCGTTCCGTCCATGCGTGATTGTCTTGAGTCTTGACAACTTGCGAAGTTGCGAATCGTTTCCAGAATATTGTGTTTCTAGCAAGATAGCGCCGGGCGCGCGGGTTTGCCCGCGGAGTTAACATTTTATGATTGATAAAATGTTTTTTAGTATGGAATGAGATAGAATGCTTTACATAAAGTGAAAAAATTATCTCTGCGATCTGCCCTTGGTTCACACAGATACAATACTTATGTAATTATTGTATTATCTAGTTTAAATATGTAGTAAGTAGTTACTAGTACACACTTATACATTCCTTTTTTTTTTTTTTTTTTTTCCATCTTTATTGGTATAATAATCGGGGTTTTTATCCCAATGGATACGCCAACCCCATCATGCCTTATACAGACTACTACAAAACATTGCTTGAAACTTAAATTTAAGAAGAATCTTAATCAACACAGTACACCAACTCGCTAAATCTTTTCGCCACATCTGACGTCGGTTGCGCTAAAATTGACTGAATTAAGCCAACTTGTGAAATATTTAAATTAAACTCGTTGACTAAAATTCTCCTTTCCTCTTGGTTCTTGACACAATCCATCAGCAAATGATGTACATCCTCAAGTACATTGCATGTGTTGCAGTTGGGAGAACTTACTTTCTTCATGAGAAATGCAAATTTTGCCGATGGATAGTGTCCAGACCGTAATCTTACAGCTAACTTAACATAACTTCTACTTAACCTGCTACTGTCGAACCAGGGCACTTGAGGAAGCTCATTTTGAACTGTTTTGTACCATATTCCTTTGTCTACTGACTTAATGTTAAAATGGTGTTTCCAGTTATTAAAACTTTTTACTCTAAATTTTGATACATATTCCACGTAATCTGGTATAAAATTCAGCTCGACTCCTTCCTTCGCTGCCAATTTAGATGAGAAATCAGCCTCCTCATTACCCTGTAAACCAACATGCGCTGGAACCCATTGCAACTTCAACTTTGTACTATTTTCAACAAACTTGAAAATTAGTTTTAAAATGTCGTAAGCTATCGATATACCTCTGAAGCCAGAGGCGCATCGAGCTACGTGGTGCAATGCACTTTTGCTATCCGTAAATATAACAACCTTTTTAAAATTTTTCTCTGTTGCATAGGTCATAGCTTACAAAATTGCTATGAGTTCCAACGTCATGACGGATACATCTGACATTATTTTAAAACCTGCTCTATAATTACAACTTGGATCGTAAAATGCTGCACCTAATCCATGAGCACCCTTGGACCCATCTGAATATAATTTCTGCCACCCACTATAATTAATACTCAATTCCCTCACAACTTCATTAACTAAGGTATTAGGCTCGTATCTTGTTTTGGCTAGTGATATACATTCTAAACCCATAACGAAGCATTTATGAAAATCAACAGCTGATAACCAAACATCGAAAGTAAACATTTTAAGAATATCCGCAGAAACACCTTCAGTCTGTTTTACATCCTCTATCTTTTGTGTAAGTAAAGGCTTTTTTTTATTAACCCAATAACTAATGTGCGTAAGAGACCTCATTTCAGAAATTAAATTAATAGTACTATTATTTGACCAAGCACTGATTTTTAATAAATACTTATAAGCTAGATATTGTCTTCGAATAAATAAAGGAGCAATGTTTAACTCGCTCTCCATGACATGAATTGGAGTGCTTTTGATAAATCCCCCTATTACTCTCAACGCTTGATTCTGAATTTTATCAAGTTTGCAAATGTGACTTTTGGCGCTACTATCATATAAAACAGATGCGTAATCCATACGGCTTCTAATTAGAGACATGTATAATCTTCGCAAATGTATCATGTGCACCCCCCAAGACCTTCCTGCTAATAACTTTAATATATTTAAGAATTTTGAGCATTTGCTGACCACTTCATTAATATGTTTTCCCCAGTTGAGACTCCTGTCTAGCCATACACCTAAATATTTTATATTTTCTGAATAAACTAGAGGCTTTTCAATCCTTAGAACAGGCAATTTTTTTCTACGACCTCTACTAAAAAGACAATATTGTGTCTTGTTTATAGATAACCCTAACCCTAGCTCGTTTAATAACTCCACAACTAAGTTTAAACCATTTTGAATATATCGTTCACATATTTGAATGTCCTTATTACTAACATATATTACAAAATCATCTGCGTATTGCAATACTGACACATTTTGAAGTCTCTGGCAAATTTTGTAAGTGATTAAGTTAAAAAGTAGCGGAGAGAGAGGGTCTCCCTGTGCTAGACCTTTATTTGTGAACCTGCTTATTACTTTACCGTCACACAACTTCATCTTCAAATGTCGCTCATTGAGAAACCTCCACAGATACCTACAAAGCTTGGAACCGATGCCTAGACTATCCAACACATATGACGCTGCATCGATTGAAACATTGTTGTAAGCGTTCTCGATATCCAAAAAACAAGCTAATGTTGGTATATTATTGGAGAATCCAATCTGGATATATGTAACTATACGGGTCAAGCAGTCCAAGCAGGACTGTGATTTTCTGAAACCCACTGTGAACGGTGACAGTATCTTTTCCCTTTCGGTATACCATTCTAAGCGTTTAAAAATCATTAAATGAAAAGTCTTACAGATACATGATATTAGGGATATGGGTCTTAATTTAACTTCACTGTTATTATTGCTACTGCTTTTGGGAATAGGGACTATTTGAATGTTTCGCCATTGAGAAGGAATAACACCATATTGATAAATGTTATTATATAAATTAAGCAAATATTTTTTAGCTATGTCCGGTAAGTAATAAAGCATTGTGTATGATATATCGTCATCACCCGGAGCTGAATCCTTTTTTTTTAAAACGCTGTGAAGCTCTTGGATTAAAAACTTAGATTCTAGCCTTTCATTTTTCGACGTGAAAACTGGTTCTGTGTTAGACGCATAATCTGCAGTAAGAGAACATAATAACGCGTGAGATTTATCAATAGGTGGATATACTTTTGGTTGCTTAAAACCTTTGACCCATTTCATGCGCTGCCAGATATATGACGCCGAAACCTTTTCATCAAAGGAATCGCAAAGCTTATGCCAGGCATCGGATTTTGCTTTTCGAATTAACTTCTGAGATTTCTCTGTTAAATCTTCTAATTTTGTAAGATTATCAGGCGACGGGTTTTTTCTGAAGTTAACTAACGCTAACCTTCTCTGCGCGACTATTTTAGATAGATCAGGGCTCCAATAATCTCTAGGTTTGAATTTTTTGTCTGGTTTGTTGTATATTTTAATTAAAGGAATATGTTTGTCCGCCGCAAAATTAATTATGCCTACTAAATTGTCATAGTTTTCTTGAGTATTTTCGCCATAGTCATTATAAAAGGTAGGATTTTCTGAAATAGTTTGTGAATAGTTATCCCAGTTTGCACGTTTATAATTGCGCTTTTTTATGTATCTGAAATCATTTACGATATCAATTGCCAGCTTAATTATTAGGTGATCGCTTCCTAGATTTTCGTTTAAAACTTTCCAACAAAAATTAATGGCTACGTCAGAAGAGACAAACGAAATATCGGGCGAAGTTTGTTGCAAGTGTCTATTTACCAGCTTAACCCGCGTGAAGTCACCACTGTTAATGGATATGAAACCGTATTCTAAAGATGAATCCAGTATTTGGGAACCCCGTACATCTGTTTTCACTGACCAATTGGTGTGGTGCCCGTTAAAATCTCCAGCTATCAAAGTTTTCGATGAAAAATATGAGAAAATATCATCCCAATCATTGACTTGAGTTTGTATACTAGATGGACAGTATATAGACGCCACATATTCTAAGTCCTTGCAATTAATTAATTTTACACAAACTACCTCAATACCTGTATTGTTTGCTACAAATGGTTCTAAGTAGGACTGTATCGACTTATGAACAATAATAGCGACCCCGCCGTATGAATCCGCTCTGTCTTTTCTATAAATGTTGTAACTATTAATATTTATGTTGGAGTCAATTTCCAGCCAAGTTTCGCTTATAATCGCAATGTGTATAGTTTCACGTATTAAAAGGTCCGTAAATGCTACTAATTTGGGGTGCAGGCTTTGAGCATTCCACTGTACTATATTAAGCTTAATATGACTAGTTGTATTATCCATTAGCAAAGTCAGAAAAAAAAAATAGCTTATTAATAACATAGTGTTTTAGTTCTTCCCATATGATTTTAACTATTGCCGATATTTTTTCTTCTAATGTGCTCTCTGACGTTATTATAGGTTTAATTTTAATCCAAAACTGTCTGAATTCAAACTTGTCTTTTATGTGCTCGTCCCGTTTTCTATTTTCTTCTTTATTCTGTGAATTCTGATGTTGAACCTCCATATTTGCTTCTTTAAAACTCTCTACATTTTCCACTCTCTTAGACATGTTTTCAGCTTTACTACTCGCATTTCGGGCTGGTTTTCTACTGAGTTTTATCACATTTTGGTTTATTATTTTATCGAACTCATCTTCCTCTTCCTGAACATCAGCGTCCATAGTCCCACCTGAAGAACCTTGTTGCTGTACTGAATTTACCTTGACTACACTGCTGTAGGTGCCTCCCACGTTCAAGGTATTCAATGAGATGCTGTTGTCTGCTGTCAATATACTCTCTCCAGTTGATATATTCTTATTTAATCTCTTTTCTTTGTATAACTGTAGGGCCTTTCTATAAGTTACGTGTTCCTTACTCATAATGTTTCTTATTTCTTTTTCTCTAATAAAAAAAGGGCAGTTTTTGTCCAGAACAAAGTGGTCCCCTTTACAGTTCAAACATTTATGTATGTTGATATCGCAGTTATCATGCTCTGAGCTGCCGCATTTTGGACATAATAACTTTTTGACTGAGCAGAACTTTTTAACATGTCCAAACTGCCAACACCCTGTGCATTGTGACACGGGAAAATGATATGCGTCTACTTTAAAACGGCATTCGTATGCGTATATATATTGTGGTAATACACCGCCTTTAAAACATATTTTGATAGCTTCACTCGGTGTCCATGACCCATTAGCTGACAGTCTATTCATTCTCTTCAAATTCATAATTTTAACATCACACTCTATAATTTTAGTTAGTTCTTCTTCACTCAAATCTAGATCGATACCTTTAACTACACCATGAATCACGTTTAATTCATGTGTAAATTGACAGCGGAACCCCATCTCTTCAAACTTTTTGCATTCTACCAACAATAGGGCATCTTGTTTCTTGAAAAAAGTGATGATTGCTTTGTTTGTGTTTTTATATTTAATATGATCAATACCTGTAATTCTATGCGATCGTAACAACTTAGCCATCGCAATTTGTTTAGGTAGACTTTCTAGAGCAGTGATGCAAACTTGATGGTTCTCCACAATTTCTACGTCGTCGTTCTTTTTTTCTCCCTCTACCCTCACATTTGTTTGTGTATCTAAAGAATCACTCCTGATCAGCCGTTTCGGTTTCCTTCGAGTAACCGTAATAAAACCCTCTTCATCGCTCCTTAGTCCATCTCCTTCACTGTTTTCGTCTCTTTCTTTTCTTTTTGCCACCTTCCTTTCCACACTTTCAATTCTACTTGTCATTATTTTTTCACCAACTGATAAGCGTAGCTCTCGTTCAACGTTTTCTAAATATTCCGAATCACTCATTTCCTCCTCACTCTTACTCCCCTCCATCTTGAAGTCGGGACTTCAGATGGAGAGAACAAAATACCGTTAATCGCTGCGGAACTAGGTATACGTACGTGTACGTGTCAACTGTACAACGGCTCGCGCGCAACTTAACACACATTCCTTGACTTTCCAGATTTAAAAATCTTTTTAATGTATGTAAGTAGGTACTGATAACACATTTTCTGATACGCTTAGGTACTAATCCATTGGTTTGGGTTGAATGAAATCAGAGAATAGAATTTGATGTATAAGTAAGTTATAACTAAATCAGGCGACCAGCGAAGCTACCTACACAATGGTGAAACGTAGGTACGTAGTACATCTATTGATTGAATCGTATTTAATTCATGTGAAACCAGCAAGATTAGTGAATACACAGACAAACTACTTTGATTTTTCATAATTGCTTATTTTACTAGTATTATTAGCACACACAAAGTGCGTCAAGCAGGGTTGCCAACAATAAATTGACAAACGATAGCCCTGAAAGCTGTCTCCCGAACTACCTACTAACACGGCAATGTACGCAGTTCGGGAGCGCCCTTTCCCCGTCTCGCCCCGCACGATTGCCCTGTCTAGACGTCTTGGTTGGACGACTGTATGTATGATTTATAGACTGTGCTACCTACTACTGAGAACCATTCAAATGAGTGCCATCCGTGAAACAGTTTTTATTGAAAAGTGAAGTATTTTTGGGTTGGAGTGTAGCCTTAGGGGCGCTAGGACTTATTTTTTTTTTGATTTTTTTCGTTTTTTTTTTTAATAACGTACTAATTTTATTGCAGCATCTTATTAAGCTTGTCCATAAAAACAAATTAAGCTCTGAGAATCATGGCCCTACGACGCACCGTTTTCGAGTTATGGGCTTTTGATATTTTTTTTTTATAAAACGCTCTATATTTCCGAAATGGTAGGTCGGATGAAAATCTTTTCTGGAAAGAAATTGTAGCTCTAGTCGAAAACTATGAGATGGTGTAAGGAAACCCGCGAAAATTAGTAAAAAGAATTGCATCTTCAGCTTGCGTATCTTTAGGGGCATGGGACTTGGTCAAATTTTCGGAGATTATCCCCTTCTAACCTAACCTATCCGAGTCGGGGTGCCCCCAAGTCCAGAGCTCGCTCCGCTTGTTCTTGCATTCTGAGTCGGGGACTTCGGAGACGCCATGGTGTCACTCAATCGTTGAAACAAACAGGAGTACAGTACGATTCAAACTTAATGGCGACTCGGAACATCGTACGTTCCGATGCGCAAAACGCAATTTTGGGTATCAGCCAATTAAATTGAGCCTAAATTATTGTCAACTTGACTGTACCTGCGCGCAACTGCACTCGCAGCTAACTTCCGAACCGCCATTAAGTTTGAATCGAACTGTACGATAGACGCTCTCGACCTTGAGTACAAACAATGAATGACAACTGTCAAACGTAAACGTCGCATACATCATAGTATTCTGAAATTACGTTTCGTTACCCACAATCGCTAAAATATTTTTTTTATTTTTATTTAATTAAGTCTATTATTTGTTTTTTATTTGAAAACATAATACTTGCGCAACTATTAAAAAATAAAATAAAGTCAAAAACTATAATATTCAATTTAAAAAAACTTTTAAATGTCACTGTCACTTAGTCTGACCGTAAAACGAAACGACCTTGGACCGATTTTTTAAGTTGTCTGTGGCAAAATATGACATTTTTTCGTAACGTAAATAGGTTAGAAATAATTGAATTTTTAGGATTTTTTTTTCTCTAAAGCTATGTGTTTGCGCGCTATGAAACTTTGTTATAGTGTTCTACAAGAAGAGTACTCTACCCAAAACAATAATCAAGCTCCAAACCCAGAGTTTGTAATACGAAGTGGAGCCCAGGTATTATAGAAGCAGAAAATACTATTGTAGAAAAAAAATGTTTTCCCTCCTTGGAAAGGAAATCTCAAAATATTAGAGAAGCATCAGAAAATAGAAATTTTCCTATTCATTTGGAAAATGATGTTTTAGTTATGAAATCAAAATCAAAAAGCAGCAGCATAATTATTATTATCAAGTAAGTAACAAATATCATTATTTCTTGGTATGTATGTATGTCTAAAAATAATTTATTTCTTGGATTGTTTCTTTTTAACAGCTATTATTATTTTATTATTTTGATTCTAGGTCCAGGGTCAATTGCGAATTACCAAAATGAATAAATGTTACTTCATTTGCTTTATATCTGTTACCCAACCATTGACTGTCATAGAAGTTAACCGGGATGAGGAATTTATCAACGCTATGATGCCGAAGTTGGTAACATTTTTTAAAACATGTGTACTGCCGGAAATTATTTCGAGAAGAGTTGAGAAAAATGCTAAATGTCTAGACATCAAGGAATGAAAAGGTATAAAAATATAAGTCTTACTCATTTCCTAACTTATTCCGCAGGTCTCTGAGGTGTGGGTTCAGTAAGAATAGTCTAACAAAACTGTGTAAATTCATTTGTTGCAGCGAAAACTGCGTCTTCCAGCATTTGATTCAGATCGCACGGAAATTATATAAATGGAAGTAAAAAGTGACAACAACGAGAAGACTGCAAGAAGTAGCGCGAAGACAAGAAGATATTTTATTATAATATAATATTTACAAGTATCTTTGTATGGTGGTACGAGTCGATGGTTCGAATCCAAGCCGGCACTTTGCTTTGTGTAAATTATTTCATCACCACAGTTCAGAGGAGGCCTGAGTCTCAGCAGTGGGAACATTATAGAATAAAATAAGCTATTTTTGCACATAGCGATGTATAGTTTGTGTTATTTTGTTAGTTCATAAGATTTTTCTGTGTAGATAAGTTTCACTCATGTATTTAGGTACCAGCCTAACAATTCAATTGTAAAAGAATATTTATTGATGTTCAAAATTGTATAATAAGTAGGTATTCTTGAAACATAAATAAATGTTATGGTTAGCTAGCAACCACTTGTGTTGTTGTGTATAATACTTATATGTGCCGTTATATATACTTACGTATGATGTTATTTATATTGTAATCTACATACATAATTCTTTCTAATACTAAATTCAAAATAATATGTAAATATCAAAATATTTAAAAAACTATGTTATCTTTGTATGGTGGTATGACTCGATGGTTTGAATCCAAACGGAAACTATCTAAGTAAATGTAGTGAGAGTAAATAAAACGATTATTTTTATGAAAATATTAACCCCGTTTTACTAAATAAATATTATTAATTTATAGTAAGGTACAATAAAAAGCTTTACAATGGAATAAATAGTCTTTTATTTATTTATTTAGTACAACTCACTATTTACGTTCAGTCACATTACAACAACTTATAATATAGGGACAGTATACCTATATTACCTAAAATAATTTATATGAATAATTAGCTAAGTTAAATAGGTATCGAGTCTAGAAACAAAAGTATGCTTAGACCAATAATTATACTAATAAGAAATTTTAATTTTAATTTTCAACTGTTTGAATAAAACGACATCTAGTAGTGTCGAAAGTTACTACTATTTACTTTGCATGTGTGTGTAAAGAGTAAGGTCAAGCGGCTAAATCTTTATTATGTGAAAATCTTTGTATGAGACCAGTTAACAAGCACAGTGACTATCTAAAAAAATCAAGTTAATGCCCTAGGTGACGCGTACAATAGAGTTATCTATTAAAGATTTCTAAGTTAGGCGTAAAAATTGAAAATGTTCTAAATTGTGGATCTAGCGCCATCTAGCGACAAAATGGCATCTGAGATCATCATCCATCCACCTTAAGGCAGCATGTCTCTGCAACAAGGGATAAGGAGTCTAGCGCTGAGCGCTCGCAGAGGCTCACTAGCCTAGCGACATACATATGCAATAAAAACAAAACCCTCCTTTTGGCAGTCAGTAAATAAATCATAGCACTCAGTACTAACCGAACCACACTCAAATGTTTACCGCCTAACGAAGTGGGCACGGGTCAGCTAGTGGATAATAAAAAGAACATTGTAAATGCTTTCTTTTAGGATTGCCTCGCTTCAGACGAATGACGATTTGTACCCTTCATAGGCAGGAGTCAACTTTTTTTTCGGTTACACTGTCGAGCCCACAAAATCAACCAATTTGTGCGCAGCTACAATCTTACACTATTGTGAATTCGGAACATTTTTGACATTGACACTTCTGTGCTGCTGCCTATAGGTAGTATCTGAACGCTCCATAACCATAGAGATAGAAAATATATCCATAACCCACACACCCGCACTGACGTAACTTTGACGTTTATTATTATCTAAATACATGTATTTCTATTTCATGTTTGTTTCACTCCTATACTAACCAAGAAGATGTTCAACTGTACCAACTAATCGAAGAATATAACCTCCTGTTACCGGCCAAATACGATACACACTTGTTTTTCCAATACACTTTAAACATAAAAATATTTGAATTTCGCGGGCTACCCTGGAGCTTCCACCTTAAATACATAGAGTAGGTACTACTTAAAAGACTGGTATTTAAATACAATATACATACCTACCAGTGTTGCCAGAAGGTTACATTTCTTACATTTTTCGTAACTTTTGACCCCCTCGCGTAACATGTAAGTAATTTTGGTATTTAAGGCAATTTCCGTAACTTTTGAGAACAACTAGATTTGTAACACTAGATTTTTATTGCAAACAGTTTACGAACGCATTTCAATTAACTCATCAAAATTGAACGCACCTAAAACTGCGCATCTAAAAAGTCTGAACGGAAAGCGCCACGACAAAATCAATCGTAATGTCTATGATTTAAAACTTGATTTTGCTTGAGCGTGTGCGCGCACTTTTCGTACTTCGCAAGTTCCCGCCTTACGCGCTTTCGTAGCTACCAGAAATGACTGATTGTGATTTGTTTTGTTTCCTTGCGTTTTGTTGTATTATGTCCGTGAGTGAAGTTCTGATGAATACATTTATTTCGAACTAAAATTTTATTTTGTTGGCAAACTGCATGTCAAAGTTTGCAACTTCTATACTATTATCTATACTAATATTATAAAGCAGAAGAGTTTGTTTGTTTGTTTGTTTGTTTGTTTGGTTGAACGCGCTAATCTCAGGAACTACGGGTCCGATTTGAAAAATTCTTTCAGTGTTAGATAGCCCATTTATCGAGGAAGGCTATAGGCTATATATCATCACGCTAAGACCAATAGGAGTGGAGCAGTAATGAAAAATGTTACGCAGACGACGTTGCACGGGTCAGCTAGTTTACTAATAAAAATACAACATCTGTATTTAAGGCGGGGTTGCAGTACTTTTTAAGATTTTTGAACGTCTGAAAATCTTATTAATTGTGAGTTTTTTAATAAATAAAAATCATTACATAACAATTGAACATACCCTCAAGTAAATCGTAAATATAGAAACGTGATTTAGAATGATTGGCTCGATACTTTTTTTTATCAAACATGACACTAAATTAAAATTTTAAACGTGTACTGCTAAGAGATTTTATCACGAAAGTTATATCAATAGATAGAGCTTTTTATTTTGAAGTAAATGTTGAAACCATATTGTATTATTTCTTTATCAGTTTTCGCCAAGAAGAAAAAACAAACAAAATTTATGCATTATTTTGCTCGCCGGACAGTCGCTGTTGTTCGTCAAAACACACAGTACTGCAACCTCGCCTTAATTGCAGATGCAAACAAGTAAAATATCTAAACAGAAACAAATAACTGTGATTGAAACCTCAACGAGTATTACATTACAATATTAAAAATAAAACTGATGCCAGGTTTAGGTTGGCGAATGCGATGATTTTTTTGTCTCAAATTCGTGATTGAAGAAAAAAAGAATAGAAAAAAAAAATAATGAAGGGCCCGTAAGAAAGAGATCACCAGTATTTAATACACAACATAGAGAGATGACAAAGTTTTATCCTAAGGTTAAATATACCATTACACATCATAGATTCTATTATATTTCGCCACTACAAAGTAAAAAATAACTTTCGGAAGTCGGTGTCAAATTACGAAGAAACTAACAAAAACACCGACTTCCGAAATTAAAGTTATTTTTTTTTTTTTTGGAGTCAGTTGTATTTTTTTGTAAAATGTTTTTTATTTTTCACTTTTTAGTGGTACCTACTAACAACACCACTGCAAAATCGCAAAAAAGCAAAATACGCTATTTCGATTACTTGGATGACATAAAACCATCATCCAAGTAGACGAATTCCAGCTATTCCGATTTAAAATCCAAAGTTCGTAACCGATTTTGATAAAATTTAAATGGGACCAATCTGTAAGTATATCCTTTCAGATAAAACGAATTGAGAACCTGCTCCTTTTTGGGAAGTCTGTTAAAACAATTCAATAATGTAACATTTGGAGCAAAAATGTAACATTTTAGGAATCGAAAAGTAACTTACGACTCAAGGGCCCTGGCAACACTGATACCTACGTCAGTTAACGTCAGGTCAGTGCTTGTTTAGATAATGGTATTTGTATTGTTTGTAACTCACAATATATTTTCGATTGATTCCCTCTGTATTCAGTATTTTTGTTGTTCATTGTAAAAGTATTGAAGGTTAAATGGATAAGGTATTTCAAATAGAATCAACTGAAGCATTTCAAGATGTAAGTTACTAATTATTATACCTAGGTAACAATGATATCTCATTTATTATCAATCCCCAAACCACCACATGACCATCACCACATTTAGGGCCAGTTTCACCGGTTACAGATAAAGTGTCGGTTAGCCTATTAGGAACTTATCTGGCAGATGAACTAAAACTTTTGGTTTCACAGGTGTCGGATAGCGATATCTGGCAGATTTATTAAGTATTTGAGTATTATAAAGTATTATAGTATTATAAGTGTCGGTTAGTTATCCATCAGATAACTAACCGACACTTTACACACAAGGCACAAGACCGTTCAATCAAAGACTACTACAGTTTATTATACAAAACTTTACACTTTTACATGAATAGCAAAAATGTCCCTTACATCGTATTATTTTCATACAATCTTTAATTTTCTATTACTTATTATACTATAGTTAGTTGCGGTACATAAAGGAAGATATGCTTGTTTTGAGATGGAATATATAAAACTCTTTAATTAAAAAAATGGCCATAAAAAGTGGTATTTTAAAAAACTTCGACCTTTGGGCAGTGGGTCATCTGCAAATCAAGTACACCCCTCACACTTAAGTTTGATTGAATCGAAACTATAGGACATAAACTTGTTCATGTTAGTTAGGTGCTAAATAAATAATGTTCTGACCCACCTACATACATTTATTGCATCCTTAATTTCAAAAATGGAAATAAAACCGTAAAACTGCCCTGAATCAAAATCCTCTACATTCTCCAGTCATGAAAAACAATTCATAATTAAATTCTCTAGTAGATACATAAGAAGACACATAGGGGTAATGGCAATGTATTTCAATGCACATCTTGCATCTACCATAGCATAGCATGATGTTTTACTACAGGTACACCCTATTTTTATCAGCTGGGCACAAATCCAGCCTCCAGATTGCTACCAAGCATAGCCTAGAGAGGAAAAAACCAGTGACACTGTCCAACATAATCAAATCCCATTAGGAATTCTATGCAAAAGGTGTGAAATGTTAGGTATTACTATTTTTAATATGTATGATATAATTTTTATTTGTTATAATCATTTAATATTATAACAACTTTGACACCTATAGGTACACACCAGAGGTATAATGTCATTTCAGATAACCTTCAGTTGATATATTAAACACTTAGGGCCAGTTTCATCGGTTACGGATAAAGTGTCGGTTAGCCTATTAGGAACTTATCTGGCAGATGAACTAAAACTTTTGGTTTCACAGGTGTCGGATAGCGATATCTGGCAGATTTATTAAGTATTTGAGTATTGTAAAGTATTATAGTATTATAAGTGTCTATTAGTTATCCATCAGATAACTAACCGACACTTTATCCGTAACCGGTGAAACTGGCCCTTAAATTAATGATTTAAAGTTATAATTTTCATATTGTATAAATGTTACCATGACATGCCAAATTGCAGATGGCCATGTTGCAGTGTCTAATAAATGATTAATGATATTTATTTTGTAAGTAGGTTGTAAATAACACTTTTACATGTCAATTTTTTTTGGTATTTTTAAACTAGATGAGAACGGTGTTTCCTAGCTGACTGCTCTGAGAAGAAACACCGAAACAAACTCAGAGGTCAAAGTCTCTTTTAAAGTCCATATAATCATACTGGTCAAATCTTATGAGAATCATGTTGGTTAATGTCTGAAGTGGTATTTTGAGGAAAGTACCACACAGATTTGAGTGAACCGGTTGGCGCAGTGGTTGAGCGATTGACTGCTGCGCAGCATGTCGCGGGTTCGATTCCCGCACGGAACAAATATTTGTACGACCTACATGTATTTGTTCCGAGTCTGGGTGTTTTTCTATCTATAATATGTATGTATTTACAAAAAAAAAATGTATATAAGTAGTTCATCAGCCATCTCGTTACCATAACACAAGCATTAGGTTGCTTAGCTTGGGACTATATGGCGTTGTGTGAAATGTCCAAGGATATTATTATTATTATAACCTGTCCAGACAGTGCAAGCATTTGCCAGTTATCGTATAACTCAAACTTAGAACTTAAAGGAGCGCAACGAACTGACAAACAATACCAAAGTAAGGACATTTGTTTAGGCATCATAAAGAACTCAAACCGCCAGACTAACATTAAATGAAATGAACCCTAACATAGCAATCTACATCGTCCTCATATTCACCATATTATGTTATGGACCATGCAGATCAGTGTTTGAAATGGTCTTTTGAGGAAAGAAGCACACAGATTTGAGTGGACCTGTGCAGTCAATGCAAGCCTTGGTCAGAAGTCAACTAGCTCAACTTAGAACCAATAAGGAGCTCAACGACTCGAAAAACAATGCCAATGAAAGGACATTTTGGTAGGCTACTAAAAGTACTCAAACTGCCAGACATTGTTCAATAAGATGTGATGTTTGGAAATTCCATAGATCTCTAATTTTATCAAATGTACATTCTACTTATTTAATTATGGTTGTGACCAAGGGAAGCTGACAAATCCCATTTCTGCCTACAGGGCATAAAAGTAACATTAGACATAGTAGTGTTGTTATAGCATTATTATGTTGTTTTATATACTGATTACTGAAAATTGTGTAAATTGTTGTTAGATGTAAACGTTATGTCATTTGAGGATAATAGCTTTCGAAAATAGAGCAAACGTCCTTTAGATTAAATGATCAGCACCATAATACAAGATCAGCAAGGCAGTCAGTTGAATTTAAACGCAAAATATAGATTTGGATCTTTTACATCAATGCTATGATGAAATAACAAAAATGTTAAATTACTTAACCAGCATAATTTCTTGTATATGTTATAGGCAAACTCCGAAGCTCCGGCGCTCCTAGGTTGGACTGGTCAATCCTCAGGTCAGACTGAATGACCTAGTCAAAGCCCAAACAAATGTAAATTTTCGGCCTTTGACTAAACAATTTCCGTCAAACCTGGGAGAGACCAATTTGGTCAGGCAAACGTCAAAACACAATTTTATTAAATCGGGGTTTGACGAGTCAAACTCCGATATAGGTATGAAGTGTCTTATTGTTACGAGCTTGGGGTTCGTGACAATAAAAACAGCCGATTAATTAACCAAAAATGACACTTTAATAATCAACACTAATTAACACTTTAAACGCACTAATTATAACACACAATCGCACTATTAAACACTTCACTTCACTTAATTCGCAGTTGAAGATCGCTTCCGATATATCGCTTGTATCGCCAATTCCATACTGCCTGACTGCCTGAGTCGCGAGCTTTGCGCACCTTATATATTCCGACAGTAATTTCCAGAACCTTCGAGAATGGAAATATCTAGAAAGTTCGGGAACATACCGGTCCCGACTGACTAGGTGTCGAAACATCGAGAATGTTCTAGCATTGAAAATTCTAGAAAGATCGTGACCCAATTAGAACTACTCGATACTAGATGGCGTTAGTAGTACGTTGTGTACCCGGCATTCATTCTGGCGCGTAACACTGCCCCCTCCTAAGACATGCTCGTCCCGAGCATCGGTCCCATAATAACGCGCCAGTCGATCCACATGGACGATCTTAGGTGCACTTCTCGTACCTTTCTGGATACGGTAGGTCACGTCATTGATTTTTGTGACAATCCGGTACGGCCCGTCCCATTTAGCTTGAAGCTTAGGAGATTTCCCTTTACTGCGAACTGGATTGTGCAACCACACTAGTGAACCTTCGTCGAAACCTTTATTGTTCATTTTGCGGTCATAACGAGTTTTCATCTTTTCAGACATTTGCTGGCCCGATTGTCTGATGTGCTCATAAATGTCGTTCATTTTGTTCCGCAAGTCATTCGCATAATCGGTTATACTGCGTGGGGCATCAGGTGGTATTCCGGTGATCAGGTCTGCGGGCAACCGTAATTCCCTACCAAAGTTTGCGAAAGCTGGTGTTACCGATGTGCTTTCGTGAACAGCACTTCGGTATGACAGCAAAAACGGTTGTATGTGCTTGTCCCAATCGCGTTGCCGGTTTTCCACAACTTTAGCCAGATATCTCTCCAATGTCTGATTAAATCGTTCCACCATTCCATCCGACTGTGGGTGGTAAGAAGTTGTTCTCGTTTTATGAGTACCCATAACTCGACAAGTTTCCTGGAATATTTGTGACTCAAAATTCCGTCCTTGATCGCTGTGAATCTCCAAAGGTACTCCAAAACGACAGAAGACTTCATGAACAAGTTTATCTGCAACTGTTGAAGCTTCTTGATTCGGAATGGCGAAGACTTCCGGCCACTTGGTGAAGTAATCCATTACAACCATGAAATACTTGTTACCACTGTCACTTTCCGGAAACGGTCCCGCAACATCCAGGGCTATCCTTTCCCAAGGTGCTCCAACATTGTACAATTTCAACGCACCTCTGCTACGAGTCTGAGGTCCTTTTACAACCGCACAACTTGTACATTTGCGACACCAATCCTCGACATCGTCACGACAGTGAACCCAGTAAAAACGTTCCCGTATCTTCAGTAGAGTTCGTTTAACTCCCATATGGCCTCCTGAACATCCATCATGGTACAGCTGTAGAACATCCGGTACTTTCGCTTTAGGGACAACCGTTTGCAAATGACTGCTGTCTCCCCTAGCATTCTCCCATTTACGGCACAGGACTCCATCCTGAATCACTAAGCTATCCCATTGTGCCCAATAGCTTTTTGTGATCGAACTCATCGCTGAACCGTCACGCCATGTAGGCTTAGAAGCGCTGGCCTTTATCCAGTTCAAAATCGGCTTGATGTCCGAATCCTCCTGTTGTGCACGTTGTAAGCTTTCCTTCCAGTCGTTGCTGAGGTCTGTCTTGACCATCCTCACAGGTACAGCTTCTTTACCCTCTTGCCTAGTACAATGCTTGCAGTCTTCAGGGCAAGGTCTTCTTGACAATGTATCTGCGTTGCCATGAGATCTCTCGCTGCAATGTGCCACCAACAAGTCGTTCTCCTGCAGCCGCTGGGCGCTGTCGTTAGCCGCTCTACCTTTAAGAGATCGGCTATTTTCCCTTCCTGCATTTCGCTTAGGGCAACTGGATCTAAGGTGGCCCTTTTCACCACAGCCATAGCATCTGGGGCTGTATCCTCTAAAACGGTCACTAATTGCAACTGCTGCAATCTCCTTGGTTCGGTGAGATCGATAATCCTGCCGCAAAGCTTCCTTTTCTGTAGTTCGCTTAGGGCAACTAGGTCGAAGGTGACCTCTTTCACCACAGCCGTAGCACCTAGGGCTATATCCTTTAAACCGGTCGAGAAACGTTACTGCAGCAACCTCCCTAACGCTACAGGGACGATAATCCTGCCGCGCAGCTTCCACTTCCAGTGCATGTGCCAAAGCGTCCTTAAGTGTCCCGTGGTGCCCGAGCCTCACTGCAGCCCTAACTTCAAGGTCGCGGATGCCGTCAATGAAGGCCTGGACCAGGTTCCCTTCAATAAGCGCAGGTACAGACTGGTATGCCTTCCGCACCAGCTTCTCCACTTCAAGGGCCCACTGCTGCAGGTTTTCACTACTATGCTGTACGCGATCCCTTAGTTGCGCACGAAACACGTGCTCCAGATGAGCGTCACCATACCGGGATTCCAGTGCTTCAAGGAGCTGTTCGTAAGTTACTTCTTTACCGAGAGCTTCCAAGACAGTTAAGGCCTGGTCGCGCAGGCCTAAGGTGAGGGCAGTCATGGCTTGATTTTTACTCCAACCGTTCGCCTTAATGACGGCCTCAAACTGAATTTTGTAGGCCGACCAAGAAGACGTCCCATCGAACGGCGGCACTTTAAATCCACGTAGCGAAGGTGTAGTAGTTACGGGAGTTGCAATCCCATCTCCAAGTTTAAGGTTGCCCAACTCTTTCTTCATATCAGCAATATCGTTGTTGCATTTGCTGATCTATGTTTCAGCATCTGACATGCTGAGCAACCTTATCCTTCACTTCCTTAATGTCTTTCCCGAAAGAAGCGTGAATTTCCTTCATGAGGAGCATCTGTTCTTCCTGGCGGCGCGCCTGCTCCTCCTTGTCAAGCTTGAGCTGTTCTTCCAAGCGACGGGCCTGCTCCTCCTGTCGGCGAGCCTGCTCCTGCAGTATCATCATCAGAGCAGCAAAATCTGGTGCTGATGATGCCGGAGCTGCTGCGGACGGACCGGCTTCCATGGTCGGTAGCTGACTTTCCGACGTCTGCGGCGTTGCACCACCAAAACGCCTCTGATCCGTCTCCTGCTGGCGTTGACTACGGGTACGGATACCCTCCGTGTCGTCCTTTGGCAGAATCGGCATGATAATCCTTACTTCTGACACCAATTGTTACGAGCTTGGGGTTCGTGACAATAAAAACAGCCGATTAATTAACCAAAAATGACACTTTAATAATCAACACTAATTAACACTTTAAAGGCACAAATTATAACACACAATCGCACTATTAAACACTTCACTTCACTTAATTCGCAGTTGAAGATCGCTTCCGATATATCGCTTGTATCGCCAATTCCATACTGCCTGAGTCGCGAGCTTTGCGCACCTTATATATTCCGACAGTAATTTCCAGAACCTTCGAGAATGGAAATATCTAGAAAGTTCGGGAACATACCGGTCCCGACTGACTAGGTGTCGAAACATCGAGAATGTTCTAGCATCGAAAATTCTAGAAAGATCGTGACCCAATTAGAACTACTCGATACTAGATGGCGTTAGTAGTACGTTGTGTACCCGGCATTCATTCTGGCGCGTAACATTATCTTCGTATATTTGGAAGCATTTTATCATTTAAGCAGCTGTCAAGTCTTAAGAACCGCTTAACTCTGCCAGTTCTGACACCTGATTGGTCAGCTTACGTGATTTTCACTTTATTTGAGATGCTTTGAGAGAATGCCGTGTGGCATTAGGCCCGCCTTTTGTACGATGTGCAATAAAGTATAAAATAAATAAATAAATGCTTTGGAATGTACGGAGGTTAGTTTGTAAGATTAGGTATAAAAAAATAACATTTTTAAAATTTTGATGTTTATTGTTTTAATAATTTCTTAAGTAATTAAAATGGAAAATTAATCATTTTTCTGACATGGTGAGGCATTAACTTTAATGTTAATTGTTTTAATAATTTCTTAGGTACCTAATTAAAGTGGCAAATTAATCATTTTTCTGACATGGTGAGGCATTAATGTTAATGTTAATTGTTTTAATAATTTTTTAGGTAGGTAATTAAAATGTCACAACTCAATTCACACACAACTCATCTTCAATTTTACACAATTACACGCCCGCACACTCAATGAACGAACATGAAATGACAAAACAATCGGTCGGAACACCGCGAGAGACATTATGAACCTGTTTAAACATGTTCAGATCAACGTTTGACCGAGTTTTGCAGTCGCTTCTAGGATTGACTAGGCCAAAACCGAAACAGAATAATTTACTTTCGACGTTTGACTGAAAAGTTAGGAGCTCCTGGGTTTGACCAAAAATACTTCAGGCAAAGGGCGAAATTGAAATGTATTTCGGGGATTGCCTGATCGCTTTGGCCAAACCTAGTATAAACCAGTCCTTCCGCGAAGAGACTGTGTATCGGACTTTGACTATAACATATAAATCATTTGTTATAATTATCTACATAGCTGGTCTTTTTCATTAACCCAAGACTGGATGTTCAAAAGAAAAAATAAATAATGAATCTTTTTTCAGGTATCACAACAAATCTTGACAAATTTGTATTATTCAGGATCACCTGGGACACTATCAATCCACTTAGAAGAAGATGTGATTAAACTGGCAAAACAGGAATTGATTTCAATAATTTCTAAAAGTAATTTTGATTTACAAAAAATTAAAGATGAAATCAACAGCAAGGAGTGGCCCCGAGACAAACTTGGATGTTTCCATGAACTATTAGAAACAAACAAATCCGAAGTTCTTCTTGCTGCATTGAATCACTATAACAGTAGTTACTGTGAAACAGTAGTTAATTTTGATTGGTTTGTAAAATCTGTTCTTGGTACCAGTGAAATGAAAACCTTGAAATACCCACTATTACAGTTGATGATGTCTACATTAAATAAAAGTGGGAAACAGAATAAAATTATGTATGATACCAAAAAAGATATTTTATGGAAAATGATAAATTCTTTGGAGAGTATGAAATAAAGATTTTATCAAGCATTTCACTGTTTTTATGGGTTCCAAAGCTAATTAGCAAAAACAGAACCCTTTACTGAAAGTTGTAGAAGAGCTGCATTCTGAATAGTGTATCTGTCACCGGAAAAATGCGGGTCCCCTATGTTGTTTCGAACGCCGCTGTTGCGACACACACTGTTGCGAATTATTTTTCCACTGCCTCACAGGTTCGAAAGCTCATGGACTCGAATGAAGTAGTCGCGATAGACGCTGTTTCGAAAAACATTTTCACTGCCTCATACGCTCGAATGCTTGTGATTTCGATTTATTTAGTCATAAAGTGTACAGAAAAATATTTAAGCAGTAATTAAATAAAATCAACAAATTCGGTGTCAACATGATCAAATATGTTTTTACTTTCTCGGGTCCCTGGAGACCCGGTGTCAACCAACTCGCAGAGGCCCCGTTAGACATATCAAATATAATGGGGCACCAACCGGCGATTATCCCTTTAGGCACTGAAAGTATTCCCAAGGACGTGTGCGTTCGCCCAGCGGAATGTTGTTGAATTAAAGGATTTTAATTATGCAGATAATTATTTAGATTGTGTATGGTATAAAAAAATTTGTGCACGCAGCCATTGTGGAGAAATTCACCAAAAACTGATTCCGCTGGGCGAACGTTGTCCTGGCGGAACTTTTTTTAATCCATAGATTTTAGAAGAAAAGAGATGTGTCCAAAAATTAGTGTGTATTTGTGTGTAATTGTGTATGTATGAATAAAATTAGTGCATGCATAAACTTCGGAGAAATTCAAGTTTCCGCTACGCGAACGTTTGGCCATTACCTAGTTTTCATATAAAGCGCTTACATAGAGAGCTGTAGATTTTTACATAAGTTGTTTTGAATTTGTTTATATTTGTTTAAAAAATAGATTTAGAAAAAATCGTAGGGCTTAAAAGATAAAAATATAAACGTAAAATACGCTTATTAGGTCTTAGTTCTTAAAGTATGCACTTTGGGGTCTAGATTTTCACGTTTAAACAAACCTTGTAAGTGTCTGCAACATGTTGCCAAGTATCAATGATGTTCCGTTAGTAATTAATGAGTTATAGGACAATTTACCATGAATTGATCACTGTTTACAAAGCAGTCAAATATCACGACGTTCTAAAGGAATTGCATGGTAAAATGTATGCCAATAATTAGTGTATTCATTCAACTATTGACATGCAAAATTTCATGTAATTAAATTCAGTAATTAAAGAAAAACAATTATAATACTGACGAAGCATCGAAAACCTACATAACCCGACCAAGTTCGGATGGCTACAAAAAAGCGGCCGTGCCATATATCTTAGAAACGTTCTTAACCTTGCAATATAGTATTTATTAATATGGTACAGTTACGTACACAAGCGTTAGGAAAAAATAAAACAATTGCATTTCTTGAATGAAAATTATTTTTTTAATAATAACGCCACTATCTACGATAAAAATAAATCTTCAATTAACAAGTACTTCTCTATTTAAATATTCGAGTACAAAAATCTCTTTTCTTCTAAAATCTATGGATTAAAAAAAGTTCCGCCAGGACAATGTTCGCCCAGCGGAATCAGTTTTTGGTGAATTTCTCCACAATGGCTGCGTGCACAATTTTTTTTATACCATACACAATTATACGACGTCATACACTAAATATCTGCATAATTAAAATCTTTTAATTCAACAACATTCCGCTGGGCGAACGCACACCCCAAGGACAATCCCCGGTTGGAGCAGTACTATTGCAGAATAATTATGGAAACAAAATGAAATGCTATGGGTTTGGGTGGTTTAGTGGACTGATAATCGTTTATTATAGAAGAACTATTGGCCCCTGCCTCACCACTAACAATATACACGGCTTTTAAATGGCAGGGGGTGACTTGCACACTCAATGAATGGGCCCCCGAAAACGGTCGCTAGCACAAAGTGACGTAGCGCCAAAGAGGCAACATGGCCTGAGGTGCTAGAGGAGTGGAGAGGTAGGTGTATACCACGGCTATCAGGACAATCCCGGAAGTGCGGTCAAGATCCCTACCAGCATCTTACTGGATTATACATCCTTCTCCCGAGCACGTGTGCTCTAGCGAATCTCCACTCAGACCGGCCAATTAAGGCAAGAAAGAGGTGGGAGCTCTGTTCCTCGTCAGTTTTCACACTGGCCAGCCAATAAAGGCAAGCCGTAGATGAGGAACAAGACTTCTCCCGGGAGATAAGGTTCGTGGGGTCGCTACTGCCCAACAGTTCGCCACAAAACTGCCTTGCGGATTGTATCTCTCTTTGTCTGGCCCCTCACCTTAGGTATGACCTAAGGTCCCTAATATTTTTTATTGTTACTTTGTTAAAAATAATATTAAATGATGATGTTGACACCGAATTTGTTGATTTTGATTATAATTTCTCAATACACTGTTTTATGAAGCCTATTTTTCGGACATCACATTTTATCTTATATGTATATAAAAATGAATTGCTGTTCGTTAGTCTCGCTAAAAGTCGAGAACGGCTGGGCCGATTTCGGTAGGTAATTCTTTTTTTGTTTAGTTCGCCTGAATACAGGGAAGGTCTAAAAGCAAAAAAAAAAATGGGTAGTTGACGGGAGCGAAGCCGCGGGGGACAGCTAGTAGCTGATAGAAATAATCATTTAAATTCAGTGTGTTCGCACAGCGGAATGTTGTTGAATTTAAAGATTTTAATTATGCAGATATTTAGTGTATGACGTCGTATAATTGTGTATGGTATAAAAAAAATTGTGCACGCAGCTATTGTGGAGAAATTCACCAAAAACTGATTCCGCTGGGCGAACGTTGTCCTGGAACTTTTTTAATCCATAGACTTTAGAAGAAAAGAGATGTGTCCAAAAATTTGTGTGTAATTGGGTATCTACACTAATATTATAAAGAGGAAAACTTTGTTTGTTTGTTTGTTTGATTGTAATGAATAGGCTCAAAAACTACTGGACCGATTTTAAAAATTCTTTCACCATTCGAAAGCTACATTATCCACGAGTAACATAGGCTATATTTTATTTTGGAAAAAAATAGGGTTCCGTAAGATATTTGGGTTTTTCGGACACAAGGTGTAAAAATCAACCAGAAAAGTAACTTATTTTGTGTACGCTGCCTAAACTATAAAAGATAGAACCATACATTGTTCTAATTAATTGTAGATCTTATAAATATCTACAAAAAAGTCCGCGACACACTATACCTATCTATGTCGAGTGAGGCACAACAACCATTTTTTTAATTTAAAAATCTTGATTTTTTTTTGGACTACATTTAAACGCGTTTATTTTACTCATGCTATTAATCTTTATCAAAATAAAGTATTTCATCACTAAGTACAGTTTATGTAGATAATATTTGGTCTTTGAATGATTAAAATCGGACGTTTTGTTTTGAAGTTATGGCGAAATTAAAATATTACGATTTCTGCTGCACGACCCGTTGCGAAGTGGACGTCACCAAGGGCGGGGGTGCGCGTGCGGGAGGGAGTTTAGATCTATGAGTAAGGTACCCGCGCGGCTCAGCCGCGAGGTCGGCTCCATAGATAAGTATAAGTACCTACTTACGTCGGCTCCCTACGCAGCGGTCGTGCGCGAAGTCTAATAATTTTCGTGCGATTTTCTTTAGATTTCGTTCTTAAAACTACACCTACGCAAAAGATCTTCTCAGAGCCAAACAACAGTTCTTTTCAGGGCTAAGCAACAGTTCTTTCCAAGGCTAACCAACAGTTCTTTTCAGGGCTAACCCAACAGTTCTTTTCAGGGCTACACAACAGTTCTTTTCAGAGCTAGAATATTACACGCTATTAACATTTTCTTAAACATTTGAAAATGCCTAAAGAGAGCCATGTCTCAACTTACTAAACATAGTTCTCAAGCACGGGCAGCAAGAATACGCCGTATGGGAGAATCTTCACCTGAACGTTCACAACGCCTTGCTGAACAAAATCAGAGAAACTCTCAGGTACGCGCACGAGAGTCGAGTGTCGAACGTTCGCAACGCCTTGCACAACAAAATCTGAGAACCTCTGAGTTATAATATTATAAAGCAGAAGAGTTTGTTTGTTTGTTTGGTTGAGCACGCTAATCTCAGGAACTTTCAGTGTTAGATAGCCCATTTATCGAGGAAGGCTATAGGCTATATCATTAAGCTAAGTCAAAAAGGAGCGCAGAATTAATGGAAAATGTGACGCAGACGAAGTTGCGTGGGTCAACTAGTGTATGAATAAAATTAGTGCATGCATAAACTTCGTAGAAATTCAAGTTTCCGCTACGCGAACGTTTGGCCATTAGCTAGTTTTCATATAAAGCGCTTAGTTACATAGAGAGCTGTAGATTTTTACATACGTTGTTTTGAATTTGTTTATATTTGTTTAAAAAACAGATTTAGAAAAAATCGTAGGGCTTAAAAGATAAAAATATAAACGTAAAATACGGTTATTAGGTCTTAGTTCTTAAAGTATGCACTTTGGGGTCTAGATTTTCACGTTTATACAAACCTTGTAAGTGTCTGCAACATGTTACCAAGTATCAATGATGTTCCGTTAGTAATTAAAGAGTTATAGGACAATTGTGTCGCTTAACTTCAAACTCGGATAAATCCACTCTACCCTGTTAGGAAATATAAAAAAAGTGTTCATAGTTTTAATTTCATGAATTAAAACAGTTTTTTTTTATTATGGCAACATTATTGAAGAAAACGATCCTGTTTAGCCAATTCAGTATTTGAATCATTCATTCTTTAAAAAATTTAATATTTAAGTTGGATTTACCTTCATTTGATATAATGGAATGCAATTTATCTATCTTTGAAAAAACTCAGTGTGGACTTCCTCTTTCTTACGGCGAAGTTTTATATTAGGTCGCTTGCGGGCCTTGCTTGGTGACACAATTTTAATGGAATTATCCATGGGAACTGTCCAAATAATAAAAAGAAACCATATAAAGCGGGAGTGAACGGTGGTACTGTCGCAGAGTTTACGTGGACACTTTTTTTTAAATATCTCGTAACAGGGTAGAGTGGATTTATCCGAGTTTGAAGTTAAGCGACACAATTGTCCTATAACTCTTTAATTACTAACGGAAAATCATTGATACTTGGTAACATGTTGCAGACACAAGGTTTGTATAAACGTGAAAATCTAGACCCTAAAGTGCATAGGTACTTTAAGAACTAAGACCTAATAACCGTATTTTACGTTTATATTTTTATCTTTTAAGCCCTACGATTTTTTCTAAATCTGTTTTTTAAACAAATATAAACAAATTCAAAACAACGTATGTAAAAATCTACAGCTCTCTATGTACCTAAGCGCTTTATATGAAAACTAGCTAATGGCCAAACGTTCGCGTAGCGGAAACTTGAATTTCTCCGAAGTTTATGCATGCACTAACTTTATTCATACATACACAATTACACACAAATTTTTGGACACATCTCTTTTCTTCTAAATTCTATGGATTAAAAAAGTTCCTGGACAACGTTCGCCCAGCGGAATCAGTTTTTGGTGAATTTCTCTACAATGGCTGCGTGCACAATTTTTTTTATACCATACACAATTTTACGACGTCATACACTAAATATCTGCTTAATTAAAATCTTTAAATTCAACAACATTCCGCTGCGCGAACGCACACCGGAAAATGGGCTTCGGCAATGATAGGCTCGTCGAATCGAAGCTCCAAAGTCTTGAGCATCGACGCCGAGTTGCTGGCCTGTCGGTTTTCTATCGGTTGCATTTTGGGGAGTGTGCTACGGAATTGCATAATTTAGTTCCGCCAAGCCCGTTCCATCATCGGACCACAAGATGTACGGCGATGCGCCACCGGTACATGGTGGACATCCCACCCACACGCACAAAACGTTTTGGGAACACATTAATAGTTGTGCGTACAGATATGGAGTGGAATTCCCTGTCTGAGTCTTGTGTTTCCTGATAGCTACAAACTGGCAGTCTCTAAGTCAAGAGTAAATAGGTTACTTCTAGGCAAGCGTGCTCCCCCTTAGACCGCATCCTCGGAACTGTCTGCCTTTCATTCGATTTTAACCTAACGTAAAAATTTAATCGAATGGTCGCCGTGTGAACCTGACCTTAATCGGTCACTAGTTCAAAAGATATCAAGGGTTTATAGGTGGCCGATCTGGGGTGCGCCCATAGATTATACATTATAATAGGGTGCGCCTACCCAAGCTTAACCCATTTAGCCACCGAGATCTTGTGATTTAACATCTTGCGACTTCTTCCTTTGGGGCCACGTGAAAGAGAAGGTCTACGCCAACAGCCCAGCGATGATTCAAGACCTCAAAGATGGAATTCGTGAGGCTATCGAGGACTAGGGCAGCCACTTTGCGATTTGGTTATGGAAAATTTCATGAAAAGGATATGGTCCTGTAAGCGTGGTCGTGGTGGTCATTTGCCTGATGTTATTTTCCACTATTAACGGCATACCTTCCTCTTTATAATGTAATAAACATCCGACCGTTATATTACCCTTTTTAAAATGGCATTTTTTTCTTTGCATATCAAAAACACCTCTTATTGGAAAACCTTTATAATGAGTTAAATATTTAAAGAACAATTTTAATAGCTAAATCGAAGAGTTCGAGAATCTTCTAAACTAAAACCTGACTCTAAAGCTGTGACTTGGCCAAAAATTGCGACTAAATTTGGGAGAAAAATTATTTTCACTAGGTGCATTACCTTTTGAAATACAAATAGGCCAAGCTGGGGTAGGCGCACCCCAGATCAGTCACACATGGAGTCGAGAACCATCCGTGTACAGCGCTGTTCCGCCGCGGTCGACGCTGAATGTGGCGGAACAGAGCTGCTGGTCGATTCTGTTGACTTCTCACCGTGATCACTTAGGTGGAGTGAACAACAAGTGAGCTGTCATGCCATCTTGTTTGTATGGTTTGACAGCTCACCTGTCGTTCACTCCGCTTATGTGCTCACTTCGACATGTTTACAGAATCGCACTGCTGAACTCATCTATAGCACTCACATGATAATGACACATTTGTCCTCATTTTATACTTGTTTATCGCGAAAACTGAACGAATGCGTAGGTACAAATCGCGGTGTTCTATGGGCATTCGCTGAATAAGTGTGAGTAGTCCCTTACGGGGCGGACAACTGTGTGTAAAAAAAAGCATATTCTTTTTTTAATATTTATTGATTAGAGACATTCACACATCAACATTAAGTTTCAATAATTGGATTTAACATAATTCCCTATTATAATATTATCATACAAATTCCACATTGCATTATGAGCAAATAAGTTAATTTCCTTGAATTACATAAAACTCAGTCAATTTTGGGTTACCATAGTAAGAAAATCCTTAAAACAAACCATAACTACTACTGGAAAATGTTTGGAAGTTATTTTAGTTCTAACAGGAATGATATCATGATATTAATTTAAAACAAAAATGGAAACACAATAGGACCTACAATATCAGTTCTAGGGGGAATTCATTTAAATATTGGTACTTAAAATTTTCTACAAATATAATATTTAAGACGCCTCTAGCACAAGTCGCGCCTTCTTGCTGGAGTTTTTTTAAATTATTTAAATGTTACGATCAACTTTCTTATTACGAGATCGTTTTGACAGTTTACGAAGTAATTAGAGTGCATGCACGCAATACTACAGAATTACAGACAATCTAGTTAGCACTTGATATGGAATGTCTCACTCATGTTTACGGTTTAAATATCTGGAGAACTTCCCCAAATCGTGCAGTGTGTGTCACATTTAATTTCATAAAAAATGTATAAAATTACAAAAATGATCTAGAAATCATATGATTATTGGACATATAGTAGGTTTTAGAGAATGACCTTAATATTGTATAGTAATATCAAACCTTATAAGTCATTTAATTGTATTTTACGAATGAGGTTGAAACCAATATACCTACTAATAGCGGTTGATAATAACCATACCGCCTTTACTAACTCGTTACACATACTACAATTCTAAATAGTACAATATAATCATGTCTGTATAAGTTTATAAATTGTATAGTAATCACAAACTTGGCCACTGAATATCAATTTCAAACGATAAATCCATCCCTCATCCATTAAATTTAGATTCAACAACCACACGCTACTTTACGAAAAATGTCTAAACATGTTCATAACCTTACTGTATCATCTTACACATAGGAGCAACTTTCCGTCATTTACTAATTGAATAAAAATTTTATGAGCTTGCATTACAGAGAGCTGCTGACAGACTAATTTTATACAACTTAATATAACCTAGAAATAAAACACAGTGAATATAGAATAAACTAATGAGATTTCATATTCCCTCATAATTAACAATTTACAAGTTACTTCAAACTTCAATTTGATAATTAACATAATGATTGTTTTACGAGTAAATGAAATCGGTGTTCATATATACATAATAAAATAATGTTTCAAATTATATTTACTAAACTGATGACACTGATCATCATTGACGGGTCTACGTATCGTATTCAATAGGAAATATAACTTTCTGTGTACTTGCACAATGTTTCTGATACAGTACATTGTCGTACACGATGCATACGGTCTACCAATTTATACCGAAATGGGATGTGATTTGCATCGGCTAAAACATGGAACACATTTTTAATTAAAGTCAATTTAATTAAAATCAATAAAACTAAATAGGTTTTAAAATGGCCTTATTTTGAAGTTTTTAAGAATGGCATCCTTGATTTTATTTTAAAACATGTTTCTAATGTTTGAAAACATGTTTAAAATCTGCATCTTTAATTCCTCGACGCATACATAACTGCTAACGCACTGAACGGAAAAATATTTTTTGGGTTTCGATAAAGTGATCAAAAATATCACAAGCAAAAATTTATCTGAGGAAGAGCTGCGAGTAATAGCGACATGGGAGAGCTATTATTAAGAGCGAGCGACACGCGACAACGTCAAACTTATTCCCCTGTAATAATGGCACCAACTTATCGCACCGTATACTGTCTAGATATAACTTTGTTAATGTAATATAATTATAAAAACTCGATTCTAGCGAATAAAATGTATAAAATCTTAATTTTATAGAAGCAAAGCACGCTAAACTTACAGTATAATCATTCTATACGAAACGTCACATCCGAACTGAAAACCACATTATTGACGATGTAAATTATTGACCGAACTTAGTTCGACAATACACCAGAGTACTAAATCGAAATAAATTAAAGGCTCATTTTAGACACGGTTACGTGTCGTGGACGATGGGTTGCAATCTTCTGTAGTGTTTAGTTGGCCACCGCTACGTCGCTCGTCGTCTCCTGCGATCAAAAGTTAATCGACATTAATATAGGTACATTAGATGTTAATCAAACAAATTATCACTATATAAAACAAGAATGTTGACTGTACCATTTCAGTTTTGAGTTCTGGTACATCAGGGACCTCCGGGATCAATTCTGCCAATTTGTCGCTTACGGGGAGGGGATCCTGTAATAATAATTTAGCTGTCAATACATTTTCGTACCAATAAGTTCAATAATAATGATAATGTACAAATTAAGTACTACAAAACAAGCATTGAACACAACAAATTATTTTAGTTCACATTTGGCATGTTAGACAATACTAATACATATTCATTAACTTGAAATACGATAAGATGATTAATAACAAAATTTGTTCTTTAAATAATCGATATTATAGTACTACACAATGTACCATTAATCATTATACATTGGTGACACAGATATTATGAACTGGCTGTTAACTTCAATCTTAGGTAGCAAAACCTACATAAGGTTAGTATTAATTAAATTAAGCTAATGAGCAAGAGACGCATTTTCGAGAGTACTGGAACTACAATTTTTATTTTATACAAGGGTCATACCGACATTTAAAATATTACAAGGCAATATAATTAATTATGGACAAGTTTAGCCTGTTAATAGTATACAAGTGTTTTAAATTAACGTCTATGAGATACTATTATGTTTATAACCACAATAACAAAAAAAATATAGTTTAAACACACATTGATTTAGGTGTTATGGTTTAGACAACATAACTTTAATCTAATACATAATCTCAATTTAAGATGTTCTTTGTATTATATTTCTAAGAAAATGACTTTCCACTTATTCTGAAATAGTTGGAAAGTGGTATGAACTTAGAATAATTATTCTAAGGGTATGAAAGTCTGGGAAACGTATGATTGCGATGTTAATTGACATAAACTGCGCGTCTTTATCAAATAACTACCTGACCCGCGCAACTTCGTCTGCGTCACATTTTCCTATAATGCTCCGCTCGGTTCTCTGCCTTTTCGCCGAAAATTGTTTGCCAGATTTTCACTTGCCAACCAACGTTTCGCAGAATTTTATTTCGCCGAATAATCATTTGCCAACTTATATAATTTTGTTTTATTTCCCAACCTCACAGTTACCAACTGTACGTTTGGTCTGCTTTTCATAATGCCAACTTAGTAGCAGAATGTTTTAGTTTACGTAATATTCATTTAGTTGTTTATTGTTTACCAAATCTAGTTGATTTTCGCTAAATAACTATGTAATATTACGATCCGCCTCTACTCTAACCTAACTTATCTGTTTCCTTTTACAAAAGCGATTCGCTTCTGGCACATCGCCGGCCGCTGTCGCGGCACGCTTGCTTCGCTCGCTCGGCTCGTGCGTTGTTTGTCATACTCTAACCTAACTTTACACTGACAAAACGTCATTCGTCTAATAGTTGTGTCAGTGTGGCCTAGTGAAGTGATTGACAAATGATAAATGTCCCAAACGTTTTGTGTCATTATAATATTCAGCTTAACAATAATTCTACCAAGTGAAACGTTGTCATACAAAAATTTGCTAATCGTTATTAAGGGCCCCACTCATTAACAGTCTGCCTGCAGTCTTTGGTCTAATCGGGCGACCTGCCGTCCTAAGTCTATATAGCCCACTCACTAAAGCGATTATGGCCTGCCAGCAATGGCCGGATACCGGCTCTGCGACTACACACTAGCAGGCGGTAGTCGGCAGTTCCACACCGTAGTGCCGCGTGCCGCCAATGGTCTGATATCGGTTTGGGCGTCCACACACAGACGTGGCAGACGGCAGTTCATGTAAATAAATAAATAAATAAACATTTTCATCCATTTTAGTTAATGTACAGAATCATTATATTTTAAGACAACGACTCCCAAACTGATTCATGCTCATATCTTAGGTAGTCGGCGGTCGACCGCTGTAGGCGTCTTATTTTATATTTATACATATCACCGTCTTATTTTGTATTAAAACATGACACATAAAAATTGTACAAAATTAGCAACTCTTCATAATAAAGTGTGTTTCAAGTAAAACACCTAAATGAAAATTAAAAAAGAAGTTAAGTTTTCATTTTACTACTTCGATAAACTTCTCAGACTCATAACTCAAAAGCTTTAACCAATAAGTTAATTTATTTTTAAAACGATGTGCTCTTTTGCTACTCCACTTAATATCATCATCAGAAAGAAGATATTGTATGAAAAAGTGGCTTCAAGAAAGAGAATCAAGATCTCACATAACATTTGTACGTGAACTAAGGCAGTCACATCAGGAAGACCTTTTTAATTACCTGCGATTGACTTCCGAAACTTTTTACATCGGTGAAACCATACATCAATGAAATGAATACAAAAATGCGTCAATCTATAGTGCAGAAGAGAGACTAATAGTAAGTTTTGGCGACGTGTGCGTTCGCCCAGCGGAATGTTGTTGAATTAAAAGATTTTAATTATGCAGATATTTAGTGTATGACGTCGTATAATTGTGTATGGTATAAAAAAATTTGTGCACGCAGCCACTGTGGAGAAATTCACCAAAAACTGATTCCGCTGGGCGAACGTTGTCCTGGCGGAACTTTTTTTAATCCATAGATTTTAGAAGAAAAGAGATGTGTCCAAAAATTAGTGTGTATTTGTGTGTAATTGTGTATGTATGAATAAAATTAGTGCATGCATAAACTTCGGAGAAATTCAAGTTTCCGCTACGCGAACGTTTGGCCATTACCTAGTTTTCATATAAAGCGCTTACATAGAGAGCTGTAGATTTTTACATAAGTTGTTTTGAATTTGTTTATATTTGTTTAAAAAATAGATTTAGAAAAAATCGTAGGGCTTAAAAGATAAAAATATAAACGTAAAATACGCTTATTAGGTCTTAGTTCTTAAAGTATGCACTTTGGGGTCTAGATTTTCACGTTTATACAAACCTTGTAAGTGTCTGCAACATGTTGCCAAGTATCAATGATGTTCCGTTAGTAATTAAAGAGTTATAGGACAATTTACCATGAATTGATCACTGTTTACAAAGCAGTCAAATATCACGACGTTCTAAAGGAATTGCATGGTAAAATGTATGCCAATAATTAGTGTATTCATTCAACTATTCACATGCAAAATTTCATGTCATTAAATTCAGTAATTAAAGAAAAACAATTATAATACTGACGAAGCATCGAAAACCTACATAACCCGACCAAGTTCGAATAGCTACAAAAAAGCGGCCGTGCAATATATTTAGGTAACATCCCAAAATTTACAGTATAATATCGGTATTGAATTGGTATAAGTGATAACACAATTGTTGTTTCGATATAATAATGTCATTTATTTTTGTACACCTACTTTTTAAATGTATTTGACTATGACAGAAAGTAGGTACTATTTACGTAGGTACTTTATTTAAGTATGCTTTTGAGACTTTAGATATAATCTAGATATACCTATTATTTAAGACAAATAAAATTCATACAGCTAATTTCTATTGAAGATTTCACGGATCAGGATTCTAACTAAGTATAGACCCCTTAGGGAAATTAAATAATTATCACATGTAAGTACCTACTACTGTTTAGGTAAATATTTATCATATTGTAGCTTATTACACTATTTAACCAATGGACTAGGCATGCACGAGCGTTCCCCTTTGCAACTTTAGTGGATCAAACAATCTAATAACTTAAAAAAAACTACTTCTTGAATCGATTTTTTAATTGATGTATACCGTTGTACTGGTAGTGACTTATGTATGTTGAGGTTATTTACTGTATTTGCTACTCATTTAAGAATATTTTCTTGAAAATACCTTTCTTATACCAATGTTTCAGTTTATAAGCACTTTTTTAATGTTGATCAAATCTAAACAACTGAATAGTCTAGTTATGTGATGTGATTTTAATTTTTATTGAAGCTCGAAATATTATACTTACCCTTATATTCATAATCGTTTATTAAACCTATTTTAGTTAAAACACATTTAAGTCTATTGCTGTCGTTGCAAGCGTTTGTTAACGTTATCATAATTACCTACTTACATAATTAAGTATTATATGTAATTAAAAATATTTTTGTACTAGAATATTTAAATAGAGAAGTACTTGTTAATTGAAGATTTATTTTTATCGTAGATAGTGGCGTTATTATGAAAAAAATAATTTTCATTCAAGAAATGCAATTGTTTTATTTTTTCCTAACGCTTGTGTACGTAACTGTACCATATTAATAAATACTATATTGCAAGGTTAAGAACGTTTCTAAGATATATGGCACGGCCGCTTTTTTGTAGCCATCCGAACTTGGTCGGGTTATGTAGGTTTTCGATGCTTCGTCAGTATTATAAATGTTTTTCTTTAATTACTGAATTTAATGACATGAAATTTTGCATGTGAATAGTTGAATGAATACACTAATTATTGGCATACATTTTACCATGCAATTCCTTTAGAACGTCGTGATATTTGACTGCTTTGTAAACAGTGATCAATTCATGGTAAATTGTCCTATAACTCTTTAATTACTAACGGAACATCATTGATACTTGGTAACATGTTGCAGACACTTACAAGGTTTGTATAAACGTGAAAATCTAGACCCCAAAGTGCATACTTTAAGAACTAAGACCTAATAAGCGTATTTTACGTTTATATTTTTATCTTTTAAGCCCTACGATTTTTTCTAAATCTATTTTTTAAACAAATATAAACAAATTCAAAACAACTTATGTAAAAATCTACAGCTCTCTATGTAAGCGCTTTATATGAAAACTAGGTAATGGCCAAACGTTCGCGTAGCGGAAACTGGAATTTCTCCGAAGTTTATGCATGCACTAATTTTATTCATACATACACAATTACACACAAATACACACTAATTTTTGGACACATCTCTTTTCTTCTAAAATCTATGGATTAAAAAAAGTTCCGCCAGGACAACGTTCGCCCAGCGGAATCAGTTTTTGGTGAATTTCTCCACAATGGCTGCGTGCACAAATTTTTTTATACCATACACAATTATACGACGTCATACACTAAATATCTGCATAATTAAAATCTTTTAATTCAACAACATTCCGCTGGGCGAACGCACACTTTGGCGACTGGACAAAATTTTGAGGACTTTCCTACAAGAATTTCACCACAATCCCTTGGGAGTAATTTATCCCTGAAACATCAATTTTTTTTTTGTTTTACAGTATCAATATCAATGGTGGTTTGATAAAATGACAATTTGTCGTAAGCAATCTTTCAATCATCGCTTATTGTGATAGCAATCGTCCTTTATCTATACTAATATTATAAAGAGGTAACATTTGTTTGTATGTTTGTATGTAGGGGCTAATCTCAGGAACTACTGGTCAGATTTGAAAAATTCTTTCAGTGTTAGATAGCCCATTTATCGAGGCAGGCTATAGGCTACATATTATCACGCTAAGACTACAAGGAGGCGAGCATTCATGGAAAATGTGACGCAGACGAAGTTGCGTGGGTGAGCTAGTTTTCCATAAACACGGAAAACTCCTATATAATTCTATGAAAGTAGTCACAAATTGAGGTTTGTTGTCCATTTTGTCGAAAAATTGTAGTTGTTTTTTTTTTTTGCAAAGTTGGAAATTTGAAAACTCAAGGCGCTCAACTGACACGTGATGACATTTGACAGGCTGCCGGTCGATTAACTGCAAGACATCTTGAGTGCAGATTCTTCTTCTCTTTTATCAGTGAGTGCAGATTTTTTTCGCTTCTATTATTTTCACCATCATCGGCCTAGCCTGTTCCCAACAATATTGGGAGTGTGTGTTTGATTTGTCTTTGAGGCCATGTACCTACTGTCCGGCCGGCGGCCGATACTTGTCGACTCAGGCCGCATCGTTGAGCGACCACACATGCGTCGCTCGCGTATGCCGTCAGTTTTACAACTTAACGGGACCTGTAAGTCTGTGGTCTTATGCGATTAACTGACAGGCATATATCCACCGGTGGACTGTTAGTGTGTGGGCCCCTTTAGTTGTCAAAGTGAAACATCGGCGAAACGTTGGTTGGCAAGTGATTATCTGGCAAACAATTTTCTGCGAAAAGGCAGGACACCGCTCCGCTCCTATTTGTCTTAGCGTAATGAAATATAACCTTCCTCGATAAATGGGCTATCACTGAAATAATTTTTCAAATCGGACCAGTAGTTCCTGAGATTAGCGCGTTCAACCAAACAAACAAACAAACTCTTCTGCTTTATAATATTAGTATAGATGAAGATACCTAACCTGAAGTAAATTTACTGAAATTCAACCTACTAAGGGCGAGGCCCCATTAGTGCGTTGCGCTGCGTTGCGTCGTCGCGGCGTCGTCGTTGCGTCGTTCTCCATATATTTTTTATGACATGCCCCATTAGACCGTTGCGTCGTCGCGCGCGACGTTTCAACGGATCGACGGACAAGAGACGAAGCGGGAGGGAGGGTGATGCGCTGCGTTGTCGGAGCTCCGCTGCGACGACGGACAGTGATCCACTGCTAGAGGTTCTAAAGCTAGACGAGCGTAACGACAGACGCAGCTGCGACGGCGTGCATACCCTCTTGCGTTGCGTTGGCGCAGCGTCAACGCAACACAGGTGTGGCATACAATGCGTTGTTCCGTTGCGACGACGCGACGCAACGTAGCGCAACGCACTAATGGGGCCTCACCCTAATATTATAAATGTGAAAAGCTGTATGTTTGAATATTTGTTTTTTAATCACATCTCTAAAGTCCGGCCGCGAAGCAGGAAGAATTTCGTCCGTTGACCTGTTATTACCTGTCTTTGTCACTACCGCGTAAATAGAATGAGTCTCGCTCGCACAGATGCAATGGCCGCCGTCCTCAGAGATTGTAAACCTTTGCCTGACAATGTAAGGTTTCTTCTTGTTTGCAAGTGTATGTCACGTAAAATAAGAAGGAATCGAAATTAGTTAAACTAGATGGTAATGTAGATAAAACTGTTGATTTTTTTGTAATAAATGTGATAGGCGAGACGTTTTCGGAAAGCAGTAACTCCGATACAGAGGAATCGGATTCTGATTTTTTTTTTTATTATTTTTGCCGTATTAGTAATTGTAACTCGATTTTTATAACTTATAATATAAAATCTAAATACATCATTTATATGATAATAATATTTTTTTATTTTCTAAGTTGGTACTTTCTCTTTCAAATATTTCTGAATGTAAACCGCACAAAAATGTTTGAGATCACTGTCAGTAGGTAAAAAGGTCATTGTACGAAATTCTTCCTGCTCCGCGACTGGACTTTACCTGTCTAAGCCAAGGTAGAGACTAATTTGTCAAATTAATAATAATATTAAAATATAATAATAATCCCTACCGCAGTATCTCTACGTTGACGTCGTGGTGGGGCTTGCGCGTCCCGATGGACCTTAGGTCATACCTAGGGTGAGGGGCCAGACAAAGAGAGATACAATCCGCAAGGCAGTTTTGTGGCGAACTGTTGGGCAGTAGCGACCCCACGAACCTTATCTCCCGGGAGAAGTCTTGTTCCTCATCTACGGCTTGCCTTTATTGGCTGGCCAGAGTGAAAACTGACGAGGAACAGAGCTCCCACCTCTTCCTTGCCTTAATTGGCCGGTCTGAGTGGAGATTCGCTAGAGCATACGTGCTCGGGAGAAGGACGTATAATCCAGTAAGATGCTGGTAGGGATCTTGACCGCACTTCCGGGATTGTCCTGATAGCCGTGGTATACCTCTCCACTCCTCTAGCACCTCAGGCCATGTGCCCCCTTGGCGCTACGTCACTTTGTGCTAGCGACCGTTTTCGGGGGCCCATTCATTGAGTGTGCAAGTCACCCCCTGCCATTTAAAAGCCGTGTATATTGTTAGTGGTCAGGCAGGGGCCAATATTTCTATAATAAACGATTATCATTCCACTAAGCCACCCAAACCCATAGCGTTTAATTTTTTGTTTCCATATTCTGCAATAGTACTGCTCCAACCGGGGATTGTCCTTGGGAATACTTTCAGTGCATACAGGGATAATCGCCGGTTGGTGCCCCATTACATTTGAAATGTCTAACGGGGCCTCTGCGAGTTGGTTTCGGCCCCTCGTACGCCTACCAAAGGACCGGGTCTCCAGGGGCCCGAGAAAGTAAAAAAAAAATAAAAAAAAATAATTATATCCTTGGACATTTCACACAACGCCATATAGTCCCAAGCTAAGCAACCTAATGCTTGTGTTATGGTGACGATATGGCTGATAAACTACTTATATACATTTTTTTTTTGTAAATACATACATATTATAGATAGAAAAACACCCAGACTCGGAACAAATACTTGTAGGTCTTACAAATATATGTTCCGTGCGGGAATCGAACCCGCGACATGCTGCGCAGCAGTCAATCGCTCAACCACTGCGCCAACCGTGTCGTCAATAATCATCAGGCGACAGTGAAAAATTTGTAACACAAGAAATGTCCCCATGAAAAGTATGAAATTCGAGGATTATCGTTTTTCATTGGCAATACGAATCCGAATGAAATCCAAAAGCTGTGATAACCGTTGAAGTGTATATTTATCGATTTGTTACAGGGCGGGCCATGAATCTGTTCACTTTTGAATTAAAAATCCTTTGCGAAATAGAGGTAGTTTGAGGCGGCATAAGCTGGTCTTTTAGAAATTTTGTTGCATTAAATTTATTTTGATTCGGTACTAGCAGAGTAATTTAATTTTTACAATTCCTAAATAGTGCGCTCTACAAAAAAGTCAGGTGGGTATTTATCACAAGTGGCCTGCATACGTGCAGACCTGCGTGTTTGATCAGATGTATAAACATACGTAGTAAGAGGACGCAAGGACATACTGTAGTTGCAGGCAAAGCAGGTTGGGCATTACTATGAAACGGCAGTAAACCTGTTGTCGGAAAACATTTTGGCTGTTGCTGACTCCACATGGTATCCAAGTTCAAATATACAAAGAGATTTTATTAGCAGCTCTAGGTTTTTAAGTTTCAGATTTTCTAGTTCTCGCCAAATAGTGGTTGGAATTTGAAAACATTCTTTTGGTACTTTTCAAATAAAACTTTTCGTGTTATCTTTTAACGTAATCAGTTGCCTGAAGCAAGTTGTCTTTTTTATCAAAATACATTCCAAAATACAGAGGACAACCACTAACGATCTCCGATATAGCTTTTGCATTAATTATGTTCAACACAAATATAGAAAAACGATTAGAATTGGTTAAACAACATCTCCTCCATCTCAACGTATTATGGTGTGAATGCTCCAACCAGCCCGCGAAATTCAAATTTTCTTACGTTTTTTGCAATTTGCAGGCCAGTGCTAGGTGGTATGTTGATTAAAATATTATTCGCGGCTGTAAGAGGATTTCCCGTCATGCCTACGGGAACTGGTAAAAACGTGATATATATATACGAAGTCGCGGTCAAGTTATTAAATTATAAAATTGAAAAACAAAAGAATTTGAGCTGCACAATTTTTTTAGGGTACATTTGAAAAAAAAAAACCATGACAAAAGTAAAAATTATCAACCACCAATAGGCTAGTTACCATCATCCACAAATTGCAAAGCTATTTAGTCCGTCAGTTAGAGTATTGAAAAATAATGGACACGTATTTTTGTTTTTGTATATCAATGAATATTGACAAAGATAAAACGCATCAAAACTCGGGAGTGGGGGCTCGTGACGTCACGACCCGCTAAAAAATATGCCAGGGTGTGAAGTATTGAGAATTTTAAAAGCGTCGTAACTTCGTAAATTTTGGTACCCGTAACAAAAGAAAAAATACGGGTCAAATATTTTTTGATTATCTAACTGAGATTTTTTCAGGACACAAGCCAATTCCGCGGCTACAGAAAAAAAATATTTTGTAAACTAGTGTCTAAATTATAGATCAACAACGAATGTCAAAATGAAGATCTTCAATCAGCGGTAATCAGACTTCATATAAATGCGCAATGATAGGGGGTTACTCGGTATCGTGACTTTCATACTTATTCAAAAATTTACAATAATATGTTTAAATGAACAGGCATGACACTGACAGGCATACCTTTTCTGGTTCAACTTTTTATTCAATCATAAAAAAATCTAAAACCGAAATAACGCTACCCTAAAATCTCCGATCCGATTAAATTAAAATTATACTGTATTAGATTAACAAAATCACATGAATGATGGCAACATGCATAGTTAGCTACATCATTATTATAATAATGAATTTAATTACGCAATAAAGTTTGCATTGACTTAAAACCCATCCGTGTTACTCCTAGGGCCCTTTGTGTTCCAGGGCCGCGGTGACTCTTTCGAACAAATTCCGCAACCCTGGCAGGCACTGGACCTAGCGAGCCCCGTCTACTATTTTGACATCTCTTTGAGGCACGCGTGGAATGCAACGCGCCGTCGACCCGGACAAAATGACACATTGAAATATTCTGATTAAAAATCCTGACACAAAATTGTACAACATAAATAAATCTTTTGGGAGTCAATTTTAACGATTTAGCTTCTCTCTAGGGTTAGCGAGTAAATAGGCGGTCGTAACTTAACTATACGCGTTTCCGTTAAAGAAAGGTTTGCCTCGAGATTTGCGTTTCGCCGCTTCCATAATCATAGCGCTGCTGGCGATATTCCAGTGAGCTTTAACATCCCTTTAAAAGTGCAAAAGCAAGTGTTAAATTATAACTGAAATAAGTTCCAAACTTGCAATATCGTTGCAAGTTTTAACATTAAATCTTACAATGATCTATTTTCTGAATACGACAATTTCTGATAGTAAGGTGGTATTATAATATGAAAATGAGTTAGCACTAAGTCTACTTTACGTCACCATGCTAGCATATTAATACATATCCATATCTCAAAGAAGCATTATAGGAAAGGGAAAGGACATGAATGCAGCCACAGGCTGTATTTGTTATTGTGTCTTATCGATCACATTCGTAATATTCTCCTAGTTTTGAACGGTTCACTCATGCTGGTAAAGAAATGCACATAAAACTAAATAAGAGATCTGTTAACGGGGAAACTCAATCGCTTCTTACATTACAGAACTAATTCCACTACAAAACAAGAGGGTCCGGTCAGTATTCACCTGGGGCTCGGCCTCGCGGCACAGCTCGCTGGGCGGCGGCGGGAACGACGCGGAATCATTGCTGGCGCCGCCCTCGGTGGGCGACGGCGGCGGCGACGGCTCAGGGGGCGTGGCCGTCCGACCAGCTTCTATGTTCGTCATTTCCTTGGATTCGATTGGTGCTATTATTTCAGATGATTCCTTTGCTTCCTCGATGTTGCCATTGCACTCTATAGTTTCATTCAAATTGCCGAGCGAGTCTTTGGGCTTAGCCTTTACGTTTTGTTCAGAGATTATGCTATCGACCTCGTTTTCGGGAGCAGCCGTTTTCTCAGTATCAGATATGTGATTAGAAACTATCACAATCTCTCTTGTTTCATGAATCGTTACTTGGGCGTTTTCGACGTTTTCTTTGACAATAATTTTGTCAGAGCTTGCAACATCAGCATCGTCACATAAGGGAGACGGTGGAGACGGTAAATCTTCAGTAGTGTTCGATATGTCGTTCTTATCCTCTAGTACTTCCAAGTCCTCAGATGGAAGCGTTGTTATTTCAATATCGGTATTTTGTGATATTTCTGTGTTTTCGATTTCCTCTTTGACTATTGTTGATGATTCTTCAACTATGATACTATCAGTTTTTACATTTTCGACTTTAGGAGTTTCCTCTAAAGGGAGTTCACTGTCTAAAGGTTTCTCAGTTTCAGATACGGCTTCAATTTCAGCAATAGAACCTGAAACTTCTTCGGTATCTTCTTTGACGGGAGAGGGAAGTTCATTACTAACAGTTAGCGTGTTGGTTAATTCGTTTTCGGAAGGAGGGGGAAGGTCATCTGTTTTATCATTTGCAATCGGATCACAAGTTTGTGGTGGAATTGCGTTATCAGTGGTGTTAGCTAGCGAAGCGTCTGTCGATTCTGGTGCCATTGTGGTGGCAGCAAAGGATGCCACAGAAGAAGGAGGAGGATTCGCGGGGAGTGGTGGAGGCGTGGAATCTATCAAAGGCATTTGTTCAACACAAACCTCTTTTATGGCGGGAATTTCAGGTACAATCTCTGTTGCTACTGCGGTGGGTTTTTCTTTGCTCTCATCATTTGTTTCTTCCTTGATAATTTCCTTGGCAGGTTGTTCTAAGGAAAGCCCATTGACAGGTAACTGCTCTGGTTGAGTTTCAGGCTGAGACTCAGTCTGAGGCTCAGGCCTGTCGATGGTAGGGCTAGGAGCGGCAGGCTCTTCGGCGACCGGGCTTTCGTCCTTCGGAGACTCAGGCGTGGTGCTTCCATTAGTGATCGGTTCCGTCACGGGGGTTTCTGGCGTTTTCTCCTCTTTAGATTCACAGTCAGTCTTGGCTTCTTCTGCTGTTTCAGCAACAACCGGTTCGGAAGCGACTTCGGCCGCCTACAAAAAAAAACAAAAATGCATATAACTATAATGAAAATCCACAAACGATTTTACATTTATTATTGAGAATCCACCACCACCACCATGATTTCATATTTCTAACACAATTATAATTTTTATTAGTACCTTATCATCGGCCATGGCTACAAGAACGACGTTAAACCTGTGAATTCCGCACTGAGACTGAAGGGAGATTTAAGAGTGCAATATTATTTATATAGTATTGTTCTGTAACGGAAGACTGGCTTACATTTTTAAATACGTGGTCTCCCTTCATTGCTCATGATCAAAGTCATATTATATTGCACACTGCTAGGGCTGTCCAACTGCAGGGTTTCAAAATTATCATTGGTTATCCTAATTAGCTAACTAACGCACTAATGAAGTCACATTCAAAATAAAACCAATACATAGTTAATTAATTCCGCAGTAACTCATCCTGATCAAAACTATGTTGATAGATTTTTAATATAACTAAAATGTAAATGGAGAGATTTCAAAAGGAAGGCAAGTTACTATATTTCTTTTTTGTGGAACATTTAAGAAAATGCACACTATGCTTAAAAGTATTTCGAACGAGTCCCCCCCCCCCTCTTAACTAACTGTATAATTAAACAGTAAAACCCCTTAATACGATTTACGATTCCGCAGAATACGCCAGATTAATCCAGGCTCAACAACTTGAGGCATGTTTTCATACATTACATTACACGGATGTTATTTAGACGCAGACGATTTGTAATTGCTGCCTGATAAATGTTGTCTTCAAGGGAGAAACTTGCCATGGTGGCAAAGCAAGTAAAGAGAGACTTTGGTGTTTTATGCCACTTCTAATTGGTCATACAAGTTACGTTGCTTCAAAATCGTAAGTTTTATAATGTTATAGGGTATAACATAATTATGATGCACAATCTCGAGCTTCCATGATTGGGCTACATTTAATCGACTTTTTAAAAGCTTTAGATGAAATTAGCCTCCATAATACGTTTTATTTTCCCTATCCCGCATTAATATGTTCTCTCTAAGGCGTACCTGGCTTGAAATCGTCTTAAACGGGTTTAACTGTATTTTGTTATTATTCTTTACAAAACAATTTATTGTACGGAATATTTTATTTCATATTGTAGCAATATTCAACCGCAGGGTTGTGGCAAATAATAAAACGACACCAGCCTACAAGGCCGTCTTTGCTTACTGATGTAGAAACAAATCAGCTAGCAGTAGACCTTTGCAATTTATAATAGTTTACTCACTCAATGGAATATTTCTATCACAAAAACAATAATACAAATACGTAAACATACTTTATAAACACAATTGTATTATTTTATTTAAATTAAGCGTCCTAACTTTTTTACCTACATTATGTTTACCTATGTGTTGTGTGCCAAATAAACAAGTTTTCTTTCTTTGTAAAATATAAGCCGTTTATTATATAAATAATATTTGTGAAATTGATGACATTCACGGCTTTGTTTTCCAAATATACTTCAAATTATTTTTAGCTAGAAACGTGTTTTAGACTAGCTAAGTAGACTGCTTAACTGGTGTTTTATTAGTAGCGCGTAAGTCAAAATAAAGCCCTAAGTTTATCAAAAACATGGTTTCTTTATAACTATGTATGTATTTAGTTGAATAATAAAGTCCCAACAATGGATTTCTGAGCGGATGTGTTGATTGTGATTCATTGTCGTAGAGTGATGTATCTTGGGGGCCACCAGTCACGGCTGTTTATGCAGACATAGTATCGCTTTATCCGCCATGTAACGGTAAAGTATGCGACGGTAAAAATGAGTCACTAAGTACCATACTATCATAACCATAGGCATCTGGCTATGGTAATGATTTACCGCTCTGAAACACCGCTCGTTCAGTTCAGCTCTTTTTTGAGAGCTAATAAGCCTCATCCGTTTTGTGTGGAATTCAACACAATTCATATTTTGAGCATGTTGAATAGCTTTTTATTAGTATTGGCTGCGAGCTGCGAGAAAAATATTATTTTTCATAACGTAACTTTTACGCACGCAAATCATAGTATAGTCCTGTGAGCTCTTCAAAGAATCGTGTGACCAGAGCGCTGGCGGACGACGGTTATTTGCATGACAATAAATAACGGAGACTGTTCAGATGCACGACTAGTGTCATATTATAAAACATCAGACGTGGTTGCTATCACAGGTTGAACGCCCTTTCTTGGCACCGATTGTAAGCTAAAGCGCATTTGAACTCGTTTTATGTATTATGCTATCTATAGACACTATAATAAAAGTTTAACGGATAAATTAAATAAACTTCTTTGTTTGGTGAAACATGGCTGATTGATGATTACATTTTGGGACAATGCTTAAAGCATTATATCCACTTCCGGATAATTGCCGGTTGGCTTATTTTTGGTTTCTGTTATTTGTTTTATCTAGTGAATTCTAGTGGAAACTGTACACACTGAATTAAGCCCAAGTTTATTTTTTATAACCGAAAAACCACACCAAAATAACTTTAATTTGTTTGGCGAAGTTGCATTTTGGCATAATATAGCATCGATCGGTGAAGAAATGACGCAAGGACGGGGGCCTTAGGAAACAAGTTTGTGGAGTTTGAGTGCAAAATAAAATTAGCAATCCTGGTCAGGTTTTGTGGCGCGCTCCACGTGGGCGGGTAGGTCCGGGGTCCGGACGGGTTGCGCGAGACTGAGACGTAGGAAGTCGGCTAGCAGCTTTTCCTTCTTACCTATGTGAAATTTTATGTGCAAGACCAAAAACGTAGTACTGATTGACTTTTTTTCTTAGTTCCAGTTTAACGTTGTTACGGAAGGAACGCTAATGCTAAAATTATTTATTTTTTTAGATCCATTGGATTACGCTGTGCGTTGGCTGCCAATGAACGAGTTTAAGGTTTTATTAAAATTAGTAGTTGGTAAGGTTACGTATTTTAATTAGTTTTGTGTTATGTCAGTTAAACCAGTAACAAGATGCGACACCGCGTGAACAATGCATCGTATTCTGAATGCTTGTAGGTATCCAAACCGAGTACGGGTAAAGGAAACATAATGAACTTATAAGGCTCAGATTGCATGTTTATTGAATGACGGTGGCGGCGGTGGAGACTCGTCCACGGCGCGGTCCATCCGTTGTATTTTCATAATACGATGACTGAATAGTGCATTGACATAACAAGTCATGGGTCAGTTTGCTTTACTGACAAGTTATGTGAAAAACATGTGATTGTAATCATTCACACTGTGTGTACGTTTTACTATCAAGCCTGGTTACTGTTCTCATGTTATCTTTTAATATGAGAATATCGAACCGTTCTGCCCTTAAGGCGGGGTTGCAGTACTTTTTAAGATTTTTGAACGTCTGAAAATCTAATTAATTATGAGTTTTTTAATAAATAAAAATCATTACATAAAAATTGAACATACCCTCAAGTAAATCGTAAAGATAGAAACGCGATTTAGAATTATTGGCTCGATACTTTTTTTATCAAACATGACACTAAATTACAATTTTAAACGTGTACTGCTAGGAGATTTCATCACGAATATTATATAAAAGTTATGTCAATGGATAGAGCTTTTTATTTTGAAGTAAATGTTGAAACCATATTGTATAATTTCTTTATCAGTTTTCGCCAAGAAGAAAAAACAATAAAAATTTAGCCATTATTTCGCTTGCCGGACAGTCGCTGTTGTTCGTCAAAACACACAGTACTGCAACCTCGCCTTAAAACGTCAAGAGGTAACAAACAGACCGGCAGAAAAGTTATTGGCATTTTGAATTGCAATTATGCATATTAAGGATACGTGTTAACCAAGTTTAAAAAAAAAAACACATGTGGAGGTATTTGAAGGCTGCATTGTGTTATCAAATACATTCACTACCTACTACATAACGGAAGGCGTCACAGAAGTCAATGAATTAAAACTATTACTAATAGAGCGATATCGCCGACGGACGACGACAATGGAGGCTCACGTTTGGTTAGCACGGATATAGCTACACTTTGAATTATAATGCGCATTGTTCCTCGCGCTGCGCCAGTTTGGGTGCAATGCACTACGGCGCAATAGTTACTTGTCATAGAAATCGTTGGTTTCTAATATGTCTGACCGCAAGGTCGCTTCGCAAAAAGAAAAATATCACCATTTTTAGTTTTACATTACTAAAAAAAAATTAACAAAATTACGAAAAATTCAAGAAAAGAGTTTTATTGCGATGAATTTGTACTTAATTCCTTTGGAACATGGTTTGCTGAAATAATTATAAAGTAATAAACCGTTCCGAGCCGTGTCTAAAATTAGTCTAAGACGTTGACTCGCTCGAAGTCGCTGACTGTCTCCGTCTGCTTAATTCTATTCTAAACCATGCAATGGATCTTGATACGGTTTTTACTAATATTGATAGAGGTAAGCGAGAGAGGTTTGTGTATATAATAATATATGCAATCCTGCGTTACAGGAGTGGGTCGCTGGTCAACCATTTTTATTTTCTGGTCTCATTTTTTTGTCCTTTATTTTTGATGTAGTGTTATTGTAATAATTAGCTACTCGCTGCACGCCATTCAGTCGTGTTGTCGTAAAGTGTGTCCCTAATTAACCATGGACGACATCAGATTTGTTAGCAGTTTGTTTGAATCGAGATCTTAAATGTGGATAACGTTTTGTAGATCAGAAAAGTCGAGGGGGGTACATACTCCCCGTATGTACACTTCACGCATTTTTTTCTATGACAGTTACTTTTTAAATACTGTCTAAGTATGTGTTAGCCGTTATTAAATTTAATACATCACAATGTGCTCGTTTTTTATTAGTTGTCAGCCGATGATAACAAGTACAATACGGGCTAACAACACGATGTGGAGGCCTCGTACCAGTTTGAAAACACACGTGTGCGCGATTTCACAAATCCTTAAATTTTTACACAGCATAAGGTCAATGCCTTATGAGCCAAAAATATAGATTAGCAATGCCTCTGACATGGCTCACTTACTTTTAAGACAAATACGTATGTGTCACACTACGATTGGAAACAATTATCTTGTTACAAAGGCATTTTAGAAAAAAGAAGCAGCCAAGTGCGAGTCGGACTCGCCCATGAAGGGTTCCTCCGTAGCAGCAAGTAACATAATATAAAAGTTCTTGTAAAGGGTCTTTCAAATAGGGCGGGTCGATGTTAACAGTTTGTGGCGGCCATGTTGTTTTGGCGGCATCTGTCAAATGCGTTGTTTTTTCTTCAGTTGCTGATGCCAAATCACCATGGCAAGTTACACAATTGAGCAGCACGTCTGTTATCAAACGATAAAACTTTATTATCAAAATGAGTGTTCGTTAGTGCAAACGTTGCGCGCATTACGTCCATTTTACGGCAGACGCGGTGGCCCTTCAAAGTAGACTCTCCAACGTTTGGTGACCAAATTCGAGACGACTGGTTCGGTAAACAACCAACCAACACCCTTACGTCAAAGGAACGCCAGATCGGCCGAGAACATCGCTGCTGTCCGTCAGAGTGTGCAGGAGACTCTGAGGCAGTCAATTTCACGCCGTGTACAAGAACTCGGTCTTTCGCAGACTTCAACTTGACGAATTTTGCGTCGGGACTTGGGCCTACACCCCGTACAAGATCAAACTGACCCAGGAGCTCAAAATGAATGACCATAGACAACACCGTTTGTTCGCTGACTAGTGACTGGGCTACAGAACGTTTGGAAGAAGACCCCGATTGTGGGCGAAAAATCATCTTTAGCGACGAGGTGCATTTTCGGATGAATGGTTTTGTTAATAAGCAAAATTGCCGTATATGGGACGACCACAACCCACATGAGGTTCACTAGGTGGTAATGCATCCACAAAAAGTTACTGTTTGATGCGGATTTTGGTCCGGCGGCGTCATTGGTCCGTATTTCTTCGAAAACGATGATGGTGAGGCCATTACTGTCAACGGCGAGCGCTACAGATCAATGATTAACAATTTATTTTGGCCTGAATTGAACTATAAGGACGTGGACAAAATGTGGTTCCAACAAGACGGCGCTACGTGCCACACAGCGAGCGACACAATGGACATTCTGCATGAACGGTTCGAGGGTATAGATATCTCTTGCAGAGGAGACGTGAATTGGCCACCAAGATTCGTGCGATTTGACCCGCTAGACTTTTTCTTGTGGGGTTTTCTCAAGTCGCAAGTCTATACTAATAATCCGCAATCAACCGATGCCCTGAAAGTCAACATAACGCAGACTATCGCTCAGATTCAGCCGGATCTATGCAGTAGAGTAATTGAAAATTGGACCTCTCGGATCCGTGCAACCGTTCGAAGCCGCGGTGGACATTTAAACGATGTCATATTTCATACATAAATATTGGCATAAATGGGCCTCTCAAATAAAATAAAAAAAATTCTTTAATATCTCACATACAGCTTGTTTTGTTTAATTTCAACATCGACCCGTCCTTGTTGAAAGACCCTTTAGTTGTTGAGTTGATTGAATGAAAGGTAAATAGGCTAGATTCCATCATCCACCAATTGCAAAACTATTTAGTCCGTCAGTTAGAGTATGAATATTGACAAAAATAAAACGCATCAAAACTCGGGAGTGGGGGCTCGTGACGTCACGACTCACAAAAATTATGCGAAGGTGTGACGTATTGAGAATTTTAAAAGCGTCGTAACTTCGTCAAATTTGGTTCCCGTAACAAAAGAAAAAACACGGGCCAAATATTTTTTGATAATCTTACTGACGCACTAATTAGTTTTTTTCAGGACATAAGCTTATTGCAGTTTACGATTTATGACGTAAAAAACACTACTTACTAGATCTCGTTCAAACCAATTTTCGGTGAAAGTTTACATGGTAATGTACATCATAATTTTTTTTAGTTTTATAATTATCTTATTTTAGAAGTTACAGCGGGGGGGGGGGGCACATTTTACCACTTTGGAAGTGTCTCTCGCGCAAACTATTCAGTTTAGAAAAAAAAAAATTAGAAACCTCATTAATTTTGAAGACCTATCGTATTTTGAATGGTTTGATGAAAAACATTTTTGAGTTTCAGTTCTAAGTACCAAGTTTCTTTTTTTCGATTTTTGTGTGAAAATCTTAATGCGGTTCACAGAATACATCTACTTACCAAGTTTCAACAGCATAGTTCTTATAGTTTCGGAAAAAAGTGGTTGTGACATACGGACGGACAGACGGACCATAAGGGTTCAGTTTTTTGCCATTTGGCTACGGAACCCTAAAAAGCCGGACAAGTGCGAGTCTCACTGGCGCATCGAGGGCTCCGTACATAATTCGTATGGTGTTGTTCTGCTGTGATCACACTCAGTCACTTATCATAGTTACCAACAAATGTTTTAGGTTCCAAAATCTTTCTATTGAAATTATTGGGAAGTGATCTAGTGTCTCGTTGCTGAAATCTTGTCTACTCTGATAAACACATCTAATCTGATTTGTATTTTTCTTTCTAATGAATGAATTCAACTACTGGAACTATTTCAAAAATAAAGTTTTAGTGGTCAGCCAAATGCGATTGACACCTTTATTTTTACCTGTGGTACGGAGACGGTTTAATAATTATGCGTTTGGGGCGAGAGAATTTTTATTTGCTTGTTTGTGCAACCATTTATCTCCAAAACAACTAGTTCGATTTTGATGCATTTTTCAACGATGGGTTTGGGTTTGATTGGTGCATGTTCTTAGGCAAGTGTTACGGTGACAACTCACCAGGGGGCGCTGCCGTAAACATTTGTTTGTGCAAAACTGCTAGTCCGATTATGATGCGGTTTCCAGTCATGTGAATAAACTATACCGATACGTCGTACAATGTACATAATACCTATAATTATGCTCCCTAAAAAGTTAAGAAATAAAATGCAAAAAAAACATGAAAAAACCCGTGACGATTAAAACGTAATTGAAAAACCGGCCAAGTGCGAGTCGGACTCGCGCACCGAGGGTTCCGTACAAACCTGTAGGTATCTATACTAATATTATAAAGAGGTAAAATTTGTTTGTAAGTTTGTATGTAGGGGGTAATCTCAGGAAGTACTGGTCCGATTTGAAAAATTCTTTCAGTGTTAGATAGCCCATTTATCGAGGAAGGTTATAGGCTATATATCATCACGCTAAGACTAAAAGGAGCCGAGCATTAATGGAAAATGTGACGCAAAACGAAGTTGCGTGGGTCAGCTAGTATATTATAAAAAAAAAATTGCGATTTACGATTTATACGTATTAAAAAAAAAACTACTTACTAGATCTCGTTCAAACCAATTTTCGCTGGTAGTTTACATGGTAATCTATACTAATATTATAAAGAGGCAAAATTTGTTTGTAAGTTTGTATGTTTGTAAGTTTGTATGTAGGGGGTAATCTCAGGAACTACTGGTCCGTTTTGAAAAATTATTTCAGTGTTAGATAGCCCATTTATTGAGGAAGGTTATAGGCTATATATCATCATGCTAAGACAAATAGGAGCGGAGCAGTAATGGAAAATGTGACGCAAACGAAGTTGCGCGGGTCAGCTAGTATACTATAAAACCGCATAAAAAACTAGTTCATATGGCAGCACCGGACGGATATAAATTCTTTAAGTCGGGTATTTAAAAATTATTTTATCCTTTTTCAAACGTTTTTATCGTCGTAGGTTTTTTCAATTTTTTTTTCGCAGTACTAAGTTGCAGTCGTTCGCTTAAAGCCTACATACTTTGGATCAATCGCCCACATTTACATCACTCCTGATCTAATATGTATAGTACGGAAGACACGCTTATCGCGAAGAATATAAAAAGGTGAGAAAAAAAATCCACAAAGGGGTAAAAATATCAAGTTGTAAAAAACAATTCACAACAAGCTAAAAAACTTGTAACTGGTGCATGAAAATGGAAGGAACATTTTGTCAATCGCGAAAGTGAGAATGTTTTTTTTTTTTTCCAAAAAAATTATAATACATCATGAAACTTATGCACCTGAATTACTAACTTTCAAATAAAATAAAATGAGCTGCATAATACCTATTTAAAACGAGGGACAGACTGCTAACGTCATAAACATAAATGTACTACCCGATGGCGGCGTCAGTGAGTTTAAACCGGCTGGGAATCATAACAATAATTTAGTTTCCCTATGGCCGAGATATCTGAGTACCAGCCGCTTCAAAGGGATTCCAATGAGGTATCATTAGATTGTTTTGACACTGAGTAAAATAGGCTGTATTGATATTGAAAAAAAAAAAAAAAAACCGGCCAAGTGCAAGTCGGACTCGCGCACTGAGGGTTCCGTACAAACCAATAGGTATAATCTTATAAGCAGAAGTTGCGATTTACGATTTATGACGTATTAAAAAAAAACTACTTACTTGATCTCGTTCAAACCAATTTTCGCTGGTAGTTATACATGGTAATAAACATCTATATTTTTTTTAGTTTTATCATTCTCTTAGTTTAGAAGTTAAGGTTAACACACACACACATTTTACCACTTTGGAAGTGTCTCTCGCGCAAACTGTTAAGTTTAGAAAAATATGATATTAGAAACCTCAATATCATTTTTGAAGACCTATCCATAGATAAGGATTTGAAAAAAAAAAAAATGTCGAGTTTCAGATGAGGACCCCCATTTATTGTTTTTTTCTATATTTGTGTGAAAATCTTTATGCGGTTCACGGAATGCATCTACTTACAAAGTTTCAGCAGCATAGTTCTTATAGTTTCGTAGAAAAGTGGCTGTGACATACGGACGGACAGACAGACAGACATGACGAATCTATAAGGGTTCCATTTTTGCCATTTGGCTACGGAACCCTAAAAAGAAGAAAGATCGGGGCCGCCATTAGCTAGGCAAGTGTGATGATATTTTTTTTTTGGCAAAAACATGTTTAGGCCAAAATTAAGGATTTTCAGTGAACGGCCCCTCAAGTCCACATCAAATGTGACCTTATCAAAGAAGCATAATAACCACAAAATTAACACGTTGTATCAAGGGCTGTGTGACAATAACTAAGTGCCTCAGTAACACCATAAACATGAAAATCTTCATTAGTAGTTTTCGGGGATATAGGTATCTGTCTGTCCGTCCGTATGTCACAGCCACTTTTTTCCGAAACTATAAGAACTATGCTGTTGAAACTTGTTCACCGCATCAAGATTTTCACACAAAAATAATAAAAAAAAAACAATAAATTTTGGGGGTCCCCATACTTAGAACTGAAAACTCGAACATTTTTATTTTTATCAAACCCGTGTGGGGTATCATCTAAGGATAGGTCTTCAAAAATGATATCGAGGTTTCTAATATTTTTTTTTTTCTAAACTGAATCGTTTGCGTGAGAGACACTTCCAAAGTGGTAAAACGTGTCCCCCCCCCCCGTTACTTCTAAAATAAGAGAATGATAAAACTAAAAAAAAATATGATGTATATTACCATGACTACCAGCGAAAATTGGTTTGAACGAGATCTAGGAAGTAGTTTTTTTTAATACGTCATAAATCGTAAATCGCAATTTCTGCTTTACTGGTTTGTACGGAACCCTCAGTGCGCGAGTCCGACACCACTTGACCGATTTTTTTGGAAGCTAAAAATCACTCTCTTTCGCAATGGACAAACTATCGTCATACGAATTTGAACGCGCGCTAGAACTACAAGTATGATATATTTTTAACCGACTTCCCAAAAAGGAGGAGGTTCTCAATTCAGTTGTTTTTTTTTTGTATTTGTTACCTCATAACTCCGACAATTATGAACCGATTTGAAAAATTCTAGTTTTATCTGAAAGGATATACTTGCAGATTGGTCCCATTTAAATTTTATCAAAATCGGTTACGAACTTTGGATTTTAAATCGAAATAGCTGGAATTCGTCTACTTGGATGATGGTTTTATGTCATCCAAGTATTCGAGATTGCGTATTTTGCTTTTCTGCGATTTTGCAGTGGTGTTGTTAGGTGTGGGGTACCACTAAAAAGTGAAAAATAAAAAACTTTTTACAAAAAAAAAAACAACAGACTTCCAAAAAAAAACACTACAAAATAAAAAAACTTCAATTTCGGAAGTCGTTGTCAAAATACGAGGAAACTAACAAAAACACACCGACTTCCGAAAGTTATTTTTTACTTAATAGTGTTTTTTTGATATCAAAATTCTTTAACAAGGTTGAAGGCTATGTAAGTTAAATATCTTAGTGCAAGTGGCCTGAAGCCTAGATTTGTGGCATAAGTTCACTCCCTACATCGAACTTGAAACATAACTGGCGCAAAATGGGTGTTATCTATGTAACCCCGTATTCCCCCTTCAAAGAATACAGGCCGGATGTTATGTTAATTATTTCTCAGCAAGAAGTTTATTCAATGAAATATAAGAAACTCACTTTTTGGAGTGCTTGGATTTTCTTATATTGTTATCACAGCCACAAACAGTATGAAATATCTAAAGATATATAATATAAAGAGAATAATACATACCTCCTCTGGCACTTTCTCTGATTCACCATTTGTTTTGGGTTCTTCTTCTTTTTGCTTCTTCTCTTGCTTGGGTTTGTCTTTTCTGCTGAAACTGATCGATCTGAGCGACCATTTCTTCTTGACCTGCCCATAACATGCTTGGTTAAGTTAAATACTAAATAGGCACACACATGCTCAAAAGTTAACGCCAGTTAGATGTTGGTAACTAAATACAACAGTTCATAAAATTAAATCACCTTTTCCTTCTTGGGTTTCTTGCCATCTTCCAGTGTAGGTGTGGACTCTCCATTCTCTACTTTTTGCTCACTTTCTCCATTTGTCAGAGGGGCCGCCTCTTTCTCCTCTTCATTTAGTTTTGCTTCTTTCTCTGTGGTAGCATCTTTTTCGTTTTCTGGAGTGCCACTGTCGAGGTCTTTTTGTTTTTCCTATAATCAAATACACAAAGGCTTATAAATTTTGTGTACATACAACAGGGCAATAATAATAAAGAGGAAAGGTTTAAAACTTACCATAAACATTATTTATTACTAGCTATATGGATGAGGGTACATTGTTGACTGAATAACATATGGGAATGCAGCGATTCTATGATGGAACAATTCAAGTTTATTATTATCAACTTCATAAATATGCCGAGCGTAACTAATATCAATCGTTCAGACTTCTACATATAAATAATGGTATACCGCCGTTTACCCGAATTTTATTTGCCCTAATATCATTTGCCATAATAGTCAACAGCCATAATATCATACGACATAATACTCATTTGCCCTACTCTCATTTGCCATATTAGTCACGTGCCAGAATCATTGTTTCCCATAAAGTCACTTATCATAACATCATTTGTCATAATCATTGTAAGCCCTAATTATCACATGCCCTAATTATACATGCCATAATTATGATATGCCATAACATAATTTGCCATCGACATCGGGTGTGTAACGGTTGTTTATATCAAGAGAAATTGGATGCAATTGGGACTATAGGGTACCCCAACTCGGACAGGTTAGGTTAGAAGGGCCGATGGCGGGGTCGTGTGAGCAAGCAAAGCGAGCGAATAGACCCCGCCATCCCCTTCGTGGTTATTTTTTTATAAACCACACAGAAGTAGGAGCCCCGCGAAGCGGGGCTCCGTCGACCTAGCCCACCATCAACCATGCACGGAAAAAAAAACCATGCACAGAATAAATAAGTTTATTCTTATTATACCAAACATTGCGCACCCATCGACATCGACAGCCAGAAAGCTAATAAGTAGGTTAGTATTAGAATTAAAAACAAGTTTAATAATCAAACTATATAATTATAATTAGGTAGTACAATTTCTTTTTTAATGCATACTTGTTATGCCATTTAAATATTATGTCTAATAATTATTATGGCACATAAAAATAAGGCAAACAATACTTATGGTATTCGTATCTTATGGTATCTAAAATTCGGGCAATTAAAAGTATGTCATATGTCTTTTATGGCAAATGAAATTCGGGAAAATGATGATTATGGCATATAATCTTCGGGCAAACATTAGACAACCATAAATAATACTTCGTGATTGGAAATAATTAAATATGCCTTCCGAATATAATCTAGTTTATAGGTTTTGTGCTATGTATGTATGAAAGATTAATTTACCGTTTGCTCATGTATGTGCGCGCCTCCATTGAGTTGTGGTTTGAGTGCATCGGCGTCTGCGAGCTGTTCAACTCGACCTTCGCCACCGGCGCCCGCAGCAGCGACTTCGCCGGCACCCTCTGCCTCCTTGCCGCTTATGTCCACCGAGCGCTTGCTCTGCTTAGCACCCATGCTTATTGATGGCCTGTTCGAACACAAAACAATATTCAGATTTAGTTAAACCTCGAAGCGAATAATTAAATTAAAGTACGTAATCTACGACAAACGCATTTATGAGATATGGGAACAGTAACGGGTCCAGGCGTATTATTTATTTTATAAAGGAGCATTTCAAATGCATGGAACAAGACCTAAAAGAGGGTCCACGATCCACGTACGGGGGATTTTCGTATGGTGGGTATATCGCCAGTGGCGTAGCTAGACTCAAAGGCGCCTGTATCAAACTTTTAAGGGGGGCCCTTTTTAAACAAAGTAGGCCCTGCTAGCTAAGGACTGTCATGGCACGCCACGAAGGAGACGGCGGGACTAAATGCATAGCTTTACGTCCACACGTCGGGACCCTTGTAGTCCGGGGGCCCCGTATCTTTGATATAATTATGGCAGATATAACGGCGGTAGCTACTCCCCAGTAGGTATATCGCAAACCTACGCCACAAGCCGTAGTGATAAAGGCGCAGTGTAGTCTCCACACAGCTTATGTTTCCCACCAGACAAGAGCGCAAATTCCCAATCTATACTAATATTATAAAGCAGAAGAGTTTGTTTGTTTGTTTGGTTGAACGTGCTAATCTCAGGAACTACTGGTCCGATTTGAAAAATTATTTCAGTGTTAGATAGCCCATTTATCGAGGAAGGCTGGCTTATATTATCACGCTAAGACCAATAGGAGCGGAGCAGTAATGGAAAAATGTTATGCAGACGGCGTTGCACGGGTCAGCTACTGCTTAATACAACTCTCGGACCGAATCAAGCTACCTGTTTGCTTTTCTATTGACCATATACCTACTACGCTTATTTTTTTTTCATAAGCAAATGCTTCCTTCCTCTTTTTACGCTATGTGCTATACATGTTTTTACTGGTCTAGAAGTATCTACCGATCAACTGTTACCCTTACCACACACAACACGGGTTCGGTAAACTATATAAATTCCAACATACAATCAATCATGACATCTGCTTTGTGACTGCATTAAAGGAGAGGTCAAACTATAGATGAGGGCCTATTCAACCAATTTATACAACGTAAGTAGGCACATCAGCTTTAAGGAAGGGATGTAGGTAGTACAATATCACCTAAAAGCTTTATTGAATTCAGTTCAGCTGCTATGAAATTTTATTAAAAATTGTTATAGGACCGTTACATGACACATGACTCTTCTGGGAGCCGAGCAAAAAGATAAAGTTTCAAAGAACGCTAAGCGAAAATAATACATAATAACGCACGGTTGAAACCGCGGCACATCAACTAGATGCATTTCAGTTTTTTCACTTTATCATAATGTACACTGTTTTTTTAATTTGAAAAATGTTTTGTTATGTGCAAATGAATGCCATTACAACGATGGCAATGTTAAGTAGGTACTGATAACCAGCGCAATGAGGGATGTTATAACATCGTGCAACATAAAATATTTTTTTAATTATCTCACTTGTTATAATTATTCCAAATTACTTGAAGTTAATGAACGAAAGCGGCTATTATACGCGACAGGCAGACAAAATTGCATCTTATGGATTCTTAACATTTTGGAACAGCATCGTAAAAAAATAACTTGGCCCTCAGCTAATAATTAAAACCGACCGATTGATGTTTGCAAAAAAAACTCTTGTACTGTGGGGGAAACTGCAGGTTTTATAGCTGAAATGGGTTTTTATAACGACCTAGCTTATAATTTTATAACTAGTCTATTTCTGCACGGTAAGTACCTACCTAAGTTTTACATGAGCTACGTATATAAATAAATGACTCAGGTATGAGAAGGAACCAAATTGGAATACAAAGCACGTCAGTGGGTCACGGTGCTGGGAACACGCTCAAAATAAATTTAAACTGTCGCCCAAAATAGCGCCAACGAAAGTGCAGCGAGATGCATGCATCACTAATTCACTAGCTATTGTAGTAGTAACGCAGTGTTAACGCACACTAAAAATGATTCAATTAGCATCTTTTTCCGAATGAATAATAAATTAATGATTCAATAAAAGAAGTATACATGAACTACAGATGATTCACCGAAACCCATAACAATTCAAGCTGAAGATACAAAACAAATCATTCGTTTATAACCTTTGGCTTGTTTACTTTTTACAATTAATTACTTTTAAGCCGACTGCCTCGTTTTAAATTTAAGTAACGTTCAGCACTTTATTCACAGTAGTCAGGAAGCACACTACTATCACGGCGTTTAAAATGAAACTGAGTGAAACAACCCGCGTATGGATATTGTTCACATTGATCGTTAGCAGTGGACCGAATTCCTAGCGCATCGTCGCCTTTATCGTTCATTATCCCGCTCGTTACACTCAATACAAATATAAATAGCAGTGACATTAGTCACGCAGGCAGGACTCGATGCTTATCTCTGCGCAAACATTCACTACGAGACTACATATTTATAGAAAAAGGAATGGTGTACTTTACTGACAATATTATAATTATACCAGCGGGAAAAACACCAGGTTTTTATATACCTTAGGCTAGATGTTATATTCAAATCTTCCGGAATCATTTCTTGAAATTTGGTACCGTCCTCACTGCGTTTTTCATCGCGCGGTTTTTTTACACAATTCTGTAACACTGAGGCCTATACGAGTATCTGCGCGAGCACTGGCGGTAAAAAATCTGAGATTTGATGCAAATGTACGCGATGATGCGGTGCGGATTTATTTCCGCGCGAATAAAAATCATTTGTATACAGGGCCTAAGAACAACGTGGTGTCTCTAGCAGGCATGCAAAGCAACAATCTATACTAATATTATAAAGAGGTAAAGTTTGTAAGTTTGTGACGTTGTAGGTGGTAATATCCAGATCCACAGAACCGACCTTGAAAATTCTTTTACCAATAGAAAGCTACATATTTGTTAGTGTCTGTCATATTCTATATATTAAACCAAAAAATACCGCCCAACGAAGTGGGCACGGGGCATCTATACTAATATTATAAAGAGGTAAAATTTGTTTGTAAGTTTGTATGTAGGGGGTAATCTCAGGAACTACTGGTCCGATTTGAAAAATTATTTCAGTGTTAGATAGCCCATTTATCGAGGAATGCTATAGGCTATATTTATCATCACGCTAAGACAAAAAGGAGAGGAGATATAATGGAAAATGTGGCGCAGACGAAGTTGCGCGGGTCAGCTAGTATTTTATAACAGCATACATAGATTTATTCTTTTCTGAAAATTCAATTAGACCTATGGCGGTATACCACGCTAATAAATAACCTAAAGCGGGCCCCAGGCGCCCCAGCATGTTAAAGTACTTATGTTGTATCTAGCAACCAGCAATTACACATACTGTAATATCCTTTGTCCTTGATTGTACAGCGAACGGTGCGCAAAGAGCGTCCGTCATGTCATGATGGGAGTTATTTCAAATCGGTTCACGCGTTTAGGTTATTGACCCAGCGTATGCTTCCCCCTCTCCAACACTGGGTTTTTTTAGCCTTTAGTTTAACCAGTCAACCAAAACGTATTATTGTCATCAGCGATACAATAGGAGGCACTTTTAAGTAGGGATGGTTAAAGTTTGAGTACGTAAAAGCTGGTTACTGGCGACCTTGAATCCGGTGCGTTCAAGGTTAGCGGTTGAGTTGATACGAATATTCAAATGAAAATTCGTTAATTTTGTTTCGTACCAATCGTACCCGTAATAGCTACACAACGCATAATATAGTGTCTGCAATATTTCACGAAATCAAATGGTCAATTGAGTTAGTTTTTAATTCTTTGTCACATTTACGCTACCAGATATAAAAGATTTACATAACAAAAAAACCCTTGCATATTGAATAGCCCGCCTCACATTTTCAACCACTGCAACTCCTAGCCAGAATCAACAGCTGCTGGTCGCCCACCAGAAAAACACCGAGCTAATGAATCCCGACGAGTCCCAGCGAAACGATTCAACTGTCTTGGATCCCGCATCGAAATTAATCAGAAGAGTACAGCGGAGGAGTAGGAAAAAATAAATATAATTTCCACTTCCCTCCTTATAAAGCAGGAGACAGATTTGAGTTGCCGACCACCCTAAATCAATCTTAAATTGTGAGCTACTTTTGATTCCAGTAATAGGTATGGCAAAATCGCCTGAACGCACGGAAATTTGTTCTGGTTTCTACAAGGTCCGCATAGTAAACTACTCCAAATGTAACCTGAATACTATCTAACATAATATTACGTTCAGTCTGCCAAAGAATACACTCCCATAAGATGTGATGTGCGGATTGTTCGTATTCAAGGTCAGCTGTAGAACATTGACCTAAAGGAAAATAATTTACTTTTTAAAGTTCCCATGACCAGTGAGAAATTAGGCAACACAGTGATCCACTCCAGCCATGTCCTATCCAGCCGCTCAAGAACGGATGGAAAAAACTGGTGGAGGTGTCGGTTTTGATGGAATTTTCCCACCTACATTGCCATTCGGAAGTTCCTCCCAGACGTCAGTCTGGGGTTTTAGTAATCTAGAGATTTTAGCACGGTCGCGCTGCGGTAAAAACTCTGGGTCCGTGATCTTCCTAGCATAGTATTACATTGCAGCACGCCGCTGCACCTCCAGATCGACTGGAAGAACACTCCCCAGCACCGGTAATTCAGTACTAACCGTCCTATACCTACGCCTTGCATAATAATATCAAAGCCAAACGCTGGTTTTGAAGTAATTTACGTCGTACCGCCCCTATGGTGGCCCTATCGGCCCAAACAGGTGCCCCGTAGCACATACAACTCAAGTAGCCCCATGAATTCATAGTATGTCACTGAAGCCCGTTCTTCAAAAACACAGACCGTATCAACGAGTATCTGTGTACTTATGTTTACTTCTTCGATGTTATGATACGGGCCCTCAGAGCACGAGACCGATTCGCTCTAGACAGAGCTTAAATGGTGTTTGTCAGAAACTGCCGAACTCGCTTCCATCTTCGGCCTAATCATCACTTTCCATCAGGTGAGATTTAGGCCAAGAGTTTCCCCGTTTTGCGTAAAAAAAAAAAAACTGAAATTAGAATTTTATTTGACAGGAAATAGTAACATTATTGCACTGCAAGATGGAGCAATAATAAACAACAGTCTTAAATGCCCGCACGATGAGAGGGGTAAGACAGTTTAATCTTACATCGATTTCCGATAAAATATCCTCCATATTTAAATCGCAAATCAATTGGCAGGATTGACTAGTGTGTCATTGAGTTTTGAAACTAGGCGTAAAATAACAGCCTCAAAACAACTGGAAAAACAATGAAAACTTAAAAAAGAGGAAGAATTACTAATACCTATAATACAATTACATGCAAGTAGTGCAAATAACCAAGTACCGCATTACGCATACCCCCGTACAGAACACGTGCACGCCACGAGTAGAAAATCGATAGCAGCGGTCAGTAAGTTGTGGATAATAAAAACCACAAGTAACACTGCACCCGTCATAATATGAATAACAGACCGAATACATTAAGTTACAAATCAATACTAATATTTTATGTTTTACTTCATGGTGGAAATTTGAGACGAAACAGTCGTAGCGGCTGCGATGTAGGTACATCAACAAAAAAACCGTTTAAAGCTCAAACTTAACTTATTTATATCAAATTAAAATATGTAAGCGCCAATGATATTATAAGTAAAAAGGTGTGGATAGGTTACCTATACAACATTCGATCTTCAAAACTGTGAAACCTACGTGACGTGTGTCCGTTGACGGCGCAACGCGACACTGTGGTGAAGTGTGGCTAGTTAGCCACATTTTAACGTGTCGCTTGCTGAGCGACACCTTTTTACTTATAATATCATTGTAAGGCGCCCATTAAACGCTCATGCAAGCGTCACTGAATTCCAAATGACTGGTGGTGTAATGGAATTCAATCAACATTAGGCTCTCTTTATGAAATACGCGACACTGTAATTGGCTGACGGGATTCGAAAAAGAACAACTACTATTCCATAAACTATGCTATAAAACCGCGAAATTACGGACCTATTACCTACCTGCTTTCCAACAATTTTTAGGTTTCTTACAGTCATTCTGAAGGTCTACATTTTATTCTTGCGTCAGGAACAACATTTCGGTTCCTACTCAGAATGGAGGCAAGAGAAGAGCCTAAAACTGTAAGGCTAGATCGATGCCGCCTTTCATGGCAAAAAAGTGAAAGTCGACATTTATGATTCAAATATTGTTGGTCTCTTCTGCTCATAAATCAGTGGCTTACGAATAAACCCTCCCACCCTCCTGAAGCCCTGCTACCAATGCTTGCTCTGATTCATAGAAAAATATTATACAGATTACACCTACCGAAATAGGCTGAGTACTTTATTCTATTCGATCACCTTCACCAGACTAGGTATATGATAAAATCCAAGATGGTCATGGTACCATGTTCAACGCGTGTTGTGTATATTGGTTTGAAAATGTGCGCTAGTCCGTTCGCGTAACCCCGCTATAAAATTTTGCACCGGCGAATCTAATACGGCGAACGACTGGATCCGTCGTTCGATTTGTCGGGACGTCAGAAATTTCATGTCTAAGTGGCCACAGGTACAACAAGACTTGGTAGAGGAGACGTTGAATAAGAACTTTTTTTTTCAGAAAAGAAAGAATCTTTATTGAATAGGTTTTTTTCCGCAATTCTGTAACACATTGAATCTTTAAGTATGCCTGTATTCATTCCCGTTTGGTAATATTTTGTTTCGAAAGTAAAGTCAGGAGTAACAGAAAAACCGACCAAGTGCGAGTCGGACTCGCGCAAAGAGGGTTCCTTACAAACCTGTAGGTATAATAATATACAAAATATTTTTTTTTTTTTACAAAAAATAAGCAAAAGTTGCGGTTTACGATTTATGAAGTATTAAAAAAAACTACTTACTAGGTCTCGTTCTAACCAATTTTCGGTGGAAGTTTACATGGTAATGTACATCATATTTTTTTTTTAGTTTTATCATTCTCTTATTTTAGAAGTTACAGGGGGGGGGGGGACAATTTACCTATTTGGAAGTGTCTCTCGCGCAAACTATTCAGTTTAGAAAAAAAAATGATATTAGAAACCTCAATATCATTTTTGAAGACCTATCCATAGATACCCCACACGTATGGGTTAGATGAAAAAAAAAAAATAGTTTCAGTTTTAAGTATGGGGAGCCTAAAATTTATTGTTTTTTTTTTCTATTTTTGTGTGAAAATCTTAATGCGGTGAACCGCAGTAGATGTATTCTGTGAACAGAATACCTACTCACCAAGTTTCAACAGCATAGCTCTTATAGATTCGGAAAAAAGTAGCTGTGACATACGGACGGACAGACAGACAGACATGACGAGTCTATAAGGGTTCCGTTTTTTGACATTTGGCTACGGAACCCAAAAAATGCCACCGTGCATGATCTACTCACTAGCTTCCGCCCGTGGCTTCGCGTGAAAATTGTTTTGATTATCATTGATTTCGTGATACCAGAATACTTTCCCATTCCGAATCCCATCAAAATGTGTACTTAATCGTACTAAGGGCGGGTTGTATCAAACAGTTGGTTAACGTAACATACGTACGTCAAAAAGTTACGATTACGGACGATGTTTGACGTTCGTTAAATTAGAAGCGTTGTTTCAAAACATTCTGGTATAAATTCCTGCTCATCCCAATAGCTAAGTTATTGACACGGGTCCTACCTAAATAGCTTTTTTTGCATTCCACCACTTATTTGTGTCATCAGAAGAACTGGTATTGAGGAATTCAAAAGAATTTTCACAATATTGTTCTATTTGACGCAACTAAAGTTACGTTAACGAGTGCTCAGACCATCTGTTAACGTAAACGTTATATTTTACGTGCGTTAACGCTGACATTTTGTGAAACAACCCAATTTTTTGATTTGACGATAGTTAGCACCATTTTTAACGTTTACGCGTGCGTTAAGTGTAGTTGAAACAACCCACCCTAACACTATAAATGTGAAAGTCAAAATACTTCTTAGCTGTCTGTATCCCGTGGTTCCGACATTCAGCAATTATGGGTGATTGGCTGGAGCGTGTCCTATCAGACTTTATCCTTTTTGCTCGGCTCAAGGGTCAAAGCGTTAAGTATTTATTCTAAGCTTCAAAAATATATCTACATGATTCTGGTTGTTTGTTAGACAATAAAATACAAGCCCAGACAATACTTCGATATGTTTCTGGTTTACCTTTATTTGGTAACGTGAGGTCCCGGACCTTAGTCTCTTTTTGTTTTGTCGTGGCCGAATCCAACTCTTACAGAGGCTCTGTTAGACATTTCAAATAGAAAAGGGAACCAACCGACGATTATCATTGTGTACTTGAACGTATGCCCGAGGACAATCACCAGTTGGTGCATAGTTATTATAATTGCAGAATATGTAGGTGCATAATATTAGGAATTTATATAAACTAGAAAAACATTATACCCACTTCTGGCAAAGTCGGGTGATAAAAAGAAGCCGATTGTACCACACACGAAATACTAGTTATAGGTAAATAATATGTGAAGATCAAAATCTTGACAAAAAGCCACCTGCATTCAGCTCTTTTTAAACTTTTGACATGATGATGAGTCGGGAATATGAATAAGCGGAAAGTAGCCACCGAAAATTGTTCATGGCTATTTTTAACCGACTTCAAAAAGGAGGAGGTTCTCAATTCGTCGGAACCTTTTTTTTAATTAAGGACTTAATTTGAATCAAATTTATTTTCATCTGGTTATCAGGTGGGTGAAGGTCGTTCTTCCAACAAGCAACTAGCGTGCGAGCTGATGGATATTTTTTTTTGTATTATGCATATTAATCGATAGATACCTACGGTTGTTATGAAAGTGGGCAAGCTTTGTTAGTACAGTACGATTATTCTATCTTTGCCCATCCGAAGTTAGGTTTGAGTGCCGAACGCGCAGGTCCCATCGCGTAAAAAAGTGTTACGTTCGTAGAATATTTTTCTGATTTATACGTTTTGTATTATAAACGAGTAAGAAACACAACCAGTAACAATAAGAAGGTCACAAAGTAACATACACAACAAACATATACACCACAAAAACACACAAAACACAAATGAAACAGTATGAAAAACCAAAATAGATAATTTAAAACAATAACAACCTGTAACACTTTTCGCGTCAATAGTCGTATTGCATTGAGTAAGCGGGACACAAGTATGCATCGAACGTATACGAGCGACTACATGCGCGACCTGCCCGCGCATGCGCTGTTCTATTTTTTTTTCTTGTCAAATTGACATCCTGCGCAACCAATAGGGAATATGCATGAAGATTAAATTTGTCTGGAATATTTTTTTTTTAGTTCTTTATTTTCGTCACAGTATATCTAAAAGACATTTTTTTAATTTAGTTCTTATTTAAACCGAAAAAATATACACTTCTGGACACATCTATTGGCCCACCTTGTATTTTCAGTTTCGTTTGGTCCTAGCTAAAATTTTATATTAGGTCGGTCGAGCAAAAAGTTTTTATGCAGTTTTGAACCTGGCACATTCACAATTTCATTCCATAGTCTTTTTTTGAATTTCGAACACAGAATTTAAAGAAACAAAAGACAATGTGGAGCCTGTTTGTTGATATCAAATAATCGAATACTAAGAAAAACTTGGTTTTATTGGTTTACTTGGATTTAATTCTTGAAAAAGTGATTGATATCTTTGGTTTTGCAACAAACATTACTTATTCTTAACATTAACGTGAGGTTCTATCAATAATCTATGGATACTTCACCTGAAGTCGCCGCCCAAGCTGTGGCACTTATTCAGGCCGGACACAGCCAAAGAAACGTGAGTGCTCAACTTAATTTAAGTCGATCTGCGGTCCGAAATGTTTATCGGAGGTACCTAGAGACTGGCGGCTTTGTTCGTCGCCAAGGAAGGCCACGATCTCGGGTCACAACTGAAAGGCAGGATCGATTCATCGTGACGACCAGCTTGAGAAATCGTCACCTTACCTCCATTGAGATACAAAACCAACTTCGCGACTTCCACGGAGTATCTGTGAGCGCTCGAACTCTTCGGAGAAGGTTAAAAGAACGCGATATTGTACCACACAAGCCAGCTAATGGGCCCAAACTAACGCGAGCCCACCGAACAGCGCGCCTTCATTTCGCACGCAGTCATTTAAATTGGACACAGCAAGATTGGAGCCGTTTACTCTTTTCTGATGAGTCTAAAATTGTGTTACATGGCAATGATGGAAGGAAGAAGGTCTACCGACGTAAGGGAGAGCGTTTCGCACAATGCTGCTTTGAAGAGAGGGTTGCTTATGGCGGTGGCTCATGGACTGGCTGGGGCGGTATATCCGCGAGCGGCAAAACTCAACTTGAGGTTGTTACAGGACCACGGCTGCCAACATTAAATGCTGAAAGGTACATTCGTGAGTGCTTAGATAGAACCTCACGTGATACCATACGCGGACTATGTGGGCCCAAATTTCCTTTTTATGCATGATAATGCAAGAGCCCATGCGGCCGGCATCGTCAGGGAATGTCTTCGGGATGTGACATCACAGTTATGGACTGGCCAGCCAGAAGCCCAGACATGAACCCCATTGAGCACATGTGGGACGAGCTAAAAAGACGTGTTAGGGCTCGTCAGCCAATTGCCCCGACGATGCAGGAGTTGAAAACTGCCATAGAAGAGGAATGGGAGATGATCCCTCAAAATTTCATAGAGCGGTTGATAAACTCTATGCCTAATCGTATGAGAGCTGTGGTAGATGCCCATGGAGGCAACACGCGTTATTAAATTAAACCTTTATTTGATAAAACATGTTTTTTATTCAAAAATCAATTGCCTTTAGCAAGGCGCATATCCGACTTGTTAGGCGTAGCTCCATGTCGTATGGTATTCTGAATTCAAATTTAAAACAATACGATCGAAAAAGATGGTAAAATGTATCAGTTTTAAAACTGCATCAACAGTTTTTGTTCAATCTAGCAATCATATTTCGGTAGGGGCCATCGAAACCTAAACTCTAAGGTGGGCCAATAGATGTGTCCAGAAATGTTTAAATTAAAATACAAAATCAGCGCGGGAAATTTAAATTTGCGAAACGCGTCACCATTGGTCGCGTGTACGTTACCCCAGCAAGAAAGTATCTCCTAGAGTTAAATGAGTGGAACGTATAGTTGGTGCCTTATCTGATGTAAATAAAAAATGTGTGCCGCCTGTCGTTTTGGAAAAAAACGGAAAAAACGATTCCTGCTGGGGTAACGTTTTTCTAGCAGGAAAATTCTAAACGAATGATCGGAGAGAGAAAAATTGTGCATGGCCAGAGAGCTTACATGTGTGCCAAAATGTGCCCCCAAAAATAAAATCTGTGCCCCTTCAGATTTACGAGATATTGCATTTCCTGCTGGAGTAACGTTTTGATGAATCGTATATCTCTTAAACCATTGCATGTGCCCATGTAGAATAAACATACACGGGTAGCTCTTAATGTGTGCCCCTATGTGCCCCAAATTAGATTTAAGAAAATATTTATAGTTTTCAAGTTATCGTGGTTTTATGAAAACCCGAAAAAACATCGCAGCGCCTAAATGAGACAAGGTATTAGTTCGATGAAAACTGTATTCGGTCCTTCTTGACGCTAATAATAACCATACAAAGTTTCAAAACTGTTCATGCATGCGTTTTTGAATAATCTTGCTAAAAGTCAAAACAATGGTGTCATAATTTTGACGGCAAAATACAAGGAACCGGCTCAATCCCAGATGTGTAGGTGTGAACCAAAATCTTGTGCCTTTAGTCAACAATATATGGTGAAAATATTCAGCTTGGAATGTTTCGCATTAAGTAAATATTAACAAAAAACCAAAATATGTAATCAACGGCTGGTTATCCGACCAAATTTGAATGACTACTAAAAAGCGACGGATTCATACATATCGATGACCTTCTTTACTTTACTCACTAACCGGTTCACACGTGTTGTGCCTGAGTACACTAAAGTAGAAAAGTAATAAGAAATAAAATAAAGTTGTTATTGGATTATATTCTACTAGCTGTTTCTATGACCTTACACATGATTAAGTACATTATAAATAGTAGCCTAATGACTAAGTGCTATTCCAAGGTAAGCTATCTTCTCCATTCTAAATTTAATTAAATACATTCAGAAGTGCGATTCTGTAAACATGTCGAAGCGAACACTTAGGCGAAGTGAACGACGAGTGAGCTGTCAAACCATACAAACAAGATGGCATGACAGCTCAATTGTCGTTCACTCCACCTAAGTGATCACGGTGAGATGTCAACAGAATCGACCGGCAGTAATTTATGTGTGAACGAAAGAAATAAGTATATCCAGATATTTGCCATTTGTCAGGTCTTTGACCCAAAATTTGATTGGTCCCGATGTTTAAAAAAATGTAGTTCATGAAATGTGTGATGAACACCTACCTACTATTAAAAAGAGGTAGCTCTTTTTTGTAAATCAATAAAAAGCCCGTATTTGTAACGCCTTTATGAACTTGGGGTTGTATTGGTGATTTTGATGATTATACTTCTTAAGAGTCCTATTACGAATCGTAAATGCTCGTTTGCAATAGACGAAGTTACGTTGGTCTGCGTTGGGACTTGGGAGTACATCTTTAGTCTGCGAAACAATTTTGATACTTACTAGTCTGAATAGGATTACAGTTTATTTGGGCGCTCGCGCGAGACTGAGGAGCGCACGCGCTGAATTGACGCAGAATGTATAGTACTTTAATTTTATTTATTGTAATTTTGTTTTATTATATTGACAAACGAAAACTTATGAAACGTATTCATTGTAGATTGAAATTTTATATCATATTAATTTATTTGATAAAATTGATTTTATTTGGAATATAATGGACGCTGAATCAAGACATTTCTGGCTTAAATTAGGATTTCTTTACGTTTTTTTCCGTGAAAACTCAAGGAATTTAAAGAAATTCTAGAACTCCAATAAACAAGTAAAACATTCAACTTACCTTTAAGTAATTTCAGCTTTTAAAAGAATTGATTGTAACAATGTGAATAAGACCGTCAAAGTTCCATCGCCGACATTTTTCCTTGCAAACTGAGTTCGTAAAATATTTATAGTAAATTACACGAAAAGAAAAATGAAAATGTGTAACTCCAACTTACAATAAAGAGACTGGCACTATCGTTATTCAGGATCAAATAATTAAAATATCTTACTGCTGCTGAAAATTACAGCGTCAAAAATCATGAATTTCCGTAAAAAATGTAATAGGACTCTTAATAATATTTTAATCAACATACAACCTAGCACTGGCGTGCAAATTTCAAAAAACGTAAGAAAATTTGAATTTCGCGGGTTGTTTGGAGTGTTCACTATAACCAAATGAATTTTGGTAAGTACCTACAGTTTTGATAGTTTATTAGAATACTCTGTCTACGTTTTATTTAGGGTAGGTATACCTATTGTCAACCGCACAATGATCTATGTTGCAACAACGTGTTTCCATTTTGTATGTCGTATTACGTAGCTATGAGGGATTTATAATTATTAATCAACGATTATAAGCTGATTATGTAGGGTCACATAATTTTGATTTGATGGCGTTTTAGATATATAAGTGACATTCCACAGTCAGGTGATAATGCTGTTACGTATATATGTTAAATATGATTATTTATAGCCAAATACCATCAGATAATTTGTGCACATTCGATGTTTACAGTTATATCTTTATGCGGTTAACTATAGGTACTAACACACTTTATCTGAATCTATGTATAAGCAAATTACTTGTTAGAAAATTATTTATCTGTGATTTCAAATTTAATATTTTTCTTACACAATATTATACTTTTACTTGACTCTGGCAAATGCACAAGATGTGCGAAGCCAAACTCCTCTGAGGAGAAAAAAAAAATATTATACTTATACCTAATACTGATCTGTGATTTTTTGTGATGAAAATTTACTAATTATATGTTAGACTTAGATGAAAAACTGATCTGAGATTTAAATAATAATGACTATACAACGTGCAAATAATTTCTAATATTAATAGGTAGGAAATTTGATCTGTGATTTGAATTACTTAGGGAATACCTAAATATAATAATTTCCACATCAACAAGCTGTTTTCATTAATATAGTCACAAGGTGCATTTAGTATATTTTAGCCCCCAAAACTTTTGAACGCGACTGTACGGACAACGGCTTAGGTATAATACGTCCAATAAAGAAGGTCATCGATATGTATGAATCCGTCGCTTTTTAGTAGTCATTCAAATTTGGTCGGATAACCAGCCGTTGATTACATATTTTGGTTTTTTGTTAATATTTACTTAATGCGAAACATTCCAAGCTGAATATTTTCACCATATATTGTTGACTAAAGGCACAAGATTTTGGTTTACACCTACACATCTGGGATTGAGCCGGTTCCTTGTATTTTGCCGTCAAAATTATGACACCATTGTTTTGACTTTTAGCAAGATTATTCAAAAACGCATGCATGAACAGTTTTGAAACTTTGTATGGTTATTATTAGCGTCAAGAAGGACCGAATACAGTTTTCATCGAACTAATACCTTGTCTCATTTAGGCGCTGCGATGTTTTTTCGGGTTTTCATAAAACCACGATAACTTGAAAACTATAAATATTTTCTTAAATCTAATTTGGGGCACATAGGGGCACACATTAAGAGCTACCCGTGTATGTTTATTCTACATGGGCACATGCAATGGTTTTAGAGATATACGATTCATCAAAACGTCACTCCAGCAGGAAATGCAATATCTCGTAAATCTGAAGGGGCACAGATTTTATTTTTGGGGGCACATTTTGGCACACATGTAAGCTCTCTGGCCATGCACAATTTTTCTCTCTCCGATCATTCGTTTAGAATTTTCCTGCTAGAAAAACGTTACCCCAGCAGGAATCGTTTTTTCCGTTTTTTTCCAAAACGACAGGGGGCACACATTTTTTATGTGGGGGCACATTTACACCAGATAAGGCACCAACTATACGTTCCACTCATTTAACTCTAGGAGATACTTTCTTGCTGGGGTAACGTACACATTGGTCGCGGGTCGCGACCAATGGTGACGCGCGTGTGAGACGTCACACAACACGACCGCACGACGACATTGACATGACAATATCATGAATTCATGACTGACATTGGATTGACTTATTTACCGGCTACCGTCTTCATTTTCGAGTGAAACATTTTGTTAACCGTTAAAAAATTTGTTCCTGCGGTGATTTCTAGTTAATCTAGATTTGTAATTAATCTAGGACGATGACTGACAGTGGTTTTGTTAAAGTGCAATCAGACAATTTACCTAGAATAGATTATCAGGTGTAGTTCTTATATTGTTTGTGCAGTTCTTATAGTGTTTCACACTTACAATACTTTGTAAAAAGGTTTCTCAGCTTCTTCCATGGTCTGTATCTATACTAATATTATAAAGCAGAAGAGTTTGTTTGTTTGTTTGGTTGAACGCGCTAATCTCAGGAACTACTAGTCCGATTTGAAAAATTATTTCAGTGTTAGATAGCCCATTTATCGAGGAAGGTTATAGGCTATATATAATCACGCTAAGATCAATAGGAGCGGAGCAGTAATGAAAAATGTTACGCAGACGACGTCGCGCTGGTCAGCTAGTGGCGAATAAAACGAGAATCGAGCTGAAAACTGAAACGCCTAAAGTTCAAAAAGGTAAACAAACAAACACGCGAATCGCGCGACGTAACGACGACCTGTTATGTGAAGTCATCCAAAGCCCGCGAAAAATGGCGGCGTTTGAACTGCAAAATTTTATTTAGCATTTTTAATTTTTTTTAAAAATAATAATTAAGACATTTCCAAGACTATATTTATATTTTTTCCTGCGTTATAAAGATGAAAAGAATAAAATAAAAAAACATCATGCATATTCCCTATTGCGACGTACTTCGCATAGGCATAGATAGAAAAATCGTACTGTACAGCCGAGGCGGAATAGACGCCCGAGCCTAAGAGTCAACACACACCGAAAGAGCGGCGCAGGGCGGCGAAGCGCAGAGACCCGCTCGGTAGAGAAGGCTAGCGAATTCCCACGACTGCTCGAGAAGTCGCGGGACTCCGCGCGCCTTTTATCAGTCTGCCTCAGGTGAGTAAATAAATAAAAAATATATCCATTTCCATCACTTCTGTATGCGTACCACTGCAAGGAATGAATGCGAATGCTCGTGTGCAACAGACGCGCGGGGAGCGGGCGCGAGGGGCGGGATATTGCCAGCGGCCTCTCGCGACTGCTCGAGCATTCTCGGGACTTCCCGCGCAGTCGCGCGGCTCCGTTTATGGAATTCCCGCGGCGCCGCGGGCATCCGCACGACTCGTTACAGTTTCTCATGCGATAATAAGTATTATAGTAATGAAAGTAAAGTTAAAATTCATATGACACTGAAACTGCTGCGCTTCGACGCTCTTTTGGTGTCAGTTGAGCCTAAAGCGATGCCGTTATAGAACCTAGAGACTGCAATGAAAAATGCCCACGTGTATCACACGCCTGATTTAGCCCCGGGCCCCGAGACGGCGTGTGGCGCCCGAGCGTAACAAAAAGTTCGAGGGACAAAAATATAGTCATCGTGTTAACACACAAATCTCTGCTTTAAGAAACTATGTACAAAGCTCGAAAAAACAAATGAAGTTCGGATTGCTGCTTTCCAGACTATTTTTTTTTTTAACTGGCCAGCTATTCAGTCATAAGAAGTTCATAACTTTATCATCTCTGGTTTTTTTTTATGATTTGACGGCTGTCATTTGAAAACGATTCGCCCTAGGGCTGCAAAGTAATACTTTCAACCCGCTGCTTAGGCAACATCAGGTCTACTTTTCGAACTTGAGAAATGATCTTTTTTTCAGTAAATTAACTGTTCGTTTTTAATACTTTTCAAATAATTATACCGAACTGAATCATTACAATACTTCTGATTTTGCGGAAGTAGGTGAATGTGTAGAACTAAGACACCCAAGAAGAGTATAATTGAAATCCGTAACGTCGCTCATTTCCAGGAAATTGGGTTGAATAAAAAGTTTTCCTAGTTATAACGGGACAGTTATACTGACTTTATTTTTCATAATGAAATTGTCTTTTTAATTTACCGCATTTTGAAATATTTACTAACCATCTCGATATCTGTGTATAACCATTTCTTCTGAAAACTGATACGACATGATAAAATCAGTTGTCGAAAACAATACTACCAAATAAATTCCAGTGGAGAACCTATCAAACTTTCCTGATGAAATGTTTGGCGTCCAAGCCAAATGAGACGCGTATCACTATTATCTATACTAACATTATAAAGAGGTAAAATTTGTTTGTAAGTTTGTATGTTTGTAAGTTTGTATGTAGGGGGTAATCTCAGGAACTACTGGTCCGATTTGAAAAATTCTTTCAGTGTTAGATAGCCCATTTATCGAGGAAGGTTATAGGCTATCATCACGCTAAGACAAATAGGAGCGGAGCAGTAATGGAAAATGTGACGCAAACGAAGTTGCGCGGGTCAGCTAGTTATATTATAAAACAAAGTCCTCCGCCGCGTCTGTCCGTCTGTCTGTTCGCAGTAAATCAAAAACTACTGCACTGATTTTCATGCTGATTTCACCAATGGATGGATGGTTCTCGAGGAAGGTATTATTTTTAGTATATTATTTGTCAAGTTTTTGTATACATTGGCTAAAATATAATGACATTTGTTGGAGGTGTAGGAAAAAAATAAGCCGTCTGGGAGCTTTCAACGAAAAAGTACTCCGCCGCGTCTATGTCTGTTCGCGATAAACACAAAACTCCTGCACCGATTTTCATGCTGTTTCCACTAATGGATAGAATGGTTCTCGAGGAAGGTTTTGGTCAGTGGGTCGAAGCCACGGGTATTAGCTAGTCTAATCTAGCTAAACGGGCAAACGTAGTTATGCCTAAAATTAGTAGCCTACAAGTACAACCCTATTCTCAGAATTATAAAAAAATCGGTTAAGCCGTTTCGGAGGATTTAGAGGTTCTATAACAAACACACGTTTTTTTTTATATATATTAGATCAGAGTTTCATCAGCTCCTGATCTAGAAGCATAAAATTCTGTTTCCATCCTGGGCTAGAAGGGAGGCCACACCCCTTCTGACCCAGTATTGATACCGACCCTAACATACCGCGTGTATCTGACATCGACGCACTAACGATTTCCATGGGTCCAGGGCATGATTCTGGACACCCCAGTGTTGGAATTTTTCGTCGGTTCTTTTCTCATTTTTTCATTTTTTTCAAGAGTAGATACCACAAATAGGTATCAGCTCAGCTGAGCTGCTATCTATTTGTGGTTTTATTCAGATTGCTCTTTTTAGTGAAAGTAGTTAATTAATTATTTTTTTATTAAAAATCTCATTGGGTTAGGTCAGAATAACGATTATGAGCAGTCTAAAGTAAAAAACCCTTGAAAAAAATGAAAAAATGAGAAAAAAGCCGACGAAAAATTATAAGTCTAGGGTGTCCAGAAATCATGCCCCGGACCCATGGAAATCGTTTGTGCGTCGATGTCAGATACACGCGGTATATGGTAAACGCCGATGATGGACTTGCGTCTATGGATGTCTCGTCCTATTCTGCAAAATTTCGGGATTTTTTTATATCTTGTTTAAATAAAAGTCATGCTGTCAGACTTTGCTCAACTACGTTGGGGTCGCCTTCCGGTTTAACTGGGTACAGCTGAGGACCAGTAATTTACATGTAGCGACAGAACTGGGTTAAAACGTTTAAGACGAGTATTGACTTCTGACTACTCATAAATTCGTAACCAATGTCAAAGTTTTACAAATGACAGCCAGGTGGGGACCAACAGCTATAACGTGCTTTCCGAGGCACGAAGAAATCACGGTAGGTTAAAAATGGTCAGCAATCCAGAGATCGACCTCGGAAGGCGTTACCTAACCCGTGCGGATTTATTTATCCCGTGCGGCAGTTATTATTGTCAACCCTTCTTATCAAGTGTGTTGTCGAGTACCTACTAAATTTATGATTGAAAAAACTATTAACCGAAGATAGCAGAGCCATTCAATCCTACCATGTAATATCGCCTGAAAAAATTTGGATCACAAGGAGGTTATGACCTGGACAGGGATACTTTTTGTCCCGAGAGTACTATCTCCCGTCGATTATTTTCAACGTTCACGCCTAGCCAAGCCGTCCGTTAGTCTAGTAAATTATTTGCAAAACAAATTTGTGACTTTTTTGTTTTCAATCAATTAGTTCAAATAAATAGGCAAACCAGCAAATCGGATTGTATAAAACCAAACACATATAAAATCCTTTACACTCCTAACCCCGCCCAGTAGGAAACCGCATTGCCAATTTAGTTTTGTACTGACGAATAAAATTATGTGCCTGCTACTTAATTGGAATATTTTTGGTTTAGGTGAAGGAATTACGGCCGAAATTGAACTCCGAGTGTGAGCGATTTAAACCCTGGGGGGGGTTGTCGACCGCCAAGTTATGACGAATAGACGTGATTATGTACAGATATCAAGAGAACATGTTATTGGGTAAGAGTGTGCTGATTATAAGTTCTGGATTATCCGAGAATATAATGTATTAGCAAATACTGGATTTCAGTACTTGCTACTACATTATATTCTCGGTGAATAGTGTCGCTGTTTTATTATTTATTATATAACTTCAAATTAAGCTAAACTTACACAGTTCCAATCAGTTGCGATACACAAAGGAAATTTCTTATCCTACATATTGAAAGGTCATCTCGTTTATTCTCCGCTAAGTTTAGGCACAAAATATGCCTCCAATACCTACATTTTTTAAATCACCAATACCTAAGTTTATATCAATACACACTAAGACAAATTAAATTATAGCTGTAAGCTTAGGTTGTACCATCCTGCTCACTTCTTAGGACACCCTGGTTTTAGTTTATACTTAAATACACAGTCTCCCCCAGTCGTTACTCACAACGATGATTCATCGTTCCGTTGTTAATCACAAAGAACGTGCATATTTACCGGAAAATGTTTGTAATGTAGGTACTTACATCAATTCAAACAAATGAATCATTCCCAATAGCAGGAAAAAATACACAATAAATCTGAGGTTTAATACTTTTCTTAAAATTAATTAAGCTTACAAAGTAGGTATGTCCATTCAACTTTACGGGCACCATACATACCGACACCACCCTTGTGTTGCATTTAAGCATTCAAGATCCCATCCATACTGATTTTCGAGAATAGCTACTGTTTTATTATATTCTATTCTATACTAAATATAAATGCATTTATTGGTAACTCGGCACAATGCATTCATGAAACTCTATAAAGATTTACTTCGAAAGTACCTCGATCAGTACATACTTGCACCAATACTGCTAACCGATGCAGCAATTCTAGAGCAACCGGCTTGCTAAGTCTTAACGTATTTAATTTTCGTATTTATTGATACAAATACGAGTATTATGACAAAAACTAATATTAAATCAAGGATTACCTTAAGGCTTATCAATCCGAAATATATTAACAAAAGAATTTACACTGAAATACGTAAAATATTCACTTCTAGCACTCACAGCTCAACACAATATGGCGGCAGGACGAAATCCCCACCTCGAAAATAATAATTCAAAATTATAACTTGCCTGCTATTGGTTGTCGCAATTCAAGACGCTTCACTGCAGCCAACCTCATGAAAATGGACTAAACCCGTTATACCAACTTGACACAAAACGGCGAGGCTGGATATTCTGTTCGTACGCGTGGAAAGTTGCCATACTATCTGCTTTTACCTTGGACAGAGGATAAGCATTGCCATACAACAACGTGGCAATGCAGCCAGTCTTTTGGGCTCACTTCCAATCGATAGCGATGGGGACGAATTTTTTGATGCCATATTTTAGTTAGGAGTTTTTTTATTTTATTTTCTATTTTATGTGTATAGTATAGTTTGTCAAGTTGGAACTTTGGAAGTGCAAATTAATCAAGATATTGTCTTTGAATACTTTGACCGTGTATTACCATGATATATGAATTAAGAATAAACTTAGAATAAGAACAACAGTGGGGTTTCCATTCCTATTATTGTATCACAATATACTTTCTATCCTTAGATCGTCATAAACTACAACTCGTAAAACTTTGAAGGAAATTTTTTATCAAGCGATTATAGCATTTTACCATTAGGTACCTCAAAGGTTTTCGTTTCTCGTAGTACTGACGAAATAACTAACGAGACCTACTATCACTACCTTGTGTAAAACTAATCCTTATCTAGTCCGTTCCCGTCGGTCCGTTCCGTGTAGTCGTTTGTAATTCCTAGAGCTTTATGAACTAAGAGCGTTGTACTGTCGATTTTGATGATTATAATAAGCTTGTGTCCTGAAAAAATCTGATTACTCCGTCAGTTAGATAATAAAAAAATATTTGACCCGTGTTTTTTCTTTTGTTACGGGAACCAAAATTGACGAAGTTACAACGCTTTTAAAAATTCTCAATACGTCACACCTTCGCATAATTTTTAGTGAGTCGTGACGTCACGAGCCCCCACTCCCGATTTTTGATGCGTTTTATCTTTGTCAATATTCATTGATTTACAAAAACAAAAAATACATGTCCATTATTTTTCAAAACTCTAACTGACGGACTAAATAGTTTTGCAATTTGTGGATGATGGAATCTAGAATAATATTTTAATCAACATACAACCTAGCACTGGCCTGCAAATTGCAAAAAACGTAAGAAAATTTGAATTTCGCGGGCTGGTTGGAGCAAAAAAGTCACGCACGTGTTATTTAGTAACCTCAACACACACAAAAACTACAACTTTAATTTTCGTCGATAACAAATTTTGCATGATCGTCAGATCCGTCCTTGCACAGAGGATTAAAAGTAGTTCGTCATTGTAAACGTACTACATTTTATGAATATTTTTGTAAAACGTATGTGAGCACTGTAATAGTCAGAAATCAAATCGTTTGATTAGCAATCACATTTGTTGATTATTAAAATAATGAAATATCTAGATCTGCAACTTAGCCAGTTTAATGCCTGTTATTTCCTCCAACAACATCCTATATATAAAAGTACTCTGTGAACAACACCTTTGAAAATTACACTGTTGGCCTAAAATACCTATATACCGATCTAACATAATCTCTATGCCCTATCTTTTATAGAGTAAAAGTAGAATCGAGCTAAAAATTAGTTTATGGTATACTAAGCATTGATGTCGCGTTGCCCTTGACTCCCTCTATCTAATTACTGTTTTTAAAAGTTATTTGCTTAAAATTTACTCAAATTGTTTATCTCGACTTTGCTTTCTACCATAAAAACGTTTTAGAGAGTGATTTCAGTGGTTAATAAACTGGTGTGTTCTTTATTTTGTGTAGCGTCACCTGACTGAGCTCATTGTCATTTCCCGCCATTGTGGCCTGTGAATTTAACATTAAAAATAAGTTTTTCTGTGCGTATCCCTCGAAATTTAGATGAGTATTAAGTAATAAGTGTACCTAAGTAATGTCATTACACGGTAATGACGTTTGTTTGCTAGAAGTGGAAGATTATAACTTGTACGAGGAAGAGGCATCTGATCACGCTTTAACCAGGTATGGAAAACCGGCGTGGTCGCCGAATTTTTACCCGTTTGCTCTCATTTCATGCTTGTCAATGATATATGCATCTATTTTGATTGAAAATAAGCGTTATCATAGAATTTCAATATAAATTTGTGAATGCGCGGGCCATATGATGACGCTCACGCCCCGTGCCGGCCTGTAGTCAGCTGTTGGGCCGCCATGTTTGGTCAAATCGAATAGGCGTAGTAGGCGCCTCTACATATCGCAAATGTACTATCAAACATAATTATGTACACTAGCGTAAATACAGTCATTCATGTCTTTTTTAATCAGAGTTTTGTAAATATTATTATTTTGGAAAATAAATCCTTACCAATATGTTCTATGAGAATATCAGTAATAATATATTTCATATAATTATTAGTATCGGAAATTGGAATCTTTGAAACATTTTCAGCATAATAATATGTATATAATATATACATATTATTATGCTGCTGGTAGTTATTCAATAATATTATTATTGAATAACTGCCTGTAGCATGGCTGTACCATTTCAAATAATTAGGTGCTTTTGATAATTTTTTGCTTGTGTAAGGCAAAATAATAATATTGGCTAAATACCCAACTTTTTTATTTTTCTGCACATAATATTACAGTTTTTGACTAAATGTAGAAACAAATAAATAAAAAAATTGATCATTTGACAAAGTGGGTTTATGACTTACCTATTTTATTTCTCATGTTTCCACAGTGACAAGCACCCAGGTTCTGGAAGAAAAACAATGGAGGCAGAAAAACGGATTCGAAGAGAAATTGCAAATAGCAATGAACGTAGGCGAATGCAGAGCATCAATGCTGGCTTTCAGGCATTGCGGACACTGCTACCTCGTCATGAGGGAGAAAAGCTAAGCAAAGTATGTGAAATTTATATTGTATCATAAATATTTCTATTTTTTAAAGTAATACTGCACAGGCCTTTTAGCCACAAGCATATAACAAGCTTGCAGTCAAAAATATAAAAGATCAGAATAGGGAATATGCACGCGATTTATAAGCTCCAGTAAACACTCTAGAAAATATTTTTTAAATATCTTCATCAGAGATGATGTTATAACGCTTCAAAGATTACTTTTAGAACGAGAAGTCCGACATGGAATTTGACGTCACAGTCATTACGTGACGTCTATACATCTGCCATAGAAAACAGCGTTTTCGCGAGAGTGACAGATATATTTGTTTAAAATAAATATTTCTCGTTTGTTTTTCGAGCAGTTTTGATTCTATTTCCACTGTAAGTAATATATTTTTGTATATTTTTAGATAAAGTGTTTAGATAATAAATATTTTTTTTATTCATATTCCCTATTCTGACAGACAGAACTTAATCAAGATTAAGTTCTGTATTTGCAAGATTCCAGCAGCTTTAGAGTAAACAAATTCTTTGCTAAATCAATTACCTCATACTGGATGGGCCAGCATTTTCCATGGTAACTTTCTATTGCCATGACAATTATTGAGTCGCAAGCCCAAGTACAATTATTGGTGAAGAGTAATTAACTTTGTTTAAGTGTTGTTATGGTGACTCCACATCTTTTCATTATTATACAAAACTTGTAACCTGATCTACTATGACCACCTAACTATTTGCTTGTAGCAATTCTGCATATTCAGGTAAAAAAAATCGCAACTCCATTGTGACTTATTCTGGATTAAGTAAACATGACTTGAGGCAAATACTTTGCATTAAATTGTGACAATCCCTTACAGTTATTTAAACAATGTCTTTGACTTTTGTGGGAAATCACATTTTATAAAAGCAATTATCATATTCATATAAATATTTTACAGGCTGCAATACTACAACAGACGGCTGAATATATTTACAATTTGGAACAAGAAAAAACAAGACTTCTATCTCAGAATTGTCAGTTGAAGAGATTACTTAATCAACATGAAGGTGGGGAAATACCCCTGAAGAAAAGGAAAGGTGAAATTCTAACTCACATCCCAGCCATCATTCCTGATTCGACTGAGGATACCATAACCAACTCAAGATCACCTGAGCCAGTGGCTGTTATTTCTGTGACAGGTGTTGCACAGAAGAAAGACTCAGAAAGTGGTGAATTACGAGTTCAACTGGATCGTGAACGGAGACTGCGGCGGCATATGGAAGAGCGCCTTCATTCTCTGGAAGCTCAGATTTATCCTAACAATACACATGAACTAGCGCGTCCTGTAATTCATTTTGAACAGACGGATGTTGCTCCTGAATGTAAACTTGAAAGTGAGGAAGTGGAAGTCCCTCCTGTGGAACCTGCAGTTGTTGCTGCTCCTCTATTAGAAGCTGCCATCAAAGCTGAACCCCGTGTTGAAGTTGAGGTTCTTCCTGATGCAGCACACGACGCGCCATCGCGTTTGTATCTCGCAAGCACTAGTCGACAGAACCTGGAAACTATTGTGGAGGCCATTCGGCACCTAGAGGGGGATCATTTGTTCCGCGAGGAGTCAGGGGATGCGCCCCTGGCTCTCACTAAGAAAGCGGAACTTCCGCCACCGCCGAGACCGGGTGTGATCGTTGTGAAGCATTCGTGATCGCGTTAAACGTGGTGATGACTTTAAGCTCGTAAATTTGCTTCCGCTTAGCGAGCACTCCTGACCCTCCTCGAATATAGTTTTAAATTTTTAGTTGTTTAATTATCTTTTCCAAAGTGACGAATCGATAAGTCTGCGTCTTTGTTTATTTTTTTATTACGCATTGAAGTCGAATCGATAAGTGGTATAGAATTAGCTGGATGCGTTGTCGCGTATGCCGATCGGCGCTGTGCTTAGTTTAGTCTCAAATGTAATTTTAATAATGTTTAAATTTGATGTTAATTTGGCTTTTTGCAGCATGTGTTTGATGGAAAGAGGATTGACTGACTTATGTAAGATTAGATGATGAAGGATAATAGTATACCATGCCGCGTGCCAATATTGTTTTATTACTATAGACAAGTTTTTGGAACAAGGAGTAAATTTGAGTGAGTGAATTTAAATCAAAGTCGAATTCTTATAAATGTTCCAGTAACTGCCATAATTAATTGAAAGAGATTCATGGACGCTTTTAAAGTTGCATCATGGACACTGGATAGTTTTTTAGTGGAGAGCATTTGGCTTGTGTAGTAAGAAATACCCTTGCATTCTATTAGTCTAGCATTTCACATTTATTATCACAGCAGGATATTAATTAGCCACTATTAGCTGGTCTGGCTTTGGGCAGAATGCAGGGTATGTAGGCATGCGGCTATAACAAGTCATTGACATTGCAGTTAATGAAATTAATTTTATACCTTGCTCTTTTAATTGATGTATGCAGACACATGATTTATATTAATGTAGTAAGTTCATAGCTAAATAATGATTTCAGATAGTCACTAAAATTGACCCTCACCAACTAATTGTTGGTGTGCCATTTACATCAACAAACATTCATTCTTAGAGACTAAATACTCGGAATGCAGAATAATGGTGACAAATCACTATGATATTTAATTAAGACGTTGATATAGAATCTATGATAATTGTAATGTATTGACTAATATTTATCCAGTGTTGCTGCTTTTTTGTTCATGTTAGAATGCCCAGTGTAATGCGTATTTTGTATGTGACATTAGTAAATTATAGGCGCTTTATGCTGCCATCCCTAAATTATAGATACTGAAAATTTTAGTGCATTCCATGTTGTTGAATTCTCATTAAAGAGTTATTCTGCATGAGACATAGTTGATTGGAACATGAGTTAATGATGTATTGTATTCAATTTAACTGATTAGTATAATTATGTATTGCTTCATATAAGCATTCTTTTATTGAAACTCTACTTATAGGTCTTAATCAGTTAGGATTTATATATAATAGCTAGTGTAGATGACAACAAGTGACAAGGTGTTACTGAAAACATCCCATTCTACAGAACAGTTGATTTAATGTTGTTTTATTAAAGAACTTTAATGTATATCATGTCACAAGTGAGATAAAATATATTCTACATAAAAGCACTTTATCTAAATAGCTCTGATTTTTGACACAAGATTGAAAATAAAACTATTCAATCAAGTTATTGATATTGGAATTACAATTACTAGATTATTCTACCAAATAGGTGTCGATTTGATCTACCTTTTGGATTTATAAAATTATAGTGAACAATCATGTTTCACTGTTTTACTTTATAAGAGTTAAGGTTCACAGTTCTTACATTTCCCTGTGACTTAGGTAATATAATTCTATACAGTGATTAATTAACGTTTGCTTTAATGTGCTGACATTTTTGTTAAAAATGTAAAACGCCGTGCTCTTTTGTTAATATTTTTCTATAAGTTTTGAATGTATTTTAAGTTTGACTCAGCAACAGAGTGGATCAACAAGAACAACGCTTTGCAGATGTCATAATGCTATGGTCTTATCCACAGATCCATATGAATTTTTAAGACTGATCATTTATTCATTATTAAGTTACGCTAGTTCAAGTCACCATATTGATAGAATAATGTGTGTGTGTTACGTTTATGTAGCTATTTATGTGTATGTATGTTGTGATATTGTAGTCCAAAATATTGTGTTGTGGACCTGGCAGCCTTACAGAGATCCCTACACTGTTAACATTTAGCAATAATTATGTCAATCATAAATTATGGTACTTATGACTAGTAAAATTTTATGTTTATTATAAGTTTTCATAAACGAAAATTAAAAATATATTTATACACAAGAGATCTCTCTAACTCTGCCAGGTTACTTAGTGTTGTAGTGTGATTCAAGTGTTTCCAGTGTATGTATTTAGTAGGACTTTGTTTATCATAGAAAACATGGGGCTCTGAGCATGAAATGAATGTAAATTTTTTTTTGCATACTAAATATTCACTAAGAATAAAAAATATTCAAACAATACTTCGACTTAAATAGCAACAGGTTTTTTTTTTTGCAGCAAAATGAAACCTTTAAAATTTTTTATTTCGTGTTTAGAGGAGCCCTAATTTTATACATACTACTAGTATTCGTTCCCGACGCTTAGTTTGCACTCTGTTTCTGAGTCCGTAGTTATAAGGAGTTGTCTGCCTACCGCCTTTACATTATGTCAGTATAGGATAATTAACAATGTAACATAACGGACTTGGTTATACTATTAGTGTAGTCAAAAATAGTAATAAGAGATTTTAAGTCAAAGAAGCAAGTTAAATTGTTTAAAATGTGTTATTATTTATGTCTTAAAGTATTAAAATGGTTATTTCTTATTAATTAGTTTGTAAATGATGATCGTCTGTACATTTAATCGACCACTTTTCTTTGTATATTTTGCTTAAAACCAATAAAACATAAATGCTTGAAATTTTTATCCCATTTAAATGCATGCATTTTTATAAAACGTTAAAAGACTGACAACATTTTATAATCATCTTGACAGTCATTTGCTTGAAATGCACAACATACATTGGCCTATTATATTAATAAGAGTAATCTCAAGGTTCACATTTGAATTGTAACTGTCATTCAGTTTTTTAAACATATTTTTGATGAGGCAGTTATCTATGTTTACCAACTTGTGTAGTGAAATGATGTTAAGTGATGGTTCATCATCTACTTTAATGTACTGCAGGGGCCCGAGTCTGCTATTACAATAGTGTCAGAATGGTCGATCACTGATTTCAAAATGGTTGATTTTGACAAGTTTGTCAATCTACTAACATAATGGCACCATAATGGCGTCATTATGACATTCCAATGATCAATCACTGACAAGCCATTGAAAGAAGCCATATGAATGGTAATCTCGTACATAATGACAGATTTAGTATTTACGAACTTCTCACTACTTCAGATTGCTTATAACATTAATAAGTAATATGTAAAACTAAATATAAATAAAATCTGGCATGAATAAATGCTCAAATTTAGCTCGGTTTTATAATAATGGCAATACGGCATTCCTACCGCAATTCTATTACGAGACCATTGACGTTCCAGTGACCGGCCACTGACGCGCCAGTGATCGTGCGATTATGAATTTAGCAGATTACGAACTTTTAGCAAAATGACAATGGCATGACAATTGGATCTTGTCGGAATGACAAATTTATAAAAATAGCAGACTCAGGCCCCAGGTCGATTCTGTCGACATCTCACCGTGATCACTTAGGTGGAGTGAACGACAAGTGAGCTGTCACGCCACCTTGTTTGTATGGTTTGACAGCTCACTTGTCGTTCACTTCGCCTTAGCGTTCACTTCGACATGTTCACAGAATCGCACTGCTGTTACTATTTTACCTGATTCTCATTGATAGGATTAATGAATGTGCCATGTTTTATTGGTTTTCAGCACATTCAATGTGAATATTTCCATTTTCTACACTCTATCGCATTTTCTTGTAATGAATATAAGTGGGCGTTATTTTAAACAACATGCACACTAAAACCAATTCGATTTGTGCAATTGTAATATAAGTAAGTCAAACTGACTACTTGGGCTCACTTTATATGTTTAAAGTAATTCATCTCTAAGTATAACCTTAAAATAATGTTCTTCGATTAATTCATCTGGTAAAAGATAATTATAATACATACTTAAATATTGTTTATAATAATTTAAGTCTGGAATAAAATTCTTACTCATAATTGCCACATTAAATTGCATTTATCCTTAGACATTTTTTTATTGAGCATATGGATTTCAGTTTTGCGAGCCTAGAATTTAGTGATAGGGTGAATATTTGTCTTTTTTTTTCAAATATCCCTGCAATTTATCCATTACGTTGATTAAGACTTCTATGGTTTAATCATTAGTTTATTGATCAAATAAATTTGACAAGACTTTAAATTCGTTTCAGTCATATCTAAACATTTCACCCCCTCACTAATAAGCTCATGTTCCTATACAGATAATTATGGTACCTATAATATTACTTACAGTTAATATAATGATAAAGTGTAGAAAATAATGCATGGATGGTTTCCATTTTGATATGAAATTGATAAAAATATTTCCTCTGATTTTAATTGTACTACATTTGACCTATATTTACCAATATTTATAAAAGATTGATATTATAGCGTTTCATTTATTTTCCTAACACAAAAGCAATTTGTACTAAGCTATTTATAACATACACAATTATTATAACGGACAACACATTTTTTTCGATTTACTGCAAAGCTTTCGATAACCGAATAACACGAACTGTGTCCAGTTTGGCAACCTCTACTAGGTTATCAAGCCCTATTTTTGGTCCCAAATTTCGCGAGTCACAAGATGCAAAATAATGTGCACACGACAGGAGTGAAAAGCTTGCAATTTTTAAATATTCACGCATCATGTTGTTGGTATTGTTTTTATGACTGTATCCGACGACGAACAAAATTATTAATGATAATAAGTTAAAAAAAAAATACAATAACTTACAATAAAAAAAAAAACACTAATTCGGAAGTATTAAGTTTTTTTATTGTAAACAATTTATTATAATTTATTTCACTTTGATACAATTTTAAATAACAATAAAAATCCTCCCTATTTAATTTTAATTGTGGGGGGGGGCTAATACCCCACAATTATTCAACTGTAAAGTATGACGTATTCTAGAGGCAATATAGTGGCCGTCAGGATGTCTGGACCAAATTAAATATCAATAAGAGACCATGTGCATACCTTTTTGCTATTTTATTTTTTTACCACCTAAATGAAATATTTGCTAGCAATATCTATACATTTAGTAAAACAGTAGCAGCCATGAATTCTGTACATTAAAGAAAAATACCAAAAATCGAGTAGAAGTTTTCAAAAAAAGCTATAGAACACAAAAAGCATTTTTACGTTTTTTGTCTGTCTGTCTGTCTGTCTGTACGCGATGATCTCCGAAAATACTGAACGGATTTGGTTGGGGTTTTCAAAATTAGTTTCAGCTTATTTCTGAGCAACATATAGGCTTTGTTTCAGTACAATCGGTGGCCGGGAAAAAAAGTTATGCACATTTAAAGTTTTTAAATTGTACAAAACTTGTCGAAAAACGTTGCAATACGCAACGAATAATTTTCAATTATTCGTTCAGTTTAGCATAAAACGAGCCTTTTTTAAACATTCTTAGAAATTGTTATCATCACGCTCTAACTTAGAGGAGCTAAGCAGACAATAACCATAACATAAATTATAAGATCGGCTATTTAGAACTAATGTCAACAGAATTCTTAGACCCGGCGGTACAGTGGCTGCCTTTCGAGTGAATGGGTGTAAGTTCGAACCCCGGTAGTTGAAGCGATATTTTTATTATTGTTGAATAATTTCACACTTTTTTATGTCCTGCTCTAAAATTTTTGTTGGCTGCGACATCATTTGCCTGTATGTTTAAAAATGTGTGGGCGTGGATGTGCCAAAGCGCTGTAATGCCGGATTAGTAGGATAATTAACAGAACCTATTTTCTGTATTATGTTTGTCCGCATCGCAAAGTACCTACAAAACCAAAGTAGATAAAATTAACTTACTTAAATGTAGATGAAATCACTTACTACTTAATACCGGCAATGCCATCTACTGATCCAAATAGTACTTTCGACAAGACGACATAACACCAAAACATATTTTTAGTGGTACATTTAAAACGTCTAAAAACATATCGCTCCATCCAAATGAACGTAATTCCTAATAACTCAAATAAAACGAACTCTAACTAATCTTTTCATAGTTCTACTTCATGTTCCATAGATGGCGTTATGCGTTCGATCTCATTTTCGCGGTGTTTAAGATTACAATAATATTCGTCAACAGGCGCGCGCTTAAATTTGCGAAGCTCAATAAGATAAAGCTGTTCAATAACACCTATGGGTCTAAAGAGGCCACTTTAGCAGAATCATATTAGAATCATAACATTAACCACGCAACAACCCGTCAAATTTCTTTTCCATCTTTATTGCTAAAGCATTAGGTTCAAGGTTGATTGGGAAAATTTGACAGTGTCTGGTAGCGTGATGTGCTTTCTGATTCTGCTAAAGTAGTCTTCTTAGACCATCTCTACTTTGGAGAATTAAATGATTGTCACTTAAGATAAAATAAACGTAGCAACCTACTGGGCCAAAACATTATACAGAGTCAATCATCTACTCGAAAAGACGAAGAATGAACCTTTACAGGCCTGAAGCCAGGGATCATGCAAAGACTATTAAACCACTTGACTGCGCATGCAGTGCCCCGACGCACGAAAACTATTAGTGTTTTTGCTCAGATGTTAGGCAGCGGCACTACTAACCATTTTAGTTGTGACCAATTGTTAGACCTGTGGGCTTGCTAAGTTTTTACAAATCTTTTTAATTTTTATGCAATTTATAACGCATAAAAATGCCTTCATACCCGGTGAATTTGTTTGGAAAACATTCCTAGACCTTTTGTTACTAAAATAATGGCATAACTTTTCATCGGAGAGTAAAGACTACGCAAAATATTTTTGATTTGAATCAGATGATGAGAGCCACTGCAGGGGTCTATATAAAATGGTGGTTAGGTGAACGAGCACACTGTGAGAAGCGCGCGTTGATGTCTTTTGGAAAAGTCTCTTTCTTTCATTAGGAAATACTTATATTTTTATCCCTTTCTTCCCCTTTGTATTTTTATCGTAAAAATCTGTGCTGTTACGTTTAATGATTGAAGTCGATTTATCGATGATCATAAAATTACAACTAATACAATTTTTAATCAATTCACATGCTTCATTACACACGTAACTACTTTTAAACGACTTTAAAAATAGGAGGAGCGTCTCAGTTTTTTCATCTGTGTGTTTGACATACATGTTTTCATTTTAGATTTTCGAAGATTTCAGAATTAAAATAAAAGTGGAAAGATAAGGTTAATAGGGAAACTTTGTTTAAACAAGATATAGCGCTGTTTGTTTGGATTGAGTATTTTTATAATGTTAAAATCCATTTTATCGATATCGACTATTTTCCTTTAATCAAGTAGTGCCACCACTAACCATAGGCTACCTATGCACCTTGACCTTGAACGGACCAATTGCAGCCGCGCGTTGTTCCTCGTCCCCCGGCCCGCTGTAGTGAGCCGCATACTTAGAAGAAATCGGCCTATACGCTCTCTAGTGGTTATATACTCTATGGGATCATGTCATACCACCCGCGAGCAAGTTGCGAGGTTCAATCGTAGAGACGCAACAACAGTTGAACTAGCTAGGTAACTGAGTTTTTAACCAACTTCTTCAAAAACCGGCCAAGTGCGAGTCGGACTTGCGCACCGAGGGTTCCGTACAAACCTGTAGGTATATAATTATTATAAGCAAAAGTTGCGATTTACGATTTAAAATTTTTTTTAATTTTTCTGTGAAAATCTTAATGCTGTTCACAGAATACATCTACTTACCAAGTTTCAACAGCATAGTTCTTATAGTTTCGGAGAAAAGTGGCTGAGACATACTGACGGACGGACAGACAGACAGACATGACGAATCTATAAGGGTTCCGTTTTTTCCATATTTTGGCTACGGAACCTGTAGTTCACTAGAATCACTAGTTACACTTTTGAGGTTTGGATTAAAACCACTCAATTAACAGTAAGTAGTATGCAACTCGAAGAAACCGTCTAGTCGCCAGCAGGGCTTGTTGGGGACTGCCTCACGACGATACCATCGGTTTATTGTTTATACATCACATCTCTTCCTTTTTATAAAATAATTAGATCATATGTACAACTAACATAATTATCTAGAATTTAGGCTTTCAACATTTGAAAATACTATAGACAACTTTAGAATTTATAACGTTAACCCTTTTAAAGTACTTATCAATATTTAGTAGTCAAACATTGTTTTTTTTACGTAGGTATAGTTTAGATTTAAAGTACAATGACCATATTAGAATTTATAATACGTTATATAATTAATTAACAATTACAATATCTAGTATTTAGACATTTTGCTTACAGTTAATGTCTGTCAATATGTAAGTACAAATAGATTTGGACTTAGCCATTAATGAGATTTTAAGATTATATAATATTACAGCATTTGCTGATCTTGTTTATGAGTTTATCTATAATTTCTAAGAATCTGTAAAAACACAATATTGCATTGCATAAGCATTTTGCTCATATTTGGAGTATTAAGCATTTTGCTCTTATTCAGGTAATTATCCTTCTTTGTCCAATTCATGATTGATAGCTTTCCGCCTTCTATCTTCTTTAGGTTTACGATGTTTCTCTTGTACTCTTGACCCGTTTGGATCATTCCTTATATTTACATAAACCTTTACACCAATTTCAATTTAGCTCGTCTATTCCTGTCTTCGTTTGATTTGTTTTTTGTCCTTTTTTTTCTTGTCTTTTTCTCTGACCTCTGAATCGTCGTAGTAATTTTTTGAAGTCTGTTAAGAAAGGTAATTTGTCTCTGAACTTTCGTCCATAGAACAGCTCGGAAGGAGAGTTTCTAGTGAGGTGACTGATTTTCGCATTGGCTGATTCTGAGTCGATTATGGGTGTCTCCATTTTGCGTCTCTACCTCGCCGTTTTGTTGAGGCCAGTAAAATATTGTATTGAATAGTGTTATTGCTTGTTCAATACAGAACGATTTGAATTCGTGAGTAGTGATTTGTCTGCCTGACTAGTCATTATTTGCTGTTATACTAGCAGGAGTTCTGGTTCGCGAAAACATATTATGTAGGTATTTTTCATACTTTTATTGTATCCTGTGTGGGGATAGATTCCATGATTTCGATTTCTTAATATCGACTGTAGCTAGTAGTCGATAATTAATAATAATAATAATAATAATAAAAATGTTTATTCATCTCCACAAATTACACATTATATACGAGGACAATCTTAAAGTTAAATGTACAGGTTGACAGTTACATAAATGTAATTTGTAGGAGATCTGGAGTCTAAACTAAGCCTAGGCCTGTACTATAGAACTCCAGGCCCCCCATCACATAATATTTTATGCAAATTATAAGTCAGCGAGTAGGTACATGTTAAATGTGTGTATGGTGTATGTGGTGTATGATGGTGTTTGTATGTGTGTGTGTGTGTGTGTGAATGTTTCAATATACGTGCTATGCATGCTACATTTATTTATATATATATATATATATACATATATATACGTTATACAAACATAAAACTACCTTGCCACTTCAATAATTTTTTCAGTTTCGTAATAATTTAATCTTAATAGCCATTTTTTAATTTTATTTTTACATTCATTTTTATTGCAATTGGATATAGAAATTATCTTATTTAGTTTATTAAATAGCATATTTCCTCTGTAAGGGAAAAATCTTTGTGCAAAATGAGTATTTACATGGATGGACTCACATATATCATAGTTTCTTCTTGTGGTGGCTATGCGTTGTTTTCTTTCCCCCGATATGTTAGGAAGTTTAAGTAGAACGGTAAGTAATATGTAGAGCTGTCGTACTGAGAGCACTTGAGATTCTTCGTATAGTTTAGAGGTAGGGTATAAACGAGGCTTAGAAAAGCTTACTTTTAAAATAAGTCTTTGAGCTCTTTCTAGCGCTATCAGTTTTGTTTTGCAAGCACCACCCCATGTAGTGATGCAATAACTTAGAACTGACTGTACCAAAGCCTCGTATACCAACCGTATGGTTTGCTTCTCTGCTACACCACGAAGCTCTCTAAAAATGTAAGTAAGTTTACGAATTCGCTGTGATAGAGACTGTATATGGTTTTCAAATGTTAAGTTGGCATCTATTTCAATTCCAAGATATTTTATGCATTTAATAGATTTTATGACAGAACAGTTGCAGTTGAGGGCTGGAGGAAAATTACATTTATGCGCAATTATGTTTGAGGTTAGGTTATTTACGTCCGTACGGTTATGAATAGAAAAAATAATGTATTTAGTTTTATCTTCGTTTATAGTGAGAGAATTTGTTGAAAGCCAGTGACATACAGTGTTAAAACCTTCCTGTGCCAGCTCAAACAATTCGTTATATGAGTCTGAGAAGAATGTAAGGGCAGTATCGTCTGCATACGCGGAAATACGGCAGTTTTTAATTTTTAGGGAGCAGAGTTCATTGATGTAGCAGAGAAACAACGTAGGCCCTAATACGCTGCCTTGAGGCACTCCGAATTCTATTGAAGCTTTGTCACTAATATGGTCTCCAATTTTTACGTACTGGCTTCTATTTTTTAAATAATCCGTAAGTAATTTCAGCGGGGTACCCCTGATGCCATGATTTTCTAGCGTTAGCACAAGCCGGGGAACAGAGACAGTGTCAAATGCCTTTGCCAGGTCGAGGAAAATTGTTAAGCATTTGTTTTTGTTATCCATTTTGTCAACCAAATAGTTGACAAGGTCAAGCACTGCGTTGTTGGTTGAACGACCTGTCCTAAATCCGTATTGTGAGTCCGAGAGTATATTCCCGTCTTCTAAGTATTTGGTTAATCTATTATTAATTAATCGCTCAAATAATTTAGATAATGTTGTTAGGATTGCTATTGGTCTATAGTTATTGACACTGCCCCTGTCTCCCGCCTTATGAATCGGGTGCACTACAGCTATTTTTAGAGCATCTGGGAATATCCCAGCATCAAAACATCGGTTAATTAAATTGGTAAGAACAGGTGCTATTGCTTTAGAGATGTGCTTCAAAACATTAGCATTGATCTGGTCCCATCCAGGAGAACAGTCACTTTTTAATGCTTTAATAGTTCTTTCAACTTCTTCATTATCGGTCGGTAGGAGGACGAAAGATTTTAAAGGTGAAGGATAATTAACATTTTTAAAATTAGGTAAACTAGTGGGTATCATGTCTGATAGTTTTTTTCCAATGTTTGTAAAATATTTATTAATTTTATTGACTGCATCTTTAGGGTTATTTTCAGCCGCCAGTAATTGCAATGGCAATTGTTTTTGATTATTGCTATTTATTATTTCTTTAATGGTAGTCCATAGCTTTTTTGAATTATTTTTAGATAATAGTAGTTGATCTCGTTCGTACTGCTTTTTAAGTTTCTTAAGTAGATTATTACAGTAGTTTCTGTACCTTAAGTATGAAATTTCTAGGATGACGTCATTATCATTTGTTTTTAATTTTTTATGCATCCTATCTCTAGTGCGAATACAACGTAACATACCGGCGGTTACCCAGGGTTTAATTATACATTTATTTCTAGGAATTAAGCGGCGTATAGAATTATTTGCTATCATTCTTTGCAGTATGTCAATAAAATTATTCATAGCAATATTTAAATTTGTTTCTTGATATACTTTATTAAAGTTATAATTTCCACATTCAGCATTTAATTTTTCGAAATCAATTTTATAGTTTAGTTTTAATTTTATAGGTTTATTATTTTCAAATATCGATTTCAAACTGAAAAGCACCGCCTCATGGTCGGTGATGCAAGTACCTAAAGAAAAAGTGAAGGCATTTAGTTTTGATTTTAATATTACGTGATCTAGGCAGGACTTTTTCCTAGTCGCCGTATTTATGGCGGGGAGGAGTCCATGATATGCAATAATATCTAAGTATGCCGCTGTCGCTTGTCTCGTTCCTTTTAAATCAATGTTAATATCACCAACAATAATTATATTTTTATATGATTTCAAGCCCTCTAACAAATTGTTTAATGAGTTAATGAAGTTATCAGGTGATTTAAAACTAGGAGGTCTGTAGATAGCAATTATAATCGTGTGATTTTTTATTTTTATTGTTAAACAGTTTGCATCAGCTAATGAAGGTTCCTGTACTATACATTCTAAGTTACTATTTGTGTACACAACGACACCGTCATTTTGATTGTAGTTGTCATTTGTCTTGTATGAGTCATATCCCTGCAGTATTGGTATGTTTGTAACACGAGATAACCAGCATTCGGAGAGTACAATAATATCACAGGATATTTCAAGTCTTTTAAGCAGAATGTGTAACTCTTGGAAGTTGCAATTTATGCTACGAATATTCTGTTGCAAGATATTTAGGTAATGTGTCGGATTTTTTAGGTATGTTGAGCATTCTTCGGGGTCACATGAGATAGGTACAGCAACATTGAATTTGTCAATAGAGTGCATTAGGTTGCTAGTGTCATCGAAAGTTAAGCATAGTTATAACTAGTGAAGATATTTTTGGTGCTAGTTTTATGTTTGGGCCAGGTAGATGTAGAATATTGTATATATGTAGCTTACTAACAGATAATTTTATACAGTGTATGCAGAAGAATTTATGTAGCAATTTGACGAACTTTAAAATGTATTTATAATAGTGGTGTAATAGTATTTGAGTGAGAAACTGATAATATTTTAATTTTGCATTTGTGTATATTTTGTATATAGCGTTCCTTAGATTGCGTAGAATAGTGTAATTGTGCATGAATAGTGTGTTTTGCAAGTATTGCGTGTAATATAGTTGTAAAATGGGAGTGAGTACAGAATATGAGCCTATAACGTACATAAATAAGTAAAAAATATAGCCAGTTGTGCAGTAGAAATGAAAACAGTATCCTATAACATAGCTAGAGGTAGTACTTATTAAATTTAAAATAAATATTAGTCATTGAGTTTTTAAGTTAATTAAATCTTTTTCACAGGAGATTAATGTTGCCAGATCACCTTCTTTCTGGCGCAGATACACTTTCCCATACGAGGTCCAGCATCCGGCGTATTTGTTATTTTTAACAGATTCACGAGCCAAGTAGTATAAGCGCCTTCCATGGGTGGTGAGAGATTCAGATACGAAAATAGGCTTGGGTTCACCGTTTATCTTGAGATGCGAAGTGTTTAATTTTTTTGTGTTAGATTTATTATAGGTTTTCGATGATTTTATTACATTTTCCTTAAGTGAAGTCGTAGAAAATTCCACTATTATAGGAGATATCTTGTTTTGTGATTTTTTAGGTCTAAATATGTTACGAACATCGGTATCTAATATCTGGACATTTAATACATCCCCAATATTTTTTATCATATCGGTTAAGGATGATTTGTTTTCTTGGGGATTTTCCGGAACATTTCGCAGCTCTAAGCAGGTCGCTTTTGAATTACGTTCAAGCATTTCCACTTTTAATTCCAGTGATTTTATTTTATTTTTGCAAGCAGCATTTTCGGTTTTGGTTTGCTGAAGCTGAGATAAGATGTCATCATACTTGTCCGACATGTGCTGAATAGATTTTTTGATTTCATTATTTTGTTGAATCATTTTATTTATTTCTGCTTCAAATTTTGACGCTTGGGTTTTTTGTTGAAGCTGCAATTCGGCCAGTATATCTTTTATTTCAGACAAGGTAGAATTAGAATCGTCATGTTTACGCTTATAGCGACGTGTTACATTATGTTGTCCACCGCCACAGTCTGGCTCCGAGACTACGTAGTCAGATGCAGTATCAGACTCCTGTCCTAATATACTTGGTTTCAATAAAGATTTGGATTTTCCTGGCGGGGGGGTCCGTTGAGTAGATGTCATTATGGTGTGGTGAAAATACTAATCAGAGTATACGTAAATCACTTCCTGGTACTAGGCGGTTAGCGATAGTAAGGAACTTTGTTACCGCAGTAAATATAGTGATGCGAATTGGTATAGTCGTCCTTGTTCCTCTAAGAACTTGATAATATTGTTGTCTTAGTCACACGTTAGCATAAACCGCATGCGCAGCTGGGGTCTAGCTGACTGGTCGACGATCGACGTTTTAGAACAAAACTGCTATCCGTCCAGTGTTAGTTGACCTCTTCTTGTATGTAATGGAGGATTCACTCAGCAGGGGTCTAGCTGGCTGGTCGACGATCGACGTTTTAGAACAAAACTGCTATCCGTCCAGTGTTAGTTGACCTCTACTTGTATGTAATGGAAGATTCACTCACGTTGATTGTTTGTGTGTGCCTGTCCTGTACGTTCGGCTTCCTTGAGTGATTTCTTATCGCTTCCTTACGCCCTGGTATCTCATAGAATAATTCACTCCAAATTTTTGTAATATAATATTAGAAATTTGTATTTTTCGTTAAGAAATAAAAAAATATACACAGTGGACACGTCTATACGCTTTCGCGATCCAGAGGAGAGGGGGAAATTATGAAGATATGGTTTCATCTTGGCAGTGGACCTAAAAATCAACAGCAGTATCCACTTAGGCTTTCGAAGGAAGTTTACGCCTTTTCATCGGTACTGGGGGATTTGGAACATCCTTTACTTTTTTTTTACCGTATTTTCGGCGTGTTTAGTCTATTGCCACCATACCTTTGTGTGTAATCTAGCCTTCATACTAATAATGCTTGGGTGACTTTCGTGTACTGCTTTTAAACTAAAACATCTTTTCTCAAATTAGTGAGTATCACTAATCTGTTTCCTCTTAATAAGATGCCTTCATGCAAACAAAGTTCATGGGCATGTAATTTGTAGTTGTTTATTGAAGTATCCCAAAACATTATTCATTAAAACGTATTTAATTTATTAAAACTCATTATCATCATTTGATGCTTCAATAATGGTTTTAACGATAGTGCCGCAGGTTGCGCACATTGAACCACTTAGTTGACATGAAATTCATTTTCAAGTGGACTTTTTTGTATGTCTGCTGCTTGTGCACAGACGAGATAAAGGGTCGGCTATGTTTGATTTGCCAGGTTATAAATGACTTTTTAATGTTTGAGTGTAAGCCATCGCATGAACCCAACGCTCGATTCGCGCGCAAGGTTTAGATTTTGTGCCAAATATAACTTCGAAAGGCTTGTGGTCTGTGACTAATTATTGTTTTTTCATAATTGTTTTTCAACGTCTGGTAGACTCTTATTTCCAAAGGAAAATATGCGGGGTCCTTTGTTGTCGTACTGAATAAGTACCTACAGCTCCTAACCCCACAAGACTTGCATCTGCAATAACTTGGGTACGATCTATAGGATTATAGTAACCAAGGGTAGAAATTTTAGAGACATTTTTTAACAACAACAACAACATTTTTTCTTTATGCCAACATCCGTGCTTTTGACACTTTTTTATTTTTGCACTTTTGTCGAAATAACTGTCTAATAAGGGTTCAGTTAGGGCTGACAAATTGGGAGTCCAATTTCCGATAAAATTTATCAACCCTAGAAAACTTTGAATTTCTTCGATGGTTTCTGATGCTCTAAACGTCTCGATTACTTTGATGTATTTATCAAGTGGTTTAATGCCTGACGATGAAAGTTGTGCCCCAAAATTTAATAGGAATATTGGTTTATACATTTGAAAACATATTTATTTGTATTGAGTAAAACGTTTTCTTTTAGCACCGTCAATACGTTTTTTTTTTTTAATATATCTAATTTTGAGAAAATTGTTGCTTGACCAAATTTAGGAAGTATGTAGTTCTTCCATTATTGGCAAAGGATGGTTTTCTCTAAATGATGGCTTTGTTGGCGGCACGCAAGTCTCAACAAACACGAATATCATCATCAGGCTTTGAAACGGGTACCATTGAAGAAACCCAAACAAATGTTTTATTTAGAGGTTCAATGATGTCCATTTTAACCAGTTCCTCTAATTTTTATTTATCTTTTGATTCCAAGGGAATTGGAACTCTTCGATAAGTCTGACAAATTGGAGGAATTGTTTTATCTATTGTAATTTTAGATAATATATAATCTTTGAATTTTTTGAAGTGGATTATCGTCAATGGAGTTCAGATTGAAACCCATTTTAGTATGTTTAGGAAAATGCAGTTTTATAGTTTTATTTGGGCATCAAAGGAATCCGATACTTAAAGCGGATGTTGAGCACTGTAACTCATGAATGTTTTGTTTGGGGACATTTCCTGGTTATAGATAATAACTTCAGATTTTATCATATGTTCCGTAGTTTTATCGCTTTTAATATTGGAATTAGACTACCTGACAGTCTATTGTTGCATCGTCATCAATATTGAAAATATAGTCTACAGATGTAAGTAGATTTTATTGTTTGGATTTTTAATTTGGCTGTTGTTATTTGTTGTTTTGCTAGGTTAGCACTCTTTATTTTGTTGTTCCTTATTCTGCAGTATTTCTGGTAATGGCCCTTGTAACCACATTTTATGCAAATTGCATTAATTGCAGGGCAGGAACTAGTATCACGTTTGTGATTTTTGCTGCCACATCGGCAACAGTAAACTTTTTTTTTTTGTATCACTTTTGTGATTTTTGTTGCCACATCGGCAACAGGGAACTTTTTGTATCACCTTTGTGAATTTGCTGCCACATCGACAACAGGGAACTTTTTGTATCACCTTTGTGAATTTGCTGCCACATCGGCAACAGGGAACTTTTGTATCACCTTTGTGAATTTGCTGCCACATCGACAACAGGGAACTTTTTGTATCACCTTTGTGAATTTGCTGCTACATCGGCAACAGGGAACTTTTGTATCATCTTTGAGAATTTGCTGCCACATCGGCAACAGGGAACTTTTGTATCACCTTTGTGAATTTGCTGCCACATCGGCAACAGGGAACTTTTTATATCACCTTTGTGATTTTTGTTTTGTGTCAATTTTATTAAGGCGGGTACTTGGCATTTATACTCTGGCTATTGTGGAAATTGTTCATTTGCCGTTTTACGGTTTCTAAAGAATTAGTTTCTGCTAAGATTTTTCAATAGTTGCTACATCACCAAGTGTCAAAATTACTTTTCTTAATTTAATTGAGAGACACTTTTTCTGTTATTTTTTCGATACGATTTTCATCATCATTAGCAAAATTGCATTTTGAGCTTTGACGCCTCAATCGAATCAAAAATGCTTCGAATTTTCCGTCCGACACTTGTTTCATTAAGCGGAACATGTGTCTTTCAAATAAATAACTTTGCTTCGGGGAAAAATACTTTTCCAACTTTAAAATCACGATAATATTTGACTTGAAGGGCTATTCCTCCGGAATTCAGTAAAATTGCACATTTTTTGTTTTGATCTGTGATATTTGTGCTGTAAAATTTATTTCTACGGCCCGTTTCCATTTTTATCCAATGGGAGCCTTTAGGGAATATTGAGTTCAGATTTTCCTCACAATGAAATTGTTCTATTGCTGGGATTTGTAATTAGGACATGTTGATCGATCTGCAAGTAATGGAAAGGAGACGTTGTTTGATTACAATAGTAGTAATAACATTTCAAGATCGATTCGACAAATTAAGATTATTACACAATAGGACAATGAATTTCTATGTCAAACAATGAAGCCGACTTGAACAACTTTAGTTTATTTTAGCTTCGAATTTATAGTATCCGGACAAAGAGCTTTTTGACTTCACTTGGCACTTCAGATGAAGAAACTCTTGCCGAAAGATCGTACAAAAGGTCAGTTTGTACCCGTTAAGCGTTAATAAGCAAAACGGCCACTTGACATAATACTCTTTGAGGCATACAAAGTCCCATTGAAAGGTGATGAATTGTTATTATTGTGACAATAGCCAGTGTAAAATGCGTTTTAGATTTAGTTAAAATCATTTAGCCTTAACGGATTTCATGACACTTATTCAGTTTTAACAACAGATACAGTAGATTTATCTGTATTACTTCGACGTTGTCGAAGGGGCACTTGGTTAAAACTGGAATTTACGAGAATTTCTCGCAAATCAATTTCTATTGAATTTTATTCAATAGGCACATTTGTTTTTGTTGAAATTTCTTTCAATCTTAGGCACATTTTATTTGCGAACGGATTTGATCAACAATACGTAGGATCGGTATTTGTTACAAGTCAGAATGTATTACTGTATTAGTGACTTGTGCTTGTTAAATGAGTAGGTAAATGATGTTTAGTTTGTATTTTGATTTTTCAAACACCTTACTCATCGAAATTACGCAGTACCTACATTGGTCCATACAGCACATCAGCAGATAGCCGACGCAGATTGCGCATGGATAAATAAATAACATTTTAATAACCAATTGAAATTAAAAGTTATTTTAATAAATATACAAGAAAAAAAATTAATTGTTGGGTAGGTACTGTAAATCTCTAATTTTGTCATACCATCACGCCGGTTATTCAAGATGGGTTAAACAGAGGTGTATCTTATCAGCCTGGCAAAGTTTTTAGGCTTCGTGAATGTTACTGAAAATTTCCCGATGGGAAAAATCAACAACATTTTAGCCGACCTAGGAATAAAATCCAGGATTTCCTGTTTAGCAGTCGCTTTTGCGACTACTCGACCTCATCTATTTTATTATTTTCATTTCTTTTTTTCTTTTTTAATACAATTACAATATTATTGTTGACCAACTTCCGCAAGCAAGTACCTATATAATTTGAGTTACAATTTTGTTTCACTTACTGCGCTTTAACTCGTCGCCAATGTGGTGTTCACTAGAATCACTAGTTACACTTTTGAGGTTTGGATTAAAACCACTCAATTAACAGTAAGTAGTATGCAACTCGAAGAAACCGTCTAGTCGCCAGCAGGGCTTGTTGGGGACTGCCTCACGACGATACCATCGGTTTATTGTTTATACATCACAGAACCCTAAAAAAGAAAATGTTTCTTTTTTTGACAATACAAACAGACTAAAGTTATATTTATTTGTATAGAAAATTACATAAAAAGCACGTACCTACCAGAAGCGTTTTTTGAATCAGATTTTAAAACACCTTCATCGATAAAATAACTGGTTTCTGTCTCTAATGATTCTTTGGAAGTGGATGGTAGAGCCGTAAAATATTTACTTATTTTAGTTGTATTTTTATCACGTTCTTCTTCTTGTTTTCTTTTCATTATTAAATTCTGGTAACCAGATAATTTCAATTTTTTTTTGTCTTGAGTACTATCACTCATCGTGAAAACACGTTAAAACAATCAATATCACACAAACTATATATTGTTTTTAGAGCTAGAACTTAATCTTAAAAATCAATGCGCTCCTTGCACACACTTTCGATTGACTGATTGTTCAATTGTTTTGGCACGCTCGTTCCTTACAGTCGGGGAACCCCGTGACCCAACATCGCTTGCGTCGCAGGCATCGTTTCGGGTTGCGATCATAATTCATTCAAACAAACTCACGGCGGTTCTTTTGATTTTAACACTGAGCTCGTAACTAATGTAAACTAAAACCTAAAGCGTAAAATTAAACCACACACGTGAATATTATCTTGGAAGACTTGTACATTAAGCACATTATAGTTATGTTTGGTTGTTTACAAGGTATATGTTGCGCCTATTGTACCTACTTACTCCACTACAAAGAGTATGTTGTTGTGTAAGTTAACATAAATAATTTCGATGGCGGCGCCTCTAATGTCTTGGCGCCTGTGTGCGCCGCACACTTCGCACACAGGGGCGGCGCGGCCCTGAGATAAGGAAAGTATTTTTATTACGATGGCCGTGAAAGAAAAGGTACACATCATCCAATGATTTTTTTATTTACATATTTGACGACACGGTTGGCGCAGTGGTTGAGCGATTGACTGCTGCGCAGCATCGTCGCGGGTTCGATTCCCGCACGGAACAAATATTTGTACGACCTACATGTATTTGTTCTGAGTCTGGGTGTTTATCTATCTATAATATGTATGTATTTACAAAAAAAAAATGTATATTATTTTATCAGCCATATCGTTACCATAACACAAGTATTAGGTTGCTTAGCTTGGGACTATATGGCGTTGTGTGAAATGTCCAAGGATATTATTTAATTTCGATTAAATTTTGCAAAGGTACTCGCCTGAAAGTCACACATATTCAACAAACTTTTACAGTAGCTGATATAAGATTTCGGCTAATTTGCTCTAGCGTGATGCTCCAATCACGTTGTGATCATTCCCAGAGTCTCCCTCATTCCCAATTATTTTCTATTTACTTTTAATGCTGTTCAATTCTCAGTAAGCCTATGATAGGTTAAGACCAGCTCAGGGCCATAAATTATCCGCAGCGGGTCTCATAGGGGAATTGTAGATCCCTAGGCCATGACGCCACAAACGAACTTGCGAAGAGGTTCGAAAGGTAGTGCTGGACCCATTCATACCTACTCCTCCTGATATTTTTCAATATTTCAACTAAAATGCCATTATCAAACCTATACATGCGACCAGCTTAACGACGTATCAGCCTAAGTAGAAATACATTTCGAATAATAATAGGTACCTATCATGAGACATTGCCTTCCATAGACAGCCTAATTTGCAGAGGTTGCTTCGACGCCGAGAAGTTGCCGACTTCCTGGAAATGAGGCCTTTGCTTCCCGACCTGAACAACCGATGAGGTCGCAGCGCAAAACCTGTGGATCACCCAGAAGGCCTTAGTGCATTTGAGCTATGCTGGTTAACTTAGCCAGAACACTTACGGTCAACAGACCGAATGGAAGTCTAAGTGCGGATAGCGCAGTCTCTAATCTACTCTACTCTATGCGTTACGGGGCTAGATTTCTATTCGGGTTGGTATAATACCCACCCAAACTTTATGTAGCTCTATCGCGTGTTATCAACCCTAGCAACTTTCTTCAACATAATTGCACAGAAGTTTCTCATTACGAAAAATGACTAGGGCTGTACGGCATTTTGAATAGAAGAGATAATACAGCCAGTGCCATTGCATTACAGTCTTCCAAATTCCTAATTGTAAGAGCTGGGGTCAAGCATGCCAGATATTGACTGTTTGTATATCATATCGTATCAATATTAGGTACATCGCTATGTGTGTTTACTTTTCGACATAGACGCGGACGAAGTCGCGGGCAACAGCTAGTATCAAATAAATAAAATAAAGCTATGAGACCTTGGAAGTGGTCAGCAACTTCTAAGTTCCCATAGTTTTAGCGTTGTGTTAACCACGTTGCGTTGTAATTAATGTAAAGGCTTGCTTATTCGGGGCTTTTGGCATTGAAAACGCTACCTCCGCCCGCGACCCCTCATGTTTAACACGACGATGTTATACGATGTCCTGCCGATGACCGCCGACTTCTTCGCAGAATAAATACGCCACAGTGTAAAATATTTGTAGTTGATCTACTGAACTTGTTACATTTTATTGAAACACATTGCAAACATGGCGGGAGATTTAGTTTTATAATATGTAGTGTTCTTGTTTTTTTAACACAATATAGCTTTATGAAAAAAGTAAATTAACATGGTAGTAACAGAAAAAAACCGAAAGTTTCGATAAAATCTTGAAATCAAAGCATTTATTACAACCACACCGTTTACTTTGTGCCATTAGCTTTTTTTTTTCTTTTTTTTGTGAGCCATTATTAGTTTTACAAGTCTTTTGTTTGATAATATAAACATAACTAAAACCTACCTACGTTATTAACCTAAATTAACAGACATATTTACGTAAGTAACTTAACAATAGCAAATTATGTACGTGATAACCACCTATAAAAATTAAATATCACTCATTGTCATAACGAATGACGTAGTTTGAATCATCCAGGAGCGATATATTTGCATTGTACCCATTATCATGATGAAATATAAAAAAAAATCGCGCTTAGAGGTATTTTATATCCGGTACATTAAGTGAGCCGCCTTTGTAAGACGACTAGAATGGCACCGTGTAGGTTGGTTGTTTTTGATATTTATCCGTCAATCACGCAAAAATGGGTGAAGGGATTTCGATGGAATTTGGCACACATATAGTTCACATCCTGGAATAACACATAGGCTACTTTCTATCCCGATAAAAGGTGTGGCTTAGTAGCGGAGGAGGAAGAGGAAATCCGAAGCCGCTGCTGCCTTAGTACCTACTTCAGATTCACAAGTACCAGGAAAGCAGAAACATGTCGAAGTATTTTCGGGGCTTTAATTGCAAGCGGTTTGCATTCAAAACTAGCAAGGAACCAGAAATATTTGTGACGCTGTAATTGTGAGCAATTAGGATTCAAAAGTAACAGGAGAACAGAAACATGTTGAAGTAATTTTGAAGCAAAATAAAAGAACCAAAGATTCACAAGATATTATGTCAAAGTATTTTGAGCAAGAATTTTGTTTACCAGGAGAACAGAAACGTGTCTAAGTTTTTTCTGGGCTGGAATTGTCAACACTAATTTTCGGCATTGTGATCGATTAGGATTTAAAAGTATCGGGAGACCAGAAACATGATAAAACTTTTGTCGGGGCTGGAATTATGAGCGCTACAGATTTACAAGAAGACCAAAAAACATGTCGAAGTAATTTCGGAGCTGAATATTACTTTCAGCCGCACCGCAAAGACTCACACTATCTGGATACCAGAATCATGAAGATGCACTTCCAAGGATGAGAATATGACGCATAAAAGTTGCGAGCCAGTTCTAACGTCTACGCAGACAAAGTCGCGGGAAGAAGCTAGTGTTTAATAAATATGTAAATGAGCTATATGATTCTACTGTAACGCTTATACTGTAATCATATTCTGTTGTTTTTTTGGCTACTAGAGTCGTGCTGCTATAGCTTCAGTAAAAAATTATCGAATGAAATATTCATAAGCATATTTAGAATTGTCTCCTCGAGTACTTTAATTTGATACCTAACATAACTATGTCACGAAAAATTTAAGGTGAAAATGGTTGCAAATAAACTTTATAAATCGGTTATCATCATATCAGCCGAAAGACATCCACTACTGAGGGGCTACTCTCTAATCCCGATGTTCATAGTATCGGGCTTAGTTGCGGGCGTATTTTAGTCCGTATCTCCTAACCACCAAGAATTAATGACAACGCGATTTGACAGTTAGGTACTATCAAATCGTGTTGTCATTAATTCTTAGTTCGGGTTCGGGTCTAATCATTAGTCTGTAGTTGATACGGAGTAGAATACCGCCGCAACTAAGCCCGAAACGACGGACTACGGGCTAAGAGAGTAGCCCCCCTGGACATAGTCGTGTCGCCTCACCAACCTGACCTGTGCGGTTACATCCATCGGCTGCACGCGACCTGGTGGGGGTCGCCTAGTGGGAAGCCTTCAAAAGCTACGTCTACCGATACGCGGTCACCACTACAGATCTTTTCGGCCTCATCGACCATCTGTTCGCGAGTAATGTGCCTTTCACACAACTTTAGTTTGGCAATATTTTGGGCAATGTCGGTAACTTTGGTTTTCCAGCGGATATCAACATCCCTGATTCCATCACGCAAGGAGACTGCAAGACCCTTGCAATTACTCTCTCCTCTCTACAATTACCCTCTCCATTGGAAAAAAAAACATAAGTTTTGGAGACGACGACGAAAACGGATTCTCTAATATGCTACTCCGCAGGTCCTGATCCTGTGATGATTACAGGTCATGGCACATTATTTTGGCACCGCAATGGCACAGCAGCAGCACGGCGTCTCTTCGAATTTAGGCTACGGTTAGCATCCAGCGCGATAGCTACGCGTCGTCTGCGAGGTGATAGCTCGCCATCCGCGCAAGGCGAGGAGCGAGGGGCGATGGTGGCGCACGTTGCCTGCCACCATCGCTCCTCGCTTAGATTATAGTCTGGAAGTTATTTATATTTTATGCAAACGCATAGGCCATATATATATATTTTTTTGTATATCCCGGTAGTATGTTCCCTAGGTATCACGCGGGCGAAGCCGCTGGCAGAAGCTAGTTATGAATAAATTAAAGAGGTATTGAAACTCCTATAAGGTAGCTACATTAAATTTATCGATAAAAATTTGAAATGTGTCGAACCCTATTGTCAGATGTCAAAATTGTCAACAAAACAAATTAAAATATTTTCATCTTCCATTACAATTATGTGAATTAAAACAATAATATACTATCAACATATTTTGCCCAACCTTCGGAATTTTCGTGAGTGTCATCATTTTCCTGTTGTTTCTTTTAGTGGCTATTGATATTTTAAACAACAGTTCCGCGATTTTTTAAAAAAAAAGTGTCGCAGGTCTGGCTCCGAACACGTCCCGTAGGACTGTGCGGTCTTCAAAGGTAAGCTTTTCTGCACAAATTCGATGTTTATAAAAAAAAATATTAGAAAACTCAAAAATCTAGCCGCTTCCGTCCTTCCAAAATACGATTACCTTTCAGTTCGTAGAATTTTTTAATTGTTTTGTGCTGTAATTAGGAAATGAGATTGAAAATGGTTTTTTGAAATCGACCCTTTTTCAATTTTTTTTTTTATCGGGAAAATTATATTATTTCGTGTTTTCACTTCCTTTTGCCTCTAGAACAAGGATGTATCCTTCACATATATTTTTTTCCAGGCTTAAATTCAATATCTTGAGCATTTCCAATTGAGTCTCAAACAGCCAAAATTCGAATAACAGGCCGTTAAAGTTATTAATAAAAGACATTTAAACGCCTGTACATCAGTTACTTTCTGCTCAGAATAAGTGCAAACAATGTTTTTGCAGGCGCTTATGAGCAACTTGTTTCTCAAAACCATTTTATCTGGAGGCACGGCAGTGCCCCCGCCAAGTCGAGCAAAAAAGCGGCACGGCCGTACCATCCTTTTTTCGAAGCAACCAAGCAGGCATATAAACATGTTTTATTTAAAATTTCCTTCAATTTGAACCAGTAGTCAAAGAATTATAACGAGTCAAAGTTTCTTAATTTTGTCACTCACTCACTGACTGACCGATTATCAAAATTCTAAGGCACTTCTAGCAGACATAGAAGCTGAAAATGTATTCTATACTTATAATAAATCTGTAGAGAGGTCAATTCAAAAAAAAAAAAAAATAAAAAAAAAAAAAAAAATGAAATGATGATTTATGAAATATATTTCCAAAATAACTATCAGGGGGGATTAGGGATCGATACTGATGCCGAAAATGCAATCAGTAAAATTTTTGTCTGTCTGTATAACCGTTATAGAAACAAAAAATACTCGACGGATTTTTACGAAACTTGGTAGGTACAATTATTTTTCATACTCCAGAAGCCTTAGTGTGAGTTTTTTCGACTCACGTTCGAACGCGTTCGATTGCGAGCGCGTTAGAATTTAGTATGGGAAATTAGGTTCTACGAGTGACCACCAGGTGGCACTATAACTAGATTCCTATACTAAATTCTAACGCGCTCGCAATCGAACGCGTTCGAACGTGAGTCGAAAAAACTCACACTAAGGCCTCTGAGCTGGTTATAGTATACTTTTTATCACGCTACAATCAAAAGGAGCAGAGCAGTGAGTGAGAAGTTACTCCATTTTTTAAGCTACCGTCGCGTGTGCAACCCTAATGGAGAAATCATGTATTCATGTATCACGGAAATGTTCTCCTTAAAATTATATAAAAAATATCCCACGACAGCATAATTATGTCCATCTTTTATAATTGACGCACAATAACACGTGTAACTCCCGATCACGAAACACACAGGCTCACGCACACACCTTCACTAAAACTAAGCCGATTACGTCACGAGTCGTCGTCTAGTGAACATACAATAAAAAAATAGAATTATGCCTTCCTGTGTAGTGAAATTTTGCAAAAACACCAGCGTTTCACAGAAACAGTCTCACGGAATAACTTTTTACATGTAGGTACCTAAGTACTTCAAAAATCGTTTCTTAATTACCTATTATACTATGAATTTTAGGTTACTTGGAAATAAAAACCTCAACGAACTAAAGCAGTCAATTAAGTGTGAGGGCTGCCATTATATGATTTAAAATTTCCCCATTCGATTAATCAATATAAATAATTATTATGATTTATTACTTCCGAGTCATATTCCTGTTTTATTTTTTATGTATTTATTATTTTAGGGTTTTATTTTTTATGTAGGTATTTATTATTATTTTTTAAAAAAGAATTTACCGCCTGCGCCATCAAACTCCTGATGGACCTTATTAAGGCCATCAGGCAGGGACAGGACGCGGAGCTGGTGATCCTCGACGGCTTGGCCGCTTTACTGACGCTCTACCATGGCTAAGTCGTTGAGGATCATTCACTGGAATGCCCGCGGCCTACGAATCAAGGTCGCTCCTTTCCGCCTCCTCCTCAAGGAACAGGATATCGACGTGGCGCTCATCAGTGAAACACACCTGGGACCAGCGGACCAACTTCGGGTCCCAGGTTACATCACCTACAGGCAGGACGAGAGATCGGACGCCGGCATTACATATCGCGGTCTGGCGATATTTGTCAGGCGGAGAGTCGTCCACCAGCCCCTACCGAAGCCCACACTACACACCTTCTACGCGCTGGGTGTGCAACTGCACGTCGCCGGCGAGGACTTAGACGTCTACGCGACCTACATCCCGCCCTCGGCTCCCTTCAACGTGGTTGAGCTGAGGGCCCTAATGCTAAGGTCGCCCCACCCTACCATCCTTGCCGGCGACCTCAACTGCAACTTGCAAGCACCCAGCGTGGAACTCCCGCATTGAAACGCGCGGGGGCAGACGACTCTTAGCCGACGCCGAGGCCCATGGATACGTGGTGTCCGGCCCAGAAACCCCGACGCACTACCCGGCCAGACAAGGGCAAGCGCCGGACGTGCTGGACATCATGGTCCACAGGGGCCTACATTGCCAGATCGCGCAGCAAGTACTGGACGACGAGATGCTGTCGGATCACCAACCTGTTCTCGTCGTCCTCTCCGAGATGCCGACCCGACTCTCTTCCCCAGCGCCACGTCGAAGGACTGACTGGAGCTCCTTCAAGGAAGCGCTGGAGACCACCACACCGACTTGGCGTATAGCCACCTCCGCAGACGTGGACGTGATGGCTAGTGAGGTCACTGTTTGCATTCAGCGCGCCTACGAAGAGGCGACTACAACTCTATCGCACTCGCAGGGCTTGCTACGCAGGCCCCTGCCGCGCCACCTACGGGAAATGGTCGCCAAGATTAGGCGCCTACACAAACAGTGGCTGATCACGAAATGCCCGACTTTGAAGAGCGAGTTAAACCGTCTTGCGGAAAAGACGAGGGCCAGGCTCCAGGAGCACAACGCAGAGAGCTGGGAGTCCTACATTGAGTCGACCGACGGTGACTGGCCAGCGATACACCGACTGTGCCGGCAAGTCACGACGACCCCAGCTCAGGTGCGCCCGCTCCTACACAGCGACGGGGCGCCTAGATACGCCGCATCAGACCGCGCGGAGATCTTCGCCGAGCACCTGGAGCGCCAATTCCAGCCAAACCCAACTGACGACCACGACCATATCGCAGCAGTCGAGAGGCACCTGGAGGAGTACTTCTCGTCGCCGATAGCTCCCGAAGAGGCACCGATCTTCTTTTCGCCTGGCGCAGTGAGACGCGCCATCCTGAGGACCAAGCCTAAAAAGGCCCCTGGGGCGGACGGTATCACCAACACAGTGCTGCGCCACCTGCCATTCCGCATGGTAGCGGCCTTGGCGCGCCTGTTCACGGGGATACTGCGCACGGGGGCCTTCCCGAGGTGTTGGAAGGACGCGTCATTATGCTGCCCAAGGCGAATAAGAACGTGCTGAAGCCGGAGAGCTATCGGCCCATCACGCTCCTACCCACCATCTCCAAGGTGTTTGAACAACTCCTGCTGCGGCACCTAACTCCGCACTTGACACCCCGCCCGGAACAGTTTGGGTTCCGCTCGGAACATAGCACGACGCTCCAGCTGTCGAGAGTACTGCACCTGCTCACAGCGGCGATAAACAAGAAGGAGTACGCAGTTGCAGTACGCCTCGACATGGAAAAGGCAATCGATCGGGTCTGGCACGCCGATCTGATCTACAAGATGTCGCTTTCAAGGTGGTCTCCTCCTTCCTCTCGGATAGGACATTTAAGGTGGTGGTCGAAGGTGCCGTGTCACGCCCCCGACCCATAACAGCCGGAGTTCCGCAGGGCAGCTGCGTCTCGCCGCTCTGCTACTATGTATGGGAATATTATCGTCGTATGAAATTAGACTTGCTATAGTCGAGTAAACTCGACTATAGCAAGCAACTAGCCTCCGAAAAAAACCCATAGAGACAGGGAGTGGGCTTTGAGGAAAACTGTACCTGAAGCTCAAGAAGTACCTAGTACCGGAAAAGAAAAAAAAACCGGCCAAGTACGAGTCGGACTCGCGCACCGAGGGTTCCGTACAAAACTGTAGGTAATTATAAGCAAAAGTTGCGATTTACGATTTATGACGTATTAAAAAAAAACTACTTACTAGATCTCGTTCCAACCAATTTTCGCTGGTAGTTTACATGGTAATATACATCATATATTTTTTTCAGTTTTATCATTCTCTTGTTTTAGAAGTTAAGGGGGGGAGGGACACACATTTTACCACTTTGGAAGTATCCCTCGCGCAAATTATTCGATTTAGAAAAAAATGATATTAGAAACCTCAACATAATTTTTGAAGACCTATCCATAGATAACCCACACGTAAGGGTTTGATGAAAAAAAATTTTTAGTTTCAGTTCTAAGTATGGGGACCCCCAATATTTGTTGTTTTTTTTTGTTTAAAAATCTTAATGCGGTTCACAGAATACATCTACTTACCAAGTTTCAACAGCATAGCTCTTATAGTTTCGGAGAAAAGTGGCTGTGACATACGGACGGATGGACAGACAGACATGACGAATCTATAAGGGTTCCGTTTTTGGCATTTGGCTACGGAACCCTAAAAAGGAATGGTAGGTACCTACAAAAATAAGAAAAGCTCATAAGACAGAGAGAGAGGGCTTTAGGAAAATTCGTTGTTGGTAGGTATACAGGGTGTTAGGGAAACGCTTCCGAAAACGAAGACAGGTAATAGGGCTAGTGATTCTCGATACGATACCATAAAAAAATCGGAGAATTTTTTTTTAGCAATTTTACCTCTTATTTTAGCATTTTTCGTACACTATGCTGTAAGAACAGTTAAATGAAACCAGAATTGGTGATTAAACTCATTTTTTTTCATTACAACTCTAAAAAGCAATGTATTCGTAAAATAAATATCAGCTGACGCGCTCCAGGTCAACGTAAGCGCGCGCTCGCCGACGGCCGGGCGGCCGACGACCCCAACTCCACGCGATGACGTGAGTCACGACGCGACGGCTGGCTGAGTCGTACATAGCCGTACGACTTGTAATTCTATCCTCCTAAACTTTACTCGATCGTTTGCCGCAAATGTTTTTTCGAGTAGAATACGGAATGTCGACGCACAAAATATCGATAAATGCTAATACGATGCTACAAAATTTCGATGCACGTTACGGCGAAAGACTGTCTCTGCGAATCCACTACACTTCGATGCACGTTACCGCGATAGATCTTCACTGCGATACTACTTAACTTCGATGCACATTACCCGAAAGATTTTCACTGCGATACTGCTTAACTTCAATGCACATTACCGCGAAAAACTACGGAGCGACTTGACTTCGATAATCTATTGCGAAACATCGTTACTGAGAAACTATTACATAATTAATTCATATTAATATGTTTTGAATGGGCCTAAAAAATATAAACCAAAACGCATAGTGAACAAGATAATATTAATTCCATAATGGTTTGTACAGTACATAATAAACAATCATAATATTATTATGTATAATTAATCATATTATAAGTATATTTTATCAACTTGACACAAATAAAGAGTTAGATGTAACAAAAATGTTAACAAAATGTAAAGAAAGTTATAATAATAATGTTATTGATTGATACAAAAATATAAAAGAATGTAAAAATTCGTAGGGGAAAATTTAGTAGAAGATAAATGCAAGACCATCCAAATATGTTAACATATCCATATCACCTTTCTTATATATGCTCTTGGAGTTTTTTGTAGTACTGCGTTTTTGTATCAGTAACGATGTTTCGCAATAGATTATCGAAGTCAAGTCGCTCCGTAGTTATTCGCGGTAATGTGCATTGAAATTAAGCAGTATCGCAGTGAAAATCTTTCGCGGTAATGTGCATCGAAGTCAAGTAGTATCGCAGTGAAGATCTATCGCGGTAACGTGCATCGAAGTGTAGTGGATTCGCAGAGGCAGTCTTTCGCCGTAACGTGCATCGCAATTTTGTAGCATCGTTGTCGGCGATAAGACCCCTTCTGCGTCCCTAGGCGCAAGTAGTGATGGATGCGACCGTATGAAATAAGGAAATTTGTAAGGAAAACTAATTAGAATCTTATTTGAATCAGATTAGATTAGTTTAACATTCTTTAATTAGTGTCATAGGGATATTTTCGCATCATAGGTTTAGTTAGAATATAGTTTAAATGCGAATTTAATGTTTTATCTTATGTTTTGTTTGTACAGAAAGGTTTAATTAATTATTTGATGAGATTATGTTTTAATTACTTTCTAATTAGTTTTATTAGTTTTATGTTTACATATTAGGTCCAATAAAACTCCAATGCGAACGAATTTTGATAGTTTATAAGGATATTTAGATGTAAGGTTTTTGTATTGAAAATAATTACGTAGTTTGAAAATGTGATTTTTTGTCTTAGGTGATAGCGTTTTGTAATTAGTGTTAAAATAAAGGTCTTGACCCAAAACCACCTTGGCAAAAAGAATTAAGTTGATAGGACTTATAGTTTTCGAAATATTTCCTAAAATGTGTAGTGAAAATTTGTTAAGGTACAAAATTAGAAGTTTTAGTTCTAGAAACTTTTTGTATTGTAAGGATATCGAAATATTTTGTGTTCCATATTGTTAAGCAAGGTTTAAGGAATCTAAAAATATATATATTGTAAGGGTTTTTATATAAAACACAATAAATAAAGGCTCCAAAGGTTTCGGCTCATAGAGAAAATGACACACGAATCGACTTCAAAAATCACGGTTCTCTATAAGGTAACGACGGGCAGTATATAAACAGAGCCGAATCTCGGCTCAATCGCAGTCGCAGCACAGCCGTCGAAGAGGCAACACTACAAGAAGATAGGAGCCGAAACCTGCGGGTCAAGATTTCCTGTGAAGAGTTGTTTTATTGCCTCCCCGGCTCTTCGTCTCCGTCTCCCGAGGTCCCTTTAACAGTAGTCGAAAAACGTTACGCATTCAGGGGTGCGTGGTGACGTACGTAACCAGCGCAAGGTAGTACAAGGGGCGTACGTCAAATTACGTGGGAGATTATCCCAGGACGACAGTGCGAGCATTGGACGTGTTCCTGCCGTCCGAAATAGTTGGTCCTTCGAGACGGGATCCCTGCAGAAGAGTGCAGAAGAATCCAGAAGAAGTCCAGAAGATAAGAAGATTGCGTCAAGATGCCGGTAACCAGGTCGCAGAAGGATGCTCCCTCACGTTCCGGGTCCCGTCCTTCGGATAAGGACGCGACAGAAGATATGTCGGGATCAGAAGGGGTCACGTCTGCGTCAGCGTCAGCATCATCAGGGACAGCAACTACGTCGGATTCAAACGCTTCTTCGGGCACTACGAACACAGAGGGCACCACGACGATGGGGACTACGGTAGCGACTGCGACCACGGCGGCGTCCGAGAAGAACGGACAGAAGAAGGATGAAGCCGCACAGAAGGAAACGACCAAGAAGACTCCAGAGGATGTTCCGGACAAGGGTGTTCGCGGATCAGCAGCAACCCTTAAGCCAAAGGGGGTCGGTCGTCATGCCAGGTCTACGAAGACCACGAGCTCCTCAGCCAGAAGACGCGAGCTGGAAGCCAGAGAAGAATTAGCACGCCTGGAGTTGAAGCAAGCTCAGGCTGCGGCGAAGCTAGCCCGTGTCAGGTTGGAACTGGCACAGTGTGAAGATGAGGACTCCGTGGATGAAGACCAGGAAGACAGAACAGCACAGGTGCAGAACTGGATCGAGACATCCGTATTAGAAGAAGGCAACATGGAACAGCCCGAGCGACGAGGTCAGCTACCTTCAGAAGAGCCACAGAAGGTGAAGCCTGAAGAGATCTCCTCAACGAAAGGGGGTACGAGCGAAATTCAAGCGCTAGCAGCAGTGTTGAAGGAAGCCCTTACCACAAAAGGAGGACCAGTATCGCAGCCGAAGTATATTCACGAGTTACCCTACTTCGACGGCAACAGCAGCGAGTGGTTGGCCTTCAAGGTTGTCTATGAAGATACAGCACCGATGTTCAACGAAGTTCAAAACATGGCTCGACTAAGAAGAGCACTGAAGGGCAATGCAAGAGAAGCTATCAAGAGTCTGCTGTATTCTGAAGCATCTCCATTGGAAGTGATGCAGGCCCTCAGAAGAAGATATGGAAGACCTGATGCGCTGGTGCTGGCGGAATTGGACAAGGTCAAGGCATTACCGAAGATATCTGAAAATCCAAGGGACATATGCATCTTCGCAAGCCAGATCAACAACAGCGTAGCAGCAATAAGGGGTTTGAAGAAACCACAGTACCTGCATTCACCTGAAATGGTGAAACAAATCATCGAGAAGATGCCGACGATTCTCAAGTTCCGTTGGTATGACTTCACTGCAGCAACAGAAGAAGGCGAGTTCTCCGACCTGACATTGGTCTCCAAGTTCCTGAACATGGAAGCAGACAAGTGTGGAGCCTTCGCGACATCAGAAGAAAAGACTGGATTCAAGAGGACTCATCGACAGGCGACGCATTCAACAAGGGAAAGGGACTTCAAGGAAAAGGATTCAAGACATCCAGCAGAGAAGATATGTCCTATGTGTGAAGGTGGACACTTCCTCGTCGACTGTCAGAAGTTCCAGAAGACGTCAGTACAAGATCGGTGGGCAACAGTGAAGAAAAGTCGCGTTTGCTTCAAATGCCTTCAAGGGAGACATCGAAAGGAGAGCTGCAGGAAACCACCGTGCAAGGAATGCAAGAGGTGGCATCATCATCTGCTGCACGTGGAATCAGAAGACAGGACCTCGGGAGACAAGAAAACGGAGACACAAGAAGAAGTAGCTAGCGTCATGGCATCAGTGAATGCAGTCAACAATGCAAGGGCATACCTGAAGATAGTTCCAGTTGAAGTCTTCGGGTCGAAAGGATCAAAAAGGATATTGGCCCTGATGGATGAGGGGTCCACGGTGTCACTCATTGATGAAAAGGTGGCACAAGAAGTCGGCGCTCAAGGCAAGGAAGAGGAACTAGCGATCGAAACAGTGGGAGGCAGGCTGATTAAGAAGAAGGATTCACAGATGCTGGACCTTACGGTCAAGGGGGTTCATCAAGGAAACAAGAAGACCTTGAAGAGAGTCCGAACAATCAACGAGTTGAAGCTTGCACCACAGTTCCTGGAAAAGAAAAGGATAGAAGAATGCCAACATTTAAAGAAGATCGCCGATTCTCTATATTATGAAGGGGAGTCACCACAGCTGCTCATCGGGCAAGACAATTGGGAGCTGATAGTGACTCAAGAAGTAAGAAGAGGGAAACCAGGAGAACCAGTTGCTTCAAGAACAGGACTAGGATGGGTACTCCATGGGTCAGACGTCGGGGCTGCAAGAGTTCTACACTTCTTGAACTCTTGCCTACACGTCAGCACGCGAGAAGAGGAAATGCATCAAGCCATTAAGGACCACTTCGCGATCGAGGCGCTTGGTGTACAACCGCGAAGACCCACTACAGACTCAGAAGGAAAAGCACTTGCCATCCTAGAGAAGACCTGCAGAAGATTGGAAGATGGGCGATTCGAAGCTGGACTCTTGTGGAAGAATGAAGATGAACAAATGCCTGAAAGCTACACGTCTGCCAAGAACCGGTTGTTCAACATAGAAAAGAAGATGGACAAAGACCCTCAGCTGAAGGCGGAATACATCAAACAGATCCAGCATCTTATCGACAGCAAGTATGCAGAAGAAGCTCCTGTAGGACAAGAAGACTCCAAGAAGAAATGGTACCTCCCTCACTTCTCCGTGGTACATCCGTTGAAGAAAAAGATAAGGATCGTCTTCGACGCTGCAGCAAAGTCGAAAGGAAGAAGCCTCAACGATGCTCTACTACCAGGACCAGATCTACTGCAATCACTCTTCGGAATATTATTGAGGTTCAGACAAGGACCAATAGCTGTGGCAGCCGACATCAAGGAAATGTTCCTGCAAGTGCGCATTCGACCAGAAGACAGAGATAGCCTGAGGTTCCTGTGGCGCGGAGATCATCGAGACGCGTCACCGAAGGAATACAGAATGACATCAGTCATCTTCGGCGCGACATCATCTCCTAGCACGGCAATCTACGTCAAGAACCGGAACGCAGCGGAATACAAGGAGCAGTTTCCAGAGGCAGCAAGGGCAATCGAGTTGAATCATTACATGGATGATTACCTGCACAGCTTCCATTCAGAAGAGAACTTCAGAAGAGTGACGGCGCAGGTGGACTACATACACAAGAAAGCAGGCTTCGAACTCAGGGGATGGGCGTCAAATCAACCTGAGCTGCTGCGAGACTTGAAGACTGATGCCATAGACAAGACAGAAGTTGACATTGGGGAGAAGGAAGAAAAGACACTGGGACTTCGTTGGTTCACGACGAAAGACTCCATCGGCTTCAGGGCAAACCTCCGGAACACAACAGAGGAAATAGCCAAAGGACTTCAAGTACCTACGAAAAGAGAAGTCACCAGTCCAGTGATGTCGACCTTCGATCCATTGGGGCTGGCGTCACCAGTTCTCATCCAGGGAAAGAAGCTGCTTCAAAGCATTTGGCGAAGTGGCGTCGGTTGGGATGAAGAAATAGAAGGAAAGGAGTACGAAGCATGGAAGACTTACCTGGAGAAAATGAAGCTGCTCCAAGACCTACAGGTTCCAAGATGCCTGGCGCCACATTGCACCGAGGGGGAGCTGCACACATTCACGGACGCGAGCGAGTTGGCATATGCAGCAGCGGTCTATTGGAGGACTGAAGATGGAAATGGAACCTACTATGTTAGCTTAGTAGCGGCGAAGGCAAGAGTCACTCCATTGAAGCCGGTGTCGATCCCAAGACTCGAACTGCAAGCAGCCCTCCTAGGAAGCAGACTGGCACATTCAGTAGAGGAAGAAATGGACCTGAAGGTAGCAAAGAAGACATTTTGGACGGACTCCAGCATCGTACTTTCATGGATAAAGACGGACCCCAGAACCTTCAAGACGTTCGTGGCTCATCGCTTAGCGGAAATTGAAGATCTTACGAAGCCGCAAGACTGGAGATGGGTGCCCACAGCGCAGAACCCTGCTGATGATGCAACGCGCAACGTGCCAGAAGATTTCGACTGCAATCACCGATGGTACAACGGACCAAGCTTCCTGAAACAAGATGAAGCGCATTGGCCGGCACCGAGAACCTTTAAGAAGGAAACCACCGGCGAAGAAAAGGCAGTGGACGTCGCGGCAGCAACGAGCACCTCTCACCCATCACCAGATCCTGATAGATTCTCCTCATGGAAGAGACTCTGGCGAGCCACAGCTAGAGTACTGCAGTTCCTACAACTCTGCGGAAGAAGAGCAAAGGTCAACGTCTGCAAAGAAGATCCCACCTGGAAGATGACGCAAGCAAAGAAGGCGAAGACTGTTGAGAAACCACAGAAGTCTTCAAAACCAATAGAAAGGAAATACGTACCGCTAAACGCCGGACTACTAGAGCAAGCTGAAACTCTTTTGCTAAAGAGAAGCCAGGAAAGAAGCTTCAGAGATGACATCAAGTGTCTGCAGCAAGGAAAGCAATTGGAGGGCAGCAGCAAATTGAAGAAGCTCGACGTAGTACTCGAAGAAGGTCTACTGCGGTTAAAAGGAAGAATCGACGCGATACAGGGTGTGACAAGAGATTACAAGCGACCCATCGTGCTCGACAGCAAGGAAAGGACAACACGACTCATCATCGAGGAATTCCACTGCCGCTTCAACCATGGAAATCACGCAACCGTGATGAACGAGATTCGACAACGCTTCTGGGTACTGGGATTAAGGTCAGCGATCAAGGCAGTTCAACATCAATGCCAGTGGTGCAAAACGAAGAAGGCAAAACCACAAGAACTACCGACTGGCAACCTACCTGTTGAAAGGCTGATGCACGGAAACCCTCCTTTTACGTGCACTGGCGTAGATTACTTCGGCCCTATGACGATCACCGTGGGAAGACGACATGAAAAAAGATGGGGAGCTCTATTCACATGCCTCACAACCAGGGCAGTGCACATTGAGCTGACTCCTTCGCTCTCCACCGACAGCATGATCATGGCGCTACGAAGATTCGCCGCAAGAAGAGGAATGCCGAAGACAATCTACAGCGACAACGGGACCAACTTCGTCGGCGCTAATAAAGAACTGAAGGAAGCGCTCGACACCCTGAAGCAAGAAGACCTCGTCTCAGAAGCAGAAAAGATCGGCGTGCAGTGGAAATTCATCCCCCCTGGTGCGCCAAACATGGGAGGCGCATGGGAGCGACTGGTGCGATCCATTAAAACCGCACTAGGCGCCACACTCCACGAAAGGCATCTACGTGAGGAGGTACTCCAAACTCTCCTCCTAGAGGCCGAGCACATCGTCAACTCTCGACCTCTCACCCATCTCTCCGAGCATCCTGAGGAGGAAGCACTCACGCCAAACCACTTCCTCATTGGGCGATCCTGCGGCGCTGCGAGAGTCGGCAACTTCGGGGACAGCGAGCTGGTGGGCAGGCCCACCTGGAAGGCCACGCAGCGACTTGCCGACCACTTCTGGCAACGTTGGCTGCGAGAATACCTGCCCACTCTTCTGCCGAGGAAGACGAATGGAAGAACCAGCGCCACAGACCTGCAAGTCGGAGACATCGTGCTGATCGTCGACCACAGCCTGCCGAGATGCACCTGGCCACGCGGAAGAATCCTGCGGGTGTATCCTGGACCAGACGGGCGAACGAGGATCGTCGACGTCGAGACGCGCGGAGGTGAGCTGCGGAGACCCAGTTCGAGAGTGGTGCTGTTGGTGCCGGGAGTATCGCCGAGCCAGGAGGATGGTGCGGTGCACGAGGGGGAGACTGTCGGCGATAAGACCCCTTCTGCGTCCCTAGGCGCAAGTAGTGATGGATGCGACCGTATGAAATAAGGAAATTTGTAAGGAAAACTAATTAGAATCTTATTTGAATCAGATTAGATTAGTTTAACATTCTTTAATTAGTGTCATAGGGATATTTTCGCATCATAGGTTTAGTTAGAATATAGTTTAAATGCGAATTTAATGTTTTATCTTATGTTTTGTTTGTACAGAAAGGTTTAATTAATTATTTGATGAGATTATGTTTTAATTACTTTCTAATTAGTTTTATTAGTTTTATGTTTACATATTAGGTCCAATAAAACTCCAATGCGAACGAATTTTGATAGTTTATAAGGATATTTAGATGTAAGGTTTTTGTATTGAAAATAATTACGTAGTTTGAAAATGTGATTTTTTGTCTTAGGTGATAGCGTTTTGTAATTAGTGTTAAAATAAAGGTCTTGACCCAAAACCACCTTGGCAAAAAGAATTAAGTTGATAGGACTTATAGTTTTCGAAATATTTCCTAAAATGTGTAGTGAAAATTTGTTAAGGTACAAAATTAGAAGTTTTAGTTCTAGAAACTTTTTGTATTGTAAGGATATCGAAATATTCGGGATCCTTGCTGACGGTAGGAGGGGTTTCCATCGGCGTCGAATCGACGCTGAAATACCTGGGGCTCGTCCTAGACAGCCGATGGAACTTCGTGGAGCATTTCCGACGTTTGGTCCCCAAACTGGAGCGGGCCGGGGCTGCTTTCAGGCGGCTCCTGCCCAACCTGGGGGGACCGAACGCCTCCTGCCGTAGGCTATACGCGGGGGTCGTGCGGTCCATGGCCCTTTACGGGGCCCCGGTGTGGGCGCGTTCATTGAGGCAGCGTGCTGCGAACCACTTGAACGCGCCCCAAAAGGTGGTGGCCCTCAGGATGACCCGAGGGTACCGCACGATCTCGCGCGAAGCGGCGGGTCTCCTTGCCGGATTGCCGCCATGGGATCTGGAGGCGGTGGTCCTCGCGCGCCTGCATGATTGGCGCGCGGAGGTACTAAGCCGGGGGGAAACTCCGCTGACGCGGCAAATTGTCGCGCAGCGGACGGACTTCCGGCGCGATCTCATGGCGTCATGGAGACGACGACTATCGCAACCCAGCGCAGGGCACGCCACAATAGCGGCGATAAGTCCCCTCTTTGAGGAGTGGCTTGAGAGGCGCCACGGCGTCCTCACCTTCCGCCTGACGCAGGTCCTCACCGGACATGGATGTTTCGGGAGGTTCCTGCACCGAATTCGGCGGGAGGAAACGCCCGGGTGTCACCACTGCGAGGATCGACCGGAGGACACGGTAGAGCACACTGTGCAGGTGTGCCCCGCTTGGGCGGCGCACCGCCGTGTCCTCGAAACGGCGATTGGCGGCGACCTCTCGCGTCCGGCCCTGGTCCAAGCCATGGTCCGGAGCGAGACGGAATGGGACGCCGTTGCCTCCTTCTGCGAAGCAGTCATGCTAGCGAAGGAGGTGGCGGAGCGGGAGAGGAGACCCTCTCGTCCCGGCCGCCGTGGTGGACGCCGCGGGCGTCGGGGGCCACCTGGTGACCTCCGGCCACCGTAGGCGCAGGCCTGTGGACGGCGAGCTATGGGTGGCTCGCCGTCCGTCCATCTAGACAGGCCGTGTCGACGGCGCGTTAGTGTTCCACGTGCGCCTCAAAGAGAGTCAGCAACACAGAGGGGCCCGAAAGGGCCGACGCCTGCCGGAGTCGCGGGATTATTCGCAAGAGACACCGTGGCTCCGGAACACAAAGGGCAATGAAGGAACATGGATGGGTTTTAGTCAGTAGAAGTCTGACACTCCCTCCCGCTACACCCAGAGCGGGAGGAGTCATTGGATGATTTCCCATCCCTAAAAAAAAAAAAAAAAAAAAAAAAGGATATCGAAATATTTTGTGTTCCATATTGTTAAGCAAGGTTTAAGGAATCTAAAAATATATATATTGTAAGGGTTTTTATATAAAACACAATAAATAAAGGCTCCAAAGGTTTCGGCTCATAGAGAAAATGACACACGAATCGACTTCAAAAATCACGGTTCTCTATAAGGTAACGACGGGCAGTATATAAACAGAGCCGAATCTCGGCTCAATCGCAGTCGCAGCACAGCCGTCGAAGAGGCAACACTACAAGAAGATAGGAGCCGAAACCTGCGGGTCAAGATTTCCTGTGAAGAGTTGTTTTATTGCCTCCCCGGCTCTTCGTCTCCGTCTCCCGAGGTCTCTTTAACAGTAGTCGAAAAACGTTACGCATTCAGGGGTGCGTGGTGACGTACGTAACCAGCGCAAGGTAGTACAAGGGGCGTACGTCAAATTACGTGGGAGATTATCCCAGGACGACAGTGCGAGCATTGGACGTGTTCCTGCCGTCCGAAATAATCGTATTAGCATTTATCGATATTTTGTGCGTCGACATTCCGTATTCTACTCTGTTTTTTCAGTTCACTACTACCGTACCTACTAGTTCAGAGATAAGTACCTGCTTTCGGATTCCATTCATGCAAAATTCATTGTGATTTCCCCTTAATCAGGGTTACAATTTTGATCCCAATGTTCGCCAATTATGCTCACAAATCAGAAAAATCCATTTTATTTGGCTTAACCTTGATAGCCATATCGAAGAGAGATACTTAGGATACCTACTATGATTAAGAAAGAAAGTACAATTTTGTTACTGTTCAAAAACTTGACTTAACAAGCAATCTTGTTAACTCGGTTATTAAAATTTTGCATAGCAACAAAATTGAAATGTCTTACCTACCTACATCACGGTCACATTAATCCAACAAAACAATAATAATACAAAAATTACCAAAATAACGAAACATACCTACGCGTTTCGTTATTTATCAACGAAGGAGCAACGAAGAGGCTCATCGTACTGCAGTGCGATTCTGTAAACATGTCGAAGTGAACACTTAGGCGAAGTGAACGACAAGTGAGCTGTCAAACCATACAAACATGATGGCATGACAGCTCACTTGTCGTTCACTCCACCTGTGACTCCACCTAAGTGATCACGGTGAGATGTGAAATGTCAACAGAATCGATGGTGGTACTTAGGTACCTACTCACGCGCGACGCGAGGCGCGCGGCGCGCGGCTAACGTAGGCAGGTGTAGGGGCAAGCGATATGGGCATCGCATTCTAGCGAGGTACAGAGATAACAGTCACAGTCTGCACTCTGCACGACGTGCTCTAAGAACTAATAACCTTCGGTCGAATTCTGATAATCAAGGTAATCACAAAACTCATTGGTATACCTACCTAGGTCCAGTTTTGAACCCGGGTCACCTCACTTGAGAGAGAGAGAGAGAGATAGAAAGAGGCAGCCACGGCTATGCGCGGCGCGCGGCGGCGACCTTATTCATCCTTTTAAAAGTGCCGCCAAAATAAATACCTAAGTAGAACATTACAGAAGCGTCAAAAGTCTTTTGTGTAGATACATAGGAGATACTCCGGACATTTAGGGGGCGTGTCGTGCATAACAGTTTTGTATGTTAGTCGATAATCGAAAGTGAATGAAAATAAAGTAAAAGATTACCGACTTTAGCTGTGATTGACCAAAAGAATATCATCGCGTCGTGTACAGTTTAAATCAATTGAATTTGAATTTTATCGATGCACCTAATTAGAGTCACACGACCCGCATTTGTTTATTATCTGTATCCTTCATTTACTAAGTAAACAAAACCAATTTAAAGTAGATAATTTAATAATTGAATCTAAGAAACCCGTTAAACCTTATTTAAAACTTAGAAAATGAAAAAACAGTTTCTATTATAGCAGTACAATTTCCTAATACTTAATTAAAATTAATTCGTTTCTGATTTAATCTTCTAACGTTTTCTCCTCTGTAATTTGTTGATCTTTGAACATCAAAAAGACACCGCGCCGCCGCGTCGGCGGCGTACGCGCGCGCGGCGTGTATCGTCGGCATTCTCGCGACCGCGGCTTGTTTGATGTTCTTAGTAATCTAGTTAGTTCCTATCCGACTCTGTTCATGAGCGAACCTGCGTTACGTGTAATCGATCGATAGGCATTGAGCCGATTTAATACTGTTTTGTTAGTTTTTAGTTGTTATTGTTACGTTTTTAGTGATAAACTGTTATAACTACGTTTTAGTGTTTAGTTGTTATTGTTACGTTTATGTGCTGTTTTTAATTTTTGTTGTGTTGTGTTGTTTTGTTGTCTTGTGTGCGAACAATGCCCGAGGCATACGTGTACAGTGCTCGTGAATACGGCAACATGTTGATGTTGCGTTGAGAATTTATCGAGAAAGATTTCCGAACGTCCGGCATCCGTCTGATTCTCGCATGATAACAGCAGCCTTTCAGCGAGTCTTAGAAAATCGTCCGATTGTTCCGACGGCGGCAGGTGGTGGACAGCAACTGAATGTTCAGACAGAGGAGCGTATTTTAAGTGTGATTCGCCAAAACCCTCGTCTGGGCACACGAAGTGCGGCGAAATTTTTGCGGCGCCGGGGCTTACCGACAGTTTCTCACAGCTCTGGCAGATCCGTCCCAAAGATGAGAGCAGTAGGTACTCCATACACGACCGAACTTGCGCTTCATACAGCCAGTCGATTCTGTCGAAATATCACCGTGATCACTCAGGTGGAGTGAACGACAAGTGATTTGTCATGCCATCTTGTTTGTATGGTTTGACAGCTCACTTGTCGTTTACTTCGCCCAAGTGTTCACTTTGACATGTTTACAGAATCGCATTGCAGTTTAAGAAGCTGTTCCGGCGTGAAGTACCGTCTCACCTTTGCCAGGATCCCCCACCTTTCTAGCAGCCACTTGAGCCTTGGCCTCTATGAAAGGGCCAACATTGAGGGTAGATGTTAATGTAACACAAAGAAGCTCAAGTCTGTCGGTTATCGGCAGGGTTACATCGTGGAGAGATGGAGCAGTGTGGAATTGGCTCCTTTTAGCGGAAAAGAGACACGCTTGGGTCTTCACAGCATTGAAAGATTGGCACCCGGATACAGAGTGGACGCTATCTCAAAAATCAAAATGCTTTCCAAATTATAGTCCAACATTTTGGCCAACCCGACACTGATTTGTTCGCCTCTTGCACAAACGCCAAATGCGCTAAATTTGTTTCCTGGAGACAGGATCCAGATGCGATTGCTGTGGACGCTTTTACGATTGATTGGCAGAATATAAACTTTTATGCTTTTCCCCCGTTTTCTTTATTACTAAAATGTATTCGTAAAATTATAGACGACAAAGCAAACGGAGTTCTAGTTTTTCCCCACTGGCCGTCCCAGCCGTGGTATCCCCTGCTACAAAGCATATTATTATCTAATATCGTATTTTTAGCTCCAAGTAAATATCTGTTAACTTCTCCTTTTAGAACGCGACACCCTCTGCAAGCGAACCTTACGCTGGGTGTCGCGAGACTCTGCGGCGCGCCTTCCTCGGGAGAGGATAGGATACCCACCTGAATCCCTGAGCTTGTTACTGGCGTCTATCTCCGACAACACTGCTAAACAATATAATACCACATATAAGCTGTGGTGGCAGTTTTGTGACACGAACAACGTCGACAGGTTTGAGCCGTAAAAAATGTCAGTATTATCTTTTTTATCTAAATTATTTGACGATGGTTGCTCCTATGGCAGTTTAAATAGCCATCGCTCTGCTCTGTCATTGCTCCTAGGTAACAACAACGGGTCTGATGAGTGTATAAAAAGGTTGCTCAAGGGCGCATACAAATTAAAACCAACTACCCCTAAATATTCTCATAATTGGAATCCTCGTCTTGTTTTAAATTATATTTCGAATTGGTTTCCTAATACCGGTCTCAGTTTCGAAAAAATAACGTTAAAATTAGTAACTCTTTTGGCAATTTGCACAGCCCACAGAGTCCAGACTTTAGGTCTCATCAGACTCGAAAATATTTTAATTTCAGAGCAAGGAGCAAAAATCGATATTATTGTTTCGACGACACGGTTGGCGCAGTGGTTGAGCGATTGACTGCTGCGTAGCATGTCGCGGGTTCGATTCCCGCACGGAACAAATATTTGTACGACCTACATGTATTTGTTCCGAGTCTGGGTGTTTTTCTATCTATAATATGTATGTATTTACAAAAAAAAAATGTATAAAGTAGTTTATCAGCCATCTCGTTTCCATAACACAAGCATTAGGTTGCTTAGCTTGGGACTATATGGCGTTGTGTGAAATGTCCAAGGATATTATTATTACCGATATTATTAAAACATCGGGCCCAGGTCGGGAGCAACCACTGCTGATACTTCCATATTTTAAAGACGATATCAGCATTTGCCCTGTGTCCGTTCTCAAAGACTATATTTCGGTAACACGAAGTAAGAGAACGGACAGCACGGGTCTATTAATACTGACATTTAAACGACCTCACAGACCTGCCAGCAGTCAAACCATCAGCAGATGTATAAAATCAGTGTTGTCGGCGAGTGGAGTGGACGTGTCGGTGTTCAGCGCGCACAGCACGCGGCACGCCGCCACGTCCGCAGCGCGCTCGGCGGGCGTCAGTATCGATGCCATTAGGAAAGCTGCCGGCTGGCAATCTACCTCTGACACCTTTGCCCGCTACTATAACAGACCAATCATAGTTTCCGGCGTCTTTGCAAGATCCGTATGCTTGTCGTCTCAAAATCAATAATTATGTGGTTATTTATTAGTTGATTAGATTGTGGAAAAGATGTCCTTTTTATTTTTCAATTGTAAGTTGTGAACTTTAATAAAAATCTCATTTATACGTATTACGTATTTTATTGGCAGCAAAACTTTCTAAATTTATGCTCTGAACATCTACATGGTTAAATTATATCTGAGCAATGAAGCGACGACATTTAATATATGATCAAACGAACTTCTCAAGTGAAGTTCGATCGTTATTATATGAGTCGCTTCATTCGAAGATATAATCTCCCGCCCCCCCTTGATTTCCCAGGAAAGTTTTGCAATCTCTGAAAAGAATGACGTATGAGTGGCAGCTGTCAAAGCCGGATTGTTGAGGGAGGTTGAGGGGGACTGCGTTTCGATACTGCACATTAAGTTGCGTTTTGTTGTAAGTAAATAGACTTACTTTTAAAATCGTGCGAAGTTGCCTGTAGGTTATAGGGAACTACATGGTTAAATTATATCTTCGAATGAAGCGACTCATATAATAACGATCGAACTTCACTTGAGAAGTTCGTTTGATCATATATTATTATTCAATCAAAACCCGGGTGGATTAATTATAATACTTAGTGGTGATATTGGTATCATGATATTAGGTAATCCTTAAATTATCCATTTAAATTGCTTGATTGATAAGTATCGATGGCCCCACAGAATAAACGTGCAAGAGCTCTTACACAAATATTTTTTATTGCAATTTTCGTTTCTTTGACCTATGCAGCACCTTCTCAATTTTTTGTATACATTTTTTACTCAAAATACGCCATTTGATTCCTTTATTCTAGGGAAAAATCGTACAATTATATCACAAGTATAAAACTATATGCTATTGTTAAACGCTTTGTAGGTCCCCAGAGCTCACACGAATAAACGTGTTAAAACAAGCATACGTTTGTGAGCACTTGTGCACTTCTTCGAGTTTGTATAATAGCAGCTTACACGTTTATTCATGTAATGACGCACTCAATTTTTATTCCTAATGTGCCATTTTGTGGAATGAAAGTTTTAAAATATTTTTTTATTAAAAATTAAAGTATTGCATTGCTTCCCCGTAGGAAGCAATGCAATATTATTCAATCGGATTGTTTATAGCATTAAGTGTTCAAATACTAGTGTTTTGGTCTTAATATTTGATGTTTATGCATACTATTATTATTAGAAGTAAGAAAAAAAACCAACAAAAATCGATTGGACCGCCTTGCAACTGCAAATTACAATTTTATGAAAAGACTAGCTGTACCCCGCGGCTTCGCTCCCGCCGTCAACTGGCTACCTGTCTACCTACCTACCTACCCCGCTACTCTCTTACTCTTACTCACAGACAATTTGTATTTGACTAATGTCAATATTTATACGATACAAACGTCACTCAATTGTTTTGTCTTCCCGAAACCTCTCCACTAACACTTAAACTTTATGGAATGGAATTAGAGTTCAAATTGAGTTTTAAGTATTATTACGAATCTTTTGTATGGGAGCATAGAAAAGTGTTGTTTTTAGTCCTTTTCAGGCAATTTTTATATTTTTTCTCTCCGTAAGAACCATCCTCGTACTTCAAGGAATATTCTAAAAAAATAATTGGCCAAATTGGTCCAGGCGTTGTTGAGTTATGCGCTTACCAACACATTTAGCGATTCATTTTTATATTATAGAAGAAGATAGAAGACTAGCTGTCCCCCGCGGCTTCGCTCCCGTCAACTGGCAACTTTTTTTTACATAAAAACCTTCTCCTGATGATAACAAATACAACAAAAAAAGAATTGGCCAAATTGGTCCAGGCGTTGTTGAGTTATGCGCTTACCAACACATTTAGCGATTCATTTTTATATTATAGAAGATAAATGAAGAAATGAGGATGAACATTTTTATGAAGTTTTGGAATATTGGCGATCATGAAAGACAATCGGATTTCATTTCTCGTTATGTAAAGAAGGAACACGTTAAAAGAATTACAGTAGAACGCAAAAATAATCGTACTCAAACATTAATTATACCAATTTCCTGATAATAACGATTCGAATATTAGAATGAGCAAAACCATGTTTTTAAATACTTTGTCTATTACACAGCAAGTAGTAGGTATATACAGCTATTGAGAAGTTAGGAGATGAAAATTATGTAAAAGATAACAGAGGAAGACATAAAAATAGACCTAGAAAGATGTCAGAAGAGACTGAGAACAGCATCATTAACCACATAAACCTATTTCAAAGAGTTGAAGCACACTATGTTAGAAAAGATAGCCAGAAAAAAATGCCAGATATCCAGAAACCTTTGTGAAACATTGAATATATCTAAAATGTACTTAGAATGGATAGAAACAAATGAGCGGTATAATGTTGCATGTAAAGCAACTAAACGGCATTATGAAACTACATTTAATAGTAAATTTAACCTTTCCTTCCACAAACCTAAAAAAGATGTATGTAAACAGCTGACAATGTAAGACAAAAACAGTTAAAAGTTGATTAAGAAAAACATTTAAGAGAAAAGGAACTAGGAAGACAGCTAAAAGAAGAAGAAAAAATAATTTTGATAAAATGCATGTTTTGATCTCGAAAAAGTTTTGAGTATCCCCCTAAGTGAAGTAGAAATATTTCACTACAAACCTAAATATCCCGTATATAACTTTACAATTTATAATATTCTAGATAAAAAAGGATACTATTACCTTTGGCACTCTCAGATTGCGAAGAGGGGAGCCATAGAAATAGCATGTTGCCTGTGGTCATTTATTCAACTTCACGTTGAGTTAGGGATAAAAAATATATCTTTTTATTCCGATTCATGTGCCGGGCAAAATCGCAATCGATTGGTGTTTGCCATGTTTGCTTTAGTGTTGCAAAAATTTAAGATAATAATAACACATCGATTTTTTGAAAAGGTCATAGCCAATCGGAGGGCGACTCTATGCATGCTACAATCGAGCGTTCCAAGAAACGGCATACTATTATACACGCCCGATCAAATGTATAGCTTGATAGAGAATGAGAAAGTCACTGAGCCTAAATACCAAGTAAAACAAATGACACAGAATAATCTTATAAATTTCAAAGAGCTGATAAAAGGGAAGAATTGGTTAAAAGACATAAACGGCGATAAAATTTACTGAAATAAAATAAAAGAAGTAAACTTCTCTCACGAGCATCCTCATTTAATTTACTTCAGGTATAGTTTTGAAGACGAATTACGGGAGATGCAAATTATAGTTAGAACTAATTCAAGAAGGCGGCAAGGAGAACCTACTGAAGATCCTGAAACACGCTGAACTGCTGCCTATACCTCTCCCTTTACATAAGGATTTGATAAGTTTGTGTGATTCAGGAGCCATACCAGACCTTTACCAAACTTTTTATAGAAACTCGGTTCCTTTGGAAAATTCGATCTCTGTCACCAATGATAGTGACGGGGAAGATTAAGTATTTCAGATTACGATATGATTCGGTTTTTTTTTTTGTTATCAGTTCAAGCTAGTAGCTATTATAAGTTGTTTACTTTGTGATTATTATTTAGTTTTTATGCAAGTAGATAGTTACTTTTTTATATTCTTATTTTGTTAAACCTTTTTCTTTTATTTCAACCTTTCACATAATTGATGAAGTTTACACTATTACACCATGCAATAACAAAAGTATATTACATAAATGAGAATCGATCTTATGAACATTGATATAAATGCATTTTATCTTTACATTAATCAAACTATACAGTAAGTTACTGTAAACAATCGTGCTTATGCTTGTAACTAGGTATTAAAGAAACTTGTTTACTGTCGAATAATAGTGTAATATAAAATTATTAGTTTTGTTTGTTGACACTTTACACGAATAAACGTGTAATGAAAGTTTACTGTTATCTAGTCACAGAAATTAACAAGAATAAAAAAGTAAAATGGTTTTTCATAAATTGTCGGATAACCGTTTAATATAAAATAAATAAAAAATCTAATTTAATAATATATTATTCTATCTTTAATTTGATATAATTTGTTTAACCCTACATACTACCAAACAATAGTAAGTTATTCAAGTATAATCGTTTTTATTTTTTCCTGAAAAGTTGTGGTTTTTGACTTACACGTTTATTCTGTGGGGCCATCGGTATGTAAATGGTTGGTTATGTAAATGTAAACTCGGACCTGTCGGTCAAAAGTTACTACGGGTATAAAAATACTCTAAGTAAGAAAAATGTGGCAGTTTGTGCGAACTGTCCAACGTTTAGTACCTTTATAATAAGTAATTTACCAATATTTACACATTACCGTTTTTGATATTATATGGTAGAGGGTAGGAGGGGGGGAGGAGATGAGGTTGAACTTCGTGGAGTCAACGTATCAACTAAACCCGCGCGAACGAAGTGCTAGTAGATTCTAATTCCAGTTTTGGCCATTTGACTACGGGACCGTAACTTAGCTACATTATTAAACTGCTTAATTACAGTTTAGTAATGTAGCTAAGTTGTAACTGATAAACCTAAGTAGTTTGGAGCTCGGGGTTAACAGTTAAAGATGGCCTTTTGTTTGGCCTCCATGAACTAAATGAATCATTCATTCTGGTTCCACATTCGTACAAGGTTAGTTGCTCTGAGACTTGATCTGACGAGTAGACGTGTGTTGTGTTTTCCGTGTATCCGTGAATATTCATAAACTTTGTTATTCTTTTAACCAGCAAGTGAGTAAAACTTACACTTCTTTATCTTTAATACATTTTAAATGTTAACCTACTAAAGATAAAATAGGTATGTATTTGGATAATGAGCCTGTTTTTTTTATAAACACGCATTTTAAGATTTATAAACATACTCAACGATACACAATGCATAGGCAGGCATAGGCATTGCATTTATGCCATCAATTTAACTGTTAGTTACCTCCTGCTTAAATCAATTTCCCGCTAGTTCTACCTACATAAAAATCTCTTTATTATAACGGATCACTTTTACTCTCATGTAGGTATCTAAAATTGCTCATTCGTTTGACAACATGAAGTGGATGGATACCTACCTATATTTACTTCGTAGGTTTATCACATTTAACACTTAGTTGACTCGATTGATAACTGGCATTGACAAAACTAACGAATCTACAATAAAGTGTCTTGGAATTGATAATAGCGCGGGATTAATTTGAAATAATATACTCACATGCCTAGAGCAGCTCGTGGCTAAACAGTAACAGCCGCACAGGTCGATCTTCAAGGTTAAGCAACGCTTGCCGAGGTTGGTATGTGGATGGGTGACCATCTTAACATAGGTACCGAGTTTCCTCCGTGCCTCGGAAAGCACGTTAAGCAGTTGGTCCCGGCTGTAATTTGGAGATCTTTGACAGTCGTTACGGATAGTCAGAAGCCAGAAAATCTGACACCAGTCTTGCCAAGGAGTACGGTATTACCCAGTTAATGGGTTGTGGAGGTCTGGTAGGCAGCCGCTCCACGTAAAATACTGATATTCAGCTGAATCCGGTTTGACTGGAAGCCGACCCCAATATAGTTGGGAAAAGGCTAGGCAGATGATGATACTTACATGCCTACTAATCCATTTTATGAATTAAATTTAAGCAGGCAATAAAAATGTTTTTATTTTTAACTAAAGTCTACTTGGATTGGATAGGTTAGGATAGGGCCTACCTGAACTTGTAGGGCCACTAGTAATATAATTATAAGTCTATGCCCACTGCAGTATCAGTATTTTCACACCTTTAATAAATTTAGGGGCTAATCCATCAGTCTGCTTGCGGACCGAAGGCGGGGAGGTGGTCATTTTGTTCTGCCGCCCAGGGCCTCTGACAGCCCTGACATTCCACTGGACTTTTTCAGTTACCTGCACAATTGGTTACTGCTTATATTTATAAAACAAAACTAACTGACCGGGCAAACGTTGTTTTGTAAAATAAAAAACTTTTTATCAAAAAAATACAACCGACTTCCAAATAAAAAAAAAACACTACAAAGTAAAAAATAACTTTAATTTCGGAAGTCGGTGTTTTTGTTTCTTCGTACTTTGACACCGACTTCCGAAATTAAAGTTATTTTTAGTGGTACCCCACACCTAACAACACCAGTGCAAAATACGCAATTTCGATTACTTGGATGACAAAAAACCATCATCCAAGTAAACGAATTCCAGCTATTTCAGATAAAACAAGATTTTTTCAAATTGGTTCAGAATTAGAATCGACGGAGTTATGAGGTAAAAAACATAAGAAACAAATAAAAAACTTTTTACAAAAAAATACAACCGACTTCCAAAAAAAACACTACAAAGTAAAAAATAACTTTAATTTCGGAAGTCGGTGTGTTTGTTACTTTCTTCGTATTTTGACACCGACTTCCGAAATTAAAGTTATTTTTTACTTTGTAGTGTTTTTTTTTGGAAGTCGGTTGTATTTTTTTGTAAAAAGTTTTTTATTTTTCACTTTTTAGTGGTACCCCACACCTAACAACACCACTGCAAAATCGCAGAAAAGCAAAATACGCAATTTCGATTATCAAAGCATCATCTAAATAGTCAAATTCCAGGTATTTGGATTTAAAATCCAAAGTTCGTAACCGATTTTGATATGATTTAAATGGGACCAATCTGCAAGTATATCCTTTCAGATGAAACAAGAATTTTTCAAATCGGTTCATAATTGTCGGAGTTACGAGGTAACAAACATTAAAAAAAAAAAAAAAACATACGACCGAATTGATAACCTCCTCCTTTTTGGGAAGTCGGTTAAAAATACAACCGAATTGAGAACCTCTTCCTTTTTGGGAAGTCGGTTAAAATATCCCTTCTCTCTTTAATTCAACTTTAAATGTTATATTTAAAATTAAAATAAATGTTACATTAAAAACAAAGAATATTTGTCAATCTTTTGCAATTATTATTAACTAGCTGAGCTGACCCGCGCAGCTTCGTCTGCGTCACATTTTCCATTACTGCTCCGCTCCTATTTGTCTTAGCGTGATGATATATAGCCTATAACCTTCCTCGATAAATGGGCTAGTTTATTGTTATGTATAAAAGTTACGTGAAGTAATAATGAGACTAAGTGCACATAACCCTAATTTTACTTCTGGAAAACTTTAAATTCAAATATCTTTTGATAGACTAAACCGATTGCAATGAAACAAAAACTAAATGTTATTCCAAGTTACGCTCAATCTTTCTGTGTAAACATTATCTACATTGCTTTCGCAGATTTTACGTGATGCCCGAACAGATAAACAGACAAACAGACACAAATTCTAAAAATGCTGGAAATGGGTTCTATTGGTTGTTCTTTAACACCGTAGCTATTTTTTTTATATTTTTTTTTTCATGTACAAAAACCACTTTTCTACAGTTTTATTATATGTATAGATTAAATTTCAGATAATGGAAGGCAGTGCTTGGATATTTTTAGTCTTTACAGCACTTTGTATTCAATGGTCCGGACAAGAGGCAGTGGATGTTGTTCCAGAAGAAAGGTTTGTTAATGCTAATAAAAAATTAGGAGGTAGACCGAACCCAATCTTACAGGTGATTTTAGGGTTCCGAATGACCGTAGACAAAACGTATCCCATACAAAATCGCTCTTTTATAATAAACTATCTGTCCCCCGCGGCTTCGCTCCCGTCAACTGGCTACCCTGCAACTTTCTTATTTTTTCTTTCATAAGAACCTTCTCTCCTGACAATAACAAACACAACAAAAAAAGAATTAGCGAAATCGGTTCAGCTGTTCTCGAGATTTTCGCTTAGCAACACATTCAGCGATTCATTTTTATATTATAGATAATCGGCAGTCCACCTATTGATCACAGCCAATTATTTTGCTTGTATGAACTTCAGCTGGTCAACCACGGTCTGGTGGACCCAATCACGGTCGCGTACAATAAATAAATCTTCGAGTATGTGGGACAAATTAGAAAATCGTTTTAGCAAAACTGCCGTGAAATTAAAGGGAGATGGTTACGACGGTGAAACGACTCGTCTTTCTAGCGTCCAGCCGGTCAATTCTGCCGTTATCTCACCGTGACCACTTAGGTGGATTGAACGACAATGTGAGCTGCAATTCCATCTTGTTTGTAAGATTTGACAGCTCACTTGTCGTTCACTTCGCCTGATTTTTTATACTTCGACATGTTTACGGAATCGCACTGCTGTTGTATTAGGAACGACTAGTCGTAGTCGGCGGTCGTAGCTCGCTTCTAAAAGGGCTTCGGGGCGTCGGGCGTCCGCTGCCGTGGTGCACGCCGCGCCGCGTCCGCCGCCGCCTGCAACGCCGCGGGCACCGCGGCGGCAGATGCTTGACACTGAAACCATCGTTGCCAACGTCTGACAAATTCCTGTTCTGCCTAAAACTGCGGGGAATCTCAAGTTGATTGGGGATTTATTGGGAATTGGCAAGATGTGGGGAAAATGCGGAGATTCAAATAGATAAGTATTGATAGTCCGGGCCAAGTCAGAACCCTTTTTCAAGAAACCTAACTTAAAACTTGTCTTATAAGCGCAGATACCCCTCAGTAGCTAATTTAAAATGAGAACCACGTCAATATACTTATATGAAAAGTTATTATTTATATATTTTATTAATTAAGGGAATTAGCGGAGAATCAATAGAATTTTTGTCGCCAAATGGGGGACTGTAATTTTCGGGGAATGTGATAAATTGGTGTCGCCGCGTTCAGAGCCGCATGCGACGCCACGGGCTCGAGAAGTCGAAATCGCTTCTCCGTGAAAACTATCGTACAACGCGATAATTTTGAATTTAGTGCGGGCTGCCACGCACCACGCGACTCTCAACGCCCCGCCTCTCCGTAAACAAGCAGCAGTGCGATTCAGCCGGTCGATTCTGTTGACATCTCACCGTGATCACTTAGGCGAAGTGAACGACAAGTGAGCTGTCAAACCATACAAACAAGATGGCATAATGACAGCTTACATATCATTCACTCCACCTAAGTGATCACGGTGAGATGAAGACAGAATCAACCGGCAGGTTGCGATAATCACGTGATGATCATTTTTCAGCACGACAATGCCAACTATCCAAACAACAATGCAAACTATTCAAAAAGAAAACCCAATAGCAAATGCAGTTAATAATTTTGGATACAAATTACTCGTCAAGATGATGAACGAAAAGAAAAATAATAACATTATAGTCTCCCCAACAGGTGTTGCTGGTAAGCAATTTGTTCTTTTTTTTAATCTAGTCCTAATCCCGATTCCGTTATCAATTTTCGAGTCATGGATGGAAGATACAGTAGGTACCTACGTCGCAAGTCAGTGGTAACACCCAGCAGTGCGACTCTGTAAACAAGTCGAGGTGAAGGCTTGGGCGAAGTGATCACGCAATAAGCTGTAAATCCAAGAAACAAAGATGGAATGACAGCTCACTTCGTGATCACTTCACTCAAGCTTTCACTTCGACATGTTTACTGCTGATCGATTCTGTCGATATCACTTAGGTGAAGTGAACGACAAGTGAGCTATCATGCCATCTCGTTTGTATGGTTTGCCAGCTCACTTGTCGTTCAATTCGCCTAAGTGTTCATGTTCACTTCAACATGCTAACAGAATCGCACTGCTGAATCGACTGACTGTATGCATCAACGGCTCACTTCATCTAGGTAACACACGGTGCGAGGTTTACAGAATCGCCCTGCAGTATGCTCTGGCCTCGCTTTCTATTGAAACTTAACAATAGAGGCAACTACCAACAAAGGATTTGAAACGTACGGTAACATGGGTCATTAATCTGAGACAATGGGCAGAAAAAAATAAATAAATAGGACGCCAACTTGCACGCCTGTAATGTAACTGTAGGCATCGTACCGTTACTGACGACCTCTGAGCGTGAGGTCCTGGGTTCGAACAAATCGTTATTAGGTTTATCTATTAGGAGTTGTGCGGTGGATTGCACATAACACCCGTTACATGTCATTTTTAAACACGATTGGCGAAATGTAGGGCTCTTTCAATTTAGACGTTTCATGTCGGACGGCTGCCGCACGTTTACCGTGCCGCTGGTTATAACCCGCTGCCGTGCCGCTGCAGTACGGTAGCCGTCCGACACCAAACGCCTAAATTGAAAGCGTATAGCTGACTGCCGTGCGTTTAGAGTTGCCAGGTTTTCAAACCAAAAAGCCGGACAGCCAGTTTAGCCGGACATTTGGGTAAAAAGGCCGGACACTCTTAATTTTTTAGTCATAAGTAACACACATCAATTTTTTAAAATTGAAACAGCGCTCTTTTTATAAAATTACCCTTAATTCCAATAAAACAACGATAAAATTTAATGAATCGGTCTTCTTTATTATTGGTAATTCAGAATACGTTACTATATTAATTTGAATACCGATTGTAAGTAGCTAGTAATACAGGGTGTGGTAAGGGGAGCGAAAATCCACACAAATTCAAAAAGCCTAACAAAAGCCGAACTGGCCGGACACCGTCTAATTTGGACGGACTCATAACCAAAAAGCCTGACTGTGTCCGGCTTTATCCGGACGCCTGGCAACGCTACGTGCGTTTGTATGCTAGTGATGTTTTAAATTTATTTGACAACAGCCGTTAAGCCATGGACTCTGACGAAGAAACATTACTGTAAGTGCTCTTGTTGAAAAATATACAAACAGAAACAAAAACGTAGTGTTTTCATGTAATTTAATTAATAATTTCATTACTTATTATACCTAATTAATTTAATTATTATTTATTATTAAATTTATTTTATTCTTTTATTTTTAAAATCCTTTATAAATTTTTCACACATGCCTTCCCAAGCATTTTTTGTTTCCGTGCGATTACTGTGTTTGTCGCTTTTGGAGTTCCATATAGCAGGACGTAATTCAATTTAATTTATAAATTCTTCCACGTTTATATCATCCATTTAAGCAAATACCTAATAAACATGAAAATTCGATGAAATTAGCTCTCACGAACGCACGACTCGTGCGTTCTCGGTACCCCGATACCGCACTGTTGCCGCACCGCGCGCCCAAGTAACATTTAAGCGGAAAAATATTATATATATCAGCACATTACCAGCTATAAGCTTAATAAATTATGTACAAGAGTGTAAAAATATGTTTAGGACTGTACTAAAGTATAACTGTACAACTGTATACAGTATAGCTGATAAACGGCTGTATAGAGCCTAAATTTTTACCTTTAGCTTTTAAATAGCATTGAAAAACGCTAAAATACAGACCGCGGCGTAAAAAACTGCGATCAGCAACTTTATACGACAATAACTGTATATTGCTCTCAAATTAAACTTTTGTAAAACCTATTTCTGTACAAGAGCATTAAATATTGTTATAGCCTGAATATTGGTGTAAAATTACTCTATTGTTCAGCCTTCAAGTTAAGCTTGATAATAGCTGTACAACGGAAATCTAGGATACTCTTAGCAAGCAATTCCCTATATAATAGTGTAATACAATTCTATCTCATGTAGAATAGTTTAGATTTACTCTTTTTTAAAGCCTTATGCGATTGGCGTAAATTTTTCCCTTTTTACAGTTTTTCGTGTTTTAGAAGATTAAAGTTATTATTATAGTGTTGGCATACACAATTATCCAGCTTATCGATTATTTTGAAACTAATATGCTTAAAATCAGTCTATTTATTGGATACAACTAATAACAAAACGGAGTCATAATTTTGATCATTTGCCAATTTTTTAAGTGAAAAAGAGTTAAGATGGATATAAAACCATGGAAAAAACAAAAACAAACTGGCGGAGTAAAAAGAAAATTAAAAAATGCTTATTCCCAACGTGAACTAACGGAACAAAATATAATTTTCCAAGTTAGTATCACCACCATGCAATGAGTGTTCCGTAGAATCAAAATTGTTGGATCAGGATGAAATTGCAAATATCTGTGCTGAAGATATGTATGTTGGGTTAGTAACATGCGGTGAGGGTTATGTACAGGCAGAATTGGGTATAATGGAGCAAAGTATGGACAATTATAGCGAAATTGTTGAGTCTGAAAGTTCATCAGATGAAGACGAAGCAAATCTAAATTTATTGTTTCGCAATAATATAAAAAAATGGGCCATTGACAAGAATATTTCTCAAAGTGCATTAAAATAAATCCAAATAATAAACGGAAGATTTCCAGACTTATTATCACAGGATCCAAGAACAATACTCCGTACAACGACTGAGGTAAACATAAAATCAATTGAAATAGACTGTGAATATTGGCACAATGGACTCCTTCATCAGCTCATTACTCTTTTCGATAATATGTTGGACATTCCTGATATGTTGAGTTTAATTATAAATTTTGACGGCCTTCCCATATTCAAGAGTTCCAAAAACGATATCCAAAAACCTACGTCCCACGTATATCCACAAACATGGTGAGGAATCATATTTCATACCACTTTTACACACTTTGTGAGAAATAAAATTTTATTGTTTTTATTTTGTCTCTTAATTGGTACAATAAGATTCTAAAGTTTTTTTCATAGCATATTTAGCCACAAGGTTTTGTTTATTCTTAAAACTACAATATCACAATCAAACACAAGATTTTGTTTGTTCTTAAAACTAAAAGACACTATCAGTGACAAGAATTGGTTTGTTCTTAAAACTACAATATCACAATCAAACACAAGATTTCGTTTGTTCTTAAAACTAAATGACACTATAAGTGACAAAAATTGGTTTGTTCTTAAAACTGCAATATTATCACAATCAAACACAAGATTTTGTTTGTTCTTTAAACTACAATATCACAAACAAACACAACATTAATTTGTTTGTACTTAAGGCGAGTAGTGCCGCCAACGACTTCGACGCTAGCGCCACTTCATGAAAAAAATGTTATCTCTTCATGCAAACAATAGATCAGAATTTCACAGACAACTTGTCAATTGTATTTACAGATGTTGCTATTATTTTTCCTTCTTCATTAATTATCTGTATTACAGGATCATTAGAAGACTTCCCAGAAAAAGGTTCTGCTCCGAATGAACTCGAGCCTGGTGTTTCATTATTTTGATACATCTGCAATTAAACAAAAAAATATTGGAACGCTGACTGAAATAGGTTTCCACTTGCTGCTTTGACTTTGAAACGACATGCGCAATATCGAAAATAAGATCTTTTACTGCATTCGCCAATCCGCTAACAAAGCGGATTGGCAGAGAGCGTCGTCGCTTGCTTGGATAAATTATGATCAAAGCAAGCTACGACGCTCTGAAGAGAGTTAAATTATCTATTTGTTTTATCCATATATATCGTAGGTACTTATCATATAAAAACTTGTCGAACATACCCTAATAAACTCGTATACGCTTTGTTTAAAAAATAGAATTTTATTTTTAGTATTTCTACTTTTTTAGAGCCTAATATTTATATTATATATTCAAAAATTCATTAAAAATCAGAAAAAAGATAAAAATGCCATGAAAAAGAAATCGGATTGTTTAATCGAAAATATTTTGAACACTCGATAAAACAATCCGGTTCTTAGCTCACCGCCTTACGGACCTTGGTTTGGGTCATAATGAGGTTTTCTACTATATTTTCAACTGAACCCTAATTAACTGTATTAATGAATATGAATAAGACTTTAAGACAGCTTCTACAATACTTAAATACTAATGTACAGACAATGTTACTCTTTAGGCTGAGTTACGTTCTTAAATAACGACTCTGTTATGCAAAAAGCTGCATTAAGGGGTACTAGAAGAGCAAGAGCTGTATAAACTAGGGACGCCATTTTATCATAACCTATAAATTGCATTCCAATTTTACGAGATATTTTTTTGTTTGTTATTAAAATTTCAGTACAAATTTACAAAGGATTTTAACTATATAGTACACACAGTTACGTTTACTATCAATAGAACAGTCCGCGTTACTCTTAAAATTGTTTTCAGATTTGATCACATATTTGTTGTTACAGAAAAAATCTATGTATATTCATTATTTCGAAGGGGCGCGAGTTTTGAGCTTAAAACTAGTATACATATTCACATAAAAATATCAGTCGCAAGCATAACAACAACGATAAACAGGAAAGAGTACTTACCACTTAGTTATTAAATATATTTTTCACATAAACTTCACATAATGGTTTCTGCCTTGGCACATTGTAAATTTAGAAACGAAATGGAGAATGAATTCAACCACGAACACAATTATAATATATTTATTCTTCTATTAAGATTTTCACGAGCCTGAGTCTGTATAAAAGAATAAAAAAGAAAATAAGAGAATGGAAGCTGTATAAAAGTATCTAAATAGTATCTTAGCCAGCCAAATAGTACAGCTATTTTGCAGCTGTTATAAAGCTAAATCTACACTTAAAGCTGTATAATTTTGGGGCCCATTTCAGAGTTACAAGGGTTGTATAGCTTGCTATACAGTCTTTATACAGCAACGTTTAACAGCCTGTAGTAAACAAATAACCCATAAATACAGCTTTTATACAGTCTAAAATGTTACTTGGGCGCTTTGTATGAAAACAAATGAATGACCGTCCGTGCACCATACGACAAACGCACCGCTTCGGCACTGCAGCGGTCCGACACGAAACGTCTAAATTGAAAGAGCCCGTAGTAACACCACTGCTAACATGGGTTTGCTGGCGTGATATCATGTTTGAAAAAACACGTAGTAGGTACCTAAATTAAAATATCAATTGTTTTAGGTTTGCTCGCCATGACTCTACTCGGAAGTGTTGGGACAACACATAATGAAATCGCTGAGACACTCGGTTTTTCCCAAGGTAAAGTATTAGTCTCCACAAGTCGCGTAAAGTTTGCTTGTTACACGTTTGTTATTTATTTCTAAATGTGAAGGTGTGAATTTCATCGAGTCATATACTTTAACATTGCTAAAATCACACGTCTTATTGAATTTCTATACTTACCCACTATTACAGGTAATTTCTAGGTACCTACACCACGAGTCCATGACTCGTTAAAAATAATGCTTTTTATCTACATTCCCGTTTACGTATGACCATCTGAGTATTGTAGACTACAGTGGCATTAAACCTTCAACAGATATATTACGAAACCGCAAAAACCACGAACAGTTCGGCGAACTTCTGCAGGCGTTAAATACTAACGTTTCTTCGAAAACTTTGTACGCTGATGCTATGTTTGTGGATGCGCACGCGCCGCTACGAGAATTGTACCGCAACTACCTGTATGACGTGTACCGCGGCGATGTACTCAGTGCCGACTTCAACCAGACTGAAGAAACTAAAAACAAGATTAATGAGTGAGTTTAGAAATAATTGATTCAGTTCAGCAGTAAGCTAGTTCTAGCACACCCACTAAACCAGTTGCAGCTATTGTATTGCAACATATATATATATACATATACATATATATTGTATTGCTATTGTTTTGTTTTGTATTGTGTTGTTTGTGCTAACTGTAAAAATACATCGAGCAGACGTAAAGTTGTAACAGATCATGTGCTTGCTTCTTTTCTTTTATTACCTACCTACTGACCAGCTATTGTTGTACTTTTTTCAGGTGGGTGAATAATCACACAGAAGGAAAAATAGAGCAACTCATAAAACATCCACTTCCCATATTTACAAAAGTGGTTTTGTTAAGTGCGCTATACTTTAGTGGCCAATGGGAACAGCCTTTTGTGCCGGAATACACCGCAAAGTAAGGTCCACTTCAGACTATCTTTTGTTTAACCGTTTAACCACGTACAAAAAACTGCGACTAACTCGTAAGAGAAGTACAGTTAGCCAGGAAAGTTTTACTTTTAATCTAAGTGTTTACATAATAAAATTGTGTGAACTGATAAAACAGCTTGAACAGCATTGAAAATTGGCCTTTCTACTCTTATCAAATGCTTCTGAATGACTACTAGTAGAACGACGATAACAATGACCTCTCTGCCACAACACTCGCGAGAAATAAACTGGAATCACTTCATCTTGAAAACATTTTTTTGAAGTGAAAACTTCTTTAGCGGCGTTGAGCACTTTTCTTGGGATGGGTATAAAATGTTAAACTCTGGTAACGACACGCGTGACGTGATCGAAAATTCGTAAGACGGATGATTCGAAAACGCACATCGTTAATGTTCAAGTATTCACTTCTGCCGGCACTCACGGAGTGCAACCCGTTGTTTTTTTTTTATTTAAATTTAACTAGCTGACCCGCGCAACTTCACCTGCGCCACATTTTCCATTAATGCTCCGCTCCTTTTAGTCGTAGCGTGATGGTTTATAGCCTGTAGCCTTCCTCGACAAATGGGCTATCTAACACTGAAAGAATTTTTCAAATTGGTCCAGTAGTTTCCGAGCCTATTCATTTCAAACAAACAAATATTTCCTCTAATATTAGTTTAAATAGATGAAATATGGTTCGTCCGTCATAGTAGTCGTCATTTGAAAGGTAGTTTAAATAGCTACCAAGTTAGAAAAAATAATAATTATACCATAATATTATCTTCCATTCCTATCGCATATATCTGCCCAACTTTCATAAAATTGTAATTTTGTTTATTTTATTGGAATTCGAGATGCTTGGCGCAAATAAAATGTTTTTATTCTTATTTGTCTTAAAAAAAAAAAAAACTACCTATCTAAATTGTGAGTAGGTATAATTGCAATAGTTCGAAGTACGTCTAAGTAATATGAAAGAAATTACAGCTCAATTTTTTGTGTTCCACCCCCTGACCCTAAAGGTAAGGACAAACTGAGCCCACCTAAGCAACGTATGCAATTCAAAATAGGAGAGATGGTGTGCACACTTGTCCCACGTATACGACGTATATTGACATCAGTAGTGCGATTCACTAAGGAAGAACATCTTTACAACCAAGAAATCATCGTTGAAACATCTGATGTGGCATATATTTAAGAAATGTTTCAACGATGATTATTTCTTGGTTGTAAAGATGTTCTGCCATAGTGAATCGCACTACAGATGCCGTTGTTCTTCAGGTGTAAAATGTTTTCGCGTATATGTTCGCGTAGGTATGACTTGCGTTCCGACCGTTTTGTATGAAGATACAATACTGAGACTTCAAATAAAGTATAATACAAATTACAAATGCATGCACCTGCACAGCAAAATATACATACATAACATACATTACAAAATACTGTATCTCAAGTAATTAAAATACGAAATACAAAATATCTTTAAGTAAGGTATTTGAAATATAAAATACAAAATACAGTATTTTAGCTATTTTTAATTGAAATACAAATTACAAAATACAAAATAAGTAATCTAGACCAGGGGGCCGAGTCTGCTATTGCAATAAGTAGTGTCGGAATGGTGGATCATTGATTTTTAGGGTTTCGTAGCCAACTGGCAAAAAACGGAACCCTTATAGATCCGTCATGTCTGTCTGTTTATCCGTCCGTATGTCACAGCCATTTTTTTCCTAAACTATAACAAGGTAACAACTATGCTGTCGAAACTTGGTAAGTAGGTAGATGTATTCTGTGAATCGCATTAAGATTTTCACACAAAAATAGAAAAAAGAAAAATAAATTTTGGGGGTCCCGATACTTAGAACTGAAACTCAAAATGTTTTTTTCATCAAACCCATACGTGTGGGGTATTTATGGATAGGTCTTCAAAAATGATATTGAGGTTTCTTATAAAATATCATTTTTTTCTAAAATTGGCTTGAACGAGTTTGTAAGTAGTTTTTTTTAATACGTCATAAATCGTAAACCGCAACTTTTGATTATAATATATAGGTACCTACAGGTTTGTACGGAACCCTCGGTGCGCGAGTCCGACTCGCATTTGGCCGGTTTTTTGCGTTTTGTTGCTGCTTTACCATCATTACACTATCGCGGTCTCGCCTCGCACATCGCTAAATGATGGTGAAATGTATTTTGAAGCCTCAAGTATTTGAAATACTTACTAATTATAAAATACCTCGGCGTCAGGTGTTTGAAATACGAATTACAAATTACATTTTAAAGAAGTAATTGAAATACAAATACCAAATACGTATTTATATTTCAATTACGTATTTTAATTACAAGTAATTCAAATACTGCCCAATCCTGAATATGTATGTGTATGTAATACGTTTAATAATATGTTCAATAAGATTCAGGTCGACGGCTGTCCAGTCTAATGTAAACCCGACTTCTTCCAGTTCCAGGTAGGTACTGTCTAGGCTCTGCAGCGGTGTCTCAGCGGGCGCTATCGTGCATTAGCAGGAAATCTTCGTCATGGCTTAGCAGAATGTCCTTGATGTATCTTCCAGCGGTTAGGGTGGCTAACGCTAACCGCATATTCGGTTCGAATATCAGCTCCGCTTTTGCTTCATTATAAATCCTCGCTCACAAAATACAGGACCCACCCCCGTATTCCATTGTTTCAGCAAAAAAACATAATGCGAATCACACACCAGCTCTCCTATAGAATCCCGTCGACGGTCACTATATATGGTCTGCTAGCACATCGTGGTTTCGTCCGAGAACAGGACTCGGCTCCATTGCCCCATATCCAAATGTACCTAAGTCATCGCGAACAAACTGAAGCCGGGTTTTTCGGTGGGGTGGGGACAATTTAGGTCCCGTGGCTGGGCTTTTTGGGGTCTAGTTTGCTACTTTCAGCCTTACCCTCACTGTTCATTCGCTAACAGCCCTCCGCCCTTAAAATTAATGATTTCTGTTTTTATCTATCTTCTGTTCTGTTCTATGATATAAGGTGAATAATCTTTAGTTGTTGCAAAATGACCTTTCAAATGATATAAGTACCACAATCCATAGTTCGTTGCATAGAAATTGTAAATGTTTTGAGGAACGCGCGATGAAGTGATTCCAGTTTATTGCTCGCGAATACCTATGTCGTTAAGAATATCTATCCCGATATTTAAATTCGAGATAATAATTAGGTATCAAAATTAAGAAGAACAGACTTTATCATAAAAGCCAGTTAAATTCCGATACAAGTTTCCTATGTATTTTTTTATCATGAAGCACACCGCGCTAAAGTCAACGGTAGAGTTGACGGCAATGGATTCAAAAACAAGTATCGTTGATTTAAAAGTACAATCGCCAGCACATCAGGCTATACGAAGCTGTCTAATTTCCCTAATCAAATTTGAACCCAAAGTTGAAATACAAAGAAATTTGACAGGTAGCTTGATGTGAAGGCGAGATTTTCACTGAAAAATTTACAATATTTTGCTAGCCACATGGTGCCCCCTACTGCTGTTAAACTATACAACCATTTTCTAACACTACAAAAAAATACAAAAAAAAAATTAATACATTTACCTACTAACAAATGTTAAGAGTTGTTATAGCAAAAGTGTTCTGAATATTGATGATAAATTAGTAATTGCTACGATCTATCATATAAAGTATTTTAGTATCAATATTCAGAACATTTTTGCTAACGCTACTTGAAGAAAAACTGTAATTTTCGATTTACTTACTTTGACAAAGTTCCATACCATACTGTAGAGCGATTCACTAAGGCAGAACATCTTTACAACCAAGAAATCATCGTTGAAACATCTGATAAATATAAATGCCACATCAGATGTTTCAACGATGATTTCTTGTGTGTATCAGAATGGCGGGTGTAATTTCCAGATTTGCCTAAATTTATTACAGTTATTTGGTACCTTCTGTGTACCTTTACGTACCTCTCTTGAAAACCTGTGTACCTACACCCGTATGATGATATTTTAAAAATTAGGTACACCCGCCATCCTGATGTCAGAACCGCGGGTGTACCTACTGCTAACCAATATAATATGTAGCCAAGCGTACTGTTTATGTAAATTTGGTACCTCTTGTGTACCTGCAGATAAAAGTATTAAATAAACGAAATACTGTATATAATAAGGTTGCTGCGAAAAATAAAAAAATATTTTTTTATTACACGACGTTACTTTGTATTTTATAATACTAACTAACAATAGTAACGACGTCAAAGGATAATAACAATCTTCGGTAATTGAACCTAGAACCTCCATATTAAACATATTGCCAAGATAAGTTTAATGTGTAATATCTTTAATAGTAATCCCAAACCTCCGTGTATAATTTAATCACTGTTGCGTGCGTGACTATACCGGGAATCGGAAATGAAATTAACGGACACAATTTACACACAGACTCAGGACAACACTATAAATGTGATCCGCAAATTGTTGTTTTATGTGGAGATCAAACCCACAACTTCGTGTTCAGCAGTCGCATACTACGACCACTGGACCACTCTACAATTAAACTATTTTTATTTGATGCATTTGTACTCTGATGCAAGGACGCGGTCATTATATTTCCTTGTTGCCTGTTTCCTAATGATTCTGAATACAAAGTAACGTCGTGTAATAAAAAAATATTTTTTTATTTTTCGCAGTCTTATTAAATACAGTATTTCGTTTATTTAATACTTTTATCTGCAGGTACACAAGAGGTACCAAATTTACATAAACAGTACGCTTGGCTACATATATTGGTTAGCAGTACACCCGCGGTTCTGACATCAGGATGGCGGGTGTACCTAATTTTTAAAATATCATCATACGGGTGTAGGTACACAGATTTTCAAGAGAGGTACGTAAAGGTACACAGAAGGTACCAAATAACTGTAATAAATTTAGGCAAATCTGGAAATTACACCCGCCATTCTGATACACACGATTTCTTGGTTGTAAAGATGTTCTGCCTTAGTGAATCGCACTACTGATTGCGCGCGTTTTATACATTCTGATAGGAATAGTTACAATGCGTTTCAAATGAGAATAGGAACGTCAATGACCTCTACCTGTCAAATTTCTCTTGAAAAGTACAGCTTGCATAGAAAACTTAGTTGCATATAGATATCGGTTTATTTTACTTTGTTTGGATATTAGTCTTAAAATCAAATTTACTTAAATAAAAACGTTCAAAGTAGTAAATTAGCTAAATATAATATTTAATTATTTAAAGTCATTATTAGTTATTTTAAACCATACCAAAACATTTTTCCCGCAATGTTTATAAATAATTACTTAAAAAAAAATATCTTGCTTTGCATCCTTTTTTTTTTTTTTTTTTAGTGATGGGAAATCATCCAATGACTCCTCCCGCTCTGGGTGTAGTGGGAGGGAGTGTCAGACTTCTACTGACTAAAACCCATCCATGTTCCTTCATTGCCCTTTGTGTTCCGGAGCCACGGTGTCTCTTGCGAATAATCCCGCGACTCCGGCAGGCGTCGGCCCTTTCGGGCCCCTCTGTGTGCTGACTCTCTTTGAGGCGCGCGTGGAACACTAACGCGCCGTCGACACGGCCTGTCGTCACTAGACGGACGGACGGCGAGCCACCCATAGCTCGCCGTCCACAGGCCCGCGCCTACGGTGGCCGGAGGTCACCAGGTGGTGTCCCCCGACGCCCGCGGCGTCTACCACGGCGGCCGGGACGAGAGGGTCTCCTCTCCCTCTCCGCCACCTCCTTCGCTAGCATGACTGCTTCGCAGAAGGAGGCAACGGCGTCCCATTCCGTCGCGCTCCGGACCATGGCTTGGACCAGGGCCGGACGCGAGAGGTTGCCGCCGATCGCCGTTTCGAGGACACGGCGGTGCGCCGCCCAAGCGGGGCACACCTGCACAGTGTGCTCCACCGTGTCCTCCGGTCGATCCTCGCAGTGGTGACACCCGGGCGATTCCTCCCGCCCGATTCGGTGCAGGAACCTCCCGAAACATCTATGTCCGGTGAGGACCTGCGTCAGGCGGAAGGTGAGGACGCCGAGGCGCCTCTCTAGCCACTCCTCAAAGAGGGGACTTATCGCCACTATCGTGGCGTGCCCTGCACTGGGTTGCGACAGTCGTCGTAACTAATTCATTAACTAAAAACATCTACAATGCTTTGCATCCTACGAATTGGTTTGAATTGACAGCTATGACGTCACAATATGGCGATAAGTCGATCCTATTCTTATTTGAAACGCATTGTAGATGTTTTAGTTAATGAATTAGTTAGCTAAAATGTTTAGATAATGTTAAAAACAAACAAACAAAACATTACCTAAAATAAAAAAAACTCAAATTTTAATTGTGTTCAAATGTGTTTTTTTGAACAGTTTACTAATGTTTGTAAACAGTTCTAACAGCAGAATGGGAGCGCCAATAGGTACAGAGCGAAATAAACCAAAAAAACATACCGGCCGAATTGAGAACCTCCTCGTTTTTGGGAAGTCGGTTAAAAAGTTGAACGCGTTAAGCAGGCTGCTATGTTGTATGTTGATTAAAATATTATTCGCGGCTGTAAGACGTCCTCTGTAGTTACAGAATAATAATCATCAAAATCATCAATACAACGCTATAAGTTCATAAAGCTGCAACTACATATGTTTTACAGCCGCGAATAATATTTTAATAAACATACAACCTAGCACTGTCCTGCAAATTGCAAAAAAACGTAAGAAAATTTGAATTTCGCGGGCTGGTTGGAGCAGAGCTTGCTAATGTCACCTTGAATATGGCCAAAAAACATGATTGATCCCCAACACCTCAATTAGCAAGTAAATCCTAATGACAGTTTTTGTGTAGTTAACTAGATGTACGTATTCCAGGATGTCGTTCAAAAGACCTACGGATGAAGTCATGGCTGATCTAATGTTAAATTTCGGAACCTTTCGGTATTTATTTTCTGAGAAACATGGTGCGTCTTTGTCTTCTTTTCATTATATTAATAATGTGTCTAATGACTGCCAAAGCTTGCTATTCGCGGTCGCGGTTTTCAAAACTAATGACCGTTTTTCTAACATCTTGTTTTGTTCACAGATCTGCATATAATAGCACTACCATATAATGACAGTGAAACAACAATGTATGCTTTAAAGCCTAGGTTCCCTAAAAAACTATCATTGTTAGATCTTATGGAAAAGATAGACTATGAGAATATTGATGATATTATTAACCAGATGATCCCTAGAAAATGTGTTGTGCGGTTCCCTAAAATGGAAATTAAAAGTAGCTCCACTTTGGAGAATGCTTTGAAAGCTATTGGGGTGAATACCATGTTCATGCCAGGGGAAGCCAATTTCGCTCTTATGATCAACAGCAATACGGTTGTAAATAAGACTGAAGAGGAAATAATAGCAAAAATAAAGGAGGGAGAAGTTGAATCGAAAAGAGAAAGAAATGTGTTAGACAGTCTCCCTAATCCAGGAATTCACGTGGACACTATTTTGCATGATGTTAAGTTAAGTATAAATGGTATGTCAAAGTTAAATATTTTTTTTACATTCAGTGCTTATGAAAATGCATGCTTAGACTGACAAGCACGCGTTTTGCGCTCGTGAAGAGCGCAAATAGCGTGCCCACATAATAAAATGGCCTACCATTACACAAATTTCTATAATCAAAGGTCTAATTTGCAAAGAAGAACAATGTTATTTATCCATCAAAAAGTTTGTTAAGCACACAAGCTACTACTGTACTATTTACTGATGAACACATGACCAAACTGGTTTGGTTCTAGATTCTTAAGACGAGAATTTGCAATTTATTTTTGTTTAATTTACACTATTACTATATGAATAATTACATACCTATGAATATACAGCCATTGAACTTTTGTACACTAAAATGTTTGTTTTAGAATATGGGACCGAAGCAGTGGCTGCTACAAGCGGAATATTAGCTCGTTCAGCTGAACAATTCTATGCTGACTCACCATTTCATATCTTTATTAGGAATGAAAGAACTAAGCTTGTGACCTTCAGTGCAGTTATATTTGACCCAACAAGTTGAATAGAGCAACCTAGTATACAAATATAGTACCAAAACTGCATCAAATGCATCTTAAATTTGTAATAGAATAAGAAAAATGTGTAAGCTATGAAATAAACTTTATATTATACATACATTTAAAACTATGAATATTGGATATAATATTTGTTATTTTTTTTATCTTAATAGAGTATTCTTAATTGTTTATCTGTTATTCTTCAATTTTTCTATTTGTTCATTGAGAGTCTGTTTCCATTGTTCTTCAGAGATGCTTTGAGCCCATTCTGGGATTGAGGCCTGGGGCAAAGCAAAGTTCTCCATAGCTCTCATGACCTGTAATAATATAAATTAAATATTGAATAACATCCTCAAAACTGGTGCTTCAAGCAGATGTGTGGTATGGTAGCATACCACACATCAATAACTGAGAGCAGACTAATAATTGAGTCTGTGTTTCCTGATAGCTACAACCTGGGAGTCCTTAAGTCAAAAGTGAAAAAGTTACTTAAAAGCAAGCATGCTTCATCTTCAACAAAATTATCAATACCATCAGGTGAGATTATATGGTCTCGAATATGTGTCTGTCAATAGTAAAAAAAGCAAGCACACCTATCCTGCAGTGCACAGCTTCCTCAGTTATGAAATGTTTTCATACAGGAGCAGGGATTTAAAACAGGTACAAGTTTTACAAATTTGTCTCACCTGTTGTGCTCGCTCATTGTCCATCTGTATAGCATTTGTGTGTCTTGGTGCACTCCAAACCTCTCTACTGAGAACATTTTCCATTGGTTCTATATTTGGCACATCACCTGGAGCTGATTCAGGAGTCTATGTTAAAAAAAAGCATGAATGTTTATTTATCAATTTAAATTCCTGCTACAAAATAATCATTAAAATTTATCTAAAGGACTACTCTCCTTTATACAATAGTATTTGCCTTCACCTATCAGAAAAACCCAGTAAAGTAAAGATTACTAGATTACTAGGTAGTTCAACTTGTACATCAACTAGATCTTTTATTAAGAATGTATTGATTTGTATTTATTTTATTATTTTAATTGCAACACAGGAATTATATTTATTTTACAAATAAGTTACATGTAACAAAGACAACTTACTGACCAGTAAATCTTTTACACATCAATATTTTTTGGCCATATAAATCTAGATGAGGCTGGTGTTTCTTAGCTGACTAATAATGATGGCAGTAACCCGTTCGGACCTACCTCTCCGTCATCATCACTATCGTGGTCTGAAAGCGCCTGTTCTGGACCTTGTGCTAAAGGTTCGTACCCGAAGTATTCATGTTCATCGTCGCTGTCATCGCCATGATTGCCGTTGAGTATCAATTCGTTTCTAGGGGGAGGAACCAGTTCGTGAGGATTGTTCTCCGGAGGATCAGGACCGTCGCACACCATTTTCTTGTATAATGTGACTTATTATTTACACTAAATTACATAGGCACTCACGTTTGAAGACCAGAGTAAGTTTCTCAAAGATGTTCAGAAAATAATTTTCCCAAATAAATTTTTGCGTCAAAAAAATTATTATAGGATTTGATTGATAAAGAAAATGGGTTTCAGGTCTTTTCAGATAAAAGTTTTTGCAGAATTTGAAATAGAGACAAAGAAACGAAACAATATAATTCTTATAGGTGAATCCAATGAATGTCAATATTGACCATTATTTATACTATACTAGTCTATGATATTGACTGTCGGTCGTTGTCTAATGTCTCGTTGACATTGTTGACAATCTACTCTTGTCATTGACGTATTTATACGTCAGTGACTCTTGTCCATGAAGGTATAGATAAATATGGAGTCCAGACTTGGAACAACTGTTTGAGTCAAATACCTACGCAATTCTATCTCACTCTATGGTGGCCGACTTCTCTTTCTTGTGTGGACTTAGTGTGGAAATCTCTTTTATGAAATCTCCTTCTAACTTCTTAAAAAGACTCACCAAACTAACAGAATCTGAAGTAAAACACTTTTAGATAATGTGTCTACAAATAAATAGTTGAACTACGATTACTTATATAAAAAATCCTTAAATTGTAGATCACGGATGCTTTTCGTGATTGGCATATAATGTGAATTTTAATCCCATTTCCTTGGGATTTGGTAGTGTGGCAACATTGACCGCCATATTTCAAGTTGTCAGTAAAAATGTTCCAACATGGCGCTTGTTTACATTACGGTTCACAGCTTCGTTTGAAATATTTGTCTGTAATTGAAGGTATAATCAAAGAAATGGTGCACAGTTGTGAAGAGCATGGTTGCGGTAATACGTGGTGTCCAGGAGGTGATACACAATTTCACGTGAAAGTGTTTAAATCGTGATTTCTGACATTGAGTCATTTTAAACATATTTCTTTGTTTTTTCTATGAATTACTTCACATAACGCTTAACCAATGTGTTAAACGTACTAATAAATGAGTATACTGATAACTATGTCAATATCAAATAGGTTTTCATCGATTTTCATTGACTTAGTGCAATTTTATCTTTTTGTTTACATCGGAAGTAATTTTGAAGTAGTGTGACCATATTGAGAATATACCTGGGACTTTCTCCGGGATCTTTAATATTAAATGTGAACATGTTTCTTAGTCATTAAATCATACACATACTCATACGGGGAACGAATGTCTGTTATTAGATATTTTGTAATTAATTATTTAGAGCATAAAATAATATAACAACAATGTTTTTTCTTTATTTCTTAAAATAGTACTCAGAGGAAACTGTAGTCATCCATTGCATCATTGAAAATGAAATTTTATGAAAGAGCATTTTCAACAACCTAATGGGAACCTCCACACACAGTATTATGTTTCTAGCAATATAGTAGTTGACATATTATGGCAAAAAGTAATGTTCTTGATATAATTTTCAGATATCAAGTGACACGTGAAGAGTCTATAGTGAAAATAGCTGATCTGGCTACACCAAGTGCTAATTTTGGCAGTTAGAGTAAATGACATCGAAAATAAATAAATATTGTATCATTTATATCACAACATTTTACTCCTCTGTTACAAGAAATTAACCATCCGATCATGAACTCAATTTATTGCAATGAAATGCATGAAACCATACTGCTTAAAAAATAGCAAATACTATTTTTAACAAGCATATTATACGTGCTTACTTATGATTCATACAGAAAATATACTCAGTGATTAACGTGGGTGGAGACAGAAACTACACAGAGCAATGATCGTTAGTCATGTATAAAAGAATAGTTACTAAATGATTTTAATTTGGAAAGTGTTTTTATATAATTACTAGCACTTCGCCCGCGACTTCATTGGAGCGGGTTAACTAAGTACTCCATGAACTTCATCTCCTATATATCCGTGTTAATAATAAAATAACCATTCAAACTTTTATACTGTAACAAACGGCTTGTTTTATGCGTAATTTGTACGCATAGGTACATATTGTCCACTCAACGGAAAGCAACTACTTACCAAGTGCTGTCCTGAGAAAAAAGAATAACGGTCACCCTACTTAGAAAGAGAGGGTTAGACCACATTGAGCGAGATAGCGATACTTCATTTCTGCTTCAAGTAGGTATTCGAAGTGTGGACTCCATATTTATCTATACCTTCATGCTCTTGTCCTATCTGTCCACAGAAAACATTAAGTGGAAACATACAATCAGTCACGTCCAACAGCCGGCCGCGCATTATGGACATGACTTAATATCTGTCTAAGAAGCCGACCGCTCAAGGACGGCCCAAGGTCACGTCCGCGGGCAATGTCAAATAACGCCAAAGTGATTGGGATTAAATTTGATTGGGAAAATTTGACAGTTTCGGATAGCCTGATGTGCTGGCGACTGTACGTGTCGCTATGGCAATAAATAAATAGATTAGCTGTATTGATTTATATTAGGGTTGATAAAAACTATCTCATTCACGATCACTACATATTATGAAACAAACACCTCTGCCGCGTCTGTCTGTCAGTTCACGATACACTCAAAAATTGCTGCACCAATTTTCATGCTGTTTTCACCAATGGATAGAGTGGTTCTCGAGGAAGATTTTGGAACCTACGGTCGCCATCGCACATCAGGCTATCCGAATCTGTAAAATTTTTCCAATCAAATTTGAACCCAATCTCTTTAGAAATAAAGTTGAAAATCTAACAAAGAAATTTGACAGATTGTTGAAGCATGATGTGCTGGCGACTGTACATAATTAATTAATTCAAGCGGGTGAAGCCGCGGGCATCAGCGAGTATATAATAACACGTCTGATGGTTCGTATCCGCTGACAGTACACACTACTCAGCCGTGTCCATAAGTTGCGGCTTATGGACGCGTCCGATAATATGTTTCCACTGACGTGAATCTGTCTGACAGATTTTTTAAATGCACAGACCACATAATGTCATTCATGATTTTTAGGGTTGGGTTTAGAATTTTGCAAACAGTGTCCTAAACTAAAGATAAGAACGGTCTCTAAACTTTTCATCAAACATCGAAAACAAAAAAAATAAAAATACTAGATATGTTTGAGACTGTGCAAATAGCACTCTTTCATTATGATACCCCATTTGCGCTAGTAGCCCCACTTCGATTTTTTAAGGACCCTTGTCAGTCGTTATTGCAAAAAAAATACATTTAAATTTTTTATCTCTCTTTCTTATTTGCAAAATAGTTGAACAAATCTAAAACTATTCCAAATTTCATATTGATAGAATAATTAGTAGTTCTTGAGATATCCAGCTGTGACAAACTTAGTCACACCATAGAGTTCCTTTTTACCATTTTGGTAAGGAACCCTAAAAAAAGTTTCCGACGAATTGAGAACCTCCTCCTCTTTGAAGTCATTTTTTTTTAAATATGATGATTCCCCACAACTAAATTGACTGTATTCCTATAATGTAGGAAATAATAGGAATAATAGGAGGAAATTGTACTTGTCTGTCAAATATCACGCTATCCGATAGCGTGATTTTATGTTATAAACAAACATGCGATTTCGGCAACCATAGCTTCGTCTTAGTTCCATGCTTACCTCCAAAGTACATTATCACATTTTCATAAGTGACTGCCCCAAGCATGTATAGGAATCTCACATTAACTCAGAATATTTAAATATTCATTAATGAATTGTTTACTGTTTAATAATCTCCTAGAACTTTCGGGAACTGTTTAACATTTAAAAAATATCTCAATTGATTTCAAGCATTTTCTGTTTGACATGACAAGATAGTACTGCAAGCTAGGGATGGGTCATATCGCATTTTCAGAATTGCAAATTGAAACTGAACTTCAATCGATTTTAGATAACAATTGTTAGCAAATCGATTTATTTTCTGGAACTACATAATAAGGGCTGGCTTACTACTTGTGATGTTTGGCTTAACTTCAGGAGCCTTGGCTCAAAACGGTGGCGATCATAAGATTATAATTGACAAAATAAATGTCACGATCTTCGAATCCACTTCGTGGGGATTTGGATCAATTCATTCGTCAGATACCGTCAAGTGTTGACCATCATAATAAAGTCCTTAGTAGGTACCTTGTTCATTTTGACCTCGTTAGTATATGATTAAGTTTTTGCTGTTGTCAAAATAGTTCAAACATAAAACAAAACATTCGTTCGATTTTTGCCAAGAGTGAAAGGATGCTTAGAGCATTCTGCGTTTTTGTGTTAGTATTGTCGCCACTGAAATAAAAGAGATAATAATATTTCAATGGCGGCAAGTCTAAAGAGAAAAATACTGACATAGTAGACGGTTAGGTATCAGGAATTATAAGATTATGACAGAACATCATAAAACGTTTTTCGAACAATACTAACAATAAAAATTAACCCGTCGTGGGTTAATTTTTAATAGACTTGTGTAAACCAGTATAAACAGTGTTTAAAAATGAATATAAACAGGTGTGGGAAATTCCCCAAACTGCGGGGAATCTCAAGTTGATTTGGGATTTATTGGGTATTGGCAAATTGTGGAGAAAATGCAGGGATTTTAAATATCGTTAGTCTGGACCTAGTCATAACGTGTGTGCTATGATCCCTTGTTGGTCAAATAAACGTTATTTAAATTAATTTTAATTAATGACACTTTATCGGTAAATATTTAATACGTGTATTAACATTTCTGCTGAGTTACATTTTTTTTCTGTATGAAAAATCATCAAATGACGTTTTTCGCTCTGGGCGAAGCAGAAGGGAGTGTCAGACTCTTACTGACTATAAAACCTATCGATGTCCTCCCTTTGCGTTCCAGGGCCACGGTGACTCTCTCGAACAAAGCACTGACCCTAGCGGGCCCTACCTACTTTGCTGACCTCTTTGAGGCACGCGTGGAACACAAAGCACCGTCAAACCGGGCCTGGTTCTGATCGGACAGCGAGCCACTCAACGATCGCTGTCCGCAGGCTCGCGCCTACGGTTGCCGGGAATTGCTCTGCTACTCCCGACGCCCGGGGCGTCTTCTTTTGTTCCGGTAGCTAGGGCGTGAGCTTTCCCTCTCTCTCATGTGTTCGGCCTCCTCCTTCGCTAACATTACTGCTTTGCAGAAGGAGGTGACCGCTTCCCATGCCTCCAAGATACATGGATATCAAATGACTCCGGTTTTTTAATAATTCCCGGATTTATTTCGGCATCTTTTGTCACCAATGGTAGGATCATTTTGTGTGTGCATTGTTGTGCGTGTTTTTTTTAATCAAAGTACATTATTCCAATAAGCAATGATTATTCATTTTAATATTAAAAGTTTTTTTTTTCGTATTATTTATTTATTTATTTATATAAACTTTATGTACAACAGTGTTACATGGGCGGACTTAATGCAACAATGCATTCTCTACCAGTCAACCTTTGGGTTAAAAAGACTACATTGTGGTAGGTGTACAACAACAAACAATAAAAAACATAAACATTTAAATTGAATCTTTTCAATACAATACATGTAGAATACATTACACAAATAATATAATAACATATATACTAATAACATACATATATACATATGCTAAAATAATAAACTAATAAATATGATGTTTTATAATATTTTTCTGATTATGAGAACTTACAATAATTATGACGAGACCAAACTACGAATGACAGGCTTTTATGTAGTGTTTTCGGAGTTTAACCTTAAAAGAAAATTTTGACTCAGACTTCTTGATGTCAAGGGGTAGCATATTCCAGAGTTTAATGGTGGAAATAGCGTAGGAGTTAGACAAGAACCCAGTGCGGTGAGGAGGAATATGAAGAATTAAGTTTTTGGACGCTCGGAGGTTAAGACTATGAGAACTGCCCAACACTTTAAAATATTGCTTAAGATAATCAGGAGCACAAGGATCATTTAAAATATTGAAGAGCATGCAGAGGGATCTGAGGGATCTCCTTTGACGGATAGGCAGCCATTTAAGCTGAGAACGGAAGGAAGAAATGTGATCATATTTACGGAGACCAAAGATGAAACGGATACAGTTGTTAAGAAGTCGATCCAGTTTGTTAAGAAGATCTTGGGATAGATCAGAGTAGCAAACATCAGCATAATCGATTATAGGAAGCACAAGTGATTGGACCAAAATAGTTTTAGTGCTTGAAGGAAGAAAATGCTTGAATCTATAGAGAGATCGCAACGTGAATGTTACTCTCTGGCTAACTTGAGCAATCTGCTTTTTCCAACTGAACCTGTCGTCAATGTATAGGCCTAAGTCTTTAACATGTGGCGAGAGAGAGATGACGGTATTGTTGAATAAAAGCGGCAGTAATTGGCTGGTGTCCAAGTTGCGTAAAAAATAAGAACTACCAATAAGGATAGCCTGGTATTTACTGACATTGACAGTAACCCCAAATCTGCTTGACCAATCACTAATAGCCATAAGGTCAGCATTCAGCAAAGCAATGCAATCGTCCAGGTTGTCAATGTCAGTTTGCACGTAGAGCTGTAGGTCATCAGCGTACAGATGGTAAGAACATTTGAGGATAGTGGTAATAGAGTTTATGAATAGAGAAAATAAGAGTGGAGAGAGTATACCGCCTTGTGGGACGCCAGTTTCCAGGGCGCACCATTCAGAAAATTTCTGATCAGCACGAACCGCTTGCTGGCGCCCACGAAGATATGAAGAAAACCAATCCCGTGCCGACGAAGAAGAAACCCCAATTTGAGACAGAATAGCCAGGAGGATGTCGTGATCAACGGTATTAAAAGCATTGGAGAAATCTATTAAAACTAACACCGTTAATCTCGAATCCTCCAGGCCACTCCTAATGTCTTCAGTAAGCTTAAGCAAAGCTGTGGCTGTACTGTGTCCGGGCCGAAAACCTGATTGGAAAGGGGACAACAGATTATTCCTAAACACAAAGGAAGATATTTGTTTAAGAGCAACTGCTTCCAGGATTTTGGATAGGAAAGGGAGAATGGAGATTGGTCTATAATGATTGAATAAACTGGGGTTGGAAATTTTAGGTAAAGGGATTATGAAGGCCTTACGCCAGATTGCGGGAAATACTCCAGTCTGTAAGGAGGCATTAATAATGTGTGTGATAACAGGGACAATACTTTGGATTATGAAGGATAAAATAGTTCTGCTGATACCATCACAGCCAACAGCTTTGGACTTAATCGCATTGAAAGTTTTGAGGATCTCAGTGTCGGTCACGGAAGAAAAAGAGAAAGATTCGGGAAGTATGATTGGCGTGGAAGATATCTCACGAATAGTATTGTTCTTAACAGCAACCGCAAGCATTGCTGATGAAGAAAAATGCTTATTCAAATCACTCAAGGAGACGTTTGGAGAAATAGCATTAGAGGAGGATTTCGTTATGCCGAGTGATTTAAGAAACTTCCATATATAAGCCGGTGAAGAGTTGAGAACATTTTCACAAATGTATCGGCGTTTTGAAGTTCTTACCATCTGGTTACAGCGGTTTCTGGCCACCTTGTACAGGTTCCAGTTCTCCTCACTGCGATCTCTTCTATACTTCCGAAAGGCCTTGTCACGCCGTCTCATCGCCATACGAACTCCAAGGCTAATCCATGGAGCCGGGGGGCGCTTAACACGGACGGCTCTCAAAGGTGCATGTGCATCAATAAGGCGAAGTACAGTCTTATTAAAAATTTCCACTTTTTCATCCACCGTCGGTGCCAGTTCAACATCGATCCAATCAATGGTTCTTGCATCTTCATCAAGCTGGTCCTTGTTCATCCTCGCGAAATTACGGAGAAACATAATGGCAGGCCGCTGCTTGGGAGGCTTTATCTTATAAGACAAATAGATTAAGTCATGCCTAGATAACCCAGGAACCGCGATCTGACCATGATTAGCAATCAGATTTACTGAAGAAGTGAGCATGAGATCAAGCCAGGAATCGCTTGTGTCGAGATTATGATGAGTCGGATTTAGAGTCAGAAGAGAAAGACTCGACGATTCCAGGATTGCTCTCAGTTTACATGATCTAGAATTGTCCTTCACAAGATCGGTGTTGAAGTCGCCCATGATTATGTGATGTTTGTACTCTGAGGAAAGGGAATCAAAAAGAGAATCAAGAGTGGAGAAATAATCAATGGCTGGTGGGCAGTAAACTACTCCAAGAATGGCCTTAATCCCCTTGACATCAATTTCAAGGACCAAGTATTCGGGGTTGCCGCTGACTGTCCCCAACGAAGAGGAAACGATTTTGTATGGAATGTCGCTGCGTAAATAAATGGCCACACCCCCAGCTCTTTTCCCCGTGCGGTCATTTCGAATTAGGATGAACCCAGGTAAACTATAGAATGAAGAGGGAAGTTCGGGCTTGAGCAAACTTTCTGAAACTAGGACGGCGTGCAAAACTACATCATTAAATAAATTTAGCATCTCGGAGTGATGTTGAGGGATACTCTGTGCGTTAACATGGCAGACATTGAAGCACTTCTGAAATTGTTGAAACTCACTACTTAATAAGCTGTTTACAGAGATGGAATCGTCTAAAGATGAATATGACGTAGAAGAACTACGGCAGGAAAAAAACGAGTCGTCATCAGACATTATTATAACAAAATATAAATAAATTTATAAAATAATATTATAGATAAGATAAAATTAATCCTAATTGTAATGTAGATTTAACTTTCTCAATAAATGCATTACCTGCCGGCAGACTGTTCACAGAATAAAAAAAAAGAAAATAAAAAAAAGTTAATGCAATTGCTAGTGCGTGTTTCCAAACGTAGACTTAATTCGCAATAAGTCAAGGTGGAAATGACATAGACGAAAAAACAAAATGACACTAGTGAGACATGACACTGACATAACTGACATAGTCGGGCTGACAAATCAGAAACAAAAAAAAAAACTGAAAACAAAAGTATGTGTCGGTCAGTGTCGGTTTATCGAACAAAAAATTCAGTGACGTACTTATTTTAACAGTAGTTGTTAAGATAACTTTCATAGAATAAATACAGATAGGAAACACGCACAAATGGATACGAAAGATAACAAATAAAACAAAACCAAGACATACTATTTCTTCTTTGTGACCCGCTTTGACCGAGTTGAGGGTAAACTTTAGTTACCGGTAGCACGAAAAGGGGGTTGAGAGGGGAAGGGGGGGGAGGGGGGCCCCCCTCAATCCCCCCGGTACCACTCCCATGAAAAGGAAATGCACCATTCTTGAGAAAAACGAATTATTGTAACCTAACCTCAAAACACTTTTTGTCAACAAAGTCGCTTCTGGAACGTCTCCGGCGCTGCGGGAAGTGCAGCCCCTTCGCCCTTGCGTAACAAAGGATAGGCACCCATGCTCACCTCCGCAGCTTCGGCTTGTTGGTCGCCTCCGGCGACCAGCCTCAGCCGCTCCGGCTCGCACGGGCGCCTATACTTTGTTACAGCGGGCGGGGGCTGCTCTCCCTCCGCGCCTCCGGATTTTATAAACACTCTAGGGGTAGCAGCCAAAAGACTAGGTGGAGTCGGGGTGCCCTGATTCGGTTTTGGGACAGATTCGACCTATTTTTAACCATTAAGAACTGCATACAAATGACAACAACGAAAACAACACACACACATTAACACAGACACACACAGTAATAATAATAATAATAATAATAATAATAATAAAGTTTATTCAAAATAATAAGGTACACAATAAATACAGTTTTGCTTAAATCTATGTCAAGTTCACACGTGTTATGTGCCTGAGCTAGGTAATCCTGTGTTTCAGGCGAGAAGAGATTACATTTTTCAATGATGGAAGCATAATACTTAACGATCTACATATATTTATCTTAGGTAATAAGTTAAAAGGCTTATATAAGGTGTAAATAATATTATAAAATACTTATTTCCTAAACATCTTAGACTCATACTTTTAAATACATTATTAAAATACAAATCAAAACAATCTTTATTTTAGAACTAATAATAACTCCTCTGTATCATCATAGGACATACTTTGAAGAGTTTCCTTGACAACTTTCTTACACTTAATGTAATTTAGGGAAAATATGTCTGCTGTTGCGTTAAGTCTGTTATAGAGCAGCGGTCCAAGGAACATATAAAATTTTGTTGTGAAAGCATGTTTTGTAGGTTTCTTAGGGCAAACCATATCTTTCCGTCTCTTTTTAGTAACTTCAGTGCGATAGGGGAGGGCTGCGTGTTGTTTTAGCACCGTGCTCATTATGAATAACTGTCGGACTGTTAGTACATTACAGGACTTATAGAGAAGGTTAGTTGGAAAAAGGAAAGGACGGCTAGTGGACACCTTGAGGATCGCTCTTTGCGCTCTCTCGATGGGTAGTAATAGAGTTTTACCTACCCCACCCCACGAGGTAATGCAATAGGTCAAAATTGATTGACATAGAGCAAAGTATACTTGTCTAATTATTATTGGGTCTGCAATATATCGTAGCTTTTTGAATATGAATATTAGCTTACGTATTCTATTGTTTAAAGCTTCTATATGCTGCATAAGAAAGGGTTTCATCTAAAATTACGCCTAAGTATTTTATTGTGTTAGTTACTTTAATATTTGGACACATACACGCAATATCAGTCGGGGTTGAGCAGCAATGAGCATACAGCGTTGGTGCAATATTTGGAATTTGTTTGCGCATCGAAAACTTAATGTAGTTTGTCTTATCAGCGTTTAGGGTTAATAAATTATGTTGAATCCAATTATTTACAATATTAAATCCGAGTTGCGCATGTTTGAACACTTCATTTTCTGAGTCAGCTGAAAAAAGTAAGGCAGTGTCGTCAGCGTAAGATACGATTATGCCATGTCCCAGCTTTAGATTGCAAAGGTCATTAATGTAAATTAAAAAAAGGGAAGATGATAAGATACTCCCTTGTGGAACACCAAATGACGTGTTTTTTTGATCAGCGCTGAGAACATTGCCAATCTTTACGCACTGAGTACGATCTTCTAAAAAACTTCTAAATAATTTCAATTTTCAGTAATGACAGTGTCACTGTCATTTGTTGATGTAAAATTGCGTTATTATTTTTTATTTTTACGTTCCTTTTCACCGATTTTCCACGACATTTTATACCACAGACAATATACTGGTACAGTTTTGGTTGTCAATCGCCAAAAATTACGTTTCGTTTTTCATTTTTGTCAGATTTGAGGTTAAAACTATTTTTTGTAATTTCTCGAAAAATATCCATTTCTTTTTAATAAGAGTGATACCGTTATAATCAGGGACCCAAACCGAACCACCTTTGACCCCTCTTGGTGCTCACTTCGTGCTACCGGTAACTAAAGTCCACCCAAAATCACTTATAAAATCACATGAAACTTCTTTAATTTCTATTAAAAAAATTGAGGGGACTTTGTGGGGAATCAGTGGATTTTTTGTCTTCCAATCGCGGAATACGACTTGCATTTTCGGGGAATTTGATAAATTGGTGTTGGCAACGCCAGTTTTGTTTACCCACCAATCCAAATCGGTTATTTGGGTCACTTAATAATTATATATCCTTACATCTTTTTCTTTTGAAATACCATAATTTCTATCATTTATTAACATAGACTGTGAATACTATATATACAAAAGATTTGAAATAAAGTTCAACTCATTTAGATAAGTAGGTAGTTTAGGTTTTACGAGAATTTAATACTCGCGGATTGTTGGAAGTTCGTTTTATCACGTATTTGGTGCAATTCCCGTTTGTAGATATTTAGTCTAGTACCATCGTGCAATACTTGGGTAGGTCGCCAATAAAAATGCAATATTTCATTAAATCAGCGTTGATTCATTTAAACGCCTTGTGATAAATTCATAGCAATGTCATTTGGTTTTAAGTTTTATATATCCATTTTAGTAGGAGTTATACGATTTTATTTTCAGGGGGGGGTTTACCACTTTGGAAGTGTCTCGGATCTCTCACAAACTATTCAGTTTAGAAAAAAATATTAGAAATCTCAGTATCAGTTTCGAAGACCTATCTATAGATACCCCACACATATGGGTTTGATAAAAAAAAAATTGAGATTCGGGACCCCAAAATTTTTAATTTTTTTTTTCTATTTTTGTGTGAAAATCTTAATGCGGTTCACAGAATACATCTACTTAGCAAGTTTCAACAGCATAGTCCTTTTAAAGTTTCGGGGGAAAGTGGCTGTGACATACGGACGGACCATTTGGCTACGGAACCCTAAAAGGATCATAAAAATCGGTTGACGACGGGCGAAAATATTGCTTATCAAACAATAATAATACAATACAATAACCTATATAAATACATTTTCCTAGGATCCCATTTTCCACAAAACCTTCGGTAATTCTAAAGTTTTTTATTTTTGGTGAGTGGATTAGTTTAGTAAATTCATTGCTATGAACTTAGAATAATAACGCATAGAAGCCGCGTCTAGAACAAAACCCGAGCAAAATCGTGTGTCCACTTCATTTTCTTTGTGTGCGTGAGCCGAATGTGTCTACGTTCCTCTAACGCACACAGATATAGCTTTCAGTGATACCATTACTAAGCCGTTACCCACAAAATATGGGAAGACGCATTACTATTTTGCTATCAAGGCAAGTATTTTATGTTGTTGGGAACTGGAAAAGGTAAACATGATTTTTCATGTAATATGACATATTTTTTCGGAAGGTATAATTCAATTTATTTCAAAGTAAAAGGAAATAAATCGCATAAAGAATGAGATATTGTTCAATGTGTTTAGAATGCTTGATGGGTTATAATTATAAACAATGTTAAAACATCGGGTTTGATATGAATTAACAGTAAGTATTGTATTTTAAAATTACAAAAATGAAAAACATGAATGAAAGCAATGTGGGTATTTTTTCCTCACAAATAGCAACACTGTGTTATGACAAGTTAGGTTATTAGAATTTTGTTTTATTTATCGATTTACGTAAAAATAGTGCATAGAATGTGAGTACTTATTTGTGAAATGTTATTTTATCACATTTTTTTTATTTTCCTGATGTGCTCTATCATCCTTTCACGCAACAAACTGTCATTTTCAATTATTTACTCGCGAGCTGTGTTCGACGGAACGTGACATTGAGTACTGACGGCCTGGTGGCTAAGTTTGACGGATTAGGCTAAGTTTTAGTTGCCTCACTTTTTGCACTCGTACTAGGTTTCTATGCGTTATTATTCTAAGGCTATGAACGAAAATGCTAACTGTTTAGAGTTATGCTATAGGTATTAAGTAGGTATTTCCAATTATTTCGTGTTATAACAATATTAGAAAATTTAAATTAAAATACTAAACTGGTTCTTTGTTAGTACTATCTAAAGGATATAATAGTGAAAATGCTAACAGATAGGTACTGTGGAACAATGGAAAACTGAAAATTTCCCGTAACTCATTCAATAAAAAATTTAAGTTTTTCAAATCGTTTCCTATATACTTAGAGAGATTAATTATACCTTACAACAAAAGTTCTAACAATTCAGTAATATGGCTGCACAAGTAATTGTATTTTTACTTTGCGATTAGCGAAATATTGAATTTAAGTTTTATAAATTTGCGCCTACATATTCGTATTAATAAACTCTACTATCATACAAAAGTTTCAACAGATACATGCTATGCCTTTTGTTTAATAAATAAAATACAATTTGGATATTGAGGCGCAGTGTAGGTACCTACGCGGCAATTCGTGCAGTACGGTGCCGGCGCGGTAACACTCCGAAACACACTCACAAACGTAGGTACCTACCTATTGAATGACTCGCGAAATCATTTCATTACTGTCACATGCACATCTCACACTTGAATCACTAGGTAGGTAGGTACTTACTCTGTTCCAGTCCGTGACTTCTACCTACGTGTAATCAGCAAAATCCCGTCGCTCCAGTTTTAAAAAAATCTGTTTTGAAAATACGTTGTTGTACTTTATTTCAAAGAATTTAATACCTACCTACCAAGACCGTAATATGTAGACTATAATTTTATTATATGTATTATGTAGCTAGGTACTTGTTAAAGTGATAGAGGAACAGAGACAGAAAGTGGAGATTCGATTACAACATTTTTTTCCGGGATAGTTGTCCCGGGTTTTAGGACATCACTTAAGTAGGTACTAATTATAATAGGTACTAATTATATCAATAGTAGGTAATAATTATATCAAAGCAATAAAATTATTGGATTCAATAAGTAGGTACCTGTTTTTGTTTCATTATTTTGAATGTAGGTACACTAGTGTTAGCGTCTGTATTTTATATTATACCTTTTTATTATCTGGCAACACTTAATTTTCGCAACTTGTCAGAATTCAGTTTTTATAAACTGGCAACACCGAACCGCTCTTATTGGTCCGTGGTTTCAATTGGCGTATACCGAACCAATCGGAGCGAGACACTCGTTGTGGCGGGAGTTTTAGTGGTTAAGGGAATAATGTCTGGCATACGGCGGGCATTCTATGATCGAGCGGCCTCCAGTGAACATCAAAAGAAATTGTGTACGTGTTGGTGATAATTTAAGGTAATAACGTATTTACCCATATATGCTATTTGTACTGTGAAATGTTTAATATTGTAAAGTGTTCTGATATTATGAAGTAAATATGTTTTCTGAACTGTTTATGGAGTCTTTCTTTTACATTTCAGAAGTGGGGTAAGCGGATTATAACTCGTAAAAAAAAAAAAAAAGTTTTGAAATACGAGAAGCTTAAACCCATCCGTTAATCCCGCCCACGCTTATTAGTTTTTTTTTCTTTAATTTTCTTCACACCCTTAGCATACATAGTAAAGGAAAAACTCCATAAAGTGTGTTAATGTGGTAAAATTCGACGACAGTCGCGTAAGTACCATTTTATTCTTTCGGTAATTCAAAAGACTTTGACATGACACTCCATCATGTTTAAGATACCTAATTCAAGAAACTGCTATGCTGTGTTTTACTTACAAAGTTGAATAATTCCCTGTAAAAAGCATGCATCCCATTTTGCCAGGGCGACACTCTGGAAATGAGATGTAAACATTTTCAACTGTTAGGTTATGTTTAAAATCGTCATGTGGTGGTTTGTTGCATCTTGCCGAGGCACTCCTACGGAGATGTAACGGACTATTTTAAGCATGTATTCCATATTGCCAGGGCAACTCTCTGGATATGCGGTACATACTTTTCTTATACACGCAATACAATTATTGATATGATTTTATTTCGTTGGACATATTATATATTGCCAGGGTACTCCCGTGGATATATAATGTGTTTTAGAACATGTGTTTCATTTCGCCAGGGCTACACTCTGGAAATGCGATGCTTGTTTGGAACGGATCATTTTGAGCATGTATTCCATATTGCCAGGGCAACTCTCTGGATATGCGGTACATACTTTTCTTATACACACAATACAATTACTGATTTGATTTTATTTCATTGGACATATTATATATTGCCAGGGTATTCCCGTGGATATATGTGTTTTAGAACATGTATTTCATTTCGCCAGGGCTACACTCTGGAAATGCGATGCTTGTTTGGAACGGATCATTTTGAGCATGTATTCCATATTGCCAGGGCAACTCTCTGGATATGCGGTACATACTTTTCTTATACACACAATACAATTATTTATTTAATTTTATTTCGTTGGGCATATTATATATTGCCAGGGTACTCCCGTGGATATATAAGGTGTTTTAGAACATGTATTTCATTTCGCCAGGGCTACACTCTGGAAATGCGATGCTTGTTTGGCGTAATGAATATTTTACTTTGATTAATCTACTTACCACCCTAAGAATAACATTTAACTGAAGTTAAATACATTAATTAACATCTTAAACTTAATCATAATTACAGATGATGGATCCATCGCCCGCGGGCAGTGGTAATGGACGTCGCGGCAATAGCGAGGATGAGCCGATAAGTTTGGACCGTAACGAGGGCCCACGGCGGACTCCGCAGCGACGCCAAGTTTATCAAAGCGAGGGAGCGGAAGGGAGTCTGGATATCAGGCAAGTCCGCAAACGCTTAATAAGTGATTCTGATAATGTGAGTGAGGGAGCGGAAGGGAGTCTGGTCAGAGACGGGCAAAGCCGCAAGCACTCTCTTTTAAAGCCAAACTATAATAAAAACGTTAATAACCGGCGATCAAGAAGCGACAGCAGCGAACGCAATTGTACCAGGGACCGACCTTATAACCGTCGTAGAAGGGACCGATATCGCGAAGACTCTGTTGATAAAGGTCATGATAGAACTCGACTTCGTGTTAATTCTAGTGATTATTATCGTAGTAGGAAACGATTTCGTGAAAACTCATCTGATGATGAAATCCGGGTCACGAGGGTAGGACGACGGCGTCATCGCAGCAGTAGCAGTGATAGCTATGACACTCCTATTAGACGCTTATTGAAGCGAAGACGGACTCGTTCTCCCTCACGTCGTACAAAACGTAAATTGACGGAAGTTGAGATGCCTGATGCCACTCATAGCATCTTAAATAAATTCCTGAATGTCCTCAACAATGTGAAGGGGCAATCGACCTCTAAGCTTTCTTTAACAAACGTGATTCCAGAATTTGATCCTTTATCTACCGAACAAACCATAGTAACGTGGTTAACTAAAGTCGAGGAAGCCGCGGAGATTTATAATTGGGATGAACGCGAAACTATTCATTTTGCTCTACCGAAACTCGTTGGACTTGCTCAGACATGGTATAAAGGCCTGAGCACGATGCTTTACTCGTGGACAGAATGGAAAAGGAAGCTTATTGAGTCTTTTCCTTGTAGGTACGACTATGCGGAAGTACTAACCCAGATGTTGGCCAAGCGTGTGCGTTACGGCGAATCCCTTGAACAATATTACTACGCAAAGATAAATCTTCTGAACCGATGTGGTATCGCAGGTCGAAAAGCAGTAGATTGCTTACTACACGGCGTAGATGATAGGGCGGTACGTATAGGAGCACAAGCGGCTAGGTTTCGAGGACCTGAAGATGTGCTTAGATATTTTAAAACTGTTAAGCCAGGCACTAGTAGGGAAACCGCAGATAGGTCCGGGCAAGATAAAAGGAACTCTTTGCCAAATAACAGTCGGAACAAATCTGACGCGAATAAGAGGTCCACTTTTATCATTAAATGTCACAATTGTAATGAAGAAGGACACAAGAGTTTTAAATGCAATAAGCCCCTAACGAAATGCACTCTGTGTAACCGCGAAGGCCACTTAGATTTGTATTGTAGATCTAAGCGGCCTGCTATCCAAAACATTGAACGTCCTAGTAGCGAAGTTAAGAGTGAAAAGCAGGTTGCTCTAGTAGACTATTCAGATGATACTAATCAGAAGTATGTCCTCGAGATATTTGTAAATGGTCAGCCGATCAATTGTCAAGTAGACTTAGGGAGCCAATGTACCTTGGTTAGGGAATCGGAAGCGAAGCGTTTGAAGCTGAATACAAGCTTGGACAGATTACCAGTCTTGCGAGGTATAGGTGGCTTTCACATCGAACCACTGGGAAAATGTAATGCCGATGTAACTGTCCAGGGGATAAAAGAGAATATAGAGATTCTCATTGTTGAAGACTCAGCTTTGAAACACCCAGCCCTCTTGGGTCATACCTTCACGGAAAAACCTGGTATTACTATTATAAAGACCCCTAACGAAGTAGTGTTCGAACAGGATCCCCATCAGAAGATATCCCTCATGACTCAGGGTGACGTAGTAATTGCTCCAAATCAATTAACTATGATACCTGTCAAGTCACGAACTAGTCTTACTGGCTTCGTGTATGTGAACGGCTCCGTTAGGGGTACCACAGGTAAAGAACACTATTTACTCCCGGGCGGGTATAAATTACATGGTGGTTTTGGTAACTTGCTGCTACTAAACGTCTCCGGTAGTTCTGTCTGTCTAAAACAGGGGTCTTTACTGACACGTGCTATCTCCATCACGAACGAACAAAATGTATACTCAGTAACTTTCGATGATAAATCTCTGGATGAGTCTGTACAGTGCGGTAACACCATCACTTCAGAGCAGAAACTCGAGCTCCAAAGGTTATTATCGAAATTCAAAGAGTGTTTTTCCGCTGGTCTTAAAGATCTTGGTTTCACGACTGCAACAGAGATGATCATAGAGCTTAATGACGCAGAGCCAGTGGTATACAGGCCATATCGCATGTCCTATGGCGAAAGAGCGCTGGTAAGAGATATGGTTCAGGAGATGATGGATGCGGGCATTGTAACAGAATCCACTTCGCCATATGCCAGTCCGATCGTGCTGGTCAAGAAAAAAACCGGAGAGAAACGCTTGTGCGTAGATTATAGAGCCTTAAATAAACGCACAAAAAAGGATCATTATCCCTTACCTCTAATAGACGACCAACTCGATCGGCTTGCAGGAAATAGACTGTTCATATCATTAGATCTAGCTTCCGGTTATTACCAAATTCCAATTGAAAAGAATTCGCAAGATAAAACCGCATTTGTGACGCCCGATGGCCAGTTTCAGTATACACGAATGCCTTTTGGACTGGTTAATGCACCATCTGTTTTCCAAAGAACGATCAATAAGATCCTCTCTGAAGCGAAAATTAAGTACGCTCTCGTCTATATGGATGATATTTTGATCCCTGCACGGTCTTTTGATGAAGGTCTTTGTAGGCTGGAAGAAGTACTTTTCCTTTTAAAACGCGGTGGTCTTACTCTCAAGCTATCCAAATGCAACTTTTTCATGGATAGCATCGAATTCTTGGGTTTCCAAATTAATGCTGATGGTATTAAACCCGGCGAAAGGAAAACAGAAGCCGTTTCAAAGTTTCGTACACCCAAAAGCCAACGTGAACTACAGCAATTCATCGGATTGGCAAGCTTCTTTAGAAGATTTGTTAAGGGATTTGCTACAATCGCAAAGCCTCTAACAGACCTTCTTCAAAAGAATACCACCTGGAAGTGGGGGCCTGAACAAGTGAATGCGTTTGAAACAATTAAGTCAACCCTGGTACAGAGGCCTTTACTCGCTCTTTATGACCCAACACGCGAAACCGAGTTACATACGGACGCTAGTAAACATGGGATAGGAGGGATTTTATTGCAGAAAGATGATGCTGGTCATTTGAGGCCAATCTCATATTTTAGCAGGAAAACTACCCCCGATGAACAAAAGCTCCACTCATTTGAGTTGGAAACACTGGCCGTTGTATCCTCACTCAACAGATTCCGTGTCTATCTGATAGGTGTTCCATTTAAAATACTGACAGATTGTAACGCGCTGCGAACGACTCTATCAAAAAGAGACCTTATACCTCGCATAGCGCGTTGGTGGGTTCAATTTCAAGAATTTAACTGCGAGATCGAATATCGTCCTGGGTGTCGTATGTCCCATGCGGATGCTCTAAGTAGGAATCCGGTAGGGGAAGCTAAGGACGATTTGCATGTCTTAGACGTACTAACAGTAGGTACGGATGATTGGATAGCTACGGTACAAAGTAATGATGACGAAATAGCACGTATTAGGGACATTTTGAATGACCCTAAATCGGACCAGGTGCTAGATGTTATAAAAAACTATAAACTGAAAAACGGTAAAGTTTATCGAATTGTAGGCAAGGAAGAAAATGATTTAAGGTGGGTGGTACCGAAAGGGGTAAGGTGGCAGATAGCCAAAATAAACCACGATGACCTAGGCCACTTCGGCTTTGACAAGACCTTTACGCGAATTCAGCAAATCTATTGGTTCCCCAAAATGCGCCGGTTTATAAAAAAATATATCAAGTCTTGTTTAGAGTGTGCACGGAGCAAGGACCATACAGGGAAAGTTCAAGGCGAACTACATCCGATTCCTAAAATTGAAACTCCATTTCATACAATTCACGCGGACCATCTAGGACCATTTGTGAAGAGCAAAAAGGGCAACTGCTACTTATTGGTAATTGTGGATGGGTTCACGAAATACATAAATATAAAGCCAGTCAGAAATACTAAAAGTTCTACCTCAATAAAAGCTCTTAAAGAGCATTTTAGTTACTTTGGGGCACCGTCTAGACTGATAACCGATAGAGGGACTTCTTTTACCAGTAACGGCTTTCGCGCATTTGTCCAATCCATGGGTATCAAGCACATACTTAATGCTGTGGCCACACCTCGAGCAAACGGACAATGCGAACGTTACAATCGGACAATCTTAAGTGCACTCACCTCTAAAACGGAAAATAAAGACGATAAGAACTGGGATGATTATATTCTGGATATACAGATCGGTTTGAACACTACTGTTCACAAGACGACTGGCAAAAGCCCTTCGGAACTACTTCTTGGTATTAACATACGTAGTTGCTCCGAAAATGCTCTAAGCGATATTATAGACGATGTTAGAGAATCCTCCACCGATGATTTGGACCAGGTACGATCCAAAGCAGGTACACGCATTGCCGAACAACAGGCTAAAGACAAAATCCGATATGATACTAGACATAAGCGCGCTTACAAATATAACTCTGGCGATTTAGTTTGCATAAAACGAGAGGTGCCAAGTGATGGCAAATCGAAAAAACTAGCGGCAAAGTTTCAGGGTCCATACCGAATTTTGAAAGTACTGCCTAACGATAGGTTTTTAATAGAAGATACGCCGTTAACCCGCAATCATGGCCAACGTCGATATGAAAATGTAATAGCGATAGATAGAATTAAGCCGTGGCTCGCTTTCGATAGGAACTATAACTCTACAGAGTCTGAGTCAGAAGATAGTGCTAATCAAGACTAATAAACTTGCCACTTAGTTCCATATACTAACGAGAGCACATCTAGATTGGCATAGATTGATTTATGAAATATAATAAATAATGTAATAATTAATAAAGTATGTAGGTACAACGCTTAATGTTATGTTTATGATAATATAATTAGAATTAATATCATGCTAATATTATGTAACGTTTAAATAGGTACTAATAAGTCTAACTTAGCTATAATAAGCTTACCATAAAAATAACTGTTCGTTACTTTCATAATTTTGATTTGAGATGAATTCCCGGTGGTTAAATATAAAGCTGTCAACTAGGTTATCAAATTTAAATTGTTTTTAGATTATGTAGTTAAATCTGATGGATCTTACATAATATATAAGATTATAATAATTAGTACTAATTACTTTTATAAGATATTACCATAATTTAAGATTATAAAACTTTATGGATCCAAGGTTAACTATGCATACTCATGTACTAGAATTTGTCGTACAGACTTTAATATTTACCTTGTAACAAATAGAATTTGGCAATTAAATGATACATTACTTTTTTTTGGTGTCGCGAAGGGACTCGCTTTTCGCAGGATGGCCGAGCTGTTAGCGTCTGTATTTTATATTATACCTTTTTATTATCTGGCAACACTTAATTTTCGCAACTTGTCAGAATTCAGTTTTTATAAACTGGCAACACCGAACCGCTCTTATTGGTCCGTGGTTTCAATTGGCGTATACCGAACCAATCGGAGCGAGACACTCGTTGTGGCGGGAGTTTTAGTGGTTAAGGGAATAATGTCTGGCATACGGCGGGCATTCTATGATCGAGCGGCCTCCAGTGAACATCAAAAGAAATTGTGTACGTGTTGGTGATAATTTAAGGTAATAACGTATTTACCCATATATGCTATTTGTACTGTGAAATGTTTAATATTGTAAAGTGTTCTGATATTATGAAGTAAATATGTTTTCTGAACTGTTTATGGAGTCTTTCTTTTACACTAGTGATACCTATCCCGAAACCCGAAAAAAAAAGGTGTATGGAAGTCACTTTTTGTCTCTGATACATAACACAAAGATAACAATTAATGCTGTATACTCACGGAACAGAAAAAACAGTGTATACCTACCTATTCCGATCTGTCAAACAGATAGTGCTTTTAAATATTCATCGAACACTATCACAGCCATAACCTTAAAAATTGAATTGAATAATTTGAACACTATCAAAATAAGATTAGACATCGACATACATCTTTTTAACAGACCGTTCAATCTATTTTGACTTCTATTGCGTTGGTGGCATGACAAATGGCAGCTGCAGTAAACAGTTGGTATTATAATCACGTAATACTTCAGAGCAGTAGATACTGACAACAGAGTGATGGTCGCCATACTAGAAAGTGCAACTATAAATTAGTCACAAATGCATCCAAAGGAGCTATACTCGGTACTCCATTTACCATAAGATAAGACATTTAAGGTGGAAGCGCCAGGGTAGCCCGCGAAATTCAATTATTTTTATGTTTTTTTGCAATTTGCCGGTCAGTGTGAAGTTGTGAAGCTGTAAGTTAAACAAAATACTATTCGCGGCCGTAACGCATATTTATCTAAAGAATTATACCCATTGAGCGATTGACTACTGCGCAGCATGTCGCGGGTTCGATTCCCGAACGGAACAAATATTTGTACGACCTACAAGTATTTATTCCGAGTCTGGGTGTTTTTCTATCTATAATATGTATGTATTTACAAAAAAAATATGTCTATAAGTAGTTTATCAGCTATCTCGTTACCATAACACAAGCATTAGGTTGCTTAGCTTGGGACTATATGGCGTTGTGTGAAATGTCCAAGGATATTATTATTATTCCATTTATTTATTTTTTTGTACATATATTTTACATTTTTAAATATTTCTATAAAAATAATTAAAAAAAAAAACATTTAAAATATAAAAATAGTAGCCCACCGGCATCGGGAACAGGGTCCAAGCTACCGGTGCGGTGGTCAGGGCTCCTGAGAGAGGAACCTCCTAACAATACGCGCCATGTCCAGGAGTACTGCTTTCTGGATCAAGCCCTTGATCCAGCTGCCCAACGAGAGCCTCTTCAGATGTTGATCGAGGCTCTTGGCTATTATGCCATTGGCCGTTACGACTATTGGCACAATGACTGCTGTGTTCACATCCCACATGTCGACAACCTTGCGAGCCAAGTCAAGATACTTACTTTGTTTCTCTTTCTCAGACTTCACGAGGTTCTCATCATGAGGGACTGCTATGCCAACAATCATTGCGCGACGCTCTAGTCGGTCTATCACCACTATGTCAGGCTTATTGGCAACAATAGTCCTGTCAGTGATGATAGACCGATCTCAGTACAACGTGCAATTGCCATTTTCGAGAACTGGGTCGGGCAGATACCTAGTACGGTACTTCCGATTCCACAAGATTGTATCTCAGACCTAGTTGCTGGTGGATGACCCTGGCTACAAGGTTGTGCCTGTGCAAATAGTCTCCGTTAGCCAGACTAGAACAACCGGAAATAATGTGGTGGATGGATTCCCCGGGTCGGTGACATGCCCGACATATGTCAACTGTACCGTCCTTCACAATGTATTTCCGATAGTTGTTCGTCATCATAACTTCGTCCATGATCGCACAGACAAAACCTTCGGTTTCCCCAAAGAGGTCACCAAAACGCAGCCATGCTAAGACGCAAAAAAGTCTACATCGGGCCCATGAAGGACCCGATAAAAGCGTCCGTGAAGCTCCTTGCTCTGCTATACCTCCCTGCGGTCGTTAGTATCTAATACCACAGGTTTGCGCCAGTTCTCGTTAGCCAAGGAGAGCGAGGTAAAGCCTTTGTCCACCGCTACCACATCTCGATGCATACCCACGTCGGCCTCTAGGAAGAATTCCCTAAGGCTGCATACCTCGCGGTTGTGCAGGGTCTTAGCATTTAAGAAGCCACGACCCCCGCACTTCCGCGGGATATACAGCCTCATCACCGATGACCGTGGGTGATGCATCCGATTTGCGGTAAGCAGTGAGCGTACCCTTCTATCCAGGTCGTCAAGATCTGTCTGAGTCCATTTGAGTATGCCGAAAGAGTACATCAACACCGGCATGACCCAACCGTTGTAGGCACGCACCTTGTTTCCGCCTGATAAAAGACTGTTAAGTACTTTATTCAGGCGGCCAAAGAAGCGCTCCCTCAACGATTGTTTCATATCAGCAGCATTGATGCCTAACGCTTCCGACATACCCAATTCTTGTAAGTTTCGGTTGAGGAGAGGGACCTAAGGTGTATGGAATCCGAGAGTTGCGTTCCCACGGATTCCATAATCTCCCCTCGCTTTACATGCATGACCGCACATTTATCCACACCAAATTCCATCCTGATGGCGCTACTGAAGGTTTCTGTTACCTTCAGTAGCTTCATCACTTGCAATTTGTTAGGAGCAAATAGTTTCAAGTCATCCATGTAAAGGAGGTGTGATATGACCTGACCACCTCTTCTCAACCGGAAACCTTGCCCCGAACGCTCCAGCCCTGCTTCAACCCTCTCAGTACATTACTGAGAGGGTTGAGGGCCAGACAAAACCACAGTGGACTCTAAACTGTCGCCCTGGAATATGCCTCGCTCGATCCTCATCGAGTCGCTGTTCACCTGGGTCTGTCGACACCCTGGATAGTGTTCACTGTTCACCTGGGTCTGTCGACACCCTGGATACCCTATCACGATATCAGGAAGGTGCGTAGAACTGCATTAACTTTAAACAGCTCCAGCACCCTCATGAGCCATGTTCATGTGGCACTGAGTCATAGGCCTTCTTATAATCTATCCAGCATGTCGACAGATCCCTTCGGGAACGACGAACCTGTTGGTTAGTGGCAATATCAATGAGGAGCAGCTCCTTAGTACCGCGGGACCCGTTCCTACATCTATTTTGAGAGGCAGACATAATTGAATTACTATCAATATGATGGTTTATCTTAGCTCTCAAAATGGATGTAAGAACTTTATAGACCGTCGGTAAACACGTGACCGGTCTATAATTTTGAGGCTCCGCGGTACTACCTGATTTATGGAGCAGGTGGGTTATTCCTGTAGTTAGAAACTGGGGCAGCGACCCTGACTCTAAGGCAGACTGGAATTGAGATGCCAAGCGAGCGTGCGATCCTTGGAACCATTTTATCCAAAAGTTGTGCAGCCCGTCCGGTCCTGGAGATTTCCAGTTAGGCAACGGACGGACTGCACGAGCTACATCTTGGAGGTTGATAGTAATTGCCCCCATCTCTGGTATCGGTTCGCACGCGCGTTCGACTTCCAGAGTCCAATCGCCTTCGGTATGACTGACAGGCTCCGACCTGCTGGATGCTGCGCCAGAATGAACACATGGCGTCATCATCCGGTAGGCGCGTATCAGTCACACCTTGGTCAGGTCGCTCCCAAGCCCTATAAACCCACCTCTCATTGCTTTGAAATGTGCGATTCTGAGTGTATCGTTCCACTCGCCGCTTGTACCGACGTAAACGGTCACTCTACGGCGAGTGTTGCCCTCCCTGAAGCAGATAAGTTTGCCGATGAGTGCTCTAGCCTCACCGATACGACGCTCGATCCTGCACTGCCAAGCTGGTACGGCTGGTCGTGTAACTCTGTCACTGTTAGGAAATTTGACATGAGCTACACGACATGCCGCTGCAGCCGCACAGTATAAGATCGAGTGGGTACAACTCGATTGAATGACTTTTTCACGAATTAACATTAAATCGAGTTCTATGAACTTAGAGGGTTATATTGATGATTCCAATAGTCATATTCCTTTAGATAAATGCTCTTTACGATCGCGAACTCTATTTTGTTCAACATACAGCTTTACACTGACCGGCAAATTGCAAAAATCACAAAAAAAATTGAATTTCGGGATACCGAGCAGCTTCCACCTTAAACAAAACTTTTTACAGACCGTTCAACCGATTTTTACTTCTACTTCCGTACTCCGTAGGCATAAGGATGGCATTAAAAGCAAAAACGTGATTATAATACCAACTGTTTACTGCAGCTGCCATTTGTCATGCCACCAACGCAATAGAAGTCAAAATATATTGAACGGTCTGTTAAAAAGATGTATGTCGATGTCTAATAATGTGATAGTGTTCGATGAATATTTAAAAGCACTATCTGTTTGACAGATCGAAATAGGTATACAGCATTTGTTATAGTATCAGAGACAAAAAGTGACTTCCATACAACTTTTATTTCGGGAATTTGTTTCGGGTTTTGGTATAGGTATCACTAAGTGTACCTACATTAACAATAATGAAACAAAAACAGGTACCTACTTATTGAATCCAATAATTTTATTGCTTTGATAATTATAATTATTTTTGTACCTACTTAAGTGATGTCCCAAAACCCGGGACAACTACCTATCCCGGAAAAAAATGTTGTAATGGAATCTCCACTTTCTGTCTCTGTTCCTCTATCACTATAACAAGTAGCTACATAATATAATAAAATTATAGTCTACATATTACGATCTTGGTAGGTAGGTATTAAATTCTTTGAAATAAAGTATAATAACCTATTTTCAAAACAGATTTCTTTTAAAGTAGAGCGACGGGATTTTGATAATTACACGTAGGTAGAAGTCACGGACTGGAACAGAGTAAGCACCTACCTAGTGATTTGTGTGAGATGTGCATGTGACAGTAATGAAATGATTTCGCGAGTCATTCAATAGGTAGGTACCTACGTTTGTGAGTGTGTTTCGGAGTGTTACCGCGCCGGCACCGTACTGCACGAATTGCCGCGTAGGTACCTACACTGCGCCTCAATATCCAAATTGTATTTTATTTATTAAACAAAAGGCATAGCATGTATCTGTTGAAACTTTTGTATGATAGTAGAGTTTATTAATACGAATATGTAGGAGCAAATTTATAAAACTTAAATTCAATATTTCGCTAATCGCAAAGTAAAAATACAATTACTTGTGCAGCCATATTACTGAATTGTTAGAACTTTTGTTGTAAGGTATAATTAATCTCTCTAAGTATATAGGAAACGAATTGAAAAACTTAAATTTTTTATTGAATGAGTTACGGGAAATTTTCAGTTTTCCATTGTTCCACAGTACCTATCTGTTAGCATTTTCACTATTATATCCTTTAGATAGTACTAACAAAGAACCAGTTTAGTATTTTAATTTAAATTTTCTAATATTGTTATAACACGAAATAATTGGAAATACCTACTTAATACCTATAGCATAACTCTAAACAGTTAGCATTTTTGTACATAGCAATGAATTTACTAAACTAATCCACTCACCAAAAATAAAAAACTTTGGAATTATCGAAGGGCAAAGTCTTCTGGCTACTGGACTAATTAGCAGGCGCACATAAGTAAATTTTTATTTGCAAAAAATGTGGTAAAAAATGTTCCATTACATTCAAATAATATACCTTTTTTTATAATTATGTAATTCTGGTGCAGGACACCTTCCGCTATGCTATGATGGCACATTGAGGTATTACTATTATGTAAGTAATATAGTTCAATGTGATGGCATACAAAAATTTGAATTCGCAATGACAATGACAATCCTACTATCCTACTAATATTATAAATGTGAAAGTTTGTATGTTTTTTTTTTTTATGCGAAACGGGGAAACTCTTGGCCCAAATTCACCTGATGGAAAGTGATGATTAGGCCGAAGATGGAAGCGAGTTTCACCCGGAATCCTCTTACACAGAGGAACTGGCTATCATACCTCTAACTGCCGGAACACAACAATGCTGTTAACATTGTTGTTATGGCGACACACTTAGACATGATGGTGGTAGCTTGCCAGGCGGACTTAGAACAAGTCCTACCACCAAGCAAACTGAGCAAAAAATTTGCCCCCGCTGGTAATCGAACCCACCTCTGGGTCTGAATCAGGTGGTTTAACCACTTGACCACGGAGGCGGTTAGTGTCACCAGCCGGTCGATTCTGTTGACATCTCACCGTGATCACTTAGGTGGAGTGAACGACAAGTGAGCTGTCATTCTTATCTTGTTTGTATTGTAAGGCGCAACAGATGGCGCTCAAGAACCACAATGAAGTTGACAATTGCGAAGATACCAACGCACGGTCGGTCGGCGCGCCTAGCGGGAACATTGGGTCGAGGCTCGCGCTCTCTTGACTCGCGGACACCGACGGCTGAACATCTCCTTCGTCTCTTTTCTTGTACCTACTTGTATTTTTAATTAAACATTTTATTACTCCTTTAAACCTTGTTTTTCTGAGCTCTTACAGCTCAGAAGCGGGATTGAACTGTTGCAGCCCACGTAAGTGTTTTAAAATAATAACTGTTCCTGTGTATCCTGTGTATCCTAGCCAGGTACCGCGTTTGACTATTGCTTTATTTTACAGTTGCATTTCACTTGATTGTGTACCCTACATATTGCTTCGTGTTAATATTCCATAATAATGGGTCACCATAAAAAAAGTAAACGTAAAAATAAGGACGACAGTGACAGTGAAAAATCTATGCGTCGCCGTTTAGTCAAAGATGTTAATTCACGTAGATTACTGGAACGCATAGTATTATTGGAAAATCAAGTATTGCAAGGCAGAACTAGTATAATACCCGCATCGGAGGGTAGTTCTGGCGCCGCCGTGTCGGATGTAAATCAAGGTCAAACTGTTGAGCGTTCCTATACGCCGCCGTCACTACCCGCGGAACCCTTCGTGAGCTTATTGCCATCAGCACCTGTCGAGATTCCGTTAGCGCATTCCAGAGATGGCTCCCCAATGGCACTCACTGTTGCAAAAGATCCATGCGTTGGAGATACCTCCCGTGAAGTACATTCTGAAACTCTCGTACAATCGGCATCGGCGAAAGACCCGTCGGTAGAAGCAACCACTACAAGCCCACATTGCCATCACAATATTCATCCATCTTGTTCAACTTCCATAAGATATGTTGGTCGTAGTGATCCAATACCAGAATTTGATCCGCATACTTCTTTGGTTACAATGGAACAATGGATTAGAAAAGTTGAGGGTATTTCAAATATGTACGGTTGGGACGAAAAAACTGCCACATTTAATTGTTCCTCTAAATTGAAAGGCTATGCGCGGCGTTGGTATGATCAACTTAACGACGTTAATTTAAATTGGTTACATTGGAAACAACGCCTTATGGCAGCTTTTCCGTCAAACCGAAGTAAACTATGATGCGTGATATTGTAAATGAGATACGTCGTCCTGAACGAGATTACATTCAATTTTACTACGACAAATTGGCGTTGGGAAACGCATGTGGGTTACCAGACTCCCTTATCACTGAGGCTATCATAGGTACGATCGGAAATGACTTAGTAGAAGTAGGGGCTATTTCTGCGGGATGTCGTGACCCCATTAGTTTATTAAATTACTTGTCATCGTTTAGGCGCCCGGCTGGCGTAAATGTAGATCGCAATAAAAAATACAATAGTCATTATGAGGATCAACTAAAGTGTAATATTTGCAAACGGCGAGGTCATACTGCAAATAAGTGTAATAATAAGTCTCGGAAGCATGACAAAACGACTCTGGTTTGTGGATTCTGTAGCAAACGCGGTCATGACGAAACTAACTGTTTCATTCAAAATAAAAAATGTAGTTATTGTGGCAAAACAGGTCATTTAAAAGAAGAATGTTTTAAACTTAAAACTCGACGTACAACTTCTAACAAAGAAAATGACAAACAATGACATACTGTGCGCGTTATCACTGATGCGTCGGGTAGTTCGAAATATTACATGACCGTAAAAATTAATGATTTTTACCTGACTCTGCTCAAGACATTGGCATCATAATAGGCCAACCTTTGACAGAGCATTCTTCTGTATATGTGATTAAAACACCGACATCTTTAAAGATATTTATTGAAAATAATTTCCTCGAACTACCCGGTACATGTAGTGAAGTTGAGCGCGTGAAGTTGGTTTTGGATGACGAAGTGATTTTACAACCCGGTGTAAATAAAATACTCTTATCTTGTTTTGATTTTGCCTCTGGTTCGATTAAACTGCGTGCTACTGAGTATAATACCCCGAGGGCGGAATGTATTATTCCAAAATGCGATACGGAGGTTATTGATGGCAAACTTAGAATAATGGCAAAGTTGTCTTAAACGTAATTAATATTAGTAATGAGGTCATAAAACTACCGCGCAACCGATGCGTGGCGCGAGCGACGATTAAGGATGATAATAATAAGTACATAATAGGTGATTTTCTGGAACCAAATGTCGTGACTAGCCTTAAGTCTTTACTACACGATTATTCTGATTGTTTTTCGGGTAGTGAAAATAAAATTGGAAAATGTTCAGTCCAAATGCATATTGAATTAACTGATAAAAAACCAATTTACTACCGGCCGTATCGAATGTCTTTAGTAGACCGGGAGAAAGTCCGTGGTATTGTATCAGACTTATTGAGTAAAGGAATTGTTGAAGAATCGAATTCCTCATATGCCAGCCCCGTCATATTAGTCCCCAAAAAGTCAGGTGAAGTACGCATGTGCGTGGATTACCGTGCATTAAATAAAATCACTAAAAAGGAACGGTATCCTTTACCCGTAATACAAGATCAGTTAGACCGGTTATCCAAGCAACGCGTCTTCTCATGTTGACATTATGTCAGCCTACCATTGCATTCAAATTGCTGATGATAGTAAACAATATACAGCGTTCATAACACCGGATGGACACTATCAGTACACGCGTATGAGTTTTGGATTGGTGAATGCACCATCAGTGTTTCAGCGCGCAATGGACAATATTCTCGGTTCATTACGTTTTCAATGTGCCACAGCCTATTTAGATGACATCCTCGTTTACGCTGAAAATCATGATGATGCATTGCACCGTCTCAAGGCCGTATTGGAGAAGATACGGGATGCTAATGTGACACTCAGGTTAGACAAATGTTCTTTCTTAGTTTCAAGTATAGAGTACTTAGGGCATGAGGTGCATGAAGGCGAAGTCAGACCGTCCAAGTACAAGCTCACTGCAGTTCATGATTTTGCTGTCCCTGGAAACGTACACCAGGTACGTCAGTTTATGGGTCTGGCAAACTATTTTAGGAAATATGTGCCTAATTTTGCTAGCCTTGCTCGCCCCATCACTATCCTTACTAAAAAAGACCAACCGTGGGTTTGGGGTGACGAACAGTCTCTTGCATTTCAGCGCATTAAATCAATTTTAGTAAAACAACCTGTGTTAGCGTTGTTTAATCCGGATTATGAAACCCAAATTCATACAGACGCGTCGAAAATAGGTTTAGGTGGAATATTGCTTCAAAAGCAGCCGGACGGTGCGTGGAAACCAGTCGCATATGCGAGCAGACAGACTACGTCTGTCGAACAAAACTATCACAGTTTCGAACTAGAGACGTTGGCTGTTGTCATGAGCCTAAAAAAGTTTAAGGTATACGTGTCAGGTTTAAAATTCGTTCTAGTGACTGATTGTAGCGCATTACGCTGGACATGGAGCAAACGTGATTTGTCTCCCCGTATCGCCCGGTGGTGGCTTGAAGTTCAAGGCTTTGACTTTACTGTTGAGTATCGTCCCGGCAAATCCATGGCTCACGTGGATGCGCTTAGCCGCAATCCTGTGAATTCAGTAATGAGATGTGTTGAAAAAGACCTAATTGAATGTGTACAGCAGGATGACGATTCGTTGCGTGGTCTTGTGAACCAGTTGAAAGACGAGGTTTCAAAGGGGATAACTAATGGTTTGGCTAAGGATTTCTTGTTTGAGGGTGGTTTATTATATAGAAAAGTCGGAAAAGGTCAAAAGGTGGTCGTTCCACGGATGTCACGTTGGCCTCTCATTCAATCTTTCCATGATAATAACGGTCACGTTAATTTTAATAAAACTTATAATGCCGTAAGTTCAAAGTACTGGTTTCACGGTATGCGTCGGTTTATCCAAAAGTACACTCGTGGTTGCATATCATGCCAATACGCTAAAAAACCAACTGGTCGTCGTGTAGGCTTGTTACATCCTATTGAGAAGGTGGCCGTACCTTTTCATACTGTTCATGTAGACCATCTTGGTCCGTTTTGTAAAAGTCCATCTGGCAAAATGCACATTCTAGCAATAATAGATGCCTTCACGCGGTTTATATGGATCGAAGCGGTTCGAGACGTCAGTTGTAAATATGTGTTACAGACGTTTGATCAATTTATTAAAACTTTTGGTGTTCCAAGTCGCATAATAAGCGACCGTGGCAAAGCTTTTAGCTGCAAAGATTTCAAAGAGTATTGCATTCAGAGGCAAATTAAGCATGTCATGACGGCGGTCGCTAGTCCAAGGGCGAATGGGCAGATAGAACGTTTTAACAGGACTATTCTTGACCAAAATGACTGGGAGAAATACTTGCCTAAGGTACAGTTAGGATTAAACTCTAACGTAAATAACAGTACTGGTAAGGCTCCATTGGAACTCCTTTATGGGTTTCGACCTAGACTCGTAGGCGATATAGTCGTGTCCGATAGGTCGTCGGATCTAAATGAGTTGAGGGAAGTCGCTGTCACGCGATCTTCTAAATTAGCCCAGCAGGCAAAAGACAGGTATGATAAAAAACGGCGTTATGAAGCTCCTTTTAAGATAGGTGACCTAGTTCTCGCCGAAAGAAAAATCATTCGTAGGGGTTTACGTAGTGGTAAACTAATGCCGCGTTTTGACGGGCCCTATACAATTGTTAAGGTCCTGCCTCATGATCGGTACGTGATTAAGAGTACACGTAGTCGTGGTCGATCTTATGAAAATGTCTTGGCCAGGGATAAGTTAAAGCTTTTCCAATATAATCATTCCGATGAGTCTGATATTTCTAATTCTGAATAACAAAAAAATATATAAAGGTAATTTGGTTCAGGATGATATGTTTCATTTGATTATAGTGCACTATTAAAAGAAAAAAAAAATGTTATATGGATCCATTTTTAGTAATTGTTCATATTAAAAACAATTTATGATCGGTCTTTGTTTCAATAGCGCTAGCCTTCAGAGGCGTTCATTAATATTAACATAACCTTACAAACCTAATTCAATAATACATTTAGCCTTAAAGGCTGTATTGATGCTATAATAATTGGTCATGTGTCGTTCCTTAAGAGGACGAAACTACCTTAGGAGGCTATTAAATGACACGATATGTATGATGTGGGCCCTGAAGGGTAAGCCATCATTATAACCGCAATCGGTTTTATTTTAGTAAATTGGGTTATGTAACATTAAGAAGTTTGTCATACTGAAGTTGGATTCAGTTCAGAAGCCAATTAATACTGAGACGTCAGTTCAAGTTGGCATTAAGAAGTCAATAACACTGGCATTAAGAAGTCAGTTCAAGTTGGCATTAAGAAGTCAATAACACTGGCATTAAGAAGTCAGTTCAAGTTGGCATTAAGAAGTCAATAACACTGGCATTAAGAAGTCAGTTCAAGTTGGCATTAAGAAGTCAATAACACTGGCATTAAGAAGTCAGTTCAAGTTGGCATTAAGAAGTCAATAACACTGGCATTAAGAAGTCAGTTCAAGTTGACATTAAGAAGTCAATCACACTGGCATTCAGAAGTCAGTTCCAGTTGTACCAAGATGCTAGTACCACCGTGACGTCGCCGTATCGTGAGCCTGTTCGTGAGCGAGCGGGGCCATCACCAGCACCAGGAGCTAGAGCTACGCGGGGCGCGCAGCTGTATCAGGAAGGCCGACTGTAAGGCGCAACAGATGGCGCTCAAGAACCACAATGAAGTTGACAATTGCGAAGATACCAACGCACGGTCGGTCGGCGCGCCTAGCGGGAACATTGGGTCGAGGCTCGCGCTCTCTTGACTCGCGGACACCGACGGCTGAACATCTCCTTCGTCTCTTTTCTTGTACCTACTTGTATTTTTAATTAAACATTTTATTACTCCTTTAAACCTTGTTTTTCTGAGCTCTTACAGTATGGTTTGACAGCTTTCTTGTCGTTCACTTCGCCCAAGTGTTCACTTCGATATGTTTACAGAATCGCACTGCTGTTTAGCACCACCCGGGGACCACGTGTAGGGATTCGCTGAGTATCCTACGGACGCGGGTGACTCGGCCCCCAAATGTTTGTCCGTCAATCACGCAAAAACGGCTGAAGGTATTTGGATGAAATTTGGCACATATGTAGGTCACATCCTGGAATAACACATATGCTACTTTTTATCCCGGTAACATACATGACTTAATGGAGACAGAGGAAGAAGTTGAAGTCCAAAGTTTCTGCTACCTTAGTACTTCAGATTCAAAAGTACCAGGAGAACAGAAACATGTCGAAATTTTTTACCGGGCTAGAATTTTATTACGAGTGCTAAAAGATTCACAAATACCAGGAGACCAGCAAGATGCCAAATTATTTTTAGGCAAGATTTTTTTTTATTAACAGAGCATGGTGAGCAGATGAATGGTAATCTCGTACATAATGACAGATTTAGTATTTACGAACTTCTCACTACTTCAGATTGCTTATAACACTAATAAATAATATGTAAAACTAAATATAAATAAAATCTGGCATCAATAAATGCTCAAATTTAGCTCGGTTTTATAACGTGGCAATCTACCGCAATTCTATTACCAGACCACTGACGTCCCAGTGACCGGCCACTGACGTGCCAGTGACCGTGCGATTATGAATTTAGCAGATTACGAACTTTTAGCAAAATGACAATGGCATGACAATGGGATCGTGTCGGAATGACAAATTTATAAAAATAGCAGACTCGGGCCCCAGGAACTTTTCGAAGTATGGAATTGGAATATGGAAGGACTGGAATTCCGAGCGCTACAGATTCACAAGTACCAGGAGAGCAGAAACATATCGAGGTATTCCGGGGCCGGAATTACGAGCGCTACAGATTCACAAGTACCAGAAGAGCAGAAACTTCTCGGAAGTTATTTTGGGGCTTGAATTATGAGCGCTTTAGATTCACAAGTACCAGGAGACCAGGAATATACTGAAGTTTTTCAGGACTGGAAATTGAGAACGCTATAGATTCACAAGTATGAGGAGAGCAAAAAACATGTCAAGGTTCCGGGGCCGGAATTACGAGTGCTACAGATTCAGAAGTACCACCAGGAGAGTTTTTTTTTGAGACTGTAATTTTGAGTGCTATAAATTCATAAACACCAGGAGACCAGAAACATCCCGAAGTTTTTTCAGAGCTGGAAACTGTTCACAAGTACAGAGCAGAAACATGTCGAGGTATTTTCGGGGCCGGAATTATGAGCGCTAAAGAATCAAAATTACCAGAGGACCAGAAACATGTCAAAGTATTGCCGGCGCTGGAATATTAAGCGGTTATGATTCAAAAGGATTATACGTAGAACAGAAATATTTCGAAGTATTTTCGGGGTTGAAATTATGAGTGGTTAGGATTTAAAAGTACCAGAAGAACAAAAATATGTTGAAGTAATTTTGAGGCTGAAATGAGCGCTAAAGATTCTCGACTCAAGTAAGTTTTATTTTACCAAGACAATAGAAACGACACGCAGTTTTTTTCGAAGCTGAAATTGTTGCATGCAATTGCAAGCGGGTTTGGATTCAAAAGTACCCAGGTACCAGAAATATATCAAAGTATTTCTGACGCTGTTATTGTGAGTAATTAGGATTCAAAAGTACCAGGAGAACAGAAACATGTCAAAGCAATTTCGAGGCTGAAAATATGAGCGAGCTAAAGATTCACAAGTACCAGGAAAACAGAAACATGTCGAAGTAATTTTGAGGCTATAATATGACAGAAACGTATCGAAGTTTTTTCTGGGCTGGAATTGCGAACGCTATAGAATTACATGTACCAAGAGAGCAGAAATATGCCGAAGTTTTTTCCGGGTTGTAATTATTTAAAGCGCTAAAGAAATATGTCGCAATATTTTCGGGGCTGAAATTGTGAGCGAGCGGTTAGTATTCAAAAGTACCGGGAGACCAGAAATATGTCAAAGTATTGCCGGGGCTGCAATTATGAACAGTGCAGATTCACAAGTAGAAAGAAACCAGAAGACCAGAAACATATCAAAGTATTTTTTCGACAGAAATCGTGAGCGCTTAAGATTCACAAGTGCCTACCAGGAGATCATAAACATGTCGAAGTAATATCGGGGCTGAAATCTTACTATCAGCCGCGCCGCAAAGTCTCACAATATCTGGATACCTGAATCATGAAGATGCAGTTCCAAGGATGAGACAATGAGGCAAAAAAGCTGCGCTGCAGTTCTAAAGTCCACGCAGACGAAGTCGCGGGAAGAAGCTAGTTCATAATAAATAGTAACATTATCGTAAAATCTTATATTTTTGACTAGCTAATGCCAGTAGCTTTGCCCGCTTGATAGATTATATTTACTAAAACCTCCATTGAGAACCACTATATAATATCCATTGGTGAAAACAGCATGAAAATCGGTGCAGCAGTTTTTGAGTTTGACGCGAGTAGAGAAATAGACAGACACGACGGAGGACTTTGTTTTATATAATGTAGTGATTTGAGGGTTGACAGTTTTTAGTGTTTTTATTTGCTCGATTTTAACGGTATATTAGTAGCGATTTTATGTATTTCTTATTATAATGGCGATGGTACAGAACCTTCCTTGCGCGAGATAGAATCGCATTTGGCCTTTCTTTTAACTGTCTTAACCGGATTTTGTTAATGTCTTGGTCACAGAATAATCTATCTATACCTACTTATAATAAATTTAGAGGTCAATTCTGTACATGAAATATATTTCCAAAATAACTATCAGGGGGTGATTAGGGATCGATACTGAAGCCAAAAATGCAATAAGTAAAATTTTTGTCTGTCTGTCTGTCTGTATAACCGTTATAGAAACAAAAACTACTCGACGGATTTTAACGAAACTAGGTACAATTATTTTTCATACTCCTGAGCTGGTTATAGTATACTTTTCATCACGCTACAATCAATAGGAGCAGAGCAGTGAAGGGAAATGTTGGGAAAACGGGAGAAGTTACTCCACTTTTTAAGCTTCCGTCGCATGTGCAACCTTAATGGTTAAAGCTAAAGAATCATAGAAATCGGTATGGAAACACCAAAGTTATACATGAAATACGCTAATAATAAGCCATCGCGCGTGAATACTGAATCATGCTATAAGGATTATTTTTGTATAAGGTCGCGAACGCACAGGCAGGCGGCTTGCTTGGCGCCTAGAGGCTAGTACTGACCTTATGACCAGTTTCCTACACCAGACGACTAGGTACAACACCAAAAATAGATTTTAATAACAAAAAAACTGTTAGGATAAGAATCGCTCAATCTCACCAAGACAGTAGGTAAAGATATCTGCACTGTGACCTAGAGTATATTATATACCTACTAGCTTTTGCCCGCGACTTCGTACGCGAATACCCGTTTTCTCCCGTTCCCGTAGGAATTTCGGGAAATCCTCTCTATAGCTCCCCTAAACTACCCAAGGACCCTACGTGCAGCTTCATACGACCAGTCAGTAGTTTTGGTTGTGTTGTTGCGTTATCTGTCAGTCATTCACTCAGTATCGGAAGAATTTTATATAGGTACCAAATGAAAATAAAGCTAAAACGTAAATGAAAATAAGACTAATGTAAAAAAGAGAACAATAAATTAGGTAGCCAAAACTTACCAATCGGTTTCTAAAAATCTATACGTACCTACCTACTACTTCTTCACCTAAAAATTAATAAAATGTAAGTAGGTACATAAACTATTAATAATTTGTAATTTTAACGAATATTTAAACACTACCAAAATAAGTAATAATACCTTTTTTATAAAATAACAACAAAAGGAATCAAAGTAAATGATCAAAGACAGTGATAAACACGGCTTGTTAAAATTTCTTGCTAACCATTTCCTAGGAAATGATTATCCTACGCTTCTATGTTACGCGCATGGGAGTTGTTTGTTAGGGATGTGCAGTCACATCAAGTTACCATAAATTGTCAATCTCATTCATTTTTGAACTCAATTAACATCACGTTAAGGTTTACAATCATTTGGATAGTTTTGTATAAGTAACCTGATGTGCTGTTGACTGTACCCATAGACTGAACACGCGAGGAGCTAGAACCGTAATTGACACATGGGATTTGGAAATATCCTGTTTAAATCGAATCTAAAAAGATTCGTTCTAAGGTCGATCATAGTACAAATACGTTATTACAGGCCTGTTTCTTCTATTTTCGTCAGTCGGCTCCGAACTAAGACGTTCGTAGAGTCTTCCGTTATTGATCCAGCGAACGGAGAACCAGGCTGAAATGGATTGTATAATTTCTGTTGTGTTTATGTGTCTTTATGTGTTTATCCTTCCTGAAGAGATCTGGAGGCCGACTGCGCTCTCCTTATTTCTTTATTCTAGCAGATCAACCTATAGGAGTTTGTTCGCTGCTAAACCTTAACCTTAACACGCTAAGGGCACCCTCTGTGGGGTACTAAGCTCGGCTTAAGGCGGCGCTGGGGGGAGGAAAGCTAGGGACGGGCTAGATCGAACAAGCAAGGGTGGAGCCGACATTGACGGAGACCTCATCGCGGCGAGCCTCGGCGACGAGGGCGGTCGTAGTTAGCGCAGTGAACTTCCACCTCTCTATAGCTGTCTTAGAGGAGGGTATGTCTCGGTCGGTGAATCTGGAAGAAATGGGAGGGTTCGTATCGTTACGGGGGTTGTGACATTTGTCAACAGTGTCAATAAAACGCTTGGTAATGCGTTTCATGAACTTAAAGGTCTAGTTGTAGTCTCATTGCGAATATAGTAGGGGGCTCCCGTGACGTTACGGAGGAAACGGTTTTGGAACGTTTACATCTGATGGAGGTAACTAGGCTTTGCATGTGCGGTGCCTCGAATGATGGGAAGGATGAACAGGGTGAAAAACTCGCAATTTGCAACTTAGTGACAATTTGCTACGGTCGTTATGAAGTGGAGCTCTTGTCATGAATGGTGATCGGACGCGCCCTTCTTAGTAGTGTTGTTTTTTATGAGTGGCCTCTCGCAGGTCAAGTTAGGAGTTTGTCGGTTTGCCGCTTTGCCACTGTTCTCTTAAAGGTCAGGTACACACAAATAGGTAAAGTAAAACACTAAGGGTCAACGCACACCGAAAGAGCGGCGAAGGGCAGAGAAGCGCAGCGACCCGCTCGGTACCTACAGTTCGAAGGAATTCGCCGGAATTTCCCGCGGCGCCGCTGGCATCCGCGCGACTCGTTCGAGTTTCTCATGCAATAATAAGTAGGTTAGGTATTAGAGCAATCAAAATAAAGTTAAAATTCATAATAAACTGCGCTCCGCTTCGCTGCGCTTCGACGCTCTTTTGGTGTGAGTTGAGCCTTATCGGAATCTAAGGAAGCGCAATATCTTATACTTACTTATTATATTATTGTTTTTTGTATATTTAAATTTTGTCTATTTATCTATGGTTCTAAGTTGTCTGATAATAAAATGATTATGATTATTATTTAATAGGGGCGCTAATCCTCGTTATTTTCTCACTTATGGACACTATAGTCTCATCGATTTGTCTCTTTCACATCACTTTTGACACAATGTTGTTTCACATTTAAGTTTGCAAGTTTGCCGTCCTTAACAGGTTCATCACAATATTACCGCGAAATATCTACGCAACGATCTCGAAGACGCATGTGTTTGTGGCAGTGTTGAAAAGCCCTCCGATAACAGAGTTGTTTTTGGAATTGCGCGGCGCGGTGGCGGTAACGCGATTGTCGATCATAGTAGATCACCTGTGGGTACATTGATTTTTGTTAAGTATTTTGCTATTTCAAATCATAATCTGGAATCACAACATCACGCGTAGCTCAAAACAATTTATTTAATTTCTTATGCAGTGAACTATTTTATAGAAGTCTCCGCCCACATACAAGACTCACGCTCATATGCCACTGTTTTCGCAAAACTGCATTGTGCGAATCGTTCCCCGGTCTCCTATAGACTCTCCGTCGATGGTACCTACCATGCAGGCACATCCTGGTTTCGTCCGAGAATAGGACTCAGCTCTATTGCTCCATATCCCAATCTAAGTGATCGCGAGCAAACTGAAGCGGGACTTGTCGGTGGATGGGAGACAATTGTGGTCCCGTGGCCTTTTTGAGGTAGGTACAGTCGCCAGCACATCAAGCCACCCGAAACTGTAAATTTTCCCAAACAACTATGAACCTTAATAGCATAGATATAAAGTGGAAAATCTATTGAAGAAATTTGACACATTGTTGTAGCTAGATGTGCTGGCGTCTTTACCTAAGGTTCGCTTCTTTGAGTCTTCACCTCACTGTCTCTACTCGCTGACAGCCCTTCCTCGAACTTGTCTGAGCTGTTGCTGGAAGTCCACGCCGCGCGCCGGTAGGTAAGGTGTCGATTTCGGAGAGAAGAGGTGATAAATAAATCGGCTATCTCTTACCTAAAACGCATCGCTGTCGTCCCGTGCAGTCTCCCTGAACCTCATATCTATACTAATATTATAAAGCACACGGAACAGAAAAAACTGATTTTCTGTTCCGTGATACAGCAGAAGAGTTTGTTTGTTTGGTTGAACGCGCTAATCTCAGGAACTACTGCTCCGATTTGAAAAATTCTTTCAGTGTTAGATAGCCCATTTATCGAGGAGGGCCTATAGCCTTCCTCGATAAATGGGCTATCTAACACTGAAAGAATAAGATCATCACGCTGAGACAAATATGAGCGGAGCATTCATGGAAAATGTGAGGCAGACGAAGTTGCGCGGCTCAGCTAGTATCACTTAAAGCTGTCGAGCGATAGTAGGTACGCTGAGACAATCCTTGCTGGATTAGGATGTTGACTTGAGCGACTTATAGGGGTGGTCTCAATTTTCTCAGACTACTCGCGAAGTTGCACGAGGCGAAGTGCTCTCCGAAGTTGACCGAAGTCCGAAGTACGTGTCCACACACTCGAGCAACTTCGCGAGGAGCTCAGTCGCCCGTGCCCCCCGTTCCCCTCACGATAGGCATAATGGATAACGTTCATATGGCAACTGCCGTTGCAATGTGTACTCTCACATAATAAAAATACGTGCGTATTTACTATGGCTGACGTGAACCGAAGTGAGCCGAAGTGAGCCGAGTAGTGTGGTTAGACCAAAGACTATTAAACCACTTGACTGCGCATACAGTGCCCCGACGCACGAAAACTATTAGTGTTTTTGCTCATATATTAGGCAGCGGCACTAGTAACCATTTTAGTTGTGACCAAGTGTTAGACCTGTGGGCACGCTAAGTTTTTGCAAATCGTTTTAATTTTTATGCAATTTATAACGCATAAAAATGCCTTCATACCCGGTGAATTTGTGTGGGAAACATTCCATGACCTCTTGTTACAAAAATGATGGCATAACTTTTCATCGGAGAGTAAAGACTACGCAAAATATTTTTGATTTGAATCAGATGATGAGCCACTGCAGGGGTCTATATAAAATGGTGGTTAGGTGAACGAGCACACTGTAAGAAGCGCGCGTTGATGTCTTTTGGAAAAATCTCTTTCTTTCATTAGGAAATACTTATATTTTTATCCCTTTCTTCCCCTTTGTATTTTTATCGTAAAAATCTGTGCTGTTACGTTTAATGATTGAAGTCGATTTATCGATGATCATAAAATTACACTTAATACAATTTTTAATCAATAGGGAATATGCATGCATTTTTTTTATTTGCAAAATAAAATACTTATTAGCTCTAGTAAACAATCATGAAATTATTTTTTAAATACCTTCATCATTTATTAAGTTATAAAGCTTCAAAGACTACAGTTAGAAAGAGAAGTCCGATACGTAATGTGACGTCAAATTACACGACGACTATACAGCTGCCATAGAAAACAGCGTTTTCGCGAGAGGGACAGATATATTTGTTTAAAATAATTGTATCTCGTTCGTTTTTCGAGCAATTTAGATTCTAATTTCACAGTTAGTATTATATTTTCGAATACTTTTAGATAAACTGTTCAGATCATAAATACTTTTTTCATGCATATTCCCTATTAACATACTTACATACTTTTAAAGGACTTTAAAAATAGAAGGAGGGTCTCGGTTTATCATCTGTGTGTTTGACATACATGTTCTCATTTTAGATTTTCGAAAATTTCAGAATTATAATAAAAGTGGAAAGATAAGGTTAATAGGGAAACTTTGTTTAAACAAGATATAGCGCTGTTTGTTTGGATTGAGTATTTTTATAATGTTAAAATCCATTTTATCGATATCGACTATTTTCCTTTAATCAAATAGCGCCACCACTAACCATAGGCTACCTATGCAACTTGACCTTGAACGGACCAATTGCTGCCGCGCGTTGTTCCTCGTCCCCCGGCCCGCTGTAGTGAGCCGCGTACTTAGAAGAAATCGGCCCTATACGCTCTCTAGTGGTTATATACCATAGAGTATTGCGCCGTTCAAGGTCAAGTTGCATAGGTAGCCTATGGTTAGTGGTGGAACTACTTGATTAAAGGAAAATAGTCGATATCGATAAAATGGTTTTTAACATTATAAAAATACTCAATCCAAACAAACAGCGCTATATCTTGTTTAAACAAAGTTTCCCTATTAACCTTATCTTTCCACTTTTATTTTAATTCTGAAATCTTCGAAAATCTAAAATGAAAACATGTATGTCAAACACACAGATGAAAAATCTGAGACCCTCCTCCTATTTTTAAAGTCGTTTAAAAGTAGTTACGTGTTTAATGTAAATATGTGAATTGATTAAAAAATTTATTAGTTGTAATTTTATGGTCATCGATAAATCGACTTCAATCAGTAAACGTAACAGCACAGATTTTTACTATAAAAATACAAAGGGGAAGAAAGGGATAAAAATATAAGTATTTCCTAATGAAAGAAAGAGACTTTTCCAAAAGACATCAACGCGCGCTTCTCACAGTGTGCTCGTTCACCTAACCACCATTTTATATAGACCCCTGCAGTGGCTCATCATCTGATTCAAATCAAAAATATTTTGCGTAGTCTTTACTCTCCGATGAAAAGTTATGCCATCATTTTTGTAACGAAAGGTCTAGGAATGTCATGTTAACCACACAAATTCACCGGGTATGAAGCCATTTTTATGCGTTATAAATTGCATAAAAATTAAAACGATTTGTAAAAACTTAGCATGCCCACAGGTCTAACAATTGGTCACAACTAAAATGGTTACGAGTGCCGCTGCCTAGCATCTGAGCAAAAACACTAATAGTTTTCGTGCGTCGGGGCACTGTATGCGCAGTCAAGTGGTTTAATAGTCTTTGTTATATACTCTATGGGTTAGACGCTTCGTGTTCGAACTTCGTGACACTTCGAGTCCTTTGACTCGGGCGCAAAAACCGACAACAACTGGAAGTCGCCCGAGGCGAGGCGAAGTTGCACGAGGCGAAGCGAAGTGCCCCTCTACACTATCGTATTCGCTCAACTTCGGGAATAGTGTGGAGGCGCTATTTGGCTTCAGTGTTCTCAGTGGCAGCATTGGATGAAACTTGGTAATCAATCCAATTTGGATTGATTACCAAGTTTCATGAACGTTAGGTTTTTATTCAATATTTTGTTTTATAAATTGATGTCTTTTTGTTTTTACGTTAAATGATATACTTAAGGTGAGTAATTTTTGGTGGAATGATTTTTAAAAAGGTTGAAAGCTATCAAAATTACCTTTCAAAATATGATATACCTAGGTACTACAATCCATAGTTCATTGAAAAGAAATTGCACAGAAATTGTAAAACGGTTTGAGCAACGCGCGGTAAAATGATTTATGTTCGCGAGAGTAGTACCTAAGCGCTTCGGCTAGCTTCTAGGTGCTTTTAGATGCAGTCTTCTAGATGCTAGGCTTCTAGATGCAGTCTAGTTGCTATGTTCGTGCTATGGTCATTGTCATATTTGTGGTCTCTTCACTTTTCCGTTTGTTTTTTTTTCTATTGTCAATTTGTCATCTTAGTTGTATTTCTGTCAGGCAGTTTTGACATTGACACTACATTATTATATTTTTCGAGACAGAAAAATTTAAAAATTGTATGCATTGAGCACATTATAAAATTCACCATAGGTTCTTCATGGCGTAAAACTTTTCTCCTGGGAGTTTGTCTTCCTATAATCATGGCTTGGCGAAGTCATGGAGTAAGCAATGCCGATATGATCCGAAACTTACGAGGTACCTAAGAATGATTTGTTTATAAATATTATTTTTATTTTTATAGTCTTTTACTTTTGAACAAAAAGGATATTTTTTATCTCTCGCATTCAACTGTTCGATATTATAGTCTTGCGAAATTCAGTGTTTATCAACATTCATAAAATGTTATGTGCTTTATTACTTGAAATTACTTCATTTACTTCTGTAACTTGATTGATAAGGGTGTAACTGCAAATGTTTATGGCTCCAATAAGTAGTGTTCTGTGACAGGGCTCATATCCTACTATGGTAGGCGCCAGATAAATTTGCAATAAAGTACATAGACCATTCCCTCAAATCCCTTGACAGAAACCCAAACAATAAAATTACGAACCGTTTTTCTTTAGTAGAGAACGTAAAGGATAACGATAGAAGTCAATTCAGGACAGTTTTATGTCTTGTTTTTCTGTTTTTGATAATAAGAAAGTCAATAAATGTATTTGGGTATATGACCACATGATTATTGCACATTTATCTAGCACCTGTTGTAAAAGAAGAGTTGGGCTGAGATAGCATTATTTAAAGTGAATCACTTCTAAATTCAAACAATACTGTTCAGCCAACCCAGCTGACTAGAGAGTGAACTGGGAATAATATCTTCTAAACTTACATCAATGTCTGAAAGTTAGTTAGCAAGCCATGAAACAAGTAAGGCTCTATGGTAATTACCTATAGTTTGTAAGTCATAATAAAAATGTATGTTAAATAGTTTTAATGTTTTTCAGCTAATGGGATTATAAAATCTGATGCTGTAGCAAATGCCATGTTAGCTGTTGACCGAAAAAAATACTGCCCCTATGCACCATACCATGATTCACCACAATCTATTGGATACTCAGCCACCATCAGTGCCCCACACATGGTAATGTGTATATGAAATTAATTTTACCCCTTATTCACAATTATCTCTGAACTTTTTAGCGTTTCATACAATGGTTATGAATATGCTTTAATGGGTGTGAAACAATTCAGAGATATATTCATGAAAAAATTCGAACAATATGAATTGTGATTAGCATATTCTTTAAAATTGTAATATATCGTTCATGGGTCGATTTCCAGAGGAGAGCATCTTCAAAACCTTGCCTCGAATAGGATAGGTCAGGGATGGTGACTCTTTTTTGGTGTTTGTGCTATTTTTATATATAATCAAAAAAATGTAGCCATGATGTGCAGGAAAAAAAATCTTGAGTTAGTGATTTAATAGTCAAAAATAACATATGTAAGTTAATAATAGCATCTATATAATACATTAATATAGATGCTATTATTAACTTAACTCCTTTTGTATCTGGAAATTCATAAAGCAATCTTGTTTCTTCAAATAAAAATAAATTTCTGTTGTACTAGCAGCAACAGAAATTATACTGAACATTTTATTTTAATAAAAAATGTCCTTAAATTATTTACAATATTTGATTTTATTTTGTATGTTTTAGCATGCCCATGCATTAGAAAGGCTAAAGAAACAACTAATCCCAGGGGAGAACGCATTGGATGTAGGATCTGGGTCCGGGTACCTCACTGCTTGTATGGCTATGATGGTTGGCGAGACTGGAAAAGTCATTGGCATAGACCACATAAAAGAGCTGGTTACGTTAGCCACCAAAAACATTCAGAGTGATAACAAAGAATTACTCACTTCTGAAAGGATAAAATTAATTGGTAAGTTTTACTGGTTAGTATGTATGAATAAACTACATATTTGTCCAGTCCAGAGTAAGAGCTTCCAACACTTTTTAGGGTTCCGAACATCCGTGCATCCGTAAAAAACGGAACCCTAATAGGATCACTTGGACGTTCGTCTGTCTCAGCCAGTTTTCTCTCTACTGGAGCGATTCTGTTAAAAATTGTGATATATAATTATGGACTTTTGTGACCCAAACACGGACGTTTTATGTAAACAAATAAATTTTTAGTATGGGGGTCATTTTTGAGAGTCAAACTGGAAAAATTAAAAAAAGTTTTTCAAACTATTGTGACATATCAATTTGGGCTCACTGTGAGGGTTTAAATTACATTATTTTTTCATAATTTTACAATAAATAGTTTTGAAATAATTTTACAAAAAATCTCCGAAACTACTGATCCTAAAATTAAAAAAAAAATGCTGATAATAGTTCAATACCTAAAGATTACAGGAAAACTTATTTAAAGAAGTCTATAGTGTTAAAAAAATAAATTAGTTCGGAACCCTTTGCACGCGAGTTCGATTCGCACTTGACCAGTTTCTTTTAGTTTTCCTGCATTTGACTCAACCCTAACTATTACCATTTCGCTAGCAAGGCTCTATTAAATTTTATCAAGCCCAGTATAACAAGTAGGCTTGGGCTAAGTAACTCCACTAGAAGATTGGATATAAGACATATCATTCCAGCCAAAGACACATATCCCATAACTATATCCATATCCGCTAATCATATCCGCAGATATGATGACGAGAGAGAGCGAACTGAGCGAAGACAAATCCCATATCGCGGAACTATGTTGCTGTGAGAGATTTCAAAAGTTTCTCGCTCTCGCTCCAAGAACAAACTATTTGATTTCCCTTCATACTTTACGCTTCAAGCGAAAACAATAAAAAACGACGTCTAGTAGTATATTTTTTTATCAAGCGCTACTCTCGCTGCCTGCGTATAGAACATACGACCGAACGATGAACAAACCTAATCGTCCTTTCTCTTTCGCTCACTAGCCGCTGCGTTGTACGGTTGTATTACGCTCTCGCTCTTTCACTTCCGTCCGAACGAATGAACGAAACTGATATAGAGGATATATTTATTTGTTAGAAAGGGAATGAACGATTCATATCCAAAGTGAGACACATATCCGAAGATATAACTGTGTCCGGAGTTACTCATGCCTAATAACAAGTCACTTGTGTTGATCGAGTCTCTCGTTTGTTGGTTAGAAAAAAACTTTTTACAAAAAAAATACAACCGACTTCCAAAAAAAAAAACACTACGAAGTAAAAAATAACTTTAATTTCGGAAGTCGGTGTTTTTGTTAGTTTCTTCGTATTTTGACACCGACTTCCGAAATTAAAGTTTTTTATTTTTCACTTTTTAGTGGTACCCCACACCTAACAACACCACTGCAAAATCGAAAAAAAGCAAAATACGTATTTCGATTACTTGGATGACATAAAACTATCATCTAAGTAGACGAATTCCAGCTATTTCGATTTAAAATCCAAAGTTCGTAACCGATTTTCATAAAGTTTAAATGGGACCAATCTGCAAGTATATCCTTTCAGATAAAACAAGAATTTTTCAAATCGGTTCATAATTGTCGGAGTTATGAGGTAACAAACATAAAAAAATAAAAAAACATACAACCGAATTGATAACCTCCTCCTTTTTGGGAAGTCGGTTAAAAATAGTCCATAGGTAACATAATCGCTTAATGCATGTAGCTGATGTAGCACATCGGATGTGTCTGTCGGTCATACTAATGCTGACAGAAGGCTTTTTTAACCCTTTTCTAAAATGAATTTCTAATGTATATTATTTGTATTATTTTTAAGTTGGCGACGGACGTCTTGGATACCCTTCTGATGGACCGTACAATGCTATCCATGTTGGAGCAGCTGCCCCCACACTTCCACAAGCAGTAAGTAATTTTTTGAGAATTTTCTAAAAGTAGTTTTTCCAGATCAGATAGCAAATCTGCGGCCATTTGGACAGTTTTCGCAATTTGTGGTTCAAAGTAGTATTACGCTATTAGAGCAATGATCAGATTGACGTAACGTTTCGTGTAAAAGCTTCGGGACTTATTTGATTTCGTTGAGGTGCAGCACACATTCGTCTTGCTCGATGCCGTAGGGCGTTTTCGTATACTGTCACTGAATTTTTGTGTTGGTACCTAGGTAGACTCCTAATAATATTGTTTTATATTGTGTCGCTTTTTTAAAAAGAGCGCACCTCGTCTCGTGGCTTCTTTGTACCTGATCTTTGAATGATATGATTTTTATTAAAATAATGTTCTGTGTTACAGCTAGTAGATCAGCTGAAACCTGGCGGCAGGCTTGTTGTGCCCGTAGGACCGGAGGGTGGAGAACAACACCTTACTCAGGTATTAAGTTCTTTATTTGTTGTTATAACTTTGCTTGTATATTTTCAGGCATTACTTAATTTAAATTTTGTCCTTTTTAATTTAGGTTGACAAGGCAGCTGACGGTACAACTACCGTCAAAAAACTAATGAGTGTAATCTACGTACCCCTGACAGACAAGGATCATCAATACCGTGAGTGATGATGATATGTATGTCAGTATTCATGTTATTTTATAGGGGCATTACACTACACGGTATTCAGGGCATTGTCGCAAGGGCGGGCGTGGCTGCCGACCGCTTATTACACTAGCCGGTCAATTCGACCCTAACTCACTGTTGTGTTATTACACCACCCTAAACCCTAAATACCGTGTAGTGTAATAAGCCCTTTAGTTTAAGTCTCATTTTGACATTGACCTTATGTGTTACGACCTATCTATACATACAATATTTAGGTTTTTATAAAAGCAAAATCTGTATCGAACATTAGTTTTTCTTTATTAATTAAAACGTGATAACATTCTCATATTTAATCATCTTCCCTATAATTTTATCAGTACTTATATCTATTATACCTACCTTTTGCCATTTAACATGACAACAGCTGCTCAGTAAGAAAATTACTGATTCTAACACTCTGTTTGGACATAGCTTTCGTTATCCAAATATGTATAAAAGGACATAGCTTTCGTTATCCAAATATGTATAAAACTAGCTTCTGCCCGCGACTTCGTACACGCGCATGTAACCCGTTTTTTTCCCGTTCCCGTAAGAATTTCGGGAAATTCTGCTTCCTAACACTCCTCAAGGAACCTACATGCCAAATGTCAACTTTTTACGACAGATATTTTCGGCTGAGCGTTGTCTGTCAGTCACTCAGTAACGGAAGAATCCTACTAAATGAAATTCTTCCGTTACTGAGTGACTGACAGACAAAGCACAGCCAAAACTACTGGTTGTAGAAAATTTTGCATGTAGGTTCATTACACTCCGTAGGGGTGCACTAAGACCTCACCGGACATGGATGTTTCGGGAGGTTCCTGCACCGAATCGGGCGGGAGGAAACGCCCGGGTGTCACCACTGCGAGGATCGACCGGAGGACACGGTGGAGCACACTGTGCAGGTGTGCCCGCTTGGGCGGAGCACCGCCGTGTCCTCGAAGTGGCGATAGGCGGCGACCTCTCGCGTCCGGCCCTGGTCCAAGCCATGGTCCGGAGCGAGACGGAATGGGACGCCGTCGTCGCCTCCTTCTGCGAAGCAATCATGCTAGCGAAGGAGGTGGCGGAGAGGGAGAGGGAGCGAACCTCTCGTCCCGGCCGCCATGGTAGACGCCGCGGGCGTCGGAGGCCATCTGGTGACCTCCGGCCACCGTAGGCGCGGGCCTGTGGACGGCGAGCTATGGGTGGCTCGCCGTCCGTCCGTCTATATAGTGACGACAGGCCGTGTCGACGGCGCGTTAGTGTTCCACGCGCGCCTCAAAGAGAGTCAGCACACAGAGGGGCCGGAGTCGCGGGACTATTCGAAAGAGATACCGTGGCTCCGGAAAACAAAGGGCAGTGAAGGAACATGGATGAGTTTTAGTCAGTAGAAGTCTGACACTCCCTCCCGCTACACCCAGAGCGGGAGGAGTCATTGGATGATTTCCCATCCCTAAAAAAAAGGGGTGCACTAAGAGATGATTTCCCGAAATTTCTACGGGAACGGGAAAAGACGGGATATGCGCACGTACGAAGTCGTGGGCAAAAGCTAGTAAAGTTATATTTAACTGACCTAGAGTCCTAGACTACAGTCAAAAGCAAATCCACCTCTAAAAAGGGTAGCCATACTATCTATAAGTATTTATATAAACCCTTACAAATAATATGCGTATCGTGTTTTGTCCTACGGCTATTGCCTTGTTAAATAGCAGAAGCTATGGTGAGTGCACACAATGCCTGATGTCATGATTAAGTCAATTCAGCAGAAAAAAATAAATAAACAGTCATGTAATTTTGCAAAGCTAAATTTTTATCTGCAATCTTATTTAATGTCGCAATACAATATCGACACTACTTTCGCGAGAGCCAAAAATATTTGCATCTTCGAAAACGGAATGTAACTAGTTTAATTTAGCTTGTCGTTCGGTTTTAACTGAGTCGCAAACTCGATTTCCTCACATTTCAAGCAAAAGAATTAAAATATATTTGTTGTTATAGCGGCAACAGAAATACATCATCTGTGAAAATTGCAACTGTCTAGCTACGACGAATATCGATCTCTTGCATATAAGCATCTACGTCGCCAGAACGGTGGACCCGAACATTATCAACAATGTAAATGGCATCTTCACCAACAACCGTCAGTGCGGGTTGTGCATGTTGACAAAGGATTTCTGTTATGTACCATTGCGCATTTAGTGAGCCATTCTCAATGAACACTATCTCGGTACGATAGCTGTAAGTTGCGGCCGCCCAAAGCTTAACGGACCCTCCACCATAAGGGTTGATTTCTTCAAAACACACGTCGGCATAGTATTCCCCTGGTCTTCGTAACACTCGCCGACGTCGGTCTTCACCATGCAGACAAATTCGAGCCTCATCGGAGAAGAGTAGGTACGCTTCTCCGGTTACCTAGTGTCAAAGATAGGCAAATTTTTAGCGAACCTCAATCGAGCCATCCGGTGCTCACGGAGTAACTTGGGGGCCCGCGCTGGTCCTCGACTGCCTATATCAGCCGCTAAAAGCCTCCTCGTCACCGTCCATAGGCTTACTTGTTATCCTCGTAACCGCCGGTTCCTTAGCGCCTGATTCACTAAAATGCGATCGTCTCGTGGTTGTGTGCATTTTTTCTCCCAGAACCTTGCCTTTTCTGAACGGAACCTGTTTCTTGGTATCGAGTCCAGGTTTTATAGATTTTGGTAATCTAGCCAAAGAGAAGGCCCTGGGTATACGACTAAAACTAAACGAATGTAACTTTCTTTTCATAGCTATATTCATTTTTACTGTACGAATTGGCATAAGATTATAGGAGTTGTTGACGCTTTTAGGTGGCCGGGCTGAAATAATTTCAAGTAAGTACATAATTCTCTCTAAATATATAATTATAATCTAAAATGAAAGCGCTTCATATATTCTATATCAATATACCTCATTATGTACCGGTATTATTTATTGGTAGGTGTTGCAGTTTTACTGTTTTTTAATAAGGAAATAATTTCAGCCCGGCCACCTACAACCGCTAATATCTCGTATGTTATTGCGTTTTAGGATTCGATTTTGTGTAACATATGCGCAAAGTATAGGGTACATTCGATCTGTAGCAAAATATTGTCAGTACCTTTTGCTAAAGAAGTTGGCCGGGCTGAAAACGTCAGGCTGGCCCGGCCACCAAGACGTGCTTAAAACTTCTTTTAAAAAGAGTAACATTGAAAACGAAGGTGTTACAATATTGGTACAAGCGGGTACATTCGATTGATACCAATCTCATTATCAAATTCCAGATGGCCGGGCCAGGCTGACGCACATCCGTTCGCAGCCGCGGTGGACATTTAAACGATGTCATATTTCATAAATTATATGTGTTATAATGGTCAACCATCCACAGACCGACCTCGGCAAGCGTTGCTTAACCTTGAAGATCGATGCGTTCGGCTTTTATAGTTTAGCCAATTTGAAGCGTAATACCAAAAATACAACACTTATGTTAGTACAACACAACCTATGGATGCACAGTTTACAAGCAACACACTCCTCCAAGTAAACTCGATAATATACCTATTCATTTCGGGTGCGCCTGTGGTGTGATGTAAAGTTCACCTAAATTTTCAACTCCGATAATTGGAAATCCGAAAATGTTCTTCCTAACATTTTTCATCCTAACAATCACAATTCCTAACTACTCTGTCTCTAATGTTCATAATTCCGAAGCATTCAACTTCATAATGTCAGTAGCAATAAATATCTATTATGTACTATTATTTGTTTTCCTATATTTTCTCAACATAACCATCTCTTACACTATAATAAAATTCAAAGTCATATTTTTTTGTTTAGATTTCTTTTTATTATATATTTATAGCGGTGTGTACCTGGAAAGATATCCATGGGTTAGGTTAGGTTAGAACTGTGACCAACTACCTGCGAGCCGAGCGAGTGAAGCGAGCGGTGCCGCGGAGCGCTACCTAGAAATTGGTCGCGAAATTTTTCTATAGGTAAATATGTTTAGGGATAAAAGCGTTATGATAAAAAAACAGTAGGAGTTTAAATATATTTACATTAATGGTATTATTAATTACAATTTTCGGAAACATGAGTGTTATGAACATCGCCGGTAGCACTACAAATAGTATGAATGAAATTTTTTAGGAAGAACAATTTCGGTTAAAGAACTTTAGGTGAGCCAATATTGGACCCATTCATTTCCATAGCTATACTAAATATAACTTCAAGATAAACAACAAACTATAGAGGAATTCGCGGCGCCCCCGCAAGGGGGCGCGGCGGGCGGGCGTAGGCTAGGCCTTTTATCCCGCGGGATCAGGTGTTCGTGTCCGTAAAAATACGGGCACGGCGTTGGGTGGCCGATGTAGGCGCGGCTGGTTTGGCTGCGCGACGGTAGGCGTCGCTGCAGCCATGGAGTGTAGCTGTCAATAGTGTCGTGCGAGGGCGCCACGGTACTGTCTCACAGTACCGTATCTTCACGACCCTACGGCGGTCTGTCCCCGCCAGGTGAGACCTCCGGTTGCCCGGAGGAGGCCCGGCGAGAGACGACCAGCGACGTAGGGCCGACTTTAGGGCGCTCCCTGCCGAGGATGCTGGTCCCCCGCCTGTCACGCTTCCAGAGCGAGCCGGTCACGCTCCAGGCTAAGGGACCGTCGTGTGGTGAGTATGAGCGGCATTGTGTTGTGAGACACCGTCTCATGTAGCGAATGAAACGTGCGTCCGCGCCGCACGTTCATCGCGTTATATTTATGCGCATGGAGAGTCGTGCATGTGTGAGGTTCGGCGCGCGACTGTGCCTATATTAACTTAGCACACAGCGCGCGTCGATTGCGTGTAGTGATTGTAGAGTCTTATTGTGGGAGGGAGTCGCGTGGCGGTGTCTGCGACTCACTCGGCGTCAAGTCCGGTGGGTTAGGGGTCGCCAGTGTCCCGCACGAGGTCGCGCGGCAGGCGTCTCGCGTCAGGTGGCCGCGCATGCCAGGGCGCTATCTGCTGGATGTGAGGCCAGGCAGAAGCGTCGGCACGCGCGAACATAGTGGAAACGAGGCGGGCGCAAAAGTCATCCAGGCTCTCTATGCGTAGATCCCGCATGATTACGCTGTTCCTCACGAGGCGAGGGGCGGCAACGATTTTGCGCAACGCTAAGTTTTGCTGCGCGCGGAGGGTCTTCTTTCTGGTCTCGCTCGTGAGGGCAGGCCAAGCTGGGGCGGCATACGTGAGCAGCGGGCGGATGTACGTTTTGTACACGCCCAACTTGACTCGCAGCGGGAGGCGGGACGAGAGCACTGGGAGATAAACAACAAAAAAACATGGGGCTGAGGTCATGCTACTGCGGAGAATCTTAACACCACGATTCAGAAAAACGCGTCATAAGTACAACGCCATCTATCGACAATTTAATTAAACTTTCAAATATAGGTACTCATAAGTTCGAACTTAGAAGCTCACACGTTACGATAAATAATGATAAGATTAACATGTTCACTTTTCTTTTGCCACATATTAAGATTAAATAAAAAAAACCGGCCAAGTGCGAGTCGGACTCGCGCACTGAGGGTTCCGTAAGCAGAAGTTGCGATTTACGATTTATGACGTATTAAAAAAAAACTACTTTCTAGATCTCGTTCAAACCAATTTTCGCTGGTAGTTTACATGGTAGAAGTTAAGGGGGGGGCACACACATTTTTCCACTTTGGAAGTGTCTGTCGCGCAAACTATTCAGTTTAGGAAAAAATGATCTTAGAAACCTCAATATCATTTTTAAAGACCTATCCATAGATACCCCACAAGTATGGGTACGATGAAAAAAAAAAAATTGAGATTCAGTTAAGTATGGGGACCCCCAAAATTTATTGTTTTTTTTTTTTCTATTTTTATGTTGCGGTTCACAAAATACATCTACTTACCAAATTTCAACAGCGTAGTTCTAATAGTTTCGGAGAAAAATAGCTGTGACATACGGACGGACAGACAGACTGACAGACAGACAGACATGACGAATCTATAAGGGTTCCGTTTTTGCCATTTGGCTACGGAACCCTAATAACTCAAATTTAATTGTTTTCGGATCTTTTCACACATTAGTTACTACATATTTTCTCAATAGATTGCATTGCAAGTATCAGGAGTATCTATGAAAAGTGTGCGTTCGCCCAGCGGAATGTTGTTAAATTAAAAGATTTTAATTATGCAGATATTTAGTGTATGACGTCGTATAATTGTGTATGGTATAAAAAAATTTGTGCACGCAGCCATTGTGGAGAAATTCACCAAAAACTGATTCCGCTGGGCGAACGTTGTCCTGGCGGAACTTTTTTTAATCCATAGATTTTAGAAGAAAAGAGATGTGTCCAAAAATTAGTGTGTATTTGTGTGTAATTGTGTATGTATGAATAAAATTAGTGCATGCATAAACTTCGGAGAAATTCAAGTTTCCGCTACGCGAACGTTTGGCCATTACCTAGTTTTCATATAAAGCGCTTACATAGAGAGCTGTAGATTTTTACATAAGTTGTTTTGAATTTGTTTATATTTGTTTAAAAAATAGATTTCGAAAAAATCATAGGGCTTAAAAGATAAAAATATAAACGTAAAATACGCTTATTAGGTCTTAGTTCTTAAAGTATGCACTTTGGGGTCTAGATTTTCACGTTTATACAAACCTTGTAAGTGTCTGCTACATGTTGCCAAGTATCAATGATGTTCCGTTAGTAATTAAAGAGTTATAGGACAATTTACCATGAATTGATCACTGTTTACAAAGCAGTCAAATATCACGACGTTCTAAAGGAATTGCATGGTAAAATGTATGCCAATAATTAGTGTATTCATTCAACTATTCACATGCAAAATTTCATGTCATTAAATTCAGTAATTAAAGAAAAACAATTATAATACTGACGAAGCATCGAAAACCTATATAACCCGACCAAGTTCGGATGGCTACAAAAAAGCGGCCGTGCCATATATCTTAGAAACGTTCTTAACCTTGCAATATAGTATTTATTAATATGGTACAGTTACGTACACAAGCGTTAGGAAAAAATAAAACAATTGCATTTCTTGAATGAAAATTATTTTTTTAATAATAACGCCACTATCTACGATAAAAATAAATCTTCAATTAACAAGTACTTCTCTATTTAAATATTCGAGTACAAAAATATTTTTAATTACATATAATACTTAATTATGTAAGTAGGTAATTATGATAACGTTAACAAACGCTTGCAACGACAGCAATAGACTTAAATGTGTTTTAACTAAAATAGGTTTAATAAACGATTATGAATAAAGGGTAAGTATAATATTTCGAGCTTCAATAAAAATTAAAATCACATCACATAACTAGACTATTCAGTTGTTTAGATTTGATCAACATTAAAAAAGTGCTTATAAACTAAAACATTGGTATAAAAAAGGTATTTTCAAGAAAATATTCTTAAATGAGTAGCAAATACAGTAAATAACCTCAACATACATAAGTCACTACCAGTACAACGGTATACATCAATTAAAAAATCGATTCAAGAAGTAGTTTTTTTTAAGTTATTAGATTGTTTGATCCACTAAAGTTGCAAAGGGGAACGCTCGTGCATGCCTAGTCCATTGGTTAAATAGTGTAATAAGCTACAATATGATAAATATTTACCTAAACAGTTGTAGGTACTTACATGTGGTAATTATTTAATTTCCCTATGGGGTCTATACTTAGTTAGAATCCTGATCCGTGAAATCTTCAATAGAAATTAACTGTATGAATTTTATTTGTCTTAAATAATAGGGGGGGGGGGTCTAAAGTCTCAAAAGCATACTTAAATAAAGTACCTACGTAAATAGTACCTACTTTCTGTCATAGTCAAATACATTAAAAAAAAAAAGGTGTACAAAAATAAATGACATTATTATATCGAAACAACAATTGTGTTATCACCTATACCAATTCAATACCGATATTATACTGTAAATTTTGGGATGTTACCTAAATATATTGCACGGCCGCTTTTTTGTAGCTATTCGAACTTGGTCGGGTTATGTAGGTTTTCGATGCTTCGTCAGTATTATAATTGTTTTTCTTTAATTACTGAATTTAATGACATGAAATTTTGCATGTGAATAGTTGAATGAATACACTAATTATTGGCATACATTTTACCATGCAATTCCTTTAGAACGTCGTGATATTTGACTGCTTTGTAAACAGTGATCAATTCATGGTAAATTGTCCTATAACTCTTTAATTACTAACGGAACATCATTGATACTTGGCAACATGTTGCAGACACTTACAAGGTTTGTATAAACGTGAAAATCTAGACCCCAAAGTGCATACTTTAAGAACTAAGACCTAATAAGCGTATTTTACGTTTATATTTTTATCTTTTAAGCCCTATGATTTTTTCTAAATCTATTTTTTAAACAAATATAAACAAATTCAAAACAACTTATGTAAAAATCTACAGCTCTCTATGTTAGCGCTTTATATGAAAACTAGGTAATGGCCAAACGTTCGCGTAGCGGAAACTTGAATTTCTCCGAAGTTTATGCATGCACTAATTTTATTCATACATACACAATTACACACAAATACACACTAATTTTTGGACACATCTCTTTTCTTCTAAAATCTATGGATTAAAAAAAGTTCCGCCAGGACAACGTTCGCCCAGCGGAATCAGTTTTTGGTGAATTTCTCCACAATGGCTGCGTGCACAAATTTTTTTATACCATACACAATTATACGACGTCATACACTAAATATCTGCATAATTAAAATCTTTTAATTCAACAACATTCCGCTGGGCGAACGCACACCTATGAAAACCACCTACTTTAGCGGTCGATGAAGTTTCTTCGTAAACTAAATTCGATATCTTTTGATTTTGTGTGTCGATTTTTATGAAATAAACGCTAAATGTTACTCCGATTATCACTTAAAATCGTGACACATTTTAATATAATAACTACAATGTTCTTTTCAGGTATGATGGGCAAGATCTTGAATTTATTAAAAAAGAAACCTTGACTGGTTATTTAGTTTTTTTTTCTGCTATAAAATCTCGATTACTGATAGCAGATTATTTTAACAATTTTGTATTTTTTGTAAAGAATGAAAAGGCAAGCTGTCTTTTGCAGGGTTTTCAAAATGTGAGACAATATAACCAAATGAAGTTTTGCTGGTACTGCTCGCTATTTTAAAAAGCTTCACCGAATCATTTTATTTATTTTATTTTTATTTGTGATGGGTTTGCTCTTGACCTTAGTCTTGGTCAGAAATGACAGAGACAAAGTCTATGATGGAGCGAGCTTACCCAGAAGGAGCCTGTTTACTCTCTGAATCATCAAGCCTCTATAATTTTGTGAAACGATTAAGATGTATTATTTAACTTACGTGAATCTGTTGAAAGCGACATTTTGTAACTTTGTTTTAGGTACTTGGCGTTGATATTATTTCCCAGTGTGACCATTTTATTATTGATCGTAAGTTCTTGACATTTAATGGTAGTAAAATATATTCCTTTATTTTCCATCATAATTTATTCTACTATTCAGTTTTGTTTAATAAATTATTGTATGGATTAATTAATAAATTATCAGCATAACAAACTTTTATTTTCTTTTATTTTGAAAAGGTTTCCCAAAAAATTTCTTCTTTCCGTAAGATTTTTCATCTTTACTGGCATCTACAGGCCGAGGCTTGACATGTAAAATGGAATGCAAAGTTACTGCTTCATTCTTGTTTTCAATTATCGTTTCCAGCTCGTCCTGAAAAACAACGCTTATAAAAAAATTAACTAAAATAAACCTTTTTGCAAGTACTTGTATCAAATAAGCTTACCTGGTTAAGTGTTATTAAATGATCTAGTGATATGCCTCTATCCATAATCCTTGCGATGTTCTTAGAGCTGACTCCTGGAAGCTTTTGCACAAAATCATGCACTTGAGTGTTGTATCGCTCATAATACATGTCTTCGGCTGTATTGTCACTGCTAAGCGCAAGAGCCTCTTCAACGTTAGGGTTTTTCCTGCCTTGCTGCAACATAATTAACAGAAATGTTATAGGTTGAATCAAATCTCATAGCGGCTCTGAGTTCTTCGCGAGTTGCTGCGCACTGCGCAGTAGCAAATTCATGTGTCAGCGTGGATTAGGGTTAGGGTAATGCACAGCAAAAAGCAAACTTCACAGACGCCAAAGTTTGAATCGACTTCCATCTGATTTTGTAGGGGATTCATAATAAAACTTGTATGGCTTTTAGTGTGGCACATCTAACAATAAAGAAATCTTTGATTCCTTTACAACGAGAAGAGTATGAGGGATAACAACGAAGGGAAAAAAACAAATTATAGTAACAAATATTTTTGCAAAAACGCAGATTTTCATTCCACTGAAAGCAAGACTTGATAAAAACAGCTTATAAAATAGTACCAACCTTTAGTTCGTAAAACAGCTCGGCCGTAGCATAAGGACTAGGGGACCACACAAGTTTTAAACGAGGAAAGTGTATGGTAAGAAGTTGCAGCTTTTGTTGAATGTCAGCTCCAGATAAGTCAGTTGACACCACAAAGTGACCCTGAAAAAAAAATTGGAACTATCACCTAGCCAAGGTTTAAAGGGCTTATTACACTATACAGTATTCAAGACCCTGTGGCAAGCGCGAGCGTGGTCCCTGACTAGGGAGCGGGCCGCTCATTACACTAGCCGGTCGATTCGGACCCAACTCACTTGTGAAGTGACCAGTGTTGCCAACGTGTGGGGAAAATACGGGGATTGTAAATATCAATTTTATTTTTATGACATTATTCTAAAATTTAATATCGAATTTGAGGGGAATCAGTAGGTATTACTCGCGCGCGATCAGAATGGGATGCGACCTTTTGGAACTGAGACGCGCCAAACGGGTTTAAAAAGGCCACTTAGCAGAATCAACCAGCAATTCATACTACCCGAAACTATCAAAGGATTTGTCCATTCTCGGCTTCGCGTGGAAACGATGCTCGAAAAGATACAAATAAATCAAAAATCATGTTTTGTTTTTAAACGCATATTCATTCAATACTTTTGTATCAACTTGCGCCTACGATGTGTATTTAATACGGAACAGAAAAAACAGTGGAAGTGCAAAGTAGGCGTGGCACGCGTGCCGATATTATGCGTAGCTACGCAACTCCAACCCAGTTGTGTTCCAACAACCCGACGAACCGATAGTCTCGCTGACTCTCGAAATAAATTTATAATGTCTGAACCATGCCGTATTGTTCCATTTTGGATTACAAAAATGATAGTAGGAGAATAAATCTTAAAAATGGAGGTGTTTCATACCATCGGAAAGTACGATTTTAACTGTTTTCTAATAAAATCTTAGCATATTACATATTCTAAAAACTTAAATTCAAGTCTATTTAAAATCAACCTTTTCCCATTAGCACAGAGTTTATTTTGCATCGATTCAGTAACTGATTCGTTCTCGAAAGTTCTTCGCTACTCAAATAGTGATGTAGTCGGGTGGGATACTGTGGATGGATATCGATAAAGAACATGTTTTTGTAGTTCGTCTAGATATTTTATTGAAATTACTGATTTTATTGAAATTATTTAGTTGTGTTTATTTATTGAAGTAATTAAGTTTTTGTTTTTATTTGAATTATATAATGATTGTGTACCCAAAACTAAAGTGTAAACAACTCCCTTTTCGATGGTCCCTACGTATAATCACCTAAGTGGTAGATACGTGATTTGTGTTTTTTTGTTCCGTGACATTCAGACAAACCTAAACTATCGTCCAGTTTAATAAAAAGTAATAAAATGTGGCAAATTGACCTTGAAATACACACACGACATTTCGCATAACTACCAAATTGACTAAAACTTCCGACGTAGAACAACAATAGTGGTAATCCAGTCATTTTACGCGGGACAATCCATTGTAACCCCGCGCACCTCCCCCGCAACTGTCGCTTGCGAGACATAAGCGTTCGCGCCGGCTTTGGAGACGAAATCAAGACTGATTAAATTAGGTACAAATACTGAAGATACATCGTACTGTCGACAAATAAATAAGTATATAAAAATAAAATAACGTTTTTGTTTACATTTAACCTGCTTCGAAATAAAACGTAATGCAAATAATTTGTATATCTTGTGACGAAATGTCTTTTTTGAGTGAGTCAATCACTTATCTACTTTTTATAACAGTTTTTGTACCATGATCCCCACGTAAATCTTTCTAAATGGCAATTGCGACTTTGTTTAATTTAATACCTCCGGCGTAAAACTCAATAAGTACCACTTACATTATTTACCACAGGGGATGATTCCGCTGTATAAGTAAGTAATTGACAAATAATACGCTCGAAAGGCCTTTTAAAAGTTGTAGTTATTTTTGTTATAGAATAGATCAAATATGAAACCTGAATTCCAAATTTCATGACTTTCTGCTAAGTAGAATATGAACTACATGTGTTTAAAACTTTAAAGTGCTCTCCTGTAAAGTTTGACATTTGCAGTTAGGGGATTGTACGTAGGGACCGTCGTTTTATTGTCAGCAGCCGAGTAAGCTACCAGAGTCATGATTTTGTAAGACTTGTGCTGTGAAAAAAATACTGGCCAAGTGCGAGTTGGACGCGTGCAAAGGATTCCGAACGAATTACTTTTTTGTAACAAGTTATTTTAATACTAGAGACTTTTTATAAGTTTTTCTGTTATTTGTAGGTTAGGACTATTATCTGCATTTGTTTTTCAAAATTTTGCGCTCAGTAGTTTCGGAGATAAGGGGTCGGAATGGCAATGTTTGGTGTATATAATTTCTTGAATAAGTTCACTATTTTTTTTTTAATCATTCACAATAAGTCCTTTCATTTGATATGTCACACGATACAGTTAAAAAACTAGTAGTGCTAGTGTACATTTCTAGTTTGACCCACAAAAGTTACCCCCCATACTAAAAATTTATTATATACGTAACGCATCCGTGTTTGGGTCACAGAAATCTATTTGTCTACCAAATTTGAACAGAATCGGTCCCGTAGATCCGGAATAAAATGGATGTGACAGACTGGCAGACAGATGCCAGAGTGATCCTATAAGGGTTCCGCTTCCTACGGATGTCGGAACCCTAAAAATTATATGATGTGTGTTATTTTTATTGATTTTAATGTATTATAAGGTATATTGATATAAATAAAATAAAACATTTTAATATAATGGTTTGTATTATTGTTTCTATCTACTTTTATACAGTAAACTGGGAATGTTTCGCTCACGCTGATTTCAAAATAGAATTAACTTAAATTACAAGGCAAAACTAGACCAATCCATTTTAAATGCGATAGCTTATTTGATAACGATTCCAACAACATAAGTTTTATATATAGCTCCCATACAAAACTGCAACTCCAAACGAATCACATGTTATGGACTTAATTTTGAAAAAAGTTATCCTATTTATCGATTTCGACATAGGTTCATGTGCCACAGCCCTGATCGAGTGGCAACTTTTAGTATCCCACATAGACTAATGAAGCGAATCTCAACCTTATTGCCAAGGGATTTAAGTTTATAATTGCAACTATTAAAAATACCGCTATCTATGGTCAAGTAGCGGAATTTACTCGTAAATTCAACTTGTAATGATTTCAGAAAACGAAAAGCCGTGAGTACTTTTTGCCTTTAAGCAAAATAAATCGTAAGTGTAAGACCGAAGGTACATTTGAAAATATAGGTTCTGTGACTTATGCTTGTTTTGAACAATATGGAAACAACCAATCAAACGTGTCCTTTATATGTGGTGGATAATATGATTATCGGTTTATTTGTGTGAGTTTGGCGACACAGGTTCCGATACAAAATTCGTCGTATAGCACTTCCACTTTTTTTTTTCTGTTCCGTGGTATTTAATAAATAATTGAATTGATTAAATACTATAAAAAAATAACTAAATATAGAAATAACTAATTTATAATTAATTCAGAGTTTTTCGCTAACGCTACTTGTCTTGAGGACTGTCATTTTCTATTTATTTTGATAAGGGCACTGATTTAAAGAGGCAGTTGTAAATAGCAGTTATGGTAAGTTAAAAATTATAAATGGCACGTTTAATAACTAGTTCAGCAGTTAAAACTAAACAGTAAAAAACAAAAATGAGTAATAAAAAATAATGAAATGGATCAGTGAATATATAATTGAGTAGGAAAATAATCGGTAAAAATGATTGAACGAGCTTACGAGCGGTTACGTGTTGTAAAATTCCGATTTATTACTGCCCAGTAATAAATCGAAATTTGTCGGTAAGAAATCTCATTCTAAGCAATTCTATAAACAATGAGGTGGTAAAATAAAAATAAAAAAAAACTAGCCTAACCTTTTTTTTTTTTTTTGTTTCGGCTGGAAAATATGCGTTACGCATTCCCTCCCACTCGGAGGACTGGGAGATCGGCGTAGCCTTTGCGTCCAGTCCACCTCCGACGGCCGCCCGCCTTCACAGCGGGCCCTTCACGCCCCCCTGGGGGAGGGCCGGGAACTACTGACGATGGTGGTGAAGTGTGCAATGCAGGCGGAGGCACCCCGCGCCTGTCGCCCGCCCTTCACCACCAGGAGGAGGGAGAGGAGGACGTCTTCTCCGACCTCGCCTTCGTCTGCGGAGCGGCGCAGCGAGAGGATCGTCCTCCCGCGCGCGCTCCTCCGCCTTCTTTTGCGGGATGACATCCTTGCAAAAGGAGGCTACCGCGGCCCAGGCCTCCTCACTCCCCAGCATACATCTGACCACGCTGGAAAGTGAGAGGTCCTGCTGTCCGATCTCCACAGTCAGACTGCTGAGATGAGGTCCTCCGTCTAATGGACGACGATGGCGTCCCTCGCCTCCCTCCGCGCGGCCTCCCGCTCCTCAGCGACGGGGCGCTCCCCGAGCGTTTTTCGAGCGAGCACCCACGCCTCTAACTCCCAAGGAGGGGTGCTGGCCAGAGCGCACGCCGCCGAAAAGCCTACCGAGCGGTAGGCCCTCGCCACCCGCTGTGCGATGGCCCTTTGGGGGCCTGCGGATCGCAGTCGCATCCGCGCGAGTCCGCCCAGATTGGGGCCCCGTAAACGGCCATACTCCGGAGGATGCCGGCATCGCGCGCTGGGCCCCCCTGAAATGCGGGCCGAAGCGCCAACTACTGTCCAGTACTAGGCCCAGAAGTGCGGAAAACCAAACCTAACCCAACTACTCGTAACGAACATTTACCTCTCTTTTCAATGAATTTGTGTTCGGGTGTCACCGCTCATTATGATCTGCTGAACTACTTATCGAGCCGCTCATTCCATCATTTTTACCGCTCATTCAGTTATTGGACTGCTCAATTATTTTTAGAATTGCCATTGTATGATAAAATAACCGACTAATTGATTTTTTATTACTGTCCATGTTTTACTGTCGCAATAATTAATGAACCGCCATTAAAATAAATAACTGCTCAGTTATGTTTTCCAACTGATCATAATAACATCTCGAATATTTAAACAATAGCAAAAAAAATTAGTTCCCTTTGATAAGGTTCCATCCCTTTTTGATCGCGCGCGGATTATACATTTTTTGTCTCCAAATTTGGGACTTGCATTTTCGGGGATTTTTTTTTGTTGGCAACGTTGCTCCCTAGCGCCCTAAATACTATTACACTGCCCGGTAGTAAGGGGGTCAGGGAGTATAAGCAAACTGGGCCGCTCCGGCCACCCTGTTAGGTACCCTAACTCGCTAACTGTTATTACACCACCCTAAACCCAAAAAATTAAGCCCTTAAGCGAATTGTATGGAAAAAAGGTTTCCCTTTATTATCACCAACGGCGCTTATACAGTTTCTATACTAATTGTCGTTTACGCTAACGCGATCGAGAACGTTAAGAAACTATCACTAAGGCCACCATACTTATTTTATTATCCAGTCAATATTCAGAGGAAAATGTTACCTGTAGATTAAAAGGCTTGTTCTGATCGAATTCAATTAGCAGAATGGGCCTTGTGTAGTTCCGACACATTTGAGTGCATTGTGTATAGAGCCTGCCCGAGTTCAGAGAGCCGATCAAATCTGATATGGATTTCCTTTCTACGCAGATGTCGGGAGTGAGAATGTAGTCGCCAATCTGAAAATTTACAAGAAAATGCGATTTATTCCCTGCAACTGGTTTGATCTGATATTAACTACCCCTCTCCATATAGGCACTTGTCTCACCACCGCCGGCGAGGAAGCGATTGGCTATCGACTATTTGCTCGCTGAGGAAAAGAACAAAATATAATATAGATCTCGTGTGAGTAAAAGAGACACATAGGTTCATAATCGATATTTGGCAGTTCACACTGCCGGCGAGTGGCTCTTACCTCTAGTTGATCGCAGAGACGAGCTCTCAAAGATTGTACTCGCTCTGCGACACTCGCTCGGCGAAGCTCGCTTGGAGGTCAGAACTTACCAACCAGCGTCTAAAGTCGAGCGTCAAAACTATCTTAAATTTTCACTCGGTCCTCGCTGCTCCCCGTGTTACTCGTTTCGAGCTTTACACGCGACTCGCTGACCGCCTGCGGTGAGACAAGTGCCATAGGTGCTTAATATTTCGTTATTACTATAATGTAATGTAATAGTCCGTTTGGCGAATCGATAGCATACTCACGGCTATCGTGACTGGTTCTATGCTTATTCCTTTCTTGTGAAGTAGCGCTGGCAGGTCTGACCGAAACTCTCTCATATCTACAATAATGACGGGCTTCTCTTTTTGTTGATTTTGGCCTCCTGTGAAACAAGTAATAATACAAGTAATGTTTTACGTAAAAACCTTATGGGGCCTAAGGCCAGTTGAGTGAGATGACCAATCTTATTTACCCGCTTTCCGAGAGTCTGTGGCGTTGTCTTCGTGTTCCACATTCAGATTGAAATACTCTTCTGTTTTGCCATCCTGATATGATGGCACTACCATGACCTGGTTACATCAATTATTACATTAATAAACAACTCCATACATGTAGTATTTTTAATTTAAAACGCATCAAAATTTTAAACGAGTGAATGAAAACAAAAAGAAAGGACATTGTAAATTACGAAGTTTAAGAAGTACTAAGATTAAACGAGGACTTCAAGAAGTGAAGGGCTTTTATTTGGGTCTACCACGTTCCCCTACAGGTTTTTTTTTAATGTATGTAGGGGATACATAAAAAAAAAACCTGTATAATATTCAGCCAGGGTTAGAGAAAACAAATAATTACATTTCCCAAGTTGAAATAAGGTGGATATTAAATTAAATTTCATTAGCAGCGGTCAGAGGCGATCGTCCCTGCGTTGAGTCTGTTTTTTATTTTCTTGACTTTATTTTGAGTGAAGCAAGATTTATATTTGTTTGACAACACTGCTCGATGTGCGCCTGTCTTAATATGAATTTGGACAACTTACACTCTTAGTATGAATCAGCAGCTCAAAAGCTTGTTTTTCTCTCTTGAGTGAGGTGAGGTAGGCTTGTTCCTCTACTGTTTTATCATGAATTACGAAATAAACTTTAGTGGAGGGCTCTTCAATCTTTTTCCGGCATTCAAACAGTTCAATCTGCCTAACGGCCGCCACATCACAGTGGTATAAAATAACATACTCCGGGCGCAACGTGTCTAATGTTCGCTCCAATGAAAAGTTGCAGCCGCTTTCTTTGAACGTTCGAATGCAAATAACGGGTCTCTCGATTTCTAGTTGAGTGAAATCTAAATTTTCCATCTGAAAACGGATAAAATAAACTTAGAATGTTTAATGGGGGACTGCATAAACCGCATAGTGCTGTCAAGGGGCAGGGAGAGGAAACCATATTGTTTAACACATTTCATTTCAGTACGTATTATGAATAAAATAAGCTATGTTGAGTAGCAAATTAGATCTTCTTCTATACTTTATATAATAAATCTGTAGAGAGGTCAATTCTATAAATGAAATATATTTCCAAAATAACTATCAGGGGGTGATTAGGGATCGATACTGATGCCAAAAATGCAATCAGTAAAATTTTTGTCTGTCTGTATAACCGTTATAGAAACAAAAAGTACTCGACGGATTTTAACGAAACTTGGTACAATTATTTTTCATACTCCTGAGCTGGTTATAGTATACTTTTCATCACGCTACAATCAATTGGAGCAGAGCAGTGAAAGGAAATGTTGGGAAAACGGGAGAAGTTACTCCATTTTTTAAGCTTCCGTCGCGTGTGCAACCTTAATGGTTAAAGCTACACAGAAATTATATATGACGGAAATGTTCTCCTTAAAATTGTATAAAAAATATCCCACGACAACATATGTCTATCTTTTATGATTGACGCACAATAACACGTGTAACTCCCGATAGCTGAGCAGTTCGAAGCTTTCTGATTATATTTGTCTACTCTTACGTTTATAACACTCTCAGTCATCCCTAATTAAAAAAGTTAACATAATTAACTATTCCATAAAAAAGAATCATGGAAATCGGTATAGAAACACGAAAGTTATACATGAAATACGCTAATAATAAGCCATCGCGCGTGAATACTGAATCATGCTATAAGGATTATTTTTGTATAAGGTCGCGAACGCACAGGCAGGCGGCTTGCTTGGCGCCTAGAGGCTAGCGAGTAGGTTCGTAAAACGGCTTACGACAGTTTGCAATATCCTTTAATAATTATAATGTCGAGGGGAAGATGGTTATAATTTCGCTTTACACCAAACGAGTAATATTTTAAATGTGAAAGTTTGGTTGTTTGTTACTCAATCACGCCAGAACGGCTTAACGGATCTTAATGAAATTTAGAACAAAGATAGATTATAGTCTGGAATAATACATAAGCTACTTTTCATCCCGGGAATATGTTCCCTAGAGATCACGCGGGCGAAGCCGCTAGCAGATGCTAGTGATAGAATAAAATGGTGAAAAACGTCGCAGTGTTATGCTTTTATTCAGATAATGTATTACCTGAGAAATTGGCTCAAACATGCTTTCATCGTGCGATACAGGCTCTTTCGACTGTATAACCGATTGTGACAAAGTTAACAGATAATTTGATTTCGTTTCATCTTCAATCATCTCATCTTTGTTATCGTTGTCTGTAATTTCAGACATTTTACCTTTTTGCGTCTTTACTACCTCTTCTGGTTGAGGATTTATTAGTTTCGTGTATTTTGATGACACCGCATTTATAGTTAGGTCTCTTCTGAATGCCATATAAAATAGATATTTATAAGGGCCCATGGTAAGATAGTGATTCAATTGGGAACAAGTTCTATTATCTTGACAAAGCACTAATATTTTAGTGTTGTTCAGGCTTGCACCTTCTGTTTTCTTTATTTCTTCTGGTATTTCTTTAAGAAGTAGGTCACTAAGACATTTCCATTTTGGACATGGTTCTGGATCAAATTCTGAAAATGAAAAATGGTTAGGTATATCTAAAATCCTCAATGTCTTGATATGAAAAACGTGTTTTTTAAACAGTATTTTTACCTTGTTTAGGATTAAATACTCTCCCTCTGGCTAATCGGAATAATTGCTCGGCCGACTCCAAGAGAATCCAACCAGAATTAAGTTTTGCATATTCTGGAGTACTATATTTATTTACTAAGGCATGAAATGAAACAGCATCATCATGGAGCAAGTTACTAAAAAAGTAAGAAAGTGAAAAATATTAGAATTTACTCAAAGCAGAGGATTTTCTGATGTTTTTTTATTTTATAATTCTAAGGGCCAGTTTCACCGGTTATGGATAAAGTGTCGGTTAGCCTATTAGGAACTTATCTGGCAGATGAACTTAAAACTTTTGGTTTCACAGGTGTTGGATAGCGATATCTGGCAGATTTATTAAGTATTTGAGTATTATAAAGTATTATAGTATTATAAGTGTCGGTTAGTTATCCATCAGATAACTAACCAACACTTTATCCGTAACCGGTGAAACTGGCCCTAAGTGCCATAAAGTGTGAAATACAATCAGGAGTCATTTTGATCCTGCATAAAGTTCAGAGGGAAAGCTACTCATTTAAAGATTTACTTTAAATGTTTACTATTCTTTTCCACAGCAGCTTTAATAAATTAGGTACAGGAAACCAGAACAAAAGCCTCATCAGCCCTGAAAACAGTCACGAAAGTTGTACTGCACTGCTTTCATTCTATGACAGAATGCTTGAGAGGACCTGTGGACATAACATTAATTTTGTTCTGTTTGTTTTACATATAGTTCAATTAATATCTTACACAGTCATACTCCTCAACACTTTTAAATCCTGGATGTATTCTTTAGTTCTTGTACTTAGTTGATGCCAAACACAGTCCAACTGTGATTGAAGAATTTTGTGAAACTTTTTTGTAATACAATTTTCTGTTGTTATTTCCTGAAATATTAGGATTAATTATAGGGTTGTTGATTGCAAGAATTATTAATTTGCGCTAATATTCAATGGTCTGTGTTGCCATGATAAATATCATTTTATTTATTTAATGGGCTTCTTTAACACCTAGGCTCCTAACTACATTTTCCTGTACACATTTTTTAATTTACCTGCATATCCAGTGTTCTGTTGATGCTCTTGAGCTGTTTTACAGTGTAATTTATAATGTCAAGCAAGCAGGTCTGTATGTAGCTCATGTTGGTAGTAAGAGGCACATGCAACTCCACCACTTGCGCCTGTCTAGACTTGAGACTCTTGATGATTGAGCCGTGGAACCTATAAAAGAGGATAAGATTAGATTTGTGATGGGGGTAAAATGTGGAAATTATGTAATAAGCACATGCATTAAAATTATAAGTTTCTTATTCTTTTATGTATGATCTATTCAATTGAAATCATTCGGAGAGAAGTCTTACTGATAAAAATCTTGAATTTTTGTTTATTATTTAACCATTCAGACAAACATACCTTGGCCATAAAAATAATTCTGTTACAAATAATGCCCTCATTACTTTCTCCACTTGGTTGTAGCCAAATGTAAATGATATTGGTGAATTTGAGAATGCCTTCACGAAACCAGTCTGCAAGAAATTTATTAGTAATTATGTAATAATATTCAATAAAAATAAGTCATTGGAAGTAAACCCGTAAAAACTACTTACCTTATTACTTTGCCGATAAAGTCTCAGTGCAAATGCTTCCTGACATGACTCCAAAACTGTATGTGCCCTCAAAACAAGAATACCAGTAATGTGTGATATTGGGACCCTGTTTTTCAGTAAATCAACTACTAATATGCGGGTAGAAACAAAATGTATCCCACCCTCTAAATATGCTCTTTCCCTGCAATCACAAAAGAAGTAGTTTTAGGCGAAACTAAGTTTTCTAATCTGTCATCAGTTTAATTGCTGGTGGGTAAAATTCTGGGGAACCACTCACTCAATCTCAGTCAATCACTTTACCATAACAGGATCACCTTGCCTTGGTATTTGTTTATGGATGCAACTAGCTGTTGCTCACAAATTCGCCCGCGTGGATGTCGGTTATCGCAGCCAAAGTAATCAAGAAACTTTGATCCCGTTCCTGCAAGCTATGGAACCTATTCCAGGGATAAAAAATAGCCTATGTCTTATTCCAGGCTATAATCTATCCTTGTACCAAATTTCAGACAGATCCATTCATGCGTTAGAGTCTGATTGAATACCTAACAAAATCCAAACATTGAAATAATATATAGCTAAACAGTAGGCAAGATGGGTCTGCGATCGCATAAAGCGAAGCGAGGTGCTTGAATTTTATTTTCGCATCCATAATTTTTTGGCGATTGCTCCTAAGATATTTGTATAAATGATTTATGGTGTTCAAGAGTAAATAATGTGCATGAAATGCTTAAAGTCTCAAACTTATTAAAATGAAAGGATTAATACCGTCTTTGTCTAAAATGGCTTTCCAATCACCGCTTTATAATAAATTGCCCATTTCTTAAAGTATATAAATGGATATAGACCTAATGCCATCACATACTTTTCTGTAGACCTATTATGTACATATAAGATACACATACTCATGGAAAGCTCCCAGACAGCTTATTTTTTTCCAGCACCTCTAACAAATATTGCAAAATTATATACTAAAACCTTCCTCGAGAACCACTCTATCCATTAGCGAAAACGGCATGAAAATTGTTGCAGTAGTGAGAGTTTATCCCGAACAGACAGACAGACATGGTGGAGGACCTTTGTTTTATAATATGTAGTGATGTCTGCACCGAGTCCCTAGTTAATTCAAGACTGAATACATGCAATAAGAGTACTTTGTTATCAAGGCAGAATTACCTGTCGGTGCCAACGTTAGGTAAGGTTGACAAGCCAAATTTTTCAGTAAAATATTTTTCTTCATGATCGCCACTGTTTAATACAAATACCAAATACGCAGGATCTTTATATATCCACAACAAATTTGATATTATATTGTTGTAATTAATTCCTCTGAAATTCATACCTTTCAGTTAGTTACATGTTAATACTGGGTTGTCATTGGTGATAAAAGTTAAAATAGGGATAAAATAATAGTGAAGTTCAGCTATAAACTCTATAAGCTTGACCTTCATACTCATGATAAAAAATCTATTTACTAATAGAAGTAATGGTTTAGTCTGGACATGTTAAAACTTGCTTTGTGTTTAGTTAAAAAAAGAAAACAGTCAATTACAGAGATACAATAAATGTATAAAAATGTGTCAGAAAATATTTAACTAGACATATACTACTATTTTATTTGCATTAAGTGATAATAAGTTTTTACTCTAAATTAAAAATATGGTGCAGTAGAAGTTAGTTTTGTATATATATTGGATTAGAAGTAAATCTGTTATAAAGGGCATACTTTGCCATAATAACAAGTGCATCTTTTTCAAAAGCATCAATGAATATTTGTTTTTCAAAGGATAATAAGGGATATTTCACTTCGACATCATCTTGGCCCTCTTCAACATCATCCTTGTTTATGTCCATTCTCGTAATACAGCTTGCCTGCTTGTACAATACGAACTATTACCCCAGAACGAATGCCCAAATCAAATGATAAGAAATACCTAAGTTCAATTTCTAATCTTAATCACAGAACAAAAACTAAACTACTCATTTCAAACATTTTTGTTTCAAATGTGGTTTCATTTCAATTCAATCAAAAATATAAATATAAAATAATGAATGTTGTCAGCACAGACTATACATCTTAGAATAATAACGCATAGAAGCCGCGTCTAGAACAAAACCCAAGCAAAATCGTGTGTCCACTTTTTTTCTTTGTGTGCGTGAGCCGAATGTGTCTACGTTCCTCTAACGCACACAGATATAGCTTTCAGTGATACCATTACTAAGCCGTTACCCACAAAATATGGGAAGACGCATTACTATTTTGCAATTAAGGCAAGTATTTTATGTTGTTGGGAACTGGAAAAGGTAAACATGATTTTTCATTTAATATGACATATTTTTTCGGAAGGTATAATTCAATTTATTTCAAAATAAAAGGAAATAAATCGCATAAAGAATGAGATATTGTTCAATGCGTTTAGAATGCTTGATGGGTTATAATTATAAACAATGTTAAAACATCGGGTTTGATATGAATTAACAGTAAGTATTGTATTTTAAAATTACAAAAATGAAAAACATGAATGAAAGCAATGTGGGTATTTTTTCCTCACAAATAGCAACACTGTGTTATGACAAGTTAGGTTATTAGAATTTTGTTTTATGTATCGATTTACGTAAAAATAGTGCATAGAATGTGAGTACTTATTTGTGAAATGTTATTTTATCACATTTTTTTGTTTTCCTGATGTGCTATAACATCCTTTCACGCAACAAACTGTCATTTTCAATTATTTACTCGCGAGCTGTGTTCGACGGAACGTGACATTGAGTACTGACGGCCTGATGGCTAAGTTTGACGGATTAGGCTAAGTTTTAGTTGCCTCACTTTTTGCACTCGTACTAGGTTTCTATGCGTTATTATTCTAAGCTATACATCTAAGATACTATTATACTACGTATGCAGTGTTGCCAGATGATGATCTAGCATTCTCCCCAAATCTCACCCGAAATCCCCCCAAAATGTTAGTGTTTTCAGAAAAAACCCCCAGTAATTGGAAAAATATTTATTTATTTAAAAAAAAAAAAATTCAGCAATTGCTTCCATGACTGGATCAATATCTCCACTTGCGTCGTCTGCAGTTCCATACATTTTCTCCGAGTTAAATCTCTTGAGCATCTTTGCAGTTTGTTTAAAATTTTGATATTGGGTCACTTTCCCACTCCTTTCTATACCTTCTTACATAATTTTGTTTTGTTAGTGCCATTATCTTCAAAAAGGCATCTGCGCCTTGAGAGACCACGTAGGAGCACTCACTGCTTTTTATCAACGTTGTACACTCAATGGCGGTTGGTGGCGGCAAAAACCTGTTTATTTATCTGACCGAGCGACCGACCGCGACTGAACGGAACGGAAGTACGGAACTCGGCTATCATCGTTCATCGTCGTGCGCCGCCGATGCAAACTTAACCTAATTCAAATTAAGTAGTGAGTTGTTTAGTATAGTGGTGGTCGCGTTCAGTTATAAAACTTTTTCAAAAAAATCCTCCAATTACCTCCAAGCCAATTTTTTTCCCCCCGCAGAATCCCCCAAAGGATTTGTCCCCCCAAAAATCCCCCCATGGTCTGAAAATACCCCCAAATTTGGGGGGAATTCCCCCCCATCTGGCAACAGTGTACGTATGTTGTCAGTATGTAAACTTTTCAATGTTGTCATCTTGACAGCAGCAGGGACAGTTGCCAACGTGATTATTGCCATTTGTAGAAATATTGCATGCACGCATGCTGTTTCCAGATACATAATTTTACGATTATTTATTAAAAGAAAACTGGATCCAAATGCTGCTGATCATCGTGTCATCAAAAAGCTAAGTCTGTGCCTAGAATTGTACAACAAAGAAAATTATTAAAAGAACGAAAGAAACTTAATTAAGAGGGCTATCACAATTTTTCTTGAATTTTAGCGTTTTATTCGAGTTTTGATGTGTGATTTTGCTTTAGATATAGCTTAAAAAAACAAAAATATGCCTAAGACAGTTTGATCATTGATCTTGGGAGTGTTCTAAATAAATATTTCAATTTGTTCACGTACATAGTAAAATCCTTGACTTCGCAAAGGATGTTTCACAAAATGTTGCTTTAGGGAATCTTTTGATGCCTTGCTTCATTTATAAAAATGTCCACGGTACAACTGTTTCTTCTACTTTAGAATGTTCAAATCAATTTATTACGATTCATACAGTAATACACCAAAAATAATTCTGTAAAAACTGAGAGTTATTGACAATTTTCCGTACGAAACTATAATTTTTATCTATGAAATTATAATCCAAATTCAAATAAAAAATATTTAATAGTTAAGGTGGCGTTGCTATATTGCTTGAAAAAAAAAATGGTCTAATTAAAAGTAAAGTAAATATTTTTAAATAATTGTTGTATGCAATGCAAAAATCAATATAAATCTTGTGACGCGCCGACCTGAGCCTGAGCTGGACCGGAACCTGAGCAATTCGATTTTGCTGGAGGAAAACAAGAAAAACCAAAAAAAAAAGTTTTGTGTACCGTGCGACATGTCAAAACTTAGTGTGAGGGTTTTAATTTTTCATAATTTTGAATTATTGTTTTTAGAAGTTTGCTTCGCTCGTGAGTCAAACTTTAATCCCTCGTTACGCACGGGAATTAAATCTTCCTGCATTGTGTTCGGGATTCAATATGACGCCCGTGCCCGTGTCATAAGAGACTGCTTTATTCCCTCATAATCTACAGCCCTCGCCAAACTTTGTCTCCGCCATGAAGTTAGTTTTTCCGATGCGCAAGCCTCGCGCGGTGCTGTTTTTGTATGAGATTTATTACTGCGCCCCCGTTGTGTTTAACAGAGCGGTCACAAAGTTTGGCGAGGGCTCTACTATTGTTTTTTCGTTTGCCGAGTCAGCTAGTAATTTATATATGTAGTTCGAATGATATTACAACATGATAGAGACCTAAAACGTATAATCTGACAGTCGTGGGAACCACGGGGAACAATAAATCAAGCCAAGAACTTGCGTTGTTGTTGAGTAGTTGTAGGTGTTATGTTACAGTTGGGTGTGTTTAGTTTCACAAACCTGTCCCTGTGCGATCACTCGCACGCACCAGTAAAAAGTTTATGGTGTAGGAGTTTGTCATGTGTGAATAACTATTTATTAACTAGAAAACCAGTATGAACTAGCGTTTTATTTATACTAGCGTAAATAACTGACAAAAAAAAGTTTAAAAAGTATGAACAAGCGTAAATAAATTACTGACAAAATTAATGCTTTGTGGAGGTTGTTTACGACAAGTGCCATGCCAAGCGTGTGGATCCGGTAAGCGCTTCATCTGCGAGATTAGTAGCGAATAGCAATGGCAACACTACACAAACTGAGCGGAAACGGATAAGATACCATTTTGATTTGACTACGCCGATATTTTTTTGTCATTCGATTGACTCAGTTTCGCTGCGCCGCCCAGCTTTCTGCAGGAGTAGCCAACTTAGTTAATTGTGTCTTAGTGAGTTTTATTAATTCAGAGAACATTTAATCTATCAGTATTTGTAGGTATAGGTAAGGATTACGTGTTTTATCATCAAAATAACCCTTGTTCAATCCATTGATCGCTGTTTGCACGATTTAACCGAGACACTTTTTTAGCATGCAAATGCAAGCCATGAATCAATTTGGAAATAGAGGATTTGGCGGCCCACCACAGCCGCAAAGACAGAACCGTCGTGGTAATAACCGAGGCGGCTTTCGTAATTCAAGATTTGAAAATAATATGCAGCAGAGGAATCAGAATCACGGTCAAGGAGGTCAACGGCCTAATGAGGTAGGTACTAGCTATGTGCTTTTTATCAAGATAGTGCTGTCATTTGATGATTATATTTGATTTTGTTTATCAGCTGCAATGCTTGGTTCATTTATTCGACTGAGTGTGTATTGTTAATCTGCTAAACCCTCAAGTCTAATTTGGCGTCTTTCGAGAAATCTACCTTGTTAGTGACGACGCCATTTTGTGTTTGCTTGGTGCTTCCATTCTGGGATATTGATTACGAAAGCGCAATCTAGTTCTTCGTTGTAGTAAAAGCCGAAGGTGACTTTTTTTAGTTCTACATCCGATAAATTACCATATCTTCTGCTTACTATTTTGCCCATGTATGATTTCTGGGAATGAACTTCTTTCACCACTGACCTACTTACCGTTAGCTCAAAGGGTACACGGTATTTAGGGCCCTGTGGCAAGGGCGGGCATGGCACTCGACTAGGGAGCTGCTTATTATACTAGCCCCCTATATCAGGACTCTAAGGCCTGAATACCGTGTAGTGTAGTATCCCTAGTACAATTGTATCTATGTACAATATAACTAGGAACAGTTACCTAAAATATTACTATTTACAAAAAATAGGTACTTAATTTTACATGGGTACCTATTTTATTATATATGGAACTCGTGGCTATATAACGGCTCCACTTCGTATTACAAACTCTGGGTTTGGAGCTTTAGGCAGCCACTCCATGTAGAATACTGGTATTCAGCTGTATCCGGTTTGACTAGAAGCCGACCCCAATATAGTTGGGAAAAGGCTAGGCAGATGATGACCTATTTTACTATAGCAGATTTTCAGCCAGGTTTTGCTACTTTGTCTTCTTATATTGAATCAATTTTTAAACCTCTTGAAATATTAGTTGAAGCAATTCTCAAGTAAAAATGAATTTAAGTAACTTGTATTTTTAGCCAAAGCCCACCCCAATTGCTGACAAGCCTCAACAACCAGCTCAACAAAGTCAGCCTCAGGCTAAACCTCAACAACAGCAAGCACCTAAGCCTGAACCTCAGCAGGCACCCCAGCAACAGGCTCAACAACCTAAACAACAGCCTCCACAGCAGGCACAACAGAAGCCACAGCAGCAGCAACCGCAGCAACAAAAACCTGCCCCTGTTGCTCAAGCAAAGAATGAGTCACAGGATCATGTTGATAAGTCAATAAATGTTGAGCAGAAGAACCCAAACCAGCTTCATAATCAGAACCAGCATTCTAATCAAAACCAGAATGCAAATCAAAACCAACATTCCAATCAAAACCAACATTCTAATCAAAATCAACAGCGGGTAAGCAACAGACAGACTTGGGTATCAAATTGAATATTAACAACTTCCAGAACACATTAAAAGCATATTCTTTTTCCTTAGAACCTCAATGGAAACTTTGGAGGTAACAGACAGGGTGGATGGGGAGGCCAAGGTGGTCCTGGCAATAAGCAAGGTGGTGGAAACTTTGGTCAGGGTAACAAACCATTTGGTGGCCCTGGAGGACCTCCTCGTAATCAACAGCGCCCTAATAATGCACGTGGTCCTCAGCAGGATGGAGGCAAACCTGTACAGAGGGAGGTTAGTACTTGGTTCTTGCACTTTGGACAAATTACCATAAAATGATGATGTAAATACAATACAGTCTCACCAATCTGATACTATTAAAAACCTTGATTATCAGGATTACTGGAATGTTCAATTTTGATAAAATAAATAAAGCATTTCAGTATGTACTAAGTCATTTTTTATGAGTATTATGAAAGAAGTGGTTGATAATGTGCATTTAGAGGGTGCCGGATTGCTGGAAATGTTGAAGTATTGAAGTGCCGGATTTAAATTGCTGAGTTCAATGTATAGTAGTGGAAGTGCTAAAACACAGCTTTACACTACATGACAAGTTCAAAATCTTGTACTTACATAAATCGATATAGAAATTGTATATTTGAATATTTTAGGAAAAGACTGCATGTAGTGCACTAGGTATGATTTGTACCAATCTTTTGCTGCAGGAGTGATGACATATTATAAGAATTGTTTAGGAATATTTGTTTTAAATTTGAGTTATACCAATTTAATTAACTAAGTCCTTGTCATGATTTATTGCAGGAACAGATGTTAGCACACAAGCTCAAGGACTTGGTGGGACCTTTGACTGATTTGCCTGCAATTGATCAATCTGAAGTCAAGTTCAATGGAAGAAGTCGCTTGTACATTGGTAATCTCACTGGTGATGCTACTGAAGAAGAGATTACTAGTCTGTTTGCTCCCTTTGGTGAAACATCAGAACTTTTTATTAACAAAGAGAAGAACTTCGGATTTATTAAAATGGTAAACATTGTTTGTAAATTTCATTACCAGATATAAAACATTATTTTCTAGTATATTCTTTTCAGGTATCAACCATCTTTCTTCAGCAAAAAAATTAACCTATTCTCTCTTTTCCATAGGATTACAGAGTGAATGCTGAAAGAGCAAAGAGGGAACTAGATGGTAAAAATAGAAGTGGAAGAACACTAAGAGTAAGATTTGCTCCTCACAATAGTGCAGTCAGGGTGAAAAATCTGCCCCCATTTGTGTCAAATGAACTTTTGTATCGAGCTTTTGAGATCTTTGGAAAAATTGAGAGGGCATATGTGAGGGTAGATGAACGTGGAAAAACTGTTGGTGAAGGAGTAGTTGAATTTGCACGAAAACCTAGCGCATTGGCTGCTATTCGTAATTGCACTGAGAAGTGTTTCTTCTTAACTTCGTAAGTTGTCAAATTTCTTTATCATTTTTAGTACTTCAAAGATTTTTAGGGTTCCATACCGTTGTAACCCTATTATTAAGCCTTCTATCTGTCTTATGAATAGACCTTGTTTTTGTATTGTCACTATAAAAAGATAAAAAAAAAAAGTTAAAAACAATTTTATTTTAAAATAATAAACATTTTAGATCACTTCGGCCCGTTATTGTGGAAAGTTATGAGGAGCCTGATGAGTTTGATGGGTACCCAGAAAAGAATTTGCCCAAAAAACATCCTGAATTCCTTCGGGCCCGTGAGCTTGGACCAAGGTTTTCTGAGCTAAGCAGTTTTGAACATGAGTATGGTACAAGGTGGAAGCAACTGCATGAGCTTCACCGCCAGAAGGAGGAAGCTCTGAAGAAGGAACTAGCTGCAGAAGAGGAGAAACTAGAAGCACAGATGGAGTATGCTAAGTAAGTTTTCCCTGACTACAAAAAATCTTATCTTTTTACAAACTTATACTGGGTTTAGTAAGTTTCAAGAATTAAATTATTAGTCTACCTTTTGGAATATGTAAGCCTGTATCAATTGGCAGAAAATAATGAATTGGTGGGTTTTGAAGGTACGAGCATGAGACTGAGCTGCTCCGCGAGCAGCTGCGGCAGCGCGAGCAGGATCGCGAGCGCCAGAAGCGCAGCTGGGAGATGGCGGAGCGCGCAGCGGACGAGCGGCGCGACAGCGAGCGCGCGCAGCTGCTGCGCCAGGAGGAGGAGCTGGCGCAGCGCATGCGCCAGCAGGACGACGAGCTGCGCCGCCGTCAGCAAGAGAACACGCTCTTTGTGCAGGTACTCGTCCATAACTCGGAGCCCCACCACGATTAATGACCTGACCCCCCCCCCCACCCCCAATACTGACCGATAATTTCGTCGATGGTCAACTTATTTGGAAGATTATTATTTTGTATGGAAGAGTATTTTCCTGGAATTCAATTTAGTGAAGATCTGATGAAGGACCTCAGGGATAGGCAATAGAAGTCTTCAATAAATGATAGAAAATTGATTAGGATTGCTGACATTGCATGTCTATTTATTGTTTTCACCAGTTCATAACATGACATCACGCCGGTATCCTGAGAATGGGTACGCAGGTAAAAAGTGAAATAGATACAATTTTTTACAAAAAACAACGGACTCGCGCACCGAGGGTTCCGTACAAACCTGTAGGTATATTTTCTAAGCAAAAGTTGCGGTTTACGATTTATGACGTATTAAAAAAAACACAACTATTTCTCGCTCAAACCAATTTTCGGTGGAAGTTTACATGGTAATTAATGTACATCATGTATTTTTATTGTGTTTATGTATTCATGTAAATCCAAAGTTCGTAACCGATTTTGATAAAATTTAAATGGGACCAATCTGCAAGTATATCCTTTCAGATAAAACAAGAATTTTTCAAATCGGTTCATAATAGGGAATATGCATGAAAAAAGTTTTTGTGATCTGAACAGTTTATCTAAAAGTATTCGAAAATTTAATAATAGCAATGAAATAGAATCTAAATTGCTCGAAAAACGAACGAGATACAATTATTTTAAACAAATATATCTGTCCCTCTCGCGAAAACGCTGTTTTCTATGGCATCTGTATAGTCGTCGTGTATTTGACGTCACAATTCATATCGGACTTCTCTTTCTGACTGTAGTCTTTAAAGCTTTATAACTTCATAAATAATGAAGGTATTTAAAAAATAATTTAATGTTGTTTTCTAGAGCTAATAAGTACTTTATTTTACAAATAACAAAATCACATGCATATTCCCTATTGTCGGAGTTATGAGGTAACAAATACAAAAAAGAAAACAACTGAATTGAGAACCTCCTCATTTTTGGGAAGTGGATTAAAAATATATCATACTTTGCGAAAGAGAGTGATTTTTAGCTTCCAAAAAAATCGGCCAAGTGGTGTTGGACTCGCGCACTGAGGGTTCCGTACAAACCAGTAAAGCAGAAATTGCGATTTACTATTTATGACGTATTAAAAAAAAAAACTTACTAGATCTCGTTCAAATTTTCGCTGGTAGTCATGGTAATACATCATATTTTTTTTTAGTTTTATCATTCTCTTATTTTAGAAGTTACAGGGGGGGGGGACACGCATTTTACCACTTTGGAAGTGTCTCTCGCGCAAACTATTCAGTTTAGTAAAAAATATATTAGAAACCTCAATATCATTTTTGTAGACCTATCCATAGATACCCCACACGTATGGGTTTGATGAAAAAAAATTGTTGAGTTTCAGTTCTAAGTAATGGGGGACCCTCAAAATGTGTTGTTTTTTTTTTTCTATTTTTGTGTGAAAATCTTAATGCGGTTCACAGAATGCATCTACTTACCAAGTTTCAACAGCATAGTTCTTATAGTTTCGGAGAAAAGTGGCTGTGACATACGGACGGACAGACCGACAGACATGACGAATCTATAAGAGTTACGTTTTTTGCCTTGGCTACGGAACCCTAAAAACCATCATCCAAGTAAACGAATTCCAGCTATTTCGATTTAAAATCCAAACTTCGTAACCAATTTTGATAACATTTAAATGGGACCAATCTACAAGATTTCCTTTCAGATCTACGATGATTTTTTCAAATCGGTTCATAATTGACGGAGTTTTATCACAAGAAAAAAAAACAACCGAATTGAGAAAGAACATCCTCCTTTTTGGGAAGTCGGTAAAAAAATACAACCCACTTTGTTTTTGGAAGTTTTTTGTATTTTTTTGTAAAAATGTTTTTACAATATAAATTACTGAGTCAATAAATGAAAAGATATGCAACAGGAAAACAACAGACAGTTCTTCACTTTGAGTCTACATTAGTAACAGGAAATCTGAATCAAAATAAATATAGAAGTATCAAGAATATTGAATGGAACTATGTATTTAAAAAAAAAAACTACCTGCATCAATTTTACCTAGCACAATGAACGAAAAAGCTTAACATTGGTAGAATATACAACATACATTGTAACATAGCAATTTCTACCAGACAATAAATCAAGTATTCAAAATAATAAAATTTAATATCAAACCGGTTCACAGTTCCATGTATCACAAGTGGTCTGTGCTGATTGTTTAAACTATTGTCTGCTAAGTGGACAGTGAATCTGTTAAAATTATTTTCCTAATAAACAAGAAATTAACAATCATAATAATTCCTTAACAGGCACAACGTCTGAACTCCATGTTGGACCGCCAAGAGCAAGGCATGTTCGATCAGCAGCAACCGATGGTGAGTAATGTATTTTATTTACAGTCTGGCATCTCAAGCTTACTGTGATGGACAGAGAAATCTCTTCATTGATGCAACACCTGTTGAATGATTGAAATACCACTTTGTTTATCTTAAATAACTATTCAAGTGAACCACACCATGCTTTATAAGCATATATTATTATATTGTCTCAAAAATATCCTATATTTAACTTTGATTTTGATGACATGAACTTTTCTATTATCATCCATAGATGTTTTCTCGACTTGATTTCTTTGTGAAAATACCTAAAATACTACTTAAGTTGAGTCTAAATAACGACTGGTATTGTCACATATGCAATAATTATGCATAATGCAAAACACACATAATGAACAAAGCTTAGCGCCAGGTTTATGTTTAGCACTTTAGTCTGTGTCTCATCAAGAGCATGGATGTGCCAATAATATAATATTCTTCTGCATCCAGGAACGAACAATGTTCTTTTATTCCACTTTACAAACTCTTTTATCAGTATTTACTATGGAACAAATTTTTCGCGATTTCTCATGCTTTCAATGTTACTTAGATGCGGTGGTTTCAAATTAATTTTGGTTACTTTGAATTGTACAGTGGAATAGGGGCGGACTGCATTGAATTCTTACACAATTGAAAACAAATTGAGGACTGACAATTGCCATACAAAACAGTGTTGATGTAATGTTCTAAGGGTTAATTGAATATGATGAAAAACTAGAAATTTTTTACATTAAAAATTTCCAGTTTTGCATACCGCAACTAAGCCAGAAACTACGGACTTCGGGCTTAGAGAGTAGTCCCCCGATGTCTATCTACTGTTAATGGGTATGGTCGGCAGAAGCTTTTATGGCATTGATCGTCAGTTAAAGACAACGTCATCTATTGTTTTAGTTTGATGAGACGGTTTCTACTTGAAAGCACTGCATTTTAATTAATGCGAAATTACGATGTGCGGTCTAATTTCTGGAGCTTGTCAACTAGTATTCTATTTAACCATTGTTTTTTAAAGTCACGTACCTATCCATCTTTGTAACTATGAAAGCATGTAGATAACACACAGGATTACTTAATTTCTTAAAAATGTAATGAAAGGGCATTTTTTTTCGCCTAAACTCGCCATGCTTTAAAATAAAACCTATTTAATAGAATTGTGCCATTTCTGTTTGCACCACGAATAACTAAACACGTTTAGCGCTATTGGCCTACTACAAAACACGACGGCGGTGGCGCGTCTAGCACAAAATTTACGATAAATAGGTCCCGAGTCAACCTGTATAAGCGTACATGTAAGGTTATAATTAACCGTATCTTCATTACTAAACTACTTTATTTTACTGGAGACAATTTAGATCAGCCTACACATCTTCGACTTCAGACTACACTAGTTTCACCTTAGAAGCTTCCAAAAAAAAAATTACTCGAACACAAGTAATCAAATAGATTTGTTTATATCATTGTATTTTTGATGAAATTATTATTTAATTTTTATATGAAAAGAATTTGTCACCACAATTTATTACATAAAGTAAGAATTTTAGCATAAATTACAAAAACAAAACTTCATGATGCCTGCATAGAATCTTCGTGCTAAATATTTTTACCACTTTGTCACACATTTGGGTGATTTGTTTTAAACTTGAATTTCAATGAAATACTATGTTTATAAGCAAAATATAACTTAAAACTAAATATTCCTTACGGAACATATGATGCACCATGGACTTGGCACACTTAATTAGTCTTGATACATTTTCGCACTACAGTTATTTTTAACGTGTAGGTGTGTTTTCTTCACGGAACTTTTACTTGGAACTGTGTGCGCGGAACCGAGGTCCATAGTAGTAAGTTTATGTTTAGCTCTAAAAATATTTAAAATATTCAAACAAGTAATAAGTAACTACTTTAATTTGTTTGGCAATAAATGAGTGATTTTGCGGAATTCAGTCTTAGTGTAATCTATCACCATTTCGAAACCATTAATGTGGAGGACGCCTTAAAACTTGTATGTAGGCTGGACGTACCTTTTAATACAAAATATGGTTTATTTAAAGAAGTAGAAAATCTTTAAATTCCATAAATCTTCATGATTGTTATTATTATTGGGATTACATTTCCATAAACGAAAAGTTACACTTTTTGGTTTGGCTCTCGCCTGTTTCCTCCTCCAATATTGGACCGATTTTAAGATATTTCATAATCTGAATAAGAAGGAGGAGGAATATTTTTACCGTTATAGAAGAATAGAAGTCTCAAAAAAATTATCAAAATTGTCTGATAAATTGCTGTCAACAGAGTCATAATGTACAAATTTTGCAACTATTCATGATAATAGAAAAACATACACAGTATACATCCTGCTGCAGTATACATGCTTATTCAGTTTGAAAAATATCTTTTAAATTGGTCCGATATTGGACGAGGAAACGGGCGAGAGTCAGACCTCAAATTAAGACGTTTTACATACAAAGTCTATCCCGCCCGCATTTCCTCACAGTGAATAGGCTATAATATCTTTGACAGCATTATCGCTTACCATCAGGTGAGATAGTGGTCAAACCTATGACTATCAATTGTAAAAAAAAAATATATGTGAACAAATTTTGTCTCGTTTAAAATCATAAGTAAATGGTAGAGAATAAATTTGGTAGATCTATGCCGCTCGCTCGTGCCGGTTTTTTTATTATTGATAAATAAAGAAAATGGCAATTCGGATAGATTTATAAAACAATTATTCAGGAAACAATTCTAATTCTCAAATATCGCATTAAAATAAGTATCTTTAGAATTGGAATGTGATTTTGTGAGTCGTTGTCAGCTTTGCTGAAAGTAGGGTTACATGAGGCAGGGGGATTAAAATGATACTGAAGAGTATCTCTGAAAAAACTATCATGAGACAGGGGGTTGATTGTGGTCGTTGCCCTGAAATACCATCTGAATATATATTAATCAATTGATTTGTTCTCGGATTGTTTGGTCCCTAGTAAATACTTAGAATAAGCTAAAATTATTACGTGAATGCTTAAATTACTAAGCCTTGCGGATCTTTAAACGATTTGTTCTCGGATTGTTTGGTCCCTAGTAAATACTTAGAATAAGCTAAAATTTTTACGTGAATGCTTAAATTATTAAGCCTTGCGGATCTTTAAACGTGTGAAACTTGCTGCTTAACAATCGTCAATCTGGTACATATACTTGGATATTATTTTATCATATTTTTATCATTCTTTTAGCGAAATTTTATTAGAAAGTATTATATTGCTTACTTAGGATGGAGGCTTCAGAGACCAGTACGACATGCCACGAGGGAGTTATGATGACATGCCGCCAAACCGCGGTTGGGAAGGACCGCGCCAAGTGGACGATTATCCTAACAAACGTCGTCGTTTTTAAAAGCAGCTCTTAATGAGCCCGGAGTGTGTTTAGTTTTACATTGTTTCTGACTATGAAGCATTTTATTTGGTTCGTGGTCGTTGGTTGGGTACAAATAAGTGGTGTTTTTTCCATGTTTAGTCTGGATGAATATGTGTCTCGTGTCAATGAAAACGTGTTATATAAATCGAGCGACATATTTTAAATCTACGACACTAAACATAGTACCTACAGCATAGAAAATTAAAATGAAGACAAAGTTCGATTTAAGATACCTTCACCATACAATATGCAACACAATACGCTCATAAAATTCTTACTCTAGTATAGATTCGTATCACAGTTTATTAGAAAATGACCATTTCAAACCATTCTACTATACCACTGACATAATGTGCAAAACTGAGTTGGTAAAGCCAAACAAGAGCAGAGACCTTTAGCTAACATTTTTTTTTACCGTGACTTTACTGACCATATTTTCACATGCTTTAGGAGATTAGTATAATAAAGGTACTCATAAAACCCGTTGTGTTGGGATGCTCAAAAATTTTCCCCTTATTTGTCCTAACCAAAGACTAAAATTTGGCACTACGGCCGTTAGCATTGTATCACGTATAATGAATTATAATTTAAGAAAAAATACTTTAGAAATAATGAAAGATAGAGGAAATTACTAGTGTTGATAGCTAATGAAATATCTTTTTTTTACCTTTCTTACATGATATGGTATTGTAAATTTTATGACAATGACTTCATATAAACTAATATCGGCATTAAAAAATGGCGGTAAATAACCGACTCCCCTAGCTTTAAGTGTTATTTATACACTTAAATTTTATAAATACGCAATTCAGTATCTAATTAAATGGTAAATAATGTTAACATTCCTGATTTTGCACTGCACGTCCTCAATCTTAGTAAATTATTAGGGAATCATTTAATTAATTAATCATTCAAACCATCTCTAAATCGCGTATAACGAAAAATGTATTTTTACAAATCAGGAACATCTACTATTTGAAGTAAACCTGAGGCTCTATCTAAGTGTCATTGTTTCATAGATGTAATAGAAGCACATAATGTTATAAAGGCGTGCGAACGAGTTTGATATCAGTATTCCATGAGGCCATTATCCCAATAACGGTTTTTTCTTCTATTAACCGTTTTCGTTGTAACTCTTGGTTTACAGATGCCTCGTAGGCTGAGTATTTTATATATTTTATCTATCCTATAATAACTTAAAATAATTATTATCACATTACACTGGGGTTTAAAATGTGATAAAGAGAGAAACACTTTACTTTATCTATACAGTTATCGAGACTAAAAAAGGATTAAATTCGATACATTTTTAAGCATTCTGACGTACCTATTTGAGTTTGCACTGCCATCATCATTTTGCAATAAATACTTAAGTGGCCTCAATAAGTAACAGTAATTGACGCTTCGTCAGCTGAAGTTTCCCCATACGGGAGTAAGCCATAATTTTATGCTAATTTAACTAGTGCATTGTGAATTGAGTGTGAAAAGATTATTTAATATTTCGTAAATTAGTTATTTTTACGTCGTAAATAAAAATTATTTAAGAAAAACAATATACTTCTTATTTCTAGCAATACCCATTTTTAATGTAAAGTCATAATCATTTGTCCTAACATTGACTAACACTGCTACAGGTTTCATCAAAGTAAAGTGTCAGCGTAAGAATGCATTAAATTATCTCAACCCGGAAAGCGAAGGCGAGATTTTATTCTTTTGACATATTCTTAAGTTTTCAATTAGTGGACTTGGGGTTTACGTCTTCGAAGTAATTAATCATAATAGAAAAACAATATCTTCTAATTAAAATTACTGTGCCTAGTATTGCTTTTCAAGTTATAGAAGTTCGCCCTCGGAAGAATAAACCGTTTCGATCTTACTATGAACATTTTTCTATGGGAGCTGGGATAGCCACCAGCCGCGATTTTGATGAAATATGTACAAGGTTAGAGGACACTATCACTAAATATTATAAAACTAAGTCCTCCGCCGCGTCTGTCTCTCTGTTCGCTATAAACTCAAAAACTACTGCACCGATTTTCATGCTGTTCTCACCAACGGAAAGAGTGGTTCTCGAGGAAGGTTTTAGTATAAAATTTATTAAGTGGGCGAATCCGCGGGCATCAGCTATTTTATAATAAAACTCTTTTTTAGTTTTACTTCCTTCTTCATTAAATTAAACTGGGAACTCTTTATTTGACTTTCTAGAGAGAGGACTTTCGTTTGCATAAGAATTATAAATTCAGTATAATATATTCTCATTAATATAACAACAAAAGTTAAAAATCGACTAGATGTTGGATAAAGGCATTTTAGTTATACCACGGCAGCATGGCGACTTAACCTCGAAATGAAAAAAATAGGGCACCATGTTCCTTACATTATTTCTTTTTTTAGTGTCCTCTACCCATATATAAATGTTTCAACGATTATGAAAAACATCATAATGGCGTCCGGTGTTCTAGTTATGTAATGTTATCTTTATTGTAAGACTGTAGATTGAAAGAGTGAGTTAAACCACCTTAAAAATTGTATCACACCGCCTCGAATAGGATAGTTTTTCTGGTTAATTTGTATATAAATAGGAGTTAAGTTTACCCATAATCGAAAATGTAAAAAGGGTTAAATAACTGATGAAACTTAACCCTTTAACGGGCATAATAATCTGGGAATCGAAAAATAATGCGAAATAATCATAGGTGTTATTGGTAGAAAATAAATTTCAAATTTAAAACAAAAAATTGTGTTCTTTGAATGTTTAATGAGTGATTCATAAGTCTTTAAATAGCCTTTTTACAACAATGGAATACCTATCAGGAACCCATTATTTAATTAATGAGCTGAAAAATATGGTGGGAAATTTATTCCCTTTGCTTTATAAAGGGTTAAAACGAAAGATTGTGGAATGTAAGAGTGAGAGCTTTTGGTAGAGCCACTTTCTATACATGCAGAAAAGAAGTTAAACAATCAAGAAAAAAGGCTGCAAGAGTGAGCTTGAAATTTTTATACCATGCTTGCCTGTGTAGGTAAGGTTTTTATTGGATTAAGTTTTTGGACGGGTCAGCTCAAATCTAAACTACAAGCAATGCGACGATGTTTGAAGAAGCTTGCTGTTTTGCGCAGCGCAGCGCGATACCGTGAAAAGTATCGGGACGCCGCGACGCGGATCTATATAGAAGGCGCATCATCACGCGCGGCTTCTCGCTATGCTCTAAGGTGCAGGCAGGGTGACGCCTCAGCCCTCACTGCTACTACATTAAAAGTCGAAACCCAAGAGAATGCGGAATTCAAGACCGAACCCGAAAATTATATATAGATAAAATAGAGATAAGTAGTTCAGCACTTTGGTTGGGATCTGTACTATTTAAAATGCTAGAGAAGTCAGATTCTTCCAAGTAACTAATAACACCTGGAAGGTTAATTTGGCGTATCAGGCTTTTAGGTTTCTCAACCAAAGAGACAGTCTCAAGACAAATCAAGACAGGGGCATGGTCAGTAAAGAATGAATCTAAAACCAGCGCTGTTGAACATTTGTTTGATTTCAGAAATACATGGTCTAGGCAGTTATCCATACGTGTTGGGAACAGGTGGGCTGGCAGAAGCCCATGAAATGCCAGTACATTTAAATACTCCTCAGAGTTCGAATTGTTCCACCTACAGGGCAACAACTTTTTTACAGGACGGTGTTCTTTAAGTTTGCCCTGTTTGTTGTTTATTTGTTTGGTTCAAAAGTAGTTGACATTTGACCCCTTTCCTGTTGACAGTTTGATCTGATTTTTGGTACGCATCTCATCTTACTGTTACAATAAAATTTAATACATTGCCTAATATCATTGTAAATACACGATGGCCAGCCCTACAAAAGGCGGACTGCATATCTGATGGCCAATTCTATTAATTTTTAAACAACTTTCGCATTGGCATATCAATCGCAAACTCAAAAAAGCCTTTATTTTAAATACAAGATGGCCAGCCCTACAAAAGGCGGACTGCATATCTGATGGCCAATTCTATTAATTTTTAAACAACTTTCGCATTGGCATATCAATCGCAAACTCAAAAAAGCCTTTATTTTCATGCACTTTTGACAGTGATTGAGATGCGATTGCGATGCGAATGTGAAAATTAGTAGAACTGGCCGTCTTCACAACCCGCTCAATATAGAATCAAAAGATAGGGCTTGACTAGAAGAAGAAATAATATGCAAAAACAATATGGCCATATAACCCTCTCAATATGGGTATTAAATGAAAGGTATCTAACAAATAAAAACTTAAATATAAAAAGGAATGATATGAGTGGGGTTGGGTTGACTGTTGATAAAAATTTCACGCGGCACTCGATTTTATTTTTGTGTATGATCAATCCCTATGAGGAGAGTGGTGTGGTGACCCGTACCTAGGACCTACTGGTTTATATTTTAGCTTTTAGTAAATTATAAAACCGTTACATAAACTTTTTTTATTTTTCCTCATCACTGCTCATAAACATTTGTTTCACACTCAGTGATTTGTATAAAAGGTCCAATTTTAATTTTACCACTTTCGCTGATGGTCTATTTTTCGGTAATAAGTTCCTACGTATTATCACAAAATAGACCGTCAGCTTAGGCGTACTAAATGTATTATATAGCCCATGCAGGCTCACATTATTTTTAATTTAATCATATTGCATGCCGTGACAATACACTAATAATATGTTAACATTATTTCATGCGCTTGGAAATATAAAAAGAAAAACTCATGTTGCCTCCCAAAATATCAACAAGTCTTATATCATCATGTCTTATTATCATCATAGGACCTGTTTCATGAAGTTTTTAGTACTTAACAATGATTTCAGATCAGATTTCATTTAAGTATGTTAGTGATTTATTTATTTTTAAGCTAACTTTGGCAGTTTACACCGACGAAATTTTTCTTTATTTCGTGATAGTTTCCAATTTCGCTATGAAGTTCTGTCTCGAAAACTCGCATGTGCCTGTGAGAGATACAGCCAGTAGTGTATAAAGGCTGGACCACATATACGGGACACATGTACGGCGGGCGTTATTGGGTTAAAATGGTTAACTTAAGATTCTGTACCAACACTTAAAAAGGAACCCTTCTGGTGCGACTTTGTCCGTCGGTCTGTCACATGCATAGACAATTCTTATTTCCGGAACTACTAACGCTGTCGTTTCAAGGTTTGAATCACGGAACAGAAAAAACAGTGGTGGAAGTGCTATGCGACGAATTTTGTATCGGAACCTGTGTCTCCAAACTCACACAAATAAACCGATAGTCATATTATCCACCACAAATAAAGGACACGTTTGATTGGTTGTTTACATTTTTTTCAAAACAAGCATAAGTCACAAAACCTACATTTTAATACCCTCGGTCTTACATCTACGATTTATTTTGCTTAAAGGCAAAAAGTACTCATGGCGTTTCGTTTTCTGAAATCATTAGAAGTTAGATTTACTTGTAAATTCCGCTACTTGACCATAGATGGCGGTATTTTCAATAGTTGCAATTATAAACTTAAGACCCTTAGTAATAAGGTTGAGATTAGCTTCATTAGTCTATGTGGGATACTAAAAGTTGCTACTCGATCACGGCTGTGGCACATGAACCTATGTCGATATCCATAAATAGGATAACTTTTTCAAAATTCATTCCATAAAATGTGATTCGTTTGGAGTTGCAGTTTTGTATGGGAGCTATATATGAAACTTATGTTTGTGGGAATCTTTATAATAATATATTTTGAGTATGGGGGGTAACTTTTGTGGGTCAAAATAGAAATGTACACTAGCACTACTAGTTTATTAACTGTATCGTGTGACATATCAAATGAAAGGACTTATTGTGAAGGTCTTAAAAAAAAAAAAAAATAGTGTAGAAGTTATTCAAGAAATTATATAGACCAAACATTACCATTCCGACGCCTTATCTCCGAAACTACTGAGCGTGAATTATGAAAAAAAATGCAGATAATAGTCCTTCCTCACCTACAGATAACAGGAAAACCTATAAAAGTCCCTAGTGTTAAAATGACTTGTTACAAAAATGAAATTCGTTCGGAACCCTTTGCACGCGTCTAACTCATTTTTTTCATATCATGACTCTGCATCTGGTAGCTTACTCGGTTACCGACAAAAAAAAGGGAGTTGTTTACACTTCAGTTCGAGAACTCTCAATGCAGTAGCTTACGATAGTATTTTATTACTTAGTTGGGAACACAATCATATATTATTCAAAAAATCATAAAAAAAAAATCTTATCTACTTCAATAATAAATTAACGATTTTCAAAGTTGGTGGAAGCGCTGTAGGATTCGTGTATCTGTAGCCTTTTTTAAAAAATTAAAAAAATCGCTTTAAAAAAATGCTCGGAGTATATCGTGCTTGTTTTGCTTGACATCGAGTCGGCTCTATCCGTTGCATCCATCCATTTTTTTTTGACGATAGCGTCTTTGATTTCAATAAAATATCTAGAGGAACTACAAAAACATGTTTTTTATCGATATCCATCCACAGTATCCCACTCGACTACATCACTATTTGAGTAGCGAAGAACTTTCGAGAACGAATCAGTTACTGAATCGATGCAAAATAAACTCTATGCTAATGGGAAAAGGTTGATTTTAAATAAACTTGAATTTAAGTTTTTAAAATATTTATTATGCTAAGATTTTATTAGAAAACAAATAAAATCGTACTTACCGATGGTATGAAACACCTCCATTTTTAAGATTTATTATACTACTAGTTGACCCACGCAACTTCGTCTGCGTCACATTTTCCATTAATTCTCGGCTCCTTTTAGTCTTAGCGTGATGATATGTAGCCTATGTCCTTCCTCGATATATGGGCTATCTAATACTGAAAATATTTTTTCAAATCGGACCAGTAGTTCCTGAGATTACCCCCTACATACAAACTTACAAACAAATTTTACCTCTTTATAATATTAGTATAAAGTATAAGTATATTAGTATAGACTATCATTATTGCATTCCAAAATGGAACAATACGGCATGGTTCAGAAATTATACATTTATTTCGAGAGCCAGCTACACTATCGGTTTGTCGCGTTGTTGGAACACAACTGGGTTGTAGTTGCGTAGCTCCGCATAATACCGGCACGCGTGCCATGCCTACTTTACACTTCCACTGTTTTTTCTGTTCCGTGGTTTGAATAATGCTAACGTATTAATATTTTTGAAAAAATATTTATTCTGCATACTTTTTTGGACTTAAAAAAATACCCGTTATGTGTCCTCCATTTATCTCCAGAATTATTAAATTTGAACAAAAGTTAAGTCTCCGAAAGCTTCGGTGCCTCTAAATAGTAAAAATCAGTAAAAGTAAGCCTTTTACAAAGAATAAGAAAACTGGGCGGGAAGTTGACGTAGTTATCGATCGCCTAGCGACCGAAATTCTGTATTGCGAACGCGATCTACGATCAGAATCAACTATCTGATCCATGGATCGCGTTTGAAATTGACTGTGTACGGGTGGCCTTACCTAATTTCGGTGGCTAGGCAATAACCATGTCTAGAATTCCCGCCCTGGATATGCGGGTCATAAACTAGATACAATGGAGAGAAATGTTGGCATTATTTCTTACTAGCTGACCCGGTGGGCATTTTCGGGTTTATATAATAGTCTATGACACGCACAAATAACGTGGCTTTATATTGCTAAAATTATTTTCAAAATCGGTTCAGTACAGTTCGCTCCACGGTTCTTTACCGCTCGGAAGTTAGGTTTTAGTGACGACCGCGCAGGTGCAAAACTTAAAAAAGTGTTTGCGTAGAATATTTTTATCTACGAACGTAACACTTAGTAACACAAACGCATACACCACGAGAACACATAAAACACAAATGAAACAGTAAGAAATAACCAAAATAACTAATTATTAAAAACAATAACAACGTAACACCTTTCGCATCAATGCAATCAGTATTGCATTGAGCTAGCGGGACTCAAGTATGCATCGAACGTCTATGAGCGACTGAGACACCATTACACGGCTCCAACTTGCGCACCGCGTATGCGCTGTCATATTATGTTGTTTTTGGCAAATTGACATCCTACTCAATCAATTGCGGCGTACTTACTTCAAAGAGGTAAACTTGCGTGACGCGAACTGTACATCCAGAGATTACCTCCTGCTACATCACCAACTCATAAACTTAACCTCTTTGTAATATTATTATAGACTATGACGATATTTGATGATTGTCAGGTCGTGAGTAGAGCTACAGTTTTCTAGAGGTGAAAAAAATAATCAAATATAAAATTCTGGCACTTGTCAATAATAAATGATTAACTTGGACTCATTTGAACTTCTCTAAAGAAAGAGACAAAATAAAAGAAGTTTACGTTCCTTTACGTTACTAACTACAGATTAACTAACAATAATTGCCAAAAAAAAAATTCATTGGCATTGGATACAGTATGTCTAGTTTTTCGGACTGTACAGTCTTTATGGGGTGGTAGGTTGCTCTGTAGTTCATAAAATTATTCTACATGTCGGTCTAAACGCAACGCCCACTGAATGGCAGTAATTTTTGTGTTATGGTCGTCTTTTTCGCGCATACTAAAAGCACTATAACTTTGGGATTAAAGCCCAACTAGCGCTAAAAAAAACTAAAATAACTTAAAAGTATCATTAATGGGTTAACAATTCAAATAATTAAATTTATCATATTGAAATGCTAAAAGATCAGTTTTACGTCAAAATTGTCGTTTTTTTTTTTCAAGTTTAAATATCATCCCTGGGGACAATTTTTTTTATCTACTCGTCTAACTGTTAGTAAGTTTACCTAAATAATGAAAATTTAGTACCAAAAATCGAATCTATGTTATTAATTGGTTTGGTGTAAGAGATATTGGTGCTTGAACACAGCCCTTTAGTGATTGATATAATTATGAGCGCTGAATTAGCAAGTAGAAAAATGGTTTATTGCCTATTATTGAAGTGAGAAAGGGACAAAATGCACATTTCGGGTGACGACGTGTCAACAAAAGAATTTAGCAATCAGTCCGTTTAACCCAGTTATTTAGAGGACACATAATTTGCTCCTGTGCGTATTTTGTTGTTAGTAACAGGTCTTGAGGGAGAGAAAGAGCTGGGTCTGTGTTGGATAGGTAGCACAGATCGAGGCGTTAATCGTTATGAAAGAAAGAATTCCCGTGCATGCTTTTTTTTCGTCAATTCTCTTCAAAACGCTGTCCACACCTTGACTCGTGAGATAAGTGCGTGCAGCCCTTTACCAGTATAAGGTTTAAAGAAAATAAGAAAGCTGTTTCTTCATGATACTTTTATTTTTTTTTGGGATTCGTACTCAAAAGGTCGTCTGTCCGTCAGTCCGGCCGTCCGTCAGTCCGTCCGTCCGTCCGTCCGTCCGTCAGTCAGCCGTCTGTATCTCAAGAACGATAATCGGCAGACAGTACAAATTTTCAATGTGTATTTCTATTACCGCTTCAACAATACCAATAACTAATAAAAAATCTTATATATAAAAATGAAGTTTAGTTCGCCAGAATACAGGGAAGGTTTAAAAGCAAAAAATGGGAAGGTAGGGTAGCCGTAGACGGGAGCGAAGCCGCGGGGGACAGCTAGTATTAAATTTAAAAAAAAACCGGCCAAGTGCGAGTCGGACTCGCGCACCGAGGGTTTCGTACAAACCTGTAGGTATTATATTATAAGCAAAAGTTGCGATTTCGATTTATGACGTACTAGCTGACCCGCGCAACTTCGTCTGCGTCACATTTTCTATTACTGCTCCGCTCCTATTTGTCTTAGCGTGATGATATAGCCTATAACCTTCCTCGATAAATGGGCTATCTAACACTGAAAGAATTTTTCAAATCGGACCTGTAGTTCCTGAGATTAGCGCGTTCAACCAAACAAACAAACTCTTCTGCTTTATAATAATAAGGGCCTCTTTCACCATCTCCAAGTAAAGCGTTGATTAGTTACTTCCCAATTAAAGTTAATCGGCAAATAAAACTTACGAGTATCTGCTGTCAATTTCACAAGCGAAAATAAAGCTTCGAGTAACAACTTACCGGTTAAGTGAATGACTTAACAAATCATACGTTGCATTCGTTCAATATTACGTCAACGTTACTCGTCAAATGTCATTGTTAGGTTAGCTGTCATTTGTCATTTCATTTTGTGTATTGTTTGTTGTGTTTTTGGTTAGGAAATTACGTGTGGTTTTTTTTTTATAAATTATCATGGATAAAGTTAAAAGAGATAGAAGTGCAAACTTTTCACTCGTACAGAAATACCAAACAGTGTTAAGTGTCGGCGATAAGACCCCGTTCACGTCCATAGGCGCAAGTAATGGTGGACGCGACCGTATCAAAAACAAGGAAATTGTAAGGAAACTAATTAGAATTATAATTGAATCAGATTAGATTAGGTTTAGCATTCTCTAATTAGTATTATAAGGATATTTTCGCATCAAAGGTTTAGTAAAGATTCTAGTTTAAATGCGAATTTAGATGTAAGGTTTTTGTATTGTGAATAATTACGTAGATTGAAAATGTGATTTTTTGTTTTAAGTGATAGGGTTTTGAAATTAGTTTTAAAATAAAGGTCTTGACCCAAAACCACTTTTACAAAAAGAATTGAGTTGATAGGACTTATGGTTTTCGAGATATTTCCAAAAATGTATAGTGAAAATTTGTTAACCGTCAAGTAAACACGCTAATTGGCAGACGATGTGGAAAGTAAGTTACTGGTCAGTTTAATCATTGATTAGTGCTACTCGAACGTCGTGAAATTGACACGTGCAGTTACGTATGACTTTAACTGGCGATTAGTCTACTCGATACTTTACTCAAGGGTGGTGAAAGAGGCCCTTAGTATAGATTAAAAAAAAACTACTTACTAGATCTCGTTCAAACCAATTCTTGCTGGTAGTTTACATGGTAATATATATCATATATTTTTTTAGTTTTATCGTTCTCTTATTTTAGAAGTTACAGGGGGGGGGGGACAAATTGTACCACTTTGGAAGTGTCTCTCTCGCAAACTATTCAGTTTAGAAACAAATAAATACAACCGACTTCCAAAAAAAAAGGAAGTCGGAAGTCGGTGTTTTTGTTAATTTCTTCGTATTTTAACACCGACTTCCGAAATTAAAGTTATTTTTTACTTTGTAGTGTTTTTTTTTTGGAAGTCGGTTGTATTTTTTTGTAAAAAGTTTTTTATTTTTCAATTTTTAGTGGTAGGTTACCCCCACACCTAACAACACCACTGCAAAATCGCAGAAAGAAAAATACGCAATTTCGATTACTTGGATGACATAAAACCATCATCCAAGTAGACGAATTCCAGCTATTTCGATTTAAATCAAAAGTTCGTAACCGATTTTGATAAAATTTAAATGGGACCAATCTGAAAGAAAGAAAGAAAGAAGAAAGAAAAAGAGTTTATTTGCGGACAATATGACGCATATCAAAAAGTACACAAAAAAAATTACAATTATATCTATGAAAGATTAGGAAGATTGCGTCAAATCTGCGCAAAACGGCCATCACTCAGCATAATGCTGCGACTCGTGTGCGAGACAAAGCCACAGGGCTGGTTTATATCTGCAAGTATATCCTTTCAGATTAAATAATAATTTTTGATATCGGTTCATAATTGTCGGAGTTATGAGGTAACAAACATAAAAAAAAATACAACCGAATTGAGAACCTCCTCCTTTTTGGAAAGTCGGTTAAAAATGATATTAGAAACCTCAATATCATTTTCGAAGACCTATCCATAGATACACCACACGTATGGGTTTGATGAAAAAAAAAATTTTTTTTTTAGTTCTATGTATGGGGTTCTATTTTTGTGTGAAAATCGTAATGCGGTTTACAGAATGCATCTACTTATCAAGTTTCAACAGCATAGTTCTTATAGTTTCAGAGAAAAGTGGTTGTGACATACGGACAGACAGACATGACTAATCTATAAAGGTTCTGTTCTTGCCATTTGGCTACAGAACCCTAAAAATATGAAGGAAGGACAAGCAGTGTATATATTTTTTTCGGTTTAAGGTACAGAACCCTTCGTGTGAGAGTCTCACTTGGCCGGTTTTAAACATTGGTGTTTTGATAACAGCTTGCTACAGTAGTAGAACTACTGTTTTAATTCCAACTACCTACAGTTTAGGCACTTTTCCTTTCGACTCTTTTATTTTCAAGTATTTTTTTAAGTGCAGAACACTACTAAGCAAGCTTATCTTCATATTAGAATTTCTACAATTTATCGGAAATTCTATCGCTTTGATTTGTCTATGTCCGTTCAAAAGAAAATTTGCATGGAATACATAGTGTATGCGGTTATTATTGTACTCACGTTCAATAATTGCCGATATTGATGTTCGTTGAGATGTAAAAACATGTAACTAAAAAAAAAAAAATATGAATGCATAAAATAAAACTATCAACTACCCTTTTACATCACTCAGGTTAAAATTGACATAGACAAATTAAAAACAATAATATAAAAAAAAAACGCATTCGCGCTGTAGTTCCATGTTTGGGCACTTTTTTTTCAGGTGCTAAAGTTGCAGATGGTAGCATATACAATAACATTATTTCCAAATATCAGCAGCGCTGTTCGGGTCTCCGAGGTTCAGTAAGAATAACCGCACTGTTCCATCTTCAAGGTTCAGTGCTACCGACTGCTTTTCGAAGTCTGTCCATGGGTGACCATCCATTTAGCAGACGCAGACGTTGCGGGTAGACAGAGGCCAGTTAAGCTGACACCAGTAAATAGACTGAAAGCCATCTCCAACACAGTTGGAAAAAGGTTAGGCAGACAGATTGTTTCCTTGTGACGGTGGTACCTAGCTACTAGATTTACCACCACAAATCAGGTGAAAGACAGCAGGTTACAGGGTTTAAGAGCCCCTTGCCGTGCTCTATGGATTTTTACAATTCCCCTTGCTTTCTTTTTCTGGCATTATAGACAGAGTATTACGCTGTAGTGGGAGCTATCTTATTAAACGCTAGATAACACAAATGGTTACGTGTTAACGAAATACTTAGCGGCAAAAGCATAGCAGCTTGGATCTCACGAGCAGGCGGTCGTGTCGTATCACGAGTTACTGTTCTTTATCACGCCTCGTCACACTCTTGTTCCTAACCTACATAAATTTTATTAAAAGTACCAAGTAGGTTTGGAACCAACTTTTCACATAAATATCCGATGAAATAAATATCGATATGTACTCGTCCAAACAAAAAGAAGTGGTCAGAAAAAATAAGATTTTTTGTTATAAATGTAGAATTATAATAACGAGTGTGAACTCTTGCAAAAATTACAGTTTGCGTCTTTCTGGGAATGCTTTCTACGATAATTTTAATAACTTTTTGTGGAATAAGCTCTCTTATGCAATGGCCCTTTTTAGCTCCTGCTTGGTCTTCGTGGAACAGGTTACACTGATCTTACCTGTCTCTTTTTAATATCCCAGACATGTTTAATTGGTTTGAGGCCAAGACTTTGTCTTGGCCCATCTTAACGACGGAACCCAACTTCTTGCTTCTCAAAGAGTAGTAAATGCGGGTTGTGCGTGTAGAATTATTAGGATTTACCGTTAAAAACCGATAACACTGGTCTGCAAAATTTTATTTTGTTATTGTCCTTAGGATGAGACGCATCATTTCCTGTAGATTTTTTGACGCTGAATCTAAATCCAGACAAAGAATTGCTCTAGTAGCTCAGAATTTTGAGATAATTATGCCAATCTCCAAAGTGCTTAAAAGTTAAAAATTACCATACAAATTTTCTGTCCTTAAAAAAATACTTCAAATATCGCCAAAAACTGTTTCGAGTATTTTGAGATTGGTACGTCTCAAAATTCTGAGCTAGTAGAGCAATTCTGTGTCCGGATTTAGTTTCAGCATCAACAAATCTACAAGAAATGATATGTCTCATCCTAAGGACAAAAATGTTGCAGACTAGTGTTATGTGCATGTAATGTTAAATTTTCTATGAAAACCAACTCCGTACGCTCGAATTAATTGCTGCTCAAAACATAACGGAGCTTCTGCTAGGAGTGATTTCTTCGACACACACGCCCGCATAGCGCTCGACTTATCTTCGCAGCAGTTTCGCCGGCGTCGATCCTCACCTTATAAAGAAATTTTAGCTTCATCGGTAAACAATACTTTGTTCCAGTCATCCAGATTCCATGATGCTCAATTTCGAGCAAACTGAATTCGAGTAACTTTGTGCTCCTGGAGTAATTTAGGGCCCAGACCCGGGTGGTAACTGCTGATTATCTCATGGCTCTGTGCGTCGTCGCTTTCTTCACAAACCAGGGGCCCGAGTCTGCTATTACAATAGTGTCACAATGGTCGATCACTGATTTCAAAATGGTTGATTTTGACAAGTTTGGTAATCTACTAACATAATGGCATCATAATGGCGTCATTATGACATTCCAATGATCAACCACTGACACGCCATTGAAAGAAAGCCATATGAATGGTAATCTCGTACATAATGACAGATTTAGTATTTACAAACTTCTCACTACTTCAGATTGCTTATAACACTAATAAATAATATGTAAAACTAAATATAAATAAAATCTGGCATGAATAAATGCTCAAATTTAGCTCGGTTTTATAATAATGGCAATACGGCATTCCTACCGCAATTCTATTACGAGACCATTGACGTGCCAGTGACCGTGCCATTATGAATTTAGCAGATTACGAACTTTTAGCAAAATGACAATGGCATGACAATGACATCGTGTCGGAATGACCAATTTATAAAAATAGCAGACTCGGGCCCCTGGTCTTTTGACCGAACTGGTCTCCTGATACCGTTCCCAAGTTCTCTGGACAGTTGAACGACTCTCATTTAGACGCTGAGATACGTAAGTTGGCCAACAACTTTCAAGGAACTCCTTAATTTTGCCGGTCCTTATTGCTTTATCAACCATATCAATGGTATCTATCATACATACATATATAAGAGGCAAACCTGAGTCACTGACTTATTATATCAACGGACAGCCGAAACTACTAGTCGTAGAAAGCTGAAATTTGGCATGTAGTAGGTATTCTTACACTCCGTAGGGGTGCACTAAGAGAGGATTTCCTGAAATTCTTACGGGAACGGGAAAAACGGGATATGCGCGTACGAAGTCGTGGGCGGATAGCTAGCTTAATATAAAAAAGAACAACAATGAATTAATTGGAATTAATTATCAATGAAGTTGTAAAATTTCAATAATAAGCAAGTAATTAAAATAATTATTTTGTTAAAAATCATTTGGAGCGTATGCTTTCCAGCTAGGATACTTCAAATAACATCATCAAATGAATAAAACGTTTTTTTTTTGTAATATTCATTTAAGATTGCCCGTTTTTTGCATACCTATGTGATTATAGATGTAGAAATATTGGCTAAGTGAAATAAACTACTTATGTACACTAAACCAAATTTATTGAACTAGTAGTAAGCACTAAATAGCTATTTTCTTTTATTTTCTACATGTGTTTCTTTTTTCCAGGATTATCATTGTATGTTGTGGGTGAAAATCTTAACCACATCATTAAAGTGATCAATTTCATCTAGCCTTCGTTATTCTTCTTTAGGGACTACTCACACTTATTCAGCTCCATTCGCGTTTCGCTGAACTATTTGTGTCACACTTATACAGTTTTGCTTCTATCAGCTGCGTACTGTGTCGTAAGAATGAGAAGGTGGCAGCAGCAGAAACGCAATGAGGCCTATCAAAGCAAACATTTGATAATAGTATCACATTTGTCCTCATTTTATACTTGTTTGCCGCGACATCTGAATAGACGCGGAAAGCTGAACTCATGCGTACGCTTCTCCATACAAAATCGTTGTTTTCTATGGACATAAGCTGAATCGAGCTGAATAAAGCTTTTTAGAAGTGATGATTTTTAATTGGCTTCCAGTCTCACATGCCATTATGTATTCTGTTTGTATTAGCTGTAAGTCATCCATAGTGATAAATAAATAAATAAATAAATAAGTGTGAGTAGTCCCTTACTGATAAATCAAAACGACTATAAATAAACACTAGCTTTTTTATCATTTTTTATTAGCCCATGTTGGCCCACTGTTGGGCAAAGGCTTCCCCCCTATTCCAGCTAACTTTATCTGTTACCTTCTCCGGCCAGTCCGTCATGAATGAGTCCCCTCACGCCAACTTTTTAGGTCTGCCTCAGTTGCGACGTCCGTGTTCAGGCGCCCTTCAGGAGTCTTCATTTTTATTAGTGGACTTTTACTTGTGGCTGTTTACCTGACCAAATTAGCTCCGATATGCACGAAGCAGCACTGAGAAGTCTTTTTGGCAAAACAACGGACTTTCGGTATTCACTGATTTTTTTGCAGATTTTTGTACTACATGTGCTGTGTTCGACGCAGAATGTGCAAATTCGCAAAATGAGCATCGCAAAATTGTATTTCTCAAAATGAGTGTTATTTTCATCGCAGTGGGTATATATATAAACAATTTTCTTCCATTTTTTATTATTATGCACGATAACATTACTAGTTTTTTTTGAAAAATTAATCACTTTCATTCATGTTTCATTATGTATTTTACACGTCTAAAGAACTAAAACGGCATAAACATTTATGTTTAAAAAAAAGCAAAAACCTAAAAATATGCCAACCTTGGATAATCTCCTACTCTAAACTACTAGCAAATGCTACCAAACGAAGCAATTAAAAAAAAAGTCGCAAAAAAAAAATAAAAATGGCAAGTACCTATACGAAGTAAATACTGAAGACAGAATAGAATACTCTTTATTATGTAAACAATCATCAACCATTTCTAGAACGTGATAAATTTTTACAAAGAAACTACTTACTGTTATTGTGCTGAAAATCGTGCCAAATAATAAAAACAAAAGGTTTCTATTTTGAGCCATTGTGATAAAATTCACACTCATTTTGAAAAGTCCATATTCTGAGAAGTGCTCATTTTGTGATGTGCTCATATTGAGAAATGCTATTTTTAGAAATGCACATTTTGCATATTGCCCATTCTGCGTCAAACCCCCTGTGCTGATATGATACGAAATTCCAGCGTGTTCCTGACCAGTCTAGCACTAGTTTGTGTGTACGCACTGATCAAGAAGTTTTGTTAAGTCAACCACTGTTGTTTAAATTTCTCCGTGATACCACTGTCATTCTTCTACATTGAAAACAAATTTCCAATTAAAATAAAGTTTTTTCATGTAAAATAAATATATCATAAATAAAAAAATCTGCTTGTCCTGCGTTCCCAATGACAACGAACGTAAGTGTCGCACACGCTATGCCGAAGGTACGCGACCGAAGTTCCGCAGCAGATTTTCGTTCCAACGTATTTCAGCTGATATGACACACCATAAGTGCCGAACTTATGCGGCAGAAATTCTGTTTGCGCAACTTTGTGTGTATTCAGTGTCTCGAGCGCTGTAGCGTCGTGTCGTGTATCTAACTAAACAGCCAGACAAACAGACGCTCATTGAGACCGTAGACGCGACTCAACCGCGATAATTATTTTTCTGGATCAAACATGGTGTTGCACACATGTTTTAATGACACAACTACGCACGTGCGTCATGCGCAGGCGAAATAAACACAACGGGTGGACATGCCTGCTTCCCGCTGCTCCCCGCCCCGGATCATCGCTGGCAATCAAAAGTCGGTCGCGTATAATCTGTGCTCTACAGAATACGTTGCCGCCGAATTGCCGCTTAACTTACGCCCGACCGAAGTTCGGCTGTAAGCTATAAGCTATTTCGGGAGGTTCCTGCACCGAATCGGGCGGGAGGAAACGCCCGGGTGTCACCACTGCGAGGATCGACCGGAGGACACGGTGGAGCACACTGTGCAGGTGTGCCCCGCTTGGGCGGAGCACCGCCGTGTCCTCGAAGCGGCGATAGGCGACCTCTCGCGTCCGGCCCTGGTCCAAGCCATGGTCTGGAGCGAGACGGAATGGGACGCCGTCGCCTCCTTCTGCGAAGCAATCATGCTAGCGAAGGAGGTGGCGGAGAGGGAGAGGGAGAGAACCTCTCGTCCCGGCCGCCATGGTAGACGCCGCGGGCGTCGGAGGCCACCTGGTGACGTCCGGCCACCGTAGGCGCACCGTGGACGGACAGCGAGCTATGGGTGGCTCGCCGTCCGTCCGTCTATTGACGACAGGCCGTGTCGACGGCGCGTTAGTGTTCCACGAGCGCCTCAGAGAGAGTCAGCACACAGAGGGGCCCGAAAGGGCTGACGCCTGCCGGAGTCGTGGGATTATTCGCAAGAGACACCGTGGCTCCGGAACACAAAGGGCAATGAAGGAACATGGATGGGTTTTAGTCATTAGAAGTTTGACACTCGCTCCCGCTACACCCAGAGCGGGAGGAGTCATTGGATGATTTCCCAACCCAAGAAAAAAAAAAAAAGCTATAACGCAAAGTAATTTCAGCATGTGTCGTCTGTAATTCAAATAAAATTGTCGTAATCATGCCAAGCTTCGGTCGCGTAACCTTTGGCATAGTGTGTTTAGACACTAAGTCTAAACGATTAACTTAACCCTCCACCCGTCTTGTCTTTTATTGTATCGCGAATCGTCGCATCCTTATTGTAGGCAGTTAACCGTCTTTTTGTAAATATAATATTTTCCTATTGTTGATCAAGTTTCTTTTTTCGTATTGTTTTGATTGGAAAGAACAGGAGACCGCATTGAAGGCAACTGCTACTTTTTTATTGGTCTGAGGCAACTGCGTACCAAGTCAAGTTCTAGTGCTATGTACTGTTGTAGTTGTATTCTCAGACAATTTTCTTTTGTGACTGGGCTTGTGAACCTATGAGTTGTTTCCTCAATCTTCCTTTAAGCCATTCGTGGACTTAACACTTCTTGAAACTTGAGTCTCTTCCTTTCGAGGAAATATCCGGAAAATATAAACATTATCTTCTTAATTTAAATAATGTTAAGTTCCAATATTATGTGCCCTTCACGTGCACGAGTGCTTATTATTAAATATCCCTGGCGACTGCATCGATGTCTTTCCGTTCGAGGTTAAAATATTTAAAAAATGTGATTTTTTTCAAATATTGGTTGGTAACTGCGAAAAGATTCTACTGTAGTTTGCCCGCACATCTTAATATTTTTTCCTCAGTTGAAACTAGCAGTTCTAATTTTACATTGAAAAGGCGGAGGATTATATGAAGAGCGGAATGAGAAACCACGTTTGCTTCATCGAAGACACCTAGTATATCTCTGTCTGACACTGCGGAAATCTCTGAGTAACTAACTGGTAAGTTAAGAATTAAATGCAACAAGTCTTCATAAATAACCGGAAGTAGAAAAATTATTCATGAGCTTTACATAGAGCACTTAAATTATTAAAAAACACATTAATAATAGGATAATTGTGTGGAAATTACCCACGCGCGGGGATAATACCGCCGATATCTGGTGTAAAATGTATTTATTCTAAGCGACACTAGGTCCAAGATATAAACAGAACATGCTGCAGGCATAAAAGAAATCATAATATTCAACTTTTCCTCATCGGTGTAATTCGATTTGAAGTAGTCCAGCGATTTCACTGATTAAACATTCCGTAGCTGAAAATATATTAACGAAGTTTAAAACGAGGGAAGGGCTGAACTAACCGAAAGGGAAGGATAAAATCTGAAGGATAATGTGAACAATGTAATGTGTGCATCGGTTTTAAAAAAAAGAGCCGGCTACAGATTAACGTTTCCAGAATCAAGAAAATTTTAGCCCAAAAATGCGAGTCAAAAACTCAAAAATATACTAGAACTACTTACTTATGTGATTTGTAATGTAGTATGTTTCATAGGTCTTTTTAACAGGCCAATAATAAATGAATCTCATATCGAGTTCATAAATAACCAATAAGCGGTGTATGCTTACCTACATGCTAAGATGCAGTATCCCCGTAAAAAAAATATTCTATATTATGTACATTTGAAAGAAATACGTTTATCCATTGACCTACAACTAGATAGTCGGCGGGTTTTAAACAATATCCACAAAGAATATGTCCTGAGTCATCTATCTTTATAGTAGTATTCAAAACTTATCATCATTATAGTACAACTTAATTTTTCTTGCAAAGATTTATCAGCCTATTACTAAACTTCGACTTGATGCTGCACCGTTTCACCTTATGAAGCTTCTAGCGAAATAACGCAATCACAGGAGTAATGGAGTACATAGTGCTATTTGGTTTTATTGTTGTAATTTTTGCTTATTTCCTTTCTTGGTAACATTGTACAATTATAAATTAATTAAATAAAACACATTCTGAGCAGATAAAATGACCAGAGCAAACAGTAGTATTTCATATTAAATATTTTTTTTCATTGTAAATTAGCAATTTCAATGTTTTTTTTATGAAATACTATGTATTTTGGATTTTACAGCATTATTAAGCCATAATCTGCGGCATTTTCGACGTGTATTAGTAACAAAAGATGTTGCGCCTTTGGAACTCTTTTCGTTTTGGACCCAAGCTTGGGCACTCGCGCGAACCCGAAGTCTATTTAGTAGTAGGTCGATGCCATCAATATTATTTCAGTAGGTAAATAAAGAAACTTTCCTTTTTAGTGGGAGTCACTCAAAGTTTATACCTGGACATGTTTACATAATTTTCTGCCGACAAATTAATATACCATATTTTTCAAGCTAAGTAAAGAAAACGTTGCGGTTTTAAAAAATCGCGTTATTAACGGTTTTATGAATCGTTCAAGACAAGGTGTTGATCTACATGATCTGTAGCTAAACCAGAAAACACCTGTTAATTATAACATTCTTAGCCATTGTACCAATTCGCAATAGATCTAAAAGCTATTTTTTACATTAACTATGTATTATTTTTTGGTCGGTAGGCTACCAACATTATTTACTTTTATTACAAAACATTGATTGGATTTGCATTTGGATCTGCACCGAAAAGATAACATGGAAATCCTTCCACCACTTTCTCCGCCCATTTGTGGTTCCAAGAAAAGCCTCCATTAAAAATAATAATTTTGGAAACACCAATTCTCTTATTGGTTGTAATTAATATCACGAAAAAGACGAAAGATAATGAACAACACAACCAGTTGATGTTTGTTTTTACAGATTATTGTGTCTACCTGCTATAACTCTTAACAGTGTGCCAGCGCAATACTTGTGTTGCAAAACTATATTCCATTCTATTGCACATAGGACACATAAAATGGTCTTAATATTCTTTTGGATACCTGCATAGTCAAAACAGTATTTCTGTTTAATTTAATGAAGCTATATTATTTATAGGTTTAATCTTTACTACAAAAAAAAAAAAACTTGCAATAATCTCAATATACAGTCAGCATCAACTCTAGACATTAAAATTTATTCTTTGCGTTCCTCGGAATTACAGGATTTTTTTAACCGAATGATCTTTTTCTAGTAATTTCCCATACTATTATAATGCTGACTGTTGTTGATAGTTTAACATTGTAAAAGTCATTAACATTGTTATTTATTATGTTCACAGGTATCAGTTTTTAGCTAGACCAGCTCTGGAGAATGTTCAGGTAACTATTGAATCTACTTACTATGTTGGAAGATAACTTTAATCAAATGTACAGGGTGATTACCTATATAAACAGTGTGGGAAACTATTCATGAAATAAAAACAGTTTTCCCCGGTAACACAACAATAACCAGTAGTACCATTTGGACCTCGACAGGCGAACCTCCGCCGGCTCGGTATTAGTACCAATTGGACCTAAAAGATATTCGTGATGTAGTGATATTTATTGATCAGTTTTATTATTCGTTGGGAGCCGCTGATTATTTCTAGATGTTTCTTTTCAAAATATCTTATTCGAAAGTATCGCAGATGTGTTTTGTAATAAATATAACTTTGTTTTCAGATGGCCAGGATCGAAGCCTTGACAACAATACCTATATACGCGATTGAATGATTTGTGCAAGGTGCGTATTAATATTTATCAGTAATGAATTACATGAACAATAATAAACAAAAGTATGATGATTCATTCATTTTTGTCTTCTTTTCCCGTCTGATGCATACTGAAGCATAAACATTGAAAAATCTGATATTTGAAGGAAAAGTCGTTACAATATAAAGTAAATGATTTTCAAAGTAGGTAATGTAAACGGACACGGACATACTACACGGTGACTTTTAATTTAAAGCAATCTTTCAAGAGGTGAAATTGGGGGCTTAAAGATTACAAATTGAACTTGATCTGAAATCCCAGAAGACACAATAGCAGTTTCGGTCATTTTTGTAAAAAAATATATTGGCTGATTTATTTACTTTCAAAGTTGAGTTTTAAGGTTGAAAACTAAGTAAATTTGTTAACAATCGTAAGTACTTTCACTCCCTGAAAGATTTCCAATAATAGCATTCTAGATTTTGAGAAGTTTTTGTAATGACTTGTTTTTCACTAATTTTGAGCTATTTATCATTCAAAACGCTACACCAACTTCTGTACTTACCTAATGTTTTTTTTTTACAGTGCAATAAACTTTTGGCGAGTCTCCGGAGTTTACCGTCCGAGGAAAAATTATAAATCTTAATCGTAATAAAGGAATGTACCTAGGTAATAAAAATGTCTTTTTTTTAAACTTGAATTTATGTTTTTTGATGACACAATGATGATTCTATTTTTTTTGTCTTCTTTTCCCGACTGAGGCATAATGAAGTATAATAATTAAGTTCTGATAAACTAATATTCCTTCGAAGTAATACGAACCGTTTAAAAGTACAATGTATTGACACTATTTTTTCTTTTGGCAGGTCTCTGAGGAACAGGAAGTGGACTTAAGAAAAAAAAAACATTTTTGTTAATTACCATTTATTCAATGACTTTGTTACCGACTAAGCATAATATTATTACGTAACTTAAATGTAGGTACGCATTCTGCAACTATAGGCACTTCTCAGTTCCAAAACAATTTCATTGTTCTGAACTGAATTCCCATATTTTTATAACGAGAAGTATTTATACTTGCATAAAGGAAAGTATTACTAGCTATTATGTAGAAGTGTATTGTTTTGTAATATACATTTGAAGTCCTTTAATTAATATATTGTTTTATTTTCTCTTACATTGGTTTATGATTACTAGATATATCTAGTAATCAAATTTAATACATACCAAAAGCTATAGCTTTTGGTATGTATTAAATCAAGACCCTGAAAGCGTAAGAAGCGTAAGCAGAAAAGTTAGTTTGTTTGTTTGGTTGAACGCGCTAATCTCAGGAACTACTGGCTCGAATTGAAAAAATATTTTTGCGTTGGATAGTCCATTTATCGAGGAAGGCTAGGCTATACCGCGTGTATCTGACATCGGCGCACAAACGATTTCCATGGGTCCAGGGCATGATTCTGGACACACTTTTTTTTTTTTTAGATATGGGAAATCATCCAATGACTCCTCCCGCTCTGGGTGTAGCGGGAGGGAGTGTCAGACTTCTACTGACTAAAACCCATCCATGATCCTTCATTGCCCTTTGTGTTCCGGAGCCACGGTGTCTCTTGCGAATAATCCCGCGACTCCGGCAGGCGTCGGCCCTTTCGGGTCCCTCTGTGTGCTGACTCTCTTTGCGCGTGGAACACTAACGCGCCGTCGACACGGCCTGTCGTCACTAGACGGACGGACGGCGAGCCACCCATAGCTCGCCGTCCACAGGCCCGCGCCTACGGTGGCCGGAGGTTACCAGGTGGTGGCCCCTGACGCCCGCGGCGTCCACCACGGCGATGATTCTGGACACCCTAGACATAGAATTTTTCGTCGGCTTTTATCTCATTTTTACAATTTTTTCAAGGGTTTTTTTACTTTAGACTGCTCATAATCGTTATTCTGACCCAACCCAATGAGATTTTTACTAAAAAAATTATTAACTACTTTCACTAAAAAGAGCCATCTGAATAAAACCACAAATAGATATCAGCTCAGCTGAGCTGATACCTGTTTCTGGTACTCTTGAAAAAAATGAAAAAATGAGAAAAGAACCGACGAAAAATTCAACTTTTAGGTGTCCAGAATCATGCCCTGGACCCATAAGAAATATTAAATAAATTAGTTGAGGAAATCGTTTGTGCGTCGATGTCAGAAACACGCGGTATAACATCACGCTATGACCAATAGGAGCGGAGCAGCAATAAGAAATGTTGCAAGCGGGAAAAAAGCTTCCGTTGCGTGCACTACGAAAACGGTTTAAGTTACGCAAAAATCAAGTATTACGAAATTATTCCTCTTTATAAGTTCTAAAAAAAAAGTCCTCCACAACATATGGTTAACTCACTATGACCCTTTTTAGTGTTCCGTAGCCAAATGGCAAAAACGGAACCCTTATAGATTCGTCATGTCTGTCTGTCCGTCCGTCCGTATGTCACAGCCACTTTTCTCCGAAACTATAAAAGCTATGCTGTTGAAACTTGGTAAGCAGATGTATTCTGTGAACCGCATTAAGATTTTTACACAAAAATAGAAAAAAAAAACAAATTTTGGGGGTCCCCATACTTAGAACTGAAACTCAAAAAAATTTTATTCATCAAACCCATGCGTGGTATCTATGGATAGGTCTTCAAAAATTATGTTGAGGTTTCTAATATAATGTTTTTCTTAACTGAATAATTTGCGCGAGAGACACTTCCATAGTGGTAAAATGTGTCCCCCCCCCTTAACTTCTAAAATAAGAAAATGATAAAACTGAAAAATATATATGATATATATTACCATGTAAACTACCAGCGAAAATTGGTTTGAACGAGATCTAGAAAATAGTTTTTTTTTAATACGTCATAAATCGTAAATCGCAACTTTTGCTTATACCTACAGTTTTGTACGGAACCCGCGGTGCGCAAGTCCGACTCGCACTTGGCCGGTTTTTTTAATGGAAATCAAATTTGTTCTAAATTGATGCAATATTTGCGAGGAAGTTTTTATTAACATGGTAATATTATTTAATTTCAATGAATATCTTTAGAGATACTCGTATCATAGTTTTAATAACTGCGCAACAAAATATTATACTCGGTGCACGGGCGGAGCGTGAGGCGGAGGGCGCCTGACGCCCGCCGATTCCTGTGTTTGTTATTATCAGTAGAAGGTTTAAATGTAAAAAAAAGTCGCCAGTTGACGGGAGGGAAGCGGCGGGGGACGTGTCACTGACTCTGGCAGAGCCACCATCAGGGATTTTCATTTTGAAAACACAAAAAAATTGTCGCTAATTAGTCGAAATTTGTCGCCAAATATCAGAATTTGTCGGTCACTGGTTCAAAAGATATAAGGGTTTATAGGTGGCCGATCTGGAGAGAGTCTCCCCAGCAGGGCCACATTTATATCTCAAAAACTAGGGCACCTAGCAAATATCTCTTTTCTCCCATAATTTGTCGCCAATTAGTCGGAATCAGTCGCCAAATATCAGAGTTTGTCGGTCACTGGTTCAAAAGATACAAGGGTTTATAGGTGGCCGATCTGGAGAGAGTCTCCCCAGCAGGGCCACATTTATATCTCAAGGACACCTAGCGAAGATGTGTTTTCTCCCATATTTTGTCGCCAATTAGTCGCAATTTGTCGCCAAGTCACAGATTTAATCGGATCTTAGTTTAGGAGATATAATGAGTTCAATTAGTAAGGTATAGTCCAAGAGCTAGGTCGAAGAGTTCACGAAAAATACCAAGAAAAAAATATTTCTATTAATATGTGTAATATACTTCTAGTTTTATCGGTCTAAAGTCTTTAGAAATGTCCGAGAGAGATAAATTCTCAATTTAATTCATGTTTTTATGTTTTAAATTACTAGGTTAGAGTGGCTTAAACTTCTTTGAAAACATTAAACCTTGCTCTTGGTCTATTTGGTGAAAGATGTACAGTCGCATGCAACTGTTTTACCACTTTACAATGTTAAGCTCTAATTAACTTTAGAATAATAAATAAATGTCGTACCTTTAGTAAAATGTTTAAAATACTTAAACGTTGAAAAAGTATTGTCAATTGTAATCAAATTTTATTATATAAAAATGAATTTCCATAAAGTTCGTTTGATGTGTGTTGTGTTGGTGTGTATTTTGAGGTGATTGCGAGTGTTGTTTTGTGGGTATGGACGGGTTGAGTTTTTATTTTATCTTAATTGAGGTTAGAATAATAAAACTTCTGTTGTCGAAATATAAAATGATTTATTACCTCAAAATTATTGTACTTTCAGAAAATGTTACAAATAGGTATTTGTAACATTTATAAGTAGGTACTTATTCAATATTATTAACAGATACAGTTTGTGACTTTGGATGTTAGGGGTAATCTCCGGTAAAACTGATCCGATTTTGAAATTTTTTTCACTTTTAGTCTAGGCTAATAACATTATGACCGATAATATTATGACGTTATGACCAATAGGAGCGGAGCCTCAATGAAAAATGTTGCAAAAACGGGGAAAATTATTTCTTTGGCTCTATATCTCTGTGACGCAGACGAAGTTGCGCGGGTCAGCTAGTTAGGTACCTATATATGGATTATATCTCTCAATAAAAATTTACTATTATTTACTTATTTATTTATTTTATTTCTTTATTATTTACTTACCGTAAATGAAACGGAGCGCAGCGATCTATCTGCCAGCGACTAAGTGGTAAGTGCACATTGTGTTAGATAAATAATTACATAATTATATGTATTGTAGATTTGTTTATAGGTAATGAATACAGCTTTCCTATGGTGGGTTGAAATTATAGAATAAGTTTACATTTATTTAATTCGAAACAAACATTCCTCCATAAGACGTCATAGATACTGTCTAGAAACTACATAAAGTATTTTGTACTCGCTTGTACCACTGTATGGGGAAATTGAATTCTTTAATATCTTTTTAATTACACACCGACTAAATCTGTAACTTTGCGACAAATTGCGACTAATTGGCGACAAAATATGGGAGAAAACACATCTTCGCTAGGTGTCCTAGTTTTTGAGATATAAATGTGGCCCTGCTGGGGAGACTCTCTCCAGATCGGCCACCTATAAACTCTTGTATCTTTTGAACCAGTGACCGACAAACTCTGATATTTGGCGACTGATTCCGACTAATTGGCGACAAATTATGGGAGAAAAGAGATATTTGCTAGGTGCCCTAGTTTTTGAGATATAAATGTGGCCCTGCTGGGGAGACTCTCTCCAGATCGGCCACCTATAAACCCTTATATCTTTTGAACCAGTGACCGACAAATTCTGATATTTGGCGACAAATTTCGACTAATTAGCGACAATTTTTTTGTGTTTTCAAAATGAAAATCCCTGATGGTGGCTCTGCCAGAGTCAGTGACACGCGGGGGACAGCTAGTTTTTCATATAATGTATGGTGAAACTGTCTGGTTACTTATTTAAAAACATCATGAAAACGGTGTGGGAGGCAGACGGACCTTTTCACAGCTTAAATCATGATGGCATTAGCAAGGGATGGATTATCTGTAAGGCAAAGTAGGCACGTGCCGGGCGCCGGATAACACAGAGGCGCACGAGGAAACAACACGGAAAAAAGTAGGTACCTACCTAATCTTTACATAGGCACATTAAAAATATAAGAGATTCCGAAGTATGCCCCTATTATTACTTGACTGTTTTCCCCCACCCCCTGATCGAAATTTTGGATCCGCACCTGCTCGTACCTTACCTAGGGCGTTGGCGATATTTAATCCACCTCTAGCCTTAGCACGTCATCTATACATATAATAAAATCGTAGAGTTGCCGTGTCTGTACATTGAATATTTTCGCATAAAAAATACAAAGAAATGTCAGAAAAATGACATAGAACACAAAAAAGCAGTTTTTGAAATTCTTTTCTGTTTGTCTGTTTGTCTGTGCGTCTGTTTGTCTGTGCGTTTGGAGGAGCATCACGCATAAACCACTCATTGGATTCAAAATGTAGGTACTTCAGAATATTAAGTGATAATCGGAGTAACATTTAGTGTTTATTTCATCAAAATCGACCCACAAAATCAAAAGATATCGAATTTTAAAGTTTACGAAGAAACTTCATCGAGCGCTAAAATAGGTTGTTTTCATTGAGACTTCAGATACTTGCAATGCCATCTATTGAGAAAATTTGTAATAAGATATGTGTGAAAAGACCCCGAAACAATGTATTTTTGAGTTATTTTTTAATTAAACTTAAAATGCAGCAAAAAGAAAGTGAAAACTTTATTATATTATCATTATTTATCGTAACGTGTAAGCTTTTAAGTTCGAACTTATGAGTATAAAGACAGTTCAGTTACGTTGTAGATCGATAGATGGCGTTGTACTTATGAAGCGTTTTTGTGAATCGCGGTGTTAAGATTCTCCGCTAAGTTTCTAAGTTCGAACATAATTATGAGTTTAAAGTCAGTTCAGATACGTAGTAAATACGAGTATAATAATATGGTATAGGTAAGGAAGTATGGGTTTGAATGACTTTTTTTTTCGAATCATCGGGAGGAGAGAGTAGACTTGGGTCGTACTTGCAAATTGCAAAATCAAGTACCAGGGCTTCCAGGGCTCGGGATACTTTCAAGTATTTTCTATATGGATAGGAAATTGACCCGTAACTTTCTAGGATTATGGAGCACAATCGCGTTTTCAAATAAATACCTTCTTACGACGATTCAAGTTTCTACTTTCTACTTCTATTTCATTCAAAAGCCCTGTTGGAAGAAAAAAGAACTTGCATGGGACATTGAACCCTGACCTATTATTAATAAGGATCACAATCGCGTATACTAATAAATACTTGCAAGGACACCATTAAAGTAATAAAAAACTTTTTACAAAAAAATACAACCGACTTCCAAAAAAAAACACTACAAAGTAAAAAATAACTTTAATTTCGGAAGTCGGTGTTTTTGTTACTTTCTTCGTATTTTGACACCGACTTCCGAAATTAAAGTTATTTTTTACTTTGTAGTGTTTTTTTTTGGAAGTCGGTTGTATTTTTTTGTAAAAAGTTTTTTATTTTTCACTTTTTAGTGGTGCCCCACACCTAACAACACCACTGCAAAATCGCAGAAAAGCAAAATACGCAATTTCGATTATCAAAGAATCATCTAAATAGTCAAATTCCAGGTATTTCGATTTAAAAGCCGAAGTTCGTAACCGATTTTGATATGATTTAAATGGGACCAATCTGCAAGTATATCCTTTCAGATAAAACAAGAATTTTTCAAATCGGTTCATAATTGTCAGAGTTACGAGGTAACACACATAAAAAAAAAAAACATACAACCGAATCTCAGGAACTACTGGTCCGATTTGAAAAGTTCTTTCAGTGTTAGATAGCCCATTTATTGAGGAAGGTTAACGACTATATATCATCACGCTAAGACAAATAGGAGCGGAGCAGTAATGGAAAATGTGACGCAGACGAAGTTGCGCGGGTCAGCTAGTACATACATAAATGGCCCCTGTACATACCTATTGAGTTCGGAGTAGTTGATGTCATGATGGGTAACTACCCTGGAGTCTCTCAGAAGCCCATCTGCATTACTGCCGTCATAAGAAAAAGGACGTACCTACCTACCTATTCGAAATCGTTTTCCGACATTAAAGAACTTAGGGTCGGGAATCGGTTACTTGGTTTTGTGTCGATGCATCCTTTTTTTTAAGACAGCAGATTAGCATGTTTTGGCAATGGCACTACCATTCGCACTACCAGTAGTGTCGTTTTTATCAAGCTTATAAAATTGTACCTACAGTCAACACAAACGTTCATGGAATAGTTAGGTATTTATGATACAAGAGCGGTAAGTTGGTCTTTACAAACGAGTAGACAAATGTAAGCCCGAGACGAAGTCGAGGGTTTACCATAGTCACGAGTTTGTAAAGACCAATATCCGCTCGTGTGTCATACAACGTTTTTCGACACATTATATAAATAGATAATTAAACAAACTTGTTCATTATCTATTAAAAATTATTGTTAATCATTAAATAGCGTTCTCGCGATTTTGGCGGCCAGAGACCATTTTCATTGCAGATATCAGGTGGTGTAGATTCCATATTTAAATCTGATTCCTCGCTTGAACACAAAATTCTAATTATTAATAAAAGTCGCAACTATCTTTGACGTCTCTAATTGAAAATGGCGCGAATTTGCAAATGGGGAAACGTGTGCGTTTTTAAAATAAGAACTTCGCTTCCTTTTGCGTAAGTACCTATGCGTCTGCGTGAAACATTTTAGTAGAATTATATATTTTTATATTGTACCAATCGGATTTTTTTGACAAAATCATTTATCTCAGTAACATTTTTATATTGTCTCCTTGAGCCCTTTATATTGAAACCCCACCCGATAGGTTAAAAAATTAAAGCTGAAGTCATTAAAATGGCACTGAAGCTCAGATATTTTAATTTTTAAATACCTATCCAGTATCATTCTCACTATTTAGACGAATCTAACGACAACTAACCTTTCAAGCTAAAATCTATCAAGACACAGGGTTAGGCTACAGTGTGCCAAAGAAATATGACATCATACATAGTACACTCCAGTACACTCGAAAAAAAAACATAAGTGTAACAGTCGGGTAATTAGAACTAGGTTCATCTATTGTCTCATTTTTTCTTCAATATTAAAGTGCGACAAACCTTCTGAGCAAAAAGATCTTCGCAAAAAAACACGTATGGAACGCTTGCGGAACGGACGCAGACGGAAGCATTTTGGCTGACGGATGCAGACGGATTGATTCTTATAATAACATTGTTTATGGAAATTTAAAAAAATACCGTAAAGAATACGCACGGCGCCATACTTGGGAGCGTGCGGTAAAGTACCTAGGTACTTAGGTGAGAGTACCTACTTTACCGCACGCTCCATTGTATGGTCCGTAATTTTGAACTTTCGAACAATGTACCTATACAGGCTTCGTAAATGCATTTTATGAGCAAATGTGTCGAAAAAGAATTTACGGATGGAGCCGCTGGCTGGCTGGATATTGCTTTTTTCACTTTCTATCTAAACGCAATTCTAAAGAACTGGACGTATATTTGCGAATAGGATTGCTATTAGGATGTTTTATACGGAGGCGAAAAAGTTACCTACTACTATTACTGCTTTGGAATCAAAAGAAAAGCAATCTCCTCTCCAAGGCGGAGGCTCTGCAAGTTTCCTGTGAGGAAGGACATAAGATACAAGAAAATTTTATATATAAACAAAATTAAAGTGTCTGTACCTACCTAATATCTAATTAACAGCTTTTTATTTTTATTTAAAGCATGTGAAAGTAGAGGACCTATATAAGTAAGATACTTAACAGAAACATTTTTTGTCTGTCTGTTTTCTCCAGTTAATCTCCGAAACGGCTGGGCGGATTTATCTGAAAATTAGGCTAGGTACCTACTTTTATTTTAGAAAAGGGATTGGTGCCCCGTGCAAAAAGCTCATGTTTCACGCGGGATCCCCAAAACGCTGGACCGATTTTAGCGGGACTTGCTGGCAGATAGCTACTTTTATGAGAAACTAGCTGACCCACGCAACTTCGTCTGCGTCACATTTTCCATTAATGCTCGGCTCCTTTTAGTCTTAGCGTGATGATATGTAGCCTATATCCTTCCTCGATACATGAGCTATCCAATACTGAAAGAATTTTTCAAATCGGACCAGTAGTTCCTGAGATTACCCCCTACATACAAACTTACAAACAAATGTTACCTCTTTATAATATTAGTATAGATAACTGATTTTTGAAAAGGTAAAGTGTGACTGACACTGGAATGGCCACTATAACATAAAAATAGGTCGAAAGCAGTCGCTTAATTGTTGATCACTGGGCTTATAGGTGGCCGATCTGAGCATCTGGGGAGCGCCTACCCCAGCTTGGCCCATTTGAATCTTAAAAGCTAGGGCACCTAACGAAGATCTATTTTCTTCCAAAGAAACAGATTTGTTCGGGTCTTAGTTTAGGAAGAATTTTTTTTGTAGGGCATGTGTCTATCAAAAGTGCACTACGCAATGCGGTGCATAACGGCAATGAGGTCCAAGAGATGGAGCACGTTTGCCTAGAAGTAGGTAACCTATTCACTCTTGACTTAAAGACTTTCAGGTTGTAGCTATCAGGAAACAGATATAATTGAGTCGGTAGTACAATTTTCTAGGTAGGTAGGTAGGTATCGTCCACAGACCACATAGAGGCTGTATGGTCCAAGAGCTAGATCGAAGAGTAGTTTTTGCTAATGGCCGTAGCGTGATGTTATGTTATTTTATAGCCTACCTGTACAACCTTCCTCGATAAATGGGCTATTGAACACAAAATATTTTTTCAATAAAATTGGAACTAGTAGTTCCTGAGATTTGCGCGTTCAACCAAACACACAAACTCTTCAGCTTTATTATTAAATAGGTGTACCTATAGATTAAGCATGGCGTAATTGTGTGCACTCGTTAGGTACATGCGCTTAGTAAGGCTTGCTTTCTCTTCAAGCTTATTTTAATGGCGTCATAATGAATAGTGATGGACGTAATAATAAAAACTAATTCGGTTTTTAACTTTCCTCTGCTTTTTTGCCAACCGTTCTAGTCTTCACCGCGAGCAAATTCCGGTTCGCCATTCGTATAAAGATAGTAGTCTCCTCTAATATTTGTTGAAACTGGGTAACCCATTTCAACAGAATTTTCTTTACACTCGCCATTTTCAAATTTCTCCCAATTTTCACATGGATATGCCACAAATGGAATTTTGGAGTCAATAGATTCAGCAAAAAATAGCGTTGAACGACCATGACTACAACCTTCTGAAAATGAAAAACATTAGGTAGGTATTAGATATTCGATAATGATATGCATTCTATAGGTAGGTATACCTAATATTGTCATGCAGCCTCTGCCTTACCTATAACTTGTTGCAACCCGTCGCAGCCGGGCTGCCTCGCTCGTCCGTTGTTAGGGTAAAAGTCAGCGTGACCATGGCTTCTCCGGTACCCGTAAACTCCACCACACGAATGTATAATGTCAACAAACTCAGCATCACTTTTTTCTAGACGATAATCTGGTGCCATCAATGGAAGCTCAAAGAGAGGTCGAGCGGGATCTAGCCCTGTGTATGGCAACATTGGTGTTGTAGACGACTTAGGTAATATACTGAATCAAATGTAATTACATTATCAATTTCTCATACATAACTAGACTTTAATTGGGAGGAGCTCGTGGCTAAATAATAACAGCCGCACAGCATTAAGCAACGCTTACCTAGGTTGGTCTGTGGATGGGTGACCATCTTAACATAACGAGTTTCCTCCGTGCCTCGGAAAGCATGTTAAGCTGTTGGTCCAGGCTGTCATTTAGAGATCTTTGGCAGTCGTTAGGGATAGTCAGAAGCCAGAAAATCTGACACCAGTCTTGCCAAGGAGTACCGTGTTACCCAGTTAATGGGTTATGGAGTCTGGTAGGCAGCCGCTCCATGTAAAATACTGGTATTCAGCTGAATGGGGTTGGACTGGAAGCCGACCCCAATATACTTAGTTGGGAAAAGGCTGGGCAGATGATGAACTAAATTTTAATTGGACATTGGTGTGCGTTACCCCAGCAAAATTTTTTGCCTTAGAGAGGTGAGAATATAAGTTATAACAAATAATAAAATTAGTGTCCGCTCGATTGGGTTACGGAACTACAGTCCCTAAATTTTTTTTGCTCTAGATTGCGTCATAGGAACTACAGTCCCTATTTTTAAAATAACGACCTGGCAACAAATTATGTCCATTTCTGTCTTACCAACGATATTTTGTATCATTTTGCTCTTTTCCACTCGAATCTTTATACATTTCTACATGCTTAAAATACGAAACACGCAACGGGCGAGTCCATTTTTAGAAAGAAATTAAATGTTTTATTCAGTCTGTGGTATGACGCGAGTTGCGCGATGACGTAGTGTCGAATAAACTTGTTTATTATGTTGTTTGTGAGTGAATTAGTGTTAATTAATGTTTTATTGGTGCATTGTGATGTGATTAATGTGTGTGCAAAAGGATTTCAACATGTGGGTAAGTTTTAACACGTATTATATTCATTTTCATAACCCTTGATACACAAGGCGTCCATGTTGTCAGAACGCTTTCGTAATTTGTTAATTATTAAGTCTAGCTACTTGTTCTGACTAAAAAGTAATTATTATCGCATTTTATGTTTACTGGGCAATAGATTTCAGCCAAAACATAAACAAAACAAACGAAATTTACGTTATGATTAGAATTTTTGTTCCGTGGGTCGGAAGGTAAATAATGCAAAATGGCGGGAAATGGCTAATGTTTGGTGGTAGATTTTTTTTTTTTATATATGTTTTTGTACGGTGGAGTATGTTGTTTGTTATTTATCGTTTTTAGATATAACCCAGCTACCCATACAAGTCATAAAATATATATGTTATCGATTTACTTTTTAAATTATTCCTGTTCAAAGTTCACATAATGTGTTTTTTTCACCAATATTCAATGTTTACAAATTAATTAAAAAATATAGAAACTAACCGTTATCATACACTTAACGTAAGTTTAAAGGGCCGTTTATCAGCTTTCGAACAAACGAAATAGTTAAGTGGGCCTTGAACTAAGAGGCGACGATAAAAAATGGTTACGTAAACATAAACATCTGGCGTCCAGCTGGCGCGTTTTTTTATCTAGCCGCGCGCAATCTACGTCATAACGTGACTCATATTTGGCGCGGCTGACCCAGTCAAGCGGATAATGTGGTGCAATTCGTTTACTTATCAAAATTTGTGTGAATTGTAGTTTTAAAGTTATTTGAGAAAAACTGAGTTTTGCTGGAGTACCTAACATTGGAAACGTAACCTGGGACAATCGTTTTTCAAAAATTCGTTTTAGTCCAGAACCAAATACATGAATAGATAGCTTTTGCTGCGTAGTAAATTTTTGAAAATAGCAAAGTTTGTGTGTGTTATGTGGTAGGTAACGATTTGGGATTTCCCAGATCTCGAAAACAGCTCAAAGCAGAAGTTTGAGAAAAATAGGTACCAATAAGAGATCTTAATTTGTTTACCTACTAGTTTTTGATTTGGTTGACGTAAACCAATGTTATTAAATTGTTTCAATAATCAGAAAAAATAAATTTGCAAGTAAACCAATACACTTGTTACCAAATAAACAGCTCTAAAAAATACTCGCAGTAGACGCTTATAACGCCAGGAATTTTCGATTTTGTAACTAAATACGATACGATATGCAGATATAAACAAACTTGATTAATTTTAGACTGGTCATACTTTAGCGATTGATTACGTATTACGCAGTTCTCATAGCAATAAGAAGCTTTGACAAATTAGTGTGATTCATGAACATTCGTCCCTGTTCATTTCCGATTTCAACTACGGCTTTAATTAATGAGTTATATCAAAAACAAAAATATGTCAGTAATTCTCTAATAAGCCGACCAAATTGAAAAGATCATGTTAATGCGATCACACCATACAAAAGAGCAACCATCTTAAATTAACTGGATAATATAATATTAAATTAGATGGATGTTTTGTTAGTACAGTAGCATACAAAAGTTTTTGGTAAGGTTAGTAAAAATAATAAAACGGTTCATTAATTTTTTTTACAAAAAAATCAGTCTCATAAAAATTATATGTAACTAGCTGACCCGCGCAACTTCGTCTGCGCCACATTTTCCATTATTGCTCCGCTCCTATTTGTTTGCAGCGCGTGCTTGCGAAATATTTTCTGTATTCCTCGAGAGGCGCTGATGATTTTTAAGAGCAGACTCTTCCGTACGGCGTACTCGAGCTGCTCTTGTCTGGGATATCTGACGGGAAAGTTGTGATTTCCTTTTAGGCATGATAAACAATCGCTGAAACTGTCCGATATCCCAAAAACAGAAATACCACATCTTCGAACTGGAAGAATGAGAACGAAGTAGTATTTGTGTTTTAAGAAACGGAGCAACCAAAATAATTTTAAATAATTGTAGAGGGTCAGATTCTGAAAAATTACGTAATTGCACAACGCCATCTATGGGTAAATGGATAAAACGTCCGTACAAAGCATGTTCTAATGTGGTTCGTGAATGGACGGCGGCATTTTGCGATTTAGTCATTTTAAATTATCTTCGAAACTATTTAACCAATTGACATACTGTTTTGGGCAAATCGTATCTCTATGATGTTCTTGTGATCATAATAATATTTTTTTCAATAAGGTTTAATATTTTGTTGTTTAAAAAAATGTCCAAAGGTGAGTACGTCGAAAAATACTTTTTTTAACACATAAAAGCTACTATATCTGCTTAAATATAAAAGATAGAAATATGGTGTCGCGTACTTTTTTTTGTAGAACTATTCAAAGCGGACCAGGTTGCCATACATTGTTTTCAATTATATACAACTGTTAAGGCAGTGTATGCAAATAACTCTGTTGTAAGAGCTATTTTTTTCCGCCTGGATAGACAAAAATTTAGATAGTTCGGCTAATATAGAACGCACTCACGAATAATGTAGCTTTCTACCAGTGAAACAATTTTTAAAATCGGTTCATTACTTCCGGAGATTACCCCCTACATACAAACTTACAAACGCTGACCCGCAACTTCGTCTGCGGAACATTTTCCATGATGATATATAATATACAAACTAATATTAGTAAAGATATCTATACTAATATTATAAAGAGGTAACATTTGTTTGTAAGTTTGTATGTAGGGGGTAATCTCCGGAACTGCTGGTCCGATTTGAAAAATTCTTTCAGTGTTAGATAGCCCATTTATCGAGGAAGGTTATAGGCTATATGTATATCATCACGCTAAGACAAATAGGAGCGGAGCATTAAAGGAAAATGTGTCGCAAACGAAGTTGCGCGGGTCAGCTAGTATTAGTATAGAAAAGCGTATCTTAATTTACGTTGAATGACTATTTTACACTGGTTGAACGAACAAAATAAAAACTTAAATACTCACATCGTTCAAAGACGTCATCACACATACAGCTTGGCAAAAACGAGTAGAAAATACTTTTTTTTACTAGACATAAATGTATGACTGTTTATTTAAATCAGTAAGTATTGTGTAACTGAACGAGGCTGTGTTCGCGTTATGCAAGTGATTACTAAGTTATAGTAAAGTAGAAATCGAATTTTCATTTAGGTACAACAAAATCTAGCCACTCTTGTATTAAAGTAGTAATGACTATCTTATATTGCATGCTATGCATGGCCTAATACCAACCCACTTATTTCCTACTAGAGTAAATAGCTGCTTGGACCATATCCTTTTAGAATCAAAGTTACCTTCTACTTCGTGTCCGTTACCGCAGCAAAATAATGTCGAAAATAGTCATTTATACCATATAGATAATTAGTTGGCCAGCTTCTGTAATTGTTGCACACATTTTTAAATTTGTTGCATTTATAGGTTTTTAGTTATTTCACAAAAACATTTTCTGCTGGGATAATGTTACTGCAGCAAAATGTTTTTCTTTTTAATGGGAATGTTGAAATAAATACTAGCTATTTAATTAGTTGTATATACGAGGTAAATGTTGCACCTTATTTTGTATTTGTTATTTCTTCGGCTGCGAAGTTATTCAAGATTTTGCTGGAGTAACGTTTTTGGTTTTGCTGGATCTCTGAAACGGTCAAGCGGATTCTTATCATCTTTTGTACACTACTTCTTAGGAAGTAGTTTAATTTGTTGTGCAATAAAAAAAAAACAAAATATTGCACCGTTTAAAGGTTATTCAATTAAATATAAAAACACTTCAATAGATCCTAACACTCTGAATAAGAGCTCTAAAGACTTGTTTTAAGCGTTATTTTGTAGCTTGTAACTGCCTTCAAATGTTTGTGAAATTACATTAATAATAATAATAATAATAAATCTGTGGCTCGACTGTCAACCGAAGTGACAGGAAAATTTTTCTCTCCGATTTTCAAACTAAAATAAAATATGAAAATAAGCAGAATAAAACAAAAACCTATAAGAACAAACATCAATAAAATTCATACGACATGGATACATAAAATACATAAAATGCAATAGAAATGATGATCACCTAATCGTTCGCAATCGGAAGGAAGATATGCTGACAAGAGCCGCAGCTCGACGAGCACGCCCACCACCTCCGGCCTCGCCGCTCAGCTCCGCCTCGCCGCCGTCGGAACCCAGCCCCACCGTGAGTGCTGTGACACCGGCCGTGGCAGTCGCGTCGAGCTCGAGCGACGAGTACTTCTCGCCGCCCACGACGCCACCACCTGCTCGTCGGCGAAGAGGACGCCGGCCGCCGGACGGCTTAGGACCTCGAGGCCCACCGGCCTCTGACAGGGTCCCAGCTCCCGGCGGAAGTGTGCAGCGCATGCGATGGACACAAGCCATCAACGAAAACGTCATGCGCTCATACTATGGGGCTACAGAGGGGGGAACTAACCTGACTGCGTACCGTGGTCGGATGCTCTCTCTGTTTCAGGTACTTGAACCAGCTGTCAACGTTTCGGCCCAACGACTGTCGGATCAGGTGCGCGTCATCCAACGTAACCGTATGTTGGATGATAGTGTGCTTGATCGCCTCCGAACTGAAATGTGTGACCATGTCATTGCTCCTCCGTCGCAGACTGTGGCACCACCACAGTCCACCCAAATTACCAGTCACGCTGACGAGGAGAGTAATGACAGGGTTACAAACGTAAGTACCCAGTGCAATGACGAATTGAGGAGTGCTTTAGAGTGTGCTATTCGGGAATATCGCTACATGCCGCCTGAGCTTAGACCACGCTTACCTCGTTTGCCCATGCATAACAAGAACCGGGCGCTGGTAGCTACTCTGGATTCGCAGTTGTCAAATTATTTTGATGACTGCGAAGACCTCACTGATGCACACTCGATAATGTACTGCGCGGCTGTAGCGGCTTGTCGTGTAGCTCATGTTAAAATAACCAATGACAGAGTTACACGACCAAAACCAGCCGTACCAGCTTGCCAGTGCAGGATCGAGCGTCGTATCGGTGAGGCCAGAGCGCTAATTGGCAAACTTATCTGCTTCAGGGAGGGAAACACTCGCCCTAGAGTGATGCGCTTTGTGAGACGGGCATTTTCGGGGACTGACGTCAGTCCTCGAGATTATATATCCCGTGTCACAGAGCGCATCGACTTCCTGAAGCAGAAGGTGTATGCATGGGCAAATCGTATTCGTAGGTATAGGCGGCGAGTGGAGCGATATACCCAGAATCGCACATTCCGAAGTAATGAAAGGTGGGTATATAGGGATTGGGAGCGACCGGATCAAGGTGTGACTGATATGCGCCTGCCGGATGATGACGCCATGTGTTCATTCTGGCGCAGCATCTGGTCGGTTCCTGTCAGTCATACCGAGGGCGATTGGACTCGGGAGGTCGAGCGCGCGTGCAATCCAATACCAGAAATGGGGGTAATTACCATCAGCCCCCAAGATGTATCTTGTGCAGTCCGCCCGTTGCCTAACTGGAAATCTCCAGGGCCGGACGGGCTGCACAATTTCTGGATTAAATGGTTGACAAGATCGCACGCTTGCTTGGCGTCTCAATTCCAATCTGCCTTAGAGTCTGGGTCGCTACCTCAGTTCTTAACTACAGGAATAACTCACCTGCTCCATAAATCAGGTAGTACTGCGGAACCTAAAAATTATAGACCGATCACGTGTTTACCGACGGTCTATAAAGTTCTTACATCCATTTTGAGGGCAAAGATTAACAGCCATGTTAACAACAACAACATCATGTCTGCCTCTCAAAATGGATGTAAGAATGGGTCCCGCGGTACTAAGGAGCTACTCCTCATTGATATGGCCATTAGCCAACAGGTTCGTCGTTTCCGAAAGGATCTGTCAACATGCTGGATAGACTATAAGAAGGCCTATGACTCGGTGCCTCATACATGGCTCATGAGGGTGCTAGAATTGTACAAAATTGATGCAACGCTACGTACCTTCCTGATGTCATGTATGGGGCAATGGAGGACAGTCCTTCGCTATCCAGGATGTCGAAATATCCAGGGGAATAGCGAACCGGTAAGGATTGAGCGGGGTATATTTCAGGGCGATAGTTTGAGTCCGCTTTGGTTCTGCCTAGCCTTGAATCCTCTTAGCACACTGTTGGAGAATTCAGGGCTGGGCTATCGGTTGAAGAGAGGTGGTCAGGTTATATCTCACCTCCTTTACATGGATGATCTGAAACTCTTTGCCCACAATAATCTGCAACTGATGGAGCTACTGAAGGTAACTGAAAGTTTCAGTTACCTTCAGTAGCTCCATCAGTTGCTAAGAGGATTCAAGGCTAGGCAGAACCAAAGCGGACTCAAACTATCGCCCTGAAATATACCCCGCTCAATCCTTACCGGTTCGCTATTCCCCTGGATATTTCGACATCCTGGATAGCGAAGGACTGTCCTCCATTGCCCCATACATGACATCAGGAAGGTACGTAGCGTTGCATCAATTTTGTACAATTCTAGCACCCTCATGAGCCATGTATGAGGCACCGAGTCATAGGCCTTCTTATAGTCTATCCAGCATGTTGACAGATCCTTTCGGAAACGACGAACCTGTTGGCTAATGGCCATATCAATGAGGAGTAGCTCCTTAGTACCGCGGGACCCATTCTTACATCCATTTTGAGAGGCAGACATGATGTTGTTGTTGTTAACATGGCTGTTAATCTTTGCCCTCAAAATGGATGTAAGAACTTTATAGACCGTCGGTAAACACGTGATCGGTCTATAATTTTTAGGTTCCGCAGTACTACCTGATTTATGGAGCAGGTGAGTTATTCCTGTAGTTAAGAACTGGGGTAGCGACCCAGACTCTAAGGCAGATTGGAATTGAGACGCCAAGCAAGCGTGCGATCTTGTCAACCATTTAATCCAGAAATTGTGCAGCCCGTCCGGCCCTGGAGATTTCCAGTTAGGCAACGGGCGGACTGCACAAGATACATCTTGGGGGCTGATGGTAATTACCCCCATTTCTGGTATTGGATTGCACGCGCGCTCGACCTCCCGAGTCCAATCGCCCTCGGTATGACTGACAGGAACCGACCAGATGCTGCGCCAGAATGAACACATGGCGTCATCATCCGGCAGGCGCATATCAGTCACACCTTGATCCGGTCGCTCCCAATCCCTATATACCCACCTTTCATTACTTCGGAATGTGCGATTCTGGGTATATCGCTCCACTCGCTCCTACGAATACGATTTGCCCATGCATACACCTTCTGCTTCAGGAAGTCGATGCGCTCTGTGACACGGGATATATAATCTCGAGGACTGACGTCAGTCCCCGAAAATGCCCGTCTCACAAAGCGCATCACTGTCCTGACAGTCCTTCGCTATCCAGGATGTCGAAATATCCAGGGGAATAGCGAACCGGTAAGGATTGAGCGGGGTATATTTCAGGGCGATAGTTTGAGTCCGCTTTGGTTCTGCCTAGCCTTGAATCCTCTTAGCACACTGTTGGAGAATTCAGGGCTGGGCTATCGGTTGAAGAGAGGTGGTCAGGTTATATCTCACCTCCTTTACATGGATGATCTGAAACTCTTTGCCCACAATAATCTGCAACTGATGGAGCTACTGAAGGTAACTGAAACTTTCAGTAACGCCATCAGGATGGAGTTTGGTGTGGACAAATGTGCAGTCATGCATGTAAAGCGTGGAGAGATTATGGAATCCGCGGGAACTCAACTCTTGGATTCCATAAACCTGAGATCCCTCTCTTCAACTGAAACTTACAAGTATTTTGGTATGTCGGAAGCGTTAGGCATCAACGTTACTGACATGAAGCAATCGTTGAAAGAGCGCTTCTTTGGTCGCCTGAAGAAGGTATTCAATAGCCTTCTATCAGGCGGAAACAAGGTGCGCGCCTTCAACGGTTGGGTCATGCCGGTATTGATGTACTCTTTCGGCGTGCTCAAACGGACTGAAACTGAACTTGACGCCCTGGATAGGCGGGTCCGCACTCTGCTTACTTCATATCGAATGCATCACCCACGGTCGTCAGCAATGAGACTGAATATCCCGCGAAAGTGTGGAGGTCGAGGCTTTTTAAATGCTAAGACTCTCCACAATCGCGAGATATGCAGTCTCAGGGAATATTTCCTAGCTGTCGACGTGGGTATGCATCGAGATGTAGTAGCGGTGGACAAGGGACTCACTCCGCTCTCCTTGGCAAATGAGAACTGGCGCAAACCTGCGGTGCTTGACACTAACGATCGCAGGGCGGTATGGCAGAGTAAGGAGCTTCACGGACGCTTTTTCCGGGCCCTTCATGGGAACGACGTAGATCAACTAGCGTCCGTAGCCTGGCTGCGTTTCGGTGATCTTTTCGGAGAAACCGAAGGTTTTGTCTGTGCAATTATGGACGAAGTTATCATGACGAATAACTACCGGAGATTTATTGTGAAGGACGGCACGGTCGACATATGTCGGGCATGTCACCGTCCGGGAGAATCAATTCGCCACATTATCTCTGGTTGTTCTCGTCTAGCTAACGGAGAATACTTGCATAGGCACAACCTTGTAGCCAGGATTATCCATCAGCAACTTGCTCTGAAATACTCTCTTTTGCAGTCGGAGGTGCCGTACTACAGATATGCGCCCGACCCAGTTCTCGATAATGGCAATATCACATTGTACTGGGATCGGTCCATCATCACTGACAGGACTATTGTAGCCAATAAGCCTGATATAGTGGTGGTGGACCGAATAGTGAGGCGTGCAATGATTGTAGACATTACCGTCCCGCATGACGAGAACCTCGTGAAAGCCGAGAAAGACAAACAAATCAAGACTTGGCTCGCGAGGTTGTCGACATGTGGGAAGTGGACTCTGCAATCATTGTACCGATAGTGGTGACAGCCAACGGCTTAATAGCCAAGAGCCTCGACCAACACCTCAGGAGGCTCTCGTTGGGCAGCTGGGTCAAGGGCTTGATTCAGAAAGTGGTACTTCTTGACACGGCTCGCATTGTTAGGAGGTTCCTCTCTCTGGAGCCCTGACCGCCGGTAGCTTGGACCCTGTTCCCGATACCGGTGGGCTACTGTTTTTTATATTTTTAAATGTATTTTGTAATGATTTTTTTAAGATATATTTAAAAATTTAATTAACAAGTATTTTAAAGTGAATAAACGAAATAATAATAATAATAATATCCTTGGACATTTCACACAACGCCATATAGTCCCAAGCTAAGCAAACTAATGCTTGTGTTATGGAAACGAGATGGCTGATAAACTACATATATACATTTTTTTTTTGTAAATACATACATATTATAGATAGAAAAACACCCAGACTCGGAACAAATACATGTAGGTCGTACAAATATTTGTTCCGTGCGGGAATCGAACCCGCGACATGCTACGCAGCAGTCAATCGCTCAACCACTGCGCCAACCGTGCATTAGTATCCTGCAAGTAATTAAAAAGTTATGATGATATTCAGTTCTCCATTTTCACGGTCACAATGCGCGCGTAGTTATTTGGCCACTGATAAATCTGTGTGTGGATATACAAACTGAATGTTATCTCAATTTTTAGTTGCTTAGTTCAGCTTTACACCTGTAGAATTTCAGCGTACTACATATAATAATTAACGAGATAATAAAATAAAAGTTATTAGGAAGTGAAAGACCGTGGTAACCCGACCAAGTTTAGGTGGTTACAAAAAAGCGAACGCGTAGTACATTTTGCTATCTTCTAAAATGTTTAGTAAAATACACCTTACAAGTTCGGTACAGACGCGTACACTGTTACATACCCATAACAATTTTATATTTTTACCTAAATGTTAAGAAAACGTTATTATTATCTTTCGGCTACTTATTAAATAGGTAGGTATCTATTATGTGCACAATTGCACATACTATATGTTACACTTACAACGAAGAAAAAGATGACTTTTACCATATTGTGACGATAATTACGTTTAAGAGCGTGTATTCCGTCCACTAGCGCCGCCAATCGTTTTTTATTATTAGTGGTAAATTTAAGACACGTAGATAAAAATCCGCTCTGTAGTGCACTGAAGAAATGTATTTATTATGTTTTGAGAGTTATGTTTTGTACTTTAGAACATAAATAGTTGCCAAAGTCGATATTTTTGCTAAAAGTGGCCACTTTTAGCAATAATTGCCGTTTTGGCTATTTAGCCATGAGTTATGTATTAAAAATAGCTGTCAAAAAATAATAGATACATTTCTTCAGTGCACTACAGAGCGGTTTTTTATCTACGTGTATTAAATTTACCACAATTAATAAAAAACGATTGGCAAAGGAACTCTTAACAAAAATATTTTGTGCAAAATAATTACCTACCAAAATGTTTATTAGGTAAGTATCGTTATTATCTTGGTAGGTAATGTTATTTTCACATTATTTATTTACGAGCGTGTAAGAATTAGAAAAGCGTGCACGAAGTCACAATTTGGCGCCAAGATATAAATTCTTAGTTGAATCGCATAGTACTACCAAGAAGTGATGGTAATTAAAACAAGTCTTTAGAGCTCTTATTCAGAGTGTTAGGATCTATTGAAGTGTTTTTATATTTAATTGAATAACCTTTAAACGGTGCAATATTTTTTTTTATTTTTTATTGCACAACAAATTAAACTACTTCCTAAGAAGTCGTGTACAAAAGATGATAAGAATCCGCTTAACCGTTTCAGAGATCCAGCAAAACCAAAAACGTTACTCCAGCAAAATCTTGAATAACTTCACAGCTGAAGAAATAACAAATACAAAATAAGGTGCAACATTTACCTCGTATAGACAACTAATTAAACAGCTAGTATTTATTTCAATATTCCCATTAAAAAGAAAAACATTTAACTGCAGTAACGTTATCCCAGCAGAAAATGTTTTTGTGAAATAACTAAAAACCTATAAATGCAACAAATTTAAAAATGTGTGCAACAATTACAGAAGCTGGCCAACTAATTATCTATATGGTATAAATGACTATTTTCGACATTATTTTGCTGCGGTAACGGACACTTCTACTTCTATAAAATTAGAAACCGACATTACGGACCATGCACCTATTATTTTATCTTTGCAAAATATAAGCTCAAAACAAAAAGGTGACACCATATTCACATATATAGATCAACAAGCGATTAAAACTGATCTAGAAAATACAATCCTTGCCGACATTTTAAAATCAGGAAATGCTAATGAAGCAACAAATAAGTTTATATTGAATCAATAGTTACGTCCGTCATAAATAAACATTCACATAGAAGAAAAGTTTCTAGGATAAAACGAAATGTAAAACCCTGGATTACTCCAGGGCTCTTACGATGCATTTGCCAACCGAAATAGACTACCTACATAAAAAAATCAAACAAAGCACCGGATAATTTAATTATTAAATTAACGTATACGCGTTACCGTAACATCTGCAACTCCCTCCTTCGTAAGCTAAAAATAGAATACGAGAAAAGGGAAATTGAAAAAGCAGGAAATAATCCAAAAGCTTTATGGAATGTGATTAAAGATATTACTAATACCAAAAGGGTTCGTTCTCAACCCTTAGAACTTCTTCATAATTGTAACGACCCCTATCTATCTGTTAACCATGTTATTCATGCTCATATTTCACAGATATTGGCAAGAATCTTGCTAGCAAAATTATACTGTCGAACCAAATCAAACAATCAAGTTCACTGTTAAGAAATTCAGTCCCCCCTGCTAATTCCTTTGTCCTCTTAGAGACAGATGCCACTGAGGTGGAATCGATATATAACTTTCATTAAAGCCGTAGTTGAAAGCTGAAATTAACAGCGACGAATGCTCATGAATCACACTAATTTGTTTAAAGCTTCTTAATTTTATGGGAACTTCGTAATCGATCGCTAAAGTATGACCAGTCTTAAATTACGTAATCAAATTTGTTTATATCTTCATATCGTCTTTAGTTACAAAATCGAAAATTCCTGACGTTATAAGCGTATACTACGAGTATTTTTTACAGCTGTTTATTTGGTAACAAGTGTATTGGTTTAGTAGATTTTTTTTTTCTGATTTTTGATACGATTTAATTACACTGGTATCGTCAACCAAAAAATCTAATGTTTAAACAAATTTAAACAAATTAAGATCTCTAATTGGTATTTTTTTTAAACTTCTGCTTTGAGCCATTTTCGAGATCTAGGAAATCCCAAAACGTTACCGCAGAAAAATCTTAAAAACTCAAGAACCATAACACACACAAATTTTGCTATTTACAAACATTTACTACGCAACAAAAGCTACCTATTTATGTATTTGGTTCCGGGCTGAAACGGTTTTTTGAAAAACGATTTTGCCAAGGTAACGTTTCCAACGTTACTCTAGCAAAATCTGTTTTTCTCAAACAACTTTAAAACGTTGATAATATATTCTTGTTTTAATTCTCATAACTTCAATCTATCATATAAAAATGAATCGCTGAATGTGTTGCTAAGTGCAAATCTCGAGAACAGCTGAATCGATGTCACTACATAATTCTTTTTTGTTGTGTTTGTTATTGCCAGGAGAAGGTTCTTATGAAAGAAAAAATAAGAAAGTTGCAGGGTAGCCAGTTGACGGGAGCGAAGCCGAGGGGGACAGCTAGATATATAATGAAAATATTTTAATTTGGTTTGTTGCCATTTTTTACATCTGAATCTGACAATAGGGCTCGACACATTTCAAATTTTACTGCAATTCACACAAATTTTGCTATTAGTAAACAAATTGTTCCTAATGATACATTAATTATTTGTTATAGTCTCACCTCTATAAGGCACAACATTTTGCTGGGGTAACGCATAGGTAGGTACTGGACATTGGACTAGATTATAATTGGCTGAAGGCTGTTGGCTGTAGGCTGAAAAGCTCATAACATTTCCGACCCGCCAGTGCAATGACCTATTCATCGTCACTATTTCAAACCTTGTAAGTACCTTCATCTAAGGTTATTTAATTAATGTGGGCCACATTGTTCTGAAAAGACGTGATAGAAAATATAGTACCTACCTGTGATTCGCTGTATTCTTTGTTTTGAAAATAATGCAGTATATCCCATGACATGTGAACCTAAACTGTGCCCCATTAAATGCATAATCTTTCCGTCTACATTATAGGTCCTTGCAATAGAGTCAAGCAGTTTTGCTGTTTTTTTACCCACATATCTTGTACTAAATGCTGACCAAGGATACGCTGGATTTTTCGCAATTTCGCTCCAATCAATGGTAATTACATTGAAATCCGATTTTCTCAAGAAAGCATCTTTTATTTCCTGCAGCCATTCCGTTTTCTCGTGCGAGAACCACCCATGCGTTACGACTTTAATGTCATTCGATGAGTTTAAGTATTGACTTGTGAATAGTTTATTGTCTTCGGGAATTTCTAATTGTTCAGCATCAATGTTCCGTCTACAAAAGAAAGATCAACTGTTACCTACCTACCATTACACAGTGTGATGTCCACATACGAAAATGTGGGAAACTACACCTAATTTTATCGACGGAACACGTATTATTTTTTTTACGGATTTTTTAAAAACTTTTTTTCACAACTGTAACCCCAGTGTAAACAAAACTGTGTAACTTGTCAACTACTTAAATGATCTATCGCAATGGAACTCCATAATGATCGGAAGTATCTACCTAATTAGCCATTCTGATTTAATATCAATCGTAAATCACTTATTTCTTATATATATATTATAGTATTTCTCAAAAAGACGCCCCGATTACCTACCCATTTTATCACTTTTAAGTTATTCTTAATCGTATAAGCTACCCAATAGTAAAAAATGTATGCTTATAACTCATACATAACATTTTCTTTGAAGGGTCAAAAGATGGCACTACGCGCATGTATTGTTTTCTTGAGAATGGTTTATTAATAATCATAAAATTGGGGGTCACAGATATGAACAAACTTTTTTTAAATACCTACATTTAAACATCCATTTACCTAATACTTTATCCGTCGATAAACTTAGGTGTAGTTTCTCACATTTTCGTACGTGCACATTATATAAAGACTCACACTGTATAAGCATTAGATAACAAGGGACAGGTTTCATAACAGAAAGCTGCTCACCTGGTGTACAAATAAAAATAGGCATCTCCAAACACCATGCCTCGGGTTTCCGACGGTAGAGTAGAGAAGTTCATGGTATGGGTGTTGCCTTCATCGTCATAGAAGTATATCCATTCGTCTCCGTATTCAGGCCCTTGCTCATTCTCGTACGGGAGAGCAGTTGTATAGGAGACTGTAATTTTAAAGTTATGTAGACATTTCCTTAACACTGACTTGTAACCAGATTTTATTTTGTGCTGTCTACATACATATGTAAAGACTAGCTGAACCGTGCAACTTCGTCTGCGTTACATTTTTCAAGACTGCTCCGCTCCTATTGGCCTTAGCGTGATGATATATAGCCTATAGCCTTCCTCGATAAATGGGCTATCCAACACTGAAATAATTTTTCAAATCGGACCCGTAGTTCCTGAGATTAGCGCGTTCAACCAAACAAACAAACAAACAAACATACAAACAAACAAACTCTTCTGCTTTATAATATTAGTATAGATAAGTCTCTAGGTACTGTGTTCGTCACAGAACAGATAAAGCATCTGTTCTGTGGTGTCCGTAGTGTGCAGTTATAATGTAAATGAAAAGCTAACCAAGATTATACTTGATACCCGATCGCAGAGTTTAGGGTGGTCAGCGAAGCACTGTACCGGAAAAGTGAGCGACTATACCTACTAAGTGATATATTATTGTGTCCAATGCACCTGTTCGCCCATATTGACGACACGGTTGGCGCAGTGGTTGAGCGATTGACTGCTGCGCAGCATGTCGCGGGTTCGATTCCCGCACGGAACAAATATTTGTACGACCTACATGTATTTGTTCCGAGTCTGGGTGTTTTTCTATCTATAATATGTATGTATTTAAATAAAAAAAAATATATATAAGTAGTTTATCAGCCATCTCGTTACCATAACACAAGCATTAGGTTGCTTAGCTTGGGACTATATGGCGTTGTGTGAAATGTCCAAGGATATTATAATGTCCAAGGATATTATTATATTATATAGGAAGGGGCGAAGTATTTATTGCCATACACAGATCACAGATTTAGAATCGTAGCAACAAATTTTCAATTTCATAAAAATGATGAACCGATGCGAGCGATGGTGATTGTTTACAAAGAAAGAGCCTGTGATTTTTGATGTAAAACTTAAAACCGTTTTCATAAGGGCCATAACTTCTCGTTAATATTTCAAAGTTTGCCCGCTTGCATCACAATCAACTATTTCTTTCTTTTAAATTCCCCATGGACAAAACCATTAGCTCTAAGACGACACCATGGACGCTTCCGATTGTTTTGTTGACTGTACCCACAACTGTTTCATTTATTTGTTTTTATTAATAAGTACATATTATGATACTGTTGTATAAGGTTGGTATACGCATATATACGGTTGTTTATAAGGTTTTTAAAATTATTTTATTACCATCTCAATAAACAGTTGTAGAAGATGGATAGGTAAATATTTTTAGCAGTCTGCATTTGATATTCTGAAATTTTCAAATGTGATTGAAAGGCCAAATCCAAGACTTAGGAATAGCGAAAAATTTATGTAGGTAGTATAATTTTCACGATTACAGGGTTTCTCCTCTATTGAGACAGAGAGGATATTATAAGATTGTATAAGTTATTCACGATTATTATTTTGAGTTTCACGAAACTGTTTCGATTAATTATTTTAATTATCTACACGATACCTTATAGAGATTATAGGTATAGTGGGGAGATATTTAATTGAATAAATATAATTACCTAATAAGTACATGAAAATGATGCAAAGTCTGGCAATCATTTCTTCGAAGTGTACCTTTGCGTTGGCACCGAGACTTCAACTAATTTAGGGTAATTCTTGAGTACCCAGGAAACGTGCGTATTTCTCTTATCAAAAGGCATGTTTAACAATTTTTTATCACTTACCTACTCATTACTTTTTGCTGGTAGTTTTGTGAACTGTTTCTTTAAAGGAAGGTAGATCTATTTAGTGTAAGTAGGTGAGGAAATATTTTTCGCGACTTCGAAATTTATAGGACGTTATGAAAGTAAGGGTGGTTATGTATTTTGGGCTTTAATTTGGATCGAATTGACCAAATCGTTTGAAAATGTTGTTTTTGTCATTAACTCTTTCCCACTGAAATAAAGATCCGAAAACAAAATACCTTTTGTTTTGATGGCAAATGAATGGAAATTTTCATCTCGGCATAGCCTTTAGCGCTTTTACGCATTTGCGGTAGGCCGCGGGGGCAGCTGACCGCGTAGCTGGCCGCTTTTCCAGTATATTTCAACGTTCGTAAGGTTTGGGACAAAGTTGTCTTACTATTTTTCATTTTATTTGCGGGCGCTGACCGATCAAGCGGCTAGTGCGTAGGCGCGCTTAGGGTAGCTAGCCTTCATATCTGACGGAAAATGCGTCGAGCGTATGATACGCTGCGTATCATCGCTGGCATCTATTCGCGTTATGAAGTCGCGGGCAAAAGCTGGTATAAAAAAAAGTCTTCAAATAACAGGTAAGTAAGTAGTAATTATAAAATGGTTTTTAAAATGTAATAGGTAGATAAAAACAACATGGATTTAAAAAAGTTTCTCCGTGCAATTGTACCTAATTCACATTAGATTTTAAAATGGACCTACCTATAAAAGAAAATATTTTCAGAATATGCAATAGAATAAATATGCGATAATTGCGATGCGTTTAGAAACTCGATCAAACAAAAATTGTTTTTTTTTTCATTTTTATTTACTGAATGTTCGACTTATTAACCGTTTGTTATTATCAACGTTCAAGTATTTAGACGTTCGATTTATAGTGGCCGATCAATTGATATTCGATTATTTGGCATTCGATTTGACATAGTAAGGTCGCATGGTAGGTAAGCAAATATAAGCTAATATTGAACCAATATTACGTAACATGCGCAAACCTTTTCTTCTATGGTCTGTCTGTTAAGGATTGTATACAAATGGCATAAGAAATAGCTAAAAGTAATGGCATTAGAATGCTAACAACCAATTGGCTGGAATAGACTGGCTAAGGGGTTTGCGTAACCCCGAAGCATGCAGCTTAGCACGAGCGTCGGCTTTTAACAGGGAGTCTGTAAATCATTTTTACGATAACTTGGGGAAAGCGCCATCCTGCATTTGCTGATGGGACAAGAATTTATAGCAAGGATGAAACTGGTACCACCACGTCCACCACTGTGCAGAAGGCCCTACGAGTTATAGCGCCAAAAGATAGACGAAAACTCTGCACACTCTACAATTGTCACTTGTCAGAATATAGTTAATGTTATTGAATTATGGAATGAAGACTGAAAAGTACAAAGTTCCTTTATGTTTCTAAGAAAAAAAACACACACACAAGTGGTTGCTAATCTTTACGATGCTTAATTAAAACTTAAAAGTAAACATTAATTTGATTATTTGCACTAACTTTCATTACTTTCCTGTTTAGATTACTTTGTTCCACTGTAAACCACTGAGGACCAAGGGGTGTACACAATAGATCAAAACCTACTGTAAAAAAATATATATATACATCTTTCTTATTGTACACCTCTTTGTCATAAAGACATTGTATGCATATGCCTACATGCAATTGCATACATTGTAAAGCTTAATAACCATATGTGCCTCTGGCAATTTTTCGTACAATTTTGACTATTAGTTTTAAAATAATAATGCGTCAAAAAAACGTGATCCAAATCCGGGGCCTGATCTAGGCGGGGGCAAGCCGGGCAAATGCCCAGAGCGGCAATTATTAATGAGGGTGCGGTTGCATGAAGTCCTCTATTAAAATCACATTTGATGCCGCTAACAGCAAGTTGTATATGCTGGTGTTTTATTCCATGCTTTATGTAGGTACGATGTAACTAGGTATACTTACTAAATATTATATTGATGGCTCCATAGTAACGTTACCTCCTGAGGGCTTAGTGCGAGTTTTATAACGTACTCGTTCTCGATCGCGTTAACATTAGTTTATGTCAAATTGTATGAAAAAAAAGGTTTTCCGTTATCGTCACCAGACGGCGCTTATTCAGTTCTAATACAAATAGAAGTTTACGCCAACGCGGTCGAGAACGCACGAAAAACACGCACGTAACGGCGTTAGGGTAGGGCACAGTCAGGCGACCGCGCATGGCGCCAGACGTGAAGGCATTCAACGCCTGTGTTAGTTATTCCCTTGGTCAAAACTAGTAGCCGCTTCAGGCACCAAATCCGAGGGCGCCGAAGCAGGCGTGAAAGTACCTACCTCTTTAAATAAAATATCCGGGGGCGCCCTTCTGATCGTTGTCTCAAAGGCGTCCCCAGGAAACACGTTCCTCTTATTTCGTTACTGCCCAACAGTTTTTTTTTAATACAGAACGGGTAAACTCTTGGCCCAAATCTCACCTGATGGAAAGTGATGATTAGGCCGAAGATTGAAGCGAGTTTCACCCGGAATCCTCTTACACAGAGGAACTGGCTATCATACCTCTAACTGCCGGAACACAACAATGCTGTTAACATAGTTGTTATGGCGACAGAGTTAGACACAAAACTGCCTTGCGGATTGTATCTCTCTATGTTTGGCCCCTAACCCTAGGCATGACCTAAGGTCCATCGGGACGCGCAAACTCCACCACGACATCAAAGTAGAGATACTGCGGTAGGATTTGATCAAAATGAACTCACTTTGCCACCTGTTCGAATGTCTGACGATCAGGTAAAATGGATCAATAGGCAAAGAGTTTTAGTCTTCGCCGCACTTGGGATTAACCACCGCCATCAGCATTTGATGGAAGGCATAAAGAAAGTATTGCCACATCACAAGACAGAATCAAAAATGGAGAGGAGTAAGAACTTGTATGTTGTCAATGAAATCAGTGAAATGAAGAATTGCAACAAATGCATACTTTTTGCAGGCAGAAATATGAGAGATCTCTATCTGGATGGCTAATATACCAAATGGACCAAGTGTCAAATTCCTGGTTGAAAATATCTACACAATGGGTGAATTAAAAATGACTGGAAACTGCCTGAGAGGATCCCGGCCGCTTTTTTCAATAACCCGCAATTCACAAAAGATCCACATTACGCTCCGCTCTGCTGAAAGAGTTACTCATTCAGACATTTGATGTTCCATAATAATAATAATAACAATCTAGTGGATTCTGAGGTACCGTATTACAAGTATGTGCCCGACCCAGTTCTCGAAAATGACCATGTCACGTTTGTACTGGGATCGGTCTATCATCACTGACAGGACTATTGTTGCCAATAAGCCTGACATAGTGGTGATAGACCGATTAGCGCGCCGCACAATGATTATCGATGTTACCATCCCACATGACGAGAACCTCGTGAAGTCTGAGAAAGAGAAACAAAGTAAGTATCTTGACTTGGCTCGCGAGGTTGCCGACATGTGGAATGTGAACACAGCAGTCATTGAGCCGATAGTCGAGACGGCCAATGGCATTATTGCCAAGAGCCTCGACCAACACCAAGAGGCTCTCGTTGGGCAGCTGGATCAAGGGCTTGATCCAGAAAGCAGTACTCCTGGACACGGCGCGTATTGTGAGGAGGTTCCTCTCTCGGGAGCCCTGACCACCGGTAGCTTGGACCCTGTTCCCGATACCGGTGGGCTACTATTTTTTATATTTTTTTTTTTTTTTTTTAATTAATTTTATAGAAATATTTAAAAATGTAAATAATATGTATATACAATGAATAAATGGAATAATAATAAATCCTTTTATTTCCATGCACTTTACATTGAATTTAAAACTGTCTTAATACTTACAAATATATAAAAGGTGTGATTAGGGCATGGCTCCTCTCAGGATATAGGCCTCCTCCAACTGTTTCCATCGTTTTCTATTTGCCGCCTTCGTCATCCAGTCTTCGCCGGCTGTGTTTTTAATTTCATCGATCCATCGATCTTTAGGTCTTCCTCTGTTCCTTTTTCCACTGGGTCCCTTCCATTTACTGACTCGTTTAGTCCATCTCTTGTCTGTACTGCGGGCGATGTGACCAGCCCATCTCCATTTCAGCTGTTGTGCGTGACGTTCTGCGTGAATTAATTTTGTTTTCTTGCGAATATCTTCGCTCCTGATTTTATCTCTAAGCTTAATTCCTAGCATACTTCTTTCTATAGCACGCTGGCACAAATGAATTTTTTGTTTAGTTCTCTCTTGGAAAATCCAAGTTTGTGCTCCATATGTCAGACATGGTAACAGACAGGAATCTACAACGTTCTTTTAACCGACTTCCCAAAAAGAAGGAGGTTATCAATTCGGTTGTATGTTTTTTTTTATGTTTGTTACCTCATAACTCCGACAATTATGAACCGATTTGAAAAATTCTTGTTTTATCTGAAAGGATATACTTGCAAATTGGTCCCATTTAAATTTTATGAAAATCGGTTACGAACTTTGGATTTTAAATCGAAATAGCTGGAATTCGTCTACTTGGATGATAGTTTTATGTCATCCAGGTAATCGAAATTGCGTAAGTTATTTTTTACTTTGTAGTGTTTTTTTTTGGAAGTCGGTTGTATTTTTTGAAAAAAGTTGTTTTTAAGTTTTAATGGAAGTTTTGCTTTTAGGATTTCTTTGATGCTCCAGTATTTCCTCCAGGTTATGTTGATACGACGCTCTATTTCATCTTGATGTCTCGATTTCTTAAATGAGATTTGTTTCCCAAGGTATACATAACTGTCCACATACTCTATCGGTGTTCTATTTACTATTATAGCCTTTTGTGTACTATTTGTAGAGACTTTTTTTTATGTATTTAAATGTAAACCTATTTTTTGCTGGCGTTGTTTAGCTCGCAAATCATTGCTTCCAATTGATTTGATGTTTATGCAAAGAGAATGATATCATCTGCAAAACGTAGGTTGCTTATGAACTCTACAGTCTACATCTATTTTTATTTCTCAAATTCAAGTTTTGCATTTCATCTTGTAGCACGGCTATGAATATTTTTGGAGATAAAGGATCTCCTTGTTTCACTCCTCGCCTTATATAAATTTTACCCTGCTTGTGCTATTCTTGTATATGTTTCTGATGATATTAATGTAAGTATTTGAAACGCCTTGGTTTGAGAGTGCTTGCCATATATGTTCTCATGTGAGATTGAATCGAAAGCCTTCGCGTAATCTATATAAGCGATGTATATACCTAGGTTGGTTGAACTCTTGATGTTTTCCACTATTTGGTCTAATGTGTGGATGTGGTCCATAGTACCTTGGTGAAAGCCGGCCTGTTCTACTGGTTGGTGCTTCTCTATGCTTATCGCTATTCTTTTTTCTAGACACATGGCAAATAATTTATATGTTGTCGGTAGCAGGCTGATAGGGCGATAGTTATTAATATCTGAGGGTCTCCTTTTTTGTAGAGCAGAATTATTCTCGACTCTCCCTATTTCTCTGGATCATCATCGCTCTTGGTGTTCCTTACCAACACCAAATTCTTATTATTATTTTTGATTATGTTGATTATGTTGATTATTTTGTTTATTTTGTTTACTTTCTCGGGTCCCTGGAGACCCAGTCTTTTGGTAGGCATACGAGGGACCGAAACCAACTCGCAGAGGCCCCGTTACAAATTTCAAATGTAATGGGGCACAACCGGAGATTATCCCTGTATGCACTGAAAGTATTCCCAAGGACAATCCCCGGTTGGAGCAGTAGGTACTATTGCAGAATATGGAAACAAAAAATGAAACGCTATGGGTTTGGGTGGTTTAGTGGACTGATAATCGCTTATTATAGAAGAACTATTGGCCCCTGCCTGACCACTAACAATATACACGGCTTTTAAATGGCAGGGGGTGACTTGCACACTCAATGAATGGGCCCCCGAAAACGGTCGCTAGCACAAAGTGACGTAGCGCCAAGGAGGCAACATAGCCTGAGGAAAGCGGAAAAAATAAATAAATGGGTAGGTAGGGTAGCCAGTTGACGGGAGCGAAGCCGCGGGGGACAGCTAGTCTCAAATAAACAATAATAATAACGCACTTTGATGCTCGGTTCCCTTCCTTGTTCTTTTGTGTTCAGGGTCGCGTAACTCTCATAGGTAACCTACTCATTATACGGAATTATTTTAATTTTGTAAGGAAATTCGTTAGGTAAAACTCAGTGGTCAATAGTTTCTTTTGAAATCTATACAACGTAAACATGTTATGGGCAAATCATATGTGAACTATTTAGGTTAATGTTTAAGGTAGTCTTTTGAGGAAAGGATCACACATATTTGAGTATCCGGCCTGTGCAAGTATTCTTCAGTTATAGTTCAAATCAAACTGTCAGACAATCATGTAATCTACCCGTGATCTAACGTCTCATAGTCCTCACATCCACAATCCGTCATATGAGAACCATGCAGATGAGTGTCTTTGTATTTTGAGGAAAGAACCAAACCAATGGACCTGTTGAGTCAGCGCAAGCATTTGTCATCAATCATGTAGTTCAACTTGGGATTACTAAGGAGCTCAACGATTCTATGAAAAGAGAACACTTGGGTAGGCTACTGCTAGGTACAAACCAACTACGGATTCCACTTCAACTTTACTTTGCTAAGAAAAGTGTGTTCTGAAAATCATGCCCTAGACAGAGGAGACCTAATATATCGTGACCACTTTAACTTTACTCAAGCTAAGTACGTTAACCATTGGGTAACAACATGAAACTTTATAAATAGAAAATTTATTTTTGCATGAAACGTTCGATCACATTTACCAACCTATTTGTATTTGCAAAATAATTTTTCATAAGAGAATATGGTTCTTATTCGATTGCAAGTCTGACTGTACTTATCTTGAGTAGGTAAAACTGTCCTATAGATTTACTTCTACTTTTCTAGTAAGATTTTCCTACTATTTCCAATTTCTTAGTGTAAGTAACAGCACAAGTCTGTGCTACAGTTTATTTCTTGCGCAAATATAGCTCGAGGTAAAAAATAATACAACCATATAATCATAGCAACGTTATTGTATTTTTATTTTTTTGAATTGAATCCTTTTTGTGCTTACACAGTAAACACATGATCTCAACACTTATAACTAAAAATATTCTATAAATGAAAATGGATATTTACTCGAGTTATAAAATGTTGCTTGTGCACATTTTGTTTTCAATCGAGGCAAACTTATTGTGGATTCATTGGAGTAACAGTTAAAGTGCTCAGTATGATATTTTGAAGATTCGAGTATTTTATAAATCACTTATTGTGCTGAGATATTGTGCATTATGCCTTAAGTTTTTAAGATTTGGGTGCCCTGTTTCACCGCAATACATTCTGCCAATGTGCAATAACTTTGTTTAAGTACTTACTTTTCTTTATACAAACTGATACATACGATTTAGTTACATTAATCTAAAATATTGCTATCTTTTTCATTTTAGTCTAGAAATTGTCGAATGATGTTTTTGTTTGGGCTATTTTATTCAGCAATGCTTTACTTTTTAGCCATTACTTAGGGTTATGAAACAATTGGACGATAAAAGTTGGGTGTGTAGACCGTTGAAGAAATGCAAGTGATCTGAAGTTAACCCACTAACTTCTGTGTATCTCTGACATCGACAGAATTCAGAAAAAGACAAGGCAGTCATATCCAAATTTTCTGTAAAGGTTAAAATAAGTGAAAATGCGATTTTTAATGAAAATTTTAGTATGTAAAGGAAGGATAATTTTATAATGGAAAAGACTAGATATCACATGGTTTGAGCTATATGTATATATTACTCTTGTTTCTTACTCTTGTACGTACAATTATAATAAATTTGTCAAAATAATACCTAAGTAGGTACATACGTTGTGAACAGCTCACGTTAATTGAATTTCAAGTCTTGGTGGTTGTTACAATGATCGCATTTAAATATAATTTCAGTTAAACGAGTGATTTAGGCATTTTAAGTAATATAAAACCTACGCAAACTACTCGAATGTAGTCGTGCACCTACGTATTGTGTGCGATATATCTGTGCTCGCTTTGTATCACTCGCCGAATGACATGAAATCAATCAAACAAATATTTACAATTCTATAAGTATTATACTAAAATATCAAACTGTAAAACAGGTCTATTATGTTTAGTTTCGTGATATGCCCGCCACGGTCAATTAAACAACAAGAATTAAGAGTTAGGCACCAGCAGTCAGCACTACTGCTGGCCACACGGCCACAAAGTAAGCTTGCCCAAGAATACTTTACTTATATATGTTTGCTCTACTCTACTTTTGTCTCGATTAACGAATTGCAAAGTATCAATTTCTATACGAAAGCATAATAAATTCGTATTTAAACAATCGTGATTTCGAAATTTACCGATAGTATTTTTTACAGTTGGTCAGTCGAAAATATTGAGCATATACATATATTATTATTTTAACATATTACAATTTATTAATATTGAACAGTGGGTAATTTATTGCACAAATCGTCGATCCTAATATTCTAAGTGTATGCTATCGCGGAAGTTACTTAGAGAACAAGTAAAAAAACAAAACAAGGGTCTATTGTGTCGTACGTAGCTTAACTCTACACCGTCATCAGCAGTGAACTAATGATGCGCTTGTTCGCTGTCCTAGACGTAACAATACTCAGTGCGGCCGGCAGCGGCGTGTCGCCGAGCGCACCGCCATCGCCAGCGCGCCAGCGCACGCGCAGCCCTCCCGACACGCCGCGCGCCGCGAGCCTCCTGACGCAGCGCGCCGTACTCCTCCGTATCAGACGCTTCCATGCACGCACATAAATAACTACACCTTATCATACCTACCTATCTATTTGTTATGAGTAATTTATTCCAATTTCTTTAAAGCGTACATTTTTATACTTATTTTTAGGAGGTCCTTAACTCGATATCCGAATAAAAAAAACTGCTTTGTTCTGCGTTACAAACAATAGGTACAAAAAGTGCGACGTGCATGCAAGGAAATATCTAAGAGCACATTTGACACAATAAGTAAACCTAATAACGAACATAATACTAAACAGTCTTGGTTTTGACTGGTCAACTACATAGGTGGGATTACTCAAGGAACCGATAAGTAAAACAATATTATTATTCTTGTGGAATAACAAACACAATAATTGCTATCTCTTGGTGATTTGTAGTAAAAGGTTAAAAAAAAATCCATACAAAATTCTTCAAAAATCTTACTCAATATTTGAGTGAAGTTTAAAACAATTGACTGAACCTTTGCTATTACTTTGGGCATTGATACCTACATCAAGTGGCATTTTCTTAATATCAGGTAAGTCATCATCAGCCACACAAGAATATAAAAATAAGTTAGTCATCAATATAAACAATACTTAATATAAAGTGGGAAGTTCCTAAGTCGGCAGTGTCTAATGGCGACAGTGTCGAGTGCCTCACAAGTAGTCACTGGCAATCAGTTCATCAGAACCTCAATCATACCACACCACACCTAAATAAATAAATGTAAGTATATAATATCTAATATGTTTTTACATATGTACAGTTGTTCCTTTTAAATTATAACTACATAAATAAAAATAATAAAAATAAATTTGTACTTGTAAAATAATAATTCATTGAAAAATGACAAACAAAACTGAGTTTACACGTTTTGTATCAATCTAAATTATTTCTAAAATCTACTTAATGATTATTTTGTTGTATATTATAAACGGGCAGTCGGGACTGGCGCCCGAATGCGCAGTCGGTACCCGGCTGCGGCGCCTGGAGTGGCGCCCGGGGCGGCGCTCCGAGCCCGAGCGAGGCGCCCGGGGCGGCGCTCCGAGCCCGAGCGAGGCGCCCGGGGCGGCGCTCCGAGCCCGAGCGAGGCGCCCGGGGCGGCGCTCCGAGCCCGAGCGAGGCGCCCGGGGCGGCGCTCCGAGCCCGAGCGTGGCGCCCGGGGCGCGCGCGGCGCCGTTCGCGGCTGGTCGTCGCGCACTCGAGCACCAGTCACGGCCGCTCTTTTAGTAAATCGTTATTCGTAATTAGTTACAATAATAACTACAATATAATGTTGGTATGAGCGGTGTCGTGGATGCTCCCCGCTCATACCTAAAGCGTTAAGGTGAACGTCTCTCGCACTGGCTGCTCGCCGGGCACTCGCCCACATCATTTTAAATATAAAACAATACTATGATCTGTTTATGGCACATTCTGTTCATAGTAATCACTTTCAGCATTCAGAACCTACATTAAGCCTAACGGTATCTAGTCGTATGTATAGGTATGTCACCGGATAGTGGCAAACTTCGTTAGATTATAAAGTAACTTGAGAGATTGTAAACTCTCGATAAATTGTCAACTGAACATTCGGAATACTTTATAGGCATCAAAATTTGATAGTTTATTATTTTTCGATTTTGTTCCGAGATATGAACTCAAATAGAATGGCAAGCAATCAGAGCACAAGTCTACAAGAAACTAGGCTCTCATTGGTTTGTTTAGATGTGACGTCACATATTCGCCATAGAGTTCACTGTTTCTCGGAACGAAATCGAGAAATTATAAACTACCGAATTTTGAGGATAAAAGGCATTCCAAATGTGCAGTTGACCACTTATCGAAAGTTTACAATCTGTTAAGTTATTTTATAATCTTACGAAGTTTGCCAGTTTCCGGGGAAATATATTTAAATTAGAATCAAAATGGAAGTGCTCGTGTTTTGTCGTTAGGGTCACATTTCTTTTACTAAGCGCCGCTTTCATTAACTAAGCGCCCGCGTCGTCGTGCGTGCGGCTACTTCGAACAATTAATTGACATATTATATCAGATAGGAAAGCAGACAGTGCGAGTATGAAACGCTACAGCATCCACTTTTATACGTACATTATTACAGTCGCAAATAATCTTGTGCGACTTTAGTCATCATTTTCTAAGTATCTAGTATTTATAATAATGGTTACCGGCGGCGTGGTCGTAACGCCAGCGACCTGGTGGGATCTTGTAACACTACATAAACAGTGAACGTACCAAATCAATATCTACTTCCGAATAACCCCCGTTTTGTGGATTCTCGGGCTCTAATAAATCCTGATTTTTACCGACATTTGAAGTCGATTGTCGGTCATCGTTGGTGCCCGATATTGAATACTTAATTTATGTTCAAGCTAAAGTGTTATTAAAATAATAATGATTTACATGCAAAAGTAAAATTCGGAATGACAATATTACTTCATTGCATCTAGGTATGTTAAAGATGAAGTGCAAATCTATAAATCTGAGGGGTCGGTGGGGAGTAAAGCGACCATTTCGAGCTCCAAACTCGAAACGATCGGTAACGCGGCGGTCAGCAGACAGTCTCGGCGGGCGCGGGCGGCGAGTGCGCCAGCGCAGCCAGCGGCGACAGCGGAGACAGCGGAGACAGCGGCGACAGTGGAGACAGCGGCGACATCGGCGGCGGCGGCGCCAGGGGCTCCGGTGAACGACGGCGCAGCGCCTGGCGCTTGCGAAACTCGAGGAACTCCTCTTTCATGGCGCGCACTCGAGCTTCGACGTCGTCTCGAGAAGGTCGCGCGCGAGTGCGCTCCGGCGTGGAGGGCGTGGGCGTGCGCGTGGCGCGGTCCCACTCGTAGTGCACGTCCACCGAGCCCGCGTCGCCCACCTCGCCCGAGCCGGGCCGCGGCACCGGCGCCGGCGGCGGCGGCCGGTACGGCGGCGGCCGCCACTCCGCCAGGCTGCCCGTCCGGCTACTGCGATTGTGTTGCGACGACGATGCGTTTTTGCTGCCGAACCCGCTGGACGACGAGCGACTCTCGGGCGAGGCTTCGTGAGGGGGCGGCGGCAGATCTGCGACGGCCCGTGGACGAGCGTGGCGCGGCAGCGGCCTCGCGCGCGGTCTGGCCAGCGGGCCAGAGACGGCCCGCGTGGGGTCGTGCGCGCTCTGTCGCAACGACCTCAGGCGGAAAGGAGAGGGAGGCGTTGGGAACGAACCGTCGGCCGAACTCGGGAAGGGCACGGAGCTAAGGTCGGACACGTGCAGTGGCGACCACGGCGTCCAGGCGGCCGCCCACGGGGGCCACGGCGGCCACGGTGGCCAGTGCAGCGCCAGCGCCGGCGACGAGGCGCGGAACAGCGGCGGCGCGGCGGATGGCCGCAGAGGCGCGCGCAGGCGCGGCAGGAAGCCGCCGTCGTCGGAGGAGGAGGGCGCGGGGGAGGGCGAGGGGGAGGCGCTGGGCGCCCGCGACACGCGCCGCACCGACACCCAGTAGCGCGCCTCGCCGCCGCAGCGCGACGCCGGCCACACCCAGTTCGCAGTAAACCGCAAACATTGCACTATACTCGATATTCCGCGTTCTCTAAATCTGTATGAATACAAAAAACACGTTAGGCAGGAAGTTATTGAATGTTATAAAAGTGCAACACTGTATTTCTATAGGTACTGTATTTCTACTAGAGTTTTATAAGTTTCTGATAACTGACCTGATTTCCTGTTAAAGCAGCATGAACGTAGCAAGTGTCAATTAGAGTTGTTCAAAAGGATAATCAAACTTCATTAAGTAAGTACGCATAGGTACTACCTATGCGAGGATAGTACTCACTTCTTAAAAGGCACTTGAGTGCTATCAGCGGCGCGCAGGTCTGTGAGGCGCGCGGCTACCATGTTGTATGCTGCAAGCGGATAATTTCTGAACATTAACGTAGAGACATGGCCCCCGCCCCGAGCACCGCGGCCGCCGCCCGCCACCTCGCATAGTACCACACCACCACCACCACCCACCATATTGTCAACCAAAACAAAACGAGCTCTGGAATGGACCCCTTCATGTTGTTGATTCGTTATCACGAATCTCTAGCCATCAGAATTTCCAGCTAAATTTGCTTCAAGAAAATGTAGAGATTCGCAACCTCCAGATTGTAGCGTCGGTGGGTTCGATCATTCCAGTGCACGTTTTTATGAGGATGAAACTATGCAATAATGCCGTGACGTCATGACGACTACAAGCAGAACATGGATTGTCATCATTTTAACTCACCCTCCTACACACATACACTCACTGTCACTCCACTCACAGGGAGGCCTTCCTACACTTAACTTTTACTTGTTTTTGATTTTGTGATCTGTCTTGTATAGGTACAGTGAAAATATGTATAATAATTTGAGGGAGGAGCGCTGCTGTCTGAAATACAGATATTTAGTTATCTAGTTCAGACACAGATGTTCACTGAATTGCATTTGTTCATAAGCTGTATCTCAAAGTGCTTGTATCCTAGCAAATAAGATTTTTATTACTTGCTTGAATAAATTTCTATTTCTATTTCTATGGATTGTCATCATTCACACAGTTGCAATGAACTTGTGAACCGAAAAATCATAACGTTTGCTGCGCAAATGTATTTTAAGGCAGATTACAGATTTTATTATATTGATCAACAATTATTCTACGTCCAACTGTTATCGTAGATACCTACTTAAATATATTAGGTTATAAAGGTAACTTTATGGCCAAAAGGCTCCATATGTGATTGCTGTCTACAATACAGATGTGGGATGTTTGAAGCAATTAAATTTCTCTTTTTTAAGACTAGTTGCCTATATGTTCACCTTAATGTTAGCGCAAAAATGCATTATTTAGGTAGTTCACCTTAATGTTAGCGCAAAAATGCATTATTTAGGTACATAATAATAAAACATGCAAAAAGCTTACAAAGGAAATGCCAATGTATTATGAGTGAATTAAGCAGATAATATACGAACGAATATGTAATTTGCCGACAATATGGTAAGTTATGTACGGAAGTCTGCCGTCTTTAACGAACGCGTTATCTATGTAAAGAGCCTACGGAACTTGTGCCGTTAATAAGGAATTTGTAGTTACTAACTATATTTACGTTGGGAAATTGCAACGAGGAGTCAGGTTTGACAGTTTTAGTTCAACTGAAATGAAATTGATCTTATCTGGTTGTGCTTATTTTTATTATTATTCACCGTTAGGACTATTATTGTGTAACGATTTAAATAGCAATATGTCTCGACTAAATTATGACATACTTACTTTGTTTAGTAATTACGTTAATTTTGACGATTTTTCCGTCTATGGAAATTAAATTCAAGCTTTTCAACATTAAACTAACTTATATACTTCCACTTAATTAAGTTCGACCATTTCATTTGAAGTTAGCAAGACACAGTTCGTAAACACTCACTCAGATTTAGAATTGGCATTAGTAAGTTCCATAAAAGCTATCGCGTATGGAGGCAAGATCTCGGGTTAACTAGCGCCGGGAGCGGGCTAGCGGCCGCCTGTTGACGCGCCTCACCTTTCTCCTGCTTGCGGCGCTTGCGCTTGTTGCAGATCTTGACGGCGCACACGGACAGGATGATGGCCACGATGAAGAACAGGATGCCGCCCACCACGCCCGCCGTGATCGCTTTGTGCTTCACGCGCGCCGGCACCGGGAACTTCACCTCCTCCGAGCTCTCGTAGCTGGTGGCCGAGTTGGCCAGCACGCGGAAGTAGTACGTGCGACCTCCCACTAGGTTTTTAACTGAAAAGTTTAGAACAGTAGTGAGAAAGCTGTATTTTGAAGCGATCTGTTATGTTATTAAATCAATGTTAAGTTAGGGTGTAAGTTAAAGAAAGACTGCCTGGTTATTCGATCTCGGTTTTCAAAAATATTTTGGTAAACTGAGCAAGCTGGAATCAGATAATTAAAAGAGTCTACATATTTACAATGTGTACTAGAATAAACGTAATAAACGTAATACCTGTAAATACTTTTCTTTCTCAGTAAACCTAACCTGTGATAAGTAGATAAGTTTGATCTCAAACCGACTCTAATCTAGGGTACGTCTAAAATAAATTACTTAATAGTATTAGTCGCCTGTGCTTTTATTGGAAATATATTTATTTATTTTATTATTTATGTAAACAGAAAAGTAGTAAAAGTTAACATTATAAATATAAGTACAAAGGAACTGCTTATTTTCAACGAAATTTCTTCTAGCAGACCTGCGACAGGAGACATGAGAAATAGATGTAGACAATAGTGTGTAAGAACAAGCGAAAAGGAGTATAATTAAAGTAAAAATAAATAAATACGAAAACATAATTATAAAATATAAATAAATAGTACATACCTACCGATATATTACCTATATAGTGTTTCAGATATCTTACTGTGTTTTATTTGATAGGGTAGGTAATGCTCGATACACCTACAACTATCCACAATTAATAATCTAAAGAATTGCTATTATTACACTTCTTCAGAAAAAAGTGTCCCTAACAGTGGAACGTTAATATATTTGTCATGTGTTGTATCACAAGTTACCCAAGTAGCTGGTCTCCTCGGGCCGTATCTGCCCTCGGTTGAGCGTCTTCCACTGCGCGTCGGTGCGGTACTTGATGGTGTAGTACTGCACCAGGTGCGCGCGCTCCAGCGGCGCCTGCCACGTGATCAGGAACCCGTTGTGCACCTCCGTCACCGTCAGGTTGCGCGGAGGACCAGACTTCGGACCTACGTGGAGAAACAGTTACAATTTTTTCTCCTTTTCGATTGATAGATTGGTATAAAATCATGTTGTGTCGTTTGGTAGTAACATTTTAAAATAACATGCTGTATCGTTCCAGTTAAACGTATGTTTATAGAGTGTACGCTGACGATGAAGATGTGAAGTAAACTACTTGCTTTACAATAATTCTTTTGAAGTTAAAAAGTATCCAACAGAATTAAGATACAGAAGTTAAGTAAAAAAAACAAAATGCAACTGTTAATATATTTACAAACAAACCAATATATAAACACACAACTAAAACAACGCAAAACTTGCACTAACTACATCAACACAGATTCTAGCGTATAACTACGGTCTATCTAAATGAGTCTACTTAACACAAAATTTCTAACTAAATGGCTGATGATCAGAATGAGAAATGAGATGAGATGAAGTGACAAAGTTAGTGATTACTGTGCAACATTTGTGGGTATATACCAGAGCCTTCGGGTGCGTTTTGGAATATCTTTTCGTCTACAGGCCCCGCTGGGGTGGGAGCCGCCTTCGGTTTGGCGCCTACATCTACAAAAAGCAATTTTAAGTTAAAGAACCCACCTCAAATCCAACCTTGTAACTGAAAACTTTCCTCAATTATCTATTAGTCCTTCTGTAAACTTTAATCCCTGTTGACACAAAAGTTATCTAGCAAGTCCATAACCCATACTTTTTATGCACACAGTGTATTAAACATTAAATTAATAATATAATTTAATTTCAGACACGTTATTAATATCACGCTCATGTTAAGTCCCGCCACACTTAGATTACCAGGATCGCAGCACTTACCAAGAGTTCTTATCGTAATAGCTTTACTCATCATTCCTTCTCCTATCGTATTCTTGCTGTTCACTTGAAACTCATACGTTGTACCAGGCTGGAGCCGATTTATTGTGACCTGTGTACAAATAATTAGTTTAATTAGGTCCTTTTATAAAAATTACTACGTCTTTGGAAGGTATCTACTAATAAAACTGAAAAACGATATTAAATTAAAAACTTGAAAAACCTCCGGCAAGAAAACCTTAAAAAGTTAAAAAATAAAATGTATTGACCCTTTGAATTAATTAAGGAATTGTTCCTTAATTAATTCAAAGTAGGTATCAATAATTTTTATTTCATACTTTTTAAACTTAATTTACCAAATAGGTACTACTAGAAAACCTACGATCTCATCATCTTCCTGCCCTTATCCCATGTTACTTGGGGTCGGCGCAACCCGTTTTCACTTCCGTTCCAGCCTATCAGCCACCACGCTATCACTAACTCCCTTTTCTTTCACATTGCTCCTCACACAATCCATCCATCTTTCTTTTGGCTTTTCTTTCCCTCTTCACCCATCCACATATAATCTACATTCACCTAAACGGCATTACATCGTATACCAATATATCATATCGGTAGAACGAGTGAAAGTAGCTGAGCATCTCTCACCAATATATTCACTCATTTCTCTTTTTCTGCTTCATCATCTAACTCTGATCACAATACATTAATAACCTGCTAGCTTCCGTCAGCGGCTTCGCCCGCGTGATTCTTAGGGAACTTACCCGGGATAAAAAGTAAAAGTGAATAAGTATGTGCTATTTCAGACTGTAATCTATCTCTACAACAAACAAGGTGTAAGATATTATAAGATTTTATAAAAACATCTTGTCTTTGATCTTCTTTGAAATCTGTTCAATCTGGGTTGTCAAGGACCCTAACTCGAAGTTTCCAAACCAAACAGTAACATTTATCAGACAGTTCAAACGTCATCAATCATTTTGGTCCTTCGAGCTAAACTTTCTTGCTACGGCGTAGACCCTCTACGAAGTGCTACGAGATAGACGCGGTGGCCAAACCCGATGAATACTTTAATGCGATATTTTTTTTTATTTAACAAGATTTTTTTGATATTTTTCCATTTTTATATTATAGAGGCTTTGCGATTGTGGCTGGTAATTAGCATTTCATCATCAGCTCAGATAGCTTTTGGCCGTGTTTTTCATAAGATTTTCACAAAGTTTTTTGGGTATCCCATTAACATAATAATAAATATTCGGTTTTCATTTTTTTAAATACACCACAATACGTCCCATGAGGTAACTCTATACACGGTCTATCCATACTGATAATTATATTTCCGTCCTGGGGATATACCGACTGGGAGTGGGAGTAATACATACTATAATTTTGATTAAAAAATATTGGGAAACAAGGAAGGAGGATTAGAAGCCACCAAAGTCAGCTTTATTAGGGTTCCGAACATCGTAAGAAACGAAACCCTTTTCGGATCACTCGGGTATCTGTCTGTCCGTCTGTCTCAGCCGATTTTTCCGGATCTACTAGACCGATTCTGTTGAAATTTGATACACATATGGATTTCTGTGACCAAAGCACGGACGCGTGATAGGGTCACCTTTGAGGTCAGCTAAATGTGCGAAGTCCGACACGCACATGGTCGGTTTTTATTTTCATTTCTGACTGACATAATCAATGCGACACGCGGTAAAATCACTACTCATGATACAAAAGTGTATACTCACAGAGGTAGCACCAGACGGCGTAACAGGAACCTTCGTCCATTCAGAAAAGCCAGCTTCCCTGTACCAGATGGTGTAGTCCTGCTTGTAGTCGGGCCCGCCGGCGTACCCGGGCTGCCAGCGCAGCGTCACCTGGAACTCCGTGGCCGTGCCCGACACGTTGTACGGCGCGTGCGGCTGCGTGCCCTCGATCACCAGCTGCGTGTCCGCCACTATCGTAGCCACCTGGAGACCAAGGTGCGTGGTTAGTACGGGGGGTAATAACATGAAATAGCATAATGAAAAACGTTTTACTAAAGAAAAAAAACAATATATGGATTCATTCAAATCACATATTTCTAGAGGTTATGGTGTCACCAGCAGCCGTTGGTCCCAGCTGTCATTCGTAGACCTTTGTCAATCGTTACGGGATGTCAAAAAACCCGAAAGTCTGAAAACCAGTCATACCTCTGTAATTGGATGTTTTATTTTTAAGGGATCGCTCCATGCTGCCTCGGCGGGGCTAAGCACTTTTAGCTTTCGTAACGGTATACCATCCGCTGTGCGGCCGTGTATCCTGGGTGCATATATTTCTGATGCAGCTTCAAACCGTATTGCGTAACATCAGGGACTTATTAAAGTAAATGAGGGCGGTGAACCTTGAAATACGAGACAAAAAACACTTCGCCCTCAGGCGAGCGCCGAGGAGCAAAACATCACGATACGATTGGAAATTTCCTCAAACCTCTCCAACTCTCGGTGAACATCTTACTTAACGGGAGTTGCATGGTGATAAGTGTTACCTCGTTGGAGGCGACGCACTGGTAGATGCCGAAGTCCTGGCGGCGCAGCGTGTCGATGGTGATGTTGCCGCCCAGCGCGCGCACGCGGCTCTTCTGCAGCGGCAGGCCGTCGCGCCGCCGCCACACCACGCTCGGCCGCTGCGTGCCCTCCGCCTCCTGCGCCTCGCAGTGCATCTCCACTGACTCGCCGACCTGCCACCGACACAACCTTATCGTTAGGACCACAAACAATGCTGATTGCTCAAACAGCCGACCATTTTTATTTATTTACTTAAACTTTCACCCGCAACTAGCTTTCGCCCTGTTATAAGCGGACTTTGTAGCGCATCAAACGCTGACCATACTAAAAACCCCGCCGCTTCCATAATCATGTCAACGTTATAAAAGGGCATTTCCATGTGCTCAGATAGACACTTTGACGCGCATTCACAGTACAACACAGTACTTTCATAGACTATTTTAGAGTCAGTCATATACCACCTAAGATTCAGTGTACCTAGTGTAATCTTTATTTTTATTAAATACCAGTAGCAGTGAATAAAGTGTTTTTTTAAAAAGGACCCACGGAGTGCCATCCTAACAAACTGGTGTCAGAAGTACTGGGATCTATATAGGTGTAGGCGTCGCGAATTATTTCCACGTAACTGCACCATTGTGTTTGTATACTCCGTGGACGAAAAGTCCTTTATCGACGCGGTCGACGGTAAACCTTAGGCTTCCTAAAACGCCTAAGTCCGCGCTGCTGCTGCCGTGATCGACGATAAGCCTCCGCTCTGTAGCGTGAGCCCGCGTCACCCCCGAATACATCTGCTACCACGTGGTTGACGGTCAGCCTCCACCTTCGAGTGTGAGCCCGCATCACCAGGTCAACACAGGACATCCGCACTGCATCAACAATCTCGTAGGAGATTTGTGACTGGCCCTCCATCCATCACCAGCCACGTGTTCTCTGCGCATCACGTGCAAGAACTGCCTGCAATACGACTCTCTGGGTCGCCAGGCGCCGGCGCCGCGTGCTTCGTGACGTCATCTTTCCAGAATGCTCCCGTGTGCTGCTGCAGTATATCTGCTAATGTGAGTTTTTTTTATATCATAAAAGTGTCTTAGTGAAGTGAAGTGCCGTTTTCCAAATTTTGAAGTCACTCGTACTCTCTTAAAACTAATTTACAATTTTATATTGTGCATGCCTTGTTTTAATCTGATGTTCTGTAAGTGCTCTAATCAATAATATAATCATATTGTTAATTTAATGTCTCCAAAACGAGAAAAATCAGAAGAAATCGCATCTTCGTCCAGCTCAGACGACATTTCAATAAAACAGAAATCTAAAATGTCGGACAAAATTACCCTTAATGTTCTCACTAAATTTATCAAACCCTATAACGGGGATCGCGAGTTTTTACCCGCATTTTTAACAAACTGCGAAAGTGCGATATCTTTAGCAACTACAGAACAACAGAACTTCTTATGTAAATACATCATCTCGCAGTTGGAAGGCAAAGCTCAGTTAGCGGCTTGCTTAAAGAAATTTGATAATTGGGCTGATATCAAACAGTTCCTTAAAACTACCTTTGGAGAGAAAAAACACTCCACTCATTTATTAGTAGAACTACAACAATGCAAGCAATTGCCTTCCGAAGACGCGATGCAGTATGCTCTGCGTATTGAATCATGTCTAACTAGATTACAAGCTGACATCCATTACAGCTGCGATAATGATAAAGAACTATTAGGTCGGTTAGCCGCTATGGAAGATCTCGCCCTCAATACTTTCTTGTTAGGGTTGAACTCCAATTTCTCATCTATAGTGCGGTGTAGAAATCCTAAATCGTTGTCTGAAGCAATAACGCATGCCATAGAAGAAGAAAAAATATTTAATTTATCTAAATTAACCACTCGTTCCAATAAGCAATGCACACATTGCAACAAAAGTGGTCATATCAATTCCGAATGTTATAAAAATAAGCGATCTTCTCCAAATTTGCATCATGTTGATTCGTCGAATAATTTTAACGATAATACTAATTCTAAGTTTGACCCTGAGAAATCATGCAAATACTGCAAAAAGCGCGGTCATTTGATAAGCGAGTGTCGTAAACTCAAAGCGAAAAATAACAATTCTCGTGCTAGTAATTCTACACTACCAAGTGCAACTTTACAAAATAATGTGCCAAGCGATAATCGCTCTAATGTACAGCATGTAGACACTCCGGATAATTCGGATAGTTTAAACTAAATAGGGTTCCGGTTCCGTGTCTACCGAAACCTACATATCATTTAAATGACACGAAAACCCTAACTTCTAAACACTGTGTTTCTAAATTCCCTCCAACACAGGTCACTGCAAATAGAGGTAATAGTCTTCCAAACTGTGTTCCGAAATTTTCTTTAATACAGGTCAGTGCAAATAGTGGTACTTCTGACAGTCCCTCATCTCGTGACAAATCGAGTTTTTCATTTAGGGATTGTTCACGTGAGCAAACGCTTAATATTAATAATAAAGTTTCCTTACCTCACGTCTTTTTAAAAACAAATTGTAATAGCAAGCCCTTATGCTTTTTAATTGACACTGGTTCGTCAGTTTCTATTGTTAAACTTTCTAGTTTACTTAATAAACCAGTGCTGGGCCCCGAAATTATAAAACTTAAAGGTTTAAGCGATAACGATTCCTATTGCGAATCTCTCGGGTCCGTTAAACTAATTTTTGAATATCACGTTTCGCCGAAGAGTAAAATAATGTTCGACTATTTATTTCATACTATTAACGATACGATCAACTTAAACTACGATGGTATTATCGGTAGTAATTTTATCCAACACTTTAAAATAGATATTCATTACTCTACTAACACTCTTAATCTAGAAAATTACAAAATACCTATTTGTCTTAGTAAGCCATCATATGTTATACCCCCGCGGTCAGAAACGGTCATTGAGTGTCCAGTTTCCAATCTCTCCGAGATAAAAAATCAAAAAGAAGGTTTGATCTTAGATCATATTATTCGTGACGGTGTTTTCTTAGCAAACTGCATAGTGAGCTTAAAACCTAATAATAGAGTTAATGTCTCTGTTCTCAATACCACGGAAAATGAGGTCCAAATTGACAACTACGAAGTCAAGTTAATTCCATTTGACATACCGCCTTCTAAATTAGATGACACTCAAACGGAACTTATTCACCAATTAGATTTCTCTAAAATTGACCGATCTAAAAGGGTTCTTGAGCAGATAAGGTGCTCTCATTTAAATCCGCAAGAACATAAAGCTTTGATGAACTTCCTTGCCAAATATACGGATATATTTCATCTTGATGGTGAAAATTTAACTCATACAAATGTAATTAAACATTCTATTAATACTAGGGATGCACCCCCAATACACGTCAAGTCGTATCGTTTCCCTGAAGTACATAAAAACGAAGTCGAGAAACAAATTACAAAAATGCTCGATCAAAACATTATTCGCCCTTCAACCTCTCCTTGGAATACGCCTGTGTGGGTGGTTCCGAAAAAATTAGATGCGTCCGGAAAACAAAAGTGGCGAATTGTAATTGATTATCGGCGGTTGAACGACGTCACTGTATCCGAAGTTTACCCTCTTCCTCTCATAACTGACATCTTAGACCAACTAGGTCATTCCAAATATTTCAGTACTCTTGATTTATCTTCAGGCTTTCATCAAGTTTTATTAAGTCCTAAAGATACTGAAAAAACTGCGTTCAGCGTAACGACTAACAGTATATCAGGTCAATTTGAATTTACAAGAATGCCGTTTGGATTAAAAAATGCTCCGGCGACATTTCAGAGAATGATGAATATTGTTCTCTCGGGACTTCAAGGTCTCCACTGTTACATCTACCTTGACGATTGTATCATTTACTCACATGACCTTGAATCTCACATACAGAAATTGGAATCTGTATTTTCTAAATTTAGAGAGGCAAACTTAAAATTACAGCCCGATAAATGTGAGTTCTTGAGACGGGAAGTTGCTTACTTGGGGCATATTATTACGGACAACGGTGTTTCGCCTAATCCAGATAAGGTGAAGGCTATCTCTCAATTTCCCACACCAAAAACTCCGAAAGATGTTAAATCTTTCCTGGGATTAACGGGTTATTATCGCCGTTTCATAGAGAATTTCTCTCATATAACTAAACCTCTCACATCTTTACTGAAAAAAGATGTCAATTTTCATTGGTCTCATGATCAAGAACAAGCTTTCGATACGCTTAAAGAAAAGCTCATCTCAGCTCCTTTATTACAGTATCCAGATTTTTCCCAACCTTTTATTGTAACTACGGATTCTTCCAATTATGCCGTCGGCGCAGTTTTATCACAGGGTGAAATCGGCAAAGATAAGCCCATTGCATATGCGTCTCGAACTTTAAATAAACAAGAAGGGAATTATTCTACAACTGAGAAAGAGCTCCTCGCTATATTATTCGCCGTTAACACATTTAGGCCCTATCTTTACGGGTATAAATTTAAAATAGTAACTGACCATCGCCCTTTAACGTGGTTATTTAACGCTAAAGACCCAGGCGGCCGTTTATTAAGATGGCGACTAAAACTCGAAGAATACGAGTATGAAATCGTATATAAACCTGGCAGAGTTAATAGTAACGCAGACGCGTTATCTCGTTATCCAGTCAATGCTGTAACAACTCGAAGTTCCAAAATCAATTCTACTACTTATGAAGAATACTTTAAAAAGCAATTCACAAAAACTATTTCGGATTGCGACACTAAAATTCAAGAACATAACGAGAGCTTACATAAAGCAAAACAAAAGTGTATTGCCTGTCCAGTTTCTTTGGACCTAGATAATTCAATGCCATATACTGAGCAATTATTAGCTATGCTTGACAATTCCGAGGAATATCGCGCAGGTGAACGCGAATCTGACACCATGCAAACGGTGATCTGTAAAAACAATAAGATACTTTATTTCTTATATACTAAAGTCCATCATTTTGATGAAACAAGTTACAAAGCTATTTATAACCTACTAATTAAATTACGTGACGAAATTATTTCTAAAAATGATTATATAAAAGAATTAGCTATGCCTGATTTTTCTGAACCATTCTCTAAATTAGTTTATGTTAAAATTTATAATATAGTTTCTTACATTTTCCATGGCACTAATATTGTGATCCATATTTATAAAAATCGAATACTTTATCCTACTCCAACCGAGATCTCTAACATCCTTAAGGAAAATCACGGGACGACCATAGCAGGTCACCCCGGCGTTAAACGCATGTTAAGTAGAATTAAAGCCTCATACTATTGGAAAGGAATGCGTTCAGATATAGAACGATTTGTTAAAGATTGTAAGTTATGCCAAGTAAATAAACCTTTAAGAGCATCAAATAAAGCACCTATGGTAATAACTTCAACAAGTACTAGGCCATTTGAAAGATTAGCCCTCGATATTGTAGGTACTTTACCCGAGGCAGGCCTACAAAAATTTAAATATATTTTAACACTTCAGGATGATTTAACAAAATTTTCATGTGCCTATCCAATGATAACTTGTACGACTGATGAAGTTGCACGCAACCTCATACATTTCTTTTCATTATTTGGTTTTCCCAAAATGTTATTGACAGATCAAGGTACAACTTTTACGTCAGAATTATTTAGGCAGTTAACTGAAATACTTAAAATAAAAAATCTATTTTCTACTCCTTATCATCCTCAAACTAATGGCGCACTAGAACGTAGCCATGCTACTCTTAAAGAGTATTTAAGGTCATTTGTCAACGAAAATCAGGACGACTGGCATTGCTATCTCGCAACAGCGATCTTGTCGTATAATACAACTCCTCATTGCACTACCGAATTCTCACCTTTCGAACTTTTATACGGTTATAAGCCGTCAATTCCAAGTAGTGTTTACGAGTCTAATGATAACACTACCTACCAGGAATATATTCGTGCTTTACAATATAGGATGAGATACTCCCGCGAAAAAGCTATTGAAAATATGAATAAAAGCAAAGAATCCTCAAAATCTTATTACGATTCAACAGCGCGAGAAAAAACATATAAAACAGGTGATTTAGTTTACTTAAAACACCATCATAGGCTCCGTAAAGCTCTATCCCCGGTGTGGAAGGGACCATTTAAGATTATAAAAACACACGGTAAAAATAACGTCACTTTGTGCATTAACAGAAAGCATGTAAAACATCACGTTAACGAAATTAAACCAGCGTGAATATTTGTTTCAGATGTCTCGTGTGTCCAAGTTTGTCCGAGCCAATCGAAATTATACAACATAGTGCAGGAATCTACTTTGATCCAACATCGATAGTCTATTTTCAAAACGATAACTGGAATGTTATTACTTATGTAGACATAATTCCTATCAGACCCTATATGGAAAATATAGAAAAAACTATTCAACGTTTATCAACGTTTTGCGATAAAGCTCGTAATTTTGCTAATATTAATGTAGAGTGTAAGGATACTATTAATCCCTTAGAAATACTTATTAATTCTAATAATCTTAAGTTGGAATCTTTGTCGCATCTCATTTCCGATAACCGTCAAAAACGCGCTCTTGAATTTGGAGGCGAAATCTTAAAGTTCTTTTTCGGTACATTAGATGCTGACGACGCAACAAAACGAGCATCATATTTATTCTTTAATGAAAGATAATATTCATGTTGTTCGTTCTACGATAAACAGTTTTAATGTTTCTATCCAGAAGTTAAATAATAATGAAATTAAACTTAACAACCAAATTGAAAAACTTAATTATATATTTGCAAGTAGTTCTAAGACGAATAACAACTTAATGAATCTAGAGAAAATCAATTCCATGTTTAATATAATTGAAGGCTCATTACTGTCAATTTCCAATATTTTAGACACAATACTTAATTCTATTTTATTCGCTAAAGCAAATATTTTACACCCATACGTCATAACTCCTAAGAAATTATACAATGAGTTATCAAATAACAGTCAAATAAAGAGAACCGCCGAGTTCCCGGTTTCGCTAACATTGCAAAACATCCACACTATAATCGACTTATCTAAACTGACTGTGTATTATTATAACAACAAACTCATGTTTATCGTACAAGTACCATTAATGTACCCTATTAAGTTCAACCTGTACAAGAATTTGCCGCTACCTACTCCACGCGACACTAATCAATATTTAACTTATGTTTTAATTCGTCCTTCAAAGTTATATACAGCTGTAACGGATGACAGATTGTCCTACGTCTTATTAGATAGTATAAGTGAATGTAAGCATGTTAGTAATGATTATATTTTATGTCCTTCACCATCTATCTTGTCAACGATTAATAATCCTTCATGTGAATCTAAACTATTAACCGAAGTCACTTTATCACTTCCTGAAATTTGTGACTTTAAAGTTATTTATGGTAATATAAATGTTTGGCAAAAATTGAATAAGAACAGATACATTTATGTACAGTCTAAACCTAACAAACTAACCATGAAATGTAAAAATAACATTACTGATTATATTCTACAAGGAACAGGAATTTTATCCTTAGAAAACAATTGTGTTGCATATTTTCAAACATTGCAATTTTATCCTTCAAATGTGTATAAATCTACTGTACCCAGTCAGATAACTCTAAATTTTGATCTGACCTTAGATGATTGTTGCAAGTATAGTATTCTTAATGAAAGTTCACATTCTATCAATCCAATTAGCTTATCAAATATTGATCTGGAGTCTTTAAAGTTGGCTTCACATAAATTAGATAATTTAGAAAATGAAATTCGCTATAGCGAAAATCAGTCCCATATTGTTAAATACGGTCATTATTATTCAGGACTGACTTATGTTATAATATCAGCAATCATTATTTTTATAATTTATAAACTGTATACAAAATGTTTTAGTTTAAGAAATTCTTCTTGTTGTATTCAGATTTATAATCAATGCTATAATACTAAGAAAATAAAGAAAAACAATCATGTTCACTCATCAATAGAACTTACTGAAATTTCTGATAATCTTGAAAATGATGACAAATCTGTAAAAAGTCTTCCAAATATAGAAATTGGTAAAAATCAAGCTTTGTTCGGAAATTTAAGAAAATCAAATAGAAATGTCAGTAACTTTTAATATTACTTTTATCTTAAATATAAGTTTCAATTTCTATTTTTGGGTTCAATAAGTTTAGTTTAATTTTGGGTGTCTTAAATAAGTTTTCAAAGTTATGTATATTATTAAGTTAAGAAATACGCTGTAAATGAGTTTTATTTATGAATTTAATATTCATTTTATATTCCTTCGCTTTTTATTAATTAAAATAAATTAAATAAAGCTCAGTCTTAAGGGGGGAGATGTTATAAGCGGACTTTGTAGCGCATCAAACGCTGACCATACTAAAAACCCCGCCGCTTCCATAATCATGTCAACGTTATAAAAGGGCATTTCCATGTGCTCAGATAGACACTTTGACGCGCATTCACAGTACAACACAGTACTTTCATAGACTATTTTAGAGTCAGTCATATACCACCTAAGATTCAGTGTACCTAGTGTAATCTTTATTTTTATTAAATACCAGTAGCAGTGAATAAAGTGTTTTTTTAAAAAGGACCCACGGAGTGCCATCCTAACAGCCCGCAACTTCGTACGCGCATATCGGGAAATCCTCTCTCAGTGTACATGCCAATCTATTTTTACGACCAGTACTTTCGGCTGTGTTTTGATATATAAGTCAATGAGTCAGGTTTGCCTTTTATAGATAAGTAAGAAGAAGTACATCGGTGGACTTAATTTTAGTTATTTTATTATTATGCAACTGAGGCCCATAGATAAATACCTACACAAAATTACAATATACAAAAAACAGTAATAAACTAATACATATTGATAAAACCTTATAAGAACTAATAGCTATACACACGTGATGTTGTCGGCGTCGTGTAACAAGGTTGACTGGTAGAGCCAGTCAACCTTTTTTATTTCGTTTTGCCAACTATGTTGGGGTCGGCTTTCTGTAAAACCATGTGCAGCTGAGTGCCAATATGTTAAGTGAACCGACTGTCTCTCAGTCCTTCACAATTCAGTAATTGTGTAACACAACACCCCTTGTGGCGACATTTGGGCGAGACCTGTGTCCAGCGATAGACGTCTTTCGGCTGGTATGATGATGGGGTATCATCATTGCCGAAAGACGTAACATTGGTTTTTTGTGTGACTAGTGTAACAAGTATCACCCAAGAATGTGAATTGGCAAACAACGTAGCGTGGAACACTTCGCGACTAGAGGGAATTAAAGAATGCAAAATAGATTGGGATGATTTATTGAATAACACTAAAGCAGTAATTTTAGAAACTTCCGTTGGTACTTTCAAATTTAACCTAACACTTAAGAGGCATTGTCAAAAAAAAGCCTTGCCTATCCAAACAAACAAGCCTCCTAGGTAACGTTATTAAGTTTAGTGGACAATGGCGTACTGAAAGTTATAATTACCTTTCTTTGGTACAGAGGTTCCGGTTCCACTGTGAACACTGGTGGTTTACGAACTAATACTTCCATCGGACCTGCCAAATAAACCATCATCACTTAGATTTTATTGAAAGGAACGTCACAATTTTATCATAGTTTTCATTTGGAAGTTCCTTACCTGAAGACCCTTGAGTTCCTTGAGCATTATAAGGCGTGCAAGTATATCGTCCCTGATGATTCTGGTTGACCCTCGTGAACAGCAAGGAGCCATTGTTCATGATGACGATATCCTTGGTCTGGTAGGGCTCCAGCAGCCGCTTGTCCTTCGTCCAGGTCACATATTGAAGGGGAGGGTTGGCCTTTATGTAGCACTGCACCACACCGGCCAGTCGGAAGGGGAGGTATTGCACGGTTGGAGTAAACGTTACTTTTGCTGGATCTGTGAAATTTTCCCCAAACGGATCATTATAATATTTTAAAGATAAACTTAGTTTAAGAATTACTATATATCCTTGCAATATTAAAGCCCTGAGCTGTCACAGACTTTAATTAACTTCAGCATACCAAAAGAAGCCAAAACTCACATTCAACATTCAAATAGGCCGAAGCGCTTTGTGGGTCTCCAATTCCATTGGACACTTCGCACAGGTACTGCCCCGAGTCGTCGGCCGCCACGGGGTTGATGACGAGCGCGCCGTCCCGCCGGATGGTGACCCTGGTCTCCAGCGCCGCCACCTCGGCCACCGGAGCACCCTCGCGGAACCACTTCACCGTCACGTTTCCAGGTAAGGCCTTCGCTTCGCATGAAAACTGAACTTTCTCTCCTTCTAGCTTCGTTTGGTTTGTTGGCGGCATCTGAAGAGAGAAATGAAGTGTTTTTACTGTTAAACGGCGTATATTGGCTGGAGTAATTAAGGAAACCATTCTTTTTAATTTTCCGAATCCAATTCTTTGTAAAATTGCATAGATACATTGCGTTAGAAAACCCCCATCCCTACGGATGGGGGTTTTCTAACGCGCCGAATGAACTCATAAAAATATGGGTACGAGTAATAAGACATACAATTGACTCTGTGTTAAAGTTTACCTACCCGATTTAGATAAACTACTAATTAGAGGAGTAGACTAATAATTAATCTACCTATACTTCTATACTAATATTATAAAGAGGTAATCTATACTAATATTATAAAGAGGTAAAATTTGTTTGTAAGTTTGTATGTAGGGGGTAATCTCAGGAACTACTGGTCCGATTTGAAAAATTCTTTCAGTATTAGATAGCCCATGTATCGAGGAAGGATATAGGCTACATATCATCACGCTAAGACTAAAAGGAGCCGAGCATTAATGGAAAATGTGACGCAGACGAAGTTGCGTGGGTCAGCTAGTGTTATAGAATTAATATGTATTTTTGAAAGCAAATTTTGTGTTAGGTACTCACAGTAATAACAGCTCCTCCAGCGATAATGACGCGCGCGGTGTGCGAGACCTGGCCCTCGCCATTCCTGGCGATGCAGGTGTAGTCGCCGATGTCCTCGTGGCGGATGTTGCTGATGCGCAGCTCCGTGCCGTCGTTGAAGATGCCCACCGTGCCCGACGGCTCCACGGGGTTGGCGTCCTTGTACCACAGGATCTCCGGCGTGGGCGTGCCCTCCGCCTGGCAGTTGAGGATTATGGCGTCTCCTGGAATTTGACGTTTGTTTTACAAGTATTTTTTGTAGCTGTAGACAGGTTTTTAACAGCAGTTGGTATACTAATTGTAAGTTAATCATTTATGCCAGTCTGAACCTAATTCTAGTTCATATAAAAAATGTAAAAACTTATTAAAATATTACTATTCTGGTGACATCACCTAGGTTTTAAGTAGGTATAAGCTTACCTATTTGTATTTTTATGTAAGTACATATTGTGAGCGAGTTTGCTTCCTTCACTTTGTCACATAAACCTTTATAGGTTTCAGACAAGTGTTATATTTGTTAATGCAGCTTGTAATAATGTTTTTGGAAAATAAAAGAAAAAAAAATATGTGCCGTGTTTTTTGGGTTCCGTACCCAATGGGTAAAAACCTATTACTAAGACTTCGCTGTCTGTCTGTCACCAGGCTGTATCTCAAGAACCGACAGACTAGACAGTTGAAATTTTCACAGATGATGTATTTCTGTTGCCGCTATAACAACAAATACTAAAAAACAGAATAAAATTAATATTTAAGGGGGGTCCCATACAACAAACTTATTTTTTTTGCCGTTTTTATAGATAATGGTACGGAAACCTTCGTGCGCGAGTCCGACTCGCAATAGGCCAGTTTTTTATTACTTATTTCTTCTTCTGGACAAATGGTACCTAATTTAATGGAGAACTAGGTAATATTCCATACCGTTTGTCGTAAAATCATTGATAAATAAAAAGATTTAAGGACCAAATCACTGTCCCTTGCTTAGAAAACAGATTTTTGCTCTTACAATTCCATGATCAGATGATACAAAGAACATGCGCAACAATTAAGTTGATGTTAGTAAAAGTTATCGCACCCCTTAGCCTATTTAGGTCAATCATGTTTTTGAAGCAAGGATATTAATTTTATTATTCTTTTTTACTATATTTTTTGGTATACTAGCCAGTTAATGGAAGCTATGATGTCTAAAATATAAGATTTTTATTTCTATTCAAAAATGTTGAGACAACTCACCTAAATTAACGTAAATAATGTCTTCCGGTGTGATGGAGAAGCGTGGTGGCGCGTGCACGTCCAAGTGGAACCATGTGCCATTTTTGTGCTGGTTGGGTGACCGGTTGAGGAACACCACCTTACACTCGTACCACCCCTGGTCAAACAGACGAAAATAAATTATTCTGTAACTCCAACTCTATCTCTGGCCATGAATGTGTAAGGAAAGTATTTGTTGTCAGTGGTTACCTGGTCAGACTCCCGGATATTCGTGAGGTTGAGGCTGGCGGCGCCGTAGGGCGAGTCCGGCGCCACGCGCGACACGCGGCCCTCGTAGCCCTCGCCGCTGTGCGTCGGGTAGCTCTCGTACCAGATGTAGATCGGGATGTCCTGTCCCTACACACACGCACCCACATGTTAACAACCGAGCCGAACTGGTGCGAACTCGTAAATCTACCACTTAGCTTACATACAGCTAAATACTTATAAACTAAATACTTTTCGCCGCATAACTGCTCGAGGCGCTACACATTTTCCAACTCTGTCTAAAGCTTTCAAGACGATGCGATGCGTTTTCATAAAACACAGACAGAATCAGATGCTTAATCTTGTAACGTGACGTGCAATTCTGTCACAATTGCACGCGGAGTCATTTTGGTTTTGTGGTTACAAGATACAAAACTATCTACATAAAGAAAGATAACTACTGAAACATGCAAGGATGATAAACAAATCATGAAACTGATTACGTGTACCTACGCATAAATGATCAGACCTTACTAAGCTTGAGCTCGCTCGTAAGTCGCTGTCGTTGTACTTGCGTTTGAGGGCGATACATAATAAATTATGTATTTTCAAACATAGTATAACGAAAGCTTAGTCAATATTTAATAGGTTACAATCGGACATGCAGAAAGTGAAAACGGGGAAACTTAAGCGTTACTACAGCATGCAACAAAGTAGATCAACTGTGCTGTCACTTGATGAGTTACAAAGTATGTCAAGTAGGTTGTACATGAATCTACTATTGCCGACAGAGCGTGGGAGAAGCCCACAGCCACAGGAAGAGAGAAACAGACAGAACCGCCGCCAGTGCGCGAGAGTGCGCGTGCCCCGTGTCAGCCGTGTAAGCGATAGTGCGCCCGAGACTATCAGATAACAACGGTGCACCCAAACAAAATAATAGAGGAAAAAATCTTATTGTACATGTAAAGTGGCGTGTATGTGTATGTTCGTATCTAACGGGGGTCTGCTGCTCTCTCGGACTCGCTTTGAAGGCCTTTATCACTGTGGGTATGTCGAACCGGTCTGTGACGAGCGCGGTAGGTACACGAGGCAATACGCAGAAGAGGCAGAGATACACAAAAGGCGTGCGAAGGGCGCGCGCGGGGCGAGGGCGCTGGGGCGGCGCCCCCGGCCCGCGGCGCTCGTTACCACTAGCACGGACAATAGTGTCGAGCCGACACCACGAGATATACGTTACATTCTGCGGGGCGCGTCGCGCGGACGAGCCGACCTCTACTGAACAGAAACACACACACGGTAGATGAGCAGCGTTGTATTGTAAGAGTGGAGTGTGGACCGTCGTACCGTTTCGCCTACCTTCTTCTCCCACTGCAACACGTACGGCACCGGGATGTCTTCCGGAAAGTCCACCTGGCAGTTGAAAACCACGCTCTCGCCGAGGATCGCCGTGATGTGCACAGCATCTTGGTGGTCTTGGTGGCAGGTTACTGCACGGACAAAGCCAATCAAATATGTAAGCGGAGGAGATTCTGAAACTTGATTCCTGTGAGGATAACAGGAGTTAGTGATGGTTGAGTTACTTACTGTCATAGGCAAGCTTGTAAAAGAGATGTGTTTCCAAAGACACGATACTAGAATGATAGAAAGGGGGCTAAGCAGCATGGTACCTGGCAGGTTAACTAGTAGCAGTAGGAGCAAGCCGGCGGCGATGTGCGGCGGTTGCACGGCGCGCCAGCCCATGCCTGCGCTCCCATGTCACGGCCGCGCGCGGCGACTCATCGTTGATGCATCACCTGCCGACAACAACCACTACATTTCAACCAACTGCTCTATAACTACAACTGTAAGCTTATCAAAAAGTGTACTATGAGGATAAAACTTCATCAAAAACTTCGAAGGCTTTATTTATTCATTTATATGGCACACCACCAACTTATTTACAAAATTAATGTTATAACATGTCAACAAGGGTTAGTGCAGTAGTAGGTAGAAATGGCAACATCGATATCGTTAGATATTCCCAGACGTGTACTAATCCTACGTGCGTCTCAGACACAACTGATCAAGGATATTTTTAAACCAGATGCCTAAAAAACATTATAGTTGTGATATGGACAGTCGACTTGATCTACGAAGCTTTCTTTCCATCCAGTTCATAAATAAAACAGTTTGATTGTTCTTCTATAGACACCTATAACTATCTTTATATAACATTTTATAACAGTCTTTTCAGGTTTCATCACGACCGTGATAAACGTGATTTTCTCGCGGATTTCCTGTCTGTCTCCTTCCCCCACTGAAAGCTTGTATGTACTTTATTTGTCATGCATGTGTTACCTGCTCTGTATTTTGCCAGAGCAATCATAAATGCCGCAACTCATTGTAAATTCCATAAATAATCGAGCGACGAATGTCTGTTCAGACAATTTCCTATTCTGATGTGTTTTAGTTATTTAGTACCGCATTAGAGCATGTCGTTACTGTCAATACCATGTTTGTTCTTCAAGGGAGTCGTAAACGGTCTTTAGGTATCATTATGGACATTTTACAGCTACCAATAATTTTATTGTTGACCGTGGTTACATACATATGAGTTCTTGAATAGATCAATTTTTCATGATAAATGTCGGGCTGAAAGTAGCGTGATATCGTGCACGATGAAGAAGGCTATTAGACGTCAAACATACTTCCATATATCTAACCATAGGGTGTTTTAATTTGCAAATGTGTCTAGCATAATATGAATAGCGACAGAAGTTCGACGCAAAACAAGAAACTCGCCCTTACCCATAGAGGGAGGAACTCGTTATGACCTTTGGAAGTTAAATATAACGTTGCTATGAAGGTTTTATACAGCAACTTTCTAACTACTGTACCTATATTTCGGTTTCCTTGTTATTAATTTGAATTCGTCAGCTCCCTGTCCATCAACCCCTTATTATCTTTTCGTCAAGTTTAAACATTCGTGAGAATATTACCAACTGTCCATATTTTCTATTTTCCAGTATTCTAAAATTACTTGACAGGACAGAGAAAATAAAGGGTACAGTCGCCAGCACATCAGGCTATCCGAAACTGTCAAATTTTCCCAATCAAATTTGGACCCAATCTGTTTATTTAGAAATAAAGTTGAAAATCTAACAAAGAAATTTGACGGATGGTTGTAGCTAGATGTGTTGGCGTCTGTACATTCTAAGAGAAAAAAAAATCCCTCGCGTAATCGTTACCGGAACATGTTTGTCGAAGACTTAATTCGTTGTTAAATGTGTCAATTACCTGAGGATTTGAAAAGGCGACGATTTGCAAACATGCATGAAAGTTAACGTAAATATAGTCAACGTTTTGGAAGTATATGAACGTATTTCTTTTATCAATATTTTTTTTCACAGTGACTGTCAATTTATCTATACAGTCATTGTGAATTAAGTGTTTCTACAGAACAGTTTTTTGATGTAGGCTACTAAGTGGACTCGCATAGAGCTCTTTCAAAGATTCTTGAATATTAATCTGTACTTAAACTTTGATGGATCTATTAATCTACATTTATGCAGATTTTATTGCTTACCAAGCTCCGCAAAGAATCCGTACTGCAATCATAAATTATCATTCCTTACTTACAATTTTAGTTAATCGCTAAAGTAAGTAATTACGCAGTTAACTACCTTCGTATATAAATATTATACATATTAGCATAGGCGATAAGCTAGGCGGTGTAGAAGAGGTGGGTGGCCTTTGAACCGCGCTCGTCCTTGGACTATTTCCCGTGGCTAGTAATTGCACTGCATCACGACATATAATCGACCGTCACCCCAGCCCCTACAGCCTGCCATGGACGTCAATATTCTAACGACGGACTCTTACACAGCCAGCTTTTATTTATGCTTCCTGTTTGTTGCATTATATCGTTACACAGGCATTCCAGTTCGCCAAAAAACCGTGAAATTAACATGATTTACGATTATTGGTGATCCTTGCATGTGTGATATTACTTTTGTAAAAATTGTGAAAACGCTCACATATTCATTTGCGTGGATAACTTGACGTTTCTCTCTTCTTTAGTAAATTGGCATCAATTCGTATTGGTTGGTGGCTATGACCTAGGTATGCATCTAAAAGTGCAAACTCTTTGTCAAAACAAAAGTGCAAAGGGACAATAAGCTGATATGACTAGAACTACCGTAACTTTCTCTATGCAAAATGAATCGCACCAGATCCTTGGCCTGAATCTGAAATAACGAGAAACAATATAATGGATCAACATAATATTGAAGGAACCGCTGTCCTTTTTTTTGAATAAATGACAATTTCTAAAGGGATTCGAAAGCACTTTTTTGTATGACATTTTTTAGTTTAAATTGTGGGATATTCGGGTGATGGCACCCCTATGTTATTATGGCACGGATGGCACCCCATTCTAACAAATGGGTTTCGATACAACTGTTTCCTCAAATATAGGGTGCCCCTATTATCATAACCCTGGTATTTTAAAAAAGTAGGTACTTCTAAAAAGTGCTTTTAAAAATGTACGTTCTTGAATTATCAAAATAGGGTTTGCGACTTTAAACAAATTATTAACATAGAAGGTTTTTGCACAAGCCACCTTGATCCATGCAGTTACCTCAAGGCGTTTGTGTTAGTTTACCCATAGGTAATACAAAGTTGGATAAATGAGTTAGATACTTTAAATTTTGAAAATACATTGAACAGTTTTTAGTTAATTAATATAAAATGCCGTAACAGAACCCTAACTGTACACGTAGATTTAACGAGTCATTTGATTCCGAATAATCTGTAGAACTGCTGAACTTTAATTTTCAGTTCAATTTAAAAAAAAACATTTTAAACTAATTTACACGAAAAACGTTATATAAATTAAACACGAAAAAGTTAAAACCACGAGCGTTCATGTGCTTTATTTGTAGGAACTCTGAATGTAAATCAGTATTGAAAACATATTGAAAAACCGGCCAAGTGCGAGGGTTCCGTAAGCAGAAGTTGCGATTTACGATTTATGACGTATTAAAAAAAACTACTTACTAGATCTCGTTCAAACCAATTTTCGCTGGTAGTTTACATGACAATGTACATCATATATTTTTTTTAGATTTATCATGCTCTTATTTTAGAAGTTAAGGGGTGGGGGGCACACATTTTACCACTTTGGAAGTGTCTGTCGCGCAAACTTTTCAGTTTAGAAAAAAATGATCTTAGAAACCTTAATATCATTTTTGAAGACCGATACATAGATACCACACCCCACATGTATGGGTACGATGAAAAAAATTTTTTTGAGTTTCAGTTCTATGTATGAGGACCCCCAAATTTTATTGTTTTTTTTTCTATTTTTGTGTGAAAATCTTTATGCGGTTCACAAAATACATCTACTTACCAAATTTCAACAGCATATCTCTAAAGGTTTCGGAGAAAAGTGGCTGTGACATACGGACGGACGGACAGACAGACAGACAGACGGACAGACATGACGAATCTATAAGGGTTCCGTTTTTGCCATTTGGCTACGGAACCCTAAAGAGAGTTAGGGTGCTTTAAAAACGAGGCCTTTTAGCATTTAATTTTATAATAACTTATAACTGACACATTCATTCTTAACCGTAACTCTTACATGTTCAGAAATTCACTAAGCACGTGCTCACAAGACTTTTAACTAAAAACTATAATTAAATAACAAGCGATACGTTACTTTCAATAACTGAACGCGAGATAGAGGAAGTCTAGGCGTCATGGAGAACTACTTTATCTCTAGCCAGGAATCAGCCCGCCATTTCAAGGGAATGTTTTACACTTCTGGTAATTAACTATACGTGTGATAGTCTCAAATAGTCTATAGTGGAGTCTAAGGGTCGTGCAGAAAATTTATCTCTGAAGATAAACAGATAAATATCTGCATACTCAATTAGTAGAAATTGGCATAAGTAATAAAATGTTACGGTTATCAAATAAGGGCACAACATGGCCGTTGTCGGGCATGGGGAGCAAGAGTCGTGACGGGCTCGGAGCAGTGAGCAGCAGGGAGCAGCGCGCCGGGGCTGCCAGCAGCGGCAGGCGCGGGCAGTCCCGCGCGTGCGGCCGGCGCGCGGCGGAGCGGTCAGCGGATGCTGCGGCAGTCGGCGCGATCGATTGCGTACCTGATCGTCGCGCGGTACGAGCTGGTGCGGGGGCGCGCGGCGAGCGTGGTTGGGCTGACGGGGACGGTGCGGCGCTCTCGTAGGGTGCGGGGCTCCGTCATCTGTGGAGGGCGGTCATGGGCTCGCAGCGCGGTGCGGGCGTGCGAGGCGTCGCGCGGCGGGCCGGGCACTGCCCGCCCGCGCCCGGCGCGTATTGATCGCTGCGCGCGCAAGCCTCGCCCTCGCACATGAATGGTCCCCGGTGGAAGCTCACGTGCTCGCGGGCCTGCTGTGACCTCCGCGCCACCACTACGTCCTCCTGCATGTCGATACTCCCCATGCTCATATTTCACACCGATCATTTAGCCCAAAAATTAGATGGGGCACATCGTTCCCAATAATGTGATCATTTTTAAAGCGATTGATTACTACGAGTACTACGACCTCGAGATTAAAATATTATTCGTAAAATAAATATTTTAAAAATCTCGTATATAAGTATAAAAATGAATAAATGTACATTGATTTTTGTATAGCATGCTGGTTTATCTACGACATTGAATCAGAAGTAGGACTGCATGACAAATGGCAACTATTGTCTCGAATAGCTCATAACAATAAGTCTAAAACTTGACAATTGCACGGTCGTCGATGTCTTCTATAGGAATCATAATGGAGCATTCAACGACAGGTTTATGAGTGTGGCGCGAGGGGTTGGTATCGAGCCGGCTGTACTCAATGTGCCTATATTGCCAATATGCGCCTTAATGCGCTGTCACTGATCACAGAAAATACCTTCCACAGTTTATCCGCGCACTGATTACCTCCCGTGATACGCTGCCAGATTCGATGACGACGCACAAAATATTTCACCCACATTGTCATATTTTGTGCTCGAAGCTTGTCAACTAATGAAAAGTTCATTTATATCATAATAAAACAGAGGCTTTTGTTACCTAAAACAGTTTATCGATAACCAATAAGTTATAATAACATACAAAAATAACAATTTTCTCACGGAAATAACTATGTTTTGTGACGCGCGTGATGGCGTAGATGCTACGACCGCTTCGCTTATTTTAGAAATCCTATTTCTTTCCCAAAATAGATTCAAATCAAGGTCTAATTGGATTATCTGGAGATTATATTGACCTCATTCAACCGAAATAAAAATAACGCCAAATATTTAGTTATGAACGTACTTTGTACCCAACTATTTATTTATTTATATAATAATGGTGACGTACACACCACTTAATAGAAGTAAGTATTGTTTATTGATTTGAACCGTTTCAACCGTTGAAAAGTAAAATTTACAGAATAAACCAAAAGAAATGTCCCCGGCTAGAAATAGCGCTGAAGTTAACGTGACTAAGATACGCTACGCGTTGCTACGCGGCCTACGCCGCCTACGCCGTCGCTACGACATTTTAAAATCTTAGAGCTTAGTAATTAACAGGTGTTGTACTTATTGGCCTGATAGAATATATAAAATGTGTTATTAAGAAATGCACTTTAATCGAAAATAATACATATGAATTTAATTAAAAAAATGTGCGTACATTAGGTAGGCACGATTTTTGTATCCAACAAAGCATACTTACAAAAAAGATCTTTTTTTAGAGTTTAACGAGGCAATTAAGTACGATCGTTTTCCGTTAAAAGACATAGATAAATGCGAAGAATTAAAACCTTCTTTGTTTTTACAAAAGGGCGAATAACTTTGTATTGTATGTATATTTTTTAAATAAGCATCCGCTCTTAAGTCGAGGTCGTGAAAATACATTTTGCTGCCTCCCCTCTCCCCCTGGGGGTCGTATTTCGAAAAATCTTATCATTGTGCGTGCAAAGAATACATTGAGATTAAAGACGTGTTTGCTAACGCATGACTTTAACGCATTGACAGCTCCTTCCTATCGAACTCTTTATTTACGAGTGAATATGAATACATAAAAAAATCAGATTTCAGAAAGGCAATCCTCGTATTTTTGAGGAGACAATAACTTATCCAATTTCCCTATATTTTACAAGTTTATGACAATGATTTTCACTGAGATGATAAGTGTAATGACTTGATTTCGAACGATTTCTAAGTACAAGAATTGGCCCTATGATATTAGGTTCTAACTAGCTTTCTTTTCCTTATCCATGCATAGTCTAGATATCAAAATTAGATTCATTAGTGAAACATAAAGTGAGCTGTACTCAAGTAGAAGTAGGTGACGCGCGTGGTGTCGGTGCATAGCATGGAGTGTTGCCAGCACCCAGCCAGCCTGCAAACGTCTCATGAAAGTCTTTCACTACAGCGTACACGAGAATATCACCCGTTCTCACAAGCCGCTACTCGAAACGCCTTCCGCGCAATCCGAATAAAAATACTCGTACAACACCGCGTTTTATTTCAAAACAAAAACCTTTATTCAAATGCATATTTGCAATGCGCTTTTTGCTAATAAAATTAGCATTTACATTTTTGAGCTCGTGAAAATATTGAACGGGTATTTTTGTAGAAACTTCCGTGAGATTATCATAAGCTCGGTGAACTGCTACACATATAATGATCACATCACGTTATAACTGTAATAGGATTTATAGGTGCATTTTTAGAGACAAAGACGTAATCCTGTCGTTGACAGTTCCGTCATTATTTTGCAAGCTAGTAGAGAAAAGATTACTTTCTCCAGTTTGTGCGCGAACCCTTCCGCGACTGTGTTGCGGCAGAATGATGTAGGTACACACACAGTACACACATATCCAGCTATTTCGTGACCGGAATGAGTGATGGGAGACGGGAACCGGTCGGGTGGCGCAGGAAGGGACGCCCAGCAAAATGACTTTCTCACCGAAAATACTACACGCCGCCTTTTATATTTTATAGACATTTCATATCACCATTTCTGTTCGAGGCGCCCGAAATATAATAAATAGTTGCCGATAAATTTGAAGTATACGTGTGTATCGGGTCGCTCCGCTCGCTCTCTCATATTTGTACACACGTAGCTACCACAGTTGCGAAACATTCGTCAGGATGTTCAAGTTGGTAGTTTAGTGGTAAAATGTTTAAAAGAATGGGGTAAAACAGTGATATTTCACGTGGCATTACCGAGGTTAATAGACACGTCGCTTCATAAATTCACAAACACTGCATTACAGATACAAAGTTTATAGAGGGTACTGAAATGCAGTTAAATAATGCAGCAAGCGAACCCGCGCGGTGTCGCCGACGCAATGCCTGGGATGAGTGTCTCCCTTTATCATACAGTACGAGACCTTGCTTTAATTTTAATACCCACCCAAGCCTATTATCTGTACGAGGAACACTAATAGTCAACTTTAGTTTTAACGTTTCGTGCTATCGTGCCGACTAAATTATTGTATTAATATTGTGGCATTCGTGATCAATATCAAAGAAAAAAGTACAAAACTTTTTTCTTTATTGTTCTCTGAATATACAACGTTATTATAAATACTGAACACAATCAAATATGAATGTAGAGATAGCACACGATGTACATGCGCGCGTAGTTTACGCGCCGAGTACAATACGTGTTCAATAAACATGCTATTCAAAAAGTATGTCGCACACGCTGACATTTTTCAAAGTATTAGTATACCGAATAAAATTTAAGTTTGAGTTTAAAGGTTTAAGAAAGTAATTACCAGTGAACGAATCTTATTACTCTTTTGTCGCGGCATGCAAGTTTAAAGTAGAGAATTCAGAAGAGCGATCGACAAAGTTGTGGCTGTCGCGACCAAAGCGGATTACGCGTTCAGCCTTCCCCGCTCCGTGGCTCCCGGGAATATCGCAACGATAACGCGATTATTTGAGCTCGTCCGAGTTGAGGGGACACTGCCCGTATTGTGAGCCTGCCCGGGCTCATGTTGCCGAGCTGAGTGCCACTAGTTAGCGTCATGTTAGCGTTTCGCATTCGAGTGTGACGTCAACGGATACCGCATGCGGCCAACTTGATTCCGAACAATTATACACTAGGGCTGCAGTTACGGCCAATTACGAGTTTGGGCGACTTGCTATTGGCTCTATGATACCCGAATCTAATTACGTGCATGAAGGCGAGACCCTCACAGCCTCAGTGGATGTCTACTGGCGTATTCTTGTTCAAAGTTCTCTGTAATTTTACCCTGACCACTCGCATCTCCATTCATAAATAAAGACAAAGATTTGTGCTCGGCCGCACTGGCCGAGCACAAATCTACACTCACGTCACTCAACGCCAAAACATAAATGTACCAAATTGAGCGCAAATATTCACAAGACCCTTATCTCTGTGTAATGAAATGAGTGGCGTGTATAAATTGCCCTGTAGCCCTTACATCTGCACTACTGCTAACAATAGGTAATTGCTTGAAGCCTTTCGGGCCAGTTCTGACGTATTAAGTAAATTGTTCGATACATTCGACGTCGTTTTTTCCAGTCTAAGTAAGTGTGCTTGAGGAGGACGTTTAAGTATTTTATACTACCTTCTTCTTTGAGTATAGGGAACATATTCCCGGGATATATATATAGCCATGTGTTATTCCAGACTATTCCCTTCCCCTCGGATCGCCACAGCGAGCGCTCGTGTTTACTCAGTCAATGTTATTAGTTTAAAATTATGGTATTTTTAATTCAAAATTTCTAAATAAATAGAACATTTTAATTCGCGCAAGTACCAGGCGCGCATAGTGCTACAAGACGTCGAGTCCTGCGGCGAGCGAGACGGGACGAGATCAAGCGCGGCGCTTGCTACCCATCCTTGTCGGCTTCACGTGAGTCACTTTTTCCTGCCAACTGACCCCGCCCACTGTGACTACTGTCTGTGAAGCGCCTGCCAAATAATATCAAGCAACGTGCACCTGAGCGTTAAAAGAAAGCATTTCGATTGAAGGACTAATTCTGTCAGGAGCTGTATTTATAGATCAACAATGATAAAACGGACTCCACCCAAAAACACCAATGAACCGCTCCCTCATCACAGCTCTGAGCCCGATTTAACAACTCCAAAATCGGAGCAAACTGCTGATAAAATCACTTTCCGGCAAAAGCGCAAACACGGCTCTGACCATTCTGCTGAGCTGAACTCTCTCCGTGAAGACATAATGTCTTCAATTTCTAACTTAAGAAAGGAACAAAGTGATAAGTTCTCAATGATGAAAGCCAATCTAGACCAAATTAAAACCCAAAATTTAGAACTGCAATCTACGGTAGAGTTCCTAAGTAATAAATATGACGATCTGCTAGTTAAACTGTCTCATTTAGAGAATGAAAGGATATCTACGATCGGATATGTAAAATCTTTAGAGGATAAAGTGGAGACCTTGGAACGTAACGCCAAATCCTGTAGCCTAGAAATTCGCAATGTACCAAAACTTGCTAATGAGGCAAAGGACGATCTTATTAAAATTGTGAAAAATTTAGGAGAGGCTATGAACACAGTTATACAGCCACATGAGATCCGTGATGTCTATCGTCTCAGCAGCATTAAAAACCCACAAACCAATGGGCCTATAACAGCAGAATTTGCGTCCACTTTGACTAGGGATAAATTCCTTGCAAATACTAAGAGGTTCAATCGTGAGAATAGGACCAACCGACTCAACAGCTCTCATATTCGATTGCCAGGAAATACGCCTATATACATATCTGAAAGTCTCACCACAAAAGCCAAGATGTTGTACTTCCAGGCAAGAGAGTTTTCGAAAAAATATGCCTACGCCTACCACTGGACTTCACATGGCAAAGTTTATATTAAAAAGAAAGATGGCGCACTTGCTCGGAGAATAACTCAGGGGTCCGACTTGGAAGCTCTGAAAACTCAAGAAAAATGACTAGAGGCAGTTAATAATATTAAACAAATAATTATTGTAGCAGAGACATATACGTTTTTTTGTTTACTTCTTCGAATTGAACACTTTTCTGTTTTTATCATAGTTGTAAGATCTATTCATTCACTGATCATGTTCTTCTGCATGCATTTGTATAAATTAGAACTAACTAACATAAACTTGAACACACATTTCACTCATTCATCACAAAATACAATTAACATCAATCACCAATCAAGATATAAATCACCTAATCACCATTACAACACAATTACTATAGTACTTCTCCCTGTTTCAACTTCCTTTTACTGCACTGCAAACATTAGTCATATCGATCAGAACATTTTTCCTCCCTTAAATCTCAGTACCACGCACATGTCGCAAACCTTGATAATGTAAATATAATTCGATAATATACAAAATAATATTAACAACATAGATTCGGTCTCTGTGTCGGACTCGTTCACTTGTGATTTGGATAGTTGCATTCCACTTAACTTTAATCCTATTCACTCACTTAAAGTGCTCAATCAAAATATAAGAAGCATATCAAAAAATATGACAGGTTTCCATACGATACTCGCAAGAACCAAAGTGGAGTGGGACATTATAACTTTGACCGAATGTTGGCTACAGAATTCACATTGCATCCCTGAGCTCCAAGGGTACAATTACTTTAAAACTGATAGAAATTTGACGCAAAATGAGGGTGTAGTCGTTTTCGTTCACAAAAATATCTCAGTTTCTGTGGAAGAGCTTCCAGTGTTGGAAGCTAACTGTCTGCAAATTAAGGTGGACCAGAATACTATCTTACTGGCCATATATCGTCCACCAAGCTTTAGAGATATTACCAAGTTCCTTGACTCTCTGGACATTATCCTGCAGAACAACAAGCATTTCAAAAATATAATTATCACCGGTGACCTTAATATCAACATCCACGATAGATGTCATGAAACATCAAAACATAGTTACCTCAATCTACTGGCCTCGCACGGTCTACTTCCTGCACACACTCTTCCCACACGACTTCAAGCATGTCTAGATCACTTTATGCTTAAGACATCTCTGCCTGCCTCGTCATCAGTCGCCCACTCTGCACTTACTGACCATGAAACTGTCCTGCTATTCTTAGCTATGAAAATACCAAAAGCCAATAAAAAGGCTACAATTATTCGCACCAATTATCATCAGTTGGATATAGAGTTAAGGCAACTTGACTTTGGACAGGTATATCAATCTCAAAATGCTCATGTGGCGGCAGAGATAATGATTGGTCTTATTGGCCGGGTGCTTGAGACCAACTCGGTATCTGTTAAAATGCCTAATAGGAAAAAAATCATAAAGCCTTGGCTAACTCCTGGCCTCCTTCGATGTATCCGCCACAGAGACAGTCTTCACAGAAAATGTAAAACGTCACCTAGTAACGAAATTTTGAGAATATCGTTTATTAGATATCGAAATTACTGCAACAAGTTATTAAAAAAGACAAAAGAAGATTTTGATAAAAGCGAACTGAGTGCTGCTGGTAATAACTCCAAACAACTCTGGGCAGCCATAAACACAATATCAAACAGAACCAAAAAAAAGAACAGCGCCTCTCAATTATTGACGATATCATCTTCACCACTCCAGTCTGTTAACTTAGTCAATCAATACTTCGCTGAAATCGGGAAAAAATTGGCTGAAAGCATAGTTAATAGGTCTGATAATCATCACACGCACACCGCCAATAACGTAAACTCGCAATCCATGGCTTTCTTACCAACGGATGAACAGGAGGTTTCTAAGCTGATAATGTCACTGCGCAATGAGTGTGCTGTAGGATGGGACAGAATATCGAGTGGTCTCCTAAAGAAACACATTGATGTATTTGTGCCACCTCTCACTCACATCTGTAACCTTGCTCTTACCTCAGGTCAGTTTCCTGGGGCTTTTAAAAAATCAATTATACATCCTATCTTCAAGAGTGGGGACAGAAGCCGTGTTACGAACTTTAGACCTATAGCCGTACTTCCTGCTCTATCCAAGGTTCTTGAGAGGATCATGAACAATCGGCTCGTGGACTATTTAGAAAAAAATAAAATATTAGCACCCACACAATATGGATTTAGGTCAGGTAAATCCACGTCCGATGCAGTTCATGATCTGACAAACTATATTGTGACAAATTTAGATGGTGGGCAGAAAGTCCTGGGCATCTTCCTAGACCTTGCCAAAGCTTTCGACACGGTTTCTGTTCCTATTCTTATCAGGAAGATGGAAAAATTGGGAATCAGAGATGTTCAACTCAAGCTTTTTGAGAATTATTTGAGTGAGCGTGTCCAGTGCGTCAAGATTGATGAGGTAACCAGCGAAGAGACTTCTGTCACCTATGGAGTGCCACAGGGCAGCGTTCTCGGTCCGACCCTCTTTCTTATCTATATTAACGACCTGTGCTTGCTCTCTCTCTTAAAAGGTAAAATAATAAGCTTTGCGGATGACACTGCCCTTTTATTCAGTGCAACTTCATGGCAAGAAGTATACACCCTTGCTCAGTCAGGTTTTAACACTGTGACGGATTGGTTGCATAATAATGTTCTCACACTAAACGCGGACAAAACAGTGTACGTTACATTTTCAATAAAAAGCAACATGCAAGCCACTTCAACGTTCTCTAAATACTCTATAGTAGCACATTCCTGTTCTGATCAATATCGGCCTACATGTACCTGCACCCGCCTCCAGAGGACAAATAGTGTTAAATACTTGGGTATAATAATTGATAGAGCCTTAAATTTCCAAGACCATATCAACACATTGAGCAATCGGTTGCGTAAATTAATATATGTCTTTAAAGCAATGAGACATGTGGCAGATGTAAAGCTCAAAAGACTGATTTACCTTGCGTTGGCTCAGTCTTTATTGATGTACTGCATATCGTCATGGGGTGGTGCACCTAAGTACACATTACTAGAACTAGAGCGAACGCAGAGGGCTATACTAAAGGTGTTGCACTGCTTACCGTACCGATATCCCACAGTACTTTTATTTCAAGAGACCAAAATGCTCACTGTACGTCAGCTGTTCATACTCCAAATTGTCGTTAAACAACATGGACTACTTGTATTTGACCCAGCTTTAACCCGTGGGAAAAGACGATTTAATCCAGTTGACCCTCGCCGCAACAGACTGTCTAAAATGTTTTCTAAGCGTTTCTTTTGCCGCCTTGGTGGCTTTCTCTACAATAAAATAAATAGAATACTATCTATTTATCATCTCACTAAAGTTAAGTGCAAAATGAAAGTACGCTGCTGGCTTCAGGACCTTAACTATGACGACACGGAGAAACTACTTGCTGCTCCAGTATAACCTGCTTATATTGAATCGACTATAGGTACCTACTCCATTTCACATATGATTTACTACACAAAAATAAACAGGGGAAATATCATGATTATATTATATGTACATTATGTAACACACACGTGCCCACACACACACACACACACACACACACACACACTACGCTAATTAGTGTTCAAGTTATTTTGTAAATTTACTCTTATATAAAATTATTAAGTACCTACTAACCTTTTATATATAATATTATATCTAGAATCTAGAAATATTCTTACCGCACTCTGTAATTGAGCGAGTACATAACTGTTACAAATGATGTTTCCGATGGGTGGAGACCTGGTGTCCTGAAATACAGGCCATGCGGTCTAGCTTAGGCACCAGTCTCCCACAGTATAAATTTCGTCGTTATGTATTTTGTGCTATATTTTATGTACCTTCCTTTATATTGTGGTGAGAAAAATAAATCGTTATGTTATTGTTATGTTATGTTATTATCTATATCTGTGCCAAATTTCATGAAGATCTTTTTGGGAGTTCTGACGTTTGCGGATTTTTTTCGAAAGAGTCACCGCGGCCCTGGAACGCAAAGGGCATTAGAAGGAACACGGATGGATTTTAGTCAGTAGGAGTCTGACACTCCCTCCTGCTTTACCCAGATCGGGAGGAGTCATTTGATGATTTCCCATCCTTAAAAAAAGGAGTTCTGACGTGAAAGTGTAACAAATATCCATACATTCTCATAACTTTTGCATTTATTATACTATTAAAATAGAAAATAAAACTCCTAACTAAAATTTGGCGTCAAAAAATTCGTCCCCATCGCTATCGACTGGAACTGAGCCCAAAAGACTGGCTGCATTGCCACGTTGTATGGCAATGCTTATCCTCTGTCCAAGGTAAAAGGTCTTGGGTCACGAATTTTTTGACGCCATAGTTTAGTTAGGAGTTTTATTTTCTATTTTAAGTGTATATAGTTTGTCTTTTATACAATATTTTTTTTTTTCAACTTACCATGGTCACGAGTTTGTAAATACCAATATCCGCACGTGTATCGTACAACGTTTTACAATACATTTTCGAGAAAAATTACACAAACTTTTTGTTTTTAGATATCAGTCGAAAAGTCGCAATAATCTTTGCAATATAAAACTGGCTCGAATTCGAATATTTATACAAATTAGAACTACGTCGTCGTCCCATCTCTGTCTCAAGAGCGCTTCCAAGGAGGTTCAATCATCCAGCTTATTACCTGTTATCTTTTATTATTTTGTATTCTACTTGTAAAACGGAACTTCAAAATACTTACAATGAATAAGCATTAATGCAGCATGAGTGTTTGGACGTCCGATTTTTAATTTAGTTGAATTTAAAGTAATGAATGAGCTTATGTATGTGGCGGTCATTTTTAATCTGTGGTATTCGCGATTCTCGTTGAATACAATTTTGTTAATAAAGTTATTGAAATGTATAAGGAAGCATTAAAAAAGTAGAATGCGCTTTATTTCACCTCCTAGCTTTAAAATTTTTCTGATTCTCGTATTCTGAATCTCCTTGGTGGAATTCCTGTATTTTTTTTAAATTAACTATAAAAACACCGTATAGGTTAAGCATGACACTGGCGATACAACGGAGCGTGTGGTAAAGTAGGCACTTAGGTGAGAGGACCTACTTTACCGCACGTTCCAGGTACGTAATGTTAACAAAGCTTTCAACTTTCGAACAATGTACTGTACCTAAATGAATTTAACTACCAGAGCAGGTCACAACTTAAAAAATATAATGGTGTCGAAAAATTTGAAAAAGTTGTAAGACGTTTAGTAGAAACTTAATAAAGAATGGAGCTACAATATTTTTGCGAAAATACTATACTGAAGTGGAAGTACGAGTATAATTATCGGAGAGGCACCGCGCCAAAGCAGTTGAGTGGAGCGAATCAGCGAATAGTTTTCAAGAGAGAAACAAAGTCAAGTGGATGTGTTACCAGAGCGCTGCATCGACCACCGCCAGGCTCGGGCTCTGCAACAACGAAATACACTCTTGATTTTACATTTTATAACTTAAAATAGACTTATTGAGAACATTATTTATTAACGATTTACGAAGCGAGGTTCATTATTAATGAAATATTGATGGAACAGCATTGGTAACTTCGCAGTTTTCGTTTCATATTCACGCTGAAATTGAACTGCCGCTGCAATGTCATCGCTCTTAGGACTAAGGCCTCTATACTGCTACGAAATTGGTGGATTTATATGGGAATGAAAATATTTTTTTGGGAGTCCCAGCACACGATTATGGAAGACGCGAATTTTTTGTCTCCTACGCTTGTTTTCTTTTGATATTGTTACGAGCTTAGGGTTCGTGACAATAAAAACAGCCGATTAATTAACAAAAAAACACACTTTGATTTACAACACTAATTATCACATTAAACATGCCAATTACAACACACAATCGCTTTCCTTTATTCGCAGTTGAAGATCGCCAATTCAATACTGACTGTATGTCCGCGCTTTATATACCGACGATTATTTCTAGAAACTTCGAGTATGGATAGGTACATCTAGAATGTTCGGGTACATACCGGTCTCGACTGACCAGGTGACGAAACATGAGAGAATGTTCTAGCATAGAAAAGTCTAGAAATAATAAATAGGTGTTTTGCACAGGCGGTCCTTTCGCTCCCGGAAGGCGATGTTGCAACTTTCATTCCAAAAGAAATGTCGGTTCTCCTCGGTTAGTTTGTGCGGGGGTTTGGTTACATCTGCAAAGTTCTTGACAAATCGCCGCTAATAGGAGCACAAACCCAGAAACGCTCTGACCTGCGTCTTGTCTTTTGAAATTGGCCAATCTTTGACAGCGGCGACTTTCTCTGGATCCGTGCGGATACCTTCTTGCGACACTACATACCCCAAAAAACTAACTTGCCGTTTGAAAAGAAAACACTTTTTCGGACTCAACTTGAGGCACTCTAGATCTTCAAGAGCACGCGTTCCAGGTTTTGAAGATGTTCATCAAACGTACGGCCTACGATGATGATGCCATCCAAATAAACAAGGCATCGCCAATTAACCCGGTTGGTACAAGTTCCAATAAACCTTTCAAACGTTGCTGGAGCGTTACACAATCCAAACGGCATAATTTTAAACTGCCACAGACCCTTCCCTGTCGAGAATGCAGTTTTCTCCTTGTCCGTAGAGTCAATTTCTACTTGCCAGTAGCCTCTTTTTAGAACTTACGTGCTAAACCACTTAACTCCAGCAAGCATGACCAGCGTATCGTCAATTCTTGGCAAGGGAAAGCTATCCTTCATCGTAACCTCGTTCAGACGACGATAGTCAACACAAAACCGCATGCTGCCGTTCTTCTTTCCTACCAGCACTACAGGTGAACACCATGGACTGGATGAAGGTTCTATAACACCATCTTTCACCATTCCCTCAATCTTGCTTTCCACTTCTTTTTCACGTACTACCGGTAATCTCCTTGGTCGCTGACGTTTATTTTGTGTTGAACTAAGCCAGTCTTCCCGATATCAGCATCCTACGAAGAGAACGACTCTCGTTCTAAAAGTGCGGTCACTCTCGTTAGGGCATCCTTGCTGAGGGTCCCAGTAGATGGTTATTGGCATCGACACAACCACTTCACTTCCTCACAGGTGTGCCTTTTTCTATTACCTGTTCCTTGTCACAAAGGTTCAGCACACGAATCCCTGAGATGTCGTTAGCTCTGACCAAAGTTCGTGCAACTTTCCATGGAAGGTCATTGTCTACCTTTTCCACGAGTACACAACGATGAATCGTCCCAGGATTCCAAGGAAGACTAACCGGCACAATCGTTTCGGATCTCGGAGGCAGAACAATATTCTTTAGGTTGTATATATTTCCTGGTAACGCCCCCTCTGGAGATTGGCTACCTTCTGCAGTTCGCTTACGATTAGTAACTGGATTGAAGGTGGCCTCTTTCACCACAGCCGTAGCACTTAGGGCTGTATCCTTTTAATCGATCGCGAACTGTAGCCGCTGCCACCTCCCTGACGTGGTGGGAACGATGATCCTGCCGCACAGCTTCTACCTCCAGTGCATGGTCCAAAGCGTCCTTCCTTAAGTGTCCCGTGGTGCCTGAACCTCACTGATGCCCTAACTTCAAAGTCGCGGATGCCGTCAATGAATGCCTGCACCAGGTTCCCTTCAATAAGCGTAGGTACAGACTGGTATGCCTTCCGCACCAGCTTCTCTACTTCAAGGGCCAACTGTTTCGCTAAGATTCGCTTGTATCACCAATTCAATACTGACTCTAGTCGCATTTTTTTTGTCGATGGCCTCTCGTAGTTCCAAACTTTAAAAGGTTGTAACTACTTAAATGGACTTGCCTGTGTGGGCCTCAAATAAATCAAAGACCCCTAGCTGAGGCTATTCCAACTTAAAACTAAAACTCCGCTCACTGAGGGCACCCCCTGTGAGGTACGGTCCTCGGCTCAGCGGCGACGTTTAGGGGGAGCTCTAGTCGCCGGATGTCCGCCCTTTATATACCGACAGTTACCTATTGCTAGAACTTTCGAGTATGGAAACATCTAGAAAGTTCGGGTACATACCGGTCCCGACTGACCAGGTGTCGAAACATCGAGAATGTGCTAAAATAGAAAAGTCTAGAAAGATCATGACTCAACTAATAACTCAATACTAGATGGCGTTAGTAGTACGTTGTGTACCCGGTATTAATTCTGGTGCCTAACAATACCTATATTCTTGGATTCGCACATATCACACAGAAAAGCTTATAAGCGCCCCACGTAGCTGTGTTGCGTACGTGATACTAAATGAAGAAGAATAAGTATTTTATCGTTTTGAATGCTATATAAGTACAGTCCAATGCAGTTGTATGTATAACGGTGGCATCATTTCCAATTTAATGATTCTTCGCTAGTTTTACGACAAAGGGATATTAAATTCCTAAAACATCACCAACGACAATTTTTTTTAATTAAGCATGTTTTCTAGCTCCGTTAAACTCACCACAATTTTCGTAGGTAGCTTAAAAGGCCATTTTGTTGATACTTTTACATACAGTGTTCATAATTTAAACCTATTGCAATGTGGTCAGTTTCATATCAAAATACTTAATTACCAACAAACATTGCTCACGTGTAATGATTTGGATTTCCCTGAGCTGAATAATATTAATTCAGCTTCACAAAAATAAAAAAATCCGCTTAAATAAAGCAACCGTACAAATTGACAGATTTACTTTTATATTTAAAACACTAGCTTCTGCCAGCGGCTTCGCCCGCGTGATCCCTAGTGAACATATTCCCGGGATGAAAAGTAGCTTATGTGCTATTCCAGACTATAATCTATCTTTGTTCTAAATTTCATTAAGATCCGTTAGGCCGTTCTGGCGTGATTGAGTAACAAACAACCAAACTTTCACATTTATAATATTACTCGTTTGGTGTAAAGCGAAATTATAACCATCTTCCCCTCGACATTATAATTATTAAAGGATATTGCAAACTGTCGTAAGCCGTTTTCCGAAGCTACTCGCTAGCCTCTAGGCGCCAAGCTAGCCGCCTGCCTGTGCGTTCGCGACCACAAAAATAATCCTTATAGCATGATTCAGTATTCACGCGCGATGGCTTATTATTAGCGTTTTTCATGTATAACTTTGGTGTTTCTATACCGATTTCTATGATTCTTTTTTTATGGAATAGTTAATAATGTTAACTTTTATTAATGTTAATTAGGGACGACTGAGAGTTTTATAAACGTAATAGTAGACAAATACAATCAGAAAGCTTCGAACTGCTAAGCTATCGGGAGTTACACGTGTTATTGTTCGTCAATCATAAAAGATAGACATAATATGCTGTCGTTGGATATTTTTTATATAGGTAATTTTAAGGAGAACATTTCCGTAATAGATGATTTCTGTGTAGCTTTCACCATTAAGATTGCACACGCGACGGAAGCTTAAAAAATGGAGTAACTTCTCCCGTTTTCCCAACATTTCCCTTCACTGCTCTGCTCCTATTGATTGTAGCGTGATGAAAAGTATACTATAACCTGCTCAGGAGTATGAATAATAATTGTACCAAGTTTCATTAAAATCCGTCGAGTAGTTTTTGCTTCTATAACGGTTATACAGACAGACAGACAGACAGACAGACAGACAGACAGACAGACAGACAGACAGACAGACCGACAGACAGACAGACAAAAATTGTACTGATTGCATTTTTGGCATCAGTATCGATCCCTAATCACCCCCTGATAGTTATTTTGGAAATATATTTCATGTACAGAATTGACCTCTTTTCATGTACAGAATTGACCTCTACAGATTTATTAATAGCTTCTGCCAGCGGCTTCGCCCGCGTGATCCCTAGGGAACATATTCCCAGGATGAAAAGTAGCTTATGTGCTATTCCAGACTATAATCTATCTTTGTTCTAAATTTCATTAAGATCCGTTAAGCCGTTCTGGTGTGATTGAGTAACAAACAACCAAACTTTCACATTTATAATATTACTCGTTTGGTGTAAAGCGAAATTATACCCATCTTCCCCTCGACATTATAATTATTAAAGGATATTGCAAACTGTCGTAAGCCGTTTTCCGAAGCTACTCGCTAGCCTCTAGGCGCCAAGCTAGCCGCCAGGCGCCTGTGCGTTCGCGACCACAAAAATAATCCTTATAGCATGATTCAATATTCACGCGCGATGGCTTAGTATTAGCGTTTTTCATGTATAACTTTGGTGGTTCTATACCGATTTCTATGATTCCTTTTTTTATGGAATATTTAATAATGTTAACTTTTATTTTGAATTCTTTGTTTTGTATTGCTCGTTTTTATTTACTGTCTTAAGTTATGTTGTGTTCTTTTGTAATTATTTAAATTAAAGATGTGTAGTATTGTTTTATAAAAATCACTAATGACGTAAATGAGTGTACACCTTTAAGGTAGATTTTTTGAGGAACGAATGGTTTATTTTTAAGATCTCATGTAGAATGTACCAAAAATCACACCAATAAATGAATCTTTGAATCTTTGAATCTATTAATGTTAATTAGGGACGACTGAGAGTTTTATAAACGTAAGAGTAGACAAATACAATCAGAAAGCTTCGAACTGCTAAGCTATCGGGAGTTACACGTGCTATTGTTCATCAATCATAAGATAGACATATGCTGTCGTTGGATCTTTTTTATATAATTTTAAGGAGAACATTTCCGTCATACATGATTTCTGTGTAGCTTTCACCATTAAGGTTGCACACGCGACGGAAGCTTAAAAAATGGAGTAACTTCTCCCGTTTTCCCAACATTTCCCTTCACTGCTCTGCTCCTATTGATTGTAGCGTGATGAAAAGTATACTATAACCTGCTCAGGAGTATGAATAATAATTGTACCAAGTTTCATTAAAATCCGTCGAGTAGTTTTTGTTTCTATAACGGTTATACAGACAGACAGACAGACAGACAGACCGACAGACAGACAGACAAAAATTGTACTGACTGCATTTTTGGCATCAGTATCGATCCCTAATCACCCCCTGATAGTTATTTTGGAAATATATTTCATGTACAGAATTGACCTCTCTACAGATTTATTATAAGTATAGAGAAGTATAGATTGGTGACAAGATATTGCTGTCTTGCTTCAAACAATCTATTGGCAAATGTACGAGTATGAGAAGTCATCTGAGTTCTGAAGAACACATCAAGTAAAATTCTGAGCTCTTTCCAGTGCCAGTTTACAGCCCTCACTGTACCTAATATTTTATCTGTGGTCACGCTTGGGCTGCCCGTGAATAAAAGCGCTGAAACTGCTCGAAGCGTTCGCGCTCCGTATTGTGCTCTTCACATTTCAGTGGGCTACTTCTCTCGGAGGCATGAACGAAGTCGATTTTATAAGAAATAGCCTGCAGTTAAGATGGTGATTTTCTTCTTTCCGCGATATTCTTATTCGCGATCACTTGGAATATTTTTAATAAAAGACCGTAAATATCTGCTGTAGACGAACGTTGATAAGGAATACACAATGCTGCCGTATTTAATTTTGTGACTGAATAGAAAGTCAATATTTAACGATACCACGATTCATAATAAACATGAGTGTTGTGTCAATATTAGCTGCGTGTTAGTTAGCAGGCGTTGTTTTAATCAGCGCTTGTTTGTGACCACGAGTTAATGATGGCGGATGAAGCGGGTGAGTAGTGTAAGTAGTGAAGCCGGTCGCAAACAGCTGGCGCTGTCAGCGGCCGCCATGATTGATTGGCGTCCTCCCGCAGACGCAGCCGCATCTAGGGTACGTCGGCTTGGGACATCCGCAGCTATGGCTGTTACGTCACTGATAGATCTGGTTTTCTGAATTAACGAGACTCCTTACTTATTGGGAGCTTTAATCATGTGTGATTGGCTTAATCAGTTTAGCTTTACTCATCTTAGATTAATATAATCAATCCAAACAGTAAAGTCATTAGTGCAGGTTTTCCACTAACTTCAATATCATATAAAACTTTAAGTCAACTCCGCTTATCTTCCTGGTGGACACGGCCTTGATGACCGGAGTTCTGATAATAACCACAATTCTTTCAATGTCTACCTACTCTTCACGATATTGTATGGAGTGATACTGTCTTTGACTTCTCATGATTTCATACCAATGAATGAACAGCTATAAGCCAATAAAACGTGTGATGTAAACCGTCGTTGTTGCGAAAGATGACGCCGAGATAAAAGACCCTAATAAGAACGAAAAAGTTTTTAGTGAATTACCTCAAAGCTCATTAACACGTAAACTAGCCGTGGAAGTGAAGCACAGCTAGCTGCCACCCACTCCGCTCCACTTCGGAATCTCAATCGACGACTCCCCTTTTTCTCAAAAAACCGCCGGCCTCCTTAACATGCAATCTAAATTCCGATTTAAACTGTGATCGCTCACAGTCTAAAGGGTCTAAGAGCCGAGGAATGTCGGGAATGCAATCAAAAACGTCTCAATGGTGCTGAGCGATCTAAGGAAGCGTCACACATCATATCGTTCGGCACGCTCCGCCGCCGTCGCATTCGACACCCACCGCAGCAGTGATTGATGCCGCTTCCATATCACTATTACTATAATACTCCTGGACTATTATTTTAGCTCAAAAAGATTACCAAGCTAATCTGTTAAGCCACACTTTGGCCAGCAGTTCAGCATGCTCGTTATTTCATGACCAGATAATAGTGTGTTCACTTGTTCAATTTATTTGTCGCACTACTAAATTTAACCAAGAAATGAAATAGCAGAAAAATTGAAATGCTCTAGTGGCTCTAGGACAGCCTGTGGTGGACAGAACGAGTGCGGTATAAAATATTTTACCGGGGAGGCGTTCAGCTGCAAAATATTAATTTTCTTTACTGTGGAGCTACCGGCTTAATATATCTGACCCAAAATAATTAAATTATATTCATTTCACACTTTTCGGGCACGAATTTTGGTTAATCCTTTTTCACGATGTGTTCTCTCATTTTTCAACGTGAGCTTAATTGGGGTTTACTTGCGACAAAGTAGTTAAGTCCTGATTGAGGGACATTAAAGGCCACAGATTTGAGTAGGTACGGCAAACAGAAGGCTTAAAAAATGATTCGGATATAATCCGCGGCACTTCTGTGAACGAATAGCTGCGTTGTACGTTAGGAGCGCATTCCGTCAGCAATCAACATTGAGTTAATACATGCTCGAGAAGTACGTACATAGGTAGTGATGTGATCAATATCGTGCATTGTTAGATTCGGAGACGGCTGCCGGCGGCGGCGCGTAATTTCCGCTCCGTTCAGCTTAATCGCGCCGTTTCCTGTATCGGCTTATGAATCTTTTGATACTGCGCGCACCACAATTCGCGAATCAATTGATTACCCCGACGTTCATGGTAATCACCGCACAACGTCGCGGCTCATGCCTATGATCTAGTTTGTCGACGTAATGCGAGTCTGCTTATTGTAAACCTTTATAAGAGTAAGCCTTTATTATAAACACGTCAATTGACTGCTCGTTCGGTAATCGGTATGTTTATTTTAGGGAACATGTTTTCTTTCTTTGGTGACCTAAATCTTTTAAGCTTTTATGTGAATGCATTTTAAACTATGTATATTTGTGTTATCGAGGGCAGCACACTAAAAGAACTTGGATTAGAATAGAATACAGAATGAAATAGTACATAGGTACATATTAATTTAAATTCCCTATACTTATTTTATAATACGGTATTACTTGCCGAATTTCATAGATCTAGGCCAACGGGAAAAACCTTTTGATTCCCTTGAGATTGTCGAATCGTACATTTTTTTGCGGCTTTAAGTGGCTGTAGACTTCAGCATATGGTTTTAATTTCAACTTGATACCTACACGCGTTCTCGAGATAAAGGGTCTTGACAGACAGATGGGCGGACGGATCAAAGCGATCCTATAGTATCTAAGGGTTCCGTTTTTTCCTTTTGAAGTACGGAACCCTAAAAACAGAGCTTATAGCTACTATAGTATCGTGTGATACAATTAATAGGTAGCCGTCCTAAACTCATTTCGCTTTCCCAATAGATAAGAGGAAAAACTAAAACCACTGACCTAAGCAATTTGGAAAAAGTATGCGAAACATGTTTAACCTAAATAAAGCTATCAGTCGGTATTCATACGCGCTGAAAGGGTAGAAACATGCAACGTAATCAACTGGGCTGGTTTTAATCATCGAGGGTTGTTCGACACGGACTCCCGCGGCCGTGTTGCCATACCTACTCGTTAGCTACGTACAACAGCTCGCGACATGCCAGCATTATTTGAATACATGAACAGTTTATCCTAAAACGACACGACACAATAACGACTGCTGCTGAATAGCTGTAGCTATTTGCAAACGTTTGTGGTACTGTATTCCGATATCTATGTTATTGGCGGCCATTTTTGAATTGAATTTTATTTTAGAAATTGTAACGTTTGCACGACAGTTTATGCTAAATGGAATTTAGCATAAACTCGGTTATTCGATACCAGGGTATCTAGCTACTTTAAATTATAACATAATTGTAGACGAACGAACGTAGCTCAAAAGTCGGACGAAAAGGCGTTTAAGAAGCCTGAAATAAAATATAACAACGATGCCCATGTCTGAAGATACATTATTATTAGCTGTGATTTATACGGCCACCACAATGACTGAAAAATAAATTTCTAATACATTTTTCTTTTCATTTTCAGCAGGTATACATTTTCTTCCGCCGTGAATGTGCTAAGCACCATAAAAAGGGAATAAATCAAGTCAGATACTGTTCTAAATAAATGTAATTTACGATTACGTTTTCGCTTTCCGAGAGTAAAATGACGTAACACCACCTACCGAGGTACATCTACGGATCTCGTGAAAATTCTTGTACTTTTGTCCGGATATTTTAGTAATGCGATTATGAAACGTAGCGTTCCTCTCGTTTGAGAGTTATTTCAATCCATAAAACGGTTAGTCTCGAATATTGTTGAAGAGATATCATTATTTTCGTTACGTTTGCAATATTTTTTCTAAATGTCAAAGTAAAGCAAGAACCCGTTAGGCTGGGGCATGACGGATGGATATTAAAGCATTACAGAATGTCTGACATCTATTTAAATTACCGTCATAAAGTCGTGACTTGAGCAAACCTATTGAAATCTTCATTTCTTTAAAGATTTTATATCTTGGTTAATTGGACAAGTATTGAAGGAACGTTTTATACGAGCAATGTTGCGCTTTAATTCGATATTCCGTTCTAGCTGCAGGTGACAAATGGTTCAGATAAGATTTCTGTGCCAGGAAGGAAATGGGACTTATAAGGAGAGAATTCGGCCTAGCACATACCAGGCGTTTGGCGTCAATTTTTAACTGCATCTTCAATGTGAAAACCTATGTGCCAATTCTACTAATTTTCACATTCGCATCTCAATCGCAAACTGTCAAAAATGTATGAAAATCAAGGCTTTTTTGACAGTTTGCGATTAACATGCGAATGCGAAAGATTTTTAAAAAAATTGTAGATTTGGCCCTCTAGTCGGGAATTGTCAAGATGAAAATTATTCATTCGTCATTGACTTTGACGTCAAAATTCACATCGGACTTCTCTTTCTAATTGTAATCTTTGAAGCTTTATAACTTTATCGCTGATGAAGGTATATAATAAATAATTTCATCATTGTTCACTAGAGCTTATTAAATAAGTATTTCAAACTGCAAAAAAATCGCATTCATATTCCCTATTATAAAACACTAAAAACAAAAACACCACAGACTAGAAAGAATTCAGAATTCTAAAACATTCACATAAAACGCTCCCCAAATAACACGAGCAGTGGCACATAGGCACATAATCCAATATCAAATTTCAACATGTGAAATAATCTGGTGAGTTTCATTTCGAAACGTGAACTAAATTTCAGTTTTATCAGTGCAAAGTGGGGGAGGAAGGAAGCGGGGAATGCGCCGGGGATATTTGCTTAGTGCCCAGACGCGGCTCCCGGATCCCGGTCCCCAGTCCCCGGCTGCCAGTCTCGCTCGGAACACGGCCCGGCTCTCGCTGATCTCGTGGACTCCAACACCCCTATTAAAACAATGTTCTTGTTTGTAGGTCACATGCAGTCTAATTAATTTGTTCGGTTTACAGATCGGGATTGGGTGGGATGGCTATTTTGGGAAATTAGATTAATCGATGCAAACAAATTCTATGCTTAATTAGTTTGTGTTGAGTTAGACTGGGGGTGAGCTGGTACTGGATTCCTTTTATCTGTTTGACGGTTCAAAGAGAAGTACCTAGTTTAGAATTGTTTTAATGCTTATAAAAATAAGTTACCATTTTAGTTTCGTTCGTTGCAAGTGATTCCCTTTTCTTTTAGAAAGAGCACCAAGTAATAAAACGAGGATTAAAATAATTTCAACTCAACATTTATTTACTGACATTTGAATACCAAATCAAGTTAATGCACTACACACTTGCTCATAACGCCAAAATTCAAACAGTAGATACTCGACGCGAAATAAACTCAATTACAGCTCGGTTTGATTGTATTTCAGGGGAAATTGCTTAGCAGTATCGAATCTTTACGTAGGTATACACACAAACTCCATAATTACCAGCCATATGTAGGTACCTACCTAAGTACAAAATGTATATCAGATTGTCCATTTCGTTACTTTTATTACCACACGTTTTACTCGAACGAATCAAGATTTTAATTTCCATGTAACGGCAGATAGAGGGTGGCTAATGCGAATTTTTGCGCGATAAGGAAACAAATTTCCGTCACGATGGAAAACAAATCTTAAGTATTGGCAGAGCGATGGACATAGGAAACTTAAAACATGAACAAGGAAAAGCAGGAAAAAACCGAAATAGCTAACAAAAAAACCTATTCATTGGAATTACCAGCAATGTGGCATCGACAATAAATAAAGGAGTGAACTACATATTTCATGTCGAATGCTAAATAATCGCATATCAATTGATCGGCGATTTAAAATCAGATTTGTAGATAGTCGACGCAGCCATAGATAATGTTGGTGCATTTAATATTTATTGAAGACAGTTTGTTGATGTTTCTAAGCAATGAATATGCGTTGAACGATTAATTAGCAAACATTCGTTTTATAAATATTTGAATTCGAAAACACTTGACGTATTGCGTGTAGCATGTTTTGAGTATACGACGTTGCTTCAACAACGCTACATTGTAATAAGAACGCTACAAATATGACAAAGCTACGACGCAGCTTACTTTCCTCTAAAATTATTATGGCTAAGTCCTTTACAACTTGATTACAGTTTCATTTTTGAGTAAATATATTTTACACATCCCATCTTCCTAGCTCGTCGTGCTGTGCTGATTCTGCGGCTTCGGCTGCTGAAAACCTCAAACGGCGGAAATATAGTAGCCTTATTGGCAACTACATTTTTGAGCCGTTTGGGGTTGAAACTCTTGGACCGTGGGGTCCGAGTGCTCACGTCCTATTTAAAGATCTTGCAAAACGCTTAGTTGACGCTTCGCGTGACCCAAGAGCTGGCTTTTACCTTGGACAGAGGATAAGCATTGCCATACAACGTGGCAATGCAGCCAGTCTTTTGGGCTCACTTCCAGTCGATAGCGATGGGGACGAATTTTTTGATGCCATTTTTTAGTTAAGAGTTTTTTTTTTTTCTATTTTAAGTGTATATAGTTTGTTCTTTAAATACATTTCTGAGTTTTTTAATAAATAAGGATCGAATTTTACACATTAATTTCAATAATTATTTTTAATATCCAACATGTTAAGAGCGTGTATTCCGTCCACTAGCGCCGCCAATAGTTTTTTTATTATTTGTGGTAAATTTAAGACACGTAGATAAAAAACCGCTCTGTAGTGCACTGAAGAAATGTATTTATTATGTTTTGAGAGTTATGTTTTGTACTTTAGAACATAAATAGTTGCCAAAGTCGATATTTTTGCTAAAAGTGGCCACTTTTAGCAATAATTGCCGTTTTGGCTATTTAGGCATGAGTTATGTATTAAAAATAGCTGTCAATGTGCACTACAGAGCGGTTTTTTATCTACGTGTCTTAAATTTACCACAATTAATAAAAAACGATTGGCGGCGCTAGTGGACGGAATACACACTCTTAACACTTCGATACAATGAATACGTACGCAATGCGCGTTGAAGTCTCGAATAAACAAGCAGTCGATAATTTGAACAGTCCACTGTCCATGCATAAAGTGTGCGATTTAATTAGCGTTCGATTAAATAACAATTCGATAAAAATATCGTTCGGTTAATATTGGTCTAAAATTGAAATTCAATAATTTGGCATTCGAAATGTTTTTAACCAACTTCCCAAAAAGGAGGATTTTTTCAATTCGGTTGTATTTTTATTTATTTATGTTTGTTACCTCATAGTCATAACTCCGTCAATTATGAACCGATTTTGATGAAAAAATCTTTTTATCTGAAAGGATATACTTGCAGATTGGTCCCATTTAAATTTGATCAAAATCGGTTACGAAGTTTGGATTTTAAATCGAAATAGCTGGAATTCGTTTACATGGATGATAGTTTTTTGTCATCCAAGTAATAGAAATTGCGTATTTTGCTTTTCTGCGATTTTGCAGTGGTGTTGTTAGGTGTGGGGTAGGTATATATATTTTTTTTTTTTTTGGAAGTCGGTTGTATTTTTTTTGTAAAAAGTTTCTTTAAATATTTGAAGATTGAATTAATTTTGCGCTAGACTGGCCAATGGCGAATATACTCGTATTACGATTAAAGATCATGAATTTGATGAAAAGGTAAGTATTGGACACACACTTTAATAATATTAAATTCATAGAGATTCACCTACGCCGCACTAAGTATACCATAGAAAAAAAGTTGCGTACAACTTACTGAGGATGTTGCCTCAGACAGGAAACGGTGGACCGCTAAGGTTTCAATAAAGTAGTCTGTCTTATAGCGGGGCGGCTATCGGTTGTGACCACAAGCCCATCCTGTCAGGCAAAGGAAACCACAGGGTTCATATCACGAGCCGACGGTACACTGTACAAGTGTACACCGGACATTAAGCCGTATAAAAAGAGAAAGCAGCCACTGACCACCACTGTTTTTGAACCCTAAAAATAAACACAAAAATTTGCAGTAAACTTTACAATAAAAGTAATTGTAAAACAATTTTAAACAATTAAATTTTCTTTTTTCGTTATGACGGTGCCATTTCACACACACGCAATTTGCTAAATTGTTTTAATTTACATAATAGGTTTGTTGAAGCTTACATCAGGGGTTAATAACCATTACTATTTAATAAAAGTAACGTTGTTGTTATAACTATTTTCATTCTAGGTAGAATGAAAATAGTTATAACAACAACGTTACTTTTACTCTTACGTTACACACAGAAGAAAGTAGGTATGTATGCTCAAGTACTCAGCTCATCTGTACTATAATTAAAAGCCCTTTACAAAAGTTTATAACGTGTTCAAGATAACGAGCTAACGACAACAAAAAAAAAACGACCAAGCGCGAGTCGGACTCGCGCACCGAGGGTTCCGTAAAAACCTGTAGGTACATTGGTACATAATTATATTATTGTAAGCAAAAGTTGCGCTTTACGATTTATGACGTATTAAAAAAACTACTTACAGATCTCGTTCAAACCAATTTTCGGTGGAAGTTTACATGGTAATGTACATCATATATTTTTTTTAGTTTTATAATTCTCTTATTTTTACCACTTTGGAAGTGTCTCTCGCGCAAACTATTCAGTTTAGAAAAAAAAAACATCAGTAACCTCAATATCATTTGTGAAGACCTATCCATAAATACCTCATACGTATGGGTTTGATGAATAAAATAATTTTGAGTTTCAGTTCGAAGTATGGGGTATGACCCCCAAAATTTATTGTTTTTTTTTTCTATTTTTGTGTGAAAATCTGAATGCGGTTCACAGAATACATCTACTTACCAAGTGTCAACAGCATAGTTTTTATAGTTTCGGAAAAAAGTGGCTGAGACATACGGCCGGACAGACACGACAGACATGACGAATCCATAAGGGTTCCGTTTTTGCCATTTGGCTACGGAACCCTAAAAACGTTCTAAGTAAATATATGAGCTTTGTAGCAGGTAGGTGGGTAAACACCAACGGTATAGGAAGTTAACAGTTCAAAAACTGCATAATATACAGTTTTTGCGTAGAAATTTTACCTCTTTACACTTCCATAGCTACTTAAAATATTTCCCACGGTGGCCACGGGGAGAGTTTACCTATCTACCTGGCAAAGGGTGTTAAAAACCATTCCAAATATAACGCCGTCGATCGACACATAAAAACATAAATGATTATACTACACATCATTATAAAGCTCTAAGCTTTTAATTGATTGGACATAAAAACTGGCAAACTACACAATTAATTTTGAATAGGCCCACTAGATGGCGCTTTACGTTGAGAGTCGAATCCTGAATCGCGCTGTAGAGATTCTCCTGCGGCAGCATAAAAGGTCTGGCCGGCCTTGAATCGTTGCATTTGGCCGGCTCGGTCTGTAGCGGTTTGCGGACTCTATGGGCCGAGGCAACTAACCTAACCATCTTCTTGGACCTCTTTTGCGGGGTGGCGGGTCGACTCTCGAGTCAGGAAAAATTGAAACCCCGCACCATGAGAATATAATGACGTTTAGATTAGATGCAATAGAGTTTTTGATAGGTAAATAAAATTAATAATATTATAATACATAGTATGTGAGGTGTGTACGTAGATATAATTATTACAGCTATTTGAACTTTCCTTTCAAAAGTTTTAATCCGAGTAAACTTAATTTACAGACATTAGACAAGGTATCGTAAGTATTAACTTGGAGGCGATCATCAGTGTATAAAATAATGAAAATTACCTGCTTTGGTTGAGGTCTTTATCGATACAAACCTACAGAAAAAACATTGATTTTTGCAACAGTAATAATAATTTGCGTACTCACATAACAAATAATCATTAGACGTAAAATATCTCGTGTTGATGTCCGCTTTACAGTAAATGAAAACATTCTCTTGAACTTTATTTAGGGAGTGGGTATAATAATTTGTGACGGGCTCAGTCGCGGTTCTTATTGAGTTTCGACGAGGGGCCTTAACTCGTCATTGCAGTATTTAGCGAACTTTAAAGGGACGACGACGGGAGCATGAAACGGTATTTATGTAACATTTATTCCATAATAGCTGAAGAGAGGTTTAATTTTCCCTTTTTGTACTTAATGTTCCGTAGTAGATCATTTAAACGTATTGTTATAATAATATTAAGATTTTCAAATTGATCGACTCGGGCTTTTGTAAAGCTCGTTTCATACCTGCTAGAGTGAGACTTGTTTATTCCTGCAAAGTTGTGGTTTCGCCTGTTTTTGGTTATAACAGCACTATTACGGCGAGTGCTCATTTAGTTGTTAATATCTCAACGCCTGGAGTAAAAGTTTTGTCGTCAAACAACAGTTATTGATTTTAGCACATTCAGTTGTTTCAGACAGGGTCGTTTGAGGGCGCGAGCGGGCCTGCGAGAGGTTTCAGGAGGCTGGGGCTCGCGGCGGGGGGAGGCAGTAAAACGGCATCCATACCTCTACACGTGAATATTTGATGGCTGAATCTCGCTGTGGCTACGGATACAAGGGTATTCAGGTTATCAGGCGCAGCCCTAAGACTGAATCGATGTAGACATTAATTAACTTCACTGATTAGGGGCTAAGCTTCGAAATTAGCTTGGAAGTTAATCCTCTGACGTCTCTAAGGCAGTTTTCATTTCAATTTTGCGAAGCTGAAATAAATAGCATGGATCAGACGCTGACGTAATGTGATTGTTTGTCGAGTAACGTACTCGTACCAACCGACCATCAGCTTTCATACGTTGTTGTTGCTACTCTTACGTTACAGTTATTAATTAAATTGTAGTTATATATGTTTTTAGGTACAGTAGATAGGTACATAGAATCATTCCACGTAGGTAATGCTTACTGTAATAGGTATTCCCAAAAAGTAGACGCACGAACGTATTTACGGAGTTTCTTTTACTCTGTATACAGAGAGCGTAGTCAGAGGGTGTATCCTTAAATAATTGATTCCCTCCAGCAAAACGAGATCTTCCTTATTTCTCGTCCGCGACAATCTTACCCTAGCTAACACTTTTTAACTAAAAGCATCCTCTCCACTCTATTCCTGTACATACACTACAGAATTATGCATGATTGTAACTAGTGACTCGGTTTACCTACATAACAAATGTGATCTGCACCGCGGGAATTAAACTTTTGCTCTAAAGAATGCTTTATGAACATAAAATACGCCATCCGTTCGTCTTTATTTTAATAAATCTGATAGCTCACATTTTTGACGTTCCCTTTTTTATGAAATGCGTGTATGCATCACCACACGTCAAATCTAAGGTTATGATTTCAAGTAAGTACCTAATATTTCTTAACATTCATTTACTGTCACATTCATCTTCATTAGGCAGTTTCCGCTGGTGAGGCGGTGATGCGGCGTCAACACGCTTCCCGAGTCGCACTTAAAAAACATGCAGCGAGTTCCGTGGGAGACGTCTATAATGATTGTCTATGCCGATAATGATATTCGCGCAAAACTCGGCGCTGCATAGCTGCGCGCCCTACTCATTTGTAGCGCATCCCGAGTGGATTACTCTTGCTTTATTAGAAAATGTACACTGCAAGAATGAATAAATAATTTGCGTTGGTCTGAAACCCTCTGTAAATGTGGAATCAGTGCAGTGTAGGGTGTACGTAAGTAGATCTCATCTGCATTAACTGTGGAGAGTGTCGTTCTCGTTGGCGCTTGTTTTTAGTCTGCCTCGAACGGAAGCGGGCTGGCGCATGGCGTTGATATATTATTTAGCACAAGCGTTTGCCCGCGACCTCGCTTGTGTCTGGGATAAACAGTAGCCTATGTCCGCTTCCATATCACATTCTGCCAGCGTGATCATTTACAGGCGGTCGTCGCGGTAAAAGCAGGACAAACGTTGTGCATATTATTAATGGATATTGTATGCAGTATGAAGCCTTTGTGTTGTTGTAGAATAATGTAAATTAAAAATTCCGCAGTACCAAACAATTGCCAGACAAGATATTTTTAAAATCTCAAATTAATATCCAGCGATATCTGTGTTAAAACTTTTATTGATAAATGGCTTTTAATTATTTAAATAACTAAACTTAATAGAATAACATTGAAACTTAATAACAACAGTATCAGGAAGCAATAGGTATGGATGATACAATAATGTTGATCATTACACGTGACACTAACGAAAACATTTTGATAGTTGCCGCACTTGTCGTTTTACAATTTGTAAGCTTTGTGTGTGGAAGCACTCACAAATATTATGTTTAATTGTTGATAAAATCGTGTTTGTTATAGGTATGTACTATGTAGGTGTTTGTGTGTGTCATTTCCCGAGGGAGAGGTAAATGGGCACACAGCGGGCGCGGCGAAGAGGGCGCGTCTGTTACTGCTAAGTGACTTTTTTAATATTTTAACTTCGACAGTGCAAAGGTGAGGTAACCGCGATACTGCTAATTTGTCGCGAGGGCTCTCGCTACCTGCCTAATGTTCCGTGATTATATGACTTTATGTCTATTGTTACGGATTTTTTTCTACTGCCTACTTCATTACGAGAAGGCACGATGTTGTTATTTTGTATAGGCACAGATTTCAGCTATATTATTACGTACTCCTAGAAAGTAATGTCTATCCTTTTTCATTATTTTTTTTATTCTTTAAAAATAAACGTTGCCCCACACTAGGAATTTGAAGTCCTGTATCGTGGGTGCGTTCACAAACATACAAAGTCACATACACAAACAGCCAGACCCGGAACAACTATCTGTAGGCCTAGGCCATACAAATATTTGTTCCGTGCGGGAATCGAACCCACGACACGCGACGCAGCAGTCGATCGCTCAACCACTGCGCCAACCGTGCCCTTTTGCTAGTTTTAAGCAGACCGTTTGAAAAAAACATTTTTCTTAGTTATCATAACATAAAATGTTTCTGTGAAATAACTAAAAACCTATAAATGCAACAAATTTAAAAATGTGTGCAACAATTAAAGAAGCTGGCCAACTAATTATCTATATGGTTTGGTAACGGACACACAGTTAAGCTATTTAGGACCAACAACTAAGATTATCATATAGCAGTGCGCAAAAAACTACTAGGTAGTAGATCTAGATACTCAGTAATCTTTGGCTCCTCGACCTCAACTATCTCGCAATAGCTTATTAATAGTAGGTAAACTAGTCAAAAACACAAGCTTTTCGCTACAACGGCTTGTAGGCAAACGTTAATACGAAAAGGCATGGTAGCGTTCTCTATACTAATTATAAAACCCTTGAGATAAACACATGGTTTTATAAGTGTTTACACTTATCTAAGGTAGAAGCGTAATTGAAATCGAAGCACGTTTCGATGGCAGCCACGGTGTTCTCGCTTCATGTATATTTAGCAACACCTCGCCGCACATATTACCCAAGTTTTTTCAAACGTTGGCCTAACTATTACTAATTTATTCAAGAGCTTGTGTAACCCTCGCCCTTCGCCAGACCTTACACACTTTAGAATATTAATAGCGACGTGGCCCTTCATGTAAATAATCATATAATGCTATTTCGAAACCTAACCGGCTCACACTTATTGCCATAAAATACATTATTTAATTATGATCTTATGTTAGAAAGTGTGAAAGCCGATATTAAGTTAAGAACTGACGGGGTCTGATAAAGCCCAGAGCACCTGCGGCCGACCATCCGTACGTCATATTTTTCTATATTAAAATATCTTACAGATGATAAATTCTTAGAATTTTGCCTGACAACAATATTAGCACCGATAAGGTTTTCGGTACGAATACCATTTTGATCTGTGTAAGAAAATTTTCTTTGTAATGTTATTGTTGTCACTTCCCTTTATTAATAAATCTATGCTTGAATTATTGATAGAAGGCAAATAAAAAAATATTAGAACTTTGCTTCGGTTTGTTTTAGTCCCGTTTTTTATTTATTTGTGATATAATAATTATTTGCTCTTGACTTTAATCTAGGTAAGAGGTGACAGAGACAGTCTACAATCAAGAGCGAGCTTACCCAGAAGGAGCCTGTTGCCGTTGTTTTGGGTAACCGATTGTTTCGGTAAACTGGCAATTATACTTTCGAAAAAACCGTTACTACCTATACACTGAAAACGTATGTTATTGACAGAGTAATATTGTTAATTGAGTTACTGCCAAGGGTCCAAGGTAAACATTGTTATGTTCCACACATAATAGTTGTCACGTTAGACGGTTGTTTACCTAGTTATTAATCACTCAAGGTCAAATCCATGATCTTTACGTAACTCAGGGTCAAAGTTACATATTTTAGATTGATAATATCTTGTCACCAAAACATATTGACATCTTTCTCGTAAATGAGTTATCTCTTGAGATCCACAGAGTTCAAATTCAATGACGGACCGAGTTTTACTTATGACGCAAGTGAGAGTTGTTCCATTACTTATGAACCAGCCGCCACTGACACTATTTTGTAAATGATCACCATTTCTAACACCCTACTGTCCTCATTTGTCCGAGGATTGGTGTCAATACCTCTTAACTACAAATCGTTGTTCTAAAATTCAAAGATAATGAAAAGACAGACAAAAGTCATTTGTGACGTAAGCTGCTTTCAGACTAAGCTATAATATAATAAGCATATGGTTATATAGCCCATAGCACAACAATATCGCGCACCATACATTGTTATGGACACGTTCACACTGTACTGTACTATATATTATTGACAATGTATGGTGCGCGATATTGTTGTGCTATGAGCTATATACTCTATGCTATTTATTAGAGCGTAGTCTGAAAGCAGCTTTAATAAAGCGAGCCCTTTTGAGACTTTCTCCTACAGTATTTAAGATATCTACATGAATTAAACATCTATTCTACTTAATATACATAGATTTAAATCTTCGAGCAATAAATTAAACTATCTGAGGGGCACCGGGAATCCAATTATTATCGGTAAGTAATTAGGTATCTTGGGACGCCGCCGCCGCCGTTTCCTCAATGGATGCAGATCGCCGATCAGATCTAGATTACGGACGAGAGCGAACCGTACTCGGATAGTTTTTAAATGGTTTAAGTTTTTATTCCTGTTTCAGAAAATGAAAGAGAGAAACTACTTTACATTACCGAGAATTGTCGGGTATTCGAGGCTCGGGGAAAAACAACCATACTATGTACTACTACTATTTTTAACTTATCTACGTTTTGCCTTATGGTATATAATATACCTCATTATCTATTTATAAGTTAAGTTTCAATATCATTTTCATTTGCCTCAGTATGGTCAAAAAGCGTTGTTATCAGTTTTTTCTACATATATGGTTAATAGGCTTGTGTCCTGAAAAAATGTAATTAGTCCGTCAGTTAGATTATCAAAAAATATTTGACCCGGGTTTGTTACGGGAACCAAAATTGACGAAGTTACGACGCTTTTAAAATTCTCAATACGTCACACCTTCGCATAATTTTTAGTGAGTCGTGACGTCACGAGCCCCCACTCCCGAGTTTTGATGCGTTTTATCTTTGTCAATATTCATTGATTTTTTAGGGATGGGAAAATAAACCCATCCATGTTCCTTCATTGCCCTTTGTGTTCCGGAGCCACGGTGTCTCTTGCGAATAATCCCGCGACTCCGGCAGGCGTCGGCCCTTTCGGGCCCCAACTGATTTTTTTTTTTTTTTTTTTTTATTCAAAACGGGGAAACTCTTGGCCCCAATCTCACCTGATGGAAAGTGATGATTAGGCCGAAGACGGAAGCGAGTTTCACCCGGAAACTCGCTTAATAGTTTTGCAATTTGACTGACTTAATAGTTTTGCAATTTGTGGATGATGGAATCTAGCCCTAATCTAATTGCACACATATCGTTTCAAAGCGTTGTAGAAAGTAGCACATACCTATTCCTTATTGACTTTAACTCGTGCGATAAATAGCTGATAATATAGTAATACGTGTCGTGAGTTCCTTTGTTTTCTTAAAGCAAGAACTAGCTTTGCATGCGGGTTTCTTTCGGTGGCATATTATGCCACATTACTATTAACTATCTATTAACTCTATTAACAATATTATCTTCTATCATTCATTCACCTTTTACAGACATTAACAAACAATGTTACCCCTTATAATATTAGTTTAGATTTTAGTTAATTAAATCACATTGAAAATTTTGGTGTAAACAGCACCGACCACTGTCCGAGATGAATTTGGTACTTAAGTACCTACTTATACATACATAATGTGATGTGTGAGTACGTGAAAAAATGTTTTAGTCTTGTTTTGCTCATGACACTGTGTGTGTACTGGATGTAAAGCACGAATGACCTAATATTCGACTAAATCCTATTTTTATTTATCAACAAGTATTTAGGCTTGCGTCATCTGACGAAACCTTGACCTAAATTGATTTTTTACTTAATGGCATGTAAATATATGCCGCCAACGCGTTAGTAGTACAATCAATCTGTCTTTAACGTAGGTACCTACCCGCTGTTAACGTTGATCGACCACTCCTTATACGAACAAAATATGGTATTTTACAGCTAACATTAGTTATTTATATACAATTTTATTTACATATATATGATATGAGTTGAACTGAACCCACATTTAGGTAATTGTTTTGTAATTTTCACTTGCGTTTACGTGTCGTTGAATTTTCCGGAAGATGTCGTACCTATTGTGCTTCTATAAAAATATGTTTTAAATCTCATTTCATTTCAAATTTATCATTGCCTGCCTACATTAAAAGTACCGTACCGCGTAAAAAACATAAATATTTAATAACAAAAGGCCTGTAAAGTCCTTGGTAGTGCTAATTATAACTTCCCTTGTTCTGTAATGGGCTAATAGGTTACTAAGTCATGCATCAATGTGACAGCAGGTGGCAGGACGTGGCGTTAAGTTACACTCCCGTATAAATTAAACTTACACTAATAAAAGTGGCACCTTACTGCATTACACTGCAGTAGCGTGTGAAACAGTGAACATTATTTACACAAAGGGAAATTGAAAAGCAATTTTCTTTTAAAGCCTGTCTTTCGAGTAAAAATGAAAATAAACAAACATTTGTACGAAAAATTTCAGTAGATACATTAAATATTCTTTTATATTGTACTAATTATCAATGTTTTATACTTTTCGATTTGTAAGTGTTTCTGAAATCATTTGCCTACTTACCTTGAAGTGTAGTTTAGGATTTAAATATGTTTTGGATTGGGAATGAAATCTTTGATGTAAGTAGGTATATTACATCAAAGGCTCATTCTCATTGCAAAATATCTTTGATTAATGTATTTATATTATATAAGTAATGTACATATCCAAAGATCCTTTGATTATTACTATTGTTTTGTACACATAGTTCTGTACTGTTACGTGCGCTAAATTAGGTATGGGTACAAAGCAAATGTAACGGTTGTTCAAAATCGAAAGGCTTTGTCTGCACCAATAGGTACTTATATTAATTAGATTCAAGTGGTCGTGTAATTCTGAAACCCTAATAGGATAAGACAATGATTAATAAAAGCTGGAGTTATCATGGAGAGAGTCGAATAAGCTCTAGAACAAAACCTGAGGGTATGCTTAACAAAACACATCAATCTTTTGAACAAGTACCTAAGTATCTTTTTAACCGACTTCCCAAAAAGGAGGAGGTTATCAATTCGGTTGTATGTTTTTTTTTTATTATGTTTGTTACCTCATAACTCCGACAATTATGAACCGATTTGAAAAAAAAATGTTTTAACTGAAAGGATATACTTGCAGATTGGTCCCATTTAAATCATATCAAAATCGGTTACGAGCTTTGGATTTTAAATCGAAATAGCTGGAATTTGACTATTTAGATGATTCTTTGATAATCGAAATTGTGTATTTTGCTTTTCTGCGATTTTGTAGTGGTGTTGTTAGGTGTGGGGCACCACTAAAAAGTGAAAAATAAAAAACTTTTTACAAAAAAATACAACCGACTTCTAAAAAAAAAAACACTACAAAGTAAAAAATAACTTTAATTTCGGAAGTCGGTGTCAAAATACGAAGAAAGTAACAAAAACACCGACTTCCGAAATTAAAGTTATTTTTTACTTTGTAGTGTTTTTTTTTAGAAGTCGATTGTATTTTTTTTGTAGGAAAACCTCTTTGCTTGCCAATCAACCACATATTAAACCTCGACGCTTGTGAATCATCAGCTACACAATATACGTTTCAGCTCATACATCTTAAGATCAGTACAATGTCATGTTACATATGTTGAGCCTTATGTAGTGCGTAATGCAGTCTCATTGTGTGCGATGTATATGGCTCACAGCTGCGCCAACACCGAGCGCCGTAGAGCGACGCGGCGCGCGGCGCCTACGCATCCATCCACGACGGACACGATAACTTACTCAGTTCCCACATGCGCTTTTCCATTGTTTACACGGTCATTATGTCCTTGTAAAAGCATCGCCTACGTAGGAATAACAGCTCGGCTATGTAACGCGGTAGAAACGGTAACACTATTATCTCATAAAAGCTCTAATGTACCTGTTAAATGCTCTGCTGCGAGTAGCGACCTCCCACGGCTATGGTTCGACGAATATTATTAAAATATTATCAATTATGTGCTTTCATTACTGCGGAGAGTTTATTATTTTCCGCTCCCAACAGGAATATTTTCACGTAAATAGGCAACACATTTTGATTATTCTATGTAGAATCGGAAAACTCCTGTTTTATTAAGCTGGTTATGGATTGACAAAGGCCGATATTCACTAATGTTATTTTAGGATAGTTTATTGTTTCAACATTCAGCCAAGCGTCCTAAGAGCTCCTTTGACGGTTCTTATCTTAAACTCTGTAGGGCTTTCAAATCGAAAGCTATTCAAGAGCGGTATAGGTAAATATTTCCCAGTAACGTTTATTCCAATATTTTGCAAAAAAATATTTGAAGAAGACAAGGATCAATATATTCCCTACAAGGATTTCTATCATTCCCTGGGTACATTGATGCGGCGGTTCACAAGAATTGCGTAATCCATTGGAATTTCTATTCCAAACTGCTCTAGTGAACTCGTAGTCTAGTCAATAACGATAAGATGACTACGTCCGCGGATCAGCGTAGCAAACTCGATGCGTACTATAGTCGTGTATTAATAGTTTATAGGAGGTTTCCGAGCCGGTTCCGAAGGCACTAAAACCGTACAGTCATTAATGTAAACGGCCGTAGGTATAATAAAATAGCAAACAGTATTGAACGAGCTTATCAGTCGTGTCGGACGCAGTGGAAGACGGCGATCACGCGGCGACCGGTCCCCGGTCAGCGACCCCGCTAGAGCTTACGCGCTTCTCCGCTAGCCCGCTAACGCTATGTGTGCAACTAGGTTTTTCAGATGATAACCTTATTTAGTTACACTGCGACGAGCGACGCTTTGAAACGTAATTATGCACACAAGAACTTGGACGAACCATTCTAATCAGCGCTAGACTTCTTTGTAATGTCTTCTGTTTCTTTTCTACAATTCTTAGTTAAGTTCTAAGAAGTTCTAAGTACATACCTGTATTTTTTACTCTGTCTTCATAAACTACATTCAAAGTTTTTTTCTGAACCTTCGCGTGTTAGGGTTTCCAAACTGTTTTTTTTTCAAGTAAACAGCGTACCTACCTATAAAATCTGTTAAACTTTTCTAGGATCGATATTTCTTGATATGCATTATGATTCGTAAATATTTTACGTAACTCTATATTTTAAGTTTGAGCTCTGGCTAGGGAATTAAATGAATAATTTATTTTGACAGTTCATGATGGTGCATGGGTACACGCAATGACGCGATCGACAAGAAGAAAATAACACAGCCTTCGTTGGCTTTCTCTATGACAGTTGGTATGGCTATTGATGCTGATTGACCTGCAGTTCACCTCCAATATTATTCTGTTATTCAATTTGTAGTAACGCTAACGTTCTCATTCAATAATTTGTCAACTCGATGGATAAGGTGCTACCGCGATGTTTATGTTATTTTATTGATACCACTTTTTTATTTTCTTTTATTTATCTGAATACACTAAAATTACTAATTTATTTAGTAACATCCTATAATCCCAAATAGTAATAAAAGCAAAATAGTAAAAAATTGTCTCTACATTATAGATAAAAAACTTTTTACAAAAAAATACAACCGACTTCCAAAAAAAAACACTGCAAAGTAAAAAATAACTTTAATTTCGGAAGTCGGTGTTTTTGTTACTTTCTTCGTATTTTGACACCGAATTCCGAAATTAAAGTTATTTTTTACTTTGCAGTGTTTTTTTTTGGAAGTCGGTTGTATTTTTTTGTAAAAAGTTTTTTATTTTTCACTTTTTAGTGGTGCCCCACACCTAACAACACCACTGCAAAATCGCAGAAAAGCAAAATACGCAATTTCGATTATCAAAGAGTCATCTAAATAGTCAAATTCCAGGTATATCGATTTAAAATCCAAAGTTCGTGACCGATTTTGATATGATTTAAATGGGACCAATCTGCAAGTATATCCTTTCAGATAAAACAAGAATTATTCAAATCGGTTCATAATTGTCGGAGTTATGAGGTAACAAACATAAAAAAAAAAAAAAAACATACAACCGAATTGATAACCTCCTCCTTTTTGGGAAGTCGGTTAAAAATGCAAGCTGATAAATGTGGAAAAAATACTCAGGATTTAGAAGAAATAGTTAGAAAAAACTTTAACGGCATTTAAAAAATATTTTGACTGCTGATGGCCAGTGTCATTTGAATTTATTTAATAGACATCTAAAAAGGTTGCAGCTTAAGTATCGAATGAATACCTATTGACTTTAATTGAAACCTTTTTTTACTAAAATGATTGAATCGAATATCTCTGTCAATCAAGTTATTAGAAAGATAATTATGTACTTTCTCGGGAATCTTTCTCTGAATCTTTTTAATTCTCAGCAATTTTCTAGTACCTGTATAAAATTCTTCCGTTACTGAGTGAGTGAGTGACTGATACAACGCACAGTCGAAACTAAATGTCGTAGAAAACTGAAATTTGCCCTGTAGGTTCCTTGGGGAGTTTAGGGGAGCACTAAGGAACGAATTCCTTCATTTTTTATGACATTCCTCATATTAAGTACATAACTATACCAAATAGCCACTATGCACTGGTGAGCGGAGCACACAGAGATAACACGGTAGACTCATGGTAGAGATTTTCAACTGGCCGCAGATTTATTTGAACGTGACTTACATTACAAACACACTCAGAACTTGCTGTTTTCTGGCACGTTCATATATTTGCAACAGTCGCTATGTTCCACTAACGATGCACTGATAACGTTTTATTTGCGATTAAATAAAGCAGTAACACCTTCATACCAAGCAATTTTATTTTTTTGTAAGATCCGTTTCCATTACCTACTTTAAAACATTTAAAAAAATTAATAAAACATTTTAAATGCTAACATGTCACTTGATCTGTCAATAGTTACTAGTACTTAGTTAAATGTTAATTTTTCTATGGGAACTCGAACTTATAAATATTTCTTATTTAAAAGCTATTTCCCTTAAAATCTGTTTGTTCATGTGCACAGAACAGCTCTAATGAAACAGGTAAATAACATTAGGTGTGAAGACCACCCTATCGTTTCCGGCGGAAGTCGTAAGAGCAGCCTATAGGATGTTATCAGCAGGATGGGCAGCAGCCTCCGTGGTGATTATGGCAATATAACCCCCGAGGCCCTTCGTAGTGCCGGTTTATTAGGGCTCTCGGGGTGGCCCAATTCAGTAGTGGACATTAACATACGAGAAAGTAGGTGACATTATAACCTTTTTTGAGAAAAGTTGTCAGTTTCATAAAAAAAATTAACGGTGTTAAAGAAATGCATAACTTTAATCTTCTATACATATAATAAAATCGTAGAGTCGCCGTGTCTGTACATTGAATATTATGCCATAAAAAATACATGGAAATGTCAGAAAAATGACATAGAACACAGAAAAGCAGTTTTTGAAATTCTTTTCTGTTTGTCTGTGCGTCTGTTTGTCTGTGCGTCTGTTTGTCTGTGCGTTTGGAGGAGCATCACGCATAAACCACTGATTGGGTTCAAAATTTAGGTACTTCAAAATATTAAGTGATAAACTGAGTAACATTTAGTGTTTATTTCATCAAAATCGACCCACAAAATCAAAAGATATCGAATTTTAAAGTTTACGAAGAAACTTCATCGAGCGCTAAAATAGGTTGTTTTCATTGAGACTTCAGATACTTGCAATGCCATCTACTGAGAAATTTTTTAATAAGAAATGTGTGAAAAGACCCCGAAACAATGTATTTTTGAGTTATTTTTTAATTAAACACATTATGTTATTATATTATCATTATTTATCGTAACGTGTAAGCTTCTAAGTTTGAACTTATGAGTAGTTATGAGCATAAAGACAGTTCAGTTACGTTGTAGATCGATAGATGGCGTTGTACTTATGACGCGTTTTTCTGAATCGCGGTGTTTAAGATTCTCCGCAGTAGCATAAGGTCAGCCCCATGTTTTATGTTGTTTAACTTGAAGACGTATAATGATGAAATTACTAGCTATGGAAGTATGGATTTGATTGAATGATTGAATTACTAGATTGTTTTTCGATTTACTGGGAGGAGAGGAGAGTCTCCTCCGGAGTCCGGAGTTACCTGTATCCATAAGTAAACTGTTTTACTAACAGAAGTGATGAATATTTGGTAATACCAAATATTCATCACTTTTGGTATTATGTTTCAATGTGGCTAAACTATATCAGCCGAACACGTCGATCTTCAAGGTTAAGCAACGCTTGCCGAGGTCGGTCTGTGAATGGGTGACCATTATAACAACCTAGCCTTTTCCTTACTATATTGGCTCGGCTTCCAGCCAAACCGGATTCAGCTGAATACCGGTATTTTACGTGGCGCGGCTGCCTACCAGACCTCCACAACTCATTCAATGCAAGATTTCAGTCAGATTTTACTGGCTTCTGACTATCCGTAACGACTGCCAAAGATCTACAAATGACAGCCGGGACCAAAGGCTTAACGTGCTTTCTGAGGCACGAAGGAAACTCGGTATGTCAAGATGGTCACCCATCCACAGATTAAAACAAACTATATTTATCAGTGGTCTACGATCAGCAATATTGTCAGTAAAAATCGGAGAAAATGTGTTTCTTTTTGGACTGTTCTGGACGAAATTAAGAATCCACTTGATTCAGCACCATTCGTTCGATAGTTGGTTTTGTTGATTTTGATTCAAGATTAGTTTGTACCAGGAGATTAGGTACCTGGGCTGGTCGGCATTTCAACCGATAGAGATGATACAGTGCCCTGCATTAGGTACCCTCTTCATAATTATATTCTTAATTCGAGAGAGAGATCAGGATACGTAACTGAACGTAGATTTTGTATATTATGCAATCTATACTAATATTATAAAGCAGAAGAGTTTGTTTGTTTGGTTGAACGCGTTAATCTCAGGAACTACTGGTCCGATTTGAAAAAATCTTTCAGTGTTAGATAGCCCATTTATTGAGGAAGGTTATAGGCGTATATATATATATATATAATCACGCTGAGACAAATAGGAGCGAAGCATTAATGGAAAATGTGACGCAGACGAAGTTGCGCGGGTCAGCTAGTTCAATAAATAAGTCCTTATTTCTTATAAAAAATTCGTAGATAAAAATTTCATTAAACCTTTTCAATTCAATTCAATTCAATATATTTATTGTGGATCATATGTTTGTATACAATACAGGTCTTAAAATAATAGAATAGATCAGCTATGTCCCGCCCTTTGGGCATACAATAGTCATCTATACATATAATAAAATCGTAGAGTTGCCGTGTCTGTACATTGAATATTTTCGCATAAAAAATACATAGAAATGTCAGAAAAATGACATAGAACACAAAAAAGCAGTTTTTGAAATTCTTTTCTGTTTGTCTGTGCGTCTGTATGTCTGTGCGTCTGTATGTCTGTGCGTTTGGAGGAGCATCACGCATAAACCACTTATTGAATTCAAAATTTAGGTACTTCGAAATATTAAGTGATAATCGGAGCAACATTTAGTGTTTATTTCATCAAAATCGACCCACAAAATCAAAAGATATCGAATTTTAAAGTTTACGAAGAAACTTCATCGAGCAACCTAGACTTCAGATACTTGCAATGCCATCTATTGAGAATTTTTTCAATAAGAAATGTGTGAAAAGACCCCGAAACAATGTATTTTTGAGTTATTTTTTAATTAAACTTAAAATGTAGCAATAAAAGTGAACATTTTATTATAAATTATCATTATTTATCGTAACGTGTAAGCTTCTAAGTTTGAACTTATGAGTAGTTACGAGTATAAAGACAGTTCAGTTACGTTGTAGATCGATAGATGGCGTTGTACTTATGACGCGTTTTTCTGAATCGCGGTGTTAAGATTCTCCGCAGTAGCATGAGGTCAGCCCCATGTCATACGTTGTGTAACTTGAAGTCGCATAATTAATATTGAAATGAAAATAAATAAAATACTATGGAAGTATGGATTTGATTGAATGACTAGATTGATTTTCGATTTACTGAGAGGAGAGGAGAGTCTCCTCCGGAGAGTTACCTGTATCCATAAGTAAACTGTTTTACTAACAGAAGAGGTGAATATTTGGTCTTATTGTTTCAATGTGGCTAAACTATATCAGCCGAACATGTCGATCTTCAAGGTTAAGCAACGCTTGCCGAGGTCGGTCTGTGAATGGGTGACCATTATAACAAACTAGCCTTTTCCTTACTATATTGGCTTGGCTTCCAAACAAACCGGATTCAGCTGAATACCGGTATTTTACGTGGCGCGGCTGCCTACCAGACCTCCACAACTCATTCAATGCAAGATTTCAGTCAGATTTTACTGGCTTCTGACTATCCGTAACGACTGCCAAAGATCTACAAATGACAGCCGGGACCAAAGGCTTAACGTGCTTCCTGAGGCACGAAGGAAACTCGGTATGTCAAGATGGTCACCCATCCACAGACCAACCTTTGCAAGCGTTGCTTAACCTTGAAGATCGATGCGTTCGTCTGCTAAGTTTAGCCTTGAAGATCGGCCCGTGCGGCTGTTTCAATTTAGCCACGAGCTCCTCTATAATAAACCGATTCTATGAACCCAGTAAAACTTTTTTGATATTATAAAATGTTAAAACAAATTAAATTAATCAGTGGTCTACAATCAGCAATATTGTCAGTAAAAATCGGAGAAAATGTGTTTCTTTTTGGACTGTTCTGGACGAAATAAAGAATCCACTTGATTCAGCACCATTCGTTCGATAGTTGGTTTTGTTGATTTTGATTCAAGATTAGTTTGCACCAGGAGATTAGGTACGTTTACGTTTTGTACGATTAGGTACGATGCTGGTCGGCATTTCAACCGATCTTCATAATTATATTCTTAATTCGAGAGAGAGATCAGGATACGTAACTGAACGTAGATTTTGTATATGCAATCTATACTAATATTATAAAGCAGAAGAGTTTGTTTGTTTGGTTGAACGCGCTAATCTCAGGAACTACTGGTCCGGTTTGAAAAATCTTTCAGTGTTAGATAGCCCATTTATTGAGGAAGGTTATAGGCGTATATTTATATATTTATTTATTTATTTATTTAGACTTTATGCACAATAGTGGTACATGGGCGGACTTAATGCAACAAGGCATTCTCTACCAGTCAACCTTTGGGTTAAAAAGACTACACTGTGGTAGGTGTACAACAAACAAATAAAAATAAAATGTAATTGAGTCATATCGATACAACAAAGTATACAAATAATATATATATACATATACTATAAAATACATATATATTTGCTAAAATAATATACTAATAAATATGATGATTACGCTAAGACAAATAGGAGCGGAGCAGTAATGGAAAATGTGACGCAGACGAAGTTGCGCGGGTCAGCTAGTGTAGGAATATAGGTAAATTATTTAACAAATTATTAATATTTCACAAAAAAAAACAAACAAAACGAATTAAAGTCGGTATAGGCACAGATCAAACAGATCACTGAAACACATCATGACTGAGGGGGATTATATTGGAGCAGTGATTTGTCCAATAAGAAGTCTTTTATAGAGTAGTAACACTTATCTACTAACAGATCATGGAGACTCTTTTTAAATTTTTTCAGTTCCGTAATTATTCTGATTAATTCTTTTCACACGCCTAACTAAACAGAAACGCAACAAAATATCAAAGTTATCGTTATTTGTGAATATTTGTTCCAGCATTAGGTGTAACATAAGCCGGCATTGCATTGTGTGCTGTGTGCCTTCGCCCCATAAACTAGCTCATAGGTCGCAATCCTTTGCAAACACCTAATTTCCCCCGGTGTCGATTGTAGGTACATATTTTTACTTATTGCGGGAAAATTCAAATTACTTACAGGATTGCTGTTTTCATATCGTAAAGACTCTTCCGTAAATAACAAAAAAGTTACAATTTATTCAAATTGAAATAATTGTAACATCCAAATTTGTGGGTATAATTATAATATTGGTGTTTTCGATTGATTCTAAAGAATGAATTTGGGTAAATCTGATACAAAACTTTTGTCAAAAGAACTCATTTCACATTATGATTCGTTCGGAAAGTAAAGTTATCGAACGCAAATTACAGATTCATACAAATATCTTGGCTAAGTTTTGGAGCCAAAATTTCAAATTTTCAGGATAAAATCCGAAAGTTTGGTAGAAATAATGATTTGATAAGTGGGTGCATACATAAGAGCGGTAGGTGAGCGCGGCCGGGACAGCTGCAGTGAGCTCGTTCGCCAATGCGGGCCTATATATCAGCCACCACCTGTTTTATCTGAGCATGTTTTTACTGCAAGTGCCAAGTGCCTACTGTAGTGCCTGCCCGTACCGAGCCGACGCCGACGCCGCGCCGCGCCGCGCACTTATTTTACAAAAAACATTTTATAGTTCACTTTTTAATACGCTGAGAATATTTTTTATATAAATGATGTGATGCGTTATTTGTTCCGGCGTAAAGCTTCCCATGGAAATGTTAAAATTTGAACACGTTGAATTTGCCATAAGCTCGTTTGAATTTATCGTTAATGTATATTATGTATTCTGTGGCCCGGAAACTTTTGAGGAGAGTTCACGACTAATGTCGATGTGGCTTAAATTAACGAAAATATCGTTTACCAGTTCACCCATTGACTGTTTCATGATCACGTCTCTCGATCCGAGAAAATTTGAGATCTCATAAGCAAATCAGTCAAAAAATTGTGCCCAATAAATTGTACGGCTTATTTCAACACTCTATTAGTATTCGTTCGTATCGATTGAATTTTTTTCATTTCGTTCTTCGGTTTTATGCGTAGGTTACTCGTTCGGCAGAAATCCCGGCAAGGCGTCGTGGCCCGGGGGGAGACGACACCAAATTGCCGACATAACGTCAACGATAAAGCACTCAGCCGAGGAACCAATCTCTTTTACGGTTTAATCAGAACTTGCCTTACCTACCTAATATTACTCGTTCCACGGTATACGATGGCAATTTTACGCAATACTCGTTGCGGCTTCAGTACGTCACACAGGTGGTTTTTGTTATATATTAAGTGCGTCATCAAGGTATTTCGCTAAAGTATCAATTTGGAAAAGTTGACAACTTCGATTTAAGGGCTCTAAGGGTTCGGAAAGTCATGGACATTAACGAATTTTTACTAGAGCTCGTGTGAATTAACCATAGATGACATGGACTATGTCCATGAAAATTATAACTATAGGCAAACAGCTGATTGTCGAGCCTCAAAGTAATTTCATAAGTGTTTTTCCAATTTCGGTACGGACCACTAAAAACAAGGTTGATTAAGTACTTTTTCTTCAAATCGATGCAATGGATGAAATGTTCCGTTAAATTACATACTTACATTTATATTTGAACAGAAAAACTGTTTTACCAATGCTGTCGCTTTATTTATTTCGTTTGTCGAACGCTCTGATCGGAATGGTCGAATTGATGGACAGATCTTACTGATTGGTACGAAATTCGTTCCTTCGGTAAGGTATATATACCTTTTTGTAATAAGTTTTTAATAAGTGGAAGGCCTAGTTTCAGGAAGGAGTAAAAACTATTGCAAAATTCATTTGAGTTTGTCAAATGAATTTTGCAATAGTTTTTTTGATTAGATTTCAGCGTTAGATACCACGATTATGTGAATTAAAATGTCAGCAGCCAAAGTATGTAATTCTTTACTGGCGTTGATTCGTGACTCTTAGACCATATTTTTCAAGAAGTCGCGCGTTAAAAACCTTTAAAATTCTCAATAATAAGAATAGTTATTAAATGAGTTTTAAGTCTGAGCCTTAACTTCCCATTTTCCCATTCTTAAAGACACGTCGTATATTAATGGCATGTGGTGGAGCTGGGGATGAGGCTTCCGGCTAACTTTATTGTCAGAGCTTTACCGCAATAGTACGAAATGACTAGCTCGTGTTATAGAAATGGCTAGTGCCTGGCTGCCAAGCAGTCTACTTCCTTATCTACATAAGTTTGTAGAAGAAGGTAAGAACACTTGGTGGTAACTTAAGTAGGTACTTTAGCAAGACTCTTAAGTGCACAAACTGCAGTTTTTTGCACATATAGATAGGATCCCTTATCGTGTTATTCTAAACACTTTTACAAAATTACTTTTGTATACTGCATACAGTATGAGTTTACGTTCGCGCTACGATTAATCTCCGCTACGCTCATGTTTTGTCCAACCGGATCCACGAAACATAACAGATGCGGGTAGTTGTAACTCGAGACGTAGTTAGCGTTAAATATTAGGATAGCTTATCGATTTGTTACATGGTCGCGTTAGGCTCGCCCCGCTAGGCGTGTCTGAAATATTAGTCAAATATCGATCTCACAGTTGAAAGAGGTTGACGTTACCATTTGAAAAACGAACTTAAAAATAACGATAGGTACTCATTCTTCGAAAAGATGAAATAATTTAACGATCGCCAAGATTAATACTCAGAAACGATCCTAAGAGATAGAGTATTTAGCCATATTTGCATAAAATATCTCCAATATTTGGATAGGATATTTATTCGGCAAAGTAACTGTACTTTCAGACCTGTTTTACACAGTCAATATCCTCATAATAACACGCGTGGCATTCGTTATTCAAATAAAATAACAAAACTATATCACATAGTTACGGTACCTGGCGTCGACGTAAAATACCTATTACATCGCAAATATGAAAGTATATTGGTCGTGATAAAATAAAATATAAGACAGACCTATTAAACGATTATTAAAATGCTACCATACTAGAAAATAAAAACTTTTAATATGCGTATTAGGTACTATTCTGGCAACACAAAGATGGTAAAGAGTTAGTTAGCGGAAGTTCTTAGGCATTGATTGCAGTATAATCCTCTTTGCTCTCCGCGCAGGCCAGGGGCCCGAGTCTGCTATTTTTATAAATTTGTCATTCCGACACGATCCCATTGTCATGCCATTGTCATTTTGCTAAAAGTTCGTAATCTGCTAAATTCATAATCGCACGGTCACTGGGACGTCAGTGGTCTCGTAATAGAATTGCGGTAGGAATGCCGTATTGCCATTATTATAAAACCGAGCTAAATTTGAGCATTTATTCATGCCAGATTTTATTTATATTTAGTTTTACATATTATTTATTAGTGTTATAAGAAATCTGAAGTAGTGAGAAGTTCGTAAATACTAAATCTGTCATTATGTACGAGATTACCATTCATATGGCTTTCTTTCAATGGCGTGTCAGTGGTTGATCATTGGAATGTCATAATGACGCCATTATGATACCATTATGTTAGTAGATTACCAAACTTGTCTAAATCAACCATTTTGAAATCAGTGATCGACCATTCTGACACTATTGTAATAGCAGACTCGGGCCCCTGGTCAGGCCTTAAGCATTGGGTCAAGAACGAGAGCCCCTACTAAGTCTTTTAAAACCACAAGACATTTCTCCGGGATTCTGAATATTATAATGCTAAATGAATCGTTTCAGTTTTTTTAAGTTTACTTTCAGTAATTTGTTACATAGGATTTTTTCAGGTGATTTCTATTGTGTCTAAACCCAAATGGAATGAAAGGACCATTTTAAAACGATTTTGCAGCAAAGTTAGCTAGATAGGTATTTTCCTAAGGAATAGGCCTATACTTTTGATATAACAAAAATATTCGCCCCGGGCTTTATTGCTTGAACAATGAATGGACCGCGATCTTAGTTACGTATGAATGAAGGTTTATAAGTTCATTCGATAGAACTATTGATGTCATCGGCACGGCAGGCGCTTGTCATTAGCACGAGAGAGGTTCGCGCTTGTTATGGCCTCTGTGTCTATGATAAAGGTCAGCATTTTGGCAGAGAAACATTGAAATCTCACTTAAATGTCATTTGTCTTAAAATAATTGTTAATTTGGGACTTCAAACCCAGTTTAGGTAAATAGTGTTATGTGAAGAAATTAAATTTTGTCATTGAACAGCATGATGCATGTCCCTGGATGGATCTAAGATCACCTATTAAGATATCGGGGACTCATAGAACTAATGACCTAAGAAAGATCGTTAGCAAGTCTATCTAAAGCACTTACGCTGCAAGTTTCCAGCATCCGACATTCACCGACCGACCCCCTAAAAGAATATAGCGTGAAGATGAATAAATTATCATTGAAAATGGCAATATAGCGGGGAAAAGCAGTGTTGCAATCCTTGGCACGGTGCCACGCGGATCGGAAGTGTTAAGGATTCTCTTATCTCTTGTTATATAAACCTCTGTAACACCTAAATTGTTTCTGGAGAGGCACGGAGCCGTGGAGCTAAATGGCTACATCACAGAGCGATCGATCGCGGCCTTCCGCTGGCTACTATTAGCTGGGGTCGGTGATCAATGATCATTCTTTACAGATTGAGGTCTCTCCGTGCTTCGGAGAGCACGTTAAAGTCGTCAGTCAGTTGTCAAGCCGGAGCGATGGCGGTAGGACTGACGGAACGATGCGAGAATGACTGACATTGCACATCAATTATAATCAGCATTTGATAAGGCTAGAAACCGACCTTAGGAATATTTAAAAAAAATCAATTTGACCTAATTTAAATTGCAAACCTATAATAGCAACTAAATTAAAGAAGTAAACAGTAGGTTGGTTCCGCAAAATAGAGTCGTTAATGAAAATAGAGCTACCTAGCACTTACAGAGCAATAGTTCGAAAAGACGTTACGACATTAATAACTGTAGATTAGTGTACATGTTCTATAATGAGCGGGCCCAAGGCTCGTGTCGCAACAGTCGCAACCGTTGCATGCAACCAACATAATCGGCGCGATACGAAAAATGGACGAGCTTTCTAACCTCGTTCCCTTTCCTATAATGACGAACAATTTGTCATTTACTGCCGTTTCGAGTACTCGTGTTAAATTGTATTAGACGTAAACGTAACAACGTTTAGGGGCCATACTCAAACATAGAGTGAAACTGACACACAAACTGTAGGTATAGTAAGTAGTCTTTAGTTAATTAACCGACTTCTTTATCATTGCTATTGAGTGTCCTCAATATTAAGTGCACTGAAAAAAATGCAGACTAACTAAGATACATTTTCTCTTAGTTGGCATCAAAATGTTTAGAATAATTATTTATTTTGTTACTTTATACAAGATAGCACAGTTGCCAAAACAAACTAATTTTATTTAAGTCGACAATTTTGCACATGAACAGTATAATCAACAGGCTTTGTTACATCATACATGCTTTGTTAGATTTTACTTCTCCACTTTTATCTATCAATTAATAATTTTTGTTCAGGGTAACAAGCAACTTGTTAGCAATATATAAATTTATATCGTAGTTTTTAACAACGAGCATAGTTGAATAAATAGCCTGCTTACTTATATCAAACAAGAGAAGTGGTCGCATCTAATAACGCTTTGTTAAGTCATCAAAATTACTAAACGCGATGCCCCCCCCAGCGCTTCTCTCGCCCCCGCCCGCGCCACCGCGCCGGCCGAACTTTTCATCTACCGTGAGTTGCTTGCTAATTTAATTTATTAATTGAGTGTTGTGTGATAATTTTTGAAAAATAAGTAATTTTTTGCTTATTATTAAACTAGTCACTGGTATAAACATGGATGAAGTGGCCGAATTATTAAAGACATGGGAAGTGCCCGATCTCATCTCAAAATTTGCAGGTAAGATAAATCATGCAGTAACCTTTACCCTACTAGATAACTATTCTGTAAATCTGTATTGAATGTTATGTATTTGTAAGTCTATGTAATTTGCAGATCATTGATTTTGAACGTCGAATAATGATTCGCAATGCAAAATGCGTTCGCTGGTGCGTTCATCAACGTTGACCTCAGATGATGTCTAAGATGTCAAATTACCTACTCCAGACTCCAGAAAAATATTTATTTTACCCTACAGTGACTTACTGACCTTATTTTTGCTTGCAGAATCTAGATTAATCGGATTTAGAATTTAAACGGGACCCAACAGTTAATGTATCTGCTGCAGAGGACAAAGAAAATGTGCCCACAACTATGTCGCAAATTATATAATTCTAGAAGAAAATGTGCCCCCGAATAGTGCTGAAGTTGATCAGAAAACGCAGAGTGGGGTATGTTTCTTTTAAAATTTTGTAAATGTAATGTCACCAAATTGGTAATATTGTATATTTTAGGAGATGAAAAACTTGCAAATAAATTCAATAAGTACCTAACTCATATTTGTCTGAGTGTTACACTGTCATAGCTGAATTGCTAAACCCATTATTATAAAATTTAGTAATTCATGTAAAAATGTAAACTATTATTTATTAAATTAATGTACTTAACCTAAAAACTGTAATTATAAAATAATAGTAGGTACTCATTAAGTACTTCACTCCCTGGTACTTACAAATCAACATACTTGATAATATCCTCTTAATTTATTTTGGACCTAGTTTTTTTAATTCTGAACTGTTTATTACTCCGAATGTACCTATGTACTGGGTGGAAATAGTTGTATTCCATACCATTTTTTTCAGTTCTTGCTAAAGTCTTGAAAATATATATTTTAACGTGCCTCCCTCATAAAAATTGGATTGGGTTGTCTAAGTACTATATTTTTTTTTATTTCAGCGCCTAAAGAAGATAAAAATCTTGCAGCATTTTCGGCCATTCCCCATCTTTTAAACAGCAGAGAAAACAAAAAACCTTGATCCTAGCTGCAGCTGGAAGCCATCTAAGGCAGACACGCGGGATGCTTTCATCAAACATTTAAGATCTGACGCTGAAATCGATCAGGCTATTGAACTTCGGCTAAAAACATTAGAGAATAAAAGGGCAACATCATAGCCAAACAAAATGTTGTCAAATTCCATAATCTTTTGTCGCATCCTATACCGTGCAATATACATATTCTAAGCAATGAAAAACATTATGTAACTCTTAGATGCATAATAAGTAAGTATTTTGTGTTATGCAAGTGATTTTCATAACTAATTATAGTTAAAATTAAAATATGGTTGTTTGATTGCTATACCATTTGTACCTATTTGCACGTTCGATATTTTTATATTCATAATATTGTAGTTCTTGAGAACTTCTACTAAGCCGTTGTCATATGAACTAACTGTATTCCTCAATCCAAGTCGGTGTCTTTTGCACATCCACAGAGTACCTACCTAACTTATTGTAATTTTTTATTACCTACAATAAGTTACTTTGTGGATGTGCAAGGTACTGTGACTTGCATTGACGAATACAGGTAGTTCATATGACAACGGCTCATGTCTACGACGAATATGAGGTTAGTTGAATTAATTAGTTTATCACGGTTACTTCATGCAAGATCTTAGTTGAAACAACATAAGAACTCCATTCATTTGATAATGTTGCACAGACGTATCGTGTAAGATCTTAGTTGAAACAACATAAGAACTTCATTGATTTGTTAATGTTGCACAGACGAATCGTGCAAGATCTTAGTTGAAACAACATAAGAACTTCATTGATTTTATAATGTTGCACAGACGTATCGTGCAAGGTCTTAGTTGAATCTACAAGTTAAGTATATTGATGTGACAATGTCTCATTCTTAAACTGGCCAACATTTGAGCCAAATTAAATAACTACCCGTAATTAAACCAATTCATTACTTAGTAGACGGAACTATGATAATTTAACAAAGTTCTCATAGCTGCAGAAGGCAAGATCTTGTTAGGCTCGTATGGAGTCATGATGCGTGATCACATTAAACAAGATATTTATCAAAGCAAACAATTTTTTTTTTCAGTGTGGAAGTGCCAGCAATTTAATTCTGTCTTTAGAAATTCTCTCACTCGACACAAAATTCATAAGTGCTTTTATTTGATGACTTTGTGTTAATATTGCTTCTGCTTTTCTCTTTAGTATCATACAAACTTTCGTTTGTTTTTTTTTACAAACACTGGCTTCTGGTAAAAGCTTTGTAGATATGCGAACTCCGGGTTGAAATTCCAGTGTCGTGTCTTTTTTAACTTTGTATTTCCTACGAAGTCTTTATAAAGGACGTCTTTCAGCGGGAGCTGCATTATCTAAGCGTTGTGTTATTTGTGAGACAAGGTAGAAAGGTATTCGGCGACTGAATCAGGGCGACTTCCGTTCGCACCTCGCCTATTCAATAAAAGCGTCGGACTCGAAAGGAGTAGCAATATTTTTCTTTGATTAAGCTTCCTTCACGGCGTTTTTTTCGGCGGTAGCTATTAACCTATTTGCGTGACCCGAGTCCGCGCGCCTCCGCGACCTGCCTACTAAGCAACCGATGTACACGAAAAGTAACGCTGTATTTTTGCGGAAACTTTAAAAGTTATACCATTTTTATGGGTTGGGAAATTTACTGAAATCTTTTGTAATAATGAAGTCCAACATAATGACCCTTTAGTTATTAAACTAAATCAATAGGAGAATCAGTAAAAATGTTTGTGAGCAAAGTTACAGAAGTCCATAATGAGACAATTACTGATGCCGACACAGAATTTGTGTTCTGTGTCAGCGTAAAAATTATATAATAAGTACCTGTCCGGTCGGCGGATTACTGAAGCGAGTTATTATCGTCGATGGCGGGTACCGCAGGCCGCAGGTTGCACCGCCACACTACTTGTGCGGCTAACAGTACGCACAGTTAATTCCGCCCGACCCTTCTATTGATTACTACGTCTGTGGTTATAGCAAAGTAGCGTACTCGCGTGTGTGCCATTATTTATTTTCTTGGCATGTTGATTTATTTATTTAGAGCATATTTTTCGTGTTCCATTCGCGAACAGAAATTGTAGGTAGACTTTATAATGTCTTTAAACAACTGTATTTGTAGTACGGGGAAACTTCTCTAATTAACTATGAACGGCATTACTTTTGAGACATGTTAAGCTGTTAAATGTTGGCTTTGTAGTACTTACGTTATAACGTATTTGTTTACTCTTCTTTCTTTTGTGTTATTGGTCCCATTGTTTTAGATATTGCAAGAGATTCCCACAACACAGCGGATGTAAGAGTTAATGAATGTAGAGGAATCTTATCTAATGGAATCTAATTTGATGTGGTCTAATACATGTATGTAAGTGATTGACCGTGGGAACACAGTGGATAAACAAGTCTGTTCGTATTGGATCGCTCATATCGGGCTGGGAAGCCGGGATAAATCCGCGTTCATTACGGGCTGGCTAAACCGCCCCGCGCCCGTCAAACTTCGCCCATACATCCAGTGGTCGCGATCGCGATGTCTGGTCCCGACAAAGCCCGCCGTACCTGCGCGTCACCCTTATCTAATTTTACCCGAGCGCTTTGTTTGGCCCCAACAAGCTACTATTCAGATTAATATGTTTGTTTTAATTAAAATTATTCGTCTCGCTTTGTTTATTTATTAATAAAGTGTTGGATTCTACGGGCCAATTCTGGTCCTTAGAGCCGGATTGGATGATTTTATGTTTCTGAGTTTCAGGATTTCAGGAAATGTAAAGGAAATCTATTTAGATACCAATTTTAAACAACGCGAATAATCAGTACAAGAAACACATTCTTTATTATACAACATAGGTCAAACCAACCAATACCATATTATGAAATATTTTTTAAACGAATTAAAATGGGTATGAATCTTATGTTAGAATACTTAGTTAGAAATAATTACCTATCTTATGATGACAAACCCAACATAGATAAACGCAATACCTACTACAGCGTCCGAAAGTTTACGTAGCCAGTTGATTGGGCTATAGTAGACAATAAAACAGCGAGTAATAACGCTAGTTTATCAGTAGTTACACAGTTGAGACGAGTTAATTAACCTGAAGTTTAGCCTGGGCGGCATAAGTTGCGATCAAACGAGCGGAAGGCGCGATGGCGCGATATGAGAAAACTCCGCGAACAGCTAAACAATGATACCGCGCCCGTCAACTTATCGGTCCCATATTGTTATTGTAATAAAAAAAACTTTTACTCTATTCTGCGTTATCCTTGTTTATCCAGTCAGATATGTCCACTAGATATGCGACGTACAATATAATAAAGTTTTGATGCGGTGTGCTGCGGTAAGAGAATGTTTTCAATGTCCGACTATTTATATCGTAGGAGTTTCTGCTGATCTACTCTCTATTGTTTTTACCGTATGTGCTTTCTGTATTAACGGAATACAAAATAGACATGACATAGGTAATAAAAAGCTAGTTGCCTACTGTTACCTTGAAAAGTAGGTTCTTATTTAATTTTACAGTAACTTAAAATACTTACAAAACGTTTGTCCCAGATTTATATTTCAAGCATGTACCTGTAAATAGAAAAATACCAGTTAAACAAACGGAAATCTTATAAGCTCAAGCATGCAGGCAAACAAGTAGGTACACGATGACATGCAGTTGTGAAGAAGACCATACCTAAAGTTGAAACGAAAAATTCACTATCACAACCGTTAGTCTCCTAAGACCAAAAAAACTGTTTAGCCTTCGTAGCTAAAGTTCCGAGAACACTTCAAATATTCAATGTCTCCATAGAGTATAGAGTAGGTATCTACCATAAACAAGGTATAAAGTACGGATATACTCAGGTATTTGCCAATAGCTTTGCCATAAAGTAACCGCCCACAAAGACAACACACCTTAAATTAAAGGTTACCAGACACTGGCCATGGCTTAAATTAAACACAAAGTACTGAGGTAACAAACAAGAGTTTCAGCTTATGGTTTTCTAAAAATACCATTAAATTGATATATAATTAAAATAGGCAAATGATTCGAGGCATTAAGATGGCATAATATGTGCATACCTACTCCTTGTCGATATACATACTATTTCATACATAGATATCAATATTATAAAATGAAAACGCTAGTGACCACAAATAATTGATTATTCATAATTATGAAAATTAAGTTTGAACCGTTAACCATGTTGCGGTGCGTTGTGTTGTCATTTATTAAAATTATGTCACAATTCATTATTTCAATAACGTGTCAGTGAGCCCTGATGCGTCATGAAATTAAAACAAAAGCATTGTTTAAATTGATATTCAAGCTATCCGTGGATGTAACATGTCTAAAATAGGATAACATTTTTAGTGGGCACTATTATGTAGGTACCTATATAGGTTGCAGGCTTTACATTGCACCACAAATTGGTAGTAATGTTACAGTTACTGCCAAATCGACTGAAAATTTGGAGCTTTGTACTGATCCTGGTTAATACTAGAATCAGTAGACATTAGCCGTAGGCTATTTTATGAAATAGTTCGTAACGCAGCTTTAAAACAAAGTATTAATTTATAAACCAATATTATAAAAAAAATCAACAAAGCTTTTACGATATTGGAGGGCCTGAAATGGTTTTTGAATTATTTTTGTAACATTTCAAATTCAACAAGTACCTATTGCCAACCTATACTAATATTATAAAGCAGAAGAGTTTGTTTGTTTGTTTGGTTGAACGCGCTAATCTCAGGAACTACTGGTCCGATTTGAAAAATTCTTTCAGTGTTAGATAGCCCATTTATTGAGGAAGGCTATAGGCTATATATCATCACGCTACGACCAATAGGAGGAGGAGGAGCGGAGCAGTAGTGAAAAATGTTACGCAGACGACGTTGCACGGGTCAGCTAGTGATTTTATAAATCTTTAGCTACGAAATGCACAGTATTTAGGTAATACTGGAAAAGTTAAGTCGGGTGTTTCGACTTTTAAAAATTAAGATAGGCAGGAACATATCACCAAACGAGAAAACCGGTTGAATTTGTACTATTTATAGTAAGTAATTAGTAACACTAGTAGTAGAAAACATTTTCAAAATGTAGCAAGCTAGTCTAGAACAAGCAAGGGGAGAAACAGACAATCGCAGACAGGGACTTTGATACTATACCTACTAATTTAATAAATGAAGACTTTGTTATTTTGATCGCGCTAATCTCTGGAACTACCAGTCGGATTTCGAAAATTCTTAGTTCAGTTAACTCTCGTATAAATGATAGCCACATTCACGGTTATATGCGGGAACGAGACGCGGGCAAAATATTATACTGGATTAAGTTAAGGAATAGTATATAGGTGTACCTACCTACCTACACGTGTCCAGGCCTAAATATACCTATCCCTTATAATTTTCATGAATTCGTCTTTGTTGATATCACGTTGAAAATATTTTTATTACAAGAAAATTGCCGGCTGGTTTCTGCTGATCCAATAAAAATGTAACTCATGCTGTAATAATGGCATTTATGGCATACCGACACCGTTATTTACGCACTTAAATAATACCGTTCACACGTTATTCAAGTTTAGGCGGTGTCACGGTCGCTGTTATATAATGTTTGAATCTATACTAATATTATAAAGAGGTAACATTTGTTTGTAAGTTTGTATGTTTGAAAGTTTGTATGTAGGGGGTAATCTCAGGAACTACTGGTCCGATTTGAAAAATTCTTTCAGTATTAGATAGCCCATTTATCGAGGAAGGCTATAGGCTACATATCATCACGCTAAGACTAAAAGGAGCCGAGCATTAATGGAAAATGTGACGCAGACGAAGTTGCGTGGGTCAGCTAGTTTATTATATTTACGTTTATTTTATTGTTTTGGAATTGAATAAGATGTTTCTGTTAGGTATAAGCAATGACTGCGTGACTTTAGAGGGGCTAATGAAATCTGGTCTATATTAAGAAAAAGAATATGCTTCAAAAACATTCCCCCCTGCGACAATCGGGTAAAAACAAAGATCAACTGCTTCATAGACAACACACTTCTGAGCGTGGTGTCGGATATAGTGCACATCCACAAATCAATCAAATCCTGAGACAGTAGTCGCTCATGAATGTCCAATATTATAATTATTATTTTAAAATTTAACTAACATAGTTGTAAGTACCTACCTTTTTTTAAGCTTGGGAAATCATCAAATGACTTCTTCCGCTTTGGGCGAAGCAGAAGGGAGTGCCAGACTCTTAGGTACTTCAATTTCATGGCATTTAAAGGTAGACGTAGAATAAGATTCCATGGTCATTGCGGCGTGTGTTGACCAAAGAATCCAGAATGCAGAATGAAAATCTCGTGACTTACTCGGAAACTTTGGCTGTCACGGAATTATGAAAAAAACAAAGTAATACTTTACTTCAAACGGAAAACGAAAAAAGGTTTACTTTACAAATTCACGTCGGATATCTACGTAACAATGCGGTGGGCATGGGAAATTATTCTAATTAAATAGCAATCGGCTCATTCGATCTCTCAAGTAGCAAGAAATCGTATTACGACACCGCTGCAAGCTCACGGCGCGGTTATAAACTATTTGCTGCAAAACGCGAATTCTTTGAAGGTCCCGACTGCTTCATGGAACTAAATGGTGCATAAGGTTAATTAGACAAATATGATTACATTGCTGTTTCAATATGATTACTTAGTAGGTTTCAAGGAAAATATTGCGAGTAAGTAGGTAATTGAGCATAGAACAGTCAAAGAAAAAAAACTAAAAACTCTGTGATTCAAAATTAACGAGAATGCCTATGTGCAATTCTATCTCATTCCGGACGAGACGCTTTGCCTTCGAGAACTTGCCTCCAGGTTTTGTAGAAGTCTATACCTAAAGAATGCACTACATTCGAATAAATGAAAAGAGCTTTTGCATAGAATCAAAAAATGTAAAAAAATGAGAGTGGATCCAATCTCACAGGCAGTGTGCAAACTTCAAACAGCATCGAACGAACGAAGTGATTTCCGACTGAGATCAAGAGATTCTGCATTTCTATTTTTGTTCGAGTCGGCGACAATAGCTAAAAGAATGTTCCTCCGTACGTTCGCCGTACGGGGCCATCCATCAACATTGACATGAGGTGCTTCGGAGAGAGTACTACATCTATACGCACGCTTCCGAGTATGTCTCCAGCTTTGTTTGGCTACATTTTACTATTCTCTTAGTAGCAGTAAGTAACGAGGAAATTCAGGTATAGAAATTAGCATTGGCACGTACCAACGATGGGTTTTTTTAGTTTTTATAATTTTGATTTATCACAAGAGAGTAAAAAAATGCAAATTCTTCGCTGACGATGACTAATGATCTGCGTAAAAGGTTGAACGTAGATACTTTGTGACACAAACATAATCGTTTTCTGAGCTCTCACCAGCTGTAATCGCCATCACCATTGTTTTCTATCTTCCATTTGAATCCGGTCATAACTCTCAAGCCCGCGTTATTTCTAACAAAACAAGGCTTGTTGAATCGCTTTAACTTACATTACAGTGTGAGTGTTAAAGGCTTTGGATAAAGAATAGGTCGGCCAAAGACTGTTTGCCGCGGCTTATTGAGTGCAAACACGACGACGATCGTCCGGGCTCGGCGGGGCGGCGGCGGCTTCGGGCTCGCCTACACTCACCCCGGCCACTGCGTCTTTGCTCAGCGAAATTATTAAATAACTGCGGATCACATAGAACTACTCAGCAAACAGGGGTTGGTAGGAGACACATGAATTACGACATATGGTCTTTGCGGACGAAGCAGATGGCAATTTCGCTTGATGATAGCAATTGAGCGAAACAGGTGCGTGCTTTGAGATACATTCTGGAAATCACTGGTTTTGACAGTCAAAGAAATAAATGAAACAAGTTCAAGGCACCAAATCATGGATAAATGATATTATTTTGTTCCCATTAAAAGATCCTTATAAAGATTTAAAAATTCAAAATAAAAATCAAGATACTCGTACCATGTTCAATCTTATGTGGTTAAAAATACGATACGTTATAAAAAAAATCAAGGTCATAATAGTGTATGGTCATGGGAGTGCTGAGAAAAAATGATACGAACGACGCGACAAGTGCTCGGCCGGGCATCGAACCGCGCCTGTCCAGCAGGTTTCGCCTGTCCGGCCGTCCGCTCGTCCACCACGTCGTGTCCGGCAGCCGCCGCCACGCATCCGTCTCCTCGCGACTCGCGTCAACTGCAATTATGTAACGGACACTCGCTACTCGCCACTCGCCGCTCGACCAACCGCCTAACTTTGTCCATTAGACGAACCCCGCCAAAGGGAAACTGACGCGTCGGCTGTGCTAGTTTTGTTAATTCACTCCAACAGTCCACTGTTAATACAATTTGTTAAGAGAATTCTGTTTGTTTTTGCTTTGTCCATGTCAAAACGAAAGGTACCTACGCTAAGCTACACATTGATTTAACTTGTCAAACTGAATACATCTAATTAAAGTATACATATCACAGAACTTTCCAAATCAATGTCGCATTTTATGACAACTCCAATTAACATGTAATTATCACAGTACAGATGTCTGTGTTCGCTGTATTTGTCCAAACGAATTAGGAGGCCGGAGATAGTATGTTAAACACGACGGCTACAAGAGGGCGAGCGGAGAGGAAGTAGGCGGCGCTCTCCGCGGTTACTGCACGTACGCGGTACAACTCGCACAAGTGCGACTGTGCTGCGGCTTCTGCGGTTCACATCCACACGAACACTTTCTCCTATTCCCTGCTCATTAGCGATGCCGCAGCGACTCTTCAGCAAACACTTGGCGCCTACAAATGGCTCGTGTTGTTTCACCCTCCACGCAACGTCCCACCTACACGTGTTTGCGAACAATCTTTACGAGAAATCGACACACAATAGCGTCGCGGATCTCTTTGAGAGCTTTCAAACGATGTTGTTTTTACACGCACTTTTTTGCAGAACCACACTCACCGCGCTAATACTCGCTATAGTAACACAGGTTGATAGCGGCGCGACGTACTCGTAGGTTCCCAGCTGTGCGTGGGTGGCTGAATGCTCCTTTCACTAGTTCTATTACCAGTCAATAAATAAGCCTATAACTCAACTAATCATCTTATTCCAGAAACATTAGTCGACTGTGGTTCGTGAAATAATGGACCTTTATCAGGTAATTGGTATTTATAGGAACCGAATTGAGCTAACTAGGTTCAGATATGCGTCAAGAGGTTAATGTCGAAGTTTGTAAATTAGAAACATTATTATACCTAATTATGATAATGATTGAGGGTGACTGCTAATTATACTCTATAGTTTACAGACACATTACGTAGCTGTATAATACCTACAAGATACATGCTGATAGTGCGGTAGATCTTTACAAATGTAACGGCACAATATGCATGCATTTCATACGAGACAGGGCGTGGCACGTCGCTTCCACACGCGAAATACATTGTGTGCACGTCACGCCAGGGTCCTTCACTGTGTAGCCCTACTGCGGACATGCTAAATAATAGTGGACGCACATGTTAGCAGCCAGACACTGCATCATTAGCACTGCCCAACACGACACTCATCTGTTACTGTTTTCATACAAACGTACGAAATATGAAAGCAGTGCTTTCTCAACTGTTTTTAGGACACATTTCGAAGTCTGCTAGTAGGTACAGGACAAAAGCTTTGCGAGAAATGAAGGTAGAAGAAATGTGCAACGTGTGCGCGGAACGTGTTACATAACATTGTTTAGCTTTTCCCAAACATACGTACTTTCAGCGAGTCTCATTTGCATTTCAAAATATTATACTCGTATCGTCTTACCGTGTCTTTTATGAAAGAATAGATAATACAGATTATTATATGGGTGTGTGTGGGGTGTATGCTTCTTATAAAACCGAGGGTAGGCACTTTTTGTTCTCAAGTATTCGTGTGGTAGGTACTTACGATTAAGAAAACTTACAGGAAAATTACAGTTTTAAATAAGAGTAGGTAGTCTATCTGATCGTGGTATTTTTTCAGTACTTTTTGTTTGGTAAGTAGATAAAATGAACGTTTGGGCTTTCTTTGCCCCCAATTTTACAGGCTAGCTGTTTCTAAGCAGTAAGAGCGGGTTGTCTGCTGCTTTAACTTCGACCTTGACCAATAATCGTTACGTGAATCGGTATAATATCGAAACGAATCGATAAAAGCGGAGGTGGATACTGTTGGCATAACTCGATTACTGAGCTAGCTCCAGCTCGTGGATTCTCGCATATGTCTGTGGCAATAAAACTCTCGTTCGGCGATATTTTCGGAGCCCTTAGGGATGTCACACGAGACAAAGTTAGATTGTAGCTGGAACGATGATGTATGGAACTCTGGCCGACAAGTTTTGAGGTAATTGGGACAGGATATACCATACGTACGGTCAGCTGCAAAATAGATAGTTAGATACATTTATATTCTTTGTAATAATGCTAGTTGCCTCGACTTTCGTGTTCTGATGTTATATAAATCATTCAATCATTTTTCATGGTCTTTTAATCTTCAGAGCGTTTATTAATAAAATTGCTCCATAATTCACAACCGACCGGACCTCCATTAACAACAAAGGACTTCCTCTTATAATGATTAGTTAAAGCAGACATCAAATCAAAAGCATGTCAAACAGCATCGGGCCATGAATCCATGATGATTAGAGCGCGAACGTGAGGAAACTGTCAGTGAGTTGATCGTAACCCCGCTCACACGTGCCATAGTTACGCCGCCGGAATGTTAATCCTTTGCACGTTGTCCCGCGCCCGCCATAGACAACACTAACTTTTACCATAAGGTCTTTATAAATGTGTGATTTTTTCGTTCGGAAAATATAAAAGGCAGGTTATACCGCGTGTATCTGACATCGACGCACAAATGATTTCCATGGGTCTAGGGCATGATTCTGGACACCCTAGACTTAGAATTTTTCGTCGGCTTTTTCTCATTTTATCATTTTTTTCAAGGGTTTTTTTACTTAAGACTGCTCATAATCGTTATTCTAACCTAACCCAATGAGATTTTTAATAAAAAATAATTAATTAACTACTTTCACTAAAAAGAGCAATCTGAATAAAACCACAAATAGATATCAGCTCAGCTGAGCTGATACCTACTTGTGGTACTTACTCTTGAAAAAAATTAAAAAATTAGAAAAGAACCGACGAAAAATGCCAACACTGGGGTTTCCAGAATCATGCCCTGGACCCATGGAAATCGTTTGTGCGTCGATGTCAGATACACGCGGTATAATGGTAAACCAAAAGTTCTGTTTAGAATATCCACCGAGGAGGCACTATCAGAAACTCAAGTCCTTGTGTTCTGTTTCCCCAACTTATGTTTACCGGTTTCAGACGTAGGATTACTTAATCGAAGTTTAAATTTATTCCCTGATACCATTCGGAAGTTTATCAGAGGATCATAGCAACCGCGTTTAAGTAAATTATCCATGTGCTTCAAAGTTACATGTCCAGTAGCAAGATTGTTTGTGCAAGTTGATTCAATCCATTGAACCAACTTGCGCCATGGAAATGCTCGCGCAAGTCGGCAACCAAGTTAATCTCGCTTTGAGCTTTACAACCTAAATTGACAATTCCACTTGGGGAAGGCGAGAAGGCAGTACTGCTGGTGTTAAGTGATGGCTTATAGACATCTGAAATGCCAGAGCTCCACTGCTGCTTTGCGATTTTTTATATTTGAAGTTGTTCATGTAGTAGTTACGCGGAAAAACCTCAAGGAAAAACTATTAAACATTTTTCAGATTATGTGGGACGAGCACGTATGTACCTCGACATCGACATCCACAAATACTTAAAGCTGGGCGTTTTTTAACCCTGTACATACTGTATATTCAGTGTGCGAGAAATGAAACCTTTTTATTTCTAGAGAAGGTAACTAAAGTCGCACGTAGCTTCATATTATCTACATTAGTACGGTTAACATCCCGCTGAGCATCCTAGACTGAACTAAAGTAACGGAGCACGTGGTCACGCTACATGCTTTCAACACTTGTCGCAACTGTAAAAAGCACCGAGGACTGGACATTTTATTTATGATGTAGAATGAGAGAAACGATAAAATTATATCTTTTTATTAAATATGGCCGTTTTCACAACGGTGTCTTCACAAAGTTTAATTCCATAAAAGTAACAAAAGATAGCGTCACCGTGTAAAGCAAGGCCCAAATGCAGCGGCATATATACGACGTATAGATTAAACCAAAAAATAGCTGCTTACAATACTAAAATCTTTCCCTCAACTTGCATACTCGTAAACAAGATTAGTGAAGCCAAATAGAGACATGGTTAGTAGTCTTCATAGACGCGCCACGCACCGTGAGTTTCCATACTTACCTACAGAATTTAAGACAACCTTCAAATTCTGCGCTTTGTCAACACTTCGTTTACATCGTGGACGGCAAAGCCAGCAGTCTTAAGGTTAAAATCATAATCTTAAGAACGGTTATTCAACTTTCATCTAGAACTAAAGGCATGGGGAACAATAGTACTTATAAACAATGATATTGGAGATTAAGAGCGGATTTCACCAATGAAATTGATCGCTATGAATGAAATAATTAAAATGAAATTAAACTGAGTTCAAGAATGGTCAGTGTCAATATTCCATAGAAAATAATGGCAGCTCGTAAACGTGGTTCATCTATACTAATATTATAAAGAGGTAAATTTGTTTGTAAGTTTGTAAGTAGGGGGAATCTCAGGAACTACTGGTCCGATTTGAAAAATTATTTCAGTGTCAGATAGTCCATTTATCGAGGAAGGTTATAGGCTATATATCATCACGCTAAGACAAATAGGAGCGGAGCATTAATGGAAAATGTGACGCAAACGAAGTTGCGCAGGTCAGCTAGTACTTCATAATTATGTTGATCGCGTTCAATTTCATTGATGAAATCGGCCCTAAGTTAGCATTTACACGGTTGGCGCAGTGGTTGAGTGACTGACTGCTGCGCAGCATGTCGCGGGTTCGATTCCCGCACGGAACAAATATTTGTACGACCTACATGTATTTGTTCCGAGTCTGGGTGTTTTTCTATCTATAATATGTATGTATTTACAAAAAAAAATGTATTTAAGTAGTTTATCAGCCATCTCGTTACCATAACACAAGCATTAGGTTGCTTAGCTTGGGACTATATGGCGTTGTGTGAAATGTCCAAGGATATTATTATTAAATTTTTATTAATTATTAAATTTATTTACGACTGTAAATGAAGTGCGAGTTATACTTGTTGCTTTGGTGACATTACTGTATCAGTTAAGTTTATTTTTAATTTACAAGTTATTCAAGACTAAGCTATAAATTCGATTCGTAAAATCTTAATTCCACGTGCCTAGTTCAAAAGATATAATTTGTGCAATGTTGATGCTCCATTATCTGCAAGAAAGCTAAATAATATCCCATTATTTCAATGGTCGTCTTAGTTTTAAGATGACTTCCTTTTCATTTGCGTGGCCAAATAAATCAGAACCCCTTCAATTCTTGTCCCTAAGCTAATATTTAAAAATACCCGAAAGACATTGGTAAACAGAATAGGTTTCATTTATTTGAGTTGCCTCGGTTCCCACGTTAACATTGTGTTGATTCTCACACAGCATTCAGCGTGTTAACATTAACACAATCGTTTCGCAACTTTTGACTCTGACAAGTGATAGGATCCTGTCTGCCATTGTCTTTCTTGCAGTTTTCATTAAACTTCACGTTGTAAAATAACCACAATAGATACTAACCTTCTCACAAACCTGCAACTTTACTGTTTTGTGAAGAGTTTTTGTTTTAAATAGTCAAAAGATCTAGAAACCCAAATACATTTTTGCGAAACTGAAAAAATTAAACAAAAACTCAGACAAAACAACTTGTCTCACATTCTTACAAGAAGATAGAGATGTAAAAACAAGATGGTAAGAAAGACCATATATTGATTGTTGAAATAGAGCGAACTTATACTGTTACAGCGTGTTTAGTGAGGCAGCGTCCCGCGGAGAGTAGGCGAGGTAACAACGCATACGGTCGCTTTGTCAATAGTTTTCTACCTGTACACAATTGAACGGGCTCGTGTGAAACACTTCACACCACCCTCGTGTTACTATTTGAATGAGGCTGCCACAATGCCCGCTCAACAACGGTCCCTGATACACGGAACTGGGTATGGTCCTCCTCTCAAACTTGATAGTATTTGAGTTGAATAAGGACTTCGCTAGCACGTCTTATTGTTGTGTTGTTTGTGTTAGGTATAACCATGTTCCTCTAATTTAATCAATTTCAAATTGGCTTGCGTGCTTCAGACCTATTTACTGATATTGATATTATTCTACCTGCCTCATAAATGCTAATGGCTTATTAAATAAATCGTTCTGTAAAAGGCTTCGTTATTAAATAATCTATTCGAACAAAATAGCATCTCATGGGTAGATAGGGGATTCGAGCCATACTGCTTGTTGCTGAACAAATTGTGAACGGAATTTCCCAACATTCAACAGCAGTGACTGCGAGATTAGGTATAATAATTATGATAACGGCTCGGCACTGTGTCAAAGTTTTACTTATTCGAATAACAGTTAATGACGTGTAAATTCGATTATAACTCGGCACCATGTTCACAATTAATTGAACGGTAATCGGTTCGGCGTATCGTCATAATCACTCGGTGAGGGATGCCGAGCGGTGCGCGGCGATGCGGTTGTAGTAAATAGGTAAATAGTTTGGGGAAAATTACGTTTTACCTTACCTGTGCTATTATATTACACTTTAACTACATTCGGTTGATATGAAACCGCACGTTTAAGAATTTTATTACATTTATTACATGCATGTACCATTGGACGTACTCCAATGGTACATGCGTGTAATAAATTTTCCATTTTCGGTGTTCCGTTTCCAACGGAAACTAACAATTACGTAATAGTAAATGATGATGATTATTTCGTCAGTATTAATGGGATTTTAAACGAGTACATAATATTTTTTTAAATTTATTAGATTATAACCAGGAAAATTCATGCTACTTGGATGCTCTTTTGGATAGAAGAACGTTTAATGTTCAAGGGTCTTATAGAAATTAAATAAATTATTCAAACATACACAGCAAGATAGGTAGGTACCTACACCAAAGCAAACTTTATACATATGTTCTAACGATCTTCAAAAAAACCCATCTCATCTCGTACCTACTCTAGTTTGTAAATAACAATAATTTTATTCCTCATAGAAAAAACCGGTATAGTCTAAAATATCGTAATCACCGCTTACAACTCGAGCTTGACTCTTTTTTATTGGTGGAGACGAGAGAACAAGCTAATCGCACTAAAACGGTTATTCAAATCCCGTCATTCAAGTTTGAGTACGGGGACATAGAAGCATCTCGTAGTCGAAGTGATGCATTGGGAATTCATTGAGTAAGCCAAACAAGCTTTAAATGCTCATTGACTTGAGAATAGAAAAATATGTTTCGACGTTCAAACTATGAAATAATATATAGGTACCTATTTTTTGTAGAAAATAAGGAACACAAAAGGGCTTTCAAATATATATCTATAGGTATTTGTAGCTCGTCATAGCTAGGAATAATTTCTAAGCAAAACTAATATTTATTGATGAGACGGCCGATATTCTATATAAACCTACTTTTCTAAGATACCTTATCGAACAATAGAAAACGATGATTTTTGATATTATTTAGAGAATTTTCCATGCATGCATGCTTTTCATGCAAAAATAAAATACAAAACAGGATCGATGAAAGAGTTCCTTCGGGTTTTTTGGAAGTCGGTTTATAAAGAGGAACTTCAGACAATGGGGTGTTCATTGATGTGTGTTATGTAAGGTAATGGTACCTTGGCTTGTTGGTTCAAGTATACGCGAATGTGCTTGTTCCTTTGTAAACTTCATACAATTTGTCTGTATGCATGTCTCTAATAACGCGTGGGTAGGTCACAGGGCCATGGCCAACATTTAGACTTTTGTTCAAAGTTTGCGAAACATTACTGCGTTGCGGTTACGTCTGGTAAGAATTTAAGAAATAATTAGTAGGTATGTAATTATTCTCAGAGATAAGTCTATATTCAAATAAATTGTGATGCTGACCAAATAAGGTTTCAATTTTATTTATGCTGCGTTCAGAAAACACATATAATACTAAGCTACGATACGAACACGACTGAATCATAAATAGCATAGGTACATCACGCATAAATAAGCTCTAAATCGAATTCTATAAAATATTTGCTTTATAAATTTAACTGAGCTATGCTCTGTTTCCTTCTACAATAACTTACAGCACGACGGCAGATGTTAGCCGGAAAACTTTCAGTACTCCTGCTGTTTTACAAACAGATACGTGTCTTTAAATTCTAAAAATCGGAACAATTCACTCCAAGGCATTCTGAAGATTTAAAACTTCATAGTTGTGTTATTTTTTATTCCGTTTCCAATAGAGCCTATGTCTAATATGATAAGTGTTATTTTGTTTGTTGCCTTATTGGTCTCAGCAATTACTACATAACTATAAGGGGTCATAATATACTTCGAGAGACAGTGTCAGACTAAGAATATACACATCAAAGTATCGAGTACCAGCAGTAAAGTGAATTGAGCTCTCAATCTATAACTTCAAGGTGGACTTATAGTTCACTTCACGCTGACATCAGCTACGTTTTCATGGTGACATTTTAGCAGAATATACAGGTTGGCTTTAATCTTCAGTCTAGTATTATATGCAAAGCAAAAACCGCAGGGCCAGTTGAAGTAGCAACTTTTGCCGGAGTCCCATGTTCAACAAAGGATTTCTTCCGCGTGAAATGGTGATGAGGATGCCCAACAGTATTTGATGGATCATATCATATCGTTCTTCCTTTATTCATTGGTAGGTGGTAACCAGCCTATGCCCTGACGTACAGAGAACTTCTTAGATGACTGTGAAGACCTCGATCGTATATGCTGCGTTTTAGCAGGAAATGGCAAGTTAAACCACGTTTTCGATATTAACTTCAAATTCTCATTTCAAAAACCGGAGCTATGACTATAATGTAGGCAAGTAAGCACTTATAGACCTACGAAGGCTGCATGCGGATGCGTTCGTTAATTAGTATTTTAGTTTATTCTTTTGTGCATGAAATAAAACACAAACATGTATCACAAGGTCTTTAGAATCTGATAAATAATATAATTATCCGTACGTAACATTTGTACTTTGCGATGCATCAGCTTCCGGAACTACTGGTACAGTAATGCTGGACTGTCCTTCTCGCAAGAAGTAATTATCTACATGTTTTTGAATGCTACAGTGCTAACACTGTATTAATGAATCTTTAATAACTATATTTGAACAACCTAAGTAATTAACTAGCATAAATGGTAATCTAATAATGATTTACAAAGATTCTTCTTTGCTGAAAATTACTCACGTATTTAATATCACAAACTCTACCATCCCAATTGCGGTGTATCTATTGCAGTGTTATAAGCCGGGGTAAACCTAGTGTTGCTGCTAGCTCATGGTTTTAGCTCCATGCTGAGGTTTCGTAATAGTTCCGCTGCGGTCAGACTGCTACCACGGCAACTGTTGCCAGAATCGAACGATTCCAATGGTATCTCGGTTAAACCTAGGTTTAATTTCTAACTTTGGAGTTTATAATAACGATGGTTTTATAATTTCTTTGAATATATGTTTTGCTAAATCCACCAATATGTTATAGAGTCAGAATCTATAATGATATTTTATTACGGTAACTGCGCTTTTGACATACATACCTACTAATTAAATATTAGGTCCTGAAAATACTTATGCAATTATTTTAGCAAGAAAAACAACTTATTCTACCTAGTTACTCATTAGCAATCTCAGATATTATACTATTCTTTGACCTGGTCTCAGAATTGATCTTCTCATTATTGACATATTGGTTCTTTAATAAATATACGTTTCAAACAAAATCTTTATACTAGCAGCAAATGAGGTCAGTCAAGCGTGTGGTTACAAGTAACATATATATTAATTTCTTTACCGCGTGCTCCACTTACTAATACTCTAAATGAACATTGAACAGTTTATTTCAACCACGGTTTCTTTATATTTAACTCGCACCTCTTTTAATAAAAATGGTTTTATGATAAAATTCACAGCATATAGCAACTAAACGTTGGTTCTGTTTGATTAATGCAACCATATAATGTCAATATTTTCGGTAATAAAAAATGCGAACCAGTTTTTTAGCGTCAACATTTTGTGTAACGAACTTCTGCATACGGAAACCTGAGAAGATTAATAAACTAATTAAACTGATGGCTATCATTGCAAGATTAAACGAATTGGAAATCTGGAAGTATTATTAAAAATTGCAACGTCATAAAAAAATTATATTCGTTGCAAAGAGATGGAACACAACAATGCATGCAATATTTTTGTTCTCAAGCTTCACGTTCGGCGTTTACCGTGAGAAATTGAGAGCGAAACTGAATAGATCTCCTAGACTCGTTGTCGGCAGAAAAGAAAGCGATCCATGGCTATCTTACTTAATCCATCGTATACCTGCCTGCCGCTCAGACTTCTGACATCACGGCTCTTTTGCAATTTTAGAACGGCTCGGTACGTTATTGAAAGAATTATTGCCTACGATTATTTCAATTTCAAATGTAGATACTTGGGTTCATTTTGATCTCTAGCCCTCATTTATTGTTCGCATAATTTCCAATTCTTTTGTGTAGTTTATATCAAAGACATTTTTGTTTTTTAATAATATTAAATAAGTGTCTAATTAAAACTTGAACAGAGAGAACTTATATATGTATATCAGATGTTAGGTGACAGCTTTGTTTTATGAAATTATGTTTGAATTTCGTAACGGCTTTAGCTATTGATTCTCAGTCTACGTTCCTATCACCATTCCTATCACGATTCGAAATATAGAACGAGCATATTCGAGGATTTCAAAAACGTAACCGTACATTGGATATTAGTGTATCTACTTAATTTGTGTGGTGTGTTTTCTTTAAAAAAATCTACAAAATGTTCCATCGAATTTATGGGACTAAATAATGTATGTAATACGTAAGTTAGTTAACATTATTTTGTAGTTATTGAATTTATATGTGGTTCCGGTACCCAGTACTGATGAAGAAAGCATCTAATGAGGCTTATAAAAACTATAATCAAATGTAGGGCGTTGGCTAACACATTTCTTACACCTAGTCTGAAAATACGCAGCCCAAAGCGCTGTAAAAGATTTCGTTTCTACGAGTACCTACTTCGATTGAGCTAGGCGAGCACTGAAACATAAATGAAGTATGAAGAAGATTATCGTATTACTATTCACAAATAATTTTCAATTGTTTATGTTTTCATTAATGGTTTTATCTGCTTTCATCAGTTTAATCAAGATTTACAATTATTTTAAACGTTAAAATTGATCAAGTAAACACATGTAGAAGTGCCATAAAGTAAGTATATATAAAATAATCTTACCTTATAAGAATATTGTTCAAATAGGAACAAGGAAAACCGAACGTTAAGTTAAAGTTAAGTTACGAAAATAGGCTTTACTTATTTGAAGCTAGAGTTAAGCTCTCAGTGTAATGATATTTAAACTCTCGTAGGTAACTGTAAAGCTGTACCGAGAGGCGCTCAGTGCTATACACATGTAATAGCACGAACGTGATGTTTTATTTACTTCAGCACTCTACTCTACTTTATCGAATTATCTTAACGGCCGATGCGGTATGTACTTCTAAGGATACTTACTTAAATAAATAGAGACAGATGACTTACCTTATTGCTAGGAGTGTAATCGTTCGATCCCTATTCTTATATGGGTCTCCGGGGTCCGCAGTAGTTAAAATTGCCGCATTCCACTGTAGTCGGGCGTGAGGCCGGCGCAGCTTCCCGATCTGGACCGGTCGAGCGGCCGGGAGAGCACTGGGCCGGGGGTGATCACATAAACTATTATAGTAGCACAGCTGCGAGGGATACAGTGTGGGAATTCATTGTTATTTCATAGAGTGGCAGTATCGTGTGTGAGGCAGGGGCTGCTGGCGCGGGCACAGGTGCTGCGGCCGGGGACGCGCTCGGCACTGGCGCGCTCGCCGCCACCCCGCGCACGCGCGCCGCGCCACGCCCGCCGCCGCCGCCGCCGCCGCCGCCGCCGCGGCCAGGCCGGACGCCCAGAGCCTCATTTACACACATGGACTCACACAATGAATGTTCAATGCAGACCGGCAGGTTATCTAAAAACCCTCAGAATACAAAACGGGATGGCCGCCAGCCGAGGCTTGCTGTAATTCGGAGGATAGCGACGTGAATAACGACAGCTTGACCCAGTTCCGAATTCACACAAATATTTCAGTGAGCTTGGGAGTGGCACTTTGACGTAACAATATGTCTCGTTACATATTATTATGTAGTAACACCTATGTTATGTCTGCAGGGGCTGATAGCGGTGCACTGATTCGTCCTTGATGCTGCCAGCACCATTCAGGAGCGTCTCTCTGTGCTCGGAAGATGTCGGTAGATATAAGCAAGCAGGTAATGATGTTGCTTGCTTTCTTTTATACCTTGTTATAAACATTAATAACATATATAACACGCTTGTTTTCCCAAAGGGGTGGACTGCTGGCTGCATTTTACAGATCATGCATTGGTTCTTCAGCTTCTAAAATACTAAAAAAAGTTAGATCAAACACAATTCTTAATAAATAATTTAAAGCATCTCAGTTTGTTTTGATTCTAAGCTCTTGCTTATGATTATCTGAAATCTTCCGCCCCCGTGTTCGTTTCCTTTTTTATCTTAATTAGTGATGCTAATTAATGCGGGAGGATTATAAATACAGTGGACCCTTTACTTGCCGACTTACTTAACTGTCTGCACGAAAGAGAGCGGAACCTTCCTGAAACAAATAAAACTTAAAGATTTTCGAAAATCTCGGTATTCTACAAATCGTATATCAAACACGCACTTAGTTTATATTTCACTCTGTTCAGTTCCCATCTATTGCTATATCTAGCCATAGAGTGAAAATAAGACTTTTTGAATAACAATGGTCTTCCTTTCTCATCCAGGTAAATGACTGCTTTTAAGACTAGGTACAATAGCTTGAGCTATTACATTCTCAAAGACAGAGAAGCTTTTAAAATCTTCATATCATTAAAATCTTAAAATCTCATTGCCGTTGTGCCAAAAGAGAGTAAAACTCGGAATATCCAGTATTAAATGTTTTGAGTTATCAAGTTCGGTGCAGACAGAATTGAAACACCATTGCTCTTTACACTGTTAGGTACCTATAGATAGAAAAATATCAAATCCACCTACAAAAATATTCTCATTTATCATAATAGGTAATATGAAATGATGTCGCATTTAAAAGTTAATAAAACGTGAAATAGTAGAACTCAGTACTAATCACGCTAAAGCTATAGACTAAACTAGGTATTTAATATGACGATTCCAACACTATTAAATTAGTTGACAGAAATAGCAGTCAATTGAAAAATATACAAATTATAGCCATCCATTTCTCGATCGATGCGTCGAGTGTCATTCTTTAGGATGCGCATAGAAAAGACATCAACGCAATCAATTAACTCAATAATTTCGATCTTTTAATTTGTTGGCTACTCTAACATTTTGTAAGTCTAAGAACGTCTAAGTAGTCATTATTAATTTTACGATAAACTAAAGTATCCAATTCCTTATTTAATATTATAAATGTGAAAGTGAGTTTCTTTTGTTTTACGTTATCCTGACGAAATCGCTGAACCGATTATTATTTATTGTGGTCCAGAAATAGAAGGCGCGCTGGAAACGGTTCAGTGCTAAAATTCAGTAAAAAATATTAGTGCATTTATGAATCATTGTTACTAGCAATAAAGAATTCACTTCTTTCTTTCTTTTTCTATATACGTATAAGAGCAGAAACTGACTGACTTATCGATCAACGCACAGCCGAAACTACTTCTACTCCGTAGAAGTGCACTAAGAGGATTTCCCGAAATTCTTACGGGTACGGGAAAAACATTATATGCGCGTACGAAGTCGCGGGCGAAAGCTAGTTCAATTATCCATATCGCGATCGCGTTAGCGTAAACGTCAATTTTTATCGAAACTGGATAAGCTGATAATGGAAAACCTTTCTTTTTCCTTACAATTTGACATAAGCGAACGTTACGTCATCGCAATTGAGGACGTTTTAAAACTCGCACTCTAAGAGCGGATTTGACAAATGAAATTGATCTCAATCAAGCTGCGTTCATGGGTTGTCAGTGTCAATATTCCATAGAAAATAATGAAACTGACAGCCCGTAAACGTGGTTCATATTCTGATCGCGTTCAATATCAGATTGATGAAATCCGCCCTAAGAATACATCAGAGTCGTCGTAGCAATTCGTAGCTTCGCAGCCACGTAGCGTAGGCGCTAGGTTTATCCGCTGCACTCATATCACAGCAGATAGGTAGTATTAATAACTAACTAGCTGTGCCTATGGATCCGCTTTCGTGAACGTAGAGGGCGGGGTGTTACTAATTTCCAGTTAAAACTGCAATGGTTCGCTAATAACAAATAGGTACATATTATACCTACTAAATGATCGGTGTTTCTTCTTTTTAGACGTCCATAGTAATAACAGGCACTGCTAAATAAAATGTTCATCCAGCGTCACACTGCTACTGTTGGTCGTAGCGTGATGTTACACAACTTGTAACAGAATAAACGCAATGCCTTAAAGGGTCATTATGAATAACTTACACTATTGGAACATGAAATCGTGAAAAGAAAATGGACTGCCCCATACATTTAGCTATGTGCACATATAACTCGACAAAATGTACTGAACAGCAAAACATTTTTTCGCGGTTTCGAGCTTGCTCCCATTGTAAAAGCTGTCCATAATGATGAGTAGGTACAATGACCCCGAGGTATTTCGTTTAGGGATATTATAAATTGCATATCAAATAAATAATCGCCTATCAATACATACTCATCGTTTATATTCTTTTTTACATCAAATAACTTACTTCACTACAGATAAACTAAATGTTTAACAAAACTCAAACTGCAGATATTTCGAAATTATACATCAATATGACATTTCTTTTTTCCTCATAATGCAATACAGTTAAATTTATTTTTGTACAAAAATACTACATACATAGCATAATACTGACTGCACAGCAAATTTTCCATATTTCATAGCAAAATAACTATCCCAGCGAGCGAAGCGAGCTCGGGACTTAGGGCACCCCGACTCGGACAGGTTAGGTTAGAAGTTCCTTCCCTTAAAGTAAATGTTACGAGCTCTGGAAAAACCATTTTGATGAAAAATCGGAAACAAAAGGAATTTGGTATAAAACCATTCAGCATGAGCCTCCTCGTTATCTTTGGTTTGATGATGGCAAGTTAAGCAGGTATTATATGTCAAAACAGCAATGAGACTCCGATCGGGACATTATCCATCGGCAAAGTTTGCGTTCTTGATGAAAAAAGTCGAATCACCAAATTGCCTTACTTGTAATAAAATCGAGGACGTACAACATTTGTTGATGGATTGTGTTAAAAATAAGATTGAGAGGGAAACATTGGAAAGAGAGTATGGCTTGAACAGATTAGTATTGGCTTAATTCAGACGATATTATCATACCCTAAGTCTGACCTAGCAAAACAACTTTGTAGGCTGGCAGTGATCTCAAATCCGTAATGTTATATTTATTACCTATATTACTACGATTTTATTATCTGTAAAGACTATAAAAGTATTGTATGATGCATTTATATTGTTTAAGGTACAATGGGGTTGACGTATCCATGTGGATAAAAACCCCGAACTAAAAATAAAGAATAAAAAAAAAAAAAAAGTTCCTTCCCTTCGTGGTTATTTTTTTTAAACCACCCAGAAGTAGGAGCCCCGCGAAGCGACGCCTTTATTAGTATTGATTTGAAGCAAAATTTAGAACCGTATTTAGAAAAACTGCTGTAAATAATATAAAAATAGAAGCTATATTTAAAAGAAAAAGAGTTAACATGGATAATGTGCATTAAGATTATTAGCTGTGCATTGATGAAAAAGCTTTTGCTTTAGGAAAAATCGCTGTACGCTGCGAAAATAAATTGTAGTGTGTTTAGTGATATTTTGAGTTGAATATTTTGCTGTGCAATCAGTAATTTTAATGGGAATTCGGAATCTTATTGCATTGAAAAAAGATATTTTTGATTTGCGTTTAATACCCTTTCGTTTATTCCGTTAAACATTGTATAGTCTTATAACCTTTTTCGATAAATGGGCTATTCTACACTAAAATATTTTTTCAATTCAAAACAGTAACGCAGTACAGTACAAATAATCTAAGTTTACCCATGCGAAGTACGTCGCAATCGATTGCGCAGGATGTCAATTTGACAAGAAACATAGAAAAGCGCATGCGCGGGTACGTCGCGTATGCCGTCTCAGTCACTCGTATACGTTTGATGCATACTTGTGCCTCGCTTCCTCAATGCAATACGACTGTTGGTGCGAAAAGTGTTAAACGTTGTTATTTTTTTTATTAATTATTCTGGTTTTTTCTTACTGTTTGACTTGTATTTTGTGTTTTCTTGTAGTGTATGTGTTTGTTGTGTTACTTTGTGATCGTGTTATTGTTATTGCATGCATTTTTTCAAAATTCAAAAAAAACATAATCTACAGTACGAATATTCTAACTTTACCCATGCGAAGTTGGCTGTTAGTGACGACCGCGCAGGGTCCATCGCGTAGAAAAGTGTTACGTTCGTAGATTATGTTTTTTTTTGTGTACGTGTTATATTTGAATTTTGAAAAAATGCATGCAATAACAATAAATCGATCACAAAGTAACACAACAAACACATACACTACAAGAAAACACAAAATACAAGTCAAACAGTAAGAAAAAACCAGAATAATTAATTAAAACAATAACAACGTTTAACACTTTTCGCACCAACAGTCGTATTGCATTGAGGAAGCGAGGCACAAGTATGCATCAAACGTATACGAGTGACTGAGACGGCATACGCGACGTACCCGCGCATGCGCTTTTCTATGTTTCTTGTCAAATTGACATCCTGCGCAATCGATTGCGACGTACTTCGCATGGGTAAACTTAGATTATTCGTACTGTACAAACGATGAATGACAACTGTCAAACGTAAACGTCGTATACATCATAATATTTTGAAATTACGTTTCGTTACCCACAATCGCTAAAATACTTTTTTTTTTATTTAATTAAGTCTATTATTTGCTTTTTATTTGAAAACATAATACTTGCGCAACTATTTAAGAATAAAATAAAGTCAAAAACTATAATATTCAATAAAAAAAAAACTTTTAAATGAGTGGTCACTTAGTCTGACCGTAAAACGAAACGACCTTGGACCGATTTTTTTAAGTTATCTGTGGCAAAATATGTCATTTTTTCGTAAATAGGTTAGAAATAATTTGAATGTTTAGGAATTTTTTTCTCTGAAACTATGTGTTTGCGCGCTATGTGACTTTGTGATAGTGTTCTACAAGAAGAGTACTCTACCCAAAAAAATAATCAAGCTCCAAACCGAGAGTTTGTAATACGAAGTGGAGCCACACTTCGACTTAATGACATTCGCGGCACCACAACCGTAACATTTAATGTCTTGTTCTCACTCTTTAAGTTATTTTTGTTACTGTTCACTAATTTTTCGCACATATCTTTTGTGTGACCGCTACGTTTGCAGTAAACACAGAACGACTTCACATTCCCTACCTTATTCGCGGTTGTGTCGCCCGTGCGACTACCGGAAGCAGAAGAGCGCTGAGCAGCGGCGCGTGATCCTTCTTCGCGGTCAGACGACGATTTTTGCGATAGGCGGCCATGTTGTAACTCATTTAGCGAGTCTTCTACAGCTCGCGCCTTTTTTAGCAACTCGTCGAATGTTGAAACTGCAGCTCTGTCGATACGCTTGCGGATGCGGCGATCCAGCAATCCGAAGGTCATATCCAACTCGACACGTTCGCATAAATCTTCTTGAGGCAGCTTGGCAAACAAGGCTCGGACTTTAGCTATGAATAAATCCGTATTTTCATTGCCTTGCACTAGGGAGTACAACTCTAGGTATATTCGAAAAGGCGGGCGACGTTCGCCATATGCACTTCGGAGCCTAGTTACAGCTTCATTCCATGTGTTCGTAGTGCCCTTGACGCCCTGCCACCATGTTCCCGCTGAAGAAGTAAGCAGCATCGACATACCTAAGAGAGCGTTCGAGTCGCTTATGTTTAGGCATGACTTGTAAACTTCTATGGCATCGATGAAGTTTTCCACGGATTCCTCAGGATTACCGCTGAACTTGGATGAACATTTCGAAGAGTTTGCTGTTGACTTCACGAGGGCCTCGGCAGCGCCGGCGGCGGCAGACATACCTACATCTATCGATGTTTGTGGCGTCGACGAACGAAACTCTTGACGGACTTGATTGTAAAATTCTGCTTGCGACTGTTGAATCGATGTTAACAAAGTCGTAAGGAAGTCTTGTGTCATAGTTATATTGTTCAGATTCTTCTGAATTTGATTCTCTGTCGGCGGGAAGCGACTTGCGAGCCCGCGGCATTTTGCAAAACACAAGTACAGTACGAATATTCTAACTTTACCCATGCGAAGTTGGCTGTTAGTGACGACCGCGCAGGTCCCATCGCGTAGAAAAGTGTTACGTTCGTAGATTACGTTTTTTTTGTATACGTGTTATATTTGAATTTTTAAAAAATGCATGCAATAACAATAACACGATCACAAAGTAACACAACAAACACATACACTACAAGAAAACACAAAATACAAGTCAAACAGTAAGAAAAAACCAGAATAATTTATTAAAACAATAACAACGTTTAACACTTTTCGCACCAACAGTCGTATTGCATTGAGGAAGCGAGGCACAAGTATGCATCAAATGTATACGAGTGACTGAGACAGCATACGCGACGTACCCGCGCATGCGCTTTTCTATGTTTCTTGTCAAATTGACATCCTGCGCAATCGATTGCGACGTACTTCGCATGGGTAAACTTAGATTATTCGTACTGTACGAACGTAACACTTTTTTACGCGATGGACCCTGCGCGGTCGTCACTTACAGCCAACTTCGCATGGGTAAAGTTAGAATATTCGTACTGTACCTGAGATTAGCGCGATCAACCAAACCAACAAATAAACTCTTCAGCTTTAAAATACGGTTGAAGATTAAATTAGGGAAAATATAAAAGTGCGCATGTAAATTTAAAAACGTTACCTACCAAATAGCAGAATCGTAACCTCAAATAAAATATAAGTACCAACCTATTCTTTTAGATTTAGTTCTATCAGGAACTTGCAGCAGCGAAGCAATCAGGATTTATGCCTGGTTGATAGCAATGTCCTATTACAGGGATCTATACAACTGAATTTAAAAAAATTGGCGTAATGTTGGTTAGCACTATGTTAGCACCCTCTGTTTTAAACTTTCAAGGAATACGAAAACCTAATAATTTTACAAAGTTAGGTACCTACTAGCTTTTGCCAGCGGCGGTGTAGCGTTTATCAGACGTGAACTTATCGTAGGTATAAAGTATCCCATGTTGTACCTCATCTTTATTGCAAATTTTTAAATAAATAATAATAAAAAATAGGTTAAAATTTACTTTATAGCCCGCTGATTTAAGGGTCGGGAGGGGGTGGAGGGGGAAGGTGGGGGGGAGGGGGTGCCCTCTGCACCACCCCCACCCCCCGGAGCCCCACGGTTATGGAGATATCCATGGTTAAAGTTTTGAGGTTAGAATAGCATTTGAGTTAGAAAAACAGGTAAAATTGAGTATCGTTTAGCAGGAGGAGGGACGGGGAGGTGCCCCCTATGCCCTAGCACCACTCCCATGTAAAGGCGACAGGCTGTTCTTGAGAAAAACTAATTATAATAACCTAACCTCAAAAAGTTTTATATTCAGTCCGGAGGCCCAGTCGACGGAGCCCCGCTTCGCGGGGCTCCTACTTCTGAGTAGTTTATAAAAAAATAACCTCGAAGGGAATGGCGGGGTCTATTCGCTCGCTTCGCTCGCTCACTCGACCCCGCCATTCCCTTCTAACCTAACCTGTCCGAGTCGGGGTGCCCACAAGTCCAGAGCTCGCTTCGCTCGCTCTTGCATCCAATGGCACTTCACTTGGTTCACATTTATTCCGTACTTTATGTATGTGAATATAAAAATATTATATTTATGAAAAAAAAAAGATATAAAATTGAACAAAAAACACTTCTAACGTTAACGGAACGTGAAATGTCAACTTTGACGTCTACCATGACAATTATCTAACCTAAAAATTTGCAAATGGCGTACTATTTTCGTACTTTTTTTAAACTTTAATGAATTTTATCTCGTAAACCGTGATTCTCCGCACCTTGCTACTTTGTAAAAGGCTTTCTATTCGTGAGTAGTATCTACAAAAAAAATATGAACTTCCAAAGCCGCGGGCTATAAAGGAAATTCGAGCCAAAAAATATTAGCGGGAAGTAGAATTCTCGCTCCATCCAAGACGATGCACTTCAAGTCTATAATCTACCTACATCCCCAAAATAGTTTGAAACAACTGCCAAACTAAACATGAATCCATAGACTAAGATTGATCCAGAAACAAGAACTGACGACGATTTCTAGCAGTCTATGGTTTTGCCCTGCTTGGTGGACGAATCGATATACAGATGTATACCACAGACTACATTGATGTATACAGACATACAAAAATCAAGGCGTATCGTGTAGACCTAGCTTATATTACAACCACGTTCAGTTTTTGGTAATAATATCAGTGCATTTAAGACACAGACCTTCAATAGGGAATATGCATGAAGATTAAATTTGTCTGGAATATTTTTTTTCTAGTTCTTTATTTTCGTCACATTATATCTAAAAGATATTTTTTTAATTTAGTTCTTATTTAAACCGAAAAAAAAATATATAAAAATACAAAATCAGCGCGGGAAATTTAAACTTGCGAAACGCGTCACCATTGGTCGCGGGTCGCGACCAAAGGTGACGCGCGTGTGAGACGTCACACAACAGGACCGCACGACAACATTGACATGACAATATCATGACTGACATTGGATTGACTTATTTACCGGCTCCCGTCTTCATTTTCGAGTGAAAAATTTTGTTAACCGTAAAAAAATTTGTTCCTGCGGTGATTTCTAGTTAATCTAGATTTGTAATTAATCTAGGACGATGACCGACAGTGGTTTTGATAAAGCGCAATCAGACAATTTACCTAGAATAGATTATCAGGTGTAGTTCTATTGTTTGTGCAGTTCTTATAGTGTTTCACACTTACAATTCTTTGTAAGAAGGTTTCGCCATACAGACCATCGAAGAAGCTGTTCTTCGATGGTCTGTATGGCGAATAAAACGAGAATCGAGCTGAAAACTGAAACGCCTAAAGTTCAAAAAGGTAAACAAACAAACACGCCAAGCGCGCGATGTAACGACGACCTGTTATGTGACGTCATCTTAAGCCCGCGAAAAATGGCGGCGTTTGAACTGCAAAATTTTATTTAGCATTTTTAATATTTAAAAAAAAAAAAAATTAAGACATTTCCAAGACTATTTATATTTTTTCCAGAATAAAATAAAAAAATAAAAAAACATCATGCATATTCCCTATTAGTGGATACAAGGTGAAGGCTTTAAAACAGCTCTTCTGTGCATTCCACAAAGATGAAGATACCGGCGACGCATGCACGTAGTATCTCTAATCGAAAATATTTTTACTTTGCCGACTTCCCAAAAAGGAGGAGGTTCTCAATTCGGCTGTATGTTTTTATTTTTTTTTATGTTTGTTACCTCGTATGTCATAACTCCGTCAATTATGAACCGATTTGAAAAATTATTGTTTTATCTGAAAGGATATACTTGCAGATTGGTCTCTCCCATTTAAATTCTATCAAAATCGGTTACGAACTTTGGATTTTAAATCGAAATACCTGGAATTCGTCTACTTTAAATGATGGTTTTTTGTTATCCAAGTAATCGAAATTGCGTATTTTGCTTTTCTACGATTTTGCAGTGGTGTTGTTAGGTGTGGGGTACCACTAAAAAGTGAAAAATAAAAAACTTTTTACAAAAAATACAACCGACTTCCAAATAAAAAAAATAGTACAAAGTAAAAAATAACTTTAATTTCGGAAGTCGGTGTCAAAATACGAAGAAACTAACAAAAACACCGACTTCCGAAATTAAAGTGATTTTTTACTTTGTAGTCTTTTTTTCTTATTTGGAAGTCGGTTGTATTTTTGGAAAAAGTTATTTTATAGCTCACTCTGACTATTACGGTTTTTTGGTGCGTTACGTCAATCACTATTCTCTAACAACGCATTTGACATGATGTTGACACTGACGTTTCTGGTTCTGCAATCAGCTGTTGTCATGGATTGTCAAAAGATTCGCAAACTATTTTATTGTTTATTTTTCAAGATAGATAAATACTAACCATAACCATTTTCTAAAGCCCAAACTCAAGTAGATGACGGTCCCTAAGTGTGCCTTTCATTTGATAGATCTTTGTACTTCATACAAATAAAAATGTCGAAACAAAGCATTATGTTTCATCCGATAATTAGCTCGATACAACGAATAGCTCTGTATGAAACCAAAGCTGTAAGTAAACATTATTTCTAAGCATTTTACAGTTATAACTCTTGGCATTACGGACACAAGGGATGTATTAACCAAGACAAGGTCTTACACGTTCAAAGAGTCTGTGGGAGGCGGCGAACATATAATTTTAGTGGGTGTATTTATTATACCTATAACATATTTAGTATGAATATCGCAGCAAACTAAGATAGTAACATACATTTTTGTTCCAGTTTGCTGAGATTTCTATCATATTGGAAAACCTGAAACACTATTATATAATTATTAATATTACATTACAGAGATTCTATTTGATTGGCTCAAATAACACTGAAACAAGGTTTCGTGTCCTCAAGATTGATAGGACAGACCCGCGAGAGCTGATACTGGTTGATGACAAGTTTGAGTACAACAAGCAGGAGATTCATCAGCTACTCAACATGATAGGCTTTGGAAACAGATTGAGAACAACAGGACTCAACAAACTTGTGTCAGCATTTGGAATTGTTGGTAAATATAATTCGATTTCAAATTTTTTGTACTTTCTTATGGACGTAATGTTTAGTAGAAAATAATGAAAATGAACTTTCATCATTTCCAGGTTTCATCAGATTCTTAGAAGGATACTACATAATACTAGTCACTAAGAGAAGAAAGGTGGCAGTCATTGGTTCACATTCCATCTACAAAATAGAAGATACTGCTACAATATACATTCCTAGCGAGAGCAATAAGCCTCCTCATCCAGATGAACAGAGATACCTGAAGATGTTTCTGGCCATAGACTTATCAACTAACTTTTATTACAGCTACAGTTATGATATCACTCACACTTTGCAAATGAACATGGCACCCCCTAGACAGCTTGCACCAGCTTTATTCCCTAAGCCTGTAACTGCTGCTGTATACCACTTGAACCTAAGGTCTACTTCAAGTCAGGATTTACAGGAGAAGTGTGAATGTCACAAGTATGATGAGAATGATGAAGATATATTTGAAACTTGGAAGAGTCAACTGGAACAGAGAGAAAAGACTGGGTAAAACAATTAAAAAAATATATTGATTATCTTATTGTATCTTAACAAATTCTACCAATTTTCCAGCTAAGGTGGAATTTATTCTAAATGATATTATAAATAATCTTTTTATCTATTCTAGCAGCCAACCTAATAGGCTAGACTTTGGTGTTCGCACAGTACCTGAATGGCGATTTGTATGGAACAGTCATTTACTATCTGCAGTCCACTCACACCTGCACCCTGAATGGATCCTGTACATAGTCCATGGGTTCATAGAACAGAGTAATTTGAATATATTTGGAAGGCCCATATACCTGACATTGATTGCTAGGAGGAGCAATAGGTATGCTGGTACAAGGTTCTTGAAAAGAGGCGCAAATATGCATGGAGATGTAGCTAATGAGGTGGAAACTGAACAGATTGTTCATGACTCTATGGTATCTTCATTTGCTGCTGGCAGGTAACAATTCTTAGCTCTGTTCTCAATTTATTTTACAAATGTTGTCCAACTTGAATATGAGTACTAACATTATCACAACTTTCCAGATTTAGTTCCTTTGTTCAAATGAGAGGATCCATACCCAGTTACTGGTCTCAAGACGTCTCGAAAATGGTGCCTAAACCAGCAATATCTATAGATCTAAGTGATCCTTATGCTGAAATCCCTGGAAAGCATTTAAACAACCTGATGAGAAGATATGGATCACCTATTATGTTCCTGAATTTAGTTAAGAAGAGGGAGAAGAAGAAACATGAATCTCTACTGACAGATGTGATAAGCAATGGAATTAAGTATTTGAATCAGTTCTTGCCTCCTGAACATGCTGTGCAGTATTACCATTTGGATATGGCTAGAACAAACAAGAGATCTGATGCTAAAGTGTTGGATAAGTGAGTTAAATATTGTAGTTCTTCACACACCACAGCTAACAGAAAATATTAAACCCTACACAAATGGCTATAGCTACCAACACCAACAGGGTAATCATCCTGTCATTGAGTAACCCACCCAGTATTGTTCTACCACTTTTTGATGTTTTTGCTAATAGAAGGCGATCGAAGGCTTGGAAGCAAGCTAACATGCAGCCCGTGCCCAAGAAGGGTAGTCGAGCCGACCCGGCAAACTATAGACCCATCTCGGTAACGTCCATACTCTGTAAGAGTATGGAACGGGTACTGAATCGCAAGCTCCTGGCATACCTAGAAGCGAACGATATCCTTAGTGACCGAGAATACGGCTTTCGCCGAAATCGGTCAACTGGGGATCTTCTAGCGTATGCCATTCACATCTGGAGTGAGACCATTGAGAAGCAAGGGGAAGCACTTGCGGTCTCCCTAGACATCTCGAAGGCCTTCGATAGGGTCTGGCACGATGGCCTTATTAGTAAGCTTCCTTCCTTCGGTCTGCCCGTCGGATTGTGTGACTGGATTGCAGATTTCCTGAGGGATCGGTCTATCCGAGTGTTCATAGATGGCTGCTCGTCCGGACTGATGGATATTAATGCCGGGGTTCCTCAGGGGTCAGTACTCTCGGCAACATTGTTCCTGCTGCATATTAACGATCTGCTAAAACCCGGTACCCAAAAGGTATGCAGACGACAGCACTGTTGCTGAGTGATACGTGTCTGACGCACGAGCTGGTGGGTCACAGACCCGGTCTCTCCGGGAGGCTATGGTTGAGCGCTTGAACGTGTCCTTACAGGCTGTTTCCGAATGGGGCGATGCCAATCTGGTCAAGTTCAATGCTGCGAAGACCCAAGCGTACGTGTCTTTTTTCCGCTAAAAGGAGTCAATTCGACCCTGCTCCATCTCTCCGCGGTGTAACCCTGCCGATAACCGACAGACTTGAGCTTCTTGATGTTACATTAACATCTACCCTCAATTTTGGCCCCTTCATAGAGGCCAAGGCTCAAGAGGCTGCTAGAAAGTTGGGGATCCTGGCAAAGGTGAGACGGTACTTCACGCCGGAGCAGCTTCTTAAACTGTATCAAGCGCAAGTTCGATCGTGTATGGAATACTGCTCTCATCTTTGGGACGGATCTGCCAGATACCAGCTTGATGCAGTCGAGTCAATTGAAAAAAACCGGCCAAGTGCGAGTCGGACTCGCGCACCGAGGGTTCCGTACAAACCTGTAGGTATATTTTACAAGCAAAAGTTGCGGTTTACGATTTACGACCATTGATAGGTAAGTATATTATTATTATTACATATCAATGTTTGCGAGAGGGAATGGGAAGCAAAATTCTCGTGTCGCGGTGTTTGTTTCCAAACTCCTCCGAAATGGCTGAACCAATTTGCATGAAATTTTGTGTGCATATCGGGTAGGTCTGAGAATCGGCCAAAATCTATTTTTTTATTTTTTTTTGTTAATCGCATAACAACGTTTGCTGGGTCAGCAAGTCTAATATATAAAATTCTCGTGTTGCGGTGTTTGTTTCCAAACTCCTCCGAAACGGCTGAACCGATTTGCATGAAATTTTGTGTGCATATCGGGTAGGTCTGAGAATCGGCCAACATCTGTTTTTTTTTTTAATCGCTGAACAACGTTTGCTGGGTCAGCTAGTAAGTTTATGATTATTAAAAAAAATATACTATGTGATGTAACTAAAAATTTAAGATTTTCGGAATTTTTCCTATATGTGTACTTTATAACGTTGCTTCATGCCAAATTTCAAGATTCCAGGTCGTCTGGAAGTATCCTTTAGGTTTTGATTCCCTTGCGAGTAGTTGCGAGTTTCAAAATATGCGGCTTTAATTGCTGTATCTTTTGATTGCGTTGACGTAGAAGTTTGATTTTGTTACAGCTTAAAGATATTATAGACTTGAGTATTTGTTAAGAATTTCAATATAATACCACTACGCGTTCATGAGTAAAGGGGTAATAAGTTTAAAATTATTAAAAATATTTTTATTATATGATGTAACTAAAAATTTATGCTTTTCGCAATTTTTCCTTTATCTGTGTTATAAGACGTTGCTTCGTACCAAATTTCAAGATTCTGAGTTCACGGGAAGTACCCTGTAGGTTTTGATTCCCTTGCGAGTGTCGAAAATTTGCGGCATAAACGGGAGTATCTTTTGATCGCGTTGACTTAGAAGTTTGATTTTTTAACAGCTCCAAGAGACCATAGACTTGAGTATTTGATATGAATTTCAGCTTGATACCTCCACGCGTTCCTGAGAAAAAAGGTCTTGACAGACAGACAGACAGACAGACGGACAACAAAGTGATCCTATAAGGGTTCCGTTTTTACCTTTTGAGGTACGGAACCCTAAAAAGAGCCAAGAGGATCATCGGCGACGATAAGCTCGTCGAATCGAAGCTCCAAAGTCTTGAGCATCGACGCCGAGTTGCTGGCCTGTCGGTTTTCTATCGGTTACATTTTGGGGAGTGTGCGACGGAATTGCATAACTTAATTCCGCCAAGCCCGTTTCACCAACGGACCACAAGACGTACGGCGATGTGCCACCGGTACATGGTGGACAGGTGGACATCCCACCTATACGCATTTACTTTCTTGTTCAAATTTTTTTATAATATCCGTATTTGTGTTCAGACTATCCGCCATAGCCCGCACAGTAGTCCGCAAGACGGGCATATTCCTGAGTACGAGTGGGTTCGGCGAGGTGACGGGCGTGGCTGGTCACCAAAGCGGCCGGCTGCAGACCGGCCTGGTGCGCGTCAACTGTGTGGACTGCCTCGACAGGACCAATACTGCGCAGTTTGCGATCGGCAAATGTGTTCTTGCACACCAGGTGACATTGTTTATCTTTTTTCCTAATATAATTGGCATCTTTTTCTACTTTTCGAGTCAATAGTTAACTCGTTAGATTGTTTGGGCCCATTAGGGGTTACATTCCCCCAAACTACAAGTTGCTCATACAACTGTGGCACTATAACATGTGGCTCATGTTATCAACAAGGGCACCAACTCCATTTCAACAAGTTTTTAATTGGTATGTAACTATTCGAACGTATAAGTAAGGAGAGTGGTTTAATACTGCCATAGAAGTATGCAATAAAATTGGGTTTGACAATGTGCTGCTAACCTTTAATGCGGGCACCGACGCCTGCCGGAGTTGCGGGATTATTCGCAAGAGACACCGTGGCTCCGGAACACAAAGGGCAATGAAGGAACATGGATGGGTTTTAGTCAGTAGAAGTCTGACACTCCCTCCCGTTACACCCAGAGCGGGATGAGTCATTGGATGACTTCCCATCCCTAAAAAAAAAAAAAAAAATGTGTATTGGAATAAGTTTTAGTTTAACAGTTTTACTTCAATATTTGCACATCTAAACTTAACACTTGGAGGTCTAGTTCTGACAGTACCTAGTTCAGATTTTAAATAATAATCTACTTAAATTACTTTTCAGTTGTATGCCTTAGGACTCCTAGGAGAACCAAACATAGAGTTTGACTCAGACTGTGCTAGACTGCTTGAAGGATTGTACGAGGACCATGGTGATACACTGGCCTTGCAATATGGAGGGTCGCAGCTTGTACACAGGTATGTCAGTTTATACAACTTATACTTTCAAAGCATTTTATTTTTATGGACATAATTAATTTAATTAATGCCAAATAGACACTATTGTAATTGGCACGTCTTTCAGTGAAAAGTTAACTATTGTATAATAGACATTTAGATTCATTTGCTGAACTATTTGTTAGTGTGCCGTAAGAATAAGTAAATGAATATCGAACAGACATAAACTCATTATTCCTTACTAGCTGTTCTAGCGGTCACAGCGCTACTGCTGAGCATGAGGGAGTCATGGTTGGATTCCTGAGATGGGAAATGTTTTGTTAGGTTTTTCCATCAGGAATTTCTAAGTAATTGACTAAGAAGAGGCTGGTTTTATGCCTTATTGGTTGCAATACGCTCGCCATTATCTCATGGGGCTTAAAAATAAATGGCAAAGTGTAGGTGTAGTATAGAGAACGTGCACGGGGTGGACTGTGCCATCTAGTGTTGCGAATTTGGAACTTTTTACATTATAAATACCTGACAACTGTTCTCTCTCTCTCTTGTACCGCCCACAATAATAATCCCTGCACGCTCCCATACGTGAATTTCTGCCAAACCGTTCGGAAAATTCAGGTGTGATGATGTTACATTAAGTTGATAGTCGTCAAACGCGTGCCTATCAATAGTAAAAAAAGTGAATGGAAAACTTAACAAGCAACTGACAATTTGTTACAGAATAAAGACATATCGTAAAACAGCGCCTTGGTCGTCGCACGGTAACGATATAATGCAAACACTGAGTCGATACTACTCCAACACATTCTCTGATGCTGAGAAACAAAATACGATGAACCTATTCTTAGGACTGTTCGTCCCCGATCCATCCAGAGCACCTATTTGGGAGTACCAAAGCGATTATTATCTACATCACCCTGAGGCAATGGTGTATATTCCTAGAAACAGGTAAATATAATATTATTTGATGAACTTCTATTGGCGCGGTTTCTTGTTGCGAAAAGGGTGTAAAGTCCCGCGAACCTCCGTTGAAAAGGGAGGTTCCTCCGACCAGACGGTTGTGTCCGGTGGGCAACTGCTCGCTAGTTGATATTCGGACTGTTGTTTATGTTCAAATCGGACGGAAAAATTTCGTTCAGTAGTTCGCTGCTGGTGGGATAGATGGCGCTGCGACAGTTTTTATTGCCGTACCAATTTTGCTTCATTAGTTTTTCTTGTGGCGACATTGATGCCGCTACAACTTGTATATTGAAGCCGAGCTCAACAGAGTTGGGTAAACAATATTCACATTCGAAAATTTCAGTTATTATCGAACAGGTTTTCTGTACTGGTAACAAACATACTGCGAAGTCTTCTATACCTATAACTAGTTTTGCCATATATTTTGGTTTTCCCTTAAACATTTTGTTTGTACCCAGGTCATTAACCAAATGGTGGGACGACGACGTTCTCCGCCACCTGCCCATGCCCTGCAACGAGATGAGGAAGCTGTGCTGTGAGATCATCGGCATGCAGGGTGACAGCAGCAGCACCATCGAGATGGTGGACCCTTACCACGACTACAACAGACCCTTTGAATACACTGTGTTAATGGAGTGCTTCGAATTTAAGGTGAGAATGGTCGGTTTTCGACAGTCCAATTAACCGCACGAGTAGGGATGTTACGGAGCCCCGTGAAACTATGGGAATAAAATATTAGAAAAAAAAAAACTGTAACCGAATTCGATATAAAAGTTTCGAATAAAATCTAGTTTCGAGTCTTAATGAGACTCGTTATGACAGGTTTTTCTGCCCGGCCTAGCCGATACACAAGCTGAAATAAGTAATTAAGTACCTTTTTGTGTTTTTCTTTTATACAATTTAAAAAACGGATAATCCGAAATAATCTCAAATCCTTACTCGAAACCGGTAAGGGAACGTGCAGAAACTATAGGTAGCAGCACAGAAATGTCACTGTCAAGTATAAAATTCGAAATGGCAACGCTAGATAGCACAGTCTGTTCGCGCACGTTCCCCTAAACTGACCGTGCAGGATCCGCAGGTGGCAGACATTATATTAGTCTATGGATTCATGACGTTATGAGCACTGGCCCGTTTACTGGATTACATTTCGGAACACACGCCAAGTATTCTGACCCTTCAAATTTTCCATAATCTATATATATATACCGCGTGTATCTGACATCGACGCACAAACGATTTCCATGGGTCCAGGGCATGATTCTGGACACCCCAGAGTTAGAATTTTTCGTCGGCTTTTTTCTCATTTTTTCATTTTTTTCAACGGTTTTTTTTACTTTAGACTGCTCATAATCGTTATTCTGACCTAACCCAATGAGATTTTTAATAAAATATAAAAAAAAATTAACTACTTTCACTAAAAAGAGCAGAATAAAACCACAAATAGATATCAGCTCAGCTGAGCTGACCTATTTGTGGTACTCTTGAAAAAAAATTAAAAAATGAGAAAAGAACCGACGAAAAATTCCAACACTGGGGTGTCCAGAATCGTGCCCTGAACCCATGGAAATCGTTTGTGCGTCGATGTCAGATACACGCGGTATAAAACAAAGACGGGTTTGTTACAACACTTATAACTCGAGATCTGCTGAACCAATTTTCGTGGTTATTGATTCGTTGGATTTGTCTCCGACCCGAATAGCAGAATACATCTTAAAAACAATGAAAACTCGATATGTGCAATGAATACTTAATTGACGGGAGCGAAGCCGCGGGGGACAGCTAGTGCTTAAATAAATATACAACGCCCGCACGTCTCTATAGTATTATTCCGATGTCCGTATCCATATCCGAAATTCCCATGAGTGGCTAAGCCTGTACTTATAGACACACCTTCCGCAATCATTAGCGAATAATTACTGAAAGTCCCCTCACAAATTTTCACAGAACACTACAACTAAGGGCTAAAACTCAATGTACTTACCTATTTGATCAAAATACTGAACTACTAACTTAAGAACGCTTTATTATTTTCGACAGATGTTCCACACGTTCCGTGACTTGGCTCCGACATTTTCAGAGAGTTTCAGTCCGTTTGTGGTGCGCGGGCGTGCTATGGGACAGATCAAAGGCCCCACTTCCAAGAACCCAGTCATCAGTGGCAGATCCAGTACCACTTCTAATAATTCTAGCGAGTATGTATCAGCTCATTATCTCATACTAGCAACGCGCCTACCGACCCTGTTTTGGAATGGTGCAATTTAATTTCCAGTGGATTTGCCAAAAAATAACATTTACAGCGTGAGGTTATTATTTGATATAATTAACGGCTTATGAACCAGAAATGCAGTGTTTCAGATCTCCCCAATAGCTTACACAACGATATACATTTAATCCTGACGAACACAACCAAAATAAATTTCTCAACGGATCTTTCGTACAAGAGGCAATTGATTTCTACTTTATGTTAAATGTATTACAATTCCAGTGTTTATTAACCCAAACGCAAAAAAAAAAGGTTTACTATAATGTATAAGGTATGTTTATGATATTCAAGATTCATTGCTCAGTACTGAATACTAAATTATTGTATAACTCTTTACAGCTCAAATGGTGATTCTTCGTCTGACGACGACTTGACAAACTCTACCCCAAGTACGCGTTTGTCAGTTCCGTCGCCGCTCACAGTAGTGGCAAGAGTATTAAAAGCCAAAGAGGTAGAGGAAAAGCCCATGTTCCCTGCTATTAAGCGCAGGAACAGGGTTCTCTTGAATGAGCCTAGTAAGAGAGATATGGTCATGTAAGTTTCTTTTTTAATATTTAATTTACAAAATAAAAACGACAATGTTAATTTTAATCTTGCTTATTGCGTATAAAGCTCATAACTTGCATCGCAGAGTCGCCAATGGGATAAACGCCCTTAGTCCTCAATTATTTTCCAAAATAGGCTGGTCCCGTGCCCTTTTTTCAATTTAATGAACAGAAAAATTCATTTACAGGTACTGCTTCTGTTGTCAGCGCACCTCATTTTGCGTATAATTCCTCATCGCAATTACCATAGCACAGTTAAATAATTCTGTAAATCAATCGCATCTTAATTTGATTTGTTTTTATCAGGTATAGGAGGTATGTGAACTTCGAACGTCGTTCAAACCCGCGCTATAAGTCGGACATTCACGTGGTGATGACGGTCAACAGTGCGTTCACCATTGATAGCTCCGTAGAGGTCATCCCGCCGACCGTGTCAAAAGCGTCCCGCGAAATCTATCAGGAATATATCCGACGGAATTCCGGACGAATCAAAGTGAATCCTAGTTCTATCGCTGTATACAAAAGATATGTTAATTTTAGTTAGTAGATCTGTAATATGAGATTATATCACTGTTTATAATTTTAAATTATTTATATAAAAGAACAATGTAATCTGGAGATACTATCGTTATAATAAAAAAAAAATCTATCAAAAAATATTTCTAACCACTTATTTTACAACGAATTATTGAAATCTAAGACAAATAACATTATAATCTTGTCTGGATTGTTACAAATAGAACAAAAACAATTTTCCAAAAAGAGGTTTTTTATTGTCGTCGCGCGACATATTTTTTGCACCTTTATTCTATAGTTAAAAAGTAAAAAAAAAATGTTCTAATTCAAATAAGGCTGGGTGCCAGCACTTTTTGAACGTCAACGTTTACAAGTAGACAGTCAAGCAGACAGACCCAAAACCATTACAAAAAAAAACATGGGTCATAAGAGTGACCTTGGATGATCAATCTGGCATAAGTTGGTCGGCCTCAAACTGATTTTGGAGTATCGACGGGCCTTGGGCAAGCTTGGGCACAACAAACGCCACTGCAAAACTTTCTCTGCAATTTTGCAACACACCGAGTGTTGCAAAATTACAAAAGTTTTGCTGAACCTTTGCGAACTTTGAACTCCTTTGAACTAAGCCTTGCCGCACACTCTATAGTCAAAACGAAACCACCAGGAAGCAGCTACTTAGTAGCGGAAGTTCACTACACTACAGACACTTGTGGTCGGTTGTTGACATAAGCGCAAAGAAAGTGATGCCGCGCCGCCACCGAACTGTGGACTATAATCAGTGACTATAATAAATAGTCCACAGCTCGAATCAGCTCGATAGCGGCTGTGAAGTTGGCAACACAAGTCAGTCAATGCTATTTTACCGTTTGACAGTTTTGACGTAACTGACATTTGTGATTTGCTTCGGATTCCTATTCAATATTTCAATTCTCAATATTCTCATTAGGTACATTTTTCTTGGTGGATTGTTGTGCAAATTGAAGCTGAAATAAGGGGGCGGATGGCTGTTGTATGCATGTAAGTGACTAATAGTCTCTTGTTAACATGGCTATGTCAAAGGGATTTAAAGTCCTGGAGAAATCAGCTCCTCCGAATCCGTACAGTATAATATTGCAACATAGAAATAAAGACTCAGCACTTCTCTTCGAGTCTCAAGCTGTGGTCTCGCTATCGTCTCAAGAAACAGAAACATTACGGAAACAATATCACAAAATAGCCGATGCATACGGGGTTCTGGGTGTGCTGCAGCTGAATGCTGGCGAGAGCTGTATGCTCTACCTGGTCCTTGTGACGGGATGCTGCTCAGTTGGTAAGATTGGAGACGCTGAAGTTTTTAAAATTACCCAGACCCAATTTCTACCACTATTTTATCATACGCAAGGCGAAGATAAAGTTTCGGAAGTAAGGAAATTAATAAACTCTGGGACCTTCTACTTTTCATGGAATTCTGGTAAAACTCCCCATCTGTTTGACCTCACTCTGTGTGCTCAAAGAAAAAGCAAGGGAGCTAGCCCTGATAACAGATTCTTCTGGAACAGGACTCTGTTTATTCATTTAATAAGATATGGAATAGATTGTGAAGAGTGGTTAACTCGAGCTATGTGTGGTTCAGTGGAAATAAGAACTATTTATGTTGGACATAGACAAGCAAGAGCGGTACTGGTGTCTCGACTTAGCTGTGAGCGTGCTGGGACTAGGTTCAATGTCCGAGGTTGCAATGATGATGGTAATGTTGCTAATTTTGTGGAGACAGAACAAGCAATCTATATAGATGATTCAGTTGCCTCTTATGTGCAGACCAGAGGCTCCGTTCCTCTGTTTTGGGAACAACCTGGTATCCAAGTGGGATCACATAAAGTAAAGATGTCTAGGGGATATGATGCGTCTACCAGTGCATGTGATAGACATTTCTCACAACTAAAGCGTAATTATGGCTCATTAATTGTTGTTAACCTGTTGGGGTCCAGTTTAATTGGAGGCAGTGAGGGCGAAGCTACATTGAGTAATGCATTCCAAAAACATTTGAACGACTCTGCCCACAGTGATGTAGTTCAAATCATTTTCGATTATCATCAAGAAGTAAGAGCTTCTTCTATAGAAAATGCTCTAGCAAAATTCAGGAAAATCATCGAAAAACACTATGATGACATAAGTATTTTCAGTGCTAAAAGTTCAGATATCTACAATATTCAAAAAGGAGCTATAAGAACCAATTGCTTAGATTGCTTGGACAGAACCAATTCTATACAAACATTCATAGGATTAGAAATGTTGGCTATTCAATTGATGCTTTTGCAATGTATTGACAAAAAACAAAATGTCAACAGGTTTGAAGAAGTTTTCAAACAGATGTGGGTTAATAATGGAAATGAAATATCAAAAATCTATGCAGGTACTGGTGCTATCCAAGGAGGCTCTAAACTTATTGATGGTGCAAGATCTGCAGCACGAACAATCCAAAATAATTTGCTAGATAATTCAAAACAAGAGGCTATTGATATATTACTTTTGGGCTCTACTCTGAACTCTGAGCTTGCTGATCGTTCACGAATATTGCTACCTTCAAACTTATTGCACACATCTACACCAGTTCTCAGGGAAATGTGTCGTAGGGCAAGTGAATTTACACAACCAACTACAATTCGAATCACTATTGGCACATACAATGTGAATGGAGGCAAACATTTCAGAAGTCTTGCCTACAAAGATGTTTCATTAGCAGACTGGCTGCTGGATTGCCCTAACTCAGCTTTAGTCAATACTGTCAATTTGAAGGAACACCCATCTGATATATTTGCTATTGGCTTTGAAGAAATTGTGGACTTAAATGCTAGCAATATTATGGCAGCTAGCACAGATAATGCTAAGGCTTGGAGTGAAGAGTTAGAGAAAGTACTTTGCAGAGATGCTCCTTACACTTTACTGTCAAGCCATCAACTAGTAGGGGTCTGCCTGTTTATATTTGTCAGGAAAGATCTGATTCCACATATTCGAGATGTAGCTTTGGATTGTGTCAAGACTGGACTTGGTGGCACTACTGGCAACAAAGGATCAGTTGGCATTCGAATGGTGCTTTATGGAACATCCCTGTGTTTTGTGTGTGCTCATTTTGCTGCAGGTCAATCTCAGGTTACAGAGCGTAATGCTGACTATACCGAGATAACGCGAAAAACCGCCTTCCCAATGGGCCGCTCTCTATACTCCCATGATTATGTGTTTTGGTGTGGTGATTTTAACTACCGTGTTGATCTAGACAAAGATGAAATACGTCTATTAGTGTCACAAAATAATTTACAACGAATTTTAGACCATGATCAGTTGATACAACAAAAAGAACAAGGGTTGGTGTTCAAAAATTGCTTCGAGGGTGAGATAACATTCCCTCCTACATATAAATATGATCTATTCAGCGACGACTATGATACAAGTGAAAAATGTAGAGCTCCTGCTTGGACCGATCGAGTATTATGGAGAAGCAGGAAACACACTATTGACCCAGAGGGCACATCGGAATTACAAGCAGGAAAACTGCTGCACTATGGCCGCGCAGAACTGAAACAAAGCGATCATCGGCCCGTTATCGCAATTCTAGAGATCGAAGTACTACAAGTAAGCTATACAAAATGTATGGAGGTGTTTTATGAAGTTGTGAAAGATCTTGGACCTCCCGATGCTAGTATAATTGTGCAACCTTATGACGAGTACAATAGCGAAGATTGCCCATTCGACGATAACGTGGTAGCAGCTGTTTTGCAGGAATTATCTACGATTGGTGAAGTAACGTTGGTGCGTTTTATTGATGATGCTTCTCTTAGTATAACTTTTAGAGAAGGGCAAAATGCTCTAGCAGCTGCACAGAAGGGGCAAATATCTGCTTGTTCGATCCCATTACAAATTACTTTAAAAACCCCTAATTGGATCGATATAGTTCGATCTGAAATAGGATTGTGTTCAAACAACACTGTTCCGTTATCAGGAGAAGCTCAACCAGAGCGCCCTCTCAGATCTGCACCCCCAACTCCTCGCAGACAGCAGCCTAGTAGACCCCCCGCACCTTCACCGACACCTCTGGTGCCATCCAGAGCCCCGGCAATAAGTCCGGCACGCCCTCCGCCCCCGCGGCCTGCGCCTCTGCCGCCAGACGCGGGTAAGATTTCTGCACAGCCACCGGTGGCATCTCCGCCGCCAGTGGCATCTCCGCCAGCGGACAGCGTGCCACCGCCCACGTGCGCGCCGCCGCCACCGCCAGAAAGAAGCACGCCGCCTCCGGCCGGCCCCTCGCCCCCAGCCATCCCGTCGCCCCAGCCGGCCGGCCCCTCGCCCCCAGCCATCCCGTCGCCCCAGCCGATTGGCCCGCCGCCGCCAGTGCCCGCCAGGCAGGGAGCTCCACCACCGTTGCCCGCGCGCCCTCGACCATCGTAATGAACTAAAGTTAAGGCTTGTACGTAAGATCTTGGAATAATGTGTCTGTATTGTATAGGTACTTACTATTTGTATATTTTATGTTACCAAATTGTCTCCTCAGACCAACTCTTAATTTTAGTTCCGTGTTCTTTTTACTTGTTTATATACGAAGTTATTACGTTTTGCTGTTGCATCAACAACTGTGCGATACAATCGCAGCTAAAATACATTTCGACGTTGATAATTAACATACTTACCTGCTAATTAGTGTTAATGATTTTTTTTTACGTAATGTATAGGTACTCCAGAACTAAGATTGTAGAAAATCCTCTTTTCTCCGTGGTTTTGTATTCGATATTATTTTATGATTAAAACCTCAAGTAAAGCTGATAACGTAGTTTTAGAAATTAAAGTCTGCCTTTTTATTAAATATTTTTAAGCATAGCAAAATAATAGGTCTATTTTCAAGTTTGGACAAATAATTAAAATCAATAAATATTGGCACTGTTCTAATAGGGTTGCTACTCATATTGTTCATATTTTTAATGCTGATGAGTTTATCGACACACTTGTTCATCGGAGAATAGTATTATTTAATTGTGCGTGTTTGTGAGGTGTGATGATAAATATGTATGTGTTAATTATCAATCTGTATCGATATATTAGTGTTATAGGTATAATACGAGATTATTATATGTATTAATTATAATCTCTATCATCTATGTACTTTGTTACAAAGTAATGTTATGTTTCTAAAATCTATAATATCTATAGTTTACATCATCTATGAATGAAGATAACTGTATTCTTTTGTAAGAGTTGGAGTGGTTCCAATATCACAATACTGTGACCCAGTTAAGCACTTGCCTGCAAGGGTTAGCTATTCGTTTGTTCGATGCCAGGAAGTGTAAAACCCTAGTGTGTCAGATGTTGTTTGAGTAAGTCAGTAGGTACTTAACCAAATCGCCTTGCCTAGCTCATTATCGTTCGTCAGACTGCGTTTCCATCATTTACCTAGTCTTACTCAGCGCAAGTGATTCTATTGCATCTTAACAAACACAGCCCTCGCTACGCAACCTCGCACATCTTTGGTGGAAACGCAGCCTAATGAACCATTGAAGACGAATGTTAATAATCCTTATTTACCTATTATAAAAAAAAACCTTTAACCTAACTGAAATTGACCCCGTTACAGACGGACGGAAACAGGTAAATACACAGATAATACCATTTATCAAAGCAGTACAACGTCCTTGCGATAATCACATAATCATGCTAGTTTGGAAAGTATTTTGTTACCTACATAAATATTCTTATACTAGATTCATTACTTTATCATTAGATTAAGACATCCTCGACATGCAAGGGACTATTAGCTGTTGCCCTTAAGTAGATTCCCTTAGGTTACAGATAACCACGATTGGTCTGTTTTTTTAAGGTTTCACATTCTATTTCAAAGACTTATTAGACTATTAGCACTAGAAAGATTGAAGTTGGCTGATTGATTTGTGTTACACTTCCACCAGTTATTTAGTCAGTGTGTCTGAAGCTCTATCATTAAGTAAATGTTAGAATTTTCTGATATGAATTTGGGGCTGAAATACTCTCAATAAACAAAACTGATCGATCAAACAACCGCCTGACTCAAAGCTGTCAGTATTGCGCACCAAGTCTGATGCTTTATCTAGTACTAGCTGACCCGCGCAACTTCGTTTGCGTGACATTTTCCATTATTTCTCCGCTCCTATTTGTGTTAGCGTGATGATATATAGCATATAAGCTTCCTTGATAAATGGGCTATCTAACACCGAAAGAATTTTTCAAATCGCACCAGTAGTTCCTGAGATTAGCGCGTTCAACCAAACAAACAAACAAACTCTTCTGCTTTATAATATTAGTATAGATAGATTTACTTAGATCTCGTGGTAACCTAGCCGCTCCACGTAAAAAATTGTATTCAACTGAATTTGGTTTAACTGGAAGACGACCCCAATATAGTAGGAAGGCTAAGCAGATGATGAGATTTACTTGGATCATTGTATGTTCTTGACAAAGAATAATGACTCGTATAACATTGTTACTCTGTAGGTAGGTAAACCTAATAACAGGTAATTGAGCATAATTATGGACTTGCATTTGTACGCTAGGCTGTTATCTATTTGATACTGCGTTTCTGTAGGTCTCAGCACGGCGCGCTTGATTCCTCGGCTACCATTCTTGACGCCATGTACCTACTCTTATCAGACACTTACACTATCATAGTACTAAATAAGTTATCAGCAGACATCGCAGAGTGTGCTTCGGCGTGTAGAACGTAAGCAGATCAGCATTTATAGATTTAATAGTTGTGCATCGAATTGTCATAATCGTAATGTTATTAATAAATTTAATGATCCATAATTTTTAATTGATATAAATGAAACAACGTAAATGGACTATTATAAAATTTGATAATTTATACGCCTACATATTCAAATTATAAAAGGACACTACTAGTTCATTTCATCTACTATTTAATTATTGTCACTATTATTTAGTTATTTGTTCTGTTCTACTCATAGGTACTGTATTTATTTTTAATGAAAAAAATAATGAATTATTACGGTAGTCGTAATTTTACTATAAGTACTTAGCTATCTCATTTTTTTAAAGGAAACATTTGATTAAGTAATGTTCTCAGTAACGTATAGTGCTGCATACTTTTTTTATATATTTATATTGCTTAGCAATTAGTATAATATTAGTTAAATATCAGTAACCTTTGTTGAGTATTAATTACATTTTTGGAAATAAAGTGATATGAATTTAACAGGAAACATTGTCCAAATTTACTTTGTTCTTATAAGGCTGTGTTGTGCATTTTTTTCAAGTGAGATTGAATGTTGAAATCTCAGTATACTTACCTAGGTATTTTTTTAAATCGTCTTGTTTGGTCAGTAGTATTGACTGAACCGATTTGATGGTAAAAAGTTCCAAAATATTTTTTTATTTTTCTAGCTAGATTTCTTTATGACCTATTTTTAAATAAAATTTATTTTATTGTGCGTGTCTTGTTCTCGAAACTGTTCACGTAGTAGGTACCTGATTGTTTTCCTTTCTCAGCTACACTAAGTAGGTACTAAGGTTTATTTGCTGTTACGTATTATTATCGATCAAATTATGTATACTTACTTGAAATCTTACTTAATGATTAAGGTCCAAACATAGTAGATTGGTGTTACAAAGTAGTGCTTTTTGGATGTTATTGCTACATGAATTCACTAAGTAGATATGGTTTGCAATATGGCATTATAGGCGAAGGCCAGTGTTGATATGTTATACAAGCTATATCAAATATAGAATTATTTAAAACTCGGTCGTTTTATTTTTCCTGGCTGTATTTTCAAAAAATATATTTTTTCTATGTCCATATCAGGGTTACTAGACGAAACTCCAAGTAGCAAACTTTTGTTTTTTTTTTGTCGATGGCCTCTCGCAGCTACTAACTCTAGAAAGTTGTAGCTACTTAAGGGCGCTTTCACATTTGTTCTTGAATTTTAGCGTTTTATTCGAATTTTGATGTGTGATTTTGCCAAAGACAGTTTTGTCAAAGCGCTCTTACAAAATCGAATTGCTCAGGTTGACTAAAGTTGAATACCGCGCGTCACAAGATTATATTGATTTTCGACAATTATTTAAAAAAAGTTTACTTTACTTTTAATTAGACCAATTTTTTTTTCAAGCAATATAGCAATGCCACCTTAAATATTAAATATTTTTTATTTGAATTTTGATTATAATTTCATAGATAAAAATTATAGTTTCGTACGGAAAATTGTCAATAACTCTCAGTTTTACAGAATTATTTTTGGTGTATTACTGTATGAATCGTAATCAATTGATTTGAACATTCCAAAGTAGAAGATACAGTTGTACCGTGGACATTTTTATAAATGATTAAATTATAATATCTTCGGTGTACCAAGGTATCAAAAGATACCCTAAAGCAACGTTTTGTGAAACATCCTTTGCGGAGTCAAGGATTTTACTGATGTACGTGAACAAATTGAAATATTTATTTAGAACACTCCCAAGTAACACAGACGTGCTGAATAAAGATTGAGTAAGAGCAATCATTAAGAGCATAAGCTGAATACTAAGCTGAATTACGTCTGAGTACCGTCTATTCAGCTGTTATTCAAGCAAAAAGGGCCTCAATTTTGAATGCTTAACGCTGAATAACATCTGAGCAACATCTGAGTAGGAGCTTAATAACGTTTTGATTAGCTTAATAACTTTTGAATAACAGTTCACATTGTTTTTATTAAGCTCTTACAACTGAATTATTCAGCGTAGTCGAATTAATTATTGTATTCAGAATGTATTAAGCATTTAAATTATTATTCACATTTTTGCAAACTATATTCATACAAATTGTAAAAAGAATTCAATTGGATTAAATATTTTAATGTCGATGTCGAATTCAAATGTTGATTTGACATGGTGAACTTAAAATCGGTAAGTAAATTTTAATTTACCCGTTAGAGGTCTGCTATATGTTAATTGTTAGTGCGCAAGTAACTTTGTCGTGAATAGTATGTTTTTTTTTCATTATTTATGACGCGCCGCGTGAATAATCAAGATAACAGATAGTAAATAGTATTTTCATACATACATACTAGGTCTGACAAAAGTACTTGTGACGAAATAGCTAAAACTAGCCATTTTAACCCCACAAAATAACATGAATCGAGTTGAAAATGTTGTAGTTGTAAGATTAGGCATTTTGGTGATTTCGTAAATTTCTGGTAAGTATAAGTTGCAAAGATTTTTAATGGCGATCGAGGGTTTTGCTTTGTAATGCTGAATAAAAGTGCACACATGTCTTGTTACTAAGCTATAACTTGAAAAAGAGTAGTCTTATTACACTAACTTCTGAATAACAATTATATAGTTGATCATATTTCTACATTACTCTGATTTTTAGGGTTCTCTAATCGAACCAACAAAAACCTTTTATAATGTGGAATTTTCCCGCCCGGGTTTCACTAAATTGATTAGGTATCTACATTTAAAATTAAAATACGTCTTAGTTTGAATTTTTTTGTGAAAAATAATCTCATTTCTTAAAATAAAAAAGCTCATACTTAAGCCATTACGGCTTAAGTATGACATTGGAATAAAAAACATAGCTGCTATCAATGACATATAAACTATATTACGCCATTGGGCTGCTATGCTATGTATTAAATTGATACCTATTTCGAACAGACACTAACCGAGACCTATATTTTATTCCTACTTCGCCACTAATATTAGCATAGTTTTCTTTTAGCATGCCTTCGGAACTCGCGTACCTAATGTAGCGTTTCATGTAGGTAGGTACGTACTTTTGCGCGGGAATCTTTTTCTCGGCGCGCTTTGTAGAGCACGTTTCTTCTTGCAGCGTCTTTTGTTGGCTAATAAGCGTTGGTATTTTAACTTTTATAATAGGAGTGATGTATCTGTTACGTAGTGACCATTATCTAATCTGTGATATAGGTACGGGTAAAAAATACTCGGGCACCCAACTACCCGACAAACAATACTGCGCGTCCTAAAAGTGCCTAGTACGCCGGTCTACGATTCCTTCAGTGATCCCACGGACGCCTTTAATTTTTAATTAATAACAGGTAATTTTGTTGCAGATCGATCCTATGGCAAATTTAGCAAACACCAATTCCTGTGATTACTCATACAGAAAGTGTTATCTATAAAGTAGTCTCCGAAGGAACCCCAAGGCAAATTGAACACGTAGCCGCGCAGCAGTCACTTGGCACTGGTGGACACCAGACCCTAGAAGGAATCAACAATATATACGCGATACAACAACTTATTATGGAAAATCAAGACAGAATCATGAAAAAACTTTCAGAAATTTCTGTGCAAGTTGAAGAATTAAAAAATGATCGGCAGCCAACAACTGTTACACTATTAGGTGAGGCTAAGGGTATGGAAGTAGAATCCTTCATGCTAAGACCTATAAATGACATTGGCAACTTGGAAATACTAGAACTGGAGCTCTCAAACAAGGAAACATTTGAAAAACTCAAGCAACAATATTCAATTGTATGTTCAGAATTACTGGGAAACGGCGTTAACTGTGCTTACAGGTTGCTGGATATACTGTTTACGAAGAATTTTTTGTGCCAATGTTCCTGGACTGGAGGTAGTCGTAATGCAGCTGATGTGAAAATAGGGTTCAAAGCTTTCAAAAACGTAATAAAATTTTTTTTCACCATGGTTAACTTCTGGGATTCAACTTATACGATGGAACAAAACGAAAAATTCTTTAAAACAGTGTTAAGAAATGCCTTAAAACGAAAAAATATAAAAAAAAATTCGCTCTTCTGCGAAGAAAAGCAGGGTAAAGCGTAAGATTGACAATAACAATGAGAAAAATAATGGGAATGGTCAAGAAAATTCGGCAGGACCGCAAAATTTGAATGAAAATCAAACAGATGATAACACAATTGGAGAAGAAAATGATGAAGAATCTCTGTGTTAGAATAAGTTTGTTTAAAATTGGATTGTTGGATTGTTGGATTATTCAAGTTACGCCGATTTTATAAAAAAATGTTAATTAAATATCTCATAAAAAAACTTATCTTTGCTTTTGTTGCTCAATTTGAATTCCTTAAATTGAATTTCAGTTTTTTTTTTGTTAATTTTTATTTCAAAATCACATTTAGTTTCTTTTCTTTCATTACTGGTAATATTTTTCCTTTTCGAGCTTCTTCGTTAAGCCTATTTGCTACTTGCCTCAACGGATTTTTTCCATCTCTGAGCATTCTCTTAATCAAGTATAGCTTATTTTCAAATGGATAAGCATTGAATGTCTGAAGCGGGCCAAATCTTTGCACTTCATCTACCACATGAACTATGTTATGAACATTGCTAGTAACATAATCAGCACCATAATGATCCTTATAGTGTTCAACAAAATAAAGTAATTGTTTTCTGCTAAAGGCAATAGGTTTTCGTACATCTTAGAAGAGCATATCGTGATACCGTAAAATAAACATAAAAAATGTGAGTAGGGTCACCTGTCCAACATTGAAACAATCGTACACAGTGAAACTTTGCGATATTTCTAAAATGCGACGTTGCCAGATAGAGCAGGATAGCAAGAAAGGACCTTCTCAGGTCCCCCCCGCACACGCCCAGTTTGCGAGCGCGCCGCGTGGAAGAGGTCGTCTCTAGTGACGCATAACGAATATTGCTGCGAAAAAGTAAGAATTTTTGGTCATATTTGGTGATTTTTTAGCAAATTATAGAAGATAATTTCGTATTGTTCAATATTACGTTGCATTCTGTACGTTTCAAAGTGTCTTTTGACTTAAATCTGTATGAAAATAGTTCACTCTTTGTTGCAATTTTTATTTATGTTATAAAAAATACCTTGTTGGTTTACAATGAAACAAAAGTATGTTGTATACAATGAAACAGTGTGTCATTGTGTACTATCTTGCTTCATTGTAGGCCATGTGGAAAATATCATTAACGATATTTTTTCTAAACACAAGCAACTTTCATAAAGCTTTTCATTGGCTATCTACAGTAACTACCTACTTTGTAGTTATTTTATTTATTATTTTTCAGATGGCACGTAGTAAAGCTATTATAAGAAAAAAAGGAGATCATTCGGCAGCTAACATGCTTAATTAATATTAGATTGTTTTAAGCGAAAAAAAATGACGAGACTGCAACTCGTACAACATAGATTAGTTAGATGAAGAGGATAAATATTAGATTGTTTTAAGCGAAAAAATACTTAGGTACCTATCTACTTATTTGTTTTGAAATTTTATAAGTTTTTAAGACCTGTAAAACAGAGACAGATTGTTTTTTTGTTAAACCTGAACCAGCAGGTATTACCTCTGTGATTGTTAATGTTTAAGTCTGATTAATATCGTAGATAATAATTACTATGAATAAAACATTATTTTCATTTAAATTTATTTAATTTAATGCATAGATACCTACCTGGGTTGATTAAAAGCAAACAAAACAATACCTTCTAATAATACTGTTTCATTGTTGCTTAGCCTTGTTTCATTGTAAAAATTCAGGTGTTTCATTGAATACACATTTATGGACACAATGAAACAAAGTTCATTTTTTTAAAAAAGCTTTTTTATGCATAAATTATAAAAGTACTGTAAAAAATTATGATACGATGAGATAACTAATTAAATTGTCTATCTTGATGCAAAAAATTAAACTCCCAACTTAAGAAACGGCAGAGACAGGATGGTTTGAAATTTTGGTGTTTCATTTGTGAACAGGTGACCCTAAGCCCTTTCATGCAGCACTTGCGGTAGTATAATAATGCTGAAATAATATAAAAATGTTCTATGTTTTCCAGTGAGCATGTACATAAGTAAATCAACAATTCTATTTCTACGTGTTGCTTTGAAGTTATTGGAAAATACTTATTTCAAAAATTAACCTTTTAACCTTTCTCTGCTTTTATTATAGATTTGATGAATTTGTATATCCCTAGCTTGAGCAAAGATTGGTTCCACAAACAAACTTTCATCCATCGGTTCCACCCCTTTCAGTATTATTTTTGCGACATAAATTAACGTCCTTTTACAAGATATTTTAACAAAAATTCATCAAAATCTCTTTAGTTGTTTAGGCGTGAAAATATAACAGACAGTCGCGTTTTTGTACTACTTATTTTAAATTTCAAATATAATTATGTAGGATTTACTTACATTTTACATAAGCTCTAAACGGGGCTGACATGTTCAAAGAACAAAAGTCCCTAAAAAAATAGATAAAAAAAAAAAAAAAAAACATAAGCTCTAGCTGGAGAGTCGCAAATAAAACATCTTATCGCAACGTTAATTTTATTTTCTTGTACTGTAATACCTTCTGCTAATAAAATAATCATTTCAGAAATGAAATCTTCTAAATAGATTTTTAAATCTTTCGTTTTTCCAGTCCCATAATTATACCGATGACGAATGGTGGTTCATTTATTCCATGTATGTTGCACAATATTAGCCAAAATTATTTCTTGGAACTATTGAAAATTGGAAGACCATCCATGTTTATATTCAGTGATATGTTTTCTGGCACAACGTTTGTGTTAATCAATATGTTTTTAAGTATCTCAATGACGCCATTGTGCCAGTATTCACCTTGCTCAATAGACTTTATGTGGACTGATTTAATATTTCTGCCAAATCCTTTAGTGCTACTTGTGTGATGTTTTTTCGACAGCCCATTTTCAAATTTTTTCTCGAAGTATCAAATATTTCATGTGTTCGGTACATTGTTCTTCTTCGATATCTGTACAGTTGCCATCAGATGCACTCTCTTCTTGCGTGAATCGCAATGCTGTTTGACTTTTTTGAGAGACGGAACCCTCTTCATTACACGGTAACGACGCATGATGGCTGGGACCGGGTTCAGTTTTGTTCAAATTCTTTTCATAAATCCTTTGATGACCAGAAACACTTGGACAATTACTAGTGCTGATATTTAAATATTCTTACGTTTTTTTCACGAATTTCGATCCATAACGCAAAAAATAAATACGTACAATAATATTTTAACTAAGCTGGTATTAAGCTATGAGCGCTATAACAAAACAAATATGGTATTTAATTTGAATAAAGTAAGTTTGAAACTCTCTATTATACTGAAAAAAGCTTAAAAAGAACATAAATGATATTGTTTATTCAGCAGCTGAATAATTAGTAAAACACAGAATCTTATCCAGTTTAAAGATAAAATAAAGACAATTATTCAGTATCAAGCTGTCTAATAGAATTATTTAACAATATTATTCAGAAGGTGATACTTTATTCAGCAATTAGCTGTTTCAAACGCTACTAGCTTAGTACTGCTTTAGTAATAGCAGTACAGACTATGGTTATTCAGATAAATGCTACCGATGGGGCTGTTCTTCAGCTTTAAGCCACCTGGAATGCGTAATGCTAAATAACATCTGTATAATAATTTTACGGTGATTGTTTATTAAGCGTAAAGAAAGGAAGGACATAAATACAAAATTTATTAAGCTTTAAGAATTTTAAGGCTCCGAACTCAACCTAATTCAGCATTTGGCTATTCCCAAAGCTCTTATACACACTATATTCATCTTCGAACTGTAAAATATTCTAAATGTGTACTGTTATCTTGCTTATGTGTTACTTGGGCTCCCAAGATAAATGATCAAACTATCTTAGGCATATTTTTGTTTTTTTTTTTTAAGACTATATCTAAAGCAAAATCACACAGCAAAATTCGAATAAAACGCTAAAATTCAAGAAAAAATGTGAAAGCCCTCTTAACCGGACTTGCCTGTGGTGGCCTAGGTGAATTTAAGATGTCCGTTTCAACCGCGCGGCCACCTCATAGTATTTGATGAAACTTTGCCAGGAATTAGTGTTAATTTGTTACTTTACACACCTCTTTTCGTGAATTTGTTACAAAAAAAACTAAGACGCTATGACAAAAAATAGTTGGCCGCTAGAACCGCCACTTGCCGTAATCATCGCCCGTGATTACACAGAAACTATATAATGCAGATAGACGAATGATGGATCAAAAGAAAGGCCATAATTTGTTCAATTTGTTACAAAAATAAAAAACGTCAAAACGTAAATAAACAAAAAGTTATGCAATATTTAGTTTTCAGGTTATGAGTAGGTAGTTATGTCACCATAAATATCAAATTAATAGAGGCTAATGTGTATGGACAATTAGTTACTAATTTGTTACAGCGAATAAACAGAAAAAATATATTAGAAAGTAGGTTCAATAATTTGTTAGAGTCGATTTTAGTTGGCCGCTCGGACGGCAATATGCCTAAAATACAATGGCGTTTATCTCGTTATTAAAAGTAGGTTTAAGCTTAGTTAAAGTACTAAGCGACGGGTAACGTAACCTAGTTTGGATAAATACGGCGAATATAACTGCAGCATTCATATTTTAAAAGATATTTACAAAAAACAGTAGTATGAAACCTTAAGAGAGTAGGGTGACCATGCATTTTCACAATGAAGTGAGACTGAATAGTGACTGTTGTAATGTTCGATATTTATATCTTATTTTTTTAGGGCGAGTGCTTATATAAATACATTTTAAGTTAAGGCATCCTGTAGCATACTTCATAAAAGTAAAAGTCAGTTATCGATTAAAATTTCTTTATTCAAAATCAACACAAAGGCAAAACAATCAAGTAATTAAAGTCAACAAGATAAATATAAAAACTTTATAAACTAACATAATATTTATAAATTAACTGACTCGAATATATGACACAGAATGTAGACAAATTTTCTTAGAGGTACTTATGTCGATTTTAAAAGAATTGTCGTCGTAACAAAAATATGTATTGTTATTTAAAAAATGACATTTATAGTGGCCTATTTTTGTGCCTGGTATAAATTCTATAGTACCAACTAAGAAATAGTAATTATCCTTAATGTTAATAGTAATCGGCAGCTCAGTGAGTAAGACTGAGTCTGCAGCTCCGTTTAAATCAAATGTTATGATCTCGCCTAACTTAAGTTCTCCTTTCAACTGTGTGTCACATTTCTGACACATTGTGTTAATTTTTTCATCGAAACAAATTGCTTCTTCTAAACTTGATATTCCAAATAACTTTAAAATATCAAGGTTAATTAAAATAAATACATGGTCTCTTTTCAATTGTATGTAATTACAATTTGTACAGGTTTTCAAGTATTGAGCACTTGTAAAATATTTTATAAATATTTTTTCAAATATGTAAGCCACATAGCAACTGCAGTCTTTATTTTGGAAAAAAGTTTTTGTTATTTCTGATCTACAATTGTAAATTTGCTCTATATCTGTATTGAAATAACGCGAGCTTTCCTTCAAAGCTAAATTCCCGTTTCTTATAATTACTATTTCATCATCTTTTTTCAGGCGATTATGTGTATTCGATTCTCCTCGCCAGTTCTCCAAATAGGATGGTCTATCACTAAATATAGAATCACTGGAAAAATATAATTCTTTTTGTTTTTGTTGGATTTGTTTTTTAGGATTTACCTTTTCTTTTTTATAAATATTTTTAGTCATGGCACGCCTAGTTCGGCGTGATTTAGATTTTAGTAAAGTAGTGGAACCTAAGTTTTTTAATTGATTTAATGCTAAATGCAATTCTCCTTTGATATAATCGTAATGATGCTGCAAATATTCGTCAATTCGTTGTCTCGCTATTTTTGTTTTAAAAACTAACTGTTTTAAAGTGCGAAAATAGCTTTCTACACATGAAGACAATGCGTTTAAGGTTTCCGATTTGAAATAAGAGCACATTACGTTGCTCCACAAAGGAAGTTTTATAAATAATCTTTTTAAAGTAGGGATGAAAAGTGGTAAATAATATGAACTACTTTTACCAACATAGGAATTTGCAGGGTTACTTTTTTTTTCATTATCTACCAACAGATCGAACCATGCGACAATGTCTCGAACGCCGGCATCATCAATGACAATTTGATCATATTCAAATTCTTCATTTTGATCCACATTTTTAAAATCAGCATACTTATGACTGTTTAACAAATTGTCAAGGTTTTGCTTGCTCTCCTTCAAACCTGAATCATCGTTTTCAAAATCATTTTGATGTAGGCAAAGTTTTATCATTTTTGTAATGATTTCCTTTACAAGTGCAAAGTCTTGACATTCTTTAATGTAGCGGATACAATGAATATAATAAATTTTAATTTTTGTGTCAACATTTTCGAAGCAATTCAAATTATACAGAGTCTTTATAAAATGACTGGTATCTAATCTAATAAATGTTTTTGGTAGGTAGTTCTTCTTTATTTCCATTCAAAATACTAAAACAACGAAGTAAATAGTCTTTCACACATGTAAAATCACTGAATGTTCTAACATTTGCTGCTACTAACGCAGAAGAATCGTCTGTTATAACTTCGTCAGGATGACAACGAACATTTTTCAACCACTGTAATAACCATGCAGAAACAGACGCAGTGTCATGTGAATCGGTTATCATCTGACATAAAGGTACACACACATCGAATTGATTTATTAATATTATTACGTATAAGAAAAGTCTCTTACTCAATTCATAACCATTTGGTAATTTAAGAGGTTGAAAGATTGAACCTGTAGCATCCAATGTGATAGTTAATCTTTGAAAACAAGATTGATATTCACGGCAGTATTGTTGTTGTTCATCAGTCCAGTAATAAATGTGAATTCGAGGAAAAAAGTGTATATCACGTAAAAAAATTGGTTTGGTCACAGCCATCGTAAGAATGCTCAGAATAACGTTATTGTGTAACCACATTCTTTTTCGTTCTTCGTACTTAATTTTTCGCAATGCATTGAGTGTTGGGATTACTGGTGCTGTATCTGTAATTCCTTGTTTAGACATTTTTGCTGCCAGTTGTTTATGAACCAAAGAAGCTGAATCGTGTTTGAGCTTTTTAGCTAATTTTCGTCTGACCAATGCATTCATTCTATATTTTTTTCTCGGATCATGTTTTTTATTTTTTTCTCCGACTGTGATTTGGCATTGCCCTTCAATAATATTATCTGTTATTTTTTGACACGCTATTTTTGTAAAAGCGCTACATTGACTGCATTGACCTTTTACTAAAATATGATGCTCAGACTCCACTTTGTAACTTTTGAAATTCCATGTGCATGGTAATCTAGAAATAAGCCAAATCTTTTCTCTTAAAATATCCACCCATTTGTACTTAGGCAGTATTTTATATTTTTTAAATGGAGTACATGTTCTCAAGTCATTTCTTTTATACAAGACATTTAATGGTTGCAGTTTTTTCCAGTCATAGATATCTAATTCAAACTTGAAGTTCTTTGTGTCGTTTTCACTATGATGCTGGTTGGACTCGACATGAGAATGTGATATTTTGGATGAGGTTCTCGGGCTATTGCTTGAGGATGATGATAAAGATGACGAGGACAGACATACAGTTTGCTGCTTACATTCAGTGTTTAGAAACTCCCTGAAATTCCTTTTCAGTGACATGTAAAGGGCTGCCGGTGTCATAAGATTATCCAAATCACTTGCAATTGTATCAAATATAGGGTCTCTCAATTTAACATCCAGTAGTTTGTCGGCATATTTCATAAAAACTTCTCTCTGTTTTGATTTCTCAACAATAGGTTTTCGTCCAGCTTTACCCATTTTTGCTGCAATAAAACAATTGATAATATGAATACAAAGGTCAAACATCCGTTGACTGCATCACACACAAAATATACATAGGTACTACCAATTACTGCTATGTAAGTACATACTAAGGGCAAGAACTTTCTATAATTAAGAAAAGTCGACGTTACTGATGCAGCGAGTTATTTTAAAAAGATTTCTTTGATGTTTGTAAATATTAACGATATCATTTTTTTTTATTCCCCATAGTCATTTAACAGCGACAATACATTAATAAAATTTTTAAAAGGAGATTTTTTTCATTTGGGAGCAGCCACCGGATTGTAGAGACCAGTTATAGCGCTTAAGAATCTGTCCCTAAGACAGAAATCCTTACATTGGATATTACGCTCGTCACTAGGGGTTGCCTGGATCTAGGTCTCAAGATTCAAGATGCACGTTGATGCACTTTCACACAGAATGTTCACAGTTAAGTGAATTATCAGTTAATTCTTCCCTAGGGAATCACTATAGCAGTTAATAAGTTTGTTAATTTAAATTTTACGTATTCACTGTTTGAAAACACGAAACGTGGGTGGGCTGAATTGTCACTCTTTTACTATACCTAGACAATTGGCGGGAAACGCATATATAAAAGCAGGCTTGCGATTGGACAGAATTTAAGAGCCCTTTAAATAGAGCTCTGCCATTGGTTTAAAAAAAAGAATACTTAAAAGCCGTGATTTATCCTGTTCTACCTATATTATCCGATTTGAAATTGGCGCCGAATATTACTTTTTAAATAACGAAAGGAGTGTGGTTACCACAATTATATTATACAGGTAAATTAATGTAAGTTATTAAGCTAAGAATATTTTTAAGACTTCTTCGATATGACCACGCGTAAAGTGAAGTGAAATCACATTAAAATGTGGCAGAGACGAATTTCATGTCTTTTTATAGATACTTAATAATTATTTCCGAAGATATTATGATACGTACTACAGTTCATTACTTTATTCAACTCATCATAAAATTGTAAAAATTAAACTTACCGCAGTCGATTTCGATCCCTCTGAGTCTGCAATACACTTTTTGGTGGTGAGTTCTACATTAACAAATCCAATATATAAGTGGGCACAACTCATAGCTAAGCAGTTTTAGACACTTCTGAATTTAGTTTTAATTGTCTCAGTAACTTAGTAGTATGAAAATCACGGGAATTAAATACGTACGAGCACACACTTCAAAATTCAGCACAGTAATGACAATATTCACAACAAAAAATTATGGCTTTTTAAACCCCGTGCGACAAATATTTTTAACAATAGTTTGGGAACAAAAGAGATCCTTTTTCTGGAATCGTTCCCATCATAAAACACCTGCGGAAAGTCAATGAAACGAAAATCTTATCAGTAAATACTTCAAAGAATTAAGAACAATAGACATCAATATGGCCGCAAAACGTACCGCATATTCGTTCAAACAGAGTACAACATTAAAAACATGCCTTTGTACTAATGTGATCATGGTCACCCTACTCTCATACGGTTTCATACTACTGTTTTTTGTAAATATCTTTTAAAATATGAATGCTGCAGTTATATTCGCCGTATTTATCCAAACTAGGTTACGTTACCCGTCGCTTAGTACTTTAACTAAGCTTAAACCTACTTTTAATAACGAGATAAACGCCATTGTATTTTAGGCATATTGCCGTCCGAGCGGCCAACTAAAATCGACTCTAACAAATTATTGAACCTACTTTCTAATATATTTTTTCTGTTTATTCGCTGTAACAAATTAGTAACTAATTGTCCATACACATTAGCCTCTATTAATTTGATATTTATGGTGACATAACTACCTACTCATAACCTGAAAACTAAATATTGCATAACTTTTTGTTTATTTACGTTTTGACGTTTTTTATTTTTGTAACAAATTGAACAAATTATGGCCTTTCTTTTGATCCATCATTCGTCTATCTGCATTATATAGTTTCTGTGTAATCACGGGCGATGATTACGGCAAGTGGCGGTTCTAGCGGCCAACTATTTTTTGTCATAGCGTCTTAGTTTTTTTTGTAACAAATTCACGAAAAGAGGTGTGTAAAGTAACAAATTAACACTAATTCCTGGCAAAGTTTCATCAAATACTATGAGGTGGCCGCGCGGTTGAAACGGACATAATTTAAGGCCTCCAAGTGGCAAAAAGCTTACCGACTTTTAATTTTAAGTAGGTAGGTACCTAGGTACTACTTACAGAAACTTTCTACCTACTCTACAATCGTTCAAGCCTCGCAGAGGTCGGCCTGTGCATGGGAGACCAATCATTGCAATGCGATCTTAAAACATGACTCCCTCCCCTGTGGCTCGGACGCAATCATGTTGAGCCTTCGACGCGTTTCCAAAGGGTTAGTTGGGCAGTCGCTCCATGTAAAATAACTGGTAGGTATTCAGCAGCATTTGGTTGGTCAGCTTATAGGTATTCAAATAGTCGCAGCACTCTAGAACGACAATTTTATTTTAGCAAGACACGCATGCTCTGCTGGCAAATTCGCGTGTAGGTAGTGGGGCTCCGATCCGCCCACGCCAAGCAAGTAGACATTACCCTTAATGAGACGTGCCGGATAATATCGGATAGCATAAAACCAACTCCACACAGTCCACGCAATAAGTTCTACCCGCTAACAGGCATCCCAACACCTGCCATACCAAGGAATGTTGCGTGCGCGCTGTATAAAGAGTCCAGGGGGTCTAAAAAGGCCACTTTAGCAGAATCAACCAGTCTTTTCAAAGGGTAAGCTCGCTCCATCGTAGACTGTCTCCGTCATCTCTGAGCTAGACTAGAGGCAAATTGTAGGAGTACCCACCTCACAACTTCAGTAAGCCCAAAGAACACCTGCCTCTTGGTCTTGCACTGCTGTGGCCGTATACTCTGATTGATTGCCGACCCAAGTATTCTCTATTGAAATGGGTGATTATTCATCCATCAAACACCGAGTGCGAGTGTAGTGCAGTTCAGACTATGATCCATTTGGTGTTGTACACCATACATTTCCTTACGTCTGCACCATAGATGGTTTTAACAGTGCCTCTATCGAAGCTGTAAACATTGCCACCTACTGGGCCCAAACTAAATAATGTAAAGAACTGTCCACATGATAAGAAACTAAAATACTACCAAACAAAGTGGTCTCAGGTATGAAATAAAAATTCTAAAATGTTTTTGTATTACATTATATATTTTCTAATCACAGTGCTGAGACACTTATAACACAGGCAACTAATACATAATTTAGTAATTGATTTATTTATGTATTTACTTCTTGGGTACAGCGTGGGAGAAGATGGTGTGGCCGACTCCAGCAAGGCCAACAATGCAGAGAGCCAGGGTCAAGCGGTACAGAATACCGTCCAGGGGGCCACCCTTCAGGAACACAGGGACATCATCCTCTTTCTGAAATACATTAGACGAAAAAAAATGGTTAACAAAAGTAAGTATATATATACAGGATAGATAAACAAATACAGATTTCTCCTACCTAACCAATTTAAGTTATGACAATAATAAAAGATGTTGTCAGATTCAGTAGTTAAAAAAAACTAAACTTGTCGAACTGATAACTTATTGTTAGAAATACAAATTCTTGGAAATAAAGACAGTATAATATTCAAGTATAGCATGACTTGTGGGATGCATTTGTAAGAAACTGACAAAAGTTACATTACAATGGGTGTTTGATAATTAGTGGTCGCTGAGTGGTAGAAATTCTACCGTAATATCGAAAACTATTGAATATTTGTGGGATTTATAGTATACAAAACAATTTTTCATAATACATCGAGAAATCATAATCTTATAAAGATTTATTACAACCTTACAGAGTCAGCAAATTTTCCCATGACATTTACAAACATTAAAAAAATTTATAATGAAATCATAACAGTTAATATTATGAATACTCGCTCTTTATAAATCTACATTTAAAGTTTAGTTAGAACACACTTGACAATGAAGTAGTAAATACATTGGTTATTAGAATAAATACATACTTAAAGTATCTAAGTACCTATAGCCAATACAGAAAAGTTACCATTATGTTTGTAAAACAACTTACATTACACAGTACATTAAATATATTTACCTGTTTAGTAAAAAAGGTTTTACAAGTGTTGATGTAGAATCTAATAATTACCTGGAACTGTTTCTGTCGCTGACGGATCTTTTCCGACAAGGGAGCGTAGGGAGTGTTGGTGCCAGGGATCAGCTTCCGTGCGCCGGGGGCTGCGCAAGCATCGACGACAGTCGACAAATGCGCTGTGTTGTACTGGACGGTCGGGGGCTCCACTCGTTGCAAAGCAATCGGAGCCTACGCATAAGGAAAATTATCTAAGTATGGGAGCACCCAGAGATAAAAACGTAACCAAAGTTTTTAGTATAAACTTACCACAGGGAAAAGTGGACTCTGCAAGTGGGTTGAGGCCACCAGCCTTCCAGTAGCTCGGCTAAGTTGATGATACATTTTATCGGAGAGAGAATTTACTTTATTTCAGAACTGCAAAGTGCCTGAAAATCGACCGATTACGAAACAAGTAGTTATCAGGTTCGTTTTGAAACTTTGATCTGAAAAATCGCGATGGACTTATGTCCAAAAATGTAAAATGAAACTAGAGTATCTATACTTTTTACATATTAATCTAGCAACTTCATTGTACAGTTAAATAAAATGATATGATAATATTATTTTTATTGCATGGAAATATAAATATTAGTTTCCTAGAACATTATTGGAAAATTATTTTAATTGCTTTTCGAACGCACCTAAGAACAGTTTCGTTCGGAAATAGTACTTTTAGTTTTATCAATTTCAATGAAATGATATTGTAAAGTTTGCAACAATAAACCAGGATTCATATGCTTCGGATTCAGATATGGATTCAGACGAATATGTAAGTAAATCTAGCTTGCATGGCATAAAACCATATTTTTAATCTGTCCCATATAAATGATAACACTTTGATTTCCAAACGGAAAGCTCCGCCATATTTCTTTTTGAGTTTGACAGTTCTTTTACTTTGAGCACGTTTTTAGAAGAAGGTAAGTTCGTAAAATAACTAAAGAATTTGTGAATTGTGTTTTAAATTCGTGCAAAGGATCTTTCTTCTGTATTGTAATGTTGAGTTTAATTGTTTCCTAGATGTTTATTGTGTCACTTACGTTAATCGGATATTCGAAATTTAAATCTCCGCGTGGCGTGTCACGTCTGGTCACCGCTTGGCATTTGTTTCACCAAAACTTTAGGCCACCTGCCATAAAAATACCGTAATTGTTGTTGTAATCAAATATCTCCTGTTTTCAGCTACACAATGCAGATCTTCGTAAAAACCCTCACGGGTAAAACCATCACCCTCGAGGTGGAGGCTTCAGACACTATTGAGAATGTAAAGGCAAAGATCCAGGATAAAGAGGGAATCCCGCCAGACCAGCAACGACTTATCTTCGCTGGTAAACAGTTGGAGGATGGCCGCACTCTTTCCGACTACAACATCCAGAAGGAATCCACCCTTCACTTAGTGCTCAGGCTTAGAGGAGGTAAGATTAGTCACATTAGCAACACAGTTACATGTTATTCAATGTGAAATATCTACAACCAAGTTGCATTTTCCAGGTACTATTGAGCCTTCTCTGCGTATCTTGGCCATGAAGTACAATTGTGACAAAATGATTTGCCGCAAGTGCTATGCTCGTCTGCACCCTCGTGCTACCAACTGCCGCAAAACCAAGTGTGGTCACACCAACAACCTGCGCCCCAAGAAGAAGCTGAAGGATTAAATTATTTTATTACTTGCAGTTGCAAAATGCAAAGCATATCCATCTTTTAATTTTCAAACCATATAATTAAGCCCAAATTAATAAAAGTGTAACATCTAATTTCATTGTTTTATTGTTCTCAAGTTTTATGAATTGATTCTACTGCATTGTAATGTTGTCTTGTTAGTATGGTAGACTCCGGTCCGCCGGTGGCCTGTGTTGCTCTATGATGGTAGACTATCAAGTTGGAGTTAGATGTGGTTCACTATTGCTAAAATTATATTTTTTTTGGCTGAGAAAGCATTATTCAGCCTAACATGGGTACTCTGTTAGAGAACAAACATCTACCACCACAAACTAACAAAGTAGGTGCTCTAAAGGTAAATGTTTTAATTATCTTAGTATTCTGGAACCTGTCAAATGGCAGGTGACAGTTGGGCTGGATGGCTATCCAATATCCATGTGGCAACTGGAAATATTCAAACATTAAGACCTATTATAGGTAAGTAGATAGTGTCATATGCCAGATATGCCATTAAAATGACACTATCTAGGCATAGACCTGAGTTTTGAATGTGTTTTGGCAGCTGAAGTATAATAAATAGTCTCACGATTGTAATTATGATCTCTCACACAAACATATACATACATACATTCACGCACACACACACACACCCTCTCCAACACACCCCCATTCATACACACACACAAACACTAGCACACTTCCACACTCATTCACTCATACACAAGCCCACTACAAACACACCTACTCATACACACAAAATATACATTCACACACTGCCATAAACACGATTTTAATTTTTCCTTTCTTTTTATTAGTTTTTATATAAAAAAAAAAAATGTGTAACGTATACCTAATCAGCACAACGTAACAATTGTTAGTTAATAGAGGAAGAGCGAGGTTTATCCCATCACAAGTATCTTCGGATTACTTTCTGGGAGGCCCCAACAACTAAATTGTAAAGATTTAAGAAAATAAACACATTTTTTTTTTTTTTTCTTTCAATAAATTGGCCGAGATTCATTATGTTGCTAAGCCACGCACATCCTACTTATATTTTAGAGGTGAAAGTTTGTATGTTGGGATGTTTGTACGTCAATCACGCAAAAACGGCTGAAGGCATTTGGATGAAATTTGGCACATATGCAGGTCACATCCTGGAATAACACAGGCTACTTTTTATCCCGGTAACATACATGACCTAATGGAGACAGAGGAAGAAGTGGAAGTCCAAAGTTTCTGCTACCTTAGTACTTCGGATTCAAAAGTACCAGGAGTACAGAAACATGTCGAAGTTTTTTACCGGGCGGGCTAGAATTTTGTTACGAGTGCTAAAAGATTCACAAGTATCAGGAGACCTGCAAAATGTCAAATATTACTTTTGGGAATGATTTTTTTTAAGCAGAACAAATTTTCGGGTCTGGAATTCCGAGCGCTACAGATTCACAAGTACCAGGAGAGCAGAAACATACCGAGGTATTCCGGGGCCGGAATTACAAGCGCTACAGATTCACCAGTACCAGGAAAGCAGAAACATCTCGGAAGTTTTTTTGGGGCTTGAATTCGCGCTTTAGATTCACAAGTACCCTACCTAGGTATAGGTACATCAGAAACATGTCGAAGCATTTTCCGTGTTGGAGTTGTGAACGATATATTTTCACAAGTACTCTAAAGATCCACAAGTAACAGGAGAGCAAAAACGTGTCGAAGTTTTTCAGGGCTGTATTAAGAACGCTGTAGATTCGCAGCTGGAATTACGAGCGCTACAGATTCAGAAGTACCAGGAGAGCAGTAACATCTCGAATTAGTATTTTCTGGGCTAGAAATTCTGAACGTAATAGATTCCCGAAAATAACCGCAGATACACGTCGATTTAATTTCGGCGCCGGAGTAGTTAGCGGTTAAGTTGAAAAAATACCAAGAGAACAGAAACATGTCGAAACTTATTTTCGGGCTAAAATAATGAACTAAAGATCCATCCACAAGTAACAGGAGAGCAAAAGCGTGTCGAAGTATTTTCGGGGCTGGAAATTGTGAACGCAATAGATTCTCAAGTACCCGGAGAACAGAATCATGTCGAGATATTACGGGGCCATAATTACGAGCGCTACAGATTCACAAATATCAGGAGAGCAGGAACATGTCGAGGTATTATTGGGCAGGAATTATGGGCGTTATTGATTCACAAGTACCAGGAGAGCAGAAACATCTCGGAAGTTTTTTTGGGGCTTGAATTATGAGCGCTTTAGATTCACAAGTACCTACTGAAAATGCAGGTCCAAGGATGAGAGAATGATGCAAAAAAGCTGCGCGGCTGTTCTAAAGTCTACGCAGACGAGGTCGCGGGAAGGAGCTAGTACTCCATAAATGCATACTTTCCTATAACTCTTGATTCCAATGGCAATAGGTAGAATTTACAGAAGGGACATATTGTACGTCTGCCTGTATTTGCAAACTTTTATAATCTAGGTATACTCCAAACAGCCTGACCGTTTTGGCGGGACTTTTAGTTAAATTAAAAAAAATCATTTCAGAAAAGCTTTAGGATTTCGTACAAGAAAATGACTACCTATGAAATTGTTAACAGACGCGGGCAACAGTTAGTTAATATTATAAATATTATAAACTGCAAGAGCGAGCGAATCGGGCTCGTATTTTTTTTTAAACCATGTCGATATTGTATAGGTTCATGATATAGAATATTTGACTCATAAAGGAAAGGTTACTGAAGGGTTCGAAGATTTTTTTACTACACTCGATAGAAGTCGCTGGCAAAAGCGAGTAGTAAATAAAACAAATCTTAAAATAAAATGTTTGTATACTTTGTGTAAAATAAATACATCAACAAGTTCAACTTCTTACATTTCCTAATATTATTGCTTAATACAAGTTACAACCATTATGGTCATGGCCTTATTTTTAGTAATCTACTATAATATAAAAATGAATTGCTGTTATTTAGTCTTGCTAAAACTCGAGAACGGGTGGGCCGATTTCGGTAATTCTTTTTTGTTTAGTTCGCCAGAATACAGGGAAGGTTTAAAAGCAAAAAAAATATATGGGGAGGTAGGGTAGCCAGTTGACGGGAGCGAAGCCGCGGGTTACAGCTAGTTTACTATAATATTTCCATGAGAAGTCTTCGCCAGTACATGTTTTCATGAGGCCGGTCGCTTAATAAACCAAGCAACATACTCAACTCACTTTAAAGAAAGCACGAAAGCGTCCGCCAGAGTACCTAGTCTAACTAAATGATAACTTCAAACTTCGACTGGATCATACGAAGCATACATGATGGAAGACGTTTCGCTGCCTAAATTTATATTACCACGGATGATTTTTGCGGCAGGGTAACGCAATTTATAAAATAGGTAGTCCTTACAAATTCGCGCGTGTAGCCAGTTTTTTAATATTGATATAGACTAAAGTTGGCTTGATTGACATGCATTCATAATATTAAAATTGGTACACATCTATCATAGTACCCACAGAAGTAATAGCTATCTTTCGTGCCGTGTAACGACTCGATTGATTCAGTTACATTATTCTATGTTGCTTCTTCTTCGTGTCGCTGGCACGACAGTATCTCAGATTTAAGAGGTTCGAAACAATTCCACGGCATCGTTGGTTTTGGCCTATGTCGCTCTAAATTATTATATAAAATTAAATCAATCATTAAAACATTATATAAAAATATAATAAATGCTACTTATATTTTAATCTCGACGGATTCTTATGATCACTATTATTGCACAATGCACAACAAAATGGTACGTATGTATGTATTGCAGTCTCCCTATACCATGCCGAAATGTACAACTTTGATTTTCGGCGACTTTTGCGTTGCGTTTTCTGAAAATAGGATTTATATAAAATTAAATGGCGATGCATTAAATATTTTTAGTGCAACGGGTAATTTAGTAGGTGAAAACTGTGAATAAGTACATGCTTGATGAGAATGACGCAATACCAGATGACACAAACCATGCAAAACATACAGTTGCTGTTTCCTACAAAGATTATTATACGAGTAAGATTTCAAATGGCACAATTAGTACACAAAAAATGCCAAATTAAAATATTTACAGTCCTTACAAGAAGCGAAACTGTGAAGCGACACGGTCTTTGAGATAACTTACTACACAGCCAGTGAACAAGGTGTAAATGAATAAACTGAAAGTACTTTATAAACTGACTACTAAGATGACTGACGAATATACTAAAAGTTCTTGATAATGTTCAAGGACCTCAGTTACAGAGTGTACAGTTATTTCAAATATACCTTGTATTTGCTAGCTGAGCCCAGTGTAGTAGTTAACTAGTAATCAGTAGAGAACGTGCAGAATCGCGTGCGTCACATAAAAACGAGGTGCAAATGACAGACGGTGGCATGCGTGCATCACACTTCAACGTAGTCGAGCGTAGTACCGGCTGGCGACACGTGCGACACGTGCGGCACGTGCGCTGCGAGTGGCGCGCGCGGCGCGTATGACACGTGGGGCGCGGGCGGCGCCTGCTGCGGGGTGAAGGCGGCGAGGTACTTGTGTGGCGGACACAGAGGGAGACTCGCTGCTAACTCGCGGGACGGCTCCGGGGATACGCGAGATTCCTGCTGAACAAAAAGTGATGAAACATTTAGAAAAAGCACCTGTTTACACATGGATCCCTTGTGTGTACACTACACATGCATTACTACTACATTAATAAATGCTAGCTTATTTTCATCAATTTAGATGTATGCAGGTTTGGTAGTTTTTTAGAGGTCTCTCGCAGGTGAACATAGGAGGTTGTCGTATGCTTAACCGGACTTGCCTGTGGCGGCCTTAATAAAAATTAAAGCCTCCTGCTAAGACATAAAAACTTACTAACTAAGCGACTACATGCTATAGGCACTCAGGCCATACAAGCTCCGTTAGTTAGAAAGGCTGGCTCGAGCATGGGTTAGGGCGGTCATTTGGTTTTGATTTTGGTTGGACACTGAGACTGTTTAAATACTTTACAACCATCACCAAATACAACATGAAGGTTTTAAATTACAATTGAGCCTTTAACTTACCGATACAACGGCGATGGTAACAGTATCTGAGAATTTGACTTTATTCCTTTCACCTGAACGACTTCCTTGTTTTTCTGGGACATCATTGTCCATTCGATATGTTCTGTCCTTCAAGCTTGTACTGGGATGATAATTATTGTTATTTTGGTAACGATACAACGTATTAGGTGCTGCTTCCCTTAACTCTGTTTGGTATAAGTGTTTGAAGTGCATGGAAGCCATTCTTTCGTCGTGTGGTCGAGGTATAATATCTATAACTGTGTGTGTAGGCTTATCGGGGGCCTCGCTGATCGTCAGCAGCTTCTGTTTCGGCGCGCTATAGCTCGATAGCACGTCCATACTATGCCACCGTACGCTTTGGGAGTTTCGTATAGGCTTCGGGTAATCTCGGTATGAATCGTCTCGCACGTCGCTGGTCCATATCTTGTTGTCTCTTTCTAAGTACTGGTGAAGGTTGGGTCGTATGCTGTTCGTGGACATGGTCTCAGTGTGCGTGATGGGGACCTGCATCAGCGTGGGGTGGTTGGGCAGAGACACGCGAGGTAGGGGGGGAGGTTTCTTCTTGACAAGCTCTGACGTTACGCTTGGTTCCTCTTCGGATTCGGTGTATGAGTGGGAACCGCAGCTCGAACAAGATTCTGAACATTCGGATTCTGGAATTGGAAGAAATTAAAGTCCGTTATTGAATGCTCGTCGACTGATATGCTCCATGTCGACTCCATTTCTTTTATAAGGTTAAGGTTACTTGAGAACTTATTGTATTGGCAAATCCAATCGATGCTTGACAACGGAAAGGATAGTGTTCGTTACTGGTAGGTGGCCACATTTTGAGCAGTGATTTATTTGTGTTGGTATAATCAGTACTAAGATCGACCAACCAGCGCTAGAGCGCTAGAGCGGCGAGTCCACTGCCAGGCTCAGAGCCTTCTCGACTTCTTCATGTAACTATAAGAGATACTAACCGGGAGTGTTATCAGCGTAGTGCAGCGCTAGCGCGGCGGCCTCGCTGGCGAGCGCGGCGAGTGCGCGACGTGACGCCGCCCAGCGCGCGTCGCAGAACAGGTCCCACGCCGACAGGTCCACTGCCAGGCTCAGAGCCTTCTCGATGTAACTATAAGAGATACTAACCGGGAGTGTTATCAGCGTAGTGCAGCGCTAGCGCGGCGGCCTCGCTGGCGAGCGCGGCGAGTGCGCGACGTGACGCCGCCCAGCGCGCGTCGCAGAACAGGTCCCACGCCGACAGGTCCACTGCCAGGCTCAGAGCCTTCTCGATGTAACTATAAGAGATACTAACCGGGAGTGTTATCAGCGTAGTGCAGCGCTAGCGCGGCGGCCTCGCTGGCGAGCGCGGCGAGTGCGCGACGTGACGCCGCCCAGCGCGCGTCGCAGAACAGGTCCCACGCCGACAGGTCCACTGCCAGGCTCAGAGCCTTCTCGATGTAACTATAAGAGATACTAACCGGGAGTGTTATCAGCGTAGTGCAGCGCTAGCGCGGCGGCCTCGCTGGCGAGCGCGGCGAGTGCGCGACGTGACGCCGCCCAGCGCGCGTCGCAGAACAGGTCCCACGCCGACAGGTCCACTGCCAGGCTCAGAGCCTTCTCGATGTAACTATAAGAGATACTAACCGGGAGTGTTATCAGCGTAGTGCAGCGCTAGCGCGGCGGCCTCGCTGGCGAGCGCGGCGAGTGCGCGACGTGACGCCGCCCAGCGCGCGTCGCAGAACAGGTCCCACGCCGACAGGTCCACTGCCAGGCTCAGAGCCTTCTCGATGTAACTATAAGAGATACTAACCGGGAGTGTTATCAGCGTAGTGCAGCGCTAGCGCGGCGGCCTCGCTGGCGAGCGCGGCGAGTGCGCGACGTGACGCCGCCCAGCGCGCGTCGCAGAACAGGTCCCACGCCGACAGGTCCACTGCCAGGCTCAGAGCCTTCTCGATGTAACTATAAGAGATACTAACCGGGAGTGTTATCAGCGTAGTGCAGCGCTAGCGCGGCGGCCTCGCTGGCGAGCGCGGCGAGTGCGCGACGTGACGCCGCCCAGCGCGCGTCGCAGAACAGGTCCCACGCCGACAGGTCCACTGCCAGGCTCAGAGCCTTCTCGATGCGACCGCGTCTAGGGGCAAGATCAAATAATAATAACAATTAATAAATCGTTTATTATCTCGCAATAAAAACATGCTTTGGCTAGCTGTTTATCTTCTTATATTTTTGCAATATGTGTCTTTATCATTCGAGCCAGAATTGGTAGATCTTGGGAGAAAACATTCTGATAGTACAAGATAAAAAGATACCTTAACAAATGATGAAAGAACTTCCTGGCGAGGTCGTGCACGGGAGGCGCGTAGCGGGCGGCGAGCGGCGCCAGCGGCGCGCTGGCCGACAGGTACGCTCCTAGCGCGCCCTGGGCCACGGACTCCGAGCTGTGCGCCTCTGGGGAATATAATGGAGAATTGTTGTAATGTTATTTATTTAACCTACCCTGTATAAGAGCGGGTTGTATCAAACAGTTGGTTAACGTAACATACGTAGGTACGTCAAAAAGTTACGATTACGGACGATGTTTGACGTTCGTTAAATTAGAAGCGTTGTTTCAAAACATTCTGGTATAAATTCTTGCTCATCCCAATAGCTAAGTTATTGACACGGGTCCTACCTAAATAGATTTTTTTGGATTCCACCACTAATTTGTGTCATCAGAAGAACTGGTATTGAGGAATTCAAAAGAAATTTCACAATATTGTTCTATTTGACGCAACTAAAGTTACGTTAATCAGTGCTCTGAGGCCTTAGTGTGAGTTTTTTCGACCGCGTTCGATTGCGAGCGCGTTAGAATTTATTATAGGACATTAGGTTCTACGAGTGACCACCAGGTGGCACTATAACTAAATTCCCATACTAAATTCTAACGCGCTCGCAATCGAACGCGTTCGAACGTGAGTCGAAAAAACTCACACTAAGGCCTCAGACCATCTGTTAACGTAAACGTTATATTTTACGTGCGTTAACGCTGACATTTTGTGAAACAACCCAATTTTTTGATTTGACGATAGTTAGCACCATTTTTAACGTTTACGCGTGCGTTAAGTGTAGTTGAAACAACCCGCCCTAAGGCTAACTCACTCACACATTGGGCACACTCACTTTCATTCCACCGGCCCCCTTCTACCATCGGACATCCAGGCGCGCTGCAACTTACCATCCCTACCTTGTTGCTATTCCACCAATTCGCACTAAGCGTTTCCAAACGTCTTTTATAATGCGCACAGCAAAGGAGTGGAACTCTCTGCCTGCTTCTGTATTTCCGAACGCTTACAACCCTAATCTCTTCAAAGTTAGAGTGAACAGGCTCCTTCTGGGTAAGCTCGAATTGTTGTAATGTTATTTATTTAACCTACCCTGTATAAGGCTAACTCACTCACACATTGGGCACACTCACTTCGACTCCACGACCTCATTCCACCGGCCCCCTTCTACCATCGGACATCCAGACGCACTGCAACTTACCATCCCTACCTCGTTGCTATTCCACCAATTCGCACTAAGCGTTTCCTAACATCTTTTATAATGCGCACAGCAAAGGAGTGGAACTCTCTGCCTACGTCTGTATTTCCGAACGCTTACAACCCTAATCTCTTCAAAGTTAGAGTGAACAGGCTCCTTCTGGGTAAGCTCGCTCCATCGTAGACTTTGTCTCTGTCATCTCTGACCAAGACTAGAGTCAAGAGCAAACCCATCTCAAATAAAGAAGAATTAAAGGCAGAAAATCAAACCTATCTGATAAAGGGTGAAAAAACTCGAGCTCGCTTCGCTCGTTCTTCTCGATTTGTTTAATTTATATTCGAGTTTGTTTCATTGCAATAGATCTTTAGGTTGAGTTGTAAAGTTACAAAGTTTCTTTTCCACTGTGACCACTGTTGTGATCAAACTTTCAAAGAAATCGAAGAAAAAATAAAAAAATGAATATGTTTTCCATCAATAACATTAGGTATAATTTCCCTCATTTTCGTATGTGCACTTTATAAAGACTCACACTGCTATGGGTATGGTATGTGCACATTATGATAAAAGCTGAGTAAAGTAATAACGCAAGCACGGGATCAAACGAACGCCAATTGCATATAATTTCCTTAGGCCCTTCTCTGTACATTCAAGTGCAGTAATAAGAACTGAGGGATTGTAAAACTGAAAAGCTAGCGAAGCGAGCTACAAAATGTTTGTACTCCATCTCATTAGGTTTAAGTTCAAATAAGTTCAAGCACTTGAGAGTGTATTTACAATGCGAAACCGAGCGAAGCGAGCTCGAAATGATTGCATCCAGGATAATTTATCTACTTAATATTTAGGTATGTAAGTAACAGTAACTTAGCCCACCTAACGCCTATCTTGCGGCCCACCCCAGAATGGGTTGAAACATACGCCTATGTGCCTTATGCATTTTTTACCAGTCAACAAGTCTGCTTACAAGCAAATTATATCATCCCACAACGGGGCAAAGGCTTCCCAGCATGTATTTTGGTTAGGTATTTCTGTGTAGCCATATAAGCTTGGAAACAGGCTGACTTGCTGTCTTGGCTTTTAGAAAGTGCTCCATAGTCCATAGAAACTAGTGGGGTTACGGAGACGCTGCTAAATTTAGAGACACAGACACTGGATGTCATTTATAACATAACTTTGAATGAGGTTAAATGTTGCTCACAAAACATTTAAATCGTTTGTGTGCTGTAATGTATCTCTGTCGGCATTACTTACGATTCCTTGAAAATAAATTTCAGATCAGCGTCAAAATAAAGTAAGTCATTTAACAATTATCGGTGGACATAGAATGACTTTATGGACATTTTACCATAATACCTACCACTCTTACTCCTTAACGCGGCACAGACCAGCATGTTGACCGCCCACAGACACTCGGTGCCCTCTCGCTCCCAGTCCATTGCACGAAGTAACGCTACTGCATTTGAAGACCGTTTCGTGCGAACCCATGTCTGGAAAACAATACTAATAAATAGAAAAGAGTGTTTTTTAGTCAAGAAAAAGAGTTAAACCATAACTACGGACTTCAGTAGATGTGGAAGATGGAGTAAGTGATCATTACTTTATTTATTTCGTTCATGGAGTACTTACTACATGATACAGAATGGCTTTGAAGAGAGTAGTACTCTTTTTGGTGAACGTTATTTTTATTACCGTCAATAATCGTGGGTGTGTGATATGTAGAAGCGTGAAAGGTCCACCAGAGAACGATGCTAAAATAATTGGCCCACCCTTAGCGCTTCTAGTAGATAATAACCGCATCCGTCGAGAGTCCCTGAAAAAAAAGAGACCCAGGACAGTTTTTTGTTTTCATCAGGAAGTTTTTGTAAGTAAAATAAAAAGTGGTGGTAAACTTACTGCAGATATGATGTGAGGTCCAGACATTTGGAATTATGGTGTAGCAAGGAAAGCGCGCGATCAAAGCATTGTAGTCTTCCACCTTCCTCTGCAGCTATGATCAGCTCGTCAGCCCAACGGATTTCTGTCGCTATCTGTACATGATAAAGATGCTTTTGATTGGAAGCCCAGTTGTGCTACTACTATAACTAAGCATAGTTCAGACAGCATGAACAGGTCTGAAAGTCATCGAAAGAAAGAAACCGTTTAACTGCATCAATGTATGGCGATGTTGTTTTAAAACATCTTACTTGTTAATTTAAATATCAGCTGTATTCAAGCAATCAAGGACTGATTCTTCGACTAGCATTTCTACAAAGCGGACCGGGTGTACAGTTCTTCGGATAGTAGACCAAGATACGACAAACTGATATGTGATGAACTTGCATTCTCTAAGAACGCTGGTTTTTTTTAACTTACAAATCCAGCTCTAGTAGTATTGGTAAGGCCGGCCACACAGTGCACGACATGCAGCGAGCCGTCGATGCACGCGAGCAGCAGGCGCGAGTCGCACGGGGAGCGCCGCACGCCGCGCACGGGCGCCGCCAGCGACACGTGCGTCGCACTGTCGCGCCCGCTAGACAGTTTAGTCGCACGCTCCTCGGGACTCACCTCGTAGCGTAGCCAGTCGAGGTTGACGCCGTTCTGAAATTGAAATAAGAAGGTAAAGGTGGTAATAATTTGCTATTTTTTATTCAAACCTTTGCAAAGGCGAAAAGAATGGCGCCAAAAAAAAATTTAAAAAAACAAATGTTTCTAAATTCTATTTCAACTCTACCTCCTATTGTTTAAGGCTGAAAATGATATATCATTGTTTAATTTAATTGTAAGTGGGGATACTTATGTTTTAATAAAATGGTACAGTTTGCTAAGCAGTGGAAATTAAAAAATAAAGGCTAGCAGTCTTGAGTATTGCGTGTAGTGCAAATATTAAAAGAAAAACAACCTTGTGGCATGTTACTTGTTCTACAATATGTACAACAATGTCGCCCTTATTCGATAGTTCTGCTGACAATGTTTCATTCTCCAGTTGATGGTATGCAGTGAGGCTGATGTGATGTCTGTAACACACAAAAATATTCATAGAGAAAACGGCCAAAAACACAAAAAAAAAAAAAACAATTTGTGGTAGATGACTACCATGGTAGCTATATTATTAAATTAGATTTGGCAAATTTGGCTTATTAAAAGTACCCCATCTTTGTGTGGTATAACTAAAAATACAGACATCTTGTGTTCTAAGAGATATTTGGGTATGAGTCATTTTGACAATGGGAAGCTACTAATGGCTGAAAATCCTACCCATTGATAATGTACAGGTGCAGATTAGACTGGTCTTCGATCACAGGGCTCCAGGGCGCCGGCTCCGCGATAGTGACGCTCCACACAAGTATTCGGGCTCCATTACTTCCCTCATTTGTAGATATGTGCCTCTCTGTCCTGCGGCTACTGCCACCTAGTTCTATGTTCTGAAAGTAATGTTAATAGTCAAGATATTATGGTTTTATTGTGAATCATAATTATTGATAGCATCTCTATAAATGAGACAAAAATCTTATCATGTGTTCTAGTATTTCAATTTGAACCAATTATACTTTACAACAGTTATTATAAAAATTACAACTATTTAATAAATATATATAGCAGAAAAATAAGTGATAATTATAGCTAATGGCTTAAGCAGGCTTGTATTTTAAAGAAGAATGCATTCATTTGTTTGTTTGACTAAGCAACCATTGTTATCTGAGTTGAGGGATGGAGAATGAGAGGGGGACAATGAAAATATAAGTGTTTTGTTGGAGTGTAACAGTTGAGGATTAGGGAGAAGGGTAGAATAAAAATTGAGTCAATCCCAAGTGGGGTTTGATGCCCCCTTGGGATATAATGACTGTTAAACAAAGGTATATTATTACTGTTATAATTGTGATTTCAACATGAAACATAAAAAAAATTGTTCACCTGTAAATGTGGATCTCTGTCAGAGATGCGGCATGGAAGACTGATGTTGTTTTTGCCAAATGTCACTAAGGTTGCAGTTCGGTCATTATGTGTGACTAATATGTGTGATTTGGACAGTGCCACTGGAATATAAATGGTTAGAAGTTTTACCTTTAGCCGTCCAAGTGGATTGTTTCAGCGGCCAGATGCTTTTCCTGTTTAATATGCAACCGCTTGTTATTGTATGCACTTAAGCAATTTTAAGTGGTTGGTCCATCAAAGGAACCGCTAGTGCATTGGAGGGCTGACACTGGTTAAATAGGTATGTTATAGTTGTAAAGACTGGTTTTATGCTTACAGTATTGTTGTTTGAGATGCAATATCTGTGGCTGAATAGCTCTTCATAATAAAAGGATTTCTGTGTGTACAGGCTTCCTTTTATCATGTGATCTACAACTTACCATTTGTAATAGTCTGACCAGACAGTTTCCCCAAAAAATACCTGTCGAAAAGTATCTGAGTGACATCCAAAGTGTTCAGCTTAACAGTAAGATAGGCTATGACCCCTGAGGAGAATACTATAGTGATCAGTGTGTCTGTTGTCCATTCACTGGTGATGATGCTCCTATCCCGGAGCTTAGACTCCAGCTGGCGAACCTGGCGCGGGTGGGCGGCGCGCCATAGACCACCTCGTCGCTCACAGTAACTTCTTTTACCAGAGTCATAAACAGTCTCATCAACTCTTTTCTTGGTTTCATACCTGAAGTAAAAATTAACTGCTTTTGAGCTTTAGATTACGATTTGTTGAAATTGTTTACGTAAATAAATAATAAAATCTCAAGTTGTTTGAAACTTTAATTGGTTTAACTATTCATTATTATTTCCGGCGTTGCTATGAAACTGAAGTGTAAGTTTAGACGCAAAACAAAGCGGTTTTTCTTATGTTAATATAACAAGCTTACAGTTTCACAAATGAAAGTTTTTAATAATGTATGTTTCTTTCGACAACTTTGAACTTACTTGAAACTTTTAAAGTCACTGTTTTTTAAGTGCAAGCTTTCATCACAAGTCAGAAATTTGACGTCGTAGTTAATCATTATATGTTCTTAATCATACTTTAATTTAAACTAATGAAAATCAAACAATATTGTTTCTATTAACTAGAAATCGCAAGAACAGTAATTCGCAAACATACAGTAAATAACTATGACATTTTTTTTTTTTTTTTAATAATTTTATTCTTGACCATGGATACATGTCCTTCAGTCGTAATCATAATAACTATGACAGTCAGGTTAGTGTTGCCAGAGCCCTTGAGTCGTAAGTTACGTTTCATTTCCTAAAATGTTACATTTTTGCTCCAAAAGTTACATTATTGTATCTTTTTAAAATTACGAGTTTTTGGGGTCGGCGGGGAAAATGGCGGAATATAGGTAATGGAATCTATGATGTGTAATAGTGTATTTAACCTAAGGATAAAATTTTGTCATTTCTCTTTATTGTGTACTAGCTGTCCCGCGCAACTTCGTTTGCGTCATATTTTCCATTAAGCTCCGCTCCTATTTGTCTTAGCGTGATGATATATAGCCTATAACCTTCCTCGATAAATGGGCTATCTAACACTGAAAGAATTTTTCAAATCGGACCAGTAGTTCCTGAGATTACCCATGGCCATCATACAACTCGATTGAATGACTTTTTTTACGGAATAAAATTCAATCGAGTTCTAGGAACTTAGAGGGTTATGTAGATAATTCAAATGGTTATAATCCTTAAGATAAATGCTCTTTACGATTGCGAACCGTATTTTATTCAACATACAGCTTCACACTGACCGGCAAATTGCAAAAAATATTTGAATTTCGCGGGCTACCCTGGAGCTTCCACCTTAAGTTGCAAACTTTGACATGCAGTTTGTCAACAAAATAAAACATTAGTTGGAAATAAATGTATTTATTAAAACTTCACTCACGCACATAATACAAGAAAACGTAAGGAAACAAAACAAATCACAATCAGTCATTTCTGTAGCTACAAAACCGCGTATGGCGGGAACTTGCGAAGTACGAAAAGTGCGCGCAAACGCTCAACAAAATCAAGTTTTAAAACAAAGACTTTACGATTCATTTTTTCGTGGCGCTTTCCATTCAGAGCCATCGGTCAGTGTGATATAGGGTGAAATACTTTTTAGATGCGCAGTTTTAGGTGCGTTAAATTGTAATGCGTTCGTAAACTGTTTGCAATAAAAATCGAGTGTTACAAATCTCGTTAAATTCGTGCATTGTGTAGACTCATTATTTTTGCATTGTATAGTTTTACTCATTAATTATTTCGCACCGAATGTAAACATGATTTTGTAAACAATGGCAACTGGTTTAAAAGAGTGTCCTTGGAGTTTCTTGCACGTTCTTCACCACAGGATCTACTCTTTGGAACGTGCAACTGTCGCGCTGGAGGCGGGGTCGGTGGGTGTGTTATGTTGGAGAACAACCTGCTGCTCTTGTCATTAGCGCGGCAGGATTAGCTTCATCTATTTGACTGACAGACCTTGACTATTCAAAAGTGCCTGTAACTGGTCTATTTGAAATAAAGGATTTTGTATTGTATTTGTATTGTATCGTTGTTCTCAAAAGTTACGAAAATTGCCTTAAACACATTACTTACATGTTACGCGAGGGGGTCAAAAGTTACGAAAAATGTAAGAAATGTAACCTTCTGGCAACACTGGACAGTGGCAGTTCAGATGGATGACACTAATGACAAATTCGTTAAGATTCCTTTTTAATAAATTTTAATTTCTGGCCTTGAATACCGAGTTCTTCAGTTATTGTCTTTGTTTATTTTTTAAATTCAAAATGAAAGGGCATTGTCACACATGCGATTACCCAGGTTAGCTTAAAAATAATAATCTATCTATACTTATAATAAATCTGTAGAGAGGTCAATTCTGTACATGAAATATATTTCCAAAATAACTATCAGGGGGTGATTAGGGATCGATACTGATGCCAAAAATGCAATCAGTACAATTTTTGTCTGTCTGTCTGTCTGTCTGTCTGTCTGTCTGTCTGTCTGTATAACCGTTATAGAAACAAAAACTACTCGACGGATTTTAACGAAACTTGGTACAATTATTAATCATACTCCTGAGCAGGTTATAGTATACTTTTCATCACGCTACAATCAATAGGAGCAGAGCAGTGAAGGGAAATGTTGGGAAAACGGGAGAAGTTACTCCATTTTTTAAGCTTCCGTCACGTGTGCAACCTTAACGGTGAAAGCTACACAGAAATCATGTATGACGGAAATGTTCTCCTTAAAATTATATAAAAAATATCCAACGACAGCATATGTCTATCTTTTATGTTTGACGAACAATAACACGTGTAACTCCCGATAGCTTAGCAGTTCGAAGCTTTCTGATTATATTTGTCTACTCTTACGTTTATAAAACTCTCAGTCGTCCCTAATTAAAGTTATATTAACTATTCCATAAAAAGAGTCATAGAAATCGGTATAGAAACACCAAAGTTATACATGAAATACGCTAATAATAAGCCATGGTCGCGAACGCATTATAGGCTAGCGAGTAGCTTCGTAAAACGCCTTACGACAGTTTGCAATATTTACACTAATAATTTATAGAGGAAAACTTTGTCTGTATGTTTGTTTGTTTGATTGTAATGAATAGGCTCAAAAACTACTGGACCGATTTTAAATATTCTTTCACCATTTGAAAGCTACATTATCCACGAGTAACATAGGCTATATTTTATTTTGGAAAAATAGGGTTCCGTAAGATATTTGGGTTTTTCGGACACAAGGTGTAAAAATCAACCAGAAAAGTTACTTATTTTGCGTACGCTGCCTAAACTATAAAAGATAGAACCATAAATTGTTCTAATTAATTGTAGATCTTATAAATATCTACAAAAAAGTCCGCGACACACTGTACCTATCTATGTCGAGTGAGGCACAACAACCATTTTTTTATTTAAAAATCTTGATTTTTTTTTTACTAGATTTAAACGCGTTTATTTTACTTATGATATTAATCCGTATCAAAATAAAGTATTTCATCACTAAGTACAGTTTATGTAGATAGTATTTGGTCTTTGAATGATTAAAATCGGACGTTTGGTTTTGAAGTTATGGCGAAATTAAAATATTACGATTTCTGCTGTTATTTAATATAAAAAATGCGAAAGTTTGTGAGTTTGTGTGTAGGTTTGTTACTCAATCACGTCAAAACGGCTGAAGGGATCGGGGTGAAATTTGGAACAGGGATAGATTATGGTCTGAAATAACACAAAGGCTATTTTATCCCACGAGAACGCGTACGAAGTCGCGGGCAGAAGCTAGTATTATAATAAATCGGTATTTAACCTACAAACTAGCTGTTAAGTACATAGCTAGTTTGTAAAGTTCCAGTCGGAAAGTGGCACAGCTAGGCAATATTTCCACCAATATTTCTACCTGTCTTCAATCTAAGCAATGTTACAAAATTAATTTAAAATGATCTACATACTTTGTTTTGTATTAGATAGATAGAATGCAAATGTGACACAAATTGTAATATTTATTTGGCAGCACTTGTGTTGGAGTCAGCCTCCTCGGCAAGCTTCACTGAGGTAGTCAATATTTACTGCACTAAAATTTTCAGGTCCACTTTGTTGTCCAGTTGCGTGGACATTTGAGACATAAAACTGCAACATCCCAATATCCACTAGGAATTATTTTGCTCACAATTAAAACAACTACGTACAGAATAATCCAGCCAAAAAGTTTTCATCGACATGAACTCGAAAAGACGAGCTAAGCGAAGCGCAAGGGCATAACCTTTTCTCGAAGAGCTTCGTCTAAGTATTGTCAGACTATTTTTTTATGAATAAAACAAAGAGGCTCGTGGCAAAGTAAGTATCGGCCTCATGAGTCAATCAAAATTTCAGCTACGCTTGAATCATTTCAATTAGTCAATTTAGTACATTTACTCAATTCAATAACAATTTACATCGTGTCTGAATATGTTACACAAAAAATAAAATTAATTAACTAAATAATAATCATCATCTCAATAAAATATATACCTACATCACAATCATAATAATACAAAAAACCGAATGTCAACAAAATAAGAAATTATAAAACCATTACTAATTTAAATTCATAAGTAGTCAAAGTATCATTACATAATAATCATTAAAATATTGACCAAATTAAAAATGTTAAAAATTCAACATAAACAAATAATAATAAAATAATAACATGTCACATAAAATAATAAAATAATCATCAATGTTCAATAAATAATAATTGTAATCACAATTCCAAACCAAAATTAAAATTCATCTGCTATCGCGAATCATTCTCAAAATCCCCATTTCCCTAATGAATACAATAAGTAACAAGGAATCCATAATAATTATTAGATATGTTGAGTCATGAACTCATCCACGGAATAGAAACATTTTTCTAGTAAGAATTTATGAGGATAGAGTAGAAATAAAGTTCGTAGGGTACCAACTACACCCGCGCGAACGAAGTCGCGGGCGAAGTGCTAGTTTTATGATAAAGTATCTGCAATTATACGAAATATGACCAATGGCAAGTAAACACATCAAAAAAAGTTTGTGATCAGTAGCATAAGCTGATACATTTTTTTAAATCTAACTTTTTTAAGAAAAAATCTTTGTTGTGTGTTTTACCTTTTTGAATTTTATAGAAAAAAAAGACTGTTTAACCACACTTAAACCACAATTTATTAATAAAAGGTATATATTCGATATAATATAACTCCTCCCCCCTGGCTCGACAACATGCGGAGATCCTCCTGGGCATGCTGAGGATGAAGTTATCCGGCTTTTCTTGGGTTAACCTGTCTCATTCTTGAATAGCGGCTTCCCTAAGGTCTGGCACTGTCTGGGGACGTGTCTGACGGTTCCAAATAGCTCGCTTAAGAGCATCCCACGCTCTATTGGGTTTATGTCAGGTGAGCCGGCAGAACAGTCTAACCTTGTGATGTCGTATTCTTGGAGAGCAGCATTGACTCGTTGAGCTTGATGTGCTGGCGCATTATCATCGATCAGTACAAATTGATGCCAATGGTTTACTCGGAATGGTCTGATAATTCCATCAATAGCAACTGCTTTATACATGTCTGCTTTATACATTCTAGCTCTAATCATAATACCACCTCAAAAGGACACCGATTTCCCACCTTGCTGAACTGTTCAGTGCATTGCAGTGGCAGTTCTTTGCCTTTACGGTTTCTTGGTCCTCTCCAGACACGTCGGTTATCTGGATGACTACTGATTCGCAATTCGTCAACGAAGAGACAGTTTTGCCAAATGTTTTCTTCTTCATCTTCTTCATTTTTCCGAAGCCTAGCCCACTGCAATCTCCGTTGTTGACGTTGCCGGGAATTCAGAGGCGCTCGCCAAGACCTCCGCGCTCGTAATCCAGCCTGGTGCAAGCGATTCCGAATGATCTGAGTGCTAACTTCAAGCTCAGAAGCGGCCCGAACTTCTGCTTTTATTTTAGTATCATTTATGAATCTATCTACACGTTTTTGGCTAAAAATGACATTTTATGTGAAGAACAAAAGGGTTTTCGAAAAAATAAAAATATCAACATGGCAATATTCAATCTCTTGAAAGTAATCATGAATAATGTGGTTAAAAAAAAACCCTATATGTGCAATTTTCACAGATATGACAAGGGCATTCGATTATGTAAAACATGACACTCTTTTAAGTAAACTTAGCGACTATGGCATAAGAGGAAACGTCCTAAACCTAATAAAGTCATAACTCACCGATAGAAAACAGTACACAGAACTGTCGAGAATCTGTACTAAAACTAAACGTGAACTGAAATACCTATCAAGTTGCAGAGTAATAGAGTTCGGAGTTCCACAGGGGCAGTGTACTCGGTCCATTATTGTTTCTACTCTATATTAATGACCTACCCCGTCAAATTAGACACCCAATGACATTATTTGCCGATGACAGCACTGCTATAGTCGAATGTGTGAATGAGACGAACTACGAATATGAAATAAACAGCACACTTAATTAAAACAATAATAAATTGGCTTAATAAAAATAGTTTAGTCATAAATTTACAAAAAACTAAAGTCATGCATTTTCACCAGAGGTTACAGCCAAAAAAAGGAATCGCTGAATATAATGGCCAAATCGTAGACACTACTTCAGTGACTTAATTCTTAGGAGTACAGATTGACGATAAATTGACATGGAAATCTCATGCTGAAAGTGTATGCCAAAAACTTAGTAAATCTTCATATGTACTCTATAACCTCTCAAATAAACTAAACATTAATACATTAGTTATAGCCTATCATGGATTAGTTGCCTCATTATTAAGATATGGTGTCATATTTTGGGGCAATTGCAGTGAGAGGGAAAGAATATTTAGAGCCCAAAAACGATGTATTCGATCAATGACAGGTCTTAAGTTTACTGAAAGTTGTCAACCTATATTTATATCCCTAAAAATTCTGACATTACCTTGTTTATTTATACTAGAAGTTGCCCTATTCGTTAAATTAATTAAACACCTATTTACCTCGATGATTGACATAAGACAACGCACAGCACCAATGAGGTCCCAGTATAAAAACCAATTGTGCACAGGTGGTCATAAAACAGCCTTATTAAAAAATAGCATCTTTTCCATGGGACCGCTTGTTTATTGTTGGAGAAATGCTATTACACAATTAAGGACTTTTTAAATGACAAAACTCTTTAAATGACAAAACTCTGTAGGAAAATGTCATTGATAAATGTACGTAGTCTTTGCGATTTTGAATGTTTTAGATTATAATGATGACATTGTTATTTATTTATTATTTTTTATTTTTTTTTATTAGTTTTTGCTATTTTTGACAAACAGATTTTGACATTATTATTTATTTATTATTTTTTATGGTTTTTGCTATTTTTGACAAACAGATTTTGACTTTACCTGATTATGTAAAGATTATAACTAGCAGTAACTGCATGCTTGCCCACTGATGTGTACTTACCTACCTTAATCGTTCCGTCTATTTTCTATCTTAACTTATCAATTTGTATCAATAATGTAAATTTCATTTCCTATGTGTGACTATTGTATGCCCTAAGGGCGGGACATAGCTGATTAAATTATAATTATAAGACCTGTAACATGTACATAACTATGATCCACAATAAAGACATTAATTGATTGATTTAGTAGCGTTGATTGTTGGCTCACGGGCTGCCCCTGCCAGTCATCTGATATAGTGCTTTTGGGCAGCAGTCCAAACCGTTGGGCGACCACTGCGGGGTCGGTCAACTTTACCCATGCCGTTGTACCTCTGCAACGTGGTCACGATACAGGATCGGAATATAGCAACTTTGCGTGCTATTTCTCCCGTGGTGTATCCTTCTTCCCTCAAAGTTACTATTCTTGCTCGTAAAACTTCTGGTAATCCTCTTGGCATTTTTTAAAATACAACTTTCGGCAAAAATAGTATCCGTTAAAATTGACTAAATCGGAATTCTGAATGAGCGTAAGGTAGGACTGAAAGCTTTTTATATGGAAAAACAATTGAACTGTTTTATCATTTTATAAATGTAATGTAATAATTCTAATTCTGTATTTTAAATAAAGCAACTAAATAAAAGAAGAAGTCATTATGTAATCTACCGTTACAAAAAAAATATTCTATTTTTCAAAGTGATTGCAAACATTTTTGATGTGTGTTTGCTGTATGGATCTATAAAGAATCACAGAAATCGGATCAGAAAACTCGGAGCAATTGAAGTATACCTACATAAAAAAATACCCACCGAATTGAGAACCTCCTCCTTTTTTGGAAGTTCGTTAGTGATAAACTAGCTTTTGCCCGCGACTTCGTACTGTTACGGTTTCCCAATGCTAGAGAAAACCCTTAATTTACAGTATTAATTGATTACTTAGATTTCTCTGAATTGCATTGTCATCAATTTAAAGACAGCACTGCATCCCGCTCCCGGGACGCTCCAGTCTCATTCCAATCGCTGAACCGGTACCATCTCTGTATCTATATCGTTGTGTCTGCCAGTTCCAATTTAGTTTAGCCCAATTTGTATCGAGGTCAAACCCCTAATTAAAACTATTTCATTAGTGTATCCAAAAGTGTTTTTTTTAAAACCTGGTTTTCGGGGTCCCGTATAACATTGGTGGCAGCTTAAGGGATTTTAAAAAACTAAATCCTCGGAACGCCTCAAATTCAGTGAACCTACTCGTGCCGTGATTACGACAGTGAAAAGTGCCGAAATCCAATCTCACCTCAGTGTCGCTGTGTCTTTCTGTTCAACGTCGCTGTATCCTGCTGGTCTTACCAGACCCTTACGTGCCCTGTTGGGCATTCTCCGAAGTTCTACCACTCACCTTGGGTGATTTCGCCTGGCAGCGAAATGATCCGTGTTGCCGTCGCAGTCGCTGTGTTCCTGTAAGTACATCAGTTCTACATCGAAACTATCCTCGTTGCGAAAAAGTGAAAATAGTGCCAGTGATTTAAAACTCAAGTTCAATATAGTTTCAATTCAGTTCAAATTCCAAAGTGCATCTTAGTAATATTCAGTTGATAAAATTGTTCCCGTGTATTAGCTCTTATCATTCAGTCCCGAGAATAGTGCAACATTCCATTCCACCCCCGCACATTGCGCGTTATCTTTGTTTAGTCTAACCAGTCATGCCTAAAGACGAGCCTAGTGTCATGTCTAAAGAAACAAAAGAATTAGATATGAACTTCATAAGCAAATTTATTAACAAATTTGATGGCAACCGCGAAAAACTTAACGCATTTCTTAATAATTGCAGAAATGCAATTAGCCTAGCGTCATCATATCAACAAGATATTGTGCTAAAATACATCTTGAGCCAACTTGAAGGCCGTGCTGAAAGTGCTTGCTCCATTAAAGAATTTGATAATTGGCAACAATTAGAAGAATTTCTGAAAAATCAATTTGGCGAAAAGAAACATTACGCTGCACTACTCTCGGACCTCCAAGATTGTTGTCAAACAAATAGCGAAACCGTCAATCAGTTCGCACTACGCGTAGAGACATGCCTAGCTAAACTGCTAACTGAAATCAATATATCTATACCCACAAAAAAGAAAGGGGAACTGACTGGCCGTGTCGCCGCAATGCAAGATTTAGCATTATATACATTTATCAGTGGCTTAAATTCTCGATTGTCTACTGTAGTCAGATGCCGTGACCCTGAAACTTTAAACGAAGCCATCGGTTTCGCTGTATCCGAAGAAAAAATATTGCAGACTATTTCTAAACGTAATCCATCAACAACTAATAACAATTCGCTTAATCAAGGACGTTGGCCTCAGCGTCGATTCCAACAGAACCGAAACTTTACACAGCAAGGTTATCCACACGAGCCCAAAAATCAAAAACCATCGACGTCAGGTCCTCCAGTGTGCCGCTACTGTAAAAATACAGGCCACACCATTGAGGAATGTAGAAAACGGGAGTTCAATAACAATCGCTTCAGAGACCAAAATAATCAAAGACCATTTCCAAAGCATTTTCAAAACAATCATGCCCAAATTCACGCGATAAATAGTAACGAAGGTCATGACTACACGGACGACACTCAGGATAAATCAAATGATGATTTAAACGAATAAAGGGCTCACGGTGGTGTCTCGTGGGGCCCAAACCTCAAGTTCCAAAACATTGCTATATCAAAGGCACCAATGCTAAATCCTCTGTATCCTCTGTATCCCCTAATAATAGGGACTCGCGAATGAATCGCAACACTGTATCCTCTGTATCCCCTAATAATAGGGACTTGCGAATGAATCGCAACACTGTATCCTCTGTATCCCCTAATAATAGGGACTTGCGAATGAATCGCAACACTGTATCCTCTGTATCCCCTAATAATAGGGACTTGCGAATGAATCGCAACACTGTATCCTCTGTATCCCCTAATAATAGGGACTTGCGAATGAATCGCAACACTGTATCCTCTGTATCCCCTAATAATAGGGACTCGCGTGTAAACCGCATCACTGCATCTTCTACATCCGCTGTATCTACTACATCCGCTGTATCCTCTACACCCACTGTATCTTCTACATCCGCTGTATCACCTAACCAAGCCGAATCACAAAATAAGCACACCGCTGTATCCACTGACTCTACCATAAACTCAACTGCTTCTCACCCAATTCCTGAAACAAAAATATATGAAATTAATATTGGTCCATTTAAGAAACGCTTACCTCACATCCTTATACATTCTTCAGTGTCAGACACTACTTTATCTCTCCTCGTAGACTCTGGTGCAACTGTAAGCGTACTGAAACGAACTTCTATACAAACACCAGTTGATATTTCAACAGAAGTAATCTTTTTGAAAGGTATTGACCCGATTGACCAACCTTCACCAACAATGGGTCATTTTCCGCTTATATTAAAAATAAATGATCAAGTTAGTATCACACATAAATTCCATATAATACCCCGAATCCACTTACCTTATGATGGTATACTTGGCACTGATATGCTAATCGCTTTTGGTTGCACAATTGACTACACTCGTGAAATCTTGAAGATAGGTGAAAACGAAATAAAATTACACTTCAATGAGCCTACTTATGTAATTCCTCCCAGGTCCGAAACTGTCATAGAATGCTCCGTCTCCAACCCTGAAATAAAAGAAGGACTCGTACTAGATCAATGTTATCATGAAGATTTACTGATTGCGAATTGCCTCGTCGCAGTCAAAGAAAACAAAAGAATTAATTTATCTGTAATCAATACTTCTGAAACTCCCATAACCCTTAAGTCAAATCTGGATATCACACTCATTCCTTTAAGTTCTTTTGATCCAACAAACACTCATACGGTTTGTCATTTCAAAAACGCTGACTCTTATCTCCGAACTCAAGAAGTATTAAACCTCCTTAGAATCTCCCATCTCAATTCTGAAGAAGCTAATGCTCTTCACGACGTCTGTTCTGAATACTCTGATATATTCTTCATCCCTGGTGACAAACTGTCTCATACAAATGCTCTTAAACATAACATAAAAACGGGTGATCAAAATCCAATAAATGTAAAATCTTATCGGTTCCCAGAGGTACATAAACAAGAAGTCAACAAACAAATAGACCAAATGCTCGATCAAGGAATCATAAAACATTCAGAGTCCCCATGGTCCTCCCCAATTTGGATAGTTCCAAAAAAAATGGATGCATCTGGACAGAAAAAATGGCGCATAGTTATCGATTACCGAAAACTAAATGACATCACTGTTGGCGATAGCTATCCTATTCCGCAGATATCTGAAATATTAGATCAGCTGGGTCAGAGTAAATACTTCTCAACCCTTGACCTTGCGTCAGGCTTCCATCAGATTCAAATTAATGAGGAAGACGCTCCTAAAACGGCGTTTAGTGTACCCCAAGGACATTACCAATTCACAAGAATGCCATTTGGCTTAAAAAACGCACCCGCTACTTTCCAACGGTTAATGAATACCGCTCTCACTGGTCTCCAAGGCATTCGTTGTTTTGTTTACTTGGATGACATAGTTATTTATAGTCACGATTTGAATTCCCACATTGATAACCTTTCGTCAGTATTCCAAAGGCTTCGAGATTATAATCTAAAACTTCAACCTGACAAGTGCGAGTTTCTCCGACGTGAAGTCGCATATCTTGGTCATCAAATAACTAAAGATGGTGTAAAACCTAACCCTGAAAAGATAAAAGCAGTAACTCAGTTTCCAAATCCCAAATCTCCGAAGGACATTAAGTCCTTCCTCGGACTTGTATCCTATTATCGTCGTTTCATTCCTAATTTCGCAAAAATTGCAAAACCGTTAACACAACTTTTAAAAAAGGATGTCCCCTTCCTATGGGAAAATCAACAACAAGTCGCCTTTGATGAACTCAAGCACAAGCTTACCTCTGCTCCTGTCCTCATTTATCCAGACTTTTCTGTCCCTTTCATCTTAACGTGTGATGCCTCTAATTATGCTATCGGTGCAGTACTCAGTCAAGGTCCAGTTGGTAAAGATAGGCCAATAGCTTATGCCTCTCGGACCCTCAACAAAAGCGAATGTAACTATAATACCACTGAAAAAGAACTCCTCGCTATTTTGTTTGGTTGCAAAACCTTTCGTCCATATCTCTATGGACGAAAATTTCTGATCATTACTGATCATAGGCCATTAAAGTGGTTATTTAATCATAAAGATCCTAGTAGCAAATTACAGAGATGGCGCCTAAAACTAATGGAATACGAGTACGAAATCGATTACCAGAAAGGAAAACTAAATGCCGCTGCTGACGCATTATCTCGATATCCTGTAAACCCAATTCAACCATCAGACTGCGATCCTATTCCATCCACTTCTAATCAAGACGCGGATAATTCTACACCTCAATTTAGCCCGCTAACTCTCGACGATCTTGATATCCAACTACCTCCTGGTTCCCTAGACCTTGATGATAAACTACCTTCTGTAGACCTCCTGGAAAACGATGACTTACCGCCAGGAATCGACGATCCTCCAACACCGACCACATCTAACAAATCCTCGAATCTCACTACAAATCCTCTCCGTGATGATAATTATAGCAAATTCCTGAAAATAATGAGCAACAAAGACTTTAATAGTAATGCTAAAATCATAGAACACAACGAAAGTATCCTGAAAAGTAACTGCAAAATCATTGTCATACCTACCTCTATCGACCTCGATGACTCCAACCCTCATGTAGAAGAAATCCTGAGTAACCTCGAAGAATCTAATGAAATCCTAGATAGAGAAAGAACTCTCTACTCATTTATCTCATTCGATCATAAAGGAAAATCAATATATTTCCTATTCACTAAAGTATACCACTTTGATAACAATTCTTATGAAGACATTTACAAAAGTATATTGAATCTTCGATCCGATATATTACGTAACTCTACTAATTCTGACTTAGATTTAGCCATTACTGATTTCCAAAATCCTTTCGACAAACACATCTGGGCAAAAATATACAACATGTTCTGTTATATCTTTAACGATACTCAAGTAACAATTAACATTTATCACAACACTATAATCTACCCTACACCCTCAGAAATACCTAGAATACTCCGCGAAAACCACGACATTCCTATTGCCGGACATTTAGGATCCACACGAATGTTTAACCGGATAAAAGAAAGATATTTCTGGAAAAACATGCGGACAGATATTGAAACATACGTAAGAAATTGCTCCCTATGCCAAAGTAATAAAGCCCTAAGGCAAATTAATAAATCCCCAATGCAAATAACTACCACTTCAACTAAGCCATTTGAACGACTCAGCCTCGACCTTGTGGGCCCCCTTCCAGAAGCTGGCCTTACTAAGCTCAAATTCATTGTCACATTACAAGATGACCTCACCAAATATTCCCTTGCTTACCCTATCGCTAATGCGACTGCAGAAGAAACATGTGAGTGCCTAGTGCACTTTATTTCTATTTTCGGTATCCCAAAATGTATTTTAACCGATCAAGGCACAAACTTTACTGCAGATTTATTTAAAAGGACTTGCAGTTTCCTGAAAATTAAGCAAATCTGGTCTTCCCCATATCATCCTCAAACTCAAGGCGCACTTGAACGCAGTCACTCCACACTTAAGGAATACCTTAAATCTTATGTTAATGAAAACCATTCTGATTGGCATAAGTATGTATATACTGCTATGTTGGCATATAACACCTCCACTCATTCCACTACTAATTTCACACCATACGAGCTCCTCTTCGGTCAGAAGCCTTTTATCCCGGATTCCGTTTACGAATTACAACCAGACCTTACATATCCGGAGTACCTCAAATCCCTGCATCATCGTCTAAAACTTTCGCGTGAAAAGGCCATTGAAAACATACAAAGATCTAAGGAAAGATCTAAGCAATATTATGACACTCGTTCACGACCTGTTCAGTATAAAGTTGGAGACTATGTGTATCTAAAAAACCATGTACGTCTGCGCAAAGCTCTTTCACCGATTTGGAAAGGACCATATAAGGTTGTGAAGGTCAATGGTAGAAGCACCTTGACCTTACTCGTAAATAGACGTCATGTGACGCATCACTATGACGAAGTCAAACTAGCCCCTAGATCTGAGTCGTAGTCCTAGTTTAAAACTAATTTTAATTATATTCTATTACAGCAATTCTGCGCTGGGTCTGGAGTTCATTACGCCCTTGACGAACAGTCCTGGCATCTACTTCGACCCCTTAGGTTCTTTAAGTTTAATTGATAGTCACCTTAGTATAGTTATCCCATATGATGTATCCTTTATTAGTCCACATATTCTAAACCTTCGTCTTATTCTCGAAAAATCTAAACAAGTATGTGACAATGGTAAGGTCTTTGATTATTTGGAATGTACAAACCTCTTTGAACCACTGAAAACTCGTTATAATGACATAGTCCATGATAGCGAAGCTATTTTCCACCTTACATCTCGCCAGTCAAGAAGATCTGCACTTCTAGGATTCGTAGGCACTATATCGAAAAAACTATTTGGCACAATGGATGAAGACGATGCCATCCGATACGACAGTGCTATTAAGGAAGTAGAAATAGACCAAAAGAAACTAGCCCTACTCATGAAGGAAAATATATTAATCACTGCGTCTTCACTTAAATCATTTAATGAAACTTTGTCAATAATTAAACTAAATGAAAAGCATTTGGAAAATGCAATACACGAACTGTCCCAAGATATTCTTAATCTTACTTACGTTTCAAAAGAATTAGGCATTAGGTCTCGCATGCTGGAATTAACTTCCATGATAGAAAATAGCCTCTTAGCCCTGTCCTTCAAAGTTGAAGACATAGTTAACTCCATCATGTTTACCAAATCTAATGTTCTATATCCCACAATCCTAACACCTAAAGAACTTTACACCGAATTGGTTGATAATTACAGATTCTTACCCGAATCTAAACAACTTCCGGTTCCACTAAACCTCGATAACATGCATACTATTTTAAATATATCAGAAATATCTAGTTACTTCAATAAAGAACAAGTAGTGTTTGTAGTAAAAATCCCTCTTATTAATCCTATACAATTAAATGTATATCATAATTTACCATCACTGGTTCCTCACGATAGAAATAATCCAGAGTCATACTCGACCATCATCCCGTCCTCTAAATATATTGGTATGAGCAGAGACAGGTCAATGTACTGTAAGTTAGACAACCTCGATTACTGTAAAATAATTAATAACGACCATTACCTTTGTGAAACACCAATATTGTACTCTTCTTCCGCGACACCTTCCTGCGAAACGGAAATAATCACAAAGGTACTTACCTCAATCCCTTCGATTTGTGAAACCAAATTCATTCACGGTCACGTTAGCATTTGGCAGCCGCTACGCCATAATAGATGGTTATTTGTTATGTCAGAAAAAACTAAAATAAGTATTGAATGTAATAAATCCCAATCTACTGAAATAGAATTTAGTGGAAATGGTATATTGTACTTACCTTCTGAATGTATTGCCTTCTGCAAGGACACTCGTCTAACTCCGCATGCAAATCGTAAAGTCCAACTGAAAACAATTGTTTCTAATTTTAATATTTTAAATGATTCTTGTTGTAACATTGCAGCATATAATAATATTGTATCCAACTTACCTGTAGTTAATCTTAAGAATGTTAACTTAGATTCCTTAGCTTATGATAATCCTGAAATCCTGAAAAGCCTCAACAATATAATTGAAAAGCCACACATTGTTTTGTATCAAAAATATTATTCAGGTACTACAATTGTAATTATAATTTCTATTATATTCTTTATTATCTATAAGGTGTATAAAACTGGCATACACAAGAGAATAATGAAATCCAGAGAAAATAGAACTCCTGAAAATAATGACCAGGAATTAGATGACATTCACCCCTCAAACATTAACACGGGGCCTTCACTTAGAATCGGCTAACTCATATTTCATTTACTTAAACATAAACTTCACCTTGAAGGGTGTAGTTTACTCTAAATCGGGGGGCTGTTACGGTTTCCCAATGCTAGAGAAAACCCTTAATTTACAGTATTAATTGATTACTTAGATTTCTCTGAATTGCATTGTCATCAATTTAAAGACAGCACTGCATCCCGCTCCCGGGACGCTCCAGTCTCATTCCAATCGCTGAACCGGTACCATCTCTGTATCTATATCGTTGTGTCTGCCAGTTCCAATTTAGTTTAGCCCAATTTGTATCGAGGTCAAACCCCTAATTAAAACTATTTCATTAGTGTATCCAAAAGTGTTTTTTTTAAAACCTGGTTTTCGGGGTCCCGTATAACAGTACGCACAGACCCCATTTTTAAATATCCCGAAACACCCACCACGGGAGTCTCGTGGGTATTTCGGGATATCCTTCCTTAGTGTTCTTACACTCCCCAAGGAACCTACATGCCAAATTTCAGCTTTCTACGACCAGTAGTTTCGGCTGTGCGTTGTCTGTCAGTCACCAGTAACTGAAGAATGTTATGTATTAGGATAAGAGGCACGAAATAAGTAAGCGACAACGGAAGTGTTAAAAAATAACTTTATTCCGACAGAGTTACAGCGAAACAGTAATTGAATTCATCTAACAAGATATTGATCTTATATACTAACTTAATTGCTAACGTAGTACATCCACAGCGTGATCAGATTGACGCATGTTCTAGATAATTATAAATGCTGATCGCGCAGTGGGGAAATTGTGAAATAATAATCTAGTAAATACTTATTGTCTGACAAAGCTAATATTGGTAGGTTGGGGTTCCTTAACTCCTCCCTCCCTAAGAGAGAAATTATCCGAAGGTGTCGCAGACGGTTTCGGAGAATTTCGACAAAAGTTTATGAACTGAAATTTATACATTATAAAGATAACTATTGCTATTACAATAACCACATACTCTAAGATGGTCCATATACTAATTTCTATTGTCACTGTTTGTGTCGTATCGTCTATTTCACTAAATTTTGCACTTTGTAACACTTCTTTCACATCACTGAAGTCCACATTTCTTAGATCCACTTTCTTTGATCTTCTCTGGATGTCCTGTTGTAGGTCTGGCATCTGGATCAATGGCAGCTGGAGACTGGAAACTGTAGTGTTTGTGGTGGCGGCAATGATGACTTCGCCTATTTGTGTCTCGCATTGTTGGCCAGGTGTCACGATGTAGGTCCCAAGGATAGTGTACTTCAGGATTTCTGTATTGCAATTCTCGGTGATGATGAGATTTTCCTCTGAGTAAACCAACCATTGGTTGTCGGTTATTTTCTGTATCTTAGTTTTTTCTATTTCAATATGGTTCTGTATGCAGTTTTTGTAGTTGTTCTTCATCAGCATTATTTGTTCAATGCAGGTCTCGGTTGGAAACTGGGCTAAATTAGTTTCAGCGCAAAGGAATTTTCCATTTTCAATCTCAGTACATGGGCTTACCACGGGCATGTATTTCAATCTATTCACCATCAGGTAAGGATATTTGGGTATTATTGTAAAGGTATTTGGAGAATGGAATATAGGGATGGGTATAACTTTGTAATAATTATATGTTTCGTTATTTATTAGGGGAACTTCTAAAACAAAAACTAACTTGTTGTTATTTATATATGATTTAAGTATGATATTACGTTCTAATTTTATTAAATTATGTTTGTTTACTGGGTATATTGTTCTAGCATGTTTAGCAATGACTTCTAACGTATTATATAATTCTGTACTATTTATAATGGATTGGTGCAATGTATTCAGTTTGCTAAAGGCTATTGCCGTTTCAATCTCTTGTATGTTTTCGTAACAGGTTCGAAAGTTATTTAAAATTTGATACATAGTATTTAATATTTGGAAAAGTTTGTTAAACCTGAACTCATGTTCAACTAATTTTTCCATTTCATTGGTATGTAAACCCAAGTTTTTAATATTTGAATTTATTATTTCAGAGTCATTTACTAATTTATCAAAAGCTTTTTGCATTGATGATACTTTACGTTCGACCACATGCTCTTTGTTCTGTATCATTTGGATTTCTCTATCATATTTAATTGCATCGTCTTCATCCAAATTTCCTGTGATAGCTTTTACAAGTGAGCCTAATGGATTAAACAAAGCTCTTTTGTTTCTATAATGGAAAGGTAAGATTTGAAAAAATCTATCCTTAGTTAGTTTAATAAGATATTCTATTTGGCTTTCTATTCCTATAGTTTCGTTACTAAGACTATTTTCCTTAATTTTAATTTTCAAGTTAATAAAATCCCGAATATTATTATCTATTTGTAAGTGTAATGATTCTATATCTACAATTTTGTATATTGTCCAATAACTATTCCTCTTCACTGCTACTCCCCGCTTTATCGCTGCTATCCCCGGATTCTGACCGAGGTTTTGGAGGTCCAGCGTGAGTGCTAGCACCAGAAGTACCAGGCACGATCTGTGGAGGACGTTTTACATTTTTTAAGGCTACTCTAGTTTTCCTTTTCTTTACTTCTACTGGGACTATATTTCTTTCAACTTCACCTATTACTTTCGCTTTTTCATATCGAGGTTTTTCTTTAGCTTTTCTAATCCTAGTGTCTTTCATGTAAATATTATCGTCTGGTTCGAGTATCGGTGTCGTTTCGCCACCTTTTTTATTAATTATTTTAATTTTATCGGATTCTAATTTTTCTGTTATGAATTCATAGAGTATTTTAAGGCGTTTTCTATGATCTAACAATAATTTCTGAGTTAAGTTCTTCTCTCTATCCACGTTAAATACATTTTCGGAATAAGTGTGACCAAATACTAGTTCAAAAGGCGTAAAATCTGTTGCTGAATGTATGGTGTTGTTATAAGCCATGATGGCATAAGTCATAACTGATGCTGCATCTAAATCGCTTTTATCGTATTTTGCTATACGATAAATCTCAATAATGGTAGAATGAAACCTTTCTACTATTGCCATTGAACTGGGATTATTTGGCGTCCCAATATGAAGTTCAATTTTGTAAAAGCTTTTAACATTTCTTTAATCAAAGTATTGTTGAATTCTGTACCGGAATCGCAACTAATTTTCCTAGGCAGACCATACCTGCTGAAATATTTAATCAATGCCCTAACTATCTCTGGTGTACTCCTATTCGGTACCTCTATGGCTTGTGCTATCTTACTAAATGCATCCACTATAGTTAAATAATATTTCCCTTCAATATATAATAAATCCATAAAAGCTTCCTGAAAAGGGGCATCCTGGGTTTGTGTTAACTGAATGTGGGGTTTAATCGGCTTTCTATCATATTTCATGCGTTTACATGTTTCGCAAGCATTTATGATTGCCGTGACTGTCTCTTTCATGTTTGCCCACCAATAATGTCTTTTAAGTTTGGTTAAAGTTTCTTTAATACCTCTATGACATGTTTTCCCGTTGTGGTATTTTAAAATAACTTCTTTTTGATCTTCTTCAGATCCTGTCAAATTTATAACTCTTTCTGTACACTCGGTTAACTTAACTGAATCCTTTTTAAATAACTTAATTACCATGTTTGAAAAAGTTTTTCTAAAAGATGGGTGTTCGAAGTATATAAAGTACTTATGTTTTGGATCAATATACTCTTTCAAAAAGTCTTTAACTAATATATTGTTATTTGTCGGTAAGTGAACTTCGAGAATTTTTTGTTTATTATTTGAAATATCTTTTACGTCTAATTTATTTTTAAACCATGAATGAATTAAAATCTGTTTTGGTTTAGTATCGACAGCTTCGTTTAAACTAGGAATGCCTTCGTGTTCTCTATTTGAAACTGAGTTGGCAGTGACCCCATCATCAGAATCCGAAAGTTCTATCGTTTCTATTGGAGTTTCGGGGTCTTGCAATTCGCTTTCTATAATTTTTTGTATACGTTCCTGCCTATCTCCTATATTTACGAATATTGAATCTAAATCGTCGTCAATTGCATTAATCTTAATCCTAGATAAAGCATCTGCATTCGTGTTTTGAGGGCCTTTCTTATATTTTATTTCGAAATCGTACTCTTCTAACCTTAACCGCCATCGCGTGAGTTTACTATTGGGCTCTTTCAATGAATACAGCCAAGCTAATGGTCTATGGTCTGTAAATATGGTAAACTTATTACCATACAAATACGGTCGAAAGTGCTTAACTGCCCATATTATGGCTAAAAGTTCCTTCTCGATAGTGCTATATTTTACTTCTGTGTCACTCAAGGTTCTACTAGCATAGGCTACAGGCTTATCTGAGCCTATCGTTCCTTGTGACAATACAGCCCCAATCGCAAAATTGGATGCATCCGTGGTTAAAATAAAAGTTTTACTAAAGTCAGGAAATTGTAACAAAGGTGCATTTGTTAAAAGCTTTTTACATGTCTCAAAACATTCTTTATATTCCCCATTAATTACAATTTTGCGACCTTTCTTTAAACAAGCTGTTAATGGTCTAGTTATTTTGGCAAAATCTTTGATAAATTTCCTATAATAACCGATTAGTCCTAAAAAGCTTTTAATCTGTGTAACCGTTTCCGGTATAGGATACCTAAGAATAGCGTCTATTTTATCATTATTTGGTTTCAAACCTTCACTTGTAATAGTATGCCCTAGGTAGAGTACTTCCTTTCTAAGAAAGTGAGACTTATCTAATTGAACTTTTAAATTTGTTTGACGGAAGCGGTCAAAAACTGCCCTAAGTTTTTCTACATGTTCAGGCAAGCTTTTAGAAAAAATAATGACGTCATCGAGATATACTAAGCAATGTAAGCCTTGAAGGCCTCGTAAGACGTTATCCATCGCTCGCTGAAAAGTTGCGGGTGCGGTCTTTAACCCAAACGGCATTCTGTTAAATTCATAATGACCTGAAGGTGTGCTAAACGCAGTTTTAGCTCTATCTTCCTCCTGAACCTCTAATTGATGGTACCCGCTAGCTAAATCGAGGGTCGTAAAGTATGTACTATTACCTAGCATGTCGAATAAATCGTTAATGTTGGGCAAAGGGTATTTATCATCAATTGTGATTTCATTGAGCCGTCTATAGTCAACTACCATCCTCCATTTTTGTTGGCCTGACGCGTCTAATTTTTTCGGCACTAAATGTACGGGAGCACTCCAGGGAGAATGAGATTCCTGGATAATGTTATCCCTTAACATTTTCTCGACTTGACTACTGATCTCTTTTGTTTGAATAGGTGGCAATCTATGTGCCTTAATGTTTATTGGGTCTTCATTTTTTGTTCTTATTCTATGTTTAACCTGATTTGTGAAGGTTAACGGAATATTTTCACAATAAAATATATCTTTGTATTCTTTACAAAGTCCCTCCATAACCGTTCGTTCTTCTGAATTCATATGATTTAACTGCAATTTGTCTAAATTCTCTGTTAGCAAGCTGTCCACTTCTATATTATTATCTATGAAATTAACACTAACAGATGGGTCCTGTATGTATGGTTCCACTTGAAAAGGTCCCGTAACTACTAATTTTCTATTTTCATGGCTATAATTCTGAATAACAGTTGTTGCATAGCCTTCAATACACGTAACTAATGCGGCGGGCATTCGAATCCCTTCCGTAAATTGCTTAAAATCTAACACAGCTTCCCCGTTCAGTAAGTTGACTGGGAGTCTTACTCTAAGTTCACTACGAGATGGTAGATTATATACCTCTCTCATAGGCGGTGAATATATGATAGGAATATCAGTATTTTTTAAATGTAATATCTGATTTTCCATATTAATCTTTGCCTGTAATTGCTTCAGCAAATTGCTACCTATTAACCCATCATACCTATCGTCGACACTATAGACATAAAACTTATGGAACTCTTGACTTCCAAAGGTAACCGGTAATGGAATAATAATTTATAGCCGTTTCACTATGAACACTCGATGCGTGAGTGCTAACAACTTCGAAGGGTTCATACTGTAGATAATTTTTAAAATATTTATTCGCTATATACGGGCTTATAAACGATCTAACACTCCCCGTATCTATCATAAAAACTGCCTTTAATTCTGGTATAACTATATGTGGTAAATTTAAGCGTTTATTACAATTTATTTTTATTCGTTCTCTAGGGTAGAGGCCGTTATGCAAAAATTTCCCGCCCCGGGTTCTTCAGGAGAAAATTCTTGGCACTCATTGTACGAATAACTTGAACTCTGTTCATTATTATTAGAATTATTTATGTAATTAACACGTCGCGACCTTGCAGTACGCATGGTGACATCAGTATTCGCACCCGACGTAGATGCTTGCGCTGCAAAAGACGGCGTGCTCGGTGCATGTGCCGCGAACTGTTGGTTCGGTTGTGCAATCGGAACAAATGACCTACTTGACTGCGGTGACGCATTATTGTTGTTTGTACGATTAAAATTGTCTTGATTTCTTTGAATATTATTATGTTGTTTATAATGTCTGGGCTGATGCGAATTGTTCGGTGTAGATGTGCTGTTTGTAGCACTATTCGGTACATGTGTACTTGATATGCTATGTGAATCTTTCTTTTGATTATTAGATTCAATTGCATTTTGGTTATTAGGCAAATTGGGTCTGTTATTTCTGCTAAAATTACGTCTGTCGTTTGTTTTCGACTCATAGACTGCCTGGAAGTTTTGTTCTTCTAAAACTATTTTTAATGCATCCTCTAACGTTGTGACGTCGCGCAAACGAACTAATCTAACTAAAAATGGCGGTAAATTAAACAAGAAAGCATTCATCGCTCTGTTACTATAAATGATTTGCTTTGCCTTACGTAGAGATTCATCAATGATAGTTTCTGATATTTTAGCAAATAAAACACTTCTCATCCGCTGTATTCTATGGCAAAAATCTAAATAACTTTCACCCTTATTTATTCTACACGATTCTAATTCCATTGCTAAACAATCCTCTGTGCGTGGATCACCGAAGTGTTGGTTTAACAACTTCTTCAGCTCGTCCCACGTACCTATAGCTTCTCTTTCGCCTACCAAACTGGCTGCTTCGCCTGATAACCTACTAGTTACTACATGAAATAAATATTCATTTTGGGCTGCGGTTCCTAAGAACGTAGACAAAATGTATTCACTTTTTTTTATAAATAAAGGCAACATTCTAGTGTCGCCGCTGAATATTGGTATGATGTTAACCAATTCCTGTGGGACACGGGTTACGTTTTCCATTGTGAAAAGTTATGAAAGAAACAAACGCGGAGAGAAAAAAAAAATCACACTAATGTGCTACTAAACTATCACTATTCTAAAATATTAGTACGTTTAAAATCTATGCAAATATTATTACGGCGTTGTCCAATCCCTAATAATACACAAACACATAGACTATTACAAGGTTGGGATATAGATGGAAGAGCTGAGAGGAAGGTGAAAAAGATTTACTCACAATTCCGCAGCTAGCTCCATGCTCCCTGAATTACTGCTGTGGCTGGTCCTCTTCCGTAACTCGAAGTGGCTCCTTAATGAATTTATTTGTTCGGCTATCTCTGCTAAACCGTAGACACGGACGTCGGCTACTCCACGTAGAATATACACGGCAAACTGACTACAGAGATCCTACCGGCTGCGCCAATTAAGTAAGCGACAACGGAAGTGTTAAAAAATAACTTTATTCCGACAGAGTTACAGCGAAACAGTAATTGAATTCATCTAACAAGATATTGATCTTATATACTAACTTAATTGCTAACGTAGTACATCCACAGCGTGATCAGATTGACGCATGTTCTAGATAATTATAAATGCTGATCGCGCAGTGGGGAAATTGAGAAATAATAATCTAGTAAATACTTATTGTCTGACAAAGCTAATATTGGTAGGTTGGGGTTCCTTAACTCACGCAACCAAAAGTAGATACTTACCTGTTTGTGTCCAATGGCGGCTAAGTTAACCAGCAGAAAAAGGAAATTAAATTTTCGTTTATGTTCATCGTGTTTCATCTTCATTGCCTTGATCATAGAGCGTCGCAGAGTAGTCTAGGCTAACCCAGGAATAAAAATTTGAAATATGACCATTTTATGCATGTACAATCTAAACTAAAGGGACTTCTTATTATAAAGGGGAAACATTTGATGTTTTATTTATTTGTTACAACTAACTTATAAACAGGATGAAATATAATGACCACCAAAAAAAACAATCGTTACCCTAAACAGCCTCATCCAAAAAAAATATAATATGTACAAATAAATGAAACCTGTACCAAAAACGTTGCACTACAAAAACTTTTCATAACCCAAAAAGACTACACGTGCACCAAATTTTAACTAGCAAAGTTTTGTGTCATTACTACCCAAATATATCACTACGTTTGCCATAAAATGTATGCATATAACCAAGTATATTTTATTGATGGCAATGGCAATTCATATTCAGTTAGTATAATATTCAAATTCTATAGTAACGTGTCTGCGTCAGATCCCCTCTATGCAAAGACTATTAAACCACTTGACTGCGCAGTCAAGTGGTTTAATAGTCTTAATAGTTTTCGTGCGTCGGGGCACTGTATGCGCATACAGTGCCCCGACGCACGAAAACTATTAGTGTTTTTGCTCAGATGTTAGGCAGCAGGCACTAGTAACCATTTTAGTTGTGACCAATTGTTAGACCTGTGGGCATGCTAAGTTTTTACAAATTGTTTTAATTTTTATGCAATTTATAACGCATAAAAATGCCGTCATACCCGGTGAATTTGTGTGGTAAACATTCCTAGACCTTTTGTTACAAAAATGATGGCATAACTTTTCATCAGAGAGTAAAGACTACGCAAAATATTTTTGATTTGAATCAGATGATGAGCCACTGCAGGGGTCTATATAAAATGGTGGTTAGGTGAACGAGCACACTGTGAGAAGCGCGCGTTGATGTCTTTTGGAAAAGTCTCTTTCTTTCATTAGGAAATACTTATATTTTTATCCCTTTCTTCCCCTTTGTATTTTTATCGTAAAAATCTGTGCTGTTACGTTTAATGATTGAAGTCGATTTATCGATGATCATAAAATTACAACTAATACAATTTTTAATCAATTCACATACTTGCATTAAACACGTAACTACTTTTAAACGACTAAAAATAGGAGGAGGGTCTCAGATTTTTCATCTGTGTGTTTGACATACATGTTTTCATTTTAGATTTTCGAAGATTTCAGAATTAAAATAAAAGTGGAAAGATAAGGTTAATAGGGAAACTTTGTTTAAACAAGATATAGCGCTGTTTGTTTGGATTGAGTATTTTTATAATGTTAAAATCCATTTTATCGATATCGACTATTTTCCTTTAATCAAGTAGCGCCACCACTAACCATAGGCTACCTATGCAACTTGACCTTGAACGGACCAATTACAGCCGCGCGTTGTTCCTCGTCCCCCGGCCCGCTGTAGTGAGCCGCGTACTTAGAAGAAATCGGCCTATACGCTCTCTAGTGGTTATATACTCTATGCCTCTATGGCTGGTGAAACATGTGGGTTAGGTTAGGTTAGAACCATGACCATTAGCGCGCGAAGGCGAGCGAGCGAAGCGAGCGTGCCGCGGCAGCGGCCGCCGAGCGCCAGATTGGTTTAATTTTGGTGACCATTTACTATTTTTGGGTTACTCATGATTTACTTGGAGTCATTTTACTTAAATAGGATAGCAAAGTGTTAAAACTTTGGTTATAATTTTACATTAAAATGCGAGTACCTACATATTTGGTGCATGCGTGGCATTTTTGGGTAGCGCAGCGATTATTCTGAAGATACTTGCCTTTTTTAGGTAAGCAGACTTTACGTTTATTGGTGATAGTTTCATATTAAAATGGGGATTAAATTCTGGTAAGTACTTACGATTTTTTGTGCGTTAAATTTCGTTAAAACTGGTGATTGCTTAAACATAAGCCCTTATAAACTACTCGAACGATTTAAAAAATTATTTTACCATTAGAAAGCTTCACTATGCCTGAGTAGATAACATAGGCTGTATTTATTACTAAAAAATATGGCCCCTTAAGAAAGCAGCGCAGACCAAGTTGCGGGCGAAGTGCTAGTGAGGATAAATTATAAAATGATATAATTTCGTGTTTGCTGTCGCAGTTACTGAAGGCCGACAGCGCTCAAAAGGAAACGTTTTTCGTATTTTGCATGGGAACCTTTACGGTCCATTGAGTATGCATGACACATCTACATCTTTCCCCCTTACTTACAATTGCTGTAGAATGAATAACGATACTCAAATATGGTCTGACCTACTTATTTGCCGCTTTATTCAATCAGGGATATTCAAGGCGGATAAATGATATCTTATTACAAGTTTTTATCTGTGAACATCATTTTGAATATCGTTGAGGAAAACGTTGCTACGTTATAATCTTATAATTTAGTTAATCCCTATTATCTGACATGGTACCTCGGCTAGTGATTAAACGCTATTTTCTACTTCAGTTAACTTTATTATGTTTTCCAATCTGTTAAATAAGTAGAGCGTATTCCTAACTATTGTAGAAAACTAGATAAGTAGGTACTTATAAAGCTCCAACAGTTACTTACGTTATCAAGATTGGTTTCGTTTTCCATGTCTCACAAAAACTTTTTAAAATAATTTTATAAAAGTTGCATTAAAGTAGATTAATCATTTGCGGAACATTTTTAATAGAAACGTTATTGTGTTAGCTACTTAGTTGATGGATGGGTGGATGGAACTCTGATTTTGCCTTAGATACAAGATATTTTTTTACATTCTCATGTTAATATATCAAAAACCATATTGTTGAAGTGTTAACACACATCTACAACCTTAGTTTATCTACTGGAACTTTTCCTGAAATTTGGAAAGTTGCAGCTGTGACACCTATTCATAAAAGTGGTACCACTGATGATCCTAACAACTTCAGACCCATCTCTCTCCTAAGTACCTTTTCTAAAATGCTTGAAAAAATCACTAACAAACAACTTATTCGTTTCTTGGAATCAAACAAGATCCTATCAAACCAACAGTTTGGCTTTCGCCAGGGCAGATCCACCGAGCATGCTGTATCATTTTGACAAAAACCGTCTCTGACCATCTTGATAATGGATTATCATGCATCGGAGTCTTTCTCGATTTGGCAAAAGCCTTCGATACTGTCTCAATCCCCATTCTCCTGAGAAAATTAGAGTCTATTGGAGTACGTGGTATTTGCCTCGAATGGTTTCGCAGCTATCTCCCCGTCAGAAAACAATGCACTAAAATGAACTCATTCATTAGTAACACACATGACATTGCTTTCGGTGTACCTCAAGGCAGTATTCTAGGACCTACGCTCTTTCTTGTTTACTTAAACGATCTTTCATCAATTCAAATTGAAAATGCAAATATTATAAACTATGCAGATGACACAGTTATTATCTTTCACGGTCGAACGTGGGATAGAGTGCAATCCTTGTCACAAACTGGACTTCGAAGTGTTGTGCAATGGCTAAATAGTAACCTACTAACCTTAAACACGTCAAAGACAAACTTTTTCTGCTTTCATAAAACTGCCATCTCAGCTGCTCCACCTGACGGTTAATAGTGCATAGCTGTCAATCATCTGGAAATCTCAAGCAGATAAATAAAGTAATGCACACAAAATACCTAGGAGTAATCATAGATGAAAAACTTAATTTTAGTGAGCATATTGCGGCTACCTCTGCCAGGGTAAGAAAGATCATCCACGTTATGAAACAGTTAAGGGATGTTGCACCTTTCAAACTTCTAAGGACAATTTACACCACACTATGTGAATCGTTAATATCATATTGTATCCTAGCCTGGGGTGGCTCTGGTACCTCCCATCTCATAGACTTAGAAAGATCACAACGTGCAGTTCTTAAGACGATGGTCAAAAAGCCTTTCCGTTTCCCAACCACTCTCCTCTACAAAGAAACCCAATTACTCAGTGTTAGAAGAATATACGTACTAAAAATCACTCTATTTACCCATAAAGAAGTACTAAACTGACTCGACTATGAAGACATGGTTAGGAGACGTGTTTTCAAGTTACCCATCATACCCGTTAAAACAGAATTTGCCAAAAGGTTCAGCTCCTACATGAAAACCCTCGTTTACAATAACCTCACCAAACTTTGTAACTTAGAAACCTATCGCTTCGTGAAGCAAAGAATATAATTACCAAAGAAATAACAGATTGGACGTATGACAGCACCGAGTATTTTATAAAACACTTATTGTGATATAGTGATCTCATAGTTCTATAAAATAAATATTGGCATTAAATGCAATTATCTAGATTATTTTATCTAATTTATAATACGTTGTATGCTTGTAACTGAACAATTAAATTGTAATTTCTTTTTATGTTATCTAGTAATACTTTAACTATCGAAATTCTGCATATCATAATTAATAACTTGTTAATGCATTGGAATCCTTAAGGTGGCACTAGTCGATATTTTTTCCATAGAAACTTCGGGAGGGTATTACTCCGCTGTTTGACAGAGTACATCAAAAGTTAAACATAATATCGTTTTGTCATATTATAAGTTTTGTCTGTATGGAAACAGAATGGTAAAATAAAACGCCATTAAAAAGTTATGAGCCACCAAAGTTTCGTTTTTCGTGCCAATTTTAACGCATCTTTGGGCGTAAATAAGTAATAAACACAATGTAAAATCTTTAAAACCAAGTCGGTACCGACAAAGCTCAATTATCGAAGAATTCAATAACTTTTATTTTTAATCGATTTATGCAGCAGTTTTTTCATAAAACTCGATTTACGAAAGGCCTTCTCACATTTTTTTACGCGTGCGTTTTACTATGAATTATCGTGCCTCTCACTGAATAATGTTCCCCCCGGTGCGGTGCGGGGTGGACAATGCTCACGCACACGTGCGTATTCAAGTTACGACTGTGTCTGCTGCGGTGTGCTGCGGCCTGTGGCCTATGTCGTTCATACGTTACATACGTAGGTAGACTATACTTGCGCTCTAATTTATATTGACTCATTGGCTTGATTTTTGGATTTCAACATTATATTTTATATCTGTTTGACTTCGCACTGAAGTTTGGACTCCGTATTTGCGTTTGAAATTGTTATTGTTGCTTTGAGTGGACGCTGCATAAGTACGTGACATTGTTTTGAATCATTGAAAAAGTTTTAAAAACCATATATTATAAACAATGGGTAGAAAAGTTTTAATAATTATTTTTTAAAAAGACAAGACTTTTTTATGGATGGGAAACCAAATAACTGCTCCCGCTTTGGGCGAAGCAGAAGGGAGTGTTAGACTCTTCTTGACTAAAACCCATCCGTGTTCCTCCTTATGCCCTCTGCGTACCGTACTTACCAGGGCCGCGGTAACTCTTTCGAACAAATTCTGCAACATCATAGTTTACATAGCTCTCTGCCTAATAGGTACCTACTGTTATATTAACGTTGTTAGGTTACTTACCTACAAGCAAAGATGCCATAAAACAAACCGTTGGCGTCGTAGACACTAAAATTTTAACGTTAGGTAGGTAGGTATGTAGGAGCTAAGTAAACAATCTTTATGTGTCACTTGTGTTTTTGTCACAATATACTGTGCACTTGTCTGATAATTTAAAGCAATATAATAATGAATGCAAATCTAAACACGTCTGTGTCAACCAATAGGGGTAACTAAAAATAGAAAACCGGCCAAGTGCGAGTCGGACTCACGCACCGAGGGTTCCGTACAAATATTATAATATAAGCAAAAGTTGTGGATTACGATTTATGGCGTACCTATTAAAAAAAACTCCTTACTAGATCTCGTTCGAACCAATTTTCGCTGGTAGTTTACATGGTAATGTACATCATATATTTTTTTAGTGTTATCATTCTCTTATTTTAGAAGTTACAGGGGGGACACACACATTTTACCACTTTGGAAGTGTCTCTCGTACAAACTATTCAGTTTAGAAAAAAATGATATTAGAAACCTCGATATAATTTTAGAACCCCTATCCATACTATACCGGCCTACAGGTTTAGTTAGGTAGTAAGTTCACAGAATACATCTACTTACCAAGTTTAGAGTTTTCGACAGCATAGTTCTTATAGTTTCGGAATAAAGTGGCAGTGACATACGGACGGACAGACAGACAGACAGACATGACGAATCTATAAGGGTTCCGTTTTTTGCCATTTGGCTACGGAACCCTAAAAATTAAGAAGACAGGTAGGTAAGTAAGTAATTTTGATAACAATTTATAGGATGGTACTTAGGTAGAACTAATTTCATTATTAGGTACTAGCGACCCGCCCCGGCTTCGCACGGGTGCAATGCTGATACTAAATACACTACAGAAAAACCGTGAGAAAAACTGTTACCTACCTTGCGTCTGAGCCGCGCGGGTACCTTACATAGATCTAAACTCCCCTCCCGCACGCGCACCCCCGCCTTGGTGACCGCCGCAACGGGCCGTGCAGCAGAAATCGTAATATTTTAATTTCGCCATAACTTCAAAACCAAACGTCCGATTTTAATCATTCAAAGACCAAATATGATCTACATAAACTGTACTTAGTGATGAAATACTTTATTTTGATAAGGATTAAAAGTAGGAGTAAAATAAACGCGTTTAAATGTAGTCCAAAAAAATCTAGATTTTTAAATAAAAAAATGGTTGTTGTGCCTCACTCGAAATAGATAGGTATAGTGTGTTGCGGACTTTTTTGTAGATATTTATAAGATCTACAATTAATTAGAACAACTTATGGTTGTATCTTTTATAGTTTAGGCAGCGTACGCAAAATAAGTAACTTTTCTGGTTGATTTTTACACCTTGTGTCTGAAAAACCCAAATATCTTACGGAACCCTATTTTTTGCAAAATAAAATATAGCCTATGTTACTCGTGGATAATGTAGCTTTCGAATGGTGAAAGAATTTTTAAAATCGGTCAAGTAGTTTTTGAGCCTATTCATTACAATCAAGCAAACAAACAAAGTTTTCCTCTTTATAATATTAGTGTAGATGTATCTAGTACCTACGGACATAAACTGCGATGACTATTCAAGTAAGCATCTGTCGGTGGCGGCGTGGCGGCTGCATTACCACCAAGGAAAAACTAAACATAATAACAATAGAATAAGCAATCCATATTAGGTACCTATAGGGCCGTAGAGGTATAAAACGATAACACAGCGCCTATTATTTTTAGTAAGAGTTTTTAGGTAGGTAGTTGCTGATTTCTCGGCGAGCGTCGAGCGACTATGCGCAGCGGCGCGCGGTGGCGGTATGTGTGCATCGTGTAACTTCGATTTAGTTCGGAACGGTTCGGAACGATGTTTGTGTGCGTGCGAACTAGACGTGCATGAAGGCTAGCGTCTAACTGCTCATCACTGGTACTATCTCTGTCGGGCATGATGCGAGGTGAGACAGCGTGCTTTTTGGCCATGCCTACCACTGAGTTCGAGCCCGCAACTAGTGCCACCTTAAAGCTTCCCGCGGTACAGGCCTAGCCTAGTGCAGGAAGTCTTTGAAAATTATTTTTTTGCTAAATTTGTAAAGAAACCAAACATTTTTGTATAACACAATTTGTAACCTTTGTTTGTTTTCTTTTAATTAATAAATTTATTCTTATTCTTATCTATTCGTAATGTAAACTTATTAATCTGGGGTGTATACCCAGTTTAATAATAGTAATATATTTGTTTCTTTTATTGAGTTCGAATTGTCAAGACAAGTAGGTTTATTCGAAAGAAATTTTGGAAAAATTACTAGAAATTAAATTACACCCGTTTGAAGCCCGGGTGGGTTGCTATTTCAACATAAATACAATTTACTAAATTAGTTATTTTCCTAAGTACCTATGTTTATTTCTATAGGTAAATCAAAATCTGTTGACTGAATTGTGGTCGAAGTTCAGTTTCAGTTCAGACAACATTAAGAACATTCGAACATTAAGTAATAAGTATAAGATGACGATAGACTTTTGCAAAATCCTTTAATTGTAGGTAGGTACCAACATTGTGTGAATCTGTGTGTGCCAAATAAATTAGTTTTCTTTCTTTTCTTTTTTCAGAATTTCCATTATGAATGAAGACTACTTAAATCTTCATGACAAGCATCCCACCATAAAATAAGCGCCTCATTTCCCTGTTAATTTTCAAGTACTTAATAGGTACATTTTGTTAAGAAGACAAGTTCGAGTACGGACAACATATTTTGTTGGCCATACCTTAAAGTTGGTACCTATCTACTCGGTTTTGGTAAGTGAGGGTAGTATTTCATAATTCCCATGATTGTTATGGTTGTAGGGGAAACAGCTTGTTAGCACACCGCGTATGATGTGGTTAGGACCTGAAATTTATGGTACGATGAAATATAATAGGCGTCGCACTTCATACAGGTAGGTTGGTTACCAGGCAGACATGAAAATATATTATTATGTCGTCGTTTGAATAGGAAATGAAAACGTAAATTATCGCGTGCAGTCATAAAACGATAAAACTGAAGTATTGCGGTTAAGTGCTAGTGAATAAACATTACCATGGCCGCCGGTCAAAATGGCTATACACCTATTATGATATTGGGTAATAAAATTGAGTATTTTTTAGCAATAGGTAGGTCTCGATAAGCTCTAGCTGGGGTATTAGTGAATTGGAATTATCGTAGTAATTCCATTTGTGCATATGTTATTCTGACCTATATTCGTACCACTTCGGCAAATATTATTAGTAGATTAGATAAGCTCTCGAAATGGTACATTATCAAACCTAAGCGAATGTTACACCTACAAAAAACTAAGCGAATGTGAATAAGAAGCGAATGTTATAAATAAGTAAATAATGAACTATAGAATAAATATTCAGAATAATATGTTAAAAGCCTAGGTCAATTATTTCTGACAGTTCAAAAGGTGTGGCTAGCTTTGGCGTGGTGGATCATAAATATAAACCAAAATATCAAATCCCTATTAAATAGGTACTTTACGAAAAAAAAATATTCTCGAAACCTAAGCAAAAGCCGATACACTGTGCGGAGCTTTTTAAAGAAAAATATTTACCTTAGCTACCTATTCCTTTTCACACATATTAAATCCGTACATAACAAGCAAAAATAAAAATAGGCCCGCATTAGCGTTCTTATGTAACGTTAAAGTAAAATGTCTTACAAGACAAGTTGTAATTTGGAACAGGAAAAGCTCTTGGCGTTTTATTTACATGAAGCTTTCAGCAGTGTGAGCGTCACCAGTTGTAGCTGTGTCATCTGGTGTAATTACCTACCTTATCTGTATCTTGTAGGTAGATAGGCTTAAGGTTCTAGAGTAGCAACGGTGTACCGGAATATATAATCTTGGTAGGATTCCTCCAAGGTGGGCAGAGGGCCTCGTGACCGAGGACTGCTGAATGCGAGTAGGACAGGATTTATCGATCTGGGGTCTATCAGTTAAATGTGTGTTTCGTTATTTTCTGACAGAATGTGTCGTATAGTTAGTTAGGTAGGTAGGTAAATTACATTGGCCTCAGGGGCCATAGATTTTACTGGGCCCATTTTTAATCTCTTCGTTGGATCGCACCTAATCGAAAACTTATTGCATGTCTAGGGAAAGTGATGCGTTAATGATGATGATTGTGTTTGTCGTGTATCTGCTATGAAATATAATCCTACATGTCCAACAATGTTGGGACTCTGATATTTGTCCTTTGTACCACCTACGTAACAAGTTAAGGTATCAGCTACACTTATGTTGACCTACTTGGAATAAAAAGCAATAGAAAAATCTTAATTTCTCATCCATCATAATATCTAATTAAAAAGGCCTACTTACAAAAATACCTTCGATAAAATGAAATAATGGTTGGCATCTGGCGTTAACGCCGTTCACATTAAGCGGCGCTCGAATTATAACAATTCCTACTGGAACCTTGAAACAGGTATTATTCCTTAGAAAATTTAATTACTTAGCAACCAGAGGGCACCTCAAAGCCGATTAAACGGTAAAGTTTGCTTAGCTAATTCGTTTTTAAGGATTACGATATCAATTTTGTTTGATTATCTACGTATATTATTGCAGAATAAGTAGGAACCAGTAGGATCCAATTTGGGATTTCCGGGAGCAGCGGAGGTCTGTAACAAAAGCTTGTTTTATGACAATCCATACTTTGGTATCTCCTAATATAGATACAATAAGATGACGTTGGCAATCTGTGGGAGCTTTGTGAAAATATAAAAATTATAGACTTCTGCTTTTGAAAAATGAATTATTCAAAAGCAGAAGCTATGCTTTTTAGGCTGTTAAGGAGATGATCCATTGGCGAGCGGCGAGTTTACGTTATAAACTGTTGACTCGTTGGAATTTTGTAATTTAGGTATATTTTTACAAAAGAAAACGAAAAGACTCCACAAAGTGTGGCTAAAAAGTGGTTACAAGAGAGACAATACTAGTCCCATGTAAATTTAGTGGCAGAACTTAGGTATTAGTGAACCAAATGATTATCGAAATTACATGAGGATGCCCGAGGCCTTCCTCGGGCATCCTCATGTAAAGGTTACCAAATCCAGCAGCTTCAAAAACGCTTGTTTTTGAAGCTGCTGGATTTGGTAACCTTTAACCAACACTAAATATATTTGGCACATGCGTTCGCTAGAGCCACGTGAAAAATCTGATGGCACACAGGCTTGGCTGATCCACCGGCGGTTTATTATACCGCGGTCTTAAGATTTCAAACGTGCACGACGAGCCAACGTGCCAAACCGCGATATTTTAAACCGCGGTTTTATAGGCGCTCTATTGGCGGCCTATACCTTTGGCTCGCCGGCTCGCTAGCGTACCAGCGGTTTTACTCGCCAATGGATCACTCCCTTAAGAATAAGATAATTAAACAACCTATTAGATAAAATTATGACGTACCAAGTATTTTATAAAATAATAGCTGCCCCGCGCGGCTTCGCTCCCGTAAACTGGCAACTTTCTTATTATTTTTTTTCATAAGAACCTTTTCCTAAAAATAACAAACACAACAAAAAAAGAATTAGCGAAATAGACCAAGCCGTTCACGCGTGATGCCGCGATCAAGGGAAACAGGATTCATTTTTATATACTTATAAGTAAGTATAGACAAGGGTCGTTCTTCAGCATAAATGTTTCCTAAAACTCTAAATCAGTTTAGACCCATACCAATTATGTTATATGCACGTATCGACCTATTTGTAACTATTTTTCATTTATTTACCTACTTATTTACTTAACAATTTATGTACACACATCTAATAAGTGGATAAGAAGGAAATAGAAAAATAGGTACAAAGGTGATGCTTATTTCTATTTAAATCTCTTTCAGTATACCGGCGAAGGGAGAGTACCTAGAGTAAAAAGAGATGTAGACATTGGAAGACGAAACTTAGATGTAAGTCACCCAAAGTGTGTATTTTCGATACTCGAGATTCACTTTAATTAAATAAATTCCGACATTTGAAATTTTTATCACAATCGGCAAACGTTTCAACACCTTTTAAAAATAGAGTTAATTAAGGTAATTTAATATGATACAGTTCTAAGTAGACTTTTTAATTTTATGTTATGGTTACTAACTTAAGCTAAGGAAAGCACTAATTGTTAGTCTAGTCGACAAGTGCTTTTTAATCAACTTTTTTTTTGTAGTCTCGCAAAAATATGAATGTGGTGTTTGGGGTGCGTGTTTGGGGTGCGCATATAAAGTTATTTTTTATCAGTATTTCCATTTCTATAACGTTCACAAGATGTAATAAACGTGAGGTATACCAACTGTTGATATAATTTCTTCACATATAACATTTATATACCTAATTACTCTAAAACTTATTTCGTATAACGTTATTGAATATAATGTTTATTTAATCGAAAATCATAAGGTTTATCGTTTAAAATTAATGTATTGTCTAAAAAAGTCAATAATTATGTTGAGCTGTAACAGTTAGTGGTAGAAACGAATCGCTGCAAAACCGACTCCACATAGTCTTGTCTGCCCTACCCCTAGAGTGTAATTTAAGCCCGCGTAGGTGTGAAGGGGTGAGGCGTCGCGCGAGCTGAAGAGCAGGGGTTTCTGGTGATGAGGTAGATTTATTTTCTGAAGCTTAAAACTCACTAGAAACCCAATTTGAACCCCAAGTAACCGCCCATTTGAAGGAATGCACTCAATTATCACCAGTCGCAATTTACCTAGGCTCGTAGGTATTTGAGGACGTTCCTTTACTGAATCCACAAAACATCAAACCAGTGCTACATTACTTTCGTATGAACAGTAATAATTCAGGAAAGATAACATTATCACTTTGTTGCTCGGATACATTTTATACAAATGGCGGTTTACGGCAATAAAAAAGAAAAATGACGTGCGGCCGTCGATAAACAAAGCGGAATACCTACAGAAAACAATATATTGAATCAAAGTGAGTTTTATTCAATGTATTCATTTTACTAAGTGCTATTTTTTTGGATGAGCGATTTTTCCCACATAACAAAAAAAAAAACAATTGTTTATGTGGAAGTAAAGTAAGACAACGACTAAAAGGTAGGTCCTTGGGTACATTTAGATCCGTATACATTATCTAAGTACCAATTTCCAATCATGTATAGGTACCTACTCCCACAAGGTGGACCGATGACCTGGTGAGGGTCGCGGAGCTGATGGATGCGAGGCTCATCCATCGTTGTTGTAGTGACACTTGGGGGAGGCCGATGTCCAGCAGTGAACGTCTTTCGGCTGATATGATGATGATAATAGGTACTGACTATATAATGGAAATTAATTTAGGTGATTGTTAAAAAACCTTGAACAGCCCAGAAAATTTAATTACTTTAGTCTATACTAATATTATAAATCTATACTAATTATAAAGAGGTAACATTTGTTTGTAAGTTTGTATGTAGGGGGTAATCTTAGGAACTTCTGGTCCGATTTGAAAAATTCTTTCAGTATTAGATAGCCCATGTATCGAGGAAGGATATAGGCTTATATATCATCACGCTAAGACTAAAAAGAGCCGAGCATTAATAGGAAATGTGACGCAGGCGAAGTTGCGTGGGTCAGCTAGTAGGTAATAAACGTTAGAAAAGTTAAACATTCATTATTACTTAAAAACAAAAGTCTTGGCTTTTGTAGCATTACTTAGTCATCTCGTTACCATAACACAAGCATTAGGTTGCTTAGCTTGGGACTATATGGCGTTGTGTGAAATGTTCAAGGATATTATTATTATTATTTTGTTTTCTTTCTCGGGTCTCTGGAGACCCGGTCCTTTGGTAGGCGTACGAGGGGCCGAAACCAACTCGCAGAGGCCCCGTTAGAAATTTCAAATGTAATGGGGCACCAACCGGCGATTATACCTGTATGCACTGAAAGTATTCCCAAGGACAATCCCCGGTTGGAGCAGTATTATTGCAGAATATGGAAACAAAAAACAAAACGCTATGGGTTTGGGTGGCTTAGTGGTCTGATAATCGTTTATTATAAAAGAACTATTGGCCCCTGTCTGACCACTAACAATATACACGGCTTTTAAATGGCAGAGGGTGACTTGCACACTCAATGAATGGGCCCCCGAAAACGGTCGCTAGCACAAAGTGACGTAGCGCCAAGGAGGCAACATAGCCTGAGGTGCTAGAGGAGTGGAGAGGTTACCACGGCTATCAGGACAATCCCGGAAATGCGGTCAAGATCCCTACCAGCATCTTACTGGATTATACATCCTTCTCCCGAGCACGTGTGCTCTAGCGAATCTCCACTCAGACCGGCCAATTAAGGCAAGAAAGAGGTGGGAGCTCTGTTCCTCGTCAGTATTCACTCTGGCCAGCCAATAAAGGCAAGCCGTAGATGAGAAACAAGACCTCTCCTGGGAGATAAGGTTCGTGGGGTCGCTACTGCCCAACAGTTTGCCACAAAACTGCCTTGCGGATTGTATCTCTCTTTGTCTGGCCCCTCACCCTAGGTATGACCTAAGGTCCATCGGGACAAGCAAGGCCCACCACGACGTCAACGTAGAGATACTGCGGTAGGGTTATTATTATATACTAGCTGACCCGCGCAACGTCGTCTGTGTAACATTTTTCATTACTGTTCCACTCCTATTGGTCTTAGCGTGATGATATATACCCTATAGCCTTCCTCGATAAATGGGCTATCTAACACTGAAAGAATTTTTCAAATCCGACCAGAAGTTCCTGAGATTAGCGCGTTCAACCAAACAAACAAACAAACAAACTCTTCTGCTTTATAATATTAATAGTATATAGTATAGATATATATATATATATTTTTTTACTTTCTCGGGTCCCTGGGAGACCCGGTCCTTTGGTAGGCGTACGAGGGGCCAAAACCAGCTCGCAGAGGCTCCGTTAGACATTTCAAATGTAATGGGGCACCAACCAATGATTATCCCTGTATGCACTGAAAGTATTCCCAAGGACAATCCCCGGTTGGAGCAGTACTATTGCAGAATAATTATGGAAACAAAATGAAACGTTATGGGTTTGGGTGTTTTAGTGGACTGATAATCGTTTATTATAGAAGAACTATTGGCCCCTGCCTGACCACTAACAATATACACGGCTTTTAAATGGCAGGGGGTGACTTGCACACTCAATGAATGGGCCCCCGAAAACGGTCGCTAGCACAAAGTGACGTAGCGCCAAGGAGGCAACATAGCCTGAGGTGCTAGAGGAGTGGAGAGGTATACCACGGCTATCAGGACCATTCCGGAAGTGCGGTCAAGATCCCTACCAGCACCTTACTGGATTATACATCCCTCTCCCGAGCACGTGTGCTCTAGCGAATCTCCACTCAGACCGGCCAATTAAGGCAAGAAAGAGGTGGGAGCTCTGTTCCTCGTCAGTTTTCACTCTGGCCAGCCAATAAAGGCAAGCCGGAGATGAGGAACAAGACTTCTGCCGGGAGATAAGGTTCGTGGGGTCGCTACTGCCCAACAGTTCGCCACAAAACTGCCTTGCGGATTGCATCTCTCTTTGTCTGGCCCCTCACCCTAGGTATGACCTAAGGTCTATCGGGACGCGCAAGCCCCACCACGACGTCAACGTAGAGATACTGCGGTAGGGTTTAATTAGTTTGCAAACCTTCTAAGGTTCAAGTAGGTATCTCTATTATCTACGTAAACCTTAGAAGGTCCTTTTGCTTTCTAGCTAACTTTTCTATAACGTTTCGTGGCCGCAACAATTTTAAAGAAGCCTAGCTATTTCTATTTCATTTGCGCCTGTTAAAGCCAGCGTGGGTTATTCCGACAACTGATGGAGTATCGAGTCTAGTTTTGCACTCGGCAAGGAGTTTCAGTTTACAGAAATCTATAGACTATTTGTAACACTGCACTGCTACAAGCTCGAACGAGGTTATTGGATATTTTTATTTTATACCTAAGCTGGGAATTGGCAGTACAGTAAAAGTAGGTAACTCTGTAGAACACCACAGAGTTACGTTACGTTCAGCCGCTAAAAGGTTAAGTGTTATTACCTTTCACGACTTAGAGGCTGATTGAATTTGAATGAAACTAGGCACACAGATAGATCGTGTCCCTGGGTTAGGACAGATAATTTTTTATCTCGTGGGTACCTATTTTCCCTCGGGAAAATTTTCGACATTCTCGTGAGCTTAGCCACTCGACAAGTAACGTAAAAAGGTACAAGAAATAAATAATAATAATAATATGCTCTCACATATTTGGAATCACATTAAAATTTATTGAATAAGAACAAAATTAACTCACACATGTAATTTGCATTAAAGTATTCATGTACTTAAAATGCCTATTTTAGGGTATTATTCATAAAGCTACATACCTACATAGCTCCTAATATTACTCTGAAGGGATAGAAAATCTATGAATTATTCATTTTTATGAGTGATATTGAGCGTGGAGAGTACCATAAACCTGTTGTCAACCAAATAGAGGAAAAAAATTATTCTAGAGGTAACTAAGTATTAGTTACATCATGAGGTGTTCCCTGTCTGGTCAGTAGTTGCAAGAATTAGAACTAAGAATAGAATTCTTTCAGCAGAGATATGCTGTGATTTGGACTTTAGCGAGGCCTGTCGGGTTACTATAAAATAATAAAGAAAATAAACTTTAATAATAAAGCGATTTATTTGTTTATTTAAAAGTCTTATCTCTTATGCTAGAATATATTTAAAATAACGGTGACATGGTAAAATACTTTATTTTTTACATATAAGGATATGAAAGTAGGACGATGGTAATGAAATGGTTAATATGGAATTCATTAGAAAATAAAAATATATTGAAAGCTATCGAAAGTTAAGTATAAAAATTCATGCTTTCTACGATAATTTTATTTCAATTCAAGCGTTGATAAATCGGTGTGAATATTTGATCTAGGTAAATTATGTACATACTTACTTATTGACGCAAATAATGTCATATAAAGTATTCAATAAATACGTACGTACTTACGTCATAGTAAAAAAACGGATAGATGCACTTTCACTTCTGCCGGCACTCCCGGATTGCAACCCCTTGTTTTTTTTTTTGGAAAGGAAATCAAGAAATAGGTGCGTTATTGTAAGGTGCTTAAACTGCAAATCTTAGAAGAAGATCTTTCCTTCCAATAGGTAATCACCATCAGTTTTGTATTAGTACTTATTTAGCACGTTTGTAGAGTAGGTACTTATTGTTGTACGAAATAGTTTCACTTCTCAGTAACGCAGCTGAATAAGAAACCAAAGTCATCTAACGTGCCTTTCGCACAACACGCTTTTGAAAAAAATATAGGTACCTAAAGGCTGGTACCGTAATGAAAATGAAAAGAAATGATGCGCAATATCCAGTGATCGTTTTACAAAGGGTAAATGGTAATTGATATGATTCAAGAAAATTAAACTACTGCAAGTAAATATTCATGAGAGCCAAGCCGTTCAGACTGTTTTCACTCGTTGTGTTCCGCAAGTAGTTTTTAAGTCTCCGTAAGCTTGAAAAAGATCTTTCTGGTGTAGCTGTGGAAACAGGTATGGTAGCCAATATTTGTAACAACGTGTAAATATTTGGACATATTTTACGATCGCATCTATCTAAACATTAAAATTCGATACAGGTGACGGTACTCTTTGTCAACTTTGAAGGAGTAAAGGAAGCAGTTGATATCTTAGGTTTTTTTTGGTTGAACACAAAATTTATGCTTAATCAGCACACGAAATTCACTTTTTTCCATTTTTGTTACAATTCGAGGGGTTATCTGCTTTCAATGGCAGTCAACACAAAACTAATGAAGTAGCTTGCAAAAAAAGCAAGCAGCCTAATTATTTTGCGAGAAATTAAAAAGTCACAGACTTATCAAACCACCCTAGCATTTTCCAGATTAAAATTCAAATATTAAAAACATACACATAGATAATAGTAAATACTTAAATTTACAAACTATGAATAAAAGTAATAAAAAAGCAAAATATAAAAGCGCGTCATAAGATTTATACCTAGTGGGTCCACAATACACCGACATTTGTCTGCACAGACTTTGAAAAGAAATAAAACCGACTGCCAAATTAAAAAAAACTATAACTTCGGAAGTCGGAAGTTACAATACGAAGAAACAACTAAAACACAAATTTCCAAAATTAAAGTTAGAAGTTACCTACACACTTTTTAGTGGTACCCCACACCTAACAGACTGGAAAGTCACATGAAAGCATAATACGTAATTTCGTTTTCTTAGACATTTTACATTAAATAAGAATTTTTCAAATCGGTTCATAAATGAAGGAGATTTGAGGTAACAAACATTATAAAACAACCGAATTGAGAACATCCTCCTTTTTTAGCAGTCGGTTAAAAATGTCTGCACATCCAAGTGTCGGTGTGTTGAATTTTTATAATATACTGAGTTCAAAGTCTGCGTAGACTTAAGTCGGTGTTGTGTGGACGCACTATTGGGGAAAGGCTTAGGTATGTATATTATTATGTCACCGGAAATTGCAGACTCTGTAAGATTGTAATACTTAATACTTTATTAGATTATGATTTCTCGATAAGATATTATGAAAAAATCGTTTTGTATAGAGTTAATTGCAAATCAATTCCCACCCAAATTCAACAGGGTCCCATTGTCCGTGGCTTATTAAGAAAACATTTTTTCATTACTCCTGCTCGGAAAGTAGGCCTGAAGTTGCCTGAGGAGCGGGTTGAAAGAATTACTTTGCAGCCCTAGCGAGAATCATTGTCAACTAAAAAAAAAACAACCAAATAGTCGGGAAAGCGGAAATTCGAACTTTTTCGAGCTTATTTCATACTTTCGTATGTCAGAGATTTGTATAATTAACACGATGAGTTGATCTGATTCAGATTCGTGTTTTTATTTTTACTTTCCTTGTATTCTTAATGAAAAGCAGTGTTCAGCTCGGGTGAAAGAAATATTTAGTCCCTCGAACTATTGGCGCCGAACATTAAACGCCGTCTCGGGACTTAATCAGTTACTTTCATCCCTGGATTATGTATTATTACAATTTCACGCGATATTTTACAATTCTACGACGTCTGCAATTTTCCGGTAACATAATTATAATTATAGAGGTAATGTACAACAGTCTCTCGATATAATTACCTACATTACATGTTCCTTCATCAATTCACGTTTGACTAGTTGCCTAGCTAGTGGAGCATTTTTGACTTGTATAAAATTGGTAATCGCCTGCGCCGTAGTCGATTGCAACCAAATTACTGCAGTGATTCCGCCATCATACTCGTATACACATAATAGGCTAGTTTCCATCATCCACAAATTGCAAAACTATTTGGTCCGTCAGTTAGAGTATTGAAAAATAATGGACACGTATTTTTTGTTTTTGCAAATCAGTGAATATTGACAAAGATAAAACGCATCAAAACCCGAGAGTGGGGGCTCGTGACGTCACGACCCGCTAAAAATTATGCCAGGGCGTGACATATTGAGAATTTTAAAAGCGTCGTAACTTCGTCAATTTTGGTTTACGTAACAAAAGAAAAAATAAGGGTCAAATATTTTTAGATAATCTAACTGACGGACTAATTACATTTTTTCAGGACACAAGCCCATTACCTAAGCTACCATAACATTGCACCCATGAGTAATTTTCTCAAATTATGCGTCGTAGTCATACGGAATAAACTTTACCAATTCATTTAACTTTTCACATTTGTTTTCCCAAAAAAATAACACAAAAACCGTAACGTGTTCTGGAAATCCTCACAATTGAATCCCTACTTTGGGGTTGGAGGCCCTAAATTTTCTTGCTTCTAGAATTAGGTCATAGAAACTGATTACCGTAAAACCGGTACTACGTGACTGTCATTTAGTCTAGAAAATAATACAAATGATTCTGTCTCTATATCTTGCTGCGCAGACGAAACAAAGTAATCCCTCGAACCCGTCTTAGGGCGGGTTGTTTCAACTACGAGTACACTTAACGCACGCGTAAACGTTAAAAATGGTGCTAACTATCGTCAAATCAAAAAATTGGGTTGTTTCACAAAATGTCAGCGTTAACGCACGTAAAATATAACGTTTACGTTAACAGATGGTCTGAGCACTGATTAACGTAACTTTAGTTGCGTCAAATAGAACAATATTGTGAAATTTCTTTTGAATTCCTCAATAACAGTTCTTCTGATGACACAAATTAGTGGTGGAATGCAAAAAAAGCTACTTAGGTAGGACCCGTGTCAATAACTTAGCTATTGGGATGAGCAGGAATTTATACCAGAATGTTTTGAAACAACGCTTCTAATTTAACGAACGTCAAACATGGTCCGTTGACGTACGTATGTTACGTCAACCAACTGTTTGATACAACCCGCCCTTAGGGCGGGTTGTTTCAACTACACTTAACGCACGCGTAAACGTTAAAAATGGTGCTAACTATCGTCAAATCAAAAAATTTGGGTTGTTTCACAAAATGTCAGCGTTAACGCACGTAAAATATAACGTTTACGTTAACAGATGGTCTGAGCACTGGTTAACGTAACTTTAGTTGCGTCAAATAGAACAATATTGTGAAATTTCTTTTGAATTCCTCAATACCAGTTCTTCTGATGACACAAATAAGTGGTGGAATGCAAAAAAAGCTATTTAGGTAGGACCCGTTTCAATAACTTAGCTATTGGGATGAGCAGGAATTTATACCAGAATGTTTTGAAACAACGCTTCTAATTTAACGAACGTCAAACATCGTCCGTAATCGTAACTTTTTGACGTACGTATGTTACGTTAACCAACTGTTTGATACAACCCGCCCTAATCATTCTGTTGTCGGAAAAAATATGTGCACTGACTGGAAATAAGTTGTTCCTTCGCTTTTAATTAAATTCTTATTCTTTGTGTTGTCTATCTTAGGAAGATATCGTTGATGGTTTGCCTACATAAAACGATTTCTTTATTTTCTTTTGGTTCCGGGTTTGGCGGTTTATATGAGTACCTAGCTGTGTTACAATTTTAGTGTTCAATAAAAAATATCACAGGTCTCTGATAGCTTTCCCGCGTACCCCGCGCCCCAATATTATGGTGAGGTATTGGGGTATACCTTTGGTTTATGTTTTCTTTTCTTATCCAGATTCTGTCAGTTAAGGTTCTTTGATTTTTTGTTGGTCTGAGTTTATTATTGACTAGCTGGGCCGCGCAACTTCGTTTGCGTCACATTTTCCATTAATGCTCCTCTCCTATTTGTTTTAGCGTGATGATATATAGCCTATAACCTTCCTCGATAAATGGGCTATCTAACACTGAAATAATTTTTCAAATCGGACCAGTAGTTCCTGAGATTACCCCCTACATACAAACTTACAAACATACAAACTTACAAACAAATGTTACCTCTTTATAATATTAGTATAGATGTTTACATAAGTACTACTTAGTCTGAAACACAGGTTTCAACCTAGTTCAGGCAAATAAGCAACTGTGTTCTTTAAAAAATTGTAAGATATTTTATTGTAAATGTGCCCTATTTTATTAATAAACTATCATCACTGGCTTCTGACAATCCGTAACGACTGCCAAAGATCTACAAATGAAAGCCGGGATCAACGGCTTAGCATGCTTTCCGAGGCACGGAGGAAACCCGATATGTTAAGATGGTCACCCATCCACAGACCAACCTTGGCAAGCGTTGCTTAGCCTTTATTAATAAACGATATTAGATTATATTATTATACTTTATTTTTAAATATTTACAGATCGGCATTGAAGGAACTTTGTAACAAGAAGCAACAATATTCGATTTTGAGGACCTTCGATCGAAGGTCCTCTAAAACACTTCTACTGATCTGATTAAAAAATAATGACATGCCTACTGAATTAATCAGTAGATATGTATGAAGTGATTGGTAATTTGTAATTAATATATATATATATAATTTATCTATAATATAATTTATCTATTTCTTTAAAACCGGTATCCCCTATATTTACCAGTGTCTCAAATCTTATCTAATCTCTGATCAGAGTTTGCAATCAAATCTAACGTTAACTTTATTTCTGTTGAATTTGATTGGTTAATGGTATCTTGGTCAACCAATCATAAGTAGGGACCAAGATCAGAGATTTGATAACTTCTAGAGTTGGATATATGAGGACCAGTGATTGGTGTAAAAAAGATTAATCGAGCATCGATAGCATTAAGTTTAATAGGTATATAAGCCCATGTGTTTGTTTTATAAATGACTATTTGTCTATTCGCTTTTTCTAGAGATTCTTATCTTTCCTTTTATATTATTCTTCACGGAATCCATCTATTTTTTGGCCTCCCTCTCCCTCTCCATCCATATTCATAACTCTTCATGAGTAGGTAAGTATTTAAAACGGTTAAACCTTTCACCAAAGACAGTTGATCATTCTTTCTCTTTTTGTCTCTCGTGGCAATATCTTAGAAACTAAAAGAGAAATAAGACAATTACGTAGCTAAGCCCAACAGTTATATTATGTCTATTATGGCAAAGTGTCAAGTGACAATGCGAGAGCGGCTTTAGCAAAAACAATGAACCCATGTCTTGTGTAATACAGCCTGTTGGCAAACAAGCGACCAAGCGACCCTAAGGAGCAACAACGGCTTAAACTGCCTACTTGAATTTTAACTAGTTTGTTTCCGCGACTCCAGTCCAGTTTGTATCCTGCAGGTATTGTAAGTACTTATAACCGGACTAAAAATAATAAAAAGTAGATTACGACACTCAGCGTTATATCAAGGAAAAAACATAACCAGAGAGCCAATTCTACTAATTTTTAAACAACTTTCGCATTCGCATGTCAATCGCAAACACTGGTATTCAGCTAAATCCAGTTTGACTGGAAGCCGACCCCAATGTAGTTGGGAAAAGGCTTCAGAAAAACCTTAATTTTCATAAATTTTTGACAGTTTGATCGATTGAGATGCGAATGCGATATTAATGTGAAAATTTTTAGAATTCAATTGGCACATGATCAGTACTTAGAAGATTATCTTTTTATTTTATAAAACGTTTCGATAATCGATTAATTCGAAAATAGGTTGTATTTTAAAATCCAAAATAGATAAACTCACGCCTTTTTCTAATGAAACTACTGAACACCACTGCTACGATCTTAACATACTTTTGTTGCTACAAACAAACAATTTTACTTCTTTATCATTTTGTGTAGATTACATTTCAGTAATTTGATTCTTGTGTATAATAGGTATGTCTAATAGGAATAAATAAGAAGCTATTTGCTAGTCCTAATGAGAAAACATATCTTCTTGAACCGTTATTGTAGACGATAAGAAGGGTTTGGAATCTTCCTTCCTACTGGCAGGTCTGGTCCGGTGTTACAAACTACATCTACATGAAATCTAATGAAAATGAACTCTCTTATTTCTTTTATTTCTTTAAGTTCATAGCTGAATAATATAATAATATAATATAACGTTTATTGGACAAAATCAGAACTTAGCCTAATACAGTTTCAATACTAAAAACATAACATATAAGAAGCTTCTAACCGAAATGAACTCCTGATTGCCAAACTAGGTAAAAACCTGTATCTTGGAAATCAGTGCTCCTCCAATCGCGATAACATAGATAATGAGTAACTAAGATACATAAGTACTGAAAAAGTTAGACCGCAATTAAGACATGTGATAAAAAAAAAGATAAAAATAAAAGAAATCCATTCAAATTCTTTCGTTACTTTAAAGCTTGACGACTTTGAGACATATGATAAGCGTTGTTGTTGTGTTGATGTTGTTATGATGTTGTGATGTGTAGTGAAGTGTAGTGTATTGTAGTGTAGTGTAGTGCAGTGTAAGGTAAGGTAGTGTAGTGTAGTGCAGTGTAGTAGTTATTTCTGGACAAGTAGTAACTCTTCGGTATTAGCATAATCTAGGTCAATGAGGTAGTTTGTAACGGCTGTTTTACATTTTTGTTTGGTAAGGGGATACGTGTTGAGGATAAGGTTAATTTTGTTGTATAGATGGGCACCAAGAAAAGGAAAGAATCTCTGAGCAAATTTAGTGCGGCACGCTCTAGACACACCAACTGCATATTTTCTGCGCTTCTGTAGAAATGCTAAGGGGTTATAATTTAAGGAACCATGCATTCTGAGGACTGTCTGTAGTACAAAAAGCTGCCTCACCGTCAATTCCTTACAGGTTTGATAAAGACTGGTTGTGGGATGGAAGAATGGTAAAAACAGACTCACTTTAAGGAGTGCTCTTTGAGCACGCTCGACTTTGATTAAAACTGACTTACAAGCACCTCCCCAACTAGTTATACAATACACCAACAGTGACTTGCATAGAGCTGAATATATCATCTTTAAGACCATCGGACTAGCAGTATGCCTGAGATTCTTAAATATATATATTAATTTACGAACCCTAGAAGAAACAAGGTCTACGTGTGGTGCAAAACTAAGTCTCTCGTCGATCACGACTCCAAGGTACTTTATTATTTTGGTTTGTTCAAGCGAAGGGCAATTGCAACTTATAATTTTATGACATATTCGAAAATGTGCAATAATTTTATGGGAATTTTGAGAGAGATGCGATTCATTTCGGAGTGAAAACTTTACAAATTTAGTTTTATCAACATTTAACATGCTTATAATAAGGTTAATTATGCTATCACGCTTTACATGGAACTATACATTATCACTTGTAAAAACGTAGGTATCTCTGTTATTCTAAAACTAGCTTCTGCCAGCGGCTTCGCCCGCGTGATCCCTAGGGAACATGTTCCCGGGATTAAAAGTAGCTTATGTGCTATTCCAGACTATAATCTATCTTTGTTCTAAATTTCATTAAGATCCGTTAAGCCGTTCTGGCGTGATTGAGTAACAAACAACCAAACTGTCACATTTTAATTTTTTTCTTTTTTCATTTTTTCTATTGATTGTAGCGTGATGAAAAGTATACTATAACCAGCTCAGGAGCATGAAAAATAATTATACCAAGTTTCGTTAAAATCCGTCGAGTAGTTTTTGTTTCTATAACGGTTATACAGACAGACAGACAGACAGACAAAAATTTTACTGATTGCATTTTTGGCATCAGTATCGATCCCTAATCACACCCTGATAGTTATTTTGGAAATATATTTCATGTACAGAATTGACCTCTCTACAGATTTATTATAAGTATAGATAAATAGCTTATTTATCAAGTACCCAAACAAAGTTGTAATAAGTAGATACTGATAATAAAGCCAGGAACCATAAGCTAAAGAAAGCAAGTAAATGTCCCTCAATTAGGGTAGATGAGCCTTCTCCAATAATGGCTCTATTTTATTTGTCGACTATAAATCCTGACGGCTATCTCTGTAGGCTTTATCTTTATTTCATTCGTAGGAAATAAAACAAAAATACTGCGGTCGGATTGTAAATCTATTCCGGCCGAATGTCACAGCCTTGGTCAAACTTTCGATGGCTATATGTGTGGTTCTACAATCTACCACATACATTTATTTAAAAGTAGTTTTTAAAATGTAAACCTTTTCAACGGTGAATTTGCGGTTTGACATATAGAGTTTGCCGATTATATGTGTGTACTCGGTAAACTTTCGGTTGTAATTTACTTATTTATTTGTAGGTATTATAAAAATATAATATAAACATTTATTTCAGAATCTCTTCCATAATTTGTTGGTAATAATGTAAACTTATAATCTAGTTTTACTAAAGATTATGTGCATCGCCTACCCGTATTTTTTTTTCTATGCTTGTTATTTAAACATTACTGTTTCTCAGTAAGTGAACTATTGTTAATTCTTATGAGGAGTTAAAGTTTTTAAACCACATAAACTTTCTCCTGGACAGGCACCCTAATGCTCTATTGACTTTGTTTTGAATAAGAATTTGTTTCCTATGCCACTCCTATATCATATGGCCTATATAGGGGACATCTGATTATCCATGAAGAGACGAAAAAGAGAAATAAGATTGAGGCTCTGACAAGTGACATTTTGTCCGCGGTAGAGTTTCGAAGGCAGTTGTCAAAAGTTCAAGAAGTGTGGGATTGACAGACGCTGTTGAAATGTCAAGTGATCAAATCAATATATTAAAAAATCGTCCAATACTGACTGACTGGCTTCTATTTTATTTTATTTTTGACATTTTACCTATATTATTGATTGGAACTTTTATTGATTATTATTATTGTGCTACTCTGTATTCGACACAAATGTATTTTGTTAAGAATAAATGACTAATGACTAAATGATTGAGTGACGGAGTGTGTGACTAACTGACAGACAACGCACAGCCGAGACTAGATAGATTTTCCGAAATTCCTACGGGAACGGGAAATAAACGGGTGTATGAAGTCCCGGGCAAAAGCCAGTTTGTTATATTTTGGAATGTCGACACTCGCAATCGCTGATAAATGGCACTTTGTCTTAGAGCCTAACGTCGCGAAATACCCGTTTGCCAAGTTAATATATTTGTTGAAGGATTTGCTTTAATTCTATCTAAGCTGTAACTATATTCTGAAGTAATTAAGTTTTCAGTTTATCTTCATTTAATAGTTGAAGTCTTCCTAAATATTCAGAATCAAGATCGCTAAATTAACGACGAAGTTAAATATTTAGGTCAGTCCAATGTTATAAAATAATGTTTGGTTACATAACTTTGAATTGTTCGGACTCAACTTTCCATTACGTCTTCATAAATAAAACGACTGTGAAATTAAGTGGGAGATGATGAAAAGTTTAACAAATTAGTGTACTGTGTTGAAATTTAGAATATCAGTTCACACTAATAGAATCACTTCGGTGTCTTTCTGTGTGTGCGTATAGGCGATTTTCTATAGGCAAACATTTAAAGACCATTGAAAATTTATTGAATCTGAAAATGAGCAGGGAAATGCTAGGCTTATCGCAGCCATAGTATGTATAAAATTGTAGGGGTTGTTACTTAAAATCCAGAATACAACATGTTGGTGAAATACTAATGGGGTATACAGTAAAACAATAAAAGTTAATTGGAAATAGAGTTTGATTGTACGGAATACTAGTTGCAGAAGTTTCACCTGCACTTGCTTTATCTTTCTATTGATTTGTTAAAAGTTTGAAATAAGAAGTTCTGAATGAAATAAGAACGGATTGAATGTACTGTGTGGTTCGGTCCTCGTAGAACTTGCTATCAGGAAAGTCACCGCTCTTTTATTTCAAAAGTTTTTCTTTAATTTTCTTTTGCATTTCATTACCTCTGCATTGGGGTTTGAATTCAAGGCTTCTATTTTACTTTGTGATTGTGGTGTGGGTTTTCCGTAAGGGTTGTTTAGAGTCCTTAAGAATCATTATTATATGGTACATAATATGATACGTACTAGCTGATTTCTTCGATTTCTTCCGCGTACATGGCGGCTTAAAAAAATCAAGACGTCATGTAAAGTTTTCATTCCCCTCCCCCTCAAAGTTGCTTAGAAAGAATATATACCTATACCTACTAATCATTTTTAGTATTATATTATTGTAGTAAAAGAATACACATTCGAAACCATAGTAATTAGCAATCCTTTTATAGGTCTCTGTGATCGTTTTTTGACCTGTCTTTAGTTAAAGCATTTTTTCAGAGTAGGGTTAGTACAGTTGATATAAAATACAAGAACCAATTACTAAATAAAACGAACCGTTAAACATTTATTGACAAAAATAAGATTTTATTTTCATGTCACTCAAGAAGCGATGAATAATAGTTGACATTACTTGACATAGTATTTTATTATAGCTCTTTGTAACAATCGTGAAAAATTGAAAGGAATTTAGCGATCCAGTAATAATATTTTTTAGATCAGAATTTCAAACTGACATTCAAATCGATATGTGCATTTCTAAAACCCTCGCCAGCTGTCGTTTTTTCAAAAAACCAATAGTTGATGAGAGCAAAACAAAAGACCTACTCTTATGAAAAATGGTAGTCAAATAGATAGTGGAATTCGGTTTTATCATATTTTTATTCGACAAAAGACAAAATTCAACTTGTATACCGAAATCTCGAAGGTAATTTATAGTTACAAATTACCAACATTTTTGACCCTTTTGTAACTGAAGATCTCTTGTTCTAACAGAAATAAAGCGATGAAAATAAAATTTATAGGCACTGACATTTTCATTGTTGTATAAAGCTCGCTTGGGAAGTTGGATCAGCAGTACGATTCTGTAACACGGCCGTTTAACGTACCGACGACGCGCAGATGACGCACGCTAAAACAATATTCAGTCGCAGATATAACGGATTTTTGGTCATATCTACAGCGCTGTGAGCGCGCGTTCTTAAAACGTGCGTTGTCGGCGCGTGTTAAAATACGACGTGTGCATAGGTACTTAGGGGTAATGAATATTAAGTGAGCTGTCAATCCATAGGTAGTACATACAAGACGGAATGAGAGTTTACTTCATGCTCACTCCAACTAAGTTTACAAGGTGAGATGTTGACAGAATAGACCAACTGGTTATGGTCTTGCGAGTTTCATACAGTCAATCTCTAAATCTAAAAATGCTTTGAATTCAAGTACCGATCAATAGCTACCCTGCTGAACCCAAATAAATCTAAGGAGTTCACATTCGTCTCGTGTAGAGGCTGAAAAATTTAAGGAGAAATTGAATACTTGACCGGTTGAAACTTGCATTATAGTTTTAATGATTCTAAAGAATACGGGATTCGCCCCCTTATAGTTATTTATATTTTACTTCAGTTCATGTACGTACCCACTACCCATATTATTGCCACAATAAGAAAGTTTTTTTTACTATTCTACCTAAGGCATTGCTTAAACATGCGACACTAAAATAATCAAAATAACTAAACTGTCACACGACAGGTTCGCGTGACCGAATGTGAACTACCGGAACAGTCCTCTGCCTTCGTACTCACGGTCCGTATTAGGTTATTGGCTATAAGTCCGCCAGGATCCCGAGCTGGGGCCATATCTCCACCAGGGTAGCGGGTTGTGGCGATATCTGAGCTTATTTGATAAAGTGAGGGGTGTTTATCGGACCCCGATCGATTCACAATGTCGTCGGGGTTTCTTCGACCATTTTATTTTTACTTTATACCGGTCTTGAGACTAATCACGTGAGTATAGTCAAGTCTTGCGATATGCTGCTTGGGTTGCAAGTTTAAAACCCGTTCCGATTTTATGTTTTGGTTTTTAAGTCTTTTTTTATTTTTTTATAATTACTGGAGGCGTGGTACAAAATAAATTCAACAAAGATTCAATAATAACGTGTGGTCAAGGCTCCACAAAATCAATTGCTTTTAAAGTTCTTGTAGATATCATTCGAAAAATAACGAAACATATAACGGAGCTTTAAAAATAACTTGTTGCTAAGGTTTCACACAGTCAATTGAAGTTCAATTCTCTTTATTTTTCACAGCCGTTGATAAAGCCAACAATTAAATTTTCTCTTTTAATAATGTTACTTTGAAGTTTACAATTTAATTGTTCCCAACGATATCAGCTGCCAAGAACAGTGGTTGAAAAAATTAAGCTTTCCGCTCCAGAATCGGGTTTCGATCGATGGCATTATAGTCTGAATAAACTCAATATTATCACAGCAAATAAACCATTATAACACCACAAAACAAGCCTACAAACCTGTGAGAATTTCGAATGGATTGAACTGACAACCATTCTATCGATGATTGACGAGCGATTAATATTTCCATGAGCAATACAAGCTTGTACACAAGTTACGGAATGTTCTTAAAACTATTTCTTTCAACTTTGATCGAGATTTATATGTATAAAAAATGAATAAACGAGATATTAGACTACCATCAGTAGGCACCATTTTAGATATGGGGGAGAGGTCCCGGGTTCGATTCCCAGCGGGGGCAAATTTTTTGCTCGGTTTGGTTGGTGGTAGGACTTGTTCTAAGTCCGCCTGGCAAGCTACCACCATCATGTCTAAGTCTGTCGCCATAACAACAATGTTAACAGCATTGTTGTGTTCCGGCAGTTAGAGGTATGATAGCCAGTTCCTCTGTGTAAGAGGATTCCGGGTGAAACTCGCTTCCATCTTCGGCCTAGTCATCACTTTCCATCAGGTGAGATTTGGGCCAAGAGTTTCCCCGTTACGCATAAAAAAAAAAAAAAAAAAAAAAAAAGAGGGGGATATATGATTTAAAATATTAAGGTTACCTATTTTGTCAGGAGTGGGTGTGAATCGTAACGTAAATCAGGAGCAGTACATATAGGGATAACTTGCAAAACGGTTGTGGGCTAATAATTTATTCGACGAACTCAATGAAAATTATATGAATAAAACCTTTTTACTAGGTTGTCAGTCTTCTAGTTGGATTTTCTTAAATCATTGTACTATAATAATATTTAAAATACTATCTCATTAATCTAGTAGTCACAAGTGCTACTCCATAAGGTCCTGGGTTAGATTACCGGTTCGGATAAAGCGTGTTTGGTAGTAGCAGCGTGCAGTTCGATCTGTGACCAGTTTATCTGAATTAGGTCAACGCGTATGTCCTGGGACTTCAAGATAACTATTAACTGGTAAAATTTTATTTACACACACCACAATTAAGAGTATTGTACCAAATATAATACACTAAAAATAAAATGTGAGTGTACCATAGGCACACATCGAGGGAAAACTGGCATGAAGTTATGTTATTATTAAATTAATTTATTAAATAAACTGACATCAGAGAACAGAATTTTCAGACTTTCACTATAGTTCTAGTATATGTAATTACTTACGTAACTAACTATAAACTAGAAGATACAAATCGTTAGTTGAACTGCTAAATGATCGTAATTATTTCATTATTGCCCTGTCCAACTAATTTATGATGATCCTGAAGAAACTATCCGCCACCCACGACACGACACACGGCACGACACGGTTGGCGCAGTGGTTGAGCGATTGACTGCTGCGCAGCATGTCGCGGGTTCGATTCCCGCACGGAACAAATATTTGTACGGCCTACATGTATTTGTTCCGAGTCTGGGTGTTTTCTATCTATAATATGTATGTATTTACAAAAAAAAAAAATGTATGTAAGTAGTTTATCAGCCATCTCGTTACCATAACACAAGTATTAAGTTGCTTAGCTTGGGACTATATGGCGTTGTGTGAAATGTCCAAAGTATGTCCAAAGTATATATCCCTACACGTGGTCCCCGGGTGGTGCTAAACAGGTGACACTAACCGCCTCCGTGGTCTAGTGGTTAAACCACCTGATTCAGACCCAGAGGTCCCGGGTTCGATTCCCAGCGGGGGCAAATTTTTTGCTCGGTTTGGTTGGTGGTAGGACTTGTTCTAAGTCCGCCTGGCAAGCTACCACCATCATGTCTAAGTCTGTCGCCATAACAACAATGTTAACAGCATTGTTGTGTTCCGGCAGTTAGAGGTATGATAGCCAGTTCCTCTCTGTAAGAGGATTCCGGGTGAAACTCGCTTCCATCTTCGGCCTAATCATCACTTTCCATCAGGTGAGATTTGGGCCAAGAGTTTCCCCGTTTCGCATAAAAAAAAAGACAGTGTTATTCGTTCTGTATAACTATTTCTCTGTCCCCCAGAGCCATCACCGTTTTGACACGTCATAGTAAGGCTCTTAACTTACGATTCAGCTCATTTTCTTCTAATCCAATAGTTACAAACGATCAGTAGGTATCTAGATGGCTATAATTAACTTCAGGATTCTCGAACATACATTTTCCACTTAATGTTTCCGTCGTTAACCGTTCTTGACTTTTTGTGTCGGCACTTTAATAACTCTCATCAATGAAAAAGGTTGTTTTGATGAAACCAATTTAACCACAATGCCGGTCTATTAACTACTTGTGGTAAATAAAGCACCAAGGTGAAACCCAAAAACAGTTGTTTTAAGCATAAACAAAAGCATTTTTGGGTTTTACCTACATGCACCCCGCATGGGAAAACCTTAGGTATACCTAAATATATAGTAGGTATCAAACCACTTAACTCATTTATTAATTTAAATAAGTGAGTAAAGTTGTTTGAAATGTAGCAACGGACAGAGAAAAGTGGAAGGAAGGGAGCCCTTGCCCTGCAGTTGGACTCAACACGCTGAAAATAATAGCTTTGTGAGTTTGTAGGGGGTAGCCTTTGGATCTACTGAACCGATTAAGAAAATTATTTTACCAATAAACTGCCACGTTTTTTCTGAGTGTCATCTTTCTTCCTACTAATATTATAAAAGCGAAAGTTTGTGAGGATGGATGTTTGTTACTCTTTCACGTCAGAAGTCCTGTAAAGATCTTCATGAAATTTGGCACAGAGGTAGATTATAGCCTAGAGTAGTTAATACATAGGCTACTTTTTATCTCGGGAGTATGTTTTCTGGGGATCACGCGGGTGAATCCGCTGACAGTATCTAGTAGGCTATATCGATGCCTTAGTTCACAATTGCACTAACTACAAAATTTTAAATTTTTACTTTTATTACCCTTCTTCTTGGACCTTGAACCAGCCTGGTAAAGCTGTTCAATATTTTTGAGTTGCCGGTCAGCATAATCAATCTTAGTGCACAAATGTATTAAATGGGGGGTTTTATGTTTATTTGGCCATTTTGAAAAGGTTACGTTTAAACTAATATTACAATATTGAGATATATGATGGAGTAAAAGGACTAGTCTTATGAATAGATGCATATGTTTTTGTTATTTTACTTGGATTTCTCACTGTTCTCGTCTAAACTTTAAAAAACTTTAAAGCTCTCTCCTCAAAAATGTAAATTTCGTAGTTGATGCGATTGTGAACTAAGGCATCGATATATTAACCCGAAAAACCACCTAACGTAGTGGGCTCGGGTCAGCTAGTAATAAATAAAATTATGTGATTGATTTTTATATGTTTACCAACAAAAAGCGCTTATCTAAGCCTGTACTATGGCGTGCCCATGTCATCATGAGTCCATTGTTAAAAAGGGATAAGAGCTTATACATCTTGTATAGCTCTGTCTACCTTACACCAGAATCGATTACGAAAAAAAAACCCTCGCAGAAAGCTAGGCTAGGGTATTTTTATGCCAGAATAATGCATGTTCTTGTGAGTCGTTTTATTATAAAAATACTTATACTAGGTAGCTATGAATGAATAACATCAAATGTTTGCATTTCACCTTGCAATGACATGTGCTTTCGTATTTACGCCTAACACGTTTCGTAGCTACGCCGAATAGATTGAATGGAGAAACAATGGGACCCATATACGTCTGAAAGTCACAACACCCATCATTTCGACATTTTTATGTAAGTAAAGTAAAACACGCGTTGGCAGATACTGAGATACAATTATGAAGGTCGTTTATGCTGTAACGAACCATTCAGCATGCAGGCTGGTAGAAAATATTTCTGGATGCTTTTGTAGTGTATTATAGATTGAGAGTACTAATAGCCAAAACGAAATGCTTGCGTGCAATATTCAATATGCGATGGACTGGTTCTTGCTGGCCTGTTTTTAAATCGGCCTTTTAACCGCTCCTAGCATCTTCATCTTTGAAATAGCAAAAGGTAAGTGCAACAAGAAACTCTTCCAAAATAAGAATAACAGAAATAGACGTAAAGTTAACCATTCATATTTAGAATTACCGTTATATTGTTTTAAACTTTCATGGTCACTAACATTAGAATAGTTCATATCGGGATTGCTATCATGTACCTTTAGCTGACCCGCGCAACTTCGTCTGCGTCACATTTTCCATTACTGTTCCGCTCCTATTTGTCTTAGCTTCATGATATATAGCCTATAACCTTCCTCGATAAATGGGCTATCTAACGCTGAAAGAATTTTTCAAATCGGACCAGTAGTTCCTGAGATTAGCGCGTTCAACCAAACAAACAAACAAACAAACTCTTCTGCTTTATAATATTATAGTATATAGTATAGATTAGAATTACCGTAACTCAGAATTGAGTTGTTCAGACACAGCTGCCTATATTAGTCACCATTGATTTATAACTCACTTCCTAAGGGGATGGTTGACTTACCCTATCGTAAATTGTGCATTGTCTTATGGGCGGTTTACACGGGCTTCGTAGCTAAGCGCTTAGTACTTGTCACTAATACTAAGTCCTCATTTGTAAACACGCTGATTAGTGCTTAGTATTAGTATTTGTGAATAGTGCAAGTGAATAGAAAACGATCCTATTTACTAAGCGACAAGTCGATACCCCCACCACGACAAGTACTAAGCACTTAGCTACAAAGCCCGTGTAAACCGGACATTACAGAAATGGCTAAGTCAAGATTTTTTTTACAGCATCAATTAATTCCTTAACATATACTCTTCGGATTCCTACCATTTTAGAAATGCATTGTGAGCTTTCACTCTGTTGGTCTTGCGTGTTCGTGTTTTTAAAAATTTTATCCCTGTTATTTTACTTTTTTTTTATTTTTACCTTTTTTTATGTGAGATGGGTTTGCTCTCGACTTTAATCTTGGTCAAAGATGACAGAGACAAAGTCTACGATGGAGCGAGCTTACCCAGAACGAGCCTGTTCACTCTAACTTTGAAGAGAAAGGGTTGTACTTCGTTATTATCTACTTATCTTATGTGACATGACGATGTTGCTTTATTAAAATAATATTGTTTTGTTATTTGGTTATTTTATAATGTGTGTAAACATCATTATGAACTTTGTTTAGTGATGTATAAATATTTGCATGCTGTCATATATGGCGAGATGTGTCTTGCACCAAAAACTTATGTATCATCTTTTTACCAATTTTTTTTAGCAAAAAAAACTTACTTATTCACTCAGCCCGATTTCGCCCACAGCTGAACATAGGCCACTGTTTTATTGTGCCATCCCCACTTTCCTATGCCAAGCCTTATCCAGGTTCTACTGGCAGTGGCAACAATTTCGTCTGCGCCTGACCCCTATACTCCTATAATCAAATAAATGTCTGATGGTTTATTATGGAAATTCAGAATTCTAATTTATAAAATCCTTTCGTTATTGACTGGCTCGTACAGCCGAAACTGCGGGTCGTAGAAAGCTGTCATGTCATTTAGCATGTCAGTTCCTTGGGGAGCATCAAGGCAGGATTTCCCGGAATTTTATTTATTTATTTATTTACTATGGCACTCCAACAACAAAGTCACAGAGACATTCTTACATTAAAAAATCCTTAAATTAGCTAGTACTATTGTGACCCTATCATTTATAGGGGTGAACAGCTTATGCATTTTGTGATACAATGTTAATTTAAGTTTGTAACCAGAGCATTGTAGGATCGTAAGTTAGGTTACATTCAATTATATTACATGACTATATTGCCATTACATTTCATGTCTATCTAAACATAACTTGAATAAAATTATGGAAAAAAATATGGAAAAAATAATTCCTATGAGAACGGGAAAAAACGTGATATATGCGTACGAAGTCGCGAGCAAAAGCTAGTAGGATTAATATTAGGCGACCGCTGTCCTTTAAGCTACTTTCACATTACTGTTTTGTGTGTCGTGACGCCTTCTGATGCAGCTGATAACTCGAAATGATGACGTGAAATACGTGTGCTACGACGTTACCTTGAATACATTCGCATGATTGGGGTATCCCGTGCCACGAAACAACAGGATATAGTATAACAATGTCCGCAGCTTTACAAAGTAATGACATTATAGTTTTTTCACACCACCCACACGAAAAAGTTATTTATGATACAAGTGCGGTAAGTTGGTTTTGACATAGTAACGAGTTTGTAAAAAAACAATATCCGCACGTATATCATACAAATTTTTTCAACACATTTGCGAGAAAAAGCAAAATGAGACTAACTTTTTGTTTTTGAATATCAGTCGAAAAGTCACAACAATCTTTGCAATATAAAAATGGCTCGAATTTACAAATTTAAAATTAGAACAACACCATTTGTCTTATTTTCTTTTTAGTATTAAATTGAGACAAACGGATGGAGCAAGAGCGCTTCCTAGGAGGTTCGATTATTCAGCTTTATAACTGCTATATTTTACTTTGCTATATTCCATTTTTAATTCAGTCCTTTTGTGTTTCCTACGTAAAATGAATGAAGTTTAGTATTATGTGGCGGTCTTTTTCGTGATTCTATCGCCATAGAATGTTGAAAATAAGTTTGTGAACAATCAAAAAGCATTGTAATGTATATTGCGCTTTATTTCACCTCCTAGCTACTGAACTTTTCTTATTCTTGTGTTGTGAAACTCACGCAGACGCAGATGGAGCGCTTTTGCTCTGTACATTTGTCTCACTTTAATACTAAAAAAAATGCTATCGTCTCATTTATTCTGTAGTTCTAAATACCCGACAGCGCCAGGAGCGGGGTTATGTTTTTTTCGATTGTATGCATGTATATTTCTTTAACATGCTCTGCAGCCTTAACAAGACGAATCTAACGACATATCTCAAGCTAAAATCAATCAATCCGTTTAAGCTACAGAGCGTTCCAAAGAAACATACATACATCCACTAGAATAAAACATACCCCTCCTTCTGGCGCAGTCGGGTAATTAGAACTACTTCAATCGCCTCACTTTGTCTTTAGTCTTAAAGTGTGACGCAGACGCAGGCGGAAGCGTTTTTACTCAAAAGCTTCCGTCTACGTCTGCGTCTGCAATTGAATTTTTAAAATTTTGTTTACTAGTTGATGCCCGTGGCTCCACCCGCTTGACAACTAATATTCTAAAACCTTCCTCAAGAAACCCTCTATCCATTGGTGAAAACAGCATGAAAATCGGTGCAGTAGTTTTTGAGATTATTGCGAACAGACAGACAGACAGACGCGGCGGAAGGCTTAGTTTTATTGTTGTGTAGTGATGGAAATTGAAAAAAAAAAACTGTACAGGATACGCACAGTGCTATACAACGGAGCGTGTGGTAAAATAGGTACTTAGGTGGGAGTAACTATTTTACCGCACGCTCCATTGTATGGTGCCTAATTTTTAACATTCGAACAAAGTATACAGGCTTCGTAAATGCATTTTTTGAGCAAATATGTTGAAAACGTAATTTGTAATGCAAACCTACCTAAAGTACGTCATTCTATCCCGCGAGCGGCTCCCGTCCGTCTCCACTGCTAGGTGCAGAGGTGCAGCGAGCGCAGTCAAAATGAGTTCCAAATTTAAATCACATTATTGCCCGGCGGCGGGTTATAATGAAATTCAGTACAGTATAAGTACCCGGTGGGCTGAGCCACAGCTTCGGACGCGCGACCTGCTCTTCTGGTGGGTGCCGACGCGCGCCGCCTGTTTTCATGGCTAGAACACAATTAATTTTCTCGCAGTATGTGTGAACAGTAGAGTATGCTTCTCAGGCATAAAGATGTATGTGTTTGACTTGGGCTAGCTTGAATCCCTCGCCGCATTCAGGATTCTTGTATTAACTCTTAACTCCCTCGCTTTCGAAAAGTAAATTTCAAACTCTCTAAACTCCTCCACGTTAATAATATACTAAAGTGTAATGCGTCGTACTAATACAAAACGATTAAAACTGTGAAGACTGTCTTCATTTAGTTTTAGAGCTAATGTGTCTTACATCTATACTAATATTATAAAGAGGTAAAATTTGTTTGTAAGTTTGTAAGTTTGTATGTTTGTAAGTTTGTATGTAGGGGGTAATCTCAGGAACCACTGGTCCGATTTGAAAAATTCTTTCAGTGTTAGATAGCCCATTTATCGAGGAAGGTTATAGGCTATATATATTATCATCACGCTAAGACAAATAGGAGCGGAGCAGTAATGGAAAATGTGACGCAGACGAAGTTGCGCGAGTCAGCTAGTAGAGTATATAACCACTAGAGAGCGTATAGGCCGATATCTTCTAAGTACGCGGCTCACTACAGCGGGCCGGGGGACGAGGAACAACGCGCGGCTGCAATTGGTCCGTTCAAGGTCAAGTTGCATAGGTAGCCTATGGTTAGTGGTGGCACTACTTGATTAAAGGAAAATAGTCGATATCGATAAAATGGATTTTAACATTATAAAAATACTCAATCCAAACAAACAACGCTATTTATCTTGTTTAAACAAAGTTTCCCTATTAACCTTATCTTTCCACTTTTATTTTAATTCTGAAATCTTCGAAAATCTAATATGAAAACATGTATGTCAAACACACAGATGAAAAATCTGAGACCCTCCTCCTATTTTTAAAGTCGTTTAAAAGTAGTTACGTGTTTAATAAGACGAGAATAAGAAGAGAATTGTGTTTTGTGAGTATGTGAACTGATTAAAAATTGTATTAGTTGTAATTTTATGATCATCGATAAATCGACTTCAATCATTAAACGTTACACAGATTTTTACGATAAAAATACAAAGGGGAAGAAAGGGATAAAAATATAAGTATTTCCTAATGAAAGAAAGAGACTTTTCCAAAAGACATCAACGCGCGCTTCTCACAGTGTGCTCGTTCACCTAACCACCATTTTATATAGACCCCTGCAGTGGCTCATCATCTGATTGAAATCAAAAATATTTTGCGTAGTCTTTACTCTCCGATGAAAAGTTATGCCATCATTTTTGTAACAAAAGGTCTAGGAATGTTTCCCACACCAATTCACCGGGTATGAAGGCATTTTTATGCGTTATAAATTGCATTAAAATTAAAACGATTTGTAAAAACTTAGCATGCCCACAGGTCTAACAATTGGTCACAACTAAAATGGTTACGAGTGCCGCTGCCTGACATCTGAGCAAAAACACTAATAGTTTTCGTGCGTCGGGGCACTGTATGCGCAGTCAAGTGGTTTAATAGTCTTTGGTGTCTTATAAATATACTCGTACACATTATTCGTGTCTATACACAAACACCGAAACTATGTATTTGGTAACTTCAACTTATCTTTCTCTTTGTTTTTAAACGAGTGACTTTCAAAATGTCAGTTAAAGGGCGCGTTGCTTTATACGGTCAATTACCGTGCATATAATTATTGTTACGTGAGATATGTAACGTACGCTAAATACAACGGGCTATGTCTTTGCATAAAATAAGTTGTCAAAGTTGCATTAGTTGTTGATAGCAATACCTACAGATGTTAATCTGTACGTTACCGTAATCGTTACTTTTGAAATTTGTGACGTACGTTAAGGGCAATGTTTTTTGAGACAACACTTATTTTTATTTGAGATGTGTTTGCTCTTGACTCTATTCTAGGTAAGAGATGACAGAGATAAAGTCTACGATGGAGCGAGCTTACCCAGAAGTAGCCTGATCACTCTAACTTTGAAATGATTAGGGTACAACCCTAGTCTTTTCAAGTTTTTTGTTCGGAAACACAGACGCAGGCAGAGAGTTCCACTCCTCCTTTGTCGTGCGCATTATGAAAGACCCTTGGAAACGCTTAGTGCGAGTTGGTGGAATAGCAACAAGGTAGGGATGGTAAGTTGCAGTGCGTCTGGATGTCCGATGGATGACTAACGATAGTTAACAGCCTCACGCGTCGAGCTTCGGGGATAAGTTTAGCTTGCCGAGTATCTTCCGTGCCTCGGAAAGCACGTTAAGCCGTTATTTTCGTATGTATTTGAAGGTCTTTGACATTCGTTACGGAGTCAGAACTCAGAAAACATGACACCAGTTCTGTCAGGAGGTATTTTAGTGCTGCCTGGGTTGTCTGTTGCCTGGAGTTCAGATAGGCATTCACACCATGTAAAATACATGGTATTCAGCTACATCCAGTAGGACTGGAATCTGAATCCATCACAGCTGGGAAAAGGCGAGGCAGATTGATTGCGTGACCAGTGTGGTCGAAACAACCCTGCCTATGCTTATTACACATACAGCATCTTCCCATCTTCACCAAATCCAGATAAAATAACCCCGGAAGCCTGGTTAACTGGGAACAACTCTATTTTTAGCTTAATCAATATTTCTGGTATGTATCATTATTGTACATAATGAATAAGTATGAATGAATAATTTAAGCCTGTTTGCTTTACTTCCTTTACGTCAAAAGTCTTACGATTCATGTCATCTACGTCAGTTGTCTACGCAAAAGACGGCTTGATTTCAACGTCACTATTAAAATTACTATACTATTTTGTACCTACGCTTTATCTTGTGCAGTTAATACAAAACCGATGTCTGGAATAGACAATAAAGAAAAATATGCACATAAATTTCATAATTTTGTGCGCTATATTAATAACTTTTGAGATCTGCATTTGCGTTCCATTACGCAATAGAGATATAGATTCCAATAGTTTGGAATTCCGCGTTGGTCGTTTACGCTAAATAAAAGGACCTTGGGGTCGATGTTATTACGTACTTAAACTATTTTGAGTCTATTTTTTAACCGACTTCCCAAAAAGGAGGAGGTTCTCAATTCGGTTGTACGTTTTTTTTTTTTGTAATCAGATAATTATTAGAGTAGATAGTACTCTATGGCGCGGATATCTTTTGATAATATTTAAAAATATTTTCCTAATCGATTAATAACTACGAGCATTCAGGGAAAATAACTGTTCAGCACATTGACTAGCAACTCAGTTTGTTGGTAGTCATATTTAAATCAAAACCAAGACAAATCAAAAGTGCCTGTTAATGGCATAATTGAAATAAATGCTTTTGAGTTTGAATTTAAAACTGTCTTACTTCGAAAATTTTATGACATGGCTACTAAGCGCCAAATTGACGAGGTTTGTCGAATTGATAAGTTTTGAAATTCATTCCTCTGACTGATGGAGGAGTTTTTACTACATTTTGTATGTATACTATAAAATAGATAGGTAAATATATTGTTTTAAGCTCACTAACTATTCTATTCATTCTATTTTATTTCTTGACATTTAATTAATTATTAATAACGTCAGCTTATTTATTGTCGATTTTATTAACTTTATTTTTATCCAATTTGAAGTACTAAACCTAAAAAAAAAAAAAAAACGGGGCCTTCATGTCGTATTTTTTAATTTTATATTTACTTACATATTTTTCAGTATTACTAACACCTACTGCTCGCGCTGCTGCTCACGTGCTCGGGAGAAGGATGTATAATCCAGTAAGATGCTGATAGTGATCTTGACCGCACTTCCGGGATTGTCCTGATAGCCGTGATATACCTCTCCACTCCTCTAGCACCTCAGGCTATGTTGCCTCTTTGGCGCTACGTCACTTTGTGCTAGCGACCGTTTTCGGGGGCCCATTCATTGAGTGTGCAAGTCACCCCCTGTCATTTAAAAGCCGTGTATATTGTTAGTGGTCAGGCAGGGGCCAATAGTTCTTCTATAATAAACGATTATCAGTCCACTAAACCACCCAAACCCATAGCGTTTCATTTTTTGTTTCCATATTCTGCAATAGTACTGCTCCAACCGGGGATTGTCCTTGGGAATACTTTCAGTGCATACAGGGATAATCGCCAGTTGGTGCCCCATTACATTTGAAATTTATTTATTTTATTGAAATGTCTAACGGGGCCTCTGCGAGTTGGTTTCGGCCCCTCTTACGCCTACCAAAGGACCGGGTCTCCAGGGAACCGAGAAAGTAAAAAATAATAAAAAAATAATAATAATAGATAGATACATACATACCGTCAAGGCGGGTTGCTTTGGCCCTGGTGTACCAATAACTTTGACTTCCAGTCGTTAAGAGTCCTATTACATTTTTTACGGAAATTCATGATTTTTGACGCTGTAATTTTCAGCAGCAGTAAGATATTTTAATTATTTGATCCTGAATAACGATAGTGCCAGTCTCTTTCTTGTAAGTTAGAGTTACACATTTTCATTTTTCTTTTCGTGTAATTTACTATAAATATTTTACGAACTCAGTTTGCAAGAAAAAATGTCGGCGATGGAACTTTGACGGTCAAATTCACATTGTTACAATCAATTCTTTTAAAAGCTAAAATTGCTAAAAGGTAAGTTAAATGTTTTACTTGTTTATTGGAGTTCTAGAATTTCTTGAAATTCTTTGAGTTTTTACGGAAAAAAACGTAAAGAAAGCCTAATTTAAGCCAGAATTGTCTTCATTCAACGTCCATTATATTCCAAATAAAAACAATTTTATCAAATAAATTAATATGATATAAAATTTCAATCTACAATGAATACGTTTCATTAGTTTTCGTTTGTCAATATAATACAACAAAATTACAATAAATAAAATTAAAGTACTATATATAATATATAATTATATATAAGTATATATAATTCTGCGTCAATTCAGCGCGCGCGCTCCTCAGTCTCGCGCGAGCGCCTATTAAACTATAATCCTATTCAGACTAGTAAGTATCAAATTGTTTCGCGGACTATAGATGTACCCCCAACGCAGACCAACGTAACTTGATCTATTGCAAACGAGCATTTACGATTCGTAATAGGACTCTTAACCAAAAGGAATACACACTGTTTATTGTGTTGCCATTGGTTCAAAGTTTGAGCCAAAGCTATACCACAGGACTAAAGTAACCTGAATTTACTATACCATAACTAATTAAGTATTTATCAGCATAAAGGACAATGTTCAGTTTAATTGTCTATTTTAATATAATAGTTGCAAATACTTTTGTAAAACGGATTAGCTTCAAGCCAAAATGAACAATAAAAAGTATTTAACGCGATTAATAGCATTAATCACCGCGATCTTTGCGAAACGTCATGTCGTTTGAGTTTGCATGAAATTAATTCTCTGTTTTATTTCTTACTAGAGGCCGCCCGCGACATCGTCCGCGTACAAATTCTCGTTATTCCCGTGTAAATCCCGATCCCTCGGGAACTCCGGGATAAAAAGCCTATGTGTTATTCTGGGTCTTCAGCTACCTACATACCAAATTTCATCGTAATCGGTTCAGTAGTATTTGCATGAAAGAGTTACAAACATCCATACATACTCACAAACTTTCGCATTTATAATATTAGTAGGAGTAGGATTCTAACATAATAAGTTAATGTAGAACTGTAGATTTAAAAAAATAACTTACTACCTAATCGGTAAGGCTGGTTTCATAGTAATGCGTTTGAACAGTCCCGTCCAGAAGAACGTGTTTGCAAATGAACTAGATAGAAGTCGCGTTTTATACTCACGGCGTTCAAACGCGCGCCTTTTCTATTTTAACATAAATACACACACGTTTTATCTCATTCCAAAACCAATGCTAAGAATACAGGTACTTAAGTTAATTCGATTCTACGCATTTAAACGTTGCATTTACATACACTTAGGCTTTAGAAAAAAAACTACATAAGGTACCTAATTATCTATTTAGGTGCCTAATTAAAATAGCTGAATGAATTATGATACGGTTTTCAGTTTCACTCAGAGCTATGAAAAACTATATAATTATACATAATATATATCTATTCTGCAGCTAGTCCGCAATACAAATAAGATCTTATAGGAGTTTATTAATGAACGACAATACAACACTTAATTTTCCGATGCTCTTGGTTCCAGGGCGAACAATGTATGGGCGCAGAGCAATGTCCTTTGTTAAAAAAAACAGGGAAGCAAGGTCGACCTTGTCAATGAAGAAACTACACATTGTAAGTAACTAAGTAGGTACCTACACGTGAACCGGACTGCCTAGTTATGTTATTGAAACTAGTTTTTTATTCGTAAAGTGCAATTCGGAAGGTTACTAGATCAACTCGTTATTTGTTTCATCGAATAAAATATATTTATTTACAAGACATCATAAAAGTCAAACCAGTGCACCACAACCTGCGGAAGTTGACAGACAGCGCAAAATATACGACGATACGTAATTCCAATACATTGTAAAATTTTCAGTTCAGTGTAAAAACAAAAAGCGAGCTTGTCTATACTAATATTATAAAGAGGTAACATTTGTTTGTAAGTCTGTATGTACCTAATGTAATCTCAGGAACTAATGGTCCGATTTGAAAAATTCTTTCAGTATTAGATAGCCCATGTATTGAGGAAGGATATAGGCTACATATCATCACGCTAAGACTAAAAGGAGCCGAGCATTAATGGAAAATGTGACGCAGACGAAGTTGCGTGGGTCAGCTAGTCTATACAGTAGTTCCTGAGATTACCCCCTACATACAAACATACAAACTTACAAACAAATGTTACCTCTTTATAATATTAAGTATAGATAAACAGTTTCATAAAGTGTTATTTTATTAGACTTCCTGTGATATCTTAGTTATAGCTAAACAAAACTATTTAAGCTAGGTTTTGTATGCGTCTATATAATATCTGTAGGTATAGATCGCTTTAACAAGGAGCAGGGCTTCCAGTTCCCTTGCTAGTTTAGCGAGGCAGTATTTCAGGTCACGGCTCGTTGGTTCGGACAACGTCAAACACGTATAAGCTGTCGCCTGAGCCGCTGAGCTGTGTTGTAGTTTATAGCTGTAAATTCGGATAAACCTATCCTGGTTACTGCACAAACCTATCAACATCCAGGATACTGCTGCTCCTAGTAAAAATATATTTGGAACCGTATCGTTGACGCTCCAATAAAGACGACATTTTCTAAAATACTCCGGGGAACTTAAAAATCTGGAATATTCATCTTTTCAAGCGAAGAAAATCGCGCATGTTTCTGTAAAGAATAGAGAAAACATTTCGATTCTTGATACTCATAAAAGTTTTGATCAATATCGTAAAGGGCTCTTCAAATATATAATCTTGTTCGAATTGGCTCGTGACAATGACAATAGCTCTGATAAAGTATACCTACATTTCTTTTAGTGACGTCACGGTTTCTCAATATTTATTTTTAGTCAACGTCAAGTCGTCAACAAAAATCTAGAATGTGCAACATATTATACCTAGTCGAATATAATATTATTGCCCATTTATCAAAATCCCATCTAAATAGCCGCTGTCATTTGGCGTGAGTGAATGAAGCTAGGTATTAATAATAAAGAAATGTCCGTTGCCAAAATACATAAACAAATGTAAAACATTTACTACAGTGTTCACAGTATCTACGCGGTAATTATTATGGTTCCTCACTCAGTACTACTCGTAGAGTCGTAGCTGCTACGAATGCATCTACAATTGTTACCGCGAGCGAGTGCTACGTCACGTCGTAGCCATTCATCTAGCCTACCTGTACGGTAGGTTCCTACGTAGCTAGGCTGTAGCAGTGGCTAGGTGTAGTTGTAGCTACCCTGTAGCGTACCTTTGGCTTTGTGCTGGCTGCTTTGGCCAGTAGATCTACGATTAGTCGATATTCGTTCCAGGTTTGGAGGAAATCGTGCGTCAAATCAACTAGTTGGAACGGTTGTGTGTGTACCTATATGTATGTAAATCCTCAAAAAAGGGATTTCTGAACCTTTGCGTAGAAAATAAGTTATGATTAGGCTAATTTTGCTTCTTTTTCTAGGGTAGCCACTGCTGTCTGCCCGTCCATCCGTCCGTCCGTCTGTCTGTCTGTTAGCGTGCTGTATCTCAAGAACATAGACATCATCATTTTGCATGTAGGTAGACATTTGATGTTTTCGTAGAGTGTGTATTTAAACTGCCGTTATAACAAAAATAGTAGATAATGAAATGAGGGGATAAAGCAGTGTCTTATGACACGGGGGCGTCATATTGAATCCCGAACACAATGAGGGATTCGAGAGTTAACTCCCTCGCTTCGCTCGTGAGTTATCACGAGCGAAGCGAGGGAGTTAATACAAGAATCCCGAATGCAGCGAGACATTCAAGGTAGCATAAGTCAAAGACACCTTTATCCCTGAGGTACATACTCTACTTTCCACAGCTAATGCGAGAAAATTGTGCTCTAGCCATGAAAACAGGTGGCGCGCGTCGGCCCCCGCCAAAGGAGCAGGGGCCCGAGTCTGCTATTACAATAGTGTCAGAATGGTCGATCACTGATTTCAAAATGGTTGATTTTGACAAGTTTGGTAATCTACTAACATAATGGCGTCATAATGTCGTCATTATGACATTCCAATGATCAATCACTGACACGCCACTGAAAGAAAGCCATATGAATGGTAATCTCGTACATAATGACAGATTTAGTATTTACGAACTTCTCACTACTTCAGATTGCTTATAACACTAATAAATAATATGTAAAACTAAATATAAATAAAATCTGGCATGAATAATTGCTCAAATTTAGCTCGGTTTTATAATAATAGCAATACGGCATTCCTAACGCAATTCTATTACGAGACCATTGACGTTCCAGTGACCGGCCACTGACGTGCCAGTGACCGTGCGATTATGAATTTAGCAGATTATGAACTTTTAGCAAAATGACAATGGCATGACAATGGGGTCGTGTCGGAATGACAAATGTATAAAAATAGCAGACTCGGGCCCCAGGTCGCGCGTCCGAAGCTGTGGTTCCAGTCCACCACAGTGGTAATAATATTGTACTAAATTTCATCATAACCCGCCGTTATGATGCGTTCCAAATTTGGAACGCATTTTGACTACACTCGCTTCACCTAGCAGCGGAGGTGGACGGGAGCTGCTCGCGGGTTAGAATGACGTACTTTAGGTTAGGTTTGCATGTGAAATAATATTTTGTAGTTTGCATGCAGGTGGTGTGAAAAATAAACCCGCTCCTATTATAAGAAAAGTGTTTTTTTTTTCGGTTTATGGTACGGAACCCTTCATGTGAGAGTCCGCATCGCACTCAGCCGGTTTTTAGATTTACTTAATCTATGTTAATAGCGGCGTCAATATGGGAAGTGAATTAAAATAAAGGAGGGAATTCGAAAACAATCCTCTGGATTTACTCTCCGCAACCAAAGATATATCTATAATTTCACTACGGAAATGTTTACATGAGTAATTTATACGTCGCCGTATAGTCATTGAAGTGTTCTTAGATGTTTTATGCAAAAAATATTAAGTAATAATATTGCCTACTCCGACTTTAAAAGTAAAATTCCAGTTTCGAAGTTTTTGGAAAAAAAATTGCTATATTTGAAGTGCTTTACTTCAACGCCTATCACATCTACAGAGAAACCGTTACAGTCAAATTGTAGCAAATTGTGTCTACTTTAATATTCTACGGACTTTTTATGTAGAATTCACCGCTTAGAAGATATAAATTAAGCCAAAGTCTGAAAAATTACTGAACATTTTGAAGTTTTCCGAGCACCACGCATTTGGCACAGCTCTTTCGAGGTTGAAAAATTGGGTGTACAATACTGGCATCTACCATAATAACATCCCAAAAAATCAGGATGATGCAAAATACTGCGACCTAAAATGTCTTGTACGACTGGCCTATAAAAAGTAAAAGGAATTAATTATGTTTGGCACTAATACTATAACTAATAATAGGTGTAGGTGTTCCTATACCGCGTGTATCTGACATCGACGCACAAACGATTTCCATGGGTCCAGGGCATGATTCTGGACACCCCAGTGTTGGAATTTTTCGTCGGTTCTTTTCTCATTTCTTTCAAGAGTACCACAAAGTATCAGCTCAGCTGAGTTGATATCTATTGTGGTTTTATTCAGATTGCTCTTTTTAGTGAAATTAGTTAATCAATTATTTTTTTATTAAAAATCTCATTGGGTTAGGTCAGAATAACGATTATGAGCAGTCTAAAGTAAAAAAACCCTTGAAAAAAATAAAAAGTTGAGAAAAAATGCCGACGAAAAATTCCAACACTGGGGCGTCCAGAATCATGCCCCGGACCCATGGAAATCGTTTGTGCGTCGATGTCAGATACACGCGGTATACCAACTGGTGTCTGTAATGTAGGTGTGCTTTGCTTGTATACATTGCTGAGTAGTTACTAATATTTTACAGGGAGCGAATGCCTATCTGGCCAGCCAAACCCGCTGACGTAATCCTTTGCCCCGTTCCCTATAGTACGCCTAATTTCGTCACAGAGTAACAAGCTTTAAGGGTGCCTGTCCTTTACAGCGGAATGAGGCAGCGGATCGGAAAATTTTTAACTAATGGAATTGCATAAAATCCCCACACCACGTGACTCACTGTCCGCTCTGCTGCCTCACTCTGCTGTACCGAACGGGTACTCTTCTACCCCCCATTTTTGTTTGAAACATTAATTTGCAGTTGAGTATTTCTTAAACTCCCTAAACCTAAAAACCTAAGTCTGAAAACCTATATTTTAGCCTTAAGAGGAAATGTGGGCTTGTAGACATCGTATGTAAAAAGTTATATTTCGAGGTTTGGCTCTCGCCTGTTTCCTCCTCCAATATTAAATCGATTCAATAGATATTACACAAGCTCAATAAGAAGGATATAAACTGTGCCCCTATGTTTTTCTTTATTCATGAATAGTTGCCAAACTTGTTCAGTAAGGCTCTTTTGAAAGCAGTTTATTGGACAATTTTGAGCATGTTTTGAGGGTCCTAGTGCTTTTACGTTTAATATATCATCAAAAAAGAAAACATAGCGACACAAAATATATTCTTCTTATTCAGTTCATGAAATATCTCTTAAATGTGTCCAATATTGAAGAAGGAAACAGGCGAGAGCCAAACCTCGAATTATGACTATTTACATACGAAGTCTCTCCGCCCGCGTTTCCTCTTATTGTACGGTTTGACAAGTCCTTAACTTCGCCCGTAACCTCCAGGCAAACGTCAGTAACGGAAGAATGCTGTTACCCGCGACTTCGTACGCGCATATCCCGTATTTTACCCGCGACTTCGTACGCGCATATCCCGTATTTTTCCCGTTCCTGTAGAAAGTTTTCGGGAAATCCTCTCTAAGTGCTCCCCTGCACATGGAACCTTCATGCCAAATTTCAGCTTCCGTACATAGTTTCGGGTGTTCGTTTTCTGTTGAATCGTGAAACTCTTAAGGCGCGTCCCCGAGCAAAACGCAGCGCTAGCCGTTTTTTGTGCAGTTTTTGGAGCTATCTACTCTTTATCCAAAAGAAATATCAACTAATAAAAAATACATTAAATTTCTACATGATCTTCTCTTCAAAATGGTAGATTTTATTTTTTATTACTAAGTATAATGTTTAAGTAATCTCCTCACAACGAACCCACAGAAATGAGAAAAAATTACTGAAAACATGCATCTTCTCGAAAACTAACGATTATTTTGATTTTGAACTTACACTAATGGATAGGCAATTTAATTATGAACATTTTGGTAGAAGTATTTTTTTCAAATGACCAAAATTCGATTTTATATCGATATTATTCAACATTCTGAGCGTATTCGGTATTGTATCTCTTGCGCTGTTATGTAGGGAAAAAATTCTCAAGGTTATTTGCTCAGGGTACGGCCTTAACTCATAGAAATTAACTGTCCGTGACAATTTTGACTATAGCTATGAAAGTTGAAACTTGTACGGTGCGCAGTTGCGTTTTACGTGCTCTCAACATGCATCGTTATAGCACCAACCAGGATCAAACCCTCTTTTTGTTTCTGAGAAACCAATAATTAACAAAAAGGTTATACATAATAAAAACCAGTTCAGCGTAAAAAATAAATTACTCCATATGGTTCATAAAAATGACTGTCTCAATATTCGGTTTGATTTTGTTTTAAAGTCATTTCCTGATAAGTTTATTAAAATGTTATTTCTTATGGAACCAGTAAATGCTTCGCTTCTGGCCTGTTACAATTCAAATGTCAGAATATATTTTCTTAAAAACTGAGCAATAAAACAGTTTATGAATTTAATTTTGAATTTAAAATTGTTGATGGTATATTTAACTACACCAACGTTACGATTCAATGCTTATACATGGGAGAAATCTAAGTTATTGTGTGTGTGCATGTCATAAGCACTATATTTGTATAGCATACTAAACCTAGAGAAAAAATATCAAGTGTGCATAAAGTTGTCAAGGTGAAAAAGTTACATTCATCATAATTATGAACATGATCATAAAAGCTAATTATAATTAATTTAAATATGGTATTGAAAAAACATGCAATCTGAAACACAAACCTGTTATGTAAACCGGGTTTAACTTTTGACACAATTAACTGTCTCTTCCAATGTATTAAAAGTTAATTATGTGCTGATGCTGACACACCTACTATGTACACAGCCAACTCTTTAATATTTTTAAGTGTTTGCTCCAATGTTGGCACTGGAATGAAAAACCTGAAACCTTTTGTGCGAATCAGTGTGTAAAGAAAACAATATTTCCGTAAGGACTATAATGGCATGCACTCACTATTTCCCGTTGTTCTATAGAAGCTACTAGTTCTGGATAGTAGGTTTAATTGATTAATCCTTCAAATCTTCACGCTCGATTACCTTTACGAGCAGAGCATAACTCGTGGGTTTATGTTTATGGGCGCATTTGACTTGGTACTATTCCGTTCTTGGCTGTGAACATAATATGAGCTTTTAGTAGATTTAAAAGATACTCACACAAAACCTGAAAGATAGGCACCGAGAGAAACATGTAATAAGAATGTTAAATAGTCTCAACTTAACAAAAATTAAAAAAAATTGAAAAGGTAAAAGTAAAAAATAAGGCACTGTTATTGATATTATATTTAGGAGCTATAATTTATCATGAAATAATCAAATTAATTATGTTGTACATTATAGGCTACTGATGCATCAATAATATAATTACACCTAATTAATTTTTCAAACAAAATCTACACGCTTTCTTGAACGGGAGGCTTCTTTGAAAAGTGAGAGTGCGAGAAGATTATAAAAATAAAACACCCACAAATCTTACTAAAAGTATATCAAAAATAAATCTGTGAAAATTTCTCACGGAAATAGATGGTAAATATTGACACGAGTATTTACTTTTTGAAGTGATTCGGAATCGGAATTCCGGTTCCGGAAGTTTCCAGTAACAGTAAAGTTATTAATTAAGTGAGAATAACAGAGCTTTTTCAGAAATAATATTAACGGATAGATACTGTCATCATACAAAAGACAGTGGAATATTTTTGGAAAATTTAGCCTTTCGCATAACTATTTTGTTTCGTGTAATGAGACTACTTATCATAAAGCAGTTTTAAAAGCAACATAAGCCGATATTAAATTAATACGCAATACTCCAAAGTTGATCACGAAATTGGCGTGTTAATGAAAACTGAAAGTTGTGAAACTTAAGGAATGTGCCAGCTGCGGGAAATTTCATTCATTTAAATTAGTTTTTTGGGAGAGCTTAGGTGATATTAGTTTACGAGGAAGTGCGTAGTGCATTCAGGAGAGATGGTCATGGAGATGCCGACATTGACCTTAGAAGCATAAGGTGAGGACTGAGACCGACACACGCGCGGCCGACGCGCGGATGTTTTCAGTCGCGATTTGTCCGCGCCGCAACTTCGTCGTTCGGGCGACGCACAAGCGCCCATTTTCCGCGTCTACTGTTCAAGTGCGTGATTTAACGTTAAAGTGACTGTGTTGAACTGTTTTAATTACAAGTTACTCTTTGTATACGACAAGATCGGATTGTTTAGAAGATTTTATTTCCATGTGGATGCTGTGAAATTTCAAAGTATGTATGATAAGAATTAGTTATTGTTTGCGTTGATTGAAACTTTTATTTGTTTGTAGTCGTTACTTTAAATTAAAATCTAAATTACGGTAAAAGTTTGACTTCTCTGTAGTTGAATTTTTTAAATTACCATAGACGTAGATCAAAAGTATTTATTTATCGCGTCTGTGAACGTTAAATTTGTCAAGCTAACTGTTACATGAATAACTTGTTACGAAAACTTGATATACTTAAAAAGCGAACACTTTGGGGCCAAACAGTCTACAAAAGTGTGTTCGCTACTTATTTATTCATACAATATTTTATTATTCATTAGGAAATAATATTTACCCATCGTTAAAATACCACAATTTAACTGTGGGTATATATACTGCACAATTTATTCGCGTTCGAAAATTTGAGCGTTTCACTTGGTTCCTAATAAATATTTTAAAATTAAATTGACGAGTTCAATGAATTAGTAAGGTGAATTATAAAGACAATTCGGTCATTCCGGTGGTTGAAAGTTAAAAGTTACACGCATGAATAAATCGAAAACCAAATTAATATGCTTTCATCAGTACTTGTTAATAAATAGATAGATCACAAATTCGACAGCAATATTTATTTAATTTTTAGGGGGAATGTATGACAGCACTCGTGTGTCAAATAATCGTTATTCGCGGAAATTCCAGAAATGAATTGTTGTTTAGACCATAATTGTTGTTTCCACATACTGCTGTCGTCGGTGCTGTCATGGGTGTTTATATGTATGACAATTTTGTGCTGCTAATGACTTTGACCAGGATCAACAACGTTATTAAAAAATATGCACTTTATTTGATGAGGAATATTACCATCTACCTGCAGTAAGAACTTAGATTTTTTTTATTTCACGATTAGAATTAAAATAGCAAAAAAAATATGTTTGAATATGTATAATTATACATCTTAAAACATATTTTGTTTTAATTTTTTTATGAGCGTGGTACTGATAACTTTGGGAATTTTGGTCCTCTTAGTACCCAGAATATACCTATTCGTTAAACTCAAATACATAGGTAAGTAATCATAATTTATTTGGTTCAGATAGGTACCTACTAATATTGAGTTTTGTAGATTCCCTCCTGTACATTCTGTCTAGATAGATACCTATTTACTGTAAATAGTAAGCTTTCTTAAGCTTTTTGTGTTCTAAAAACCTATCGGTTAATTTAAAGCAGTCGTGGGTTCCTACCAATATTTCGTGGTAATGCGCCGATCAAGTGCGCAATTACCGGGTACCATTTCCATCCAGGCGAAAGAATATTCAAATTATAAACATTTGAATGTTGTTTACCTTACCAAATTGCTTCTGCTATATTTAATTAGATCGACTGATCAACTGTTTTCGAGTAAATATAAATTAATTAAAATCAAAGACCTCTCGCAAACAACCGACGAAACTGTATCGTTTTGAGCACAACCAACATTCGTAGAGACAATAAGTTGTCTCTACGAATGTTGCGAATGTAGGTACACAACTGAAAACTGAAAGCAGTGGTTGTAAATTATGCTAGAATTTTAATCACTAAGATAATAAAATGAATAAGAATAGTTCTAGGATATTAAAATTGTTGACCGAGTTAAAAAAAAAACTGGTTGTCATAAATTAGTAGATTAAAGTCCTAGGAATGTTGGAAATGATCGGTTGAAGAAAATAGTAGTTTGATTGGCGTGTAACGAAAGAAGAAATTAACTAGGTAATCAGGTAAGTAATATACAGGTAAGATGATAATTTCTCATCCGTTCAAATTCAAATTAACAGACGTCACGTGAAGACCGTTCTTATAGTCTTTGAGTCAATAGTTGAAGATTTCGTTAACAGTGAACAATAAAAATTTTTTCACACTTATCAAAAGGAACGGAAGTTAAATTAAATCGTACATTCTTGATTAGAAGTTCATCTTTGAAATCTGGAATAAAAGGAAATAAAAGCCCTTATTCTCTTGAGAACTCGATTAAAGACGAAGTTCCATTCTTGATTTAATAGCCTAGGTCAGTGTTTCCCAAATCGGGAAACATGAACGTTCGCCAAGACTTACGTTTCGCAAGCATTTATAAAACCAGTAAGTATGTCATAATATGACGTGTCGATTTAAATACCTAAGTGTCGTATGATACCTTGAATTTAGATATTTTGGTTTAGTTTCCCGCAAGAGGAGAATACTTAGATAACTGTCGAGTGTTACGAGTACCTAAAACATAGTTAATACTTTTTTAATTTTCACACGGGATAATTCAACGAATACGATTTTATTAAATTCAATTTCAACGCCTGGAGCTTGAGAGACCTGGGTCTAGCTAGGTTAATGCCTACATGGGGTTCACTGCAAATGGCGTTTTGTCGTAGTAACACATGCTCCTAGCCGTCCTATATATTCTCGAGTCACAATTGCGGTATAAATTACCTTCCGTAAGCCTCTGAACGTTCATTTGTCGTACGTGTGGCACGTGGTACTTACACTTTGTGAATATTACGAACTATTCTTCATTCATTTTCCGCCACGCGCCGCTGCCTTATTAATAAAGGGAGTATTACTTCCTCCTTTTCTGCATTCATAATAATGAGGTAATTGAATTGAAAGCCAGTGTGTGCTGGTGTAAGTTAGCAGTATAACTTTACTAGCCTTTGTCCGTGACTTTCGTCCGCGTGGAATAGTTACTTTGTGCAACCATTTTAATTTTTAAGATAGGTACAAATTTTTCAAAAACGTTGGAATATTATGTTAATTACAAAGTGCTAAAATGCAAAGGTTCATGATTTTATCTTCAATAATGACGGACGAACCCTTCAAGCCTTTTTGTCACAGCAAAAGGTAGCCTTTGTCCTTTTACAAGGTCTAATCTATCTCTGTACCAAATTTCATAAAAACGGTTCGGTTTAGCGGTTTAGGCGTGAAAGCATAACAGACAGACAGATAGACTGACAACATACCATTTAATATAATATTATTAAAGTTTGGACTTATTATGGATTGGTTTTATTGTTGTCTGCCGACATGGTAACGAAATTTGGTCGAAGTTAATTCCAAATATTCGTAGTTCTAGGTCAGAGGAATCCTTCATAGTAACTTTGAAGTTTGTGTAATACATTATTATTTTAATTGCAATAGCTTCAGTGAGTTGAGCTACAGGGCAAATTAATTAAGATTGATTGTTTACAAAAAGGGTTCAATTTATTTTCATCGGTCGCTAAGTTCCAAGCTCTTAATGATACTTGGAGTAATACTTTGTTGGTTTGAGCATCTACAGGTCATAAATATTTGTAGGTTCCCTTTTGTACCTAGTATGACAAGGATTTGTGATGTCCTTTTAAGAGAGGTTTTAAGAAAAAAACGTTTTAGCTGCCTGATAATTTTAAGTCCAGCCCATCAGTTTAAATCACCAGTATAGGTACAGTAAGCATATTTGACTGACCGTAAACCACGTCAGGTATTTCATTCTAGCTAGCATCATGTATTGTTTAAAATTAAAGCTCCTTTCGTACAATCAATAAACATTCCGCTGATCAGATTTTCATATCGCTTTGAAATTTCAATTTCGCACACTGTATGTCCACGTCGCATATCTGTTCCATCGATCTATATTCATTCAATCGTTCGTTCTTTGGCCATTCGAACGGACCAGAAAAGCGAACATAGGTACCTACTGAATTAATGTTACAGATCAATCGGACTGCTATTACCTATACCGCGGATTGCAGTTGTTCGTGAGAACTTTTCTTTGTTCAATGACAAAAATATACGCTCAAAAGCTGTAAAAAATTATGTTTAGCTATCCTAGCTGCAAAAGGTTACTCTTATGGTTTATGGGTTACCCCAGGATTAGTCATGGATTCGTTTATGTTTTCAGAAAAGGCTTTAATAAAACCCCGGTCCTTGAGTATTAATTTTTTTTTGTCACTGGCAATGCATTATTTTTAGTGGCTTTTGCACTTTATAAGTATTTAACCAGATTTTTCTCACTCAGCACTGACTGACTTACTCATAAGGAACAATTTAAATATGCGAACGATCCTTTTGAATGTATCCACACATATATTTTGTTGGGACCGAATACCACCGTATGAGCGTAAATATCGACATATTGTGTGCCAGAGGCTGTATCCTTGAATTTTATTAGAATCCTGGTACCTACTGCAAATAATATGAGGATTTAATAAAACTTCGAACTACTATTATGAAGATACGGAAATCTTAATCACTGTCTCACCTAGGTATCTTTTACTATCATCCTCATCTACCTAACCTATTCTCAGCTAAGTAGGTACATTGGGGCCGGCTTCCAGTAAAACCACATTCGGCTGCTTATCTATTTCCACAACCCAGTAACTGAGTAACACGGTACTTCGTAACTGGGTAACTCGGACAATCCGTAACAACTGCAAAGATCTGCAAATGACAGCCAAGACCAAAGGCTTGACGTGCTTATTATACCGAGGCTCCTTTATGATTCGGAGCAGTCTTGGCATGTTAAGATGCTCACCCATCTACAGACCGACCTCGGCAAGCGTTGCTTAACCTTGAAGATAGACCGTGTGGCAGTTTTAAAATAGCCACGAGCTCCTCCGTAGTTTCATAAACTAAATTTCATTAACACATACAAGATGAAGTCCACTACCAACCGTCTCGTAATTCCTCAAACTTCCCATTCCGCAGTTATTATGCATTTCACGGTTGGAGCTTATGCAAAACTAACACTAATAATACCTGCAGGTTTACGGACGAATTCCGGAGCTGAAGTTAGTACTAGGGGACTAACAATACGCGAGAATACGCTCTGCGTCACTGTAGCTATTTGAAACGGTGATTGTTAAGATTCGCTCTGCACCGAGATAAGCACCTAATACCTGTAATGAAAATCTAAAGTGTGTGGGTTTTACGAGGGAATATGGAATACGTTCAATAATACGATATTTTTATCGCCTGAAAAATGTGTTTTATAGGGCCGCATGGCTCTGTACTGTACGTAAAGTTTTAACTGAATAGCTCAAAAACCATAATCCATAGTACTTCAAATAAACAGTAACAAAATAGCCAACACTGTTTAGGAGCAGACAAGGGTCGTATAACATAGCACCTGTGTACTACTACTACTGCCCTTAAAAAGTCTATAAAACGACCATCAAGTTATTTGCGGCCGCATGACCAGTGACGTCTGACTCTTATGGACGCACGCTAAGAATAGAGCAGCCCTTACTTTGGAATGTGTTGTCCAGTAGTACTTATGAATGTTCAAGTGAGTCCATCTGACTCTCATCCACTTTAATTTTACTGGATTTATCTTCTTTCTATAACAGCTAGTCTCGCGTCTTATCGAAGCAAAGATGCCTTAACTCTATCTATACCGTACCACTGACTGACCACTTAGAAGTGGAAAAATATTTGAATAAAATGGAGAAATTTCAGACACATCCAGTAGCCCACTAATCTATGTTCCAAATAGGCAAGACCGCGTATACCGCACTTGGCATTCAAGTAGTTAAACGATGTGAGAATTGGATCCGTGACCGCACAGAAGACGAAAGCGTCCCTTTTGCCAAATATGCTATTACCCTGATTTGACTAATATAAATTGAGCGGGAAATACGTTGCTGATTCATTTATTATTATTCGACCCAATTCGTAGAACTCGAGATTGGTTTCAAGTAAACAAATGTAAAACCTTTTGATGTGCAGATATACTTACGGTGGTACATACAACAACTGCATACTCTTCGTAAACGGATGTGTTTACCTAGCGTGGTGATTGTGGCTATTCATACCCTTTGACCGTGCATTATTCTGAAGGGCGATTTCCGTATTTCTAAAGAACGTTATCATTTTTAACGTCAGACTCAATATTTTTTTATTATTGGTAGGCCCTTTGGCCACAATCTCATCTGATGGAAAGGGATCTGTCAAAAACACCAAACATTTTCCATGTTTTCTCCATTACGACAAACTTTTGACATTGACATAAGTCGAGACGAGGTTGCGACTAGAGTACGATTAATTAGTCTTCTAAATGCCAATTCTATCTACTAATTTCTAAGCAACGTTCGCATTCGTAGCTCAGTCGCAATCTGTAAAAAAAACCTCAGGTGACCCTCTTAAGGGGATATTTACAGGTTGTTTTGATCGCACTTGTTTTTATAAATGTTTTTCCTGTACTTATTATGAAGTGTACAATAAAGTAGGTACTTACGTTTATAAAAATATTGATACCTACGTAATCCTCGAACAAGTACACTGGTATAAACAGAACAAACAGAAAAACAATTATATTAATTGGAATGAAGTCTATAAAGACCTATCGGAGAGGACAAGTGTCGATACAAGACAGAGATTCCATTTTAATCACCGATTGATTTTATTTATTTCGCTCGTAAACTGTATTATGGCCGTTTGTCTGGATTATAGTCACCGTTTTTAATAGTCGTGTTTTAAAACAGTGTACAGACTATTTTTTTTATCGTGTTCTTTTAATCATTTGTGTTACTCATTAACATAAAATGATATGCTTATAAACACTGATTTATGATACTCATTTTTTTTCTCCCAAAATCTTGTTCTATGAAGATCCTAATTTACTTTACAGACTTTTCATCAGTATACTATGCGAGGGCTTAGACCATATTATCTTAAATATTACCGGCCCTGGAACGCAAAGTGCAATTGGAGGGACAAAAGGGTGGGTCTTTATCTAATCTTAGCTTCTGTTCTTGTGTTTGTTATCGAACTCCTCCGAAGCGGTTTGGCCAATTTTTATTTATGTTTTTTTTTTGTGTGTATTAGTCAGGTCTAAGAATATATAATAGGCTATTTTTTACCGACTTCACAAAAAGGAGGAGGTACTATGTTCGGATGGTTGTATGTTTTTTTTTTTGTATGTTTGTTTAACCAACTTCCAAAAAAGGCTCTCAATTCGGCGGTATTTTTTTAAATAATTTTCAATTTTTATGTATACCTATGTACACCGATTACTCCGAGGTTTCTGATCCTATTTGTGTGATTCTTTTTTAGTTCGATGTTTTTTTTTATACCTGCCATTTGGTCCCGTAAAAATTCTCACTTAAAAACAAAACTTTTCTACATAAAAATAAAACCGACTTCCCAACAAAACTCTACAAAGTATAACATAGCCTTAATTTCGGAAGTCGATGTTAAAAAACAAAGATACAAACCCAAAAACACTTTTTTGCTAAAAAGTTTTTTTATATTGCAAAAAAAAGGTTTTCCCGGTCACTTAGTCTAAAATACAAAAATCTCGTGTCACGGTGTTTGTTATCGAACTTCTCTGCAACGGCTTGACCGATTTTATGAAATTTTCTGTGCATATTAAGTAGGTCTAAATGAATACACTAACTTGTCTGTAAAATTTTTCATGCTATGTTTTATCCTAGCTAAACATGCTTGTGCCTCTATTTGTATTTTACATCTTTGTATACCATGTTTTATGCAAATAAATATTCTATTTTATTGTAATAGGTCGTAGACATTTTTTTTGTAAAACAACGTTTGCTTGGTCAGCTTGTTTCTAGTATAAAAGCTATCTTGTATAGGTATCTTAATTAAAATTGTTATTCATAGCTATGAATCTTCTAACGTTGAGGAAGGAAGGTTCCTACCTCAACGTTAAAAGAGTTCGGTCGCGTTTAAAAAGTTGTCCCAGGTAAAACATATGTGCCATGTGTATGTTTATTTGTCTGTATCTATAGGTGCACCTACGCAATAAATGATTCAAGGGTAACGTTTGAAAGTAAATTAAGCCAAAAGCTCTCATAAAATGTTTTTCTATTTTGGTGCTATCGTCTGCTTATCACTGAGTCGTCTTTGATCGTAACGAAGACAATATCAAGCCTTTCAGCTGTTCCAATTTCATCAAGTTAAAAATAGAGTGTTTTCATTGAAGTAAGTATATCACGATGCTGAAAAATAACAAGAGAATTCAGTTTGTTTAGTGCTTACCAACAATTTTTTTGACGTTATGTAAAGTTACATAATTATAATGTAAATACTAAAACTGCTCTCAAAATAAGAGGGGGAAGGAAAATAAATACAGCTTTATTGTTTGGCCTATGTTATGAATTATCATAAATTATCCTGAAGCTTTGTGAATCAACATCCTAGCAAAGTATTGTTAAATGAACAAACGGAAAGAGCCAAAAGCTTTTGGCAATGTAGCCTTCAGATTATCCCAGTCACTTCAAATTTTAACCCAAATAATACATTAAAACTAGTTTTTGTCCGCGACTTCTTAAGTTTAACTGTTCCTGTAGGAATTTCAGGTAATCCTCTCTTAGTGCTCTTCTCAATCCCCAAGAAAAAGACATGACAAACAGCGTTCTAAGTCCAGTAGTTTCCGCCGTGCGTCGTATGTCAGGCACTCGGTCAGTAACGGAAGAATTTTAAATATTTGCGTATAGGTATGCTTGTGGTGTTGTAGGCTTTTTTTTTTTTTTTAGGGATGGGAAATCATCCAATGACTCCTCCCGCTCTGGGTGTTAGCGGGAGGGAGTGTCAGACTTTTACTGACTAAAACCCATCCATGTTCCTTCATTGCCCTTTGTGTTCCGGAGCCACGGTGTCTCTTGCGAATAATCCCGCGACTCCGGCAGGCGTCGGCCCTTTTGGGCCCCTCTGTGTTGCTGACTCTCTTTGAGGCGCGCGTGGAACACTAATGCGCCGTCGACACGGCCTGTCGTCACTAGACGGACGGACGGCCAGCCACCCATAGCTCACCGTCCACAGGCCCGCGCCTACGGTGGCCGGAGGTCACCAGGTGGCCCCCGACGCCCGCGGCGTCCACCACGGCGGCCGGGATGGTGTTGTAGGCTCAATTAAGTTTTCAAAATCCTCTTTTGGTAAGAACCGCTGGTACTCACACAAAACTTAGTTGCGTGCCAACTACAGTTACATGGCGGCGTTGAGGACTTCATTAAGTTCCACATATATTCATCGCAAGTTGAAGTGTCAGTTTTTACCTTCTTGAAATAAATCAGCTTCTGAGTGGCATGGATCAGGTAAATCATGATGGCAAGCGACAGCCGTATAACCGCCTAAGACCGGTTATATAGAAACACTAACACTGCGCCCGCGACTTCATCCGGGCTACAATTTTCTTAAGTATTCATATTTTTTTCTAGTAATATATAGCCTACTTGCTAACCGGGCAAACATTGTATTGCGATATAAAAAAAATACCCCTACGACCTACTCTCTCTATACCTACTAAATATACACAAAACATTTCATTACAGTCGGTCAAGCCGTTACGGAGGAGTTCGATAACAAACAAGATTTGTAAATATTAGATAGGTATACTCAGGAAAAATGTAGCATTCAAATGGTGTAAGAATTTTCAAAATTTTTCAAGTAGCATTTGAGTTTATTCGTTACAAACATACAAACATGCAAATCTTTCTTCTCTATAATATTAGTGTTGATTAAAGAATTTAGCTAGGATATAAGTTTTTGGCCAAAGCAAAAAAGATTAGCAAAAAATTCCCAAAGTATCAGTGCAAGGTCATTAAACTACAACAAAGTTAAATTAACGATGAGAACGACAGAGGTGATGTTGATGATCTAGGTAATGATACGCACTGTAAAAACTTTAAGAGGGCTGTTTATTGATGTTATTCTGTATGATTTGAACTGTTGGTAGGTTTTGTCTACGTTTTTAAACGTCTCTTATTTTACCTGTTATAGTTAGACCTCGCTTATGAATCTGCAGGCTGGCAGTTAGGTAGGCTTTTTATTTAGGAAAAGAATAGTTGGCCACTATCCATTTAGATTTATTTTGCTAGATATACTTTGCCCTTCTGCCAAACAAAGACTGAAAGACACCACTTTCTCGTTCCATATACGTTCCACATACTTAATTAAAGGTTTTTTATCTTTATGGCAATGAGCCGGTTCCGACTATTCGTGTGACAGTGGACGACTTAAATGATGATAATTATTACTAGTAGTTATAACATATCACTGTCAAAGCCCAGCGGAAAGAGATGAGACAGCTTTCACAAAATATTATTGTTAACTTATTTTATTTTTTTTATTGAGATGGGTTTGCTCTTGACTCTAGCCTTGCTCAGACATGACAGAGACAAAGTCTACGATTTCATTGTGTTGGAAAGTTATTTACTTCATTAGGTATAGTTGAAGGCAGGTTGGTTAGGTAGGTTGAACTTCTTTTCGTGTATCTTTTTGTCATATCTTTAAAATTAAACGCATGTCAAGAAACTTTCTGGTCAACGGGAAAACCGGACTGGCCAGCGAAAAATATTTAATAATGTAATAAAAGTAATTTATTGTAAAACATTTTTAATACATTGGGTATTTACTTTGTGTTTTAGATTATGCGGGCATCTAAATACGAAGTATGGGTACTGACTCTATAATAAAATGTTTCGATGCTGTTTTTGACGTTTTATGAGCATAATATTATACATATTTTTATTGTTATGGTGCCGAATTAGGGAGATATTTTAAATGCCGTGACAATGTTGTAGTTTTTCTTTACCTTTATTCGAACCTGAAATTGGAAGTACTTACCAAATAAGTGCGTATATGTTTTGCTGTGTTGGTATCTAACCAGTTTGCAGTAGTAGCAAAATGTTACGCTGACTGGGTTGCCAACATGCGGACAAAATTCGTAATTCACGCAGGGACGCGGGTGGGGACCTAATTGGGCCTTGTTCCGAGTTAGTCTCCCAGAGGGAAGCTATGTTCTATAGGTACATGACTAAATTCGTACCTTATTACAAAAAGGCAAACCCCATAGCAACAACAAAGGGCAATTATAAGCTTAATTCCGCTACTCCACTCCCGTGGGCTATGGCACGGGAACCGTGCGTTTTGTCAGGATAGAATTAGCTTTATGGACAGTTTTTGTGGATTTTGGAGATTATCTTGTCCAATGAAATAATTTGATGTCTTCTTGCAATGAATCCCAAGAATAGGAGATTAAGTTTAAATATCTTTCCAAGTCAGTATATTATCAATCACACGTGGTGGAATTTTTTGAACTGCTATTTGATGCTGCGATCCTTGTATTAGTGAGTTTGAATCATTATCTTTCTTACCTATTCTAAGTTTTAAACCGTATGTATAATGCTTCATAAAGCTTTAAGGATCAGTAAGTTCGCACTTAAGTGGTCCCTGAAGCTAAATAATTCATGCTAAAACGGTCAAGTACGTACAAACTTTAACACTCTTGTAAGATAGGTAAGTTTATTACGTATTTAGTGGCGTCTCCTTTATCTGCAGGATGCGAGAAGCTTAGGTTAACTCGATATGACGACGATAATGGGAAGCTTATGTCCAGGCTGTCCAGCATTAGAAGTAATTCGAGCTTTGGTCTCTCGATCGGAAAGCGGAAAGGGAACGAAAGATGCTTTTTAGTTTTTTACAAAAAAAAACACTACAAAGTAAAAAATAACTTTAATTTCGGAAGTCGGTATCAAAATACGAAGAAACTAACAAAAACACCGACTTCCGAAATTAAAGTTATTTTTTACTTTGTAGTGTTTTTTTTTGGAAGTCGGTTGTTTAGTATGTTTGTTACCTCACAACTCCGTCAATTTTGTTTTATCCGAAAGGGTATACTTGTAGATTGGTCCCATTTAAATTTTATAATAATTGGTTACGAAGTTTGGATTTTAAATCGAAATAGCTGGAATTCGTTTACTTGGACGATGGTTTTTTGTCATCCAAGTAATCGAAATTGCGTATTTTGCAGTGGTGTTTATAAGTGTGGGGTACCACTAAAAAGTAAAAATAAAAAACTTTTTACAAAAAAGTATACTACAACCGACTTCAAATAAAAAAAACACTAGTTTGTAGTGTTTTATTTATATAATTGGAAGTCGGTTGTATTTTTTTTGCAAATAGTTTTTTGATAAAATTTAAATCTGCAATTATATCCTTTCAGATTAAACAATAATTTTTCAAATCGGTTCATAATAGACGGAGTTATGAGGTAACAAACATAAAAAAGTGTAACCGAATTGAGCACCTCCTCCTTTTTGGGAAGTCGGTATCAAAATACGAAGAAACTAACAAAAACACCGACTACCGAAATTAAAGTTATTTTTTACTTTGTAGTGTTATTTTTTTATTTGAAAGTCGGTTGTATTTTTGATAGCATTGTCTGCTGAAGTTTACCTATAAATTATGGGGTCAACTTTTTATTTATCTTCTAGCTTGTTCCGTGGTTGGCCAGTTAGATAATTGCAATCAGTATTGTCCAAACACAAACCTGTACAGAATTTCAATGACTTGCAAATCAGACAAAATCAGCCCACTCTTGTTTATACCGAGTTCAAATTGACAGAAAATCTCTGCACTTAACCGCATAAGAAACAAGTAATTAGATGAAGCCAGGGAAAAGCCCGGGCTTTATTATTACTTATTTAATTTAAAACAGAGGTCTCGCATATTAATGTGGACTGTAAGTCTGTAATTTACAAGCCGGTAGAGATTATAACAAGGCAACAGAATTGCTCGCTCTTAATTTAGGTGTCCTCTCAAGTATCTGTCAAATTCAGTTAATATCCGTTACTTATTTTTGTTTATTATTAGATACTAGATGACCCGCGCAACTTCGTCTGCGTCACATTTTCCATTACTGCTCCGCTCCTATTGGTCTAAGCGTGATGATATATAGCCTATAACCTTCCTCGATAAATGGGCTATCTAACACTGAAAGAATTTTTCAAATCGGACCAGTAGTTCCTGAGATTAGCGCGTTCAACCAAACAAACAAACAAACAAACTCTTCTGCTTTATAATATTAGTATAGATTTTTGGTTGGAATTAATTTAAAGTTGTGTAGTAATGAAGTCGAGCTTTGACAACAACTTTGCTGACAGGTGTCTAGTGTCTAAGGAATAAAACCAGGGTGCAGAGCAGAAACATCTATTCATCAATATGCATTATACTGGAATCTGCAATTCGCTTGGCAAACACACTGATTATGGTAATAACTTCTTGCTACTGATTTGTATACCCATCACAAATGATAGAGGAAGACATGGTGGATTTACCTTAATACCTATGATAAAATCGCACATATCCATAATGCATTGACATTTTTTATGGGTTAATAAAAAGTTAGAAAGTAACTACAAACTTGGCTATCTAGTTGCTAATTAACATAAAAAAATAATAAAACACTGTTTCAAACATTTAATATATTATTAATACAAACTTAAGTGATCTAGGTCTATAGATTCTACCCATTTGCGTAACCAACACATTCAATAGTACCTACCTAACTCATTCATAATTCTAGCTTTCATTCATACGTTTGAGAAATTCTTCTGCTCGTTGACGTCAGCCAATGGATGTTAATGTTGAATATTCAATAACGCTTACCGAAACCGCTAAAAACTAGAATAATCATGTCCATCCATTGAAACTGAGCGTGGCAGCGTATCGGGGAAACGGAGAAATTTTAACCAATGTGATTGCATAAAATATCTGCTCCACGTGAGTCACTGAGGTTCATACAATTCCATTGGGTAAAATTTCTCCGCTTCGCTGCATCGCCCCGCGACGCCGACGGTGGACCGGCAGTCTTATTTCGTTCTTAAAGGTCGTGTCCCAAATGTAAATGATAGCTAGCAAACACCGATATCGCACTGTTTCAAGAACCGAACAACATGCGCTAAAGCGAATAATGGCCTTATACTAAAGGACATTGCTCATCGCCCATACATCGTTCGCCTAAGAACCAACAGAGACGTGAATTTACTATCTGTGTTTTAAATAATGCATATGTTCGACTAAAACTAAATAAAAATCACGGACACTTGCCAGAATTGTAAAATATCTAAAATGATTTCGGATTTTGAGGTTATAAAACATACCAAACAATAGAAACATACCAAATGGACTAAGATCCCATAGCTGCCAGACTTTTTATCTCACCCAAAAATGTATAGAGTGGTGTTACTATGTTCTTCTAACATACGAAAGCGTGGTAAGTTAGGTCGACAGCCGATTCTCTGGTATCAGGTGCCAAATACATTAGGTAGGTACATCAAAGTGTCAACTGTCATTTCATCGACTGTCAGTGTCAATACTGTTCGTGTCATACAGCGCTTTAATCGCTTTACTCTTTTTGTAGGTAAAAATGTTACAGCGCTGAGAGTGCTTTGTTTCATTTTAAAATAATGGCGCCGGGTTATAAAACCTAAGTGAGTTACTTTTTAAAATGGTTTCGTAATTAAAAAGTGTCCGTTCTATTCTAATCAGTAAAATGTAATTTAAAAAAAAACTAGGAATAATAGTAAAGGTTTCGCATGTGTTGATTCATAGGCCACTTTTTACCATGTCCAATTTATATAACCTTAACCCTGAAAACTAATTAATATTGACAGGTTTTCAACTCCAAAGAAATATGCAGACAAAACTATTAACAAATGTTTATTCAGTTTTCAAGCTGTATAAATATCTTTCAAAATTCATGATGACATGTAGCACGTACCTACTTGTATCGATAGTGAGATATCGTAATCGAGTGATAGTACCTACCCATGTAGCGAGAGTAGGTACCTATCAGTATCACAAGTTTTCCAACTACATAATATAAATATTTGCATGCAGATCTAGAAAAAAGCAAGTGATTATTATTCTAAGACGCTTTTGATTTCCAAAAGTGGACCGACTATTAAAAGATAAATTGATGTCGCGTTGTGAATAATCGTCATTTCCCCTAAAAGAATGTTGAGATACGATGTAAACGGCGCAGAAAATCTGTGGGCTGAGGTTCAAATGTTCAAAGTCACGTAAATATTATGAATTTATAGAAACGACCTTCGTCTCCCAGCAGTGATCGTTGGACATTAACTTTTTTCTTTTGTGCCTTTAATTTTGACGGCTTCCCTTTTACTGCTTTATGTTAATTAACTTTTTTAATAGATTCTGCTCTAACTTTATATTTTTGTATAACAGAAACCGATCTAACTTCTTTAATTTTCTTAACAGCTTGTTGCATGGCGGAAGCAAGTAGTTGACGGAGGGGATAGAAACACGCGTACGCGTATTAAAATGTCATTAATCATTTTTATTGTGTGGTTTATTGTGTCATATAGATTTGCTGCTATAATCTGAAGCCAAGTAGTAACGTAAGTTCGACTTGTAGGGTATCTTCATCCTTACTTACTTGATACTTTTAGAGGTCAAATCTCGGTCTGATTTCTAAAAGGAAACCAAATTCGAATTCCAGTAGGCACCCATAATCACGAGATCTTGAATGGTGATTTTGAAACGTGACAAATATGTGAATTATAAATGTGGATGACGGCAGATACTTTATTAGAAGTTATTTCTACAGAAACACGGAAATTTGTAATTATTGTGACTATATTTTAGTTTAACGAGAAGAATTCTGTGTTTCGCATAATTTTTTACTTAATTATAACTAATCAATACGCCTAGCACTAGCACTAACATCTGAAATCACATAACTTTGGCGTTACGTATTTTTCGAAAGTTAACTTTCGCACAACCCGAAACAAGGTGACAAATAAATATTCGTGTCACTTTGTGACAGACATTAACCCTGATTTTGATATTCTTTTGCTCCAAAAATAATCTATGGTAATGTCGATGTCGGCACGATAAAGACGAGTATACTCAGACAAAGACATTCTTTCTATATTTTTAGATGTTCGTCCTATGGCTTAGTGGTAAAGTTGTGTGTAAATAATATAAAGTTTGCATAGGAGTCTATTTTTGCTAATGCACACTTATTCAATATTTTGTTTTAAATTAAGATAAGGCGGCAACAAAATTCATGCCCACATAATAATATATAAGAGACTAAACTGGCGTCTCAACTGCTGGAAATGTCAATGACAACAGTCTTCCGGAATTATAATTCATGTGCCTGCATACATTGTGCATGAATAAATCAAGTGAAACCGAATGCACTATAGTAATTTGCATGAACAATTAGGTACACTATAGGCTTTCATCATCGTCTGATGCGTATCTTTTTTCGCAGAAATATTAGAAGTGGTATTGGCCAGGTTTTCTATGCAGCTTACTGCATGCACTTAGATGCAATAAGATAGATGGGCGAAAGTCTGCATGCAGAGGTGTTAACAGGAGATTAGACGGAGAATGCAAAAGCCGGGGAGTGTGAACCTTTCCCAGCAGTGGGACAGCATATATTATTATATCTAGCCCGAACTGTCCACCTACTGGGCATAAGCCTCCCTCCAATCTTTCCACCGTTCCTGGATATGCGCCCTTTCTTTGCCAATTCTCAAGGAAGACATCCAAGTCGTTCCACCATCACAATGGGTTGAACAAAATCAAAATGGCTGGGCTCCAGGTTTATGAATTCAGTTTTTACACAGAGCGAGCGTTATTTGATTAGTAACCCAATTGCAGTCGGAGTTGTAGATATTCCGTTTGCCAGACTTTCGGGATTCTGGCACCGATTGCCTCAGTTTCCAAATTCAAACTGTCCTGGACGATTAATCAGATTAGTTTTTTCCTGAGTTTGGTTTGGTTTACAGTTGAAAAGTTACAAGTTTTTTAACGCTGACACCAGCTTTTCGCTATCCATATTATACAGTAGTCCAACATTTGTAATATGTGGAAACAAAAATTAAATCATACATTATGTGATTATAACTTCCGTAAGATATACTCATGTTTATTAATATGTACGGTTTTCCCACGTGTTTGCCTCGGGAATATAGGGAGTGAAACTTAATTGAGCAATCCTGAAACAAACACGTGACTGCCAGTGACAACTGCCAACGACACACAAACAACAACATATGCCAACAAAGAGAGAATAAGGCAACAGGCAAAAGGTTCCGTATATTACGAACCCCTAACAAAATACAGCATTCAAGTACCTAATCCTATATAATAAATACAAAATTATTTGTTGCCTTTGATTTCCATAGTCAAAGGTCTCTATGCGTTCACAGGTTTCCTTTATACCAACAGTAGGTACACTAATTTTATTTATCGCTGTAATATCCGTTTCGAATTTCAACGTCCTCTATAATCTATGGCCATTGTAGTTGATAAGTGATTGTACGTAGAGGTGTTTGACCTCTGCGGAGTCAATTTGGAAATGTACTATGTCTGTAATCGAAGAAGCGATTAATAACTTACCGATTGTTTTGTGTGTATTGCTAATATCAACACAGTAGATCTTTGAAAACTTGAGTTAGATTTTGCTTATTAACAGGATTTAGAAGTTTGCGTTTTTGTATTACATTTTCTTAGAACTTCCTATTGCTGAATTAGAATTCTCAGTACGTATTTCGAATTAATTGTGAAATTACTAAAATATTAGGCTTGGTAGAGTCGGTTCAAAACGGTATCTGCTTATGTCAATCACACTTTACAAACTGAGGAGATTACCATTAAAGCATTAACTGTGAAATTGAACTGGAAGACTTTACACTTAAGTAAATAAATGAATGGTTTTCATAGAAATGAATTCCTAAACAAATAATCGTATCAAAGTTTCAATGACTGTTATTTTAAGTAGAGATCCCTTTTAGCGATAAAACCCACTAATGTACCTTTTTATGCTTTTATAAGCTAAAAGTGTTCAGCCTAAACTTATATTTATTTATAACTAGCTGTCCCACGCGGCTTCGCTCCCGTTTAACCCGCATATTTCCCGTTCCCGTGGAAAAAAAACAGAAACTATCCTATGTCCGTTTCCTGGTTCTAAGCTACCTCCCCACCAATTTGCAGCCAAATCGGTTCAGCCGTTCTTGAGTTATAAATAGTGTAACTAACACGACTTTCTTTTATATAGATAATAGATAGATATATATTATTTTGGTTGTTTTTAACCCTTTCAGACCTGCCTTTTTTTATTTTCTCGGACGTATTTAAGTAAAATTTCAGTGTTATAATAGGCAATAAGAACTAGGAAAAAAATAATAAAAAAAATCCTGGTAGCCAAGTTTTTCAGAAAAACTTGTTTTTCTTTATGTGCACAAATGTGGACAACCGGCTCTAATTATAATTACGATACATGTTTAGTAGTATTTTTATAAATCAATAACCACTGTTAGCATACTACATTTTTATTAGAAAATGGAATAAAGTAAATACAAATGAAATGAGATCTTCCTTTGGCACTGTTATTATATAAATTAATTATGTATTAGTTGAAAAAAAAAAAAAACTAGAAATAGAAAAGCATAGGTGTGGAATGCTAAAAAGCGATTTTTATCCTTTGTTAGACATAAGTGCACTTTACACTTGATGCACTTTACACGCGATTTTCCCTTGCATCCTATCATTTTGCAGCGTGTTCCAGCACCGTCATCATGTGCAGGAAAGTGTCCAACCCCGTCACTAGCATTTCACTCGCAGGGCGAATTTCTCCTGGTCTTCGTGGAATAATTACGGGTGGCACCGGGCTACTGCCACTCGGACGGCCTCTTTTAGCGACACCAATCTGTTTACTTCGCAAAACTAAGCATTCTGCTAATCTGCGACGAAAGTGAAGCAAAGTGAGTCGTTTGTTTATCGGGACTCCGAGTAATTCGTGGTCAGTCTGGAAATCTAGGCTTGTGTGATTTCACTGCGTATGAATTCGTCATTTCAGCCATAATGAGAACAACTGTTGCGGGACTTGTCTGTGATAATAATCAACTGGAGCTTCGACAAAAGGGTCAATAGCTATTGGTGGACACCAGTCTGGTAGGATAGTATTTTCCAGCTCTTGTGCCTCTCCACCTAATCCTCGACTTTGGTGTCAAATTCACAAAAATATCTCTATTTGAAGAAGCTGCTCCTGGTTGACTCTCAAATACTCCATCAAAATTGTCAGGAATTTCGTGTATAGGATCAGGTCGGACGAAAATGTCGTCGAGAGGAATATCATCCGTTTCATCTTCATCAGAGTCTGGAGGGAAGATCTCCCTTTGATTCTGGTTAACTGCATCTGCACCGAATCGAACAGATCGCGAGTCTCGAGCAAGACTACCTCCATTCCCATCGTCGTCATCTGAAGATAAGTCTAGGTCTGAGAGATTTCCGTCACGTAGAAGATCCAAGGCATTTCGTGAAAACATTATACGTTGAATACTTATTCTGAAAAATATGTATAAAGAAATGTTAGATAATATTTTTCTAATAAAAATATGCTGCAAAAACAACGTAAAATTAGATTTATAAAATATACGTATTTGGTTTCAAAGATCGTTACACTATTTGAATATTACGCAGAAAAGACAATTGACACCTGATGAGCACATTTGAGGACAAATCTAAAAATCTATTATTCTGATATAAAATAACAATAAATGGGCCATAAAATAAATCATACATGATCTTAGTAATATAACTTATTGATACATATTTATGAAAATGCAAATTTTGCGCAAAATCTTAGTATTTTCGAATAAAAAAAACAGCTTACCTGAATGGGTCGAAACACGTACGATCACTGGATGAAACTTGACGAAAAGATGTTAAAACACGATACAAGATGGCGCTACTTGTACCGTTTTTGTTGATTTATTATGTGAACAAATGAATACAACCGTTTTTCTGTACGTATGAACGAAAGTAATACGTATAGGTTTAATTATATTTTATGTCCTCAATTGTGGACGCCAGGTCTGAAAGGGTTAATGGTAGGATTCTGTACCCAACTACGGCTGGTACTTATCTCATGAAGTAAGAAGTTGAAATTTTCACAAAGCGTGTATTTTTTGCCATTCCAACAAGAAATAATAAAAAGAATACGGTGTGGTACCCTTTCTGTGATAGCTTGACTTGAACTTTGTTAATTTCTGTTGGACGTCGAATTAATGTCTGGAAGTACTGTTACTTAATATTCTAATATATAAAACTCTTCCGTTACTGAGTGATTGAGTGACTGACGAGTACGCACAGCCGAAGCTAACAGTCGTAGCAAGCTGAAACTTGCCATTTTTGGCGACACGGTTGGCGCAGTGGTTGAGCGATTGACTACTGCGCAGCATGTCGCGGGTTCGATTCCCGCACGGAACAAATATTTGTACGACCTACAAGTATTTGTTCCGAGTCTGGGTGTTTTTCTATGTATAATATGTATGTATTTACAAAAAAGAAATGTATATAAGTAGTTTATCAGCCATCTCGTTACCATAACACAAGCATTAAGTTGCTTAGCTTGGGACTATATGGCGTTGTGTGAAATGTCCAAGGATATATTATATAATATATGTATAGGTTCCTTGGGGAGTTTACGGAGAGGGTGCACTAAGAGAGGATATCCCAAAATTCCTACAGGAACGGGATTTCCTGATATACGTACAGGAACGGGATATGCGCTTATGAAGCTTAGGATAAAAGCGATTTACTCATATGTGAAAACTTATAGATGCAATTGCAGAGTATTAAGTTTTTTTTCCGGAAAAATGAATGTGGGAAAAGCCTATTTGAGATAAGTTGAAAACAAAAACGTGAGTCTTGGTTTTGGATACGGGGTCCGAATAATAAGACTGGGGTCTGTTTTATCCCTAACTAGGTACGTAAATCCTATCAATACGTGAATATGTAGTACAAGCATTATACATGTCGTTGCCGGTAACAAGCCTGCCCTTGAGAACCATCTCTGTTTTATGATTTTCTTCGAATTGTTTTATCTACACTAATATTATTTAGAGGAAAGATTTGTTTGTTTGAATTGAATAGGCTCCGAAACTACTGGACCTATTTGAAATATTCTTTCAGTGTTAGATAGCCCATTTATCGAGGAAGGCTATATATCATCACGCTAAGAAAAATAGGAGCGGAGCATTAATGGAAAATGTGACGCGGACGAAGTTGCGCGGGTCAGCTAGATAAATACTAAAACCTTTCTCGAGAGCCACTATATCCATTGGTGAATACAGCATGAGAATCGGTGCAGTAGTTTTTGAGTTTATCGCGAACAGACAGACAGACGCGGCAGAGGACTTTGTTGTAAAATACATATATATTGTAGTGATTAGTCGTATGTTTATTTACATCTGACTAGCTTTTTCTCTAACAATAATGTTATTTTTTCGGCACAAAAGTAACCTTTGTCCCTTAGCAATAGCTTATTATAGACTGACTCGGAGCTCGTGGCTAAAGAATAAATAACACGGGTTGATCTAAAGATGCCTTAAAAGGTTAAGCAACGCTGGCCAAGGTTCGTCTGTGGATGAAGTGCCCATCTTAACATACCGAGATTTTTCCGTGCCTCGGAAAGCACGTTAAGCATCTACCTAGTTAATGGGTTGCGGAGGTCTGGAGGTAGCCGCTTCACGTGAATTACTGATATTCAGCTCAATTCGGGCCGACCCCGATGTAGTTGGGAAAAGGCTCGGCAGATGATGAATAAAACGTTAGAAACTACTGCCCCAAGACAAGTTTTTATGAAAAGAACAATCATGTGCGTTTAATTCACGTAACTTAAGGTGAAAAAAGGGTCATCACGTCACAACCAGTGATACTGACAATAAATCATTGGTTTTATTCCCTATTGTTTAGCTAGCCTTTAGTGTCAATAGTGTTGTATGAAGGAAGGTAATAAAAAGATGCATTCGAAACCACAAAAAACAAGAATTGCACTATCTTAGTGGTCTGGGATTCTGTGTTGGGGTATCCACAAGGTGTGACAGAATAAACGCAATACCTACCTGAAAAAGGGTCACTAGTCACTCATCACTATGACTAACTTTTACAATGGAACCAAGACTGAAACGCGAAAAAAAATCAGTAAAATGTACTGAACAAATCTGCTGTTCAGTACATTTACTGATTTTTTTTGTTGAACCCTTTTTAGTTATTGCGTTTTTTATTTTACACGTATAATAACGGCCTATGTTGAGGTCCCACTGATATACGACTATGCTACAGACATTTATTTTATTTTCTATAGATATGTCACCGTTAGATTAATTTCATGGAACACTGATCATCGCATCGTTGTCGCATCGTCGCGTCGTGTCTGTCTGCTGAAACCTTTACTCGATACCACTACTACATCAATGTTAGTTCCACTATTTTCCTGCAACATATTTTTGCAACATTTTTCGTATATACGCTTTCCTCTAGAGATTGTTATAATTGCTTTTTTCTACACACACGGCTGGCTCACGTTAATTGAACCGTAAAAATAGATACAAGTCTGTTAAAATAAATCGTGATTGGTTAGCTTAATGGTAGCTTGTGGCATTCTACCTTCGCCAATGTGCTGTGGGAACTGATATTTTGTGCTATAAATAAAACGTGATTAGTGTGAAGTCCATTTAATGAAGATGATATCTACTGGTGTCTCATTTTCACTCGGTTGCGATGTGACATAAATGGAAAAACTATCACCCGAACGTATTTTTGCGCGTTAACGTTTCTTTTAATGCGCTTTTTTCGCTATTTCACTTATCGCTCGTTTTTTCTGGATCAGAATTTGGTGGAGAGTAGTCGAGGGCTTACCTTAAAGCCTCATTAAGCTAAATGCGGTTTTTGCACGGCTTGATCTAAGTTGTAAATGGCTTAAGAATGAGTTACTTTTATCGTGCAATCATGAAACAGACATGCTTTGGCAAGCCTTCGGTTGAACATTACAATCTTACTTTAGAGTAACTTATAGGTACTCAACAACTGCATCAAGCAAGAAAGTTCATTAGAAATAGAAATCGCAAGACTGAAATCGAGGTAGATAATTTTATCATTCTGATTGTACATCATTGTTAGAGATTGTACCTAGTTTTGCCAACATTCTTGGGGTTGGCTTCCAGTCTAAACGGATGCAGCTTTATTGGTAAGCTTGAACCTAGTGCGTTAGCGATAAGTATGAAAATTAAAGGACATGGTAAAAAGTGGCCTATGAATCAACAAATGCGAAACCTTTACCATTATTTCTAGTTTTTTTTTTAAATTACATTTTAATGATTAGAATAGAATGGACACTTTTTAATATGAAACCATTTTAAAAGTACCTAACTCACTTGGGTTTTATTCCCCGGCACCATTATTTTTAAATTGAAGCAAAGCACTCCCAGCGCTGTAAGATTTTTAGTTACCTACAAAAAGAATAAAGCGATTAAAGCGCTGTTCATACAGCACTTTAATCGCTTTATTCTTTTCACGAACAAAATTGACACAGACAGTCGATGAATTGATAGCTTAGTCACTTTGCCAAAGTCCATTAGGTATGTTTCTATTGGCAACAATTAAACATACTTACCAAATATAATTATAACCTCAAAATCCGAAATCAATTTGGATTTTTATAATTCTGAAAAGTGTCCGTGATTTTAATTTAGTTTCATTGAGTCGAACATATGCATTATTTAAAACACAGATATGGTAAATTCATGTCTCTGTTGGTTCTGAGGCGAACGATGTATGGACGCGTAGCCATGTCCTTTGACAGATTGTTGTGTGATTAATATTATGATTCTCCTAAATTAAGGCCACTTTACGAGAATTATATTAGAAAACACAACATTTAGCCCCTCTGAACATCTCAACCCACTAACTGGGTACCTAATACGAAAATCCTTGGCAAGACTGGTATCAGATTTTGGTTTCTGACTACCTGTAACGACGGTCAGAGATGTTCAAATGACGTGCTTATGCTTTACGAGGCTCGACGGAAGCTCAAATGATAACGAATGGCTACCCATCCTTAGACCAACCTCGGCAAGCGTAGCTTAACCTCGAAGTTCGACCTGTGCGGCTAATATTATTATAATGAAACGCGCTCCTCCTTTGTTTTAGTTTATATAAATTGTGTCAAACTTAGTCTACGTATGATGTTTCAGAAACTTTCGTCTGTGAAGACTCTTAAAAGTAAAGAAGTAGTGAAATCACTCGTGTTAAGGGTTGAGTAAGCGCAGACTTCGCAGAAATCTTATTAATTTTATTCACCTGATTCAATTGCAACTTAATTTTCAAAACAAATTGACTCTGTTTCAAAAAAGGTACACATAATCTGTAAGCTGTTTTTTCTATCTTAATCTTTACCGTTTACTTTAGTGTTAAATAACTCCATATTTTTAACCGACTTCAAAAAAGAAAGAGGTTCTCAATTACACACATCAAACTATAAAACAGATTTAATTTCGGAATTCGGTGTCAAATAACGAAGAAACAAAACCAAAACCAACAACTTCCGAAATTAAAGTTATTTTATAGTTTGTAGTACTGTTTTTATTCGGAATTGCGTTACCGTTAACCGAAAAATATTCGATTTACCTACTTGTCTACAAGCCGCCAAATAAAATATTTACAAGAAAAATTTAGTTATTGAGTGGAATTTAGCGAGGCTTTTTACGGCAAAGTCCTCGTAAAGGAAAATAATTCAGGAAAATATTTTCGTATCATGGCTTAGATTTCTCAGTAGGTAGGTACCTACTCGTTTTATTATGTTCCGTATTTGGCATTGTCATCTCAAAGGAAAGCTTTTGAGTAGGTACTGTTATGAGAGAAATGAATGCTTTATCTATTTTTATTGCGGACTTAATACTAATTAATCTACACGTGTGTGATAATAATAATGCCTGTCTACAAAAGTTGCAGCTAATAAATACTAGGGAATATTAAGCATGTGCTTTATATTTTTCAACGGATCATTTTATAAGCTCGCTTCGCGACTGGGGGTTATTAAAACTTTTAAGTTAATCTTATTTGTTTTCTGATCTGCCGGTTTTACAAATTACGATGCACCAGTCAGAATGCGCCCCACAAAAAACTTTTTTTTAAAACTATTAATTTTATTTGATTTATGACTCTTGTTCTCACAGATGGTACATATTAAGTAAAAGTCTAGATCTCTCAAAGGTAATTCCTCAAAGCTTCATTCTAGGCCCTTTCCTGACCCTTAATTTATCTATCGTTTATTGGTACGGTAGGTACGATAAGATTTGTAATACCTATATGTAATAGACTACTGTGAGTTTGTTGTTAATGTCAGAATCAATTCGCGATTTAGGTATGGAAACTTTGTAAGTGCGCGTTGTGAATTTGGTTCAACATCATCTGCCTAGCCTTTTTCCCAACTATACTGGGGTCGGCTTCCAGTCAAACCGGATTTAGCTCAGTACCAGTATTCATTAATCATAGCTCAATTAACACTTATCCTCTTCAATAAGTATTGAGTATTGTGAATTGGAACAAGACTCTTGTCGAACTTTGTAGACATCATTTTTGCAATAATTATCATGCAAGTCATTGTCACAGTATACAATAAAACAATATTCAGTAGGTACGCATACATTTCGATTTAAATGATGCCAAATATTTTCTAATTATTTTTCTTTTAGGTTGCAACAACTTTGGTTATTGTAAAAACTTGACGCGGGTGCATAAGAGGCCAGACAAGTTATGACGAGCAAAGAAATATATCCTAAATTTACATAATTATTTAATTATGATACCGTATATACAAAATGCATATATACCTATTAGAATGCGAACATCTCGCAGTTTAGTTGAAAACACGCTGGAGAACAATCAGACATCGTGAATCGGGAGTGTTCGGGAGCACTCGTGTTCATTAAATTAGGATTTGGCGCACATTTACGTTGGTACGGTACCACTTTGACCAAGGTACGTAACTAAAATAAACATTACTTCATGAAACTTCACAAATGGACGAAAACGCTCGTTTACAATGGTTGTGCAAAATTTTGGATGAGAGATTTATGTTATTGTAAATTGTTATTCCCTTTTAGTGTTAGCAAAATTTGCAGTTGGCTCCTTATTTATTTTGACTTACACCTATATGTTTATTTTATCTTTTATTGAAATTATGTTCTAAACGATAATGATGATTTCGTTAATTTTCATGAATCTGTATCGAAGTTTAAACTTGCATCCAACTACGCAGAAGGTAATCTAGATCATACAATTAAATAGCACGGGCAATGTTGGGTAATTCATTGAAGCAACGAAGAAGCAACTTATGGACCCACTAGAGACCCAATCAACTGTAGTGTAGAGACGGTATCGTAAGCTCTATCACAAGGTCATAATTAAATCTGTGAAAGAGAAATCAGGGATCCTTTGAAATTCCGGCACTAATCAGATGTGGGTATTTCTACCTGACTTGATAAGGTATTTCTGGCTCAACTAGAACTATAATAGACTAAAATTGTATATTCATAATACGATCTAGAGATGGAAATTTGATGTTGGAATTAGTCTGTGAATAAATATCCGAGTGATACCTACTCGCGTGTTGCAGATCGTTTGAATTCAGAATCAGCTTTTAAATAAGCTAATATCATTATAATTACACACACACAAGGAGGCATAAAAAGGCTAAGGACAGAACTCATTGGACATCAAAATTCATTCATCATCAAGTAAAAATGCTTAAAAGCAGCCGGAGTAATCTACACGTGACAAGACGCCTGGCTTTTTTTCGATAAAAGACATTTTAATATAAAATATTGTGCGATACGGAACCACATACTCACCTGTGAGCTAATGGCAGGTAAGTTTATAGTAAATCAGGGACTTTGACTCCAACCAGTTTGCCTTTTGACAATTTAATTAAATAGGTACGCCCTTTCTTCTTATAAACAACATTCAGAGTTGGATTAAAGATGTCGAAGGTGACTTATGAATTTTATTTTACCTACGATTTTAGCTTTGTGAGTTATGAAAGTCAAGTTATAAAAATACCGGTTATGTTTCCTACGTACTTCAGGCGTTTTATCGTGTTGTGGAGTTATAACCTGCTTACCAGAGAATTAAGTATTCAGGTTTTTGAAAACATTTTGGTAGCACATAAAAAATGTTGGTGTAGTTTTGATGATGTGGGTGGTTGTTAGGGTTAATAAAGAATTCCACTGTCAATATAATTATCAACATGCTACTGACATTGTTAATTTGATTCCCCATTCTTCAAAAAATAAATCAGATAACTCCTCCATATACATTTCAACTGATAAGACATAAATCTTCCTTGTAATAAAATCTGTTATTTCTTATCATAAAAGTCGTACGTTTGAACAATTCCTTGGCAAATAAGTTGCTTATGTGTAGTTCAACTGTTGGATGCGTTTCTATAAGGATCAGAGATAAAATATATTGGCTTTTGGCTGATTGATTGGCTAATTCATAAGCCTCTAGATTTAAGCAAAGATCTCAATCGAATTTATTGCAAGCCTTACTCAAGTTGATATAGGTTTTAATTTAGATAAGAAATCTGCACCCCAGTCTGGATCTATTTGCGCTTTTTAATTCAAAGCTAAAATTAAACAAAGCTAAATTGCGATACATTTCAGCTGAACTGAGTCCGCAACAAAGGTGTGTGGATACTTGGAGTGAAATTAATAAGAGTAATGAATGCTGTCTATTCATTATCATCTTGGCCATTAATCAGTATCTCAGTAATATTGATTTCCTCGGCTCTATCTATGTCATCATTAATTCTCAGATATCAGGGACACGTTTACCTTTGCTTACGTCACAAGTACCTACATGGTCCATTGAACAATATGATGACGAAAGAACGATGTTATTTTTGCATCTTCCAGCAATAAAAAGATCATTATTTCCAAACGTTTAAAAAGTATCGTAAGTATTCAGTGCAACGAGTCTTTTTAATGTTTAAGATGAGGGCTCAACGTAATTGTTTTTGCATTTGCATTGCAGTGCGATACAGTTTTCTTGATTGAGGCCGGCAGTCTTATTTTTGCTCTACCAAGTTATCATCACAATAATGTCAAACGATATAATTATCCTATCCTAAGTTATGACTATAATATTGAAATGCGAAAGTGAGCTGGTTGGAACACTATCACGCCTAAATAGCTGAACCAATTTTGATGAATTTTGTCACAGAGATAAATGGGACCCTGAAAACGGTTATAGAGTCAATTTTTTTTTCGAATACCTAACCATAAAGCTTGAACGCGTGAAAAAACCTCTGGCCCGTCCATAGTATTGCATGCGGCGGTAATAACATAGCCTGTCATCATTTCGGGGAATTCCCGTCTGACCGTTTTTATAGCAGTCATTGTCATTGCGGGGCCCATATTCATTCATCATAACTACAGTAGTTACGGTAGTAAAATTATACGTTTCGTATTGTTAAAAGCAGGACGTCGATAGAATCCTAAAGCCCAATAAAAACGATGTGTAGATTATACCATCTATCAGAGTCAGTGCTGTACTGGTAGACTGGCACTAGATTAGCTACGCGCGCATATTTCACATTGAGATTTATTGAATAGTTGTTCAGAGCTCCAATCAAATCATTTTGTGCGATATAAAGTTCGTACAACAATGTTGCACTGCTGTAAGTTTATCTATATTTCATCTGCAAAATGATAGCTACACGTGAATCATTACATATTTTGTGGCTCATTTACATCTTGATAAAGGAGCTGTCAGTTCAAGATCAAAGATTCCGCAGTGGTGCCAAAGAACAGCTGTATCTAAGTGCTAAACAACTGCTTTGAATTGTAAAGTTGACTGTGGGTGGCCGCCAGTTGTTTCAATTATTAACTTAATGTCATTACTTGGTGGCTTATTCGAGTTACAAACTGACAGATGTCTAGTAACAATTAAATGACTTAGCGTAGCGTAACGTTACTACTACGCAGTTTGATTATTTTAAAATAGTTATAATTGTGTAACAACAAAAACAAGCTAAGGCTGTTTCACACTTACCACGACCACAACACGTGAGTGGGCACTTATTTCAAGTACGAAAATTAATATATGAATTCACACAGATCAGATCATGCCGTTATTTTTGACCACGTGTGTGGTGTGATACCACATCGCAGTAACGTCGCGTCGCAAAGTCGCAACTATAACGCAACCACCATAGTCATACCGCGAACTATCGTTCGGCCATATCGCATACAATGCATGCGTTTCAAATAAGAATAGGATTGGCGCCATATTGTGACGTCATAGCTGTCAATTCAAACCAATTCGGTAGAGTGAGCAAAGCAAGATTTTTTAAAAATGATTATGTATAAATATTGAGTGAAAAAAGTGTTTTTGTATGGTTTAAAATAACTAATAATAAATTTAAATGATTATTTTTTATATTTAGCTAACTAGCTGACCCACGCAACTTCGTCTGCGTCACATTTTCCATTACTGCTCCGCTCCTATTTGTTTTAGCGGGATGATATATAGCCTATAACCTTCCTCGATAAATGGGCTATCTAACACTGAAAGAATTTTTCAAATCGGACCAGTAGTTCCTGAGATTAGCGCGTTCAACCAAACAAACAAACAAACAAACTCTTCTGCTTTATAATATTATATAGTATATAGTATATAGTATAGATTTACTACTATTGAAAGAATACAAAGTAAAATAAACCGTTATTGATATGCAACTAAGTTTTCTTTGCAAACCGTACTTTTCAAGAGACATATAGAGGTCTTTGACGTTCCTTCCTATTCTCATTTGAATCGCATTGTAAGTAGGTACCTACACAACCACAAGAAGTACAAACCTGCAAGAAGCCGCACCGATACTACTGTAACGAAATCACAGCTGGACCACTTTTTGTCGCGACGGTGTGGTGTGGTTGTGGTGCGTGTGAAACAACAGTAAGTAGTTTGCCTTTTCGTTGTATCATATCATTGAAAACGGAAAAATAATAAAAAAACAACATTCTTATCAAGCGAAAAAAGCAATATCCTGTTAATACCCTCCCCAAGGCCTAGACTAGATATGGTTCACAGTTAGCTTAGCTTTTTGTAAGCTAACAAAACATGAATGTTGTATATGAGTAACCGATGCCAGATAAACGCGTAAGCCTTACTGGAACCACATGTTTCAGCTATGCTGCCCAAAAAAAGGCTTCGTTTTTCCAACGAACTTTACAGAAAAACTAGACTAGATTTCACTGTTTTTTGCCAAAGGCTTTGCCACAGAGAAAAGACATGATCACAAATCTGTCTTTAATTCGCAGGTTTCTGAATAAATAAGCTAAGCTAAGCTAATATAACTCTGGTTTACACAGCCTCCTGTACAGTTTCATATTCGTAAACAGGCACGATAAATGTATACCACCTCGCCTGTATATTGATTCGCGGGGTAAACACGAGTATTCTTTGTTTGTTTACCATTGCAATGTAAGGATTCACACTTGCCGCGTTGGAGAAAAGGAATACATATTCAAAGTATTTGCCTACCTATTGTACTTTCTAGTTTCTGCTCAAGAAAACATCACATCCTTTCACAATTTTCTGGTAATGCAATTCTGAGATCAAACTCATGTCGTGCGTGCTACTATGACACAGTAGTAATATCATCAAATTATTGCGACACATCGTCAAACGCTTGTCTTTGATTTGTTGAATAGGTTTTCAACAGCCAAACGCATTACTTGGATTGCGCTTAATTAGCGTGTGTTCCGAAATATAGCCAGTATACTGGCCAGTGTTCATCATGTCATGAATCGGATTCATTACGTCATGAGCACTGGCTTGCCATAATATTGTACCTACTGGTATGCCACCATATTGTACTGGTGAGACAAATGTGACGTATATAGTAGTATATTAAACAGGCGTACGTGTGTGCATCAGACATTTTTTAATTCTCTTATTTGTAATATTTCCAATAATTATTGTTTTAATCGAGCACAAACACTATTCTCAATATGGCGTCAATTTATGGTGATAACGCGCTGGCCAGTATATTTCGGAACGAATTAACAGTATGGCGTCGGATTCATGTCGTTACCCTACGAGTACGGAGGTACGAGTTCGTAGCCGATTGCAAGCAGCAGCAGCAGGCGTCACTTCTGATTTCTATGTATTTCTATGAAATACCTTTCGTAGCTAATGATACCTGGCCTGCCGCTATTTCATAGAAATGCAAAGAAAGCAGTGCTGCGCGGCGACACGTTGCCTGCTTCTGCTGTCTGCACTACTATTAATTAAGGTACTACGAACTTGTAGTACCTTAACATCGATAGACATAATATTTACTACTAAATTGAAATCTTTTGTATCGAATCATAACGTACAATATATTATTGTGTCATGACATATCGATGCCAGATAAATTAACTTTAAGGGACAATTATTTCAGTTTTGGTAAATGCCACTTACGTTAATAGCCTTAAGGTACACTTTGGGTAAGCGTCCCTTACGTGAACTGATACTTCCGTTATCAATACATAGCGCCTAGTATTGTTATTTTCGCATGGAGTACTATCCACCGATGCGAAAATAACAATTGGGTATGTAATCAGAAATCAATCTCTACGTTGTACAATCATTCTGCGGGCCCTTCCATGACAACTTAAAACCGTCATGATTCCGATGTGAGACAGAGACAAAACTATAAAAATCTCGTGTCACGGTGTTTGTCATCGAACTCCTCGGAAACGGCTTGATCAATTTTATGTTTTTTTTTGTATACTCGGTAGGTCTGAGACTAGGTCGTAGTTTGCACGGTCAGCTAGTAGCAGTATAAGTTACTCACAAAAGCAATGCGATTATGTAAGCCTCTCATCGTGTTAACTTAGGTGAAGTGATAATGAAACGAGTTGTCAATTCATACAAACAAGATGGAATGACAGTTCAGTTCATGCTCACTGCATGTAGACAGAATAGATGGAATCAGAATTAAGATGGTACTGGCAGTACTTACTGCGTTCGTAGTACGGCCCCAGGTACATAGGTAAGATAGATTAAATAAACAATGGAGAATATAGATTGTCTATTTGGTTGGGAGAAGGACCGTTTTATTGAAGTAATTTTTCAGGCATACCAGACAGTCTGGAAGGTTCGTCGGTTCGCCTGTCTGGTACGAGAATTAATTTGTATTAATATTCCCGTCCTCAGGTTGAACTGGACCTTTAAGCTTGAAGTACGTACCCATATACACCTAATGGTCATTAGTGTATTGTTAGAGAAGATCCCCTTTACTTAATTGGCTCGTATGACCTGTTAAATGAATTTACCTTTGCCAGGTGACTATCTACTTTTCCATAATCGTTAGATTTTCAATTGTAGGTATGAATTTTCAATGTCATCTTTATTTTAAGGTTAAAAAGTTCAAATTGCAATTATCTGTACATTGATGGTTGTAATAATGAAATTAATGTAATGTCAACTTTTATATAAGAGCAAGTAAAACTTCAAATGCGTTAATCAATACGTCTGATCGCCTGCCACATTGTGTCAGTCTGGTATAAGTGCTATCTAAAACGTCTGCGGCTCAAGACGTGCGGAAAGTTTTTAATTTTCCTTGACGGAAACAAGAACCCTTTGAGAACAACGGAATCTTTTACTCGCCTCATCTTCTAAACATTACAGTTTAACAGTGAGTAGGTATTTGAATAAATTCCAAATGGGCAGAATGATAAATTTAAAATACGTTTTCGCATTTGTAGTCCATCACATTGTAAAGAAAGGGTTGTTCTATTCATAGCCTGCGTCTATAAGACTTAGTGGCACAGGGCACATCAGCTAAGGGGCGTATACCTACAAGTAAGTGCTCACATGACCTTTTTATACGCGTTTCTAAGGGTGTAGTGCCATGGTGTTATATTTTATGACAACGGTCTGCTCCCAAACTGCCTATTACTATACATCTTATTTTATATCGCGACCATTTTTAATAACACTCAGCATTTTTGTAAAACAACTTTTTAAGTCCTTAAAATTTGTTAAAAAAGATAGTCAACAGTAAAATTGTATTGTATCGAAAGTAAAGTTAGTTTTGGATTATATTAAGTACGGTACACTCGTAAATATACCATTACACTTCGAGCTTTTCGAAAATTTTGCGTTATCAGGAGCGTGCGGTTAAAAAGGGTAGGTAGGTCACATGATATTTTGGGATGTTCATCATTATCATGTTTTCGAAATTCGAGACGGGAGCTTATATAGATGGTTTATTTATTGTTGTTTACATAAAATTGTGTATTTTATCCGGAGAAAGCGATAGAAAGACGGAAGATAGCATTTGTAGCGTTGTGAAGAAGTGTGTGTTGATTTAACACCCTGTTTACTATTCTCGATACCATTTTATGGGTTTTATCAGGATATATTTTCTGGTACCGTATGCTTACCTACTAAAAATACTGTAAGCTTCGAGATCTCTGCAAGTAGGCTTTATTGGTAGGTTGGCCAAACCCAATATAGTTGGCTCAATCTGAATTCTCGACTAAGGAGTTGAATTCAGATGGAACCAACTATGTCTCACCAAAAATAAGATTTAGAACGTTATTTCCAATTGAAAATTATATCGCTTTTGAACCAACTTCCAAAAAAGGAGGAGGTTCTCAACTAGGCGGATTTTTTTGTTTGTTTTATTTTTATATGAGATGGGTTTGCTCCAGTCTAAGTTAAAGGTGACAGAAAAAATATCGACGATGGTTAGACCCATAGTTGTATCTCTGTGGTTAGACCAAACCCAGAAGCCCTTAACTAAGAACCAATAACTTAAGCACTCTAAATTTGATGACTTTTGTTTATTCAACAAAAAACCTTTTTATTACCTATCCTCCTACTCACCTCTGAAACAATAATTTAACGTTCTCCACGGAAATGAAAGCAAACAAAACCAGGGTAGTCTGTCATGCGAACGTTTTCCTTCCAAAATTCTGTTTTAAAAGACAGACATTTGTCAGCTGCCAGAAAGATACTGTGAGTAAAGACTTTGTAACGCCTAGAATGTTAAAAGGGCTGTATGTGTTTTTGACACAGATTCCAGAAATAAAGGAGATCGTAGGATTTTTTGTGGCTGTGCTATTTTGTGTTTATGAATGAGAAACACAAAATAGCTGTCTATCCAAACTACCCCATAAAATAAACCGGGAAGAAAAACGCGGTTCTTGAATATGTCTCCCTTTTAATTTTTGTTAAATTAATTTCATTTTCATTGTTTCTTGTTATATAGTTGTTGGTTATAATTAAGCCGCTATAACATGAAACAATAAAAATGAAAATTTCAACAGTCTACTTAATTAACATGCAACCCGCTGATAGACAGACAGGTGTACGGACGTACGGTCAGACATAATTATGTTTCCTCTTTGACTTATGGGAAGCTACAAGCTATCACTGAAGCTTTTTCCCGAAAAATGTACGCATCCCGAGGGATAAGGCAAACCACCACAAAAAAGCAAGTCCTCAATAATTTGATCTTCATAATATGTCATTTCGTTTCCTCCCATCCATCTCTATCAACCCTCATCTCGGTGTTTACTTCCTTTTATTAGACATAGTATATGATCTTTCACATAATTTATCATTTATTTATTTTCCGTCGTACTTAAAACCGTATAGTTTGTGTCAAAATCTGCGCACGGAGTATTTTTTTTTCTTCTTTTTCAATCGTAGCCAAGAGTGATCAAGTCCTTAAGTCAAGAGTGAAAAGGTAACTCCTAGGCAAGCGTGCTTCATCGTCGTTACTATCAGAAGTGTAATTCTCGTATTTTTTTAATACACAACGATCACATTTTCATCGCGGTCGCAATGTGTCAAAAGCATGCGCTGGTACGGAGCCGTCTTGAAACGAGTGCTAGCATTTGGAATCCTCATGAGGCTAAATACAGAGTCATGGTGGAAAGAATCCAAAACAAATTCACTCGTTTTTTGTTTTTTAAGCAGTACGGCGTCTATCCCTTCTTTCCGGTCATGTACCCGAGTCTCTTCGTTATAGGGATGGTAGGGTACAGCAGGCTAGCGGTGCGGAGGGACGTCGCTCTGTGTAGCTTCATGTTTCGGGTGTTGCGGGGCTGGCTCCATCACCCCGATCTGTTGGCGGAGCTGGGGCTGCGCGCGCCGCCCTACGTCTACGCTACTGGATCCATCCTCTAGGACCATGCTAAACAAGTTTGCCCCTTGTTATAAAATTGTTGAATTGGATTTCGAGTGAGGTAGACATATTTCATTGCAGCCTGACGAAATTCACAGGAGTAGCACTGAAGTGCATTGGAAATGTTCAATAAAGTTGGTAATTGTTATGGTTATTGAATTTTGATTCTCATGGATTTTGTACCTATTTTAATTGTTTTTTTTTTAATTTAATTTTTTCCAGTTTTTTTCATTTTCTAATTCTATTAATTGAATCTTTACTTGTATTTTTAATTTAATTGTAAATATTATAATTTTGATAGTTTTTATTTTATTTTTAATTTGAATTGTATTTTTATTGGTAATTGTTTTGGTTACTGAATTTTGAATCTCATGGATTTTGTATTTCAATTGTTTTTTTTTTTTAGTTTTTTTTTTGTAGTTTTATAATTTTATTCTAATTGTTTTCATTAAATCTATAGTTGTATTTTCAATTTTATTGTTTTTTTATTGTGATAGTAACATCGCATTGGCGTTTAGCTGTTATGGTGTTATTTACTGTTTAAATAAATAAATGAATAAATGTTTAATTTGCCTACATTTTGACACTAAATGTCACTGAAACTTAAACTTAAAAATTATTCATTCTAGTCTTAATATCAGCATTAAGACTAGAATGAATAATTTTAAATAGGTATGAGAATTGACCCTCAGGTGAGACATCTCTCATCCTCAGGTATTCAAATACAAGCCTATCAATATTAAAAAAAATCGCGAGTTTTCAAACGGAAAGTCGCACACCACGCTATCACTAATGTGTTTAGTCGATACATCTCCGTGTGTAAGATCTGTGGTTGAGTAGGTAATTCATCTTGTAGCTACGGCAACTCGGCAGCTGACTCGAGGACGAAGACGAAGCCACACGATGCCCTTTCGGAAGTTTTCATCTCAGATGTTCCTGGCTTCAAGGATGTGAGACAGACAACCTTCAATCGAAGTGCGGCCGTCTGTAATAGATGCTTTGTTGTTTGTTTATAAGTAAGACTGAAAGAGATCTGAGATGTAGGTCGGTATCATGCTGTTTTAACTATTTTTCGTCCTTGGTATCGAAGCGTTAGTTTTTATAACACTCAGATGGGAAATTCTTACAGTAAATTTTTCGCATAAAATAATTCAGCTGCTACTTTCAGCGCCCTTAAAAAGCGATAAACATCTAACAGCTTCCTTTTCCTGGGCGTTCACAAAGTCCGTTCGGAAATGTTTTCTGAACGGGCAACACCAAGAGTGCGCTTTACTAAATAAACGGCTCGGCTATTATCGGCATTCTTCCGATACCATTTTGGGTCTCAGCTGTTGTTGACGTTTCGTTAAGTTCGATTTTTAAAAGTAGCAACTGGCCAACTTGAGTGTTGGATTGGATCTTTTGAATTTTAAAATTGAATATTCGTGGAAATACGGCAAACCAGGCAAATGGCGAGTCGGTCTGACCCACTAGGCCAGTTCCGTACTTGGTAGGGAAACATATTTGTACTAGTAATTGTGACAAGTGGACTGAAAGGCAAAGTGTGAAGTGTGTTCAATTTTTACCATTTTTGTACGAAACCTTATGAGACGTAAGTACGTCTACTACAGGATTAAGGTCAATGACTGTAAGAATTTGAAACCACAAATATGTTATTTATGTTTTTTATACGTATAACAGGAAATTATTTTTATCAATGAATGGCTATGACGGTAACCAAACTTCAGAAACAATCTAAACATCTATTTGGTCAATAAGTGCGACTCTTCTTATTTTTATCTTCCTAACGTCATCGGGATCCATTAAGTTCATTACTTACTAATGTAAAGCTGGGTCTATATTTCTACAAAGTGACTTTATATAAACAAAAGTTGACAATAGGTAGGTTGGTGGCTTATAGACAGAGGGCAGTTGTGACTGTGGTTGACACCCGGCTGTCATTTGGAGATCTTTGGCTGTCGTTACGGATAGTCAGAAGCCACAAAATCTGACGCCAGTCTTGCCAAGGATTACCGTGTTACCCAGTTAATGGGTTGTGGTGGTCTGGTAGGCAGCCGCTCCACGTAAAATACCTGAGTCCGGTTTGACTGGAAGCCAACCCCAATATAGTTTGGAAAAGGCTAGGCAGATGATGACTAGCTGACCCTTGCCTACTTCGTTGGGCATTATTTTTCGGGTTAATATATAGCCTATCTATCCATGACACTCACAAATAACTGGGCTTTCTATTGGTAAAATAATTTTCAAAATCGGTTCTGTAGATCCAAAGATTACCTACAACCTCACAAACTTTACCTTTTTATAATATTAGTACAGATTGGTATAGATCGATTGTCTGCCCATGCTCCCATATTCAAGTAGAAATGAAAATGATAAACCAAAATATCTAATGACGATAACCTTTTTTTTTTCTTAACCCCAATATAGTTGGGAAAAGGCTAGGCGGATGATTTACGAATACCTAATACCCACCGCTAGTACTATTATGAAATTGCGACTTTTTGAAAAGATATTTAACTTTCTAAGAAGTTTTGCTAACTTTGATTTGTATAAAATAACTTTATATAAAGTAAAGAAGTAAGCAGACGAACTTACTGCAACAAGTAGGTAGTGTTATACCGTGATAAGTGACAAAGCTAGGTGACGTGTGCTCCAAGTGTCCTTTCAATCGACTGGAAGGCATTCCCTATCATCGCTTAACATCAGGTTAGATAGCGGTCCAAAGTACACCTATCAATAGTAAAAAAAGTTAGCCTTTGGTTTAAAAAAGATGCTTTGCTGTCGTTAGCTGTTATGACTGTTAAGCAGGTTTTTCTTGCCTTCTTATAAATGTTCTAATTAAATATTCGAAATATTAGACTCATTTTTTTTCAATACCCAAACTGGTTTAACTATATATAAATTAATATCTCACGCAGTTTTTTCCATAATTGCCATTTATTAATCTTATTTCGTACACAGAAAAACGTTAGAATTGTGTTGATGATTTTTTAAGTCTGCTTCTACAAAAATGACATCTACGGCTTCAAACTTTTTTTCCCTTTTTATGTTTAACGATGACTTTCATACAAAAAAAAATAATAAAAAAATGTGCCATTTTCAATCTTACGAGTATGTCAAAGATAATTAAAGACTTTTTTGCTATTGAGGTCGTGCTACGCTGTGGTTCGCCGACTTAATGATGCGCCTAAGCGTTACTTAATTGATATTTTAATTTATCCATTAACCACAGAATCCGGTTTTAAATTATTATACTGTCTACATTTTGATGGCCACTTAGTTATCAGGAAGCTGTACTGTCGGTGCTCAGTTAAAAAAAAAATGCTTATATTCTGAAGGACTTTATTAGTGTCTGGTAATTACATTATTTTTTTATAATTAACAAGCATAGTCTTATTGAATAAATAAAACTATTTAAATATTGAAACATTTATTTAATAGTATAATATGAATACTGTTCCCGTCCATTACAGCGGTACGGAGAAACTGATAATTTTTTAACCAATTATGTCACTCAAAATGTCAGTGACCCACGTGGTGCAGAAAATTTATGGAATTCCATTGGTTAAAATTTCGCTCTAATCCACTCCGCTGTAATGGACAGGCACCCTTAATGTTCTTGTACGCATCATACCTACTCGTGAGTAGGTATACTCAACAAAGCTATTTTGTATACAGACAACAATAAAAATAAAAAAACATCGGGTGGCACTCTGGGAGTGCCGGCAGAAGTGAAAAGAACATTAACGTTGTGCATTTTTTAATCATCCGTCTTACGAATTTTCGATCAAGTTACGTATCCTGACGCGAGTTTAACATTTTATACCCATCCCAAGAAGTGCTCAACGCCGCTAAAGAAGTTTTCACTACAAAAATTTCACTGCCAATGTATTAATAAATTACCAATAATATCAATTTAAAATATGTGTACTTATTATATTTTTTAAGCTTATGACATACTTTACGAGTGTTGTGTACAGCTTAGTTTTATTGACTGTACATTCACTCACGCTTTTTTCTCATACGTCTAGGTAGAAACTAAAGAATGTCTCTTGAAAAACTATTCGATCACTGCCATCTAAAATAAATAGTATATTTGAAAGGATAAAAAGTGTTATGCTTAGACTTAAATCGAGACCGTGAAGGTCTCATCATATCAAAGCATCATATCATAGGAAAGCGAACGAGGAGCTGAAGCCGACTCGCACACACTGAAGACACAGAATTTATCAATTAAATAAAGCTACGAAATTTTTTGTACTGTGCTCAATAATTTAATGAAAACACAGCATGAATAAGTACAACACAATTAGTATCGAAACAATAAACAATAGTCTTGGTGGGGGCACTACCGTGCACCCAGATAATGTCATATCATTCATAAGCAGCTCGAATCCGAAAGGTAAAGCAATAATGTAGGTCAGCAATGTATAAACGAACAACGCCAAAGCAAAACTTTACAAACAAACTTCGCACGGTCCATTTAATAATTGTTCAGTTCAGTAACATCTCTAACATCTCCTTAGAGGTACAAACTGCAATAAACAAGCCAGCACCTCCAACCTATTAATTATTTAAAGGGGAAACTGTCCTGTTTCAAATTGTTTTACCTACTAAATTAAAATTGGGAGAGTTTGAATATTCGGTATGCATATTTGTAAATCGAATACGCCTCGCATTTAGATAAACTTTGAAACCCAGGAAAGCCTTAACCTGTATTACGACGTATGACCTGTTATGTCAGTAGTTGCTAGGTAAAATCCCGTTGGATAGTACATTTTCAACACACTTCCTCAAAAATTGGCTTCTATTCCATTACTTTTAGGTTCACACTGAAGCGTATATCACAGAAGTATTCCTTTTACCGCTCTAAGTGTTTAATTTTTTTCAAGTCCAATGTTTCCTCTGTTTTTTTTAAAATGATAAATGCACACGGCCTCGCCATTGGCTCGGCTTGTTTCAGCTGCAATAGCCCAATTGCATCAAAATAGATTATTCGAGTTTCACGCGAGCGAAGCCGCCTACAAAACCTAGTAGAAAAAAAAATTGGGCCAAGTAGACACACATACTCGTAGTTGTGTGACGTGACTCGCATGCCACCATTACCAATATCTTACAGACTTACACCTACAGAGGTTACAGTCCCCATAAGAAACGAAACCCACGGCTGTACAGTACTGAATATTGATAGAAAAACTTAACATAGCACAACATCACGCCGTATTCCCAAAGGGTAGGACGGTAGGTATTTTCCTCCCAAATACGAGAAAACTTCAACATAATAAATTCATTTTCTAATATTTGTTGATTCGGAAAATATTGTCCCTTTGGGAGTAAACACTGCTTGTGTGGGAAACTATTTGATACATAAAATGAGCACGATTTTCCCTAAACTGATGAGATTAAGGCTTTGATATCTATCTCAATGGATTAAGGGCGATAATAGCCGCGCTCAGAGCCTACCAATCTGCCAGGATTAGTGTTGGCAGTTAGATATTATCTGAGGTGAAGAGGATGCTGCCATCCTTATAAATACGATAAAACTGCTTAATCGTGCTCATGCTGATAAGGATCACATGCTTTTATGCCATTATTCTACCAACGCAATTTATTGTTATACATGCGAACGTCTCTTCCTTTTCTTCTTTCTCGACCAGAGTGCCAATTCTGGTTTGCATTCGTATCTCAGTCGCAATCTGTCAAAAAAAACTCAATTTCTATACAATTTTGACACATTGCGACTGTCATGCGAATGCGAACGTTGCTTAAAAACTAGTTGAATCGGCACTCTGATCGCATTTACTTAACGTTGGCATTTCTATTCAATTTTCATTTTCCAATTAGCACGATTTTCGAAATGAAATACCTGTGTGTTTTATCATCATCATATCTGCCGAAAGATGTCCACTGCTGGACATAGGCATCCGCCAAGTGTCGTCACAACGACCGGTACCTACTGTGCGTCTCGCATTCATCGGCTTCCCGCGACTCTCACCAGGTCATAGGTCCACCTAGTACCTAGTGGGAGCCTTCCAACATCTTCTGGTACGCGGTAGCAAACTTTTCAGCACCATCGACCTTTGTTCTGTGAGCAATGTGTTCTGCTCACTGCCACTTTACTTAGGCGATTCTTCGAGCTATTATTTTTATTTTTAAGTAGTAAGCTGTCAATGCATAGAAACAAAATGGAATGATAGTTTACTTCATGCTTATTCCACTAACTTATACCGTTATACCGTTGATCACGACATCCTCCTGGCTATTCTGTCTCAAATTGGGGTTTCTTCTTCGTCGGCACGGGATTGGTTTTCTTCATATCTTCGTGGGCGCCAGCAAGCGGTTCGTGCTGATCAGAAATTTTCTGAATGGTGCGCCCTGGAAACTGGCGTCCCACAAGGCGGTATACTCTCTCCACTCTTATTTTCTCTATTCATAAACCCTATTACCACTATCCTCAAATGTTCTTACCATCTGTACGCTGATGACCTACAGCTCTACGTGCAAACTGACATTGACAACCTGGACGATTGCATTGCTTTGCTGAATGCTGACCTTATGGCTATTAGTGATTGGTCAAGCAGATTTGGGGTTACTGTCAATGTCAGTAAATGCCAGGCTATCCTTATTGGTAGTTCTTATTTTTTACGCAACTTGGACACCAGCCAATTACTGCCGCTTTTATTCAACAATACCGTCATCTCTCTCTCGCCACATGTTAAAGACTTTATACATTGACGACAGATTCAGTTGGAAAAAGCAGATTGCTCAAGTTAGCCAGAGAGTAACATTCACGTTGCGATCTCTCTATAGATTCAAGCATTTTCTTCCTTCAAGCACTAAAACTAACTTTGGTCCAATCACTAGTGCTTCCTATAATCGATTATGCTGATGTTTGCTACTCTGATCTATCCCAAGATCTTCTTAACAAACTGGATCGACTTCTTAACAACTGTATCCGTTTCATCTTTGGTCTCCGTAAATATGATCACATTTCTTCCTTCCGTTCTCAGCTTAAATGGCTGCCTATCCGTCAAAGGAGATCCCTCAGATCCCTCTGCATGCTCTTCAATATTTTAAATGATCCTTGTGCTCCTGATTATCTAAAGCAATATTTTAAAGTGTTGGGCAGTTCTCATAGTCTTAACCTCCGAGCGTCCAAAAACTTAATTCTTCATATTCCTCCTCACCGCACTGGGTTCTTGTCTAACTCCTACGCTATTTCCACCATTAAACTCTGGAATATGCTACCCCTTGACATCAAGAAGTCTGAGTCAAAATTTTCTTTTAAGGTTAAACTCCGCAAACACTACTTAAAAGCCTGTCATTCGTAGTTTGGTCTCGTCATAATTATTGTAAGTTCTCTTAGTCAGAAAAATATTATAAAACATCATATTTATTAGTTTATTATTTTTGCATATGTATATATGTATGTTATTAGTATATATGTTATTATATTATTTGTGTAATGTATTGTATTGAAAAGATTCAATTTAAATGTTTGTGTTTTTTATTGTTTGTTGTTGTACACCTACCACAATGTAGTCTTTTTAACCCAAAGGTTGACTGGTAGAGAATGCATTGTTGCATTAAGTCCGCCCATGTAACACTGTTGTACATAAAGTTGAAATAAATAAATAAATAAAACTAACACGGTGAGATGTTGACAGACTAGTCAGCTGTATCGGATTAGGTAATAGGTATTGATGTGAAAAAAACCCGGCTTAGGATAATTGTTATCCCCGTAAAACGTTTTTGTGAGATGATTTTAAACCACGACATCCAAAATCTAGTTGTAAATAACAAAAGACTACAAATTTTCTTGTATTGTTATTTCGATGACATATTCTATACTCGACATAGGGCTTTCAATATAATATTGTCGTTCTACTTTTTGTTTTAGCTTCGAATTCGGAGCGTTCGTGAATATGTATCTAAGGAAACATTTCTTACCCACGCAAACATGTTCGTGGAATTTTCAAAGTATATTGACCTTATTATTATGTCTGGCGGTGGTATCGGTGATCAAGGAGACGTCTGAACCAAGTCACCTTTAGCCTCCATTTAATTAGATTCGATTCGATCCCAAACATTACTTCATGTTACTTTCATTAAGTACGGCAATTTCGACGACTGAAATCCAATAGGTAGCAGTAATGAAAACGTAGATTAAAAAAAGAACTAGATGCCTTTAATAGAAAATAACGTTTGTTTCCTGGGACCGCAATTTTAAAAGGTTGCGTGATAATCATGTCTCACCTGGATCGTCATATAAATTTATTTATTTATTTAAACTTTTCGCACAAAAAAAAGTACAAAGGCGGACTTAATGCCTTAGGCATTCTCTACCAGTCAACCAAGCAGGGTTGCCAACTCAATGACACGGTTAGGTGCTAAGTAACATCTCAAATAGTGCTAAATTGCTAGAAAGTTTCAAAAATAGTGCCAAATATATGAATTTAATAAAAAAGAACATAACAGAATATGTTTTAATTATTGTTACATTAATATCTAAAAGTTTTATTAAAAAACAAAAACAAACAAAGATATAGTTAAACTAAAAAGGTGACATCTTACAAATTAAAAAACAAACAAATTGGAAATACTAAATTAAAATTTTATCTTTAAATCCAATCATCCTCACTATTTGTATCGTATGTCTCTGCTGAGGTTCCGAGTACAGCTGTTGAGGTGGATGGCTGTGGCTCATTTACACTTTGGATCGTCCTCCCATTCTTTTCTATAATTTTTGAATTTAAGTAAAGGAACATCCATTTTCGTCTCACTGTCACCGAACGCAAAACAAATTTAAGTTAATAAAATGATTAATACTATTAATCAGATAATTATTGCGCACGATGAATGAAAAACAAAAATGAACGAAAAACAAGCAAGGTTAGACAAAGAAGGAGTTATCTTAGAGAAAAAGACAAACATAGCACTGTTCGCCTCGTCCGCCATACTCGCCTTTATTTTCACGTTCACGGGAATCCCCTACTGAAGTGTCGCAGATTACAGACTATACTAGTTTGTGTTTTGTTACTTCAGCCGCAGCTGCAATTGTGAGCCAACAGACAACATCAAAATTAGTGCTAGATTTAGTGCCGGGTGCTGTTTCTTAAATTTCAGTGCTAGGCACATGAAAATAGTGCTAAATCTAGCACTCAAAGTGCTGAGTTGGCAACACTGCAACCAAGGGTGGTGAAGAGATTAGATGGCAGGTGCTCTCTTTGAGAGGAACAATGATAATAAATAATAATAATATAAGATGTCATAATGATAAATAGAATGGGTACGCAGTACATAAATAAGTTATAAACTTATAATAAGTACACTTACATACATATTTACTATAATATATACCTATACTATATACATACATATATTGTATATTATTATACAAAAACAAGAGAAAGAGGTGTTAAAATAACTCTGCGCTATTTATTTAGAAAATAGCTCTGCAAAATAAATGTTCTATCTAAGCAAATAAAAATTCATATAACATTGGAGTTTAGCTAAAGGATTAGGAAAATTATGAGTGTATAACATTTGACTTTAGACTAAGTAATAGTCATTGGATAGTTGTATAAACTTTAGCTAAACTCCAATGTCATCATGTGGTTAGTTCTCGTGGTTAGTCTGCGTGTCCGTGATTGGTTCGCAGGTGTATTTTCATCAATTGTAAATTATTCGTACATTTATTTATTTATTTAGGTCAACCAACAATTGTTTACACTGTACATTTCTGATTTAAAGACTAGAGTAACATTTACAAGTGCAACAATTACTTACCACATGCACAAAAAACGGTTTTACACAATATATTTCATCATTGTTTCGAAATCAGCAACATACAAACAAAAATTATATAACAACAATAAAGAAAACTATCACGACCATAAATTTATTCTTAAGAAAAAAAAATTAAAAGATCAAAAAGATACAAAGGATAAACGAAAAAATAAAAAATTGAAAACAGGTATAAAATTAAAATTAAATTAAATCAAAATCAACTTAAAATATATAAACACATGTCATATTTTAAGTTGATTTTGATTACACATCTGAGATGAGTCTTCCATTCCCAGCCAGATAACTAGTTTTAAACCGAATTCTTCGAAAAGGAGGATTTTCTATGTTCAGCTGTATGTATTTTTTTATTTATGTTCACCGATTTCACCGCAAATTATGGACTGATTTTCAAATATCTTTTTTTAATCGTAGAATAGAATAGAATATAATTTATTTGCATAAAATTTGGGTCTCAAGTAATAACAGTTTCACATATTTTGCTTACTAATTTTCAGCATGCAAAAAAAAGAACTTAATATGAAGATTAAAACTAACAATTATTACTAGGATACTTACTGAACTATTTTTAATTTTAGTGTATGCTAATGAAATTATAAAATAATGGTAGCTCTCTTATTTGTTTTGGAATTCAATTGTAAATTTTGACAGACATTTATATGAATTACTTTGATATTATTTACTTCTACATCTTGTGACTGGCTATACTCCTTGCGTAAGCCTATACTCCAGAGTAAAGTCAAATCAAGTCAAGTTAAGTCAAGCCAGAATCTGATGATGGGATCCCAGGAAAATCGCGTTTTCGCCAATTGTCAACCGATTTGGATGATTATTTTTTTTGTTTAGTACAGTATTTTCCCAATTTGATTTGGTGAAGATTTGGTGAAATTTTACGTAGGCAACGGAACTCTTCAATAAATGATAGGTTATCTTCCGATATGCTGAAATTGCAAGTCTGTTTATTGTTTACACCAGTTCACAACATAACATCACGCTGGTATGCTGTGAAAGGCAGGTCATACAAGTTGAACCACTAAAATGTGAAAAATAAAACTTTTTTACAAAAATATTCGACCGACTTCCAAATAAAATAAGTTTTTTTCAAAACCGGTGACAAATTACTCATTGTATCTGTAAATTCTACGCTCGTCTGACCTTTGAATATGTCGACAACCTGTTCAATTTTTCTTTTTTCAAGAACTTGACAATTCTTTCAAAAGTCCACATGATAATGCAAAAGAAATCTACATCGCATAGGTATCTCATGTCTATTATTGAATCACTAATTTCGCTAAACTCATGAAATTGAATGCTTTCTTAGTGATATCTGCGGATCTAAAAAGGTCACTTTAGCAAAATCAGCCAGCACATCAAGCTGCCCATCACTGTCAAATTTTCTCAGTCAACCTTGAACCTAATGCTTTACCGATAAAGATGAAAATTAAATTTGACAGATTGTTATATGATTAATATTATGATCCTAATATGATTCTACTATAGTGACATTTTTAGAATCGCTGAAACATGATAACCATTACAATATGAATAAATTTGGGGATAGTAAGGTACTAGAAAATTAATTTGGTAAACTGAAATAATAATATGTAATGTTGAGCTTTAGAGCCCGTTAATTTAAAAAAAGTTAGTCAGAGTTAGTACTAAGAAAGATTCGATAAAGATCCAAGATTAATGAGGCAAATTAATGTTTTGGTGAATTTCATATCAATATCGGTTATCGGGTATGGATTTCAATAATCTATACTAATATTATAAAGCTGAAGAGTTTGTTTGAGGAACTACTGGTTCAAATTAAAAAATATATATAAGCGTATAAATGGTCTTGGATTGACCATTTAAAACCACCACCATTCCTTACCATTTATAAGGAAGGAAGGTTATACATAATCTATACTAATATTATAAAGCAGAAGAGTTTGTTTGATTTTTTGTTTGGTTGAATGCGCTAATCTCAGGAACTACTGGTCTGATTTGAAAATTTATTTCAGTGTTAGATAGCCCATTTATCGAGGAAGGTTATAGGCTATATATCATCACGCTAAGACAAATAGGAGCGGAGCAGTAATGGAAAATGAGAGGCAGACGAAGTTGCGCGGGTCAGCTAGTATATTATATAGACCATCACATCACGTCACAACCAATAGGAGCGGAACACCAATGAGAGAAGTTGCGCGGGTCAGATAGTCTTTAATAATATAATACTTCATGTTTAATCATTCCTTCAAGATTGTAAAAGAAGAAAAGCTTATTCTTATCAAATACAAGTTAAAATAAAATATCAGGAAGACAACCTTGAACGCTGTTGCGCGGAACCATTTTGTCTCTATGGGCAGCCATCAAATCTTATACCGTTCCAAAGATATTCTGCCAAATTCTTCACTTCTTTATTTTATTGCACCTTGGTGGGATCAGTTTTATTATTTTATACAACGGATTCTGTTTTATATGTCGTCTTCACGTGATGGGTTGTAGAATAAATTAGCCTTGTCAATCAAAAGAACGGAAGAACAGATATTTTACGTGATTATTAAAAAAAGGAGGCGTAAAAGTCTAATGAGTAAGAGTGATCTCATTACATTTATAATATACCTATAGATTAAGTTATTTGAGTTAAGTGTTTTTATAACTCTGAAAAATTTAAAAAAACCTGTATCATATGTATACTTATTTAATTCTTTATTTAAGGCATCTAGATCATCTAGAGAGAAATAAAATACATGAACAAAAACTATACTACACTCGCTTCCGTTCTGCCCAGAAAGGAATGAGTCTTTGATGATTTCCTATTATTATTATTTTATAGTTTCACAGAAAAAAACTCATCCGTGATCCTCCTAATGCCCTTTGCGTGTAGGGTCGCGGTGACTATTTCAAACAAATTCCGCAACATCCCAGGTATCCTACGATAAAAATTAATCTTAAATTAAAATTTAATCTTATTTAGAAATATGATTATGTACCATACGACAATCTTAAAACTATCTTAAGGTCAATAGAATTAGTACATTATAAACAAGACATGTTAAGTTATGTAACTTTTTCAATTTGGTAACAAGATTCTGATTTAATTTGATAATATAATTAGTTATTCCTATGTAACTTGTCTGTTATGTCGACAGGTTGATTAATGTAGATGCTTACTAAGATAATCCCGTTACAAAGTCAAGGCTTACTTATTTGTTTTTTTTTTTACCAGACGGTTTGATCTACTTTTGCATATTTAAGTTAGGTACATCAGTTGTAAACTCGAATTCTCATGACTTCATTAACGTGGTAAGAACTGAGGACCTAGCACCAATATTTTTTACGTACATACAGTAACGTTACGTAAAATATTACCATAGCTACAATACTCGTTTCGCACATAATATTTTGAATTTGAATTAGAAACTATATTAATACTTTTAAATTATATAAATCGCGTTTCCCATAAAATTGAACCAAAATTCCATAGGGTCGTAGTTTTTCACATTCTAAATTCACTTATGTTAACGTTACTATACGTCAAAATATTCGCCCCTCTGAATGTCAATTTTACTCATTTTAACCAACGCGACGACGTTCGTATTTGACTCTGTCACAATTTGTTAAAAATGTATTGAAATTGAGGCTTTTTTAACAGATTGCAACTGAGATGCAAATCCGAACTTTGGGCCACTTAGGTCCCTACTTAATTTTAAGCATTATCATTTTAAAGGTTTTATTATCAAGTTGGTAATAAATTTAATGGTCAAGTCGTTAGGATGATTTGGATTCCATGTAGGATTGGGACAACCAAATGTTTTGATTTAGTTTTAAAATTCAGTTAAGGAGGGATGTAGTGATGTTAGAGGCTAGACCCTTTTCCATCTCCTTTTCCCAGACCCTTTTCCTCTGAATCATATTTTAGTTTGGTCTAACTTATCTATTCTACTTATCAAGGTTCTCATCTCATCATAAATAACGTTAACTTTGGAATGGGAGAAGAAAGATGAAATGTTTTATTGCTGTTTACAACGAAACCGATAAGTTAAAATAAAATAAATATTAAAAATAAGACAGCATTGATTTGTAAATTACACTTGGGATGCGAAAATAAATGAATGAAAATGAAGTTATTAAAATAATAAATCGTAAAATATTTAATTTAGTATTAGTAAGGATTTATATGCTTTCAAAACATCAAATAACTGATGCTACCAGTTCAGAAATTTAGATGAAAACTATTTTATACAAAAAAGAATGTACTAAAAAAGCCCGCCAAAAGGGAGCCAAACTCGCATACGAAGGGTTCCGTACCATAAATCTTAATTATTTGTTGTTATAGATAGCGTCAATAGAAATATACATTGATAATTTCAACTGTCTACCTATTACGGTTCTTGAAATACAACCCGCTGACAGACAGACAGACGGACGGGCGATCGCTTAGGAATAGGGTTCCGTAGGTTACTCTTTGGGTGCGGGACCTTAAGAGCGTGTATTCGGTCCACTAGCGCCGCCAATCGTTTTTATTATTTGTGGTAAATTTAAGACACGTAGATAAAAAACCCGCTCTGTAGTGCACTGAAGAAATGTATTTATTATGTTTTGAGAGTTATGTTTTGTACTTTAGAACATAAATAGTTGCCAAAGTCGATATTTTTGCTAAAAGTGGCCACTTTTAGCAATAATTGCCGTTTTGGCTATTTAGCCATGAGTTATGTATTAAAAATAGCTCTCAAAAAATAATAGATACATTTCTTTAGTGCACTACAGAGCGGTTTTTTATCTACGTGTCTTAAATTTACCACAATTAATAAAAAACGATTGGCGGCGCTAGTGGACGGAATACACACTCTTAAAAAGATAAAAAGGGCACCAAATAATGTATATAATTCACATACCTACGGGCGGCAGAACAGGACAGGGATGGTTATATCTTTAGTGACCTTTATTAGGCTGTTCCCACCTTAAGGCACGAGAGACCCATCGACGATAAATAAGGGTTTAAGGGATACGCCGAAACACATTTAGGTTTCATGATAAAATATTTTATCGATAAAGATTTTTCACGCAGTACGTGAGGGGCCCGCCGAAAGCATTTTGTTGTTTATTGTGGTGACCAAACTATAATTTTATTTACGTTTTAATTTCTAAATTTATTATCTGTAAAATACAATATCTACGATGTTTGCAGTATAAATTTCTAAAAAGCTTAGCGTGATGAGTAAGTGTTATTGAAACAGATACAATTTAAAAGCAATATAATGTGCATAACTATAAAATTTAAACATGCACCTAAACGATCGGTGTCATTGAGACATCGTCGATTAATAAAACAGTAGGTATAGAGAAGCTATGTTTGTATTTCAGAGCAATTTATTATTGAAGGTTAGCTCTTCTATATTTTATTAGCATGTAATTAAAGATAATATACCTATTAAATCAGCAGATTTCAAAAGAATCTACTGCTGGTAAGTACGGAGTCAAGGGCCATGGGCACTTTTAAGGCAGCCCCCACAAAATAGTTGAACGTATGCAACCAGTAGTTACCTACTAGGCGACAGCGTGTTTATACTATATAAAAAACTAGCTGACCCACGCAACTTCGTCTGCGTCACATTTTCCACTAATGCTCGGCTCCTATTAGTCTTAGCGTGATGATATGTAGCCTATAGCCTTCCTCGATAAATGGGCTATCTAACACTGAAATAATTTTTCAAATCGGACCAGTGGTTCCTGAGATTACCCCCTACATACAAACTTACAAACAAATGTAACCTCTTTATAATATTAGTATAGAAAAACATCGAAACAAAAAAGTTGCCAGATTAAAAACAGGTTATTTTTAAATTTTAATTGCTTATTAAGATGCACATGGTACGCCATGGAATATTCGTATTTATTTCGCTTACGAACCTTACTTTTTATAAATAACTTTTTGTCCGTTTATTCATGGGTCTCGAATCCTCGATACTGTTTATGCGGTGTTCGGGTAATCCCCGCCCAGTCCTGGGTAAACCCAGGTCATAGTGAGGCGAGCGCTTGAGCTAATTATAGCAGTCATTTGTGTGCGTTCGCCCAGCGGAATGTTGTTGAATTAAAAGATTTTAATTATGCAGATATTTAGTGTATGACGTCGTATAATTGTGTATGGTATAAAAAAAATTGTGCACGCAGCCATGGTGGAGAAATTCACCAAAAACTGATTCCGCTGGGCGAACGTTGTCCTGGCGGAACTTTTTTTAATCCATAGATTTTAGAAGAAAAGAGATGTGTCCAAAAATTAGTGTGTATTTGTGTGTAATTGTGTATGTATCAATAAAATTAGTGCATGCATAAACTTCGGAGAAATTCAAGTTTCCGCTACGCGAACGTTTGGCCATTACCTAGTTTTCATATAAAGCGCTTACATAGAGAGCTGTAGATTTTTACATAAGTTGTTTTGAATTTGTTTATATTTGTTTAAAACATAGATTTAGAAAAAATCGTAGGGCTTAAAAGATAAAAATATAAACGTAAAATACGCTTATTAGGTCTTAGTTCTTAAAGTATGCACTTTGGGGTCTAGATTTTCACGTTTATACAAACCTTGTAAGTGTCTGCAACATGTTGCCAAGTATCAATGATGTTCCGTTAGTAATTAAAGAGTTATAGGACAATTTACCATGAATTGATCACTGTTTACAAAGCAGTCAAATATCACGACGTTCTAAAGGAATTGCATGGTAAAATGTATGCCAATAATTAGTGTATTCATTCAACTATTCACATGCAAAATTTCATGTCATTAAATTCAGTAATTAAAGAAAAACAATTATAATACTGACGAAGCATCGAAAACCTACATAACCCGACCAAGTTCGGATGGCTACAAAAAAGCGGCCGTGCCATATATCTTAGAAACGTTCTTAACCTTGCAATATAGTATTTATTAATATGGTACAGTTACGTACACAAGCGTTAGGAAAAAATAAAACAATTGCATTTCTTGAATGAAAATTATTTTTTTAATAATAACGCCATTGTCTACGATAAAAATAAATCTTCAATTAACAAGTACTTCTCTATTTAAATATTCGAGTACAAAAATATTTTTAATTACATATAATACTTAATTATGTATGTAGGTAATTATGATAACGTTAACAAACGCTTGCAACGACAGCAATAGACTTAAATGTGTTTTAACTAAAATAGGTTTAATAAACGATTATGAATATAAGGGTAAGTATAATATTTCGAGCTTCAATAAAAATTAAAATCACATCACATAACTAGACTATTCAGTTGTTTAGATTTGATCAACATTAAAAAAGTGCTTATAAACTAAAACATTGGTATAAAAAAGGTATTTTCAAGAAAATATTCTTAAATGAGTAGCAAATACAGTAAATAACCTCAACATACATAAGTCACTACCAGTACAACGGTATACATCAATTAAAAAATCGATTCAAGAAGTAGTTTTTTTTAAGTTATTAGATTGTTTTATCCACTAAAGTTGCAAAGGGGAACGCTCGTGCATGCCTAGTCCATTGGTTAAATAGTGTAATAAGCTAAAATATGATAAATATTTACCTAAACAGTAGTAGGTACTTACATGTGGTAATTTTTTAATTTCCCTTAGGGGTCTATACTTAGTTAGAATCCTGATCCGTGAAATCTTCAATAGAAATTAGCTGTATGAATTTTATTTGTCTTAAATAATAGGTATATCTAGATTATATCTAAAGTCTCAAAAGCATACTTAAATAAAGTACCTACGTAAATAGTACTGTGCAGGATGCGCATTTGTGTGCTGGGGTTGGTGAAGAATAAAACCAGGAGAATTTTCCTTGTTGATCTTCCTTTATTTCTTCTAGTGTTCTTTCTTCTTGTCTTGTTGCCCGCCAACTGTATCGATCCGGCAAACGCTCCGTAATTTATACAAAATTTGCTAAGAAAATGTAAGCCCTGTGATTGGTCAGCCAATCAGAACACAGGAATTTTCAACCAATGAGAGCGAAGTCGGCATCGGTGCAGTTAGCTAATGTACGACGCTACGTTACCGTAACGAGAGCATTTTTACAATATTTGCGTTTTTCACTAAGTTTTTCCATTACAACATATTATAAACTATATGTTTTTAGATTCTACGTAACATAAACTATATGACAAAAATATAAAACAAACAAAAACGAGACATAAAATGTTACGTAAACAGTACGATCACTAGCTTAAATCTATGAATTATGTTATACAAACGATACAATTCTTAGTAAAAATGGCTTAAATCTATCATACTATTATCCTAAACAAAACATTCAAACATAAATACCTTATATACTATTATGTAAACATTACGCTATCACTAACACTATGTACTGTCCTATCAGTTCGGTTTCAAAACTAAACACTATTCACTATATACACTATTGCCTGTCCCGCACATCACTCCCGCCGTGCGACCGCGTCGCATTCAGTTCCGGTGCGGGCACGTCGTCCGTAGGCAGGGGCAGGATCACCAGCTTCCTCACCGGCCGGCGCAGGACACCTCCCTTGGTCTGCACGTCCACCGTCCGCACGATGCTGTCTGGACCAGGATACACCGCGATGACTCGTCCTCGTATCCACACGTTGCGGGGCAGGTTCGGGTCGACGATCTGCACGAGGTCGTTCACTTGCACTGGTTGACCTCGTCCGTGGGGCTCCCGCCGGTGTTGGAGCTCGGGAAGGTACTCCTTCACCCAGCGGAGCCAGAAGACATCTGCGAGCCTCTGTGCAGCTCGCCAGCTGGACCGGGAGATGGTGTCTTGTTCGGTGAATGTACCCGGCTGCGGTACACGTCCAGGACCCCCCAGCAAGAAATGGTTGGGAGTCAGGGCCTCGGGATCTTCTGCGCTGACGGAGACGTGCGTCAGCGGGCGACTGTTTACGGTGTACTCCACTTCAGCAAGTAGAGTAGCGAGGACTTCTTCGGTGGGGTGGCGCTCATGCAGTGTCACTTGAAGAGCCGTCTTCACGGAGCGAACCATTCGCTCCCAAGCGCCGCCCATAAATGGAGCTCCAGGCGGAATATAGCGCCAGGAGATCGTCCTCTTCGCTGCTTCTTCCGCAGTCGCCGCGTCGATTGCTTGGCGAAGTTCCTTGTCGGCAGCCTTCAAGTTGGTGCCGTTGTCTGACCAGATTTCAGTCGGGCAGCCTCGTCGCGCGATCATTCTTCTGACCGCCATTACTGCAGAGTCGGCGCTGAGCGAGCCTGCGATTTCTAGGTGTATAGCTCGCGTTGTGAGACATGTGAAGATTGCCACATATCTCTTCTGTCTGGTTCGTCCGACGGTCACGGAGAGAGGCCCGAAATAGTCGACACCGGTGTACGTAAAGGGTCGCTTGTGATGTGCAAGGCGACACGCTGGCAGGTCCCCAGTTCTCGGATGCGGCGGTACTTGAGTCTTCATGCGGCAGAAGAGGCATCTTCGGAGGATTGCGCGGGTGATAGGGCGCAATCGTAATACCCAGTATTGCTGTCTGCACTCGTTGACTGTTGCCTCGACGCCGGCGTGATGTAGCTGTCGATGTATGGCCTGTATCCAAAGCTTCACTGTGGGATGATCTCCGTCGACTACTAGCGGGTTCTTGAAGTCTTCTTCCATGTCTGTCACCGCTCGGATACGGCTCCGGATTCGGAGTGAGCCGTTTACTGACTCGACGCTGAGCTGATGCAGGCGACTTTCTTTGGCGATCGGCTTCCCGCTGTTCAGATTGTCTATCTCTTCCGCGAAGGCTTCTTCCTGCGAAGACCGCATCAGCAGCTCTTCAGCTTTCCTGAGGAGCTCGGCTGTGACTGGGAGTAGCTTGAGCGTCGATTTCTTCGATGCTGCGGGCGTCTGCTGTTTAGCTGCAGTCGGCTTGTTTCTCCTCCAGGTAGGATCCGCTTCTTTGTTCTTCTTGGTTCGGCGATAGTTGACCTTCTGCCTAGGGGCTCTGCAAAGCTCGATGAACTGCAGAGCACGTGCTGTCGAATACCGGAGGCGGTCCCAGTTGGAGAATTTCGTCGGATCAGGCAGACCCTCTGCTAGCTTCAGTCTTCTTCTGTCGGTCACGTGATGCGTCTTCTCCTCGTCGGAAGGCTCTTCTGTTGCTGTCCTTGCGGTTTCTATAGGCCAGGAGTCTTCTGTCAGGTATAAGAAGTCCGGCCCTCTGTACCATCGATGATCTCTGTTGAAGGCGGTTGGTACATCTCGTGTGGCGTCGTCGGCTACGTTCTGTTTCGTCGGAACCCAGCGCCAGTCGTTGACCTTGGAACTTTCTTCTATTGCTGCTAGACGATGAGCCACGTAGGGTTTGTATGAACGCGACCCTGTCTTTATCCAGGTGAGTACTGTCTTGCTATCGGTCCAGAACACTTTTCGGTCAGGTTTCCTCTCGTGTTCTTCTATCACTGTCTCGGCGAGTCTGGTCCCCATGACCGCTGCTTGCAGTTCCAATCTTGGGATCGAAGTCAACTTCAACGGTGCCACTTTCGCCTTGGCCATGATGAGTGATATGCCGACTTCGCCATCTGGTGTTACGGCTCTCCAGTAGAGGACCGCAGAGTAGGCCGATTCGCTGGCGTCGCTGAAGACGTGAAGCTCTAGGGAGACGGCGTCGCTGTAGTGAAGGTATCGCCGCGGGATTGCCATGTCGTGGAGACTTTTCAGGTGTCCCATCCACGCGTCCCATTGTTCCGCTAGGTCCTCGTCGATTCGGTCGTCCCACCCTGTTCCTCGGCGCCAAACTTCCTGGAGTAGCTGCTTCGCTCGTATCGTAACAGGTGAGGCGAATCCTAAGGGGTCGAAGAGCGACATAACAATTCTTAAGGCTTCCCTCTTCGTTGGCTGCTTTCCTTCTATTAACGTCGAAGGTATTCTGGCTAAGTTGAGGTTGAAGGTTAGCTCGTCCGAGTTGATTTTCCAGATAACTCCTAGTACTCGTTCTGTTTTCTCTTCTGTTCTGTAGAGTTCCAAGTCTTCTGTTCTATGTTCTTCCCCCAGTGCTTCTAGGAGTGACGCTGAGTTCGACTTCCACTGCTTTAGTTCGAAGCTGGCCTTATTGTGCACTTCGCGCACACTCTTCGTTACTCTTACGGCATCTTCCAGGCTTCGGAAACTATCGAGGTAGTCGTCGACGTAATGTTTCTCTATGATGGCAGCTGCTGCCTCCGGATGAGTTTTCTCGTGTTGTTTCGCGTTCAAGTTCTTCACGTATATCGCTGTCGATGGTGAACTTGATGCTCCGAAAATCAGCGATGTCATCCTGTACTCTTCCGGAGGTTGATCGTCGCGGCGATCTCCACGCCACAGATATCGCAGTGCGTCTCTATCTTCTGTCCGTAGCTTGACCTGCATGAACATTTCCTTTATGTCCGCTGTCACTCCGATCAGGTGCTGTCGAAAGCGCATGACGACGCCTGGTAACGACTGGAGTAGATCTGGACCTTTGAGCAGCATATCGTTGAGCGCTACTCCCTTGGTCTTGGCTGCGGCGTCGTGCACAACTCGGAGTTTGTCTGGCTTCATTGGATTGATGACAGCGAAGTGAGGTAGGTACCACGTCTTCTGTGGTGTCTTCTGAGGCGGCGCAGGCTCGGCGTACCCTTTTTCTATAAGGGCTTCCATTTGTTCGACGTATCTCTTCTTCAGGGCTGGATCACGGTCGATCTTCTTCTCGATGTTGAAGAGCCTCTTCAGGGAATTCTCATAGTTATCGGGGAACTTAACATCTTCTTTCTTCCAGAGAAGGCCGGTCTGATATCTGGTTTCTTCAATCTTCTCAGTTTTCTGTTCCAGTATTCGAAGCGCCTTTTCTTCTGGGTCAGTCTTCGGTCTCTTCGGGTTTATGCAGAGGGCGTCCATTTCGAAGTACTTCTTCACCAGGTCCTCAAGGTTGTCTTCTGTGTCTTCGATCATGTGTGACACGAAGTCTATCTTCTGCCCGAAGGATCTTGTTTGGCTTCCATGAAGAACCCACCCCAGCGGCGTGAGAGAAGCAACCGGGTGGTTCTTGTCGCCTTTTCGGGTTTCTTTGGTGAGCAGAAGGTGCCAATTGTCTTGACCGATGAGGACTTGCGGCTTTGCGTTGGGGTACGATAGATGTCCCTTGATGTCCGATAGATGAGGGCACCCATCCACTAGTTCTTGCGGAACCCGTTGAGATGAGACTTGTAAGTTCTTTACTGTTCTTGCTTGAATTTGCTCTTCTCTGTTGTTGATCCCTTTCAGCCCGATAGTCACCCTTCTTGACGTCGATTCTGCCGTCTTCAGTTCATTGATGGTTTCTATCTTCAGCGGGTCTATGGGTCCTGTTGCTCCGATGCTGCTCACGACGCTATCGTCGACGAGCGTGACTGTTGACCCGTCGTCCATCAAAGCGAAGGTGTTGACTGTTCCCTTTGGTCCTTTCACCTGGACCGGCAGGATCTTCAGATAGGATTGCTTCTTTATCGTCCATGTTGAATTTATCACTTCTGTTGCCTCTTCATTATCTGTCTTCTCTGCCTTTTCTGTCTTCTTCTCGTAGTGAAGCATGTTGTGGTGCGAATATTTACAGTTGTTGACACCACACGGCTTCTGTCGGCAGTTGTGAGTCTTGCTCCTATATCGCAGGCATCTGAAGCAGAGGCGCTTGGACTTCGCTGTATCCCATCTTGTATTGGCATCCATCTTCTTGAATGCTTCACATTCTGTTGCATTGGTGTGACTTGTTCCCTCGCACACAAAGCACTTCAGCGTGTTGGTCTTCTCAGTCACGTTGGTGACCCTCTGCGTCCTCTTCTGTGGTGCGGCTGTAGACGGTGCTGCCACCTGTTCAGGCAGTGCGTAGGGCGCGCACAGTTCGGCTTCTCTCTTGAAGAACTTCTCGATCTTGATGAGGCAGGGGTCCTCTTGCGGCTGTGTGGCTGAGAAGTCGTAGTATCTATATCGTAGTGTCGGCGTCAGCTTGTCCACCAATGTCTTCGCAAGTTCAGGGTTGTACATGTAGTTGAAGCAGCCCAATGTCTTCAATGTTGCTACGACGTTGGAGATCTTTGTTGCAAATATGCAGATGTCCCTCGGTGACTCGGAGAGGCGCGGCAGGCTTCGAAGAGTTTCCATCTCTAACATGGCTATGGACTCTGGTCTTCCGAATCTGGATTCCAATGTCTTCATTACTTCTGATGGGTGCGCGTTCGTGATCAGCAACCCTTCTACAGCTTCCTTGGCCTTGCCTTTCAGGTTCCTCCGTAGTCTGTTCGTATTCTCGACGGCGCTGAACATCGCTTCTGTTTCATGGTAGGCGGCGCGGAAAGGTAGCCACTCCTGATGCGACCCACTGAAGAACGGTAGCTCGATGAACTTGGGTCGCTGGGCGGTGCTGACAGCCCTGGTGATGGCTTTAGCTAGGAGGGCTAAGTCCCCTTGACCTCCCGCCGGTGATTGACGTGCTTCTTCATGCTTCTGTTGTTCGTTGTGGACGACCGTTGGTTCTTCTGGATGGCGATAGGGCTCGTTGGTGATGGCTAACACTGGACGAGTCACCTGGTTTTCCAACCAGTTGTCCACTCTTGCGTTGACTTCTGAGTAGAGGGAGACGTCATCTTCTTCTCCTTCTTCTATTTCCTCTTCGGTTTCATCCTCTTGTTCTAGTGCGGCCAGGCGTGCTGCAGCTAGTTTGACTTGGAGGCGGAGCAAATCTTCCTTTGCCTTCGCTATCTTCAACTGTTTCGACTTGCTATGCGTCGATCCCCCCCCTCCCCCCTTCTTGCTAGGGGGGGAGAGGTGCTGTAGGCCGGTTGGTTTCGACGTACCGGCGTGCTTGACAACTCGCTTTACTGTAGAGGCATCCGTTTCTTGGCGAGCATCTCTGGAGGTGACAGCGGCGGGCGGCTTCATCAACTGCTTCGATTTCGCACCTGCAGTAAGCGTCGTCGCGGCGGAGGGGGCGACAGAGGGGGCGGCGGCGCTGGCGGGGTGCGAGGGGGGCGGTACGTTCGCGGCCGAGGCGGAGGTCCGTGCGGTCGAGGCGCTGGCGGCGGAAGTCACGGTGGTTGGATCAGTCGTCGCGGAGGTGGCGGTATGTTCTGTATACTCCGTGGCAGTCGTCCCTGTATTTGTCGATTCCGTCGTGGCTTCCGTACTGGTGCCGGTCGCTGAGGTCCCTGGCGTGGTTTCAGACGACGACGGCTTCTGTTCGCTCGACGGCTTCCGGCCCCTCCCTTCAGAACGCGTAACGGGCATGACGTCAGTTGATTCTTCAATCGGCGATCTTGAACACTTTCACTATATGCGATCTTCAAGGCTTCTTTCTTGAGGTACTATGTTCAAGGCTTCTTTCTTCACAATAAATCCGGCGCTCGAAGGACCATTAAATGTGCAGGATGCGCATTTGTGTGCTGGGGTTGGTGAAGAATAAAACCAGGAGAATTTTCCTTGTTGATCTTCCTTTATTTCTTCTAGTGTTCTTTCTTCTTGTCTTGTTGCCCGCCAACTGTGTCGATCCGGCAAACGCTCCGTAATTTATACAAAATTTGCTAAGAAAATGTAAGCCCTGTGATTGGTCAGCCAATCAGAACACAGGAATTTTCAACCAATGAGAGCGAAGTCGGCATCGGTGCAGTTAGCTAATGTACGACGCTACGTTACCGTAACGAGAGCATTTTTACAATATTTGCGTTTTTCACTAAGTTTTTCCATTACAACATATTATAAACTATATGTTTTTAGATTCTACGTAACATAAACTATATGACAAAAATATAAAACAAACAAAAACGAGACATAAAATGTTACGTAAACAATACGATCACTAGCTTAAATCTATGAATTATGTTATACAAACGATACAATTCTTAGTAAAAAAGGCTTAAATCTATCATACTATTATCCTAAACAAAACATTCAAACATAAAAACCTTATATACTATTATGTAAACATTACGCTATCACTAACACTATGTACTGTCCTATCAGTTCGGTTTCAAAACTAAACACTATTCACTATATACACTATTGCCTGTCCCGCACAAGTACCTACTTTCTGTCATAGTCAAATACATTAAAAAAGTAGGTGTACAAAAATAAATGACATTATTATATCGAAACAACAATTGTGTTATCACCTATACCAATTCAATACCGATAATATACTGTAAATTTTGGGATGTTACCTAAATATATTGCACGGCCGCTTTTTTGTAGCTATTCGAACTTGGTCGGGTTATGTAGGTTTTCGATGCTTCGTCAGTATTATAATCGTTTTTCTTTAATTACTGAATTTAATGACATGAAATTTTGCATGTGAATAGTTGAATGAATACACTAATTATTGGCATACATTTTACCATGCAATTCCTTTAGAACGTCGTGATATTTGACTGCTTTGTAAACAGTGATCAATTCATGGTAAATTGTCCTATAACTCTTTAATTACTAACGGAACATCATTGATACTTGGCAACATGTTGCAAACACTTACAAGGTTTGTATAAACGTGAAAATCTAGACCCCAAAGTGCATACTTTAAGAACTAAGACCTAATAAGCGTATTTTACGTTTATATTTTTATCTTTTAAGCCCTACGATTTCTTCTAAATCTATTTTTTAAACAAATATAAACAAATTCAAAACAACTTATGTAAAAATCTACAGCTCTCTATGTAAGCGCTTTATATGAAAACTAGGTAATGGCCAAACGTTCGCGTAGCGGAAACTTGAATTTCTCCGAAGTTTATGCATGCACTAATTTTATTGATACATACACAATTACACACAAATACACACAAATTTTTGGACACATCTCTTTTCTTCTAAAATCTATGGGTATAAAAAAGTTCCGCCAGGACAACGTTCGCCCAGCGGAATCAGTTTTTGGTGAATTTCTCCACAATGGCTGCGTGCACAAATTTTTTTATACCATACACAATTATACGACGTCATACACTAAATATCTGCATAATTAAAATCTTTTAATTCAACAAGATTCCGCTGGGCGAACGCACACCAGTCATTTAACTGAGTAATAGCATGAGTGCTCTCAGAAGGTACTTTTTAGGGTTCCGTACCAAAATAATAAATATGAACCCTTGTGGTGTGACTAAGTCTGTGCGAGTAAGAGCGCTATTTGCACACTCTAAAGCCTTTTTTTAGGACGCATGGTTTTCGACTTTTAACGAAAAATGTAAAAAACAATTGAACATTCTCCCCTCTTTATCTCTGAAGTTTGCATAGAGTAAAATCTGAAATAATTCTATGTCATAGAAGTTTATAGAGATTATAGGAAAAATAAAATGTTGTCTCTAACTAAATAGCACATTTTTTCTTATTTCTTTTAAAATTACATTAGTTCCACTATCACTTGAGCTAATGTAATTTTTGTTAATAAGAGATGCGCTGATCTTATACTACAGTATACACCGCAGTGTTAAAATCCTCTGACGAATATAGCCCTCACCGATGAAAATTTAAAAATATTTCACGTTTTAGATGATTGTACGGAACCCTCGTTGCGCGAGTCCGATTCGCTTTTTATTTGTAGGTAATGTTACTGCGTCAGTAGTATTTATTCTCAACTAGCTTCTGCCACCGTGTTTGCCCGCTTGAATGTCGACAAGTTGAACATACTCCTGGGATGAAAAGTATTAATACAGATTATATTCCAGGCAATGACATAGTGTTATCCCAAGATTCAACCAAATCCGTTCAACCGTGTATTATAGTTAAAAAGAAGTGCAGAGGTAACAAACGAACAGACAGATAGACAGTTGGTTTCGCATTTATAATATAGATATGAATAAAACAAATAGTCGTAGTGGGCGATCGGTAGATTTGAAACATCTATGTTAAAATTATGTAGAATACACAATTAATATACTTACCTAGATCTATTACGAAAGATGGAATAAAATAATGGGGTTCGGTTAATGACACAATTTATATATTTAAATAATTTAAAAATATTTATACATATATAAAAATTAATTCCTATTTCCCTTGGTCATCGCATCACGCGTTAACAGCTGGGCCAATTTCGCTAATTATTTGATTTTGATTATTGATTTGATATTGATGCGGGGGATAGCTAGTATGCAAATAAATCTATACCATTAGTTCAAAAGTCCGCCGTCGTCTGTAACAAGTGGCGTAGTGGGGGCTTCACGATATGACAGCGTCACGTCATCCCTCGAGTTGATTTCACAGCCAAGACGCGCCATTAAGGCGAGGTTGCAGTACTGTGTGTTTTGACGAACAACAGCGACTGTCCGGCAAGCGAAATAATGCCTAAATTTTGATTGTTTTTTCTTCTTGGTGAAAACTGATAACGAAATTATACAATATGGTTTCAACATTTACTTCAAAATAAAAAGCTCTATCTATTGATATTACTTTTATATATTCGTGATGAAATCTCTTAGCAGTACACGTTTAAAATTGTAATTTAGTGTCATGTTTGATAAAAAAAAGTATCGAGCCAATCATTCTAAGTCGCGTTTCTACGATACGATTTACTTGAGGGTATGTTTAATTTTTATGTAATGTTTTTTATTTATTAAATAACTCATAATTCATTAGATTTTCAGACGTTCAAAAATCTTAAAAAGTACTGCAACCCCGCCTTAAGAGCGTAGACGGGCTGCATTTTTCCATACAAATGTATTCCCCTATTTTCTCCCTGGATAATGCCTCTAGAGTAATCGTTTTTATTTATAAAAATCAAGGTCTATTGAAGGCATGCCCCTGTCATTTTTTATTTTTTAAATTATTACAAAATTAAATATAACCTTCCAAAAACCTAAAAAAATGCCCCGTTTTTACCTACGTAATCAGACGCCTACCAAAGAAAATTGAAAAGTTTTTTTAGATAAAAACAAGAAATAGGGGCATAGATCTATTCTTCCTTTAAATTTTGATACCAAATATAATTTAATCGGCCTAGTTTTCGAGGAGAAAACAGGGGAATACGAAACGTCGATCCTCATGGTTTTTTGTAGGTAAAATCGTTCTGAGCTGCAGTTGTCCCTATCGCACTGTACGGGGGGAGACGAGAGGTGAGGGAGGGTTAGACTAATACGTACACAATTAGGGAAGTGACTAGTGTCGAAGTTTTTATCGATATCATAGTGATGTCAGTCGATATCGACGTTTATCCTATACTGATTTACTGAACAGTGAAATATGATGCTAATTATGTTTTATTTTTTAAGAGACATCGAAGTAACAATTCAATGATATTTTTACGGTTTACAATTAAATATTATTTGAAATGAACTTTAGCGACACTTTCTCTTGCAAAAATACAAACCGTAACCATATAATACGTGCCTAAAGTTCGCACTCTACGGCTTAGTGTAATATTCTGCTTTTGACATGACATTATTTACTTGAAATTATAATATTTAAATCTATATATTATTATTATTACATTAAAGGAAGTTGAAAATCGTGTTAGTTACACCATTTATAACTCAAGAACGGATGAACCGATTTTTATATTTTTTGCGTTTTTGGATTAGCCGTCGTCCGGACTAGGATTATAAGTTTTTTTTTTTATTATTTTTTTAGGTAGTTAGGGTAGTTAGTAAGTTGACGGGAACGAAGCTGCGGGCAAAAGCTAGTTCTTAATATTTATGCCAAAGCAGCAGTCGAGGTGCTTGTGGGATTTTAAATAATACAAAAGTTATATAATAATTAATAATTATGTACATTTAAAAAAAGCCAAAAAGCTTTTATTGCTATCGATAAACAACCCGCACTTGACTACGGATCCAGTTATTTTGAAAATTCAATTACTGCTTCATCTTCTTTCTCTTTTCCGTAGTTTGTCGCAGGAGTGCCTTTGAATTGCGAATATAACAAAGATCTCAATAAACCCCCGCAACTGATGTTTTTTTACGCAGTTTACATAATTTGACAAAATTAGACGCCGTGATACGCTTGCGCCCCTCTATTGCCCACAATTCATTACCACTCTGGCCAATCGTGCTACGTTCAAATTCAATTACTGCTTCATCTTCTTTCTCTTTTCCATAGTTTGTTGCAGGAGTGCCTTTGAATTGCGAATATAACAAAGATCTTAATAAACCCGCAACTGATGTTTTTTTACGCAGTTTACATAATTTGCCAAAATTTGACGCCGTGATACGTTTGCGCCCCTCTATTGCCCACAATTCATTACCACTCTGGCCAATCGTGCTACGTTCAAGTTCTTCAGCACTCTTTTTCGATAGTTCTAGCCCAGAAACAAATGTTTTTTTCTTTTCCTCAAATATTTCTGATTGCATATCAGGCTCTAATTCTAGTCGACCGTAATTTTTGTCAGGTCCAGTAACTTTTCGTTTTTTACATGATCTATCGTCGACGATTCTCTTTCGGCATTGTTCATTATAGTTTGATCGCCTTTGTCTTTCAATGAATTTCTTTATTTATTTATGTATTTAACAATTTATGTACACACACACAAGTAGATAACAAAAAAAAGGAGACAGAAAATAGGTACAAAGGTGATGCTTATTTCTAATGAAATCTCTTCCAGCATACCTGTGAAAGGACAGCCAAATAAAAGAGATGTAGACTTTAAATATAACATACAATACATAAATATTACAAAAAAAAAATATGACGCTAATATAATTATACTAAATAATATTTCTCTTCTTCTATTTTTCTATTTTTTTATTTGTGTATTTGCCAGGGCTGCAACCCTGGATTTTATTTGACAGGCGTGAATGTATAGCAGTGGTTCCGTGATAGAGCCGTACCAAAGCATCGTGCTTGGTAGGAACCAATAAATTTTATTTTAAATGTTTTTTTATGTTTGGAAACAAAGCGCCGGACAAGGACCATTTGGGGTAGAATCACGCCATGCCATTGAAAATCGATCACGCCCCTTTGACCATAATACTATATGAAAATTAAATTACTTAGATGGTACTGTACACGGTGTAAAATGAATCTTCCGTTTTATACGTAAATGGTGTCTTTTTCTCTTAGCATTCAAGAATAGACGTTTTTTATTCCCTTTTCTTCCACCCATTATTAAAGAAAAAGGGTTTACCTGAAACAAAAATTATTACAGTATGATTATAATTATTATTAGATTGACATTTTATCAAACAAAATTCAATTATTTTAAATATTTTGTCGATTTGAAGGGGGTTAGTAACAGATGAATGATAATTTTTTTTTACAATTAAAATAATACTCACGATTTTTCTACAGTCGTAGACAAATACTTATTCAAATCCGGCACAATCCGAGTCGAAACAGTGAAGCAAAGAATCAAGTCCGTAAAAGTCCGCAAATGTCTAATAAGTAAGTTTGGCGCGAGACGGGCGCGCGGGCGCGCGGCAGGTGCGCGCTACTGAGCTACGCACACAAATACAGACTATTCACTCACACATTGACACCGCCCGTTTGCTAGGGCGCAGCGCGACGGCAATAGTTTCTTCAAATACCTATTTTTCAATTCTCGCGCAGCCCGTCTACGCTCTTAAGGCGCGTCTCCGTGCTAAACGCAGCGGTAGCCGTTTTTTGTGCAGTTTTTTGGAGCTATATACTCTTCATCCAAGAGAAATATCAACTTCAAAATGGCAGATTTTTATTTTTTATTACTAAGTATATGTATAATGTTTAATTAATCTCCTCACAACGAAACTACAGAAATGAGTAATAATTATTGAAAACATGCATCTTCTCGAAAAGTAACGATTATTTTGATTTTGTACTTACACTAATGGATAGGCAATTTAATTGTAAACATTTTGGTAGAAGTGTTTTTTCAAACGACCAAAATTAGATTTTATAACAAATTTTTTTCAACATTCTGAGCGCATTCGCTATTGTATCTCTTGCGCTGTTATTTAGGGAAATATGCTCAAGGTTATTTGGTCAGGGTACGGCCTTAAATGTTTTGTTTGGCATCAAAGAAATACTTTACGTATGGAAAATATTATAAATTTCTAGCCTGGGAAACTAGAACATGAAAGCTATTATATAGTTGCATCTCTTTGAATAACTTCTAGGCCACGGAACCTACCATGCAATCTACGCTCGTATTGTCTGATTATCTAAGTGCACCTAAGGTAATCAAAGAATAAATTTAACCTTAGCACGGATATCAGTGAAATGAGGATATTTCTAAAAATAATTCGTATCGGTTGACTTGATTGAAAAGACGTTTAAAATGTAAAATCGATGTATTTTTAGCTTTTGCTCTAATCCGGTACGTATTTATTTGGTCGTTTGTCATCGGACATCGACCTATAGGTGCTATAGCCAAATTAAAGTAAGACTCAGAGAAAGAATAAAATATTCATTCTGTGGCTCGAATATTTTGTTGAACGTCAGTTTTTTTCGATAGACTATGAAATAGGTACTAGCTCCTGCCAGCAGCATCGCCTGCGTGATCCCTAGGGATCATACTCCTGAGACAAAAAGTAATTCATAAATTAAATAAAGACAATTTGTTATTCCAGACCATAATCTACCTCTGTTCCAAATTTCATGAAGATCTTTGCAGGCACTCTGACGTGAAAGAGTAACAAACATCCATCCATCCATACATCCTCACAAACTTTCGCGTTTATAATATTAGTAGGATTTCATTTTCGTACCATAATCCCGTAATAAAAACTAAAGATTGGATTCTCAGGACGTAAAATCATTTTATATATTGAAAAACAAATAAGAATAGCGAAGCAGCGTCTATCCCTTTACTTTGTACCTATTACCTACCTTTTTTACTAATAGATAAAAAGAGATAAAATGTCTTTTTGTAAAATCAAATGAAACCAAAAGCTTTTTTTCAAACTAAGCAAGTGAGTACTTTTTGTTCGTCAAAAGATACGTCGTTATGTTTGAATCAACGTATAGCAGATAAGGCCTGAAATGTGGATCCGAATACGAAAATTCCTTCACTAGTAGCTAATGCCAACGTCTACTTTTTATCCCGATAAATGCGCCATACGGTTAAGCTTAACCGCTACGTTTCGATCAGAGATATTCGTGGATGCGCGGCGATGGGGAATCGCTGTGCTGAGCGAGGCTATAAAATTGCTTAATTTATCTGTCTCGCTGAGCGCAAGCAATTCTACTGGTTCATTTAAAACACATCCCTCGTTAGGTGCGCATCCTCGTACATCTCCGGTGGAAACGCAGCCTTTGCCATGGGAGCAAAGCCTCGGGAAAATGCTAGTTTCCCAGCATTTGAGAAGTGTTTATTTTGCTTTCTATGTAGCAAAACAAACATGCTTCGAAACACGTGTTATCAGCACGGGGTCGTAGTTTGCAGTTTAATGTCAACGTTTATGACGTCATTACTATTTCATTACCAAACGTTGCGTCTTTTATTGTTCGACTACAAAAGGATATTAATATTGGTAGGAAATTATTTGTAAAACAATGGAGTCATAATTCTGACATTAATTACTACCAATGATAGGGAATTGTTTTCTAAAGTAATAAAAAGCACGATTCATTACTTACTTGTAAAAGGTATCTAATTATCTAGTCTCTAGAAATTGCACAAATTCTATCACTGATAGCAACTGCGTAATTGTGGATGAGCACTACTTTTTATCTCTAAAAATAACTGTTCCTGTGAAATAAGAAGGCCGGAGGAGCGAAGCCGAGCTAAAAAGCGAATTTAATAGATATCTTATTGTGGTGAATTTTAATAATTGTATTTTGTTGAAACCTTCACATGTCAAAGGAAGTATACAGAGGCAATCAACTAATTCAAATTAGTTTACTTTTGAATAGATTTAAATAATAATTAAAATCAACAAAACATAATTTTCGAGGAAATTGTTATATTTTACTAGCTAATGCTCGCGGCTTCCCCGCTTGACAAATTATTTACACTATCCATTGGTGAAAACAGTATGAAAATCAGTGCAGTATTGTAGTAGTTGAGTTTATCGCAAATAGGCAGACATACGCGGTGGAGGACTTTGTTTTATAACATGTCTGTTATAATGCAGATTTTGATATTTTTCTGAATTTGCTTTTTAAGTAGGTTAATTTATGCGACTAGTGAATGCAAACCGGTTTCACCGAAAACCGAAAACCCCGGGTTTTTTTAAAGTTTCCAGTTTTTCTTTAATTTCGTATGATACACATTACTACACCACGTGTCCGTCAAAACCATGCATTTGCTGTAAGCCATTTTGTTATTCGGAAGTTGCCAAACGGTTCAAAGTGACAAGACTAGTGAATGCAAAGTGAAAAGTAAAAAAGTTTTTCACAAAAAAATAAACAAGCATTCTTTTTCATTTGCATTTCTTTTTCATTTGAAAGCCGGTTGTATTTCTTGTAATATTTTTTATTATTTATTTTTATTTTTTAATACAAGTTTCTATTTAATAATAGAAAAGAAGCAAGATGGAGGCGGTATTTAAATTAGAAAAATATAAAAAAACCGTTTCACCGAAAACCGTTTTTTTATACGGGACTCGAAAAAAGAACCGGGTTTTAATTTTGGCCGGTTTTGCATTCCCTAGCTGTGGCCTTATTCTTTGAATTATTGTTTCCGTAATGCTTTTGCTTATGCTATAGGTCCTTACTTGTGAAATTGGCGTTTTATACGGGAGGAATACAAAGTCAATTCTTTTTTGTAAAATATTTTTAGTTAATCAAAGTATGCACCGTTGTTATCTATGCAATTTTGTCATCTCATATGTAGTTCATTGATCCCTTTACTAAAAAAAAACATGGGGGCGAGAATCAATAAACTCTTTGAAAGCGTTTTGGACTCCCGCATCGGAGTTGAATTTTTTTCCTTGTAAGAAGTTGTCCAAATTTCGAAAAAAATGGTAATCTGATGGAGCAAGGTCCGGGGAGTACGGTGGATGTCGCGGACATTCCAATTGTAGCTCATCTAACTTAGTGGTTGTTTGTTGTGCAGTGTGTGGTCTTGTGTTGTCGTGAAGCAGCAGTGGCCTAGAGCGATTGACCAATCTCGGTTGTTTAACAGCTAGTTCTTCCTTCATGGTTTGCAGTTGCTGGCAATAGATATCTGCCGTAATCATTTGGCCAGATTTCAGAAAGATTCAATTATTTCAAATAAACCATTTACAGGCACTTTTGAAATGTCAAGGTCGGTCAGTCAAAAAAATAAAAACATGGAAGCTATTTGCACGTTCACAAGCGTAGATCTCTATGAAGAAGAACGTGCAAGAAACTCCACGGACACTCTTTACAAAGCTGTAGTGAACGACACCGGCGCTAGTCCACCAAACACTCACAAGTAACTTTTTCTGAGTCAATTTTCGTTTAGGGCAGGATTTGGCTGGGTCTCCAGGGTTCAGTCATTGCGACGAGCGCTTCCGACTATCGTTCGATCATTTAAAAGGCTTTGCTAAAGATCTTAAAATGTCTATTTTTAACCGACTTCCCAAAAAGGAGGAGGTTATCAATTCGGTTGTATTTTTTTATTTTTTATTTTTTTATGTTTGTTACCTCATAACTCCGACAATTATGAACCGATTTGAAAAATTCTTGTTTTATCTGAAAGGATATACTTGCAGATTGGTCCCATTTAAATCATTTCAAAATCGGTTACGAACTTTGGATTTTATATCGAAATACCTGGAATTTGACTATTTAGATGATTCTTTGATAATCGAAATTGCGTATTTTGCTTTTCTGCGATTTTGCAGTGGTGTTGTTAGGTGTGGGGCACCACTAAAAAGTGAAAAATAAAAAACTTTTTACAAAAAAATACAACCGACTTCCAAAAAAAAAACACTACAAAGTAAAAAATAACTTTAATTTCGGAAGTCGGTGTCTAAATACGAAGAAACTAACAAAAACACCGACTTCCGAAATTAAAGTTATTTTTTACTTTGTAGTGTTTTTTTTTTGGAAGTCGGTTGTATTTTTTTATATAGGTTAAGATGAGTGTATTGAGTGTCAACAAGATCAAGGTAAAGATACCGGAAATTATTTTAATGGAGCCATAGGAAGTTTGTCGCCATGATATTCTGTTTATTTTTAAATAACACAAATTCTTCTATTAATAGGTAATTTGTAAGGAGGACCTTGGGTCTTAGGTGAGATAAATCTTTTTTTTACTACGGGTACGTACAAATAAAATTTACTGTAACATTGGACCTCAATGTCGCGGGTACCCCAGAATTCAAATATGTATTAAACGCCAAAATTTAATAAACCTATTATTTGTGACATTTTTTATTGTGATTGAGAATTTAAAAAAAGTCAAACGCAAAAGGCTATACCATCCTAATATATTATGAAATTCTTCAGTCACTGCCAGATAACACACAGCCGAAACCAATGGTCGTAGAAAGTTACGGTTGATTCAATGAACATAGACAGGTATCTAGGTATAGGACCTAGTTACTAGCTACCCTAAGGAAATATGTTGGATTTTCTTATTCGTTATTAGTTGATTGCTTTAAAGGTTCCAGTTATCCTGATTTCCCTCAGGTATTTTCACCATACATACCTTGTTTATGAGTGAGTTCCCAGATAAATGTGCAATAAAGGTCATTGACCCACATTAATATTAAAAACCAAAACATAAAGCTGTCCTAAATCGACTTCTACCGCGATCCTTTACGTTATCTAGTAATGAAAAACGGTTCATAATTTATTGTTCGAGTATATAGACTCGAACAATAAATACCTACCAATTTCTTTTTAAATATTATCTAAATTTAGTTTTATGATAGACGATATCAATACGTGGAATAGCAATAATTATTATTCATTAAGGGAGCCAAATTAGTCGCAAAGTGCCGCGCGGTAGCTGCAGCGCTGCCGCCGCGCTGAAACCGCTAGGATCAAGCATCATAGTGTTGTAAAATGTACAGTTTCCATCGTGAAACTAAATGAGTTTCAGTAGGATCCGTCCGCATGGAGTATTGCAGCCACCTTTGGGATGGTTCAGCTAAATACCAGCTTGCTGCGCTCGACTCGGTGGAATGCAGAGCTAAGAGGCTCATCGGCGACGTAAAACTGGTGGATGCCATAAGCTACACAACTTGGCTCGCCGTCGCAAGCTTGCCTACTTGTCGGTCTTCTACAGGTTGTACTTCGGTGTGTATGCCCAAGAACTCCACCAACGTTTCCCACAGGCCCCCTTCTACTATCGGACATCCAGACGCACTGCAACTTACCATCCCTACCTTGTTGTTATTCCACCAAATCGCACTAAGCGTTTCAAAACGTCTCTTATAATGCGCACACCAAAAGAGTGGAACTCTCTGCCTGCCCCTGTGTTTCCAAACGCTTACAACCCTAATATATTTAAAGTTAGAGTGAACAGGTTCCTTTTGGGTAAGCTCGCTCCATCGTAGACTTTGTCTCTGTCATCTCTGACCTAGACTAGAGTCAAGAGTAAATCCATCATGTTTAATATTTATACCGCGTGTATCTGACATCGACGCACTAACGATTTCCATGGGTCCAGGGCATGATTCTGGACACCCCAGTGTTGGAATTTTTCGTCGGTTCTTTTCTCATTTTTTTCAAGAGTACCACAAATAGGCATCAGGTCAACTGAACTGATATCTCTTTGTGGTTTTATTCAGATTGCTCTTTTTAGTGAAAGTAGTTAATTAATTATTTTTTTATTAAAAATCTCATTGGGTTAGGTCAGAATAACGATTATGAGCAGTCTAAAGTAAAAAACCCTTGAAAAAAAATGAAAAAATGAGAAAAAAGCCGACGAAAAATTCTAAGTCTAGGGTGTCCAGAATCATGCCCCGGACCCATGGAAATCGTTTGTGCGTCGATGTCAGATACACGCGGTATGGATTATCATAGCACACCAGCCCCCAGCTGCCGCGCGGCACTGCGGCAGAAGGCGTGAAAAGTAGGTAACTAAAATAGTTTATTTTAATTTAATATCCTAGAGGAAAAACTATTGGGATCACTTGCTGTATTTCTTAAACGGATTTTCGGAAACGTTTATATCGATTAAATGTATAAATAAACAAAAATGTGAAACGTCAGATCCTACAACACTACTCATAATGACCTTTGGAGCATTGCCCTCCGACGACTAGCTTGGTTCTATGGAATTTTAAATCTATAATATAAAAATGAATAGCTGAATGTGTTGCTAAGCCCAAATCTCGAGAACAGCCGATTTCACTCATTCTGTTGTGTTTGTTATTATCAGGAGAAGGTTTTTATGTAAAAAAAAGAAAGATGCCAGTGGACGGGAGCGAAGCCGCGGGGGATAGCTATTTACTAATAATTCTAGTGTTACTCAGGGTAAAGCATTTCTATCCACTACAGTTTTTGTCACATTTAGATAAAAACATTCTCTATGAAACAGCTAAATGAGAAAATTGATTACCTTGGTTACGAGTCTCCACCCCCACCAACAGTTAATCGCGTTCTAATCAGTAATTTGGTCGTGTTAACGGCCAATTAGTGGGTGACCTTCAAGATGTTTACGTGCACTAACACACAATGAGTTAAATAAAATAGTATAATGTAGCAGTGTGATCAAACCGTGTTTATGGTCCAACATCATCACAAGGTATAACTTATTTACTCCTATACTCAAACTCATTGACTTTATAATTCTGTTAACTTTATACAAATAAACACACGACTGGTTACGTGCAGGACTTTAACCCAAGCCTCAGTATTTTTATTTATATTTTAAAGGGGTTCATGTTTATGTTCGATAACAAGTTTTTCTTGTTCACAGGTAAGATGACATTGCCAGCGCCCCCGAGCATCGACGAGTATGAGGACCCGTTTGTGATGAACACGACGAACGTGACGAGCCACCCAGCGGCCTACGACGAGCAGTACGCGCTGGACCTGGTGGTGCCGCTCACCGTCACCTACGTCATCATCTTCGTGGCCGGCATCCTCGGCAACACCAGCACCTGCGTCGTCATCGCCCGGAACCGCTCCATGCACACTGCCACCAACTTCTACCTGTTCAGTTTGGCAATCTCAGACCTCATATTATTAGTATGTGGCTTACCGTTTGAAGTGCACAAATTATGGAATCCAGACACGTATCCACTGGGCGAGGCGCACTGCATCGCCATCGGCCTGGCGTCGGAGACGTCAGCTAACGCGACAGTGTTGACAATAACCGCGTTCACAGTCGAGCGGTACATCGCGATATGTCGACCCTTCATGTCGCACACCATGTCGAAGCTGTCGAGAGCCGTGCGTTTCATCATAGCTATATGGGTGTTCGCGTTGTGTACGGCGGTGCCGCAAGCCATGCAGTTCGGTATAGTGTCGTATGTGGATAATGGGCAGAATGTGAGTGCATGTACAGTGAAGGGTGTGGGCGTCCATCAAGTGTTCGTTATATCTAGTTTCGTGTTCTTCGTGGTCCCTATGTCGATGATATCAGTGTTGTACGCTTTGATAGGCATTAAGTTGCGGACCTCTCGAGTGTTGCACCCCCTGAAGAAGCTCTCAGTGGACAGCAATGAGAGAGCGAGTGGACAGATGCAGTACAGAAACGGAGCGTCACAGAGAAGAGTTATCAGAATGCTCGGTGAGTTCGACATAAATACTGTGTAAGGCTGCTTTACTGCTTATGTTGGTAGCCTCAGAATATGCTAATAAGATTGTAAGCAAAATGGAGTCACCATTTTCCTCTTTAAGATATTTTAACCCCCGACCAAAAAATAGGGGTGTTATAAGTTTGACCGCTATGTGTGTCTGTGTGTTTGTCTGTGGCACCGTAGCTCCTTAAATGGGTGAACTGATCTGGATGCGGTTTTTTTAAGCAAGTTTTTTAGCGGTGGTTCTTAGACAAGCTTTATCAAAATCGGTTGAGCCGTTTAAAGACCATAAGCTCTTTCCTAGTTGATGAAGGCATTTAACCAGCTTTTACGGGTCTGATCGATGCGAAATTTGGTGTACTATAACTTCAATGATTTTGCAAGAACTAAATAATATTAACATGATGCTGTAGCATAACCTGAGGTCTGCAGAATACCCAACTCCTCACTAAGTTACAGTAGAGGTATCGTGTTTGAACTCACTGGAATGGTTTCAATGAACAGATTATTTATATTTAGATAAGTAAACCTTAACCTGATGCTAAATGCATGTCCTGAAATCTTTATTTTTTACTATTGATAGGCATACCTTCGACCACTATCTCACCTGATGTTAAGCGATGATGCGGTCTAAGATGGAGCACGCTTGCCTAGATGTAACCTATTCACTCTTGACTTGAAGACTCCCAGGTTGTAGCTATCAGGAAACAAAGACTCTGGCAGGGAATTCCACTCCTTAGCTGCACGCACAATGATTGTATTCCCAAAACGTTTTGTGCGTACAGGTGGGATATCCATCATGTACCGGTGGCGCGTCGCCGTACGTCTTGTGGTCCGATGATGGAACGGGCTTGGCGGAATTAAATTATGCAATTCCGTCGCACACTCCCTAAAATGCAACCGATACAAAACCGACAGGCTAGCAACTCGGCGCCGATGCTCAAGACTTTGGAGCTTCGACTCGACGAGCCTGTCATGCTCTTATCATACAATGGTCCTCTTGGCTCGTATTTCAATTGACTCAAGGGTATCAAGCTGGTATTTGGCAGATCCGTCCTAAATATGAGAGCAGGATGAGCAATGATGAAATGAGAGGAGCAATCTGCGGGACACTTGGGTATCCTGCAGAGTTCAGGACATGCTTCAGCATCAGGTCCTCACTTATATAAAGTAAACTTTCTGTCTTCGTGTTCATTTGAAAGGTCTGCAATGAATGGGTTATAAAAAGATTGTGATCAGGATCTGATGATGAAGCAGAAAAGAGAAATGCCTGAATACATTGGTGAGAGATGCTAAGCTACCGATATGATATTTCGGTATACGAAGTAGTGTGATTTAGGTGAGTGTAGATCAAATTTTAATGTGGATGGATGAAGAGGGACAGGAAGGCCAAACAAAAGATGGATGGACTGTGTGAGGAGTAATATGAAACAAAAGGGAGTTTGTGATAGCGTGATGGCTGATAGGACAGAATGGAAGTAAAAAACGTGTTGTACCGACCCCAACGCTAGGGGACCGCTAATAATTACTTGATACTTAAATACAAAAATTTGTGGTCTCCCGACGCGATGACGCTTGGCCCAAAGTATCGTACCTACATAATATTAAATTAAAAGGATCAATACTATTATTTTTTTACTATTAAAAGTTTTTTCTGTCGGGGTTTTTTAATTTTAATTTAATTTTTAATCATTAATATAATTATACCCATCCAAACAAACTCTACTTACTTGGTATTTGTTTTAATGACTATCAATCGAGTGCTGAAGGATTAAAAACTTAATGGTCGTTTAAATGCCTCCATAATATAATTACATTGGCATTGAACTACTAACCTTGGCGTTCATCTAACATAGTTGAAAATGTCTTTATGCTAATGCCAGATGTTATCACTTCCAACCTTGATTGGAAATCTTTATAAATATTTTGTTCAACCTCGTAGGCATACTATCTGTTTCGAATATTATGCATTATGAAACTGGCAGGGTATAAAGCAGTGCAATTTGACTGGCAGATGGAAGTTCAGCCTTGCAATGTGATGCTTTAGCTGTCGCAGACTTCAAGAGACCATCTTAATCATATCAGCTGAAGTACGTCCACTGCTGGACATAGGCCTCCCCCAAGCGTCGCCACAACGACCGCCCCTGTGCGTCTCGCATCCATCGACTACCCGCGACCGACCAGGTCATCAGTACACCTTGTGGGAGGCCTTCCAACGTTGCGTCTTCCAGTACGAAAGAAATTATAAAATCCTTAAAAATTCGAGAAATTTAGAAATTGTAACCAGCATTTGCATTCGAATAGCAGTCGCAAACTGTGAAAAACAATCTACATAATTTCATTTCATTACCCTTCATTATTGTTAAACTTTTTGACATTGAATGTCACAAAAATTATTAGATTGATTTGGAAAATTAATATGAGAATCTGCCTTCTGTTTAAAAGAAATTGGGCTGAAACCCAAAAATTTAAGTGTAATTTAATCATAAGGTACAAAATAATGTCAGGCAAAACTAAAACTTTCGCATTCGTAGTAGAATTAATATTCCGGGATAGAAAGCTACTTAATTAACTTGTTGAAAATTGTAATGAACTTTTTCATGAAAAACTATTGTCTACTTTAAAAGTTAAATATTCGGACTAGATTTAATTATTTATGAGTACCAGTGTAGTGACCGTACTCGGTAAATTAAAATTTCTAATTTACGTCCATAATCATCATTATAATTATTACAAGCGGGTGACCGCGACTCGATTTGGGTAAAATAATTATGTATTTTGAGTAGAACTACTCAAAGTAGGTAACTAATTATTCCAAGGTCCAACAATCAGTCTAAATAAAAATCTTAAAAAATGTTTTAGCGGCATGAAAACACAACAAACTCACCAAATAAACATCCAGTGTAACTTTTGCAGTCAGATTATTAACATGGATTGTAATTCCAATTTCCAATTCCAAAGTACCACCGGATTTAAGGTAACTAAATGTTGTGGAACGCGAATGGTGTCATTCGTTCCAGACATAAAGATTTGCCTAACGTCCCAGACGACGCATCTGCGAATAATTAGACTAAATAATAACTGGTATCTCGAACCATTACACACACTAACTAGTTTTTCATTCCTAATAAATAACAGGCCTGCTACAGTAACAGATTGTTGAGGGTCCGCTAAAGGGTTAAACGGGTCGAGTAGGTCCCTAGAGTGAACTTTTCTAAAAGATATCAAATTACATATCATATCGAAATAATATTGCCTTTTCCGTGGTATTGTTTTCTTTATTCCCAAGGGTAACAAAGTCAAAAAGGAAAATAATTAGGAAATCAAGTAGAATTTGTAGGAATGACCGAATGGACCCAAATCGTCTATAAATTGTATTAGCTGTGGTTCATTTGGTCGACGGCGGTACCATTATTTGTTCATCCACCCTTTTACGGGAAACTACTTTACTGTGTACCTATTAGGTTTATTTAACCGATACGTTATATGTTGATATTTGAGTGGTACTTCGATATCAAAGGGTTTTTGGCATGGTTAATGGCAACTACCAGTTTACGTAAAGATCATAATATGGAATACCTATTATACTTTTGTGCTGGGCTCGAACTTTATTTTAATAGTTTAGTCATTTAAACGTTTTTGTGGGACATTTCTAATATGTGAGCGTCTAAAGGCCTTATAAGAACATTATTCGAACGATTTTTTATATTCATTTTCAATATGTGGCACAGAACGTTATGTTATGAAGCAAAAGAAAATTTTCTTCAACGTTTTGATGGCCCAATTGGTTTATAAATATTCAGAGAAAAAAATAAAAGAATTAGTTTTATTTCGTTTGTACTGAGATTGCTACAGTCATGAAAGAATATTATTATTGTTTTGAATGTACGAAGGTTGTAAAACCGACATTGTTAGCTGGAAGGCTAGAATACGACCTAATGCCGTAGTAAAGACACCCAGAAGACCTAGGAGGATTGGGTTCGCGCCTATTTCAATCTTAGTGCCTTTAACTCACGATTGATATTACTCTTTAGTATTATGTGTTAGGTATTCCTGAATCAGAAGATTGATGGTCTTCGTGTGACAGGCACAGAGCTGGTTTAGAATGATGGATACTAAAAGATATTAATATTAAATTCTACTACCTACTATTTCTACTACTACCTTTCTAGGTGTTTTGCTTATTACCAACTAAGTATAGGTACGCTGGATTTTTCCTGTACTTAACACTTATTAACTCACGTACTAGCAATATTAAATTCTGAGTTGCCATTACAGAAATATTTTTAGGTTACATGCTTATCAAATCATAATTGGAATTCTGCGATCGTTTTTGTTCATTAATTTGTAATTTCAGTGAAGAAAATCAACCCAGCTAAAAATAAACCTGGCGCTGAAGCCAAACAGTCAAGAAAACTTATGGAAACGTACCTTGAAGTTAAAAATATAATTAATTTCAAGGAATTTAGTCATCTCTGATGTCATCTTGGGGACGTACTCACAAGTGGGACAATTGGATTTAAACTGCTGAACGATATTTCCCGTGGTCTATTATGAAGACATCACGCTTTTCAGCTGTTTTCATCAGTTTATAAACTTTTGTGTTTGGTTGTGGGTGGACTAATGTAGTGGATATTATATCATTCAACGCTGTAGAAATAAAAGTTCACATGGATAGTGCCAACACACGTAGTTCCATAGATTAAATCCGTGAAAATACCTGTGAGGTACAACACGGTTTATTCTTCCAACATTGCAGCTTCAATGAATAAAAAGTCTCAGAAAAGTCTTTTCTTTTAAAAACAAACTAGATTTACTATTCAACTTTTAATTAAATTAGTTTATCTTACTTCAACTTTGAAGACAAATGTCACCAATTCTTCTTTTAAAAAGTACCTATCCGTTTATCATTTTACACAAAGTTGTGTTTTTGTACATTTGGCGTAGCAACCACTTTGTTTCGGAGTTTTTAACGATGAATGAAAATTACAAAAAAAAACTACGAATAGAAATAAATTGGCCACTTTGATTGGTCTATTTTGAAGTCATTAAGTAGGTTGTTTAAGCCGTTACGTTTTTTTTTTTTTTTTTTTTTTAATGCAAAACGGGGAAACTCTTGGCCCAAATCTCACCTGATGGAAAGTGATGATTAGGCCGAAGATGGAAGCGAGTTTCACCCGGAATCCTCTTACACAGAGGAACTGGCTATCATACCTCTAACGTTTGTGAATTACAGCTATAAAACACTTAAAATTTAATATAAATAATTTGCTGTAGGTTAGGTGAGGAGGGCTGGCGAGTGGGTGGCTAATTGAATGTGCGTTGGACTGGGAACACCGATTCGAATAAGAAATTCCATAGCTGTTTATGAATTTAAATAGTTTGAGTCTATAATGTGGATCACTGCACAACATTGTGGCGACGCTTGGGGGAGGCCTTCTCTTGGGGGACTCCTTTCGGCTGATATGATGATGATAGTGTAGAGCGACTGCCATGAGTTTTCTAACTTGTTTAATTATGTATTCGTACATAGGTAGATATGTACGTATGACCCTATTCATTAAGTAGGTATTGAGAAGGATGATGAGTAGGTATTTGGTCTACTACTAAGTTTTGTGAGAATATTGTGAATTACAGCAGAATTTAATACATCTCAAAACTTTTATTTGACGTGAAACCGTTAGGTGCGCTAAATAATTTATCTTGGCGAGCAGACTGCCCCTCGACTTATATTGGCACGATGTTTTTTGGTAGAAGTATGAAGTACTTACCTCAGTTATAAGAGAATTTAGAAGAGCACTGTTTTAAATCGTGATAAGTTTACATTTATCGTGGCTTTATGTGCCATTTTGTTACCAACGTTAGTAAAATCTTTTTTAAGTTAATTTTTATTTATTAAGTAACATGCCAATGAAGTCCGTAAAAAACAACATTCAGTAGGTAATAAAAATTAATGAAAGGATGTTAAAACAATTTCTTTAAAAAGTAACGTGTTTATATAATCAAAACGTAATGTGTACGGACGTCTATCACGCCTGGCGTGAACCGCACGCACCACGTGAAAACATGTCAAACGTAAGTGATTGACACGCGAGTGCGTGCCGTCATAACATCGATCATTTGTTTGTTTTCCTTTAAAAGTAGGTTGATCAGTCTTCTGGGAGAAGGTTACGTTAGAAGCGAAACGCGAGAGTATTTATTGGAAAAGCAATCCCTCGCCATCGCCATCGTCTACGCCTGAAAATGTATACGTTTAAATTGTTAAGTAAACGTAACAGACCGTTTTCTCGGCAATTTAAAAGTTTACATTTTATTTATTTGGAGCGATGCGCTCGTTTTAAAATGTAGATCTATATGGTGACAAATGAGCATGACACTCTATAGAAAAAAAAGACATTTAATTAGTTTATAAATCCGGTTCAAGATGGAAATATATTTGTACCGCGCAACTTTGTCTGTGTCACTTTCCATGAATGCTCCGCTCCTATTTGTCTTAGCATGATGATAAAGCCTAGCCTTCCTCGATAAATGGACTATCTGATACTGTTTTTTTTTCTTCAAATCGGAATAGTAAGTTCCTGAGATTAGCACGTTCAAGCAAACAAACAAACTCTTCAGCTTTATATGTAATATTAGTATGGATTACAAATGTATATAATTATCTAGCTTAGTGACGTCTCAATCTAAATATACAGAAAACCTCTTACTTTTTGTGCTCGTGCATGCTCGAGTTTCACTTTGATAACTTCAATATCGGATTTTGCTTCGCAGCCAGGCAGCGCCCAGCACTCCTTTGCATCCGATATAGAACCAATAACAAGAATGGAAAAATGAAATCTGGAACACAGAATCAAATAAAATTTTATGTTAGATCCCATTTTTTAGTTTCCAATACAAAGTTGCTTTTGTCTTCGTACTGCATTTTGAACTTTTGAAGTCAGGGGAAATAATGAAACATGGTAACAAATATTAGGTACACAAACATGGCAATATTAAGCACTTTTTCCTGGAAAATGGAAAGTTTTCTAGTTGCTAACAGACACGCAAAACTGACTGTGTCATACTTAGTTTGGAATATGTAAATATGTATTGCATGTATGGTGGTTCACAGTTCATATTCGGGCAATTTATATAAATAATACATTTTTGCAAATATATGACATTTGCCAGGAAACTGTAATTTATACAGCGACTTTATGCAAAAATGCGTATAAGTAACAATTTTTGTTTATTTTAATAGATTAAAATTAAGGAGGCCAAAATCAGAAACAAGTATCGCATTGGAGTATCGTGTTTGGTTGGGTCAGTTTTCCTCATGCGTATTATTTATTGGATCTTACACTGGGGATTTATGATGCTTTTTTACGTACGTGCTTAAAAATATGTGCATTATTATAGAGAATACATAGGATTGGTAAGGTATTTCTGCATATTTTTTGCAAAAAAGCTACGTAAAAAGTAATAGCCTTTAAAAAAATTAAAAGAATATACACTATGTCACGTCTTGCCTTACTCATCACAGTTTAATTACTGTAGTACATACAGTTAACGAGTGGCACAGAGCGTTAAGTGCTTTTATGTCATAATATAATGGGCTGAAGCGCTATTTTATTAGCTGCATAGGCTTTGTGTACGTCTATTAAAAAATAAAACATGTGTGGTTTGTTTCAAAGTCTGTTTTTGCTCTAAGTATTTGTTAGTAAAAATGAAAAAAAGCCATTGTATTACTATGTTTTTATCGTTTACATATATAAATAGTAAAAAATAAAGCCACTTTTCGTGTCTGTATGTATGATCGCGTTGTTCTTTTAAACCGCGCATTAGATTTGGCTGTGGTTTCTTCCGTCATACAGAGAATTTGTTTTGAATGGTCTATGTGAGTTTTGATAGGTCATACCTACATAAAAACCATGAGAAGCAGGAGCGAGTCACTAGTTATTATAAGGTACCTTTAAGTATTGTTGACACAATTGAAAGGTAATTAAGCAAGTTACTGTCGGTCCTCTACCAAGGCATTGTGGTTTATGAGAAATTCTATTTAAAAACAACTTTTCAGAAGTAACTTTCCCTTTCTTAGTTTATTTGGAAATACATCCAGAATAGGTACACAATAATGAAACCGCGGATAAACAGACAATGAATTTACCTTTACTTAGAAGAATCACGTTCGGAACAAATTAAGCTAAATATCAAGACCACCAACAATATTTCTGCTTAAAAATGCAGATACGTCCATAATTATTATTATTTACGACAGTAATCCATATTTATAGTGGCAGCAAGTTTCAAGTTACATCTTTATTAGGCTCAACTACCGTCTGTAGAATGTCTGATTTCAGGGTCATGAGGTCAATTCCCGCGTCGAGACATTCGAAACAATTAATCTGTTTCGAGCCAAATTAATTATGATTTATGTTTTTGTAATTTAAAATTGTATTTAGTGTTATATAATATGAACACAATAGCGTGATGTGTACTTTGATATTAAGTAGAAATAAATAATAATAAAGTATTGATAAATAATGATGGCTCTCTAACTATTATGTTACTTACTTTGGGTGGTAGGTAGATTAGATTTTTTTTCTTTTTTTTAAGGATGGGAAATCATCAAATGACTCCTCCCGCTCTGGGTAAAGCAGGAGGGAGTGTCAGACTCCTACTGACTAAAACACATCCGTGTTCCTCCTAATGCCCTTTGCGTTCCAGGGCCGCGGTGACGCTTTCGAACAAATTCCGCAACCCCGGCAGGCACTGGCCCTAGCGGGCCCCACTTGCTTTGCTGACATTGAGGCAAAAAAAAAAGTAGATTAGTTTACAAACTAATATTATTAAATAACGTAATCTTCTGCTTCTTTTCGAGCCCTTTTTTAGAGTCCAGTAGGTGGCTACGTTAATTCCAGCGTCGGTGGCATTCATTAAAGCCCCCAAAGTACAGTTGTATGGGCATTTGGACCACTCTAACGGGTGGCTCACGTTCTGAAGAGGAGCATCGCACTCACATCGAGTATCCGAGTATCCTATGAATGCCCATTTGGACCACTCTAACGGGTGGCTCATGTTCTGAAGAGGAGCATCGCACTCACATCGAGTATCCGAGTATCCTATGAATGCCCATTTGGACCACTCTAACGGGTGGCTCATGTTCTGAAGAGGAGCATCGCACTCACATCGAGTATCCGAGTATCCTATGAATGCCCATTTGGACCACTCTAACGGGTGGCTCATGTTCTGAAGAGGAGCATCGCACTCACATCGAGTATCCGAGTATCCTATGAATGCCCATTTGGACCACTCTAACGGGTGGCTCATGTTCTGAAGAGGAGCATCGCACTCACATCGAGTATCCGAGTATCCTATGAATGCCCATTTGGACCACTCTAACGGGTGGCTCATGTTCTGAAGAGGAGCATCGCACTCACATCGAGTATCCGAGTATCCTATGAATGCCCATTTCGCCAGATTGTGTTTGCAGCGGCCTACCTGGGTACGCAACCGTTTCAGTGCCTTCCAAATAGGCCACTGTAGACAAGGTCCAGCTGGCAGATATTCCTGGGGTTGCAAGTAGTCTGGTGGTGGGGGATGATGTTCTTTCCACAGCTTGGTTCTCACATTAGGAGGACGGTCTTGAATGGCCGTTGTGCGACGAAGAAAACTCTTCCGGTTATTAAGCCTACTGGGAACTATTCTGTTATACATAGATAAGAGGATTTCGCGAATCGGATTTTTGTTCCTTTTTTCAAGCACACATGCGACATTCCTACGTTCTACTGGTGATGATATACCAACCAACGAGAGAGTCTATTGAGGGGAGTCGTTTTAAGGCAATCCGGTATAATTCGACACGTTTCGTTCAGGGTGATGTCGACTTGCTTTACCTGAGCGGATCGGTGCCGCACTGGACTCGCAAATTCGCCGTCCGTCTCGGATGTCCAGTCTGTTTGTCTGTCCGTCTGTCACAGCCAGTTTTCTCCGGATCTACTGAACCGATTCTGTTGAAATTCGGTATAAATATAGACTTCTGTAACCCAAACACGGACGCGTTACGTAAATAAATAAATTTAGAGTATGGGAGTCATTTTGGGGGTCGACTAGAAAAAAAAAATTCAAACTGTATCGTGTGACATATCAGATAAAAGGACTTACTGGGAGGGTTTGAATGATATTTTTTACATTATTTTAAAATTAGTAGTTTGTAGTTAAAATTAGTAGTTTTAAATTAGTAGTTATTCAAGTAATTAGACCAAAAATGACCATTCCCCCTTATCTGCGAAACTACTGAACATAAAATTTTCCCCTGATTTGATCATGTTAAAAAAATTCAATTGGTTCCCTTTGCACGCGAGTCCGACTCGCACTTCGCCAGTTTTTTCTATTTCTCTTAGCAGCATACTACACTTTGTTTTCCTGTGGTATTTCACATCGTCTTCCGGGCAAAAGTCTTTTTCCATGACGAGGGGCAAACCATGGTCACATAATATAATGCTTAGGTATGCTAATAATTTCCACTTACGGCAGCTTCGCACTTGATTTTCGTAACAACATTCCCTTTCCATTTTCTCTAAAAACCACTGGAACGATGTTCCACATAATCGTTTACACCTCTTTTCAGCCTCTTATTTATAAAGACTTTTCTTTCCTCCATCATACGTACCCGGTGCGGTTCATCTTTGTTACGATTTTCTTGTTGACATCTTCATTCGTTCGTTGTAAGAAGGTCAATCAAAGATTTGATTTGTATTATAATTAATTGAGTCCGATTTAATCCTGAGTTTATCTCTATATCTGTTCACTGGCTAAATAATGTCACATTTTTTGCTACTACAATATTCTAGTTTTCGAAGCCTCTAATTTCCTGTAGGTACTGGTTTGTATGTTATGTAACTTTAATTTTGCCATTCGAGACTCGTAGTTATTACATTTTTGTTTAAATGACTGGCAACTTCGAGTTTTCTTGATTATAGTCGCGAGAACGAAGCATGCATATAAAAACTTCATGAAATAGCTAGAATTAACTTGAGGTTTTTTGCTGTAGATATTTATTTATAGTAGATAGTTAACTTTAGTTAACGTACAGGTTTCCAATTTCGTATTTTCGACGTCAAGGTCGTTTAGGCGCTATTTCTTAAACATAAAAATTCCATGTTTAAAATTCTGAATCTTCTTTATCTACAGATATTTATTAATTTCCCAGACATTTATTCAAACTAGGCTGAAAATCAGCACTTTTTAACGTCAAAATTTGCATGAAGACAAACCGCCCAGCCCTTCACCACTTCCTAGTGTTTTAACTGGGAAGAAGAAGTGGCGGAACAAACTCCCCAGCAACACAACTGTCTGTTAAGTTTGAAGAACTTGAATTTATATAAAGGTTATTCAACAGATTTAGAACATTCAATGAAATGGCACATGTCAGCTAGCACTCTATATTATCTCAACTACTAAATATGAAACAATGATAAATATTAAATATTTAGGTAATTAATTAAACAAACCCTGTTCGCGCCCGCCGCAAATAGCCATAGTTTTGAACTGTTTCAACCGTTAATACCCTATGGCACACTCACTAAAACAGAAATTAAAAATATTATACCAACATTACAAAGAATAAAAAATCACAACAAAAAAGTTTCTACGTAACGGTGACGTCGCGTAGGGTGTTAACGGATGAAACAGTTTATGGCACGCGGGCGTGCCATCGGGTGCTGAGATCAAAAATGAGAGTCCAGGGATAAATGGCGTGCCCGCTTACATGTGCAACAATTGAATTTAACCATAAGTTATGACTCTAAAGACAACAAAACGTGTAGGAAGAAAAGCTCTGATTATTTCCTCAAGTAATCTCTAGCAGGAAACTGGCGAGAAAATTTAATGACTAGGAGTGTAGAGCAACAGAACTGACGGAGTTTACTTTGGTAAATTATATTTTAGGTGGAAATTATAATAAGTAGTAATAGGTGGTAGGTATCTTATTAATAAAAACATAAATAAAAATAAAATAAATGTTAGAAAAACACACTAAACTATGTTAGTAACAGACACAATAAAAGTGATTTTACTCCATATATTTGTTGCGCTCACCTGACACACCGACATAGACATGAATGTACCCACTGCGCTACTGTAGCGCAACACGGATTATCACTAATGACCCTCGTTGACGCTCCCACGCACCCTGCGCCTCATGGATTTCCTAAAGTATGGCGGTGAAGTCATCAGTGCGTGTTTCGGGAAACATTCAGCACTGCTATGGGTGATGTGCTTCAGAATAAATAGCTGTCTTATCTGGACAAAGTTCCATTTTGGTAACGTAACAGTATCGTTAACGAACTGAATTTTGAATATAAAAACCACAATCCAACAGTATTTTGAGTATTGAGTGTTGAGTATTGCGACCTACACAATTTGTATCATACAAATAGATTTATACAGTACCCAATAAAAAAAATATAATAAGTATATTACGTGCGAGACGAGTAATTTTTATATTATAATTACAGTAAAATTTTACGTTACGTTACTATACTAGGCCCTCTGCTAGCGATAATGACTGTTAAGGCCAAAGTGTAGTGAAAGAGTAGCGCTTAACAACCCCATACATTTGTGCCTTCTGTCGCTATGCGGTCGCTTATAGGATGCCACTTGTCTAGAACGTACAATCAAGAATACTTGAATTCTTATCCGTAGTGTATTCTTGATCGAAACCTAGAACCTGAGGTGCGACTGTGCAGTACTCACTACTTGTGAGCCTGTGTGACCCTGTACGAAAGTAAATGAAGATAAAGGAGTATGTAAAGATCTTTGCAGGTGGTTGTCGATAGTTTCTTGCTGCCCACATGGGATCCTACTCCCATGCATGAGAGTAGTGAGCATGTGTAATTATGTATATGTATGAAAGGTTCCTGTTTGTTGTTGATTTTAAAGGTTCACGCAGAGAGGATTTTCATAAAAAAATGTTTTTCAAATGACTTAATATATTTTTATGAAAATGTATTGTCGCATTGGTGTTGCACTAAGCAGTTGCGTTTCGCTTGTCAGTGGGAGAGTTGATTCGGTACAGACTGATATAACTTTAGCTTCCTAAGATCCGGGATCTCAGGTTACATCATCTGTCTAATTCGGAGTAGGTAGGTATTACAAAGAAATAATATCATAAACAGCGCTCTATTAAATATCTAATAGGATAATCTTCATCAGTAAATTAAAGATTTATTTTATTGCTACCAACAAAAAAGTTAGACTATTTGTCCTTCGACTGCATGTCTTTGATAATTTGATTATATTATTGTAATTGCAAATTATATTATTGACACGAATGCTAGAGAAACTGTAGGTACCTACAACAATTCAACGAAAAACACTATTCTATTTCTTGGAAAATACAACATTAATTCTACCTCATGAACATAATGGTCATGGGGAAACAGTCTAAATAATATAATTTATTTATTATACATATAGCAAGTCGTCCGCGACTTTGAGCTCTTTTTAAAAATAAAACACTTGTAGCTATTCATTACATATGAAATTTTCTTATTATAATATTAGTGTAGATGTAGATTTATCGTGAATTAGTTTTTTTTTTTACTAACAATAATATCATTCACACTGTATCTCCATAATTGTTTGTGCAAATAAGCGTGCGCTATTTTATTGTTTGCTAATCCCAATAAAAACGTTTGAACCGATTCTTCGATGAAGTCTCATCGAAGAATCGGTACCTCTCCATGAACTTTCGATATAGGTAGTCACCTATATCGGTAGTTTATGGAGAGGTTACGCGTTGCTAGAATTTCCTCGTGAAAATCGCACTATATTCCAGTTGCGTTAGTTTCTATAGAGTTATTCATGAAAGTTAAAATAGGTAAGATTTTAACCAATACACGTCATACAAATAAACATTGTTCAAAATAACCGCAAATCGTTATTTATGTAAACATAATGTAAGTAAACAAACACTGGACTGACTATTGAACACTAAAGTTTTATACTATTCTAATGTGGCTGGCTCACGTGGATCCTAAAGAAACAATAACGTTAGTGTTTTCGTGATCGTATACGTAGGTAATTCTGCTCTATTTGACTGAATTTAACCATGTAGTAGGTTACTAGCTAAATTAATTAACTGGAAAAGTTTTAAACATCGATTAATAAACAATGAAACGCAATTGAGGCGGAACGACGGCGATTATGAATTTTCATGCTGCATTAAAATTTATGTTCGCAATACTTAGATATCGAGAAAATAACGTCAGCCTTCGAGGCAATCTCATCACTTTTTTAATCTCCAGTACTTATAGGCTGCTAGTACCTTAGTATTGAATCTGTCCGCCCGAGAGATTCTTTCTCCAATAATATAGATCTTATTTCCTGTTACATTAAGATTAAGAGGGCACTCCTTAATGTAAACATTGTTTTTCCTCCAGTTGCGGTGGCGCTGTCATTCTTCATTTGCTGGGCGCCCTTCCACGTACAAAGACTGCTGGCCATCTACGGGAAAAGTTTGGAACACCCTTCAGATACCTTCTACCTGGTAAACTTGTGATTTTATAGTATTTACAAAGACTTAAGGAAGGACTTAAGAGAAATTAAACTTTTCTCAAGTTTCAAGAACGAAGATTTTTGGGGAAAGAGTTTCAAAAATTAGATTTTTCCAAGATATTTTTCGTGGGACATTTTTATTTGAACTTGCAACTTCTTACTTATGTCGCGAGCTGATAAATCTAAAATGTAAAATCTCAAATAGAAACAAAGAGCTTATTAATACAAAATGTACATCCCTGAATAAATTGTAACTATGTACATCCCATTCATTTAAGATTTGTCGGATTTTGGATTATTTATGATATTGATATTTATTGTTTTGCTTTTGTTTTATGTGCAGGTCTACATCGTGCTCACGTTTCTGTCGGGGGTGCTCTATTTCCTGTCGACCGCCATCAACCCATTTCTCTACAACATCATGTCGAATAAGTTTAGAAACGCCTTCAAGGTAAGATTTTGTTTCATTTTTATGATTGATGTCACCTCTCAGGACCCCATTTTTCATTTTACTACAGGCTTTTGTTATTTAAACCTTAATAACATTTTGTTAAAAGTATTCTCAAGGGTTTAATATTACATTATAATGATGAAGCATGTCGACCTCTTTGCACTTCGTTTGTAGTTTAAAACAACTTGATCACGTAAAATTCGGAAAAGTTCGGAATTTGAACGCCATTTTCCGCTTAGCTAAAAGTTGGAAATTTACAGCTTTTTTTGGTTTTATCTGCAGTATTCAGACCAGCAGCCGGCTGAGCGAGCACAAACAAAATAAAAAACAAACTGCAACATTGTGCTCTATCTATATGACTCGCATTACACAATGCTCATACCAGCTGATTTCTATTTCTTCCAAAACAGTGAAATACGGTACATGATTTTATTATACGCACCCTTAGGTGCGGCGACATATTAGATGCATAGTGGCAAACGTAAACAGACGGAGCGAGTGAATCCATTTTGTTATTGTTCTGTGTTTTCGGTATTTACAGTAACGTTTAGTTTCGGTTTGTTTATCGATATCGGGTCTCTTCGGAACAGCTTTTGTCGTATCATTAACAACTGCGGGTAAACAATGCCGATAATTGGGGGTGCCATCATTATCACATTCTTTTATTTGTTAGAAACAAACATTTTCACGAGCCGCTGCAATAAATTAATGATCAGAAAATGGCCTTAATATAACGCTTCATTTGTTATGAAGTTGTGAGCCTTCAAAGAAACGGCCTTGTTTTCTCATTTGATCAGTATCTTTCGACCTGGTATTATAAGTTTATGAAATGAAGTGGAACACGCCCGAATTTGGGACGGATAGATGCCTGCGATATGGACCGTTACCCTTTGGAAATTACTTATAGTGATTCCATTATTCTAGTAACTATTCGCCTTTCTAACATTTCCACAGGAATAAATATAGAGCTGTGTATTGGGCACTATTACTAGCCTTTTCTGTTGACTTAATCCGAATATCCTCAATGATAGACAGCGTCGGAGGCTTCGCTATCGATAGGCCACAGATCAGAAGATAACGTACACTCCCGTGTTTATATTCACCACATTGACCCATTTTCTCGTTGACCCTACAACTTGTGCCGAGAGATAAGGGGCTTTGGGAATTTAACTCGCTAAATACACACAACAGACTGTACTTGGATAATACTTAAGAAAGAGGAAATTTTAATGGAACGATTATGAAACAAAACGGAAGGAATATTAATTAACTAGCAACCCGCCCCTGCCTTGCACGGGTGCAAATGTATACCACCCTTCCTGCTTAATCGCTTTCAGTTTAAAACTGTATCAAAGTGCATTGCATGGTTTAGCAGACAGCGACTTTTTTTGAATAGTCATAGGCACACGTGTGACCACTATCTCATCTGATGGTAAGCGATTATGTGGTCGAAGATGGATCACGCCTCCCTAGAAATAACCTATGCACTCTTAACTATTGAGAGATAATATAATAAGAGGCGTTCGTTTCTAAAAAAGTTTTCAAAGTTTTATGAAGTAGATCTGTGGATGGGTGACCATCTTAACGTACCGAATCCTCCGTGCCTCGGAAACCATGTTAAACCCTTGGTCCCGGCTGTCATTTGTAGACCGTGGGCAGTCGTTACGGATTGTCAGAAACCAGATAATCTGCCAAGAAGTAATGTGTTACTCAGAGGTCTGGTTGGCAGCCGCTCCAAATACAAATACAAATAATACAAAATCCTTTATTTCAAATAGACCAGTTACAGGCACTTTTGAATAGTCAAGTTCTGTCAGTCAAATAAATGAAGCTAATCCTGCCGCGCTAGCGACAAGAGCAGCGGGTTGCTCTGCAACATAACACACCCACTGACCCCATCTCCAGCGCGGCAGTTGCACGTTCCAAAGAGTAGATCCTGTGGAGAAGAACGTGCAAGAAACTCCATGGATACTCTTTTAAACCAGTTGTCATTGTTTACAAAATGATGGTTACATTCGTTGCGAAATAATTTATGACTAAAATTATACAATGCAAAAGAGAATGAGTCTAACAGTGCAAAGATAGTCTTACAATCTTCAGCAGGTCCAACAATGTTTTCACATGTTCATCAAAGTTTGGGCACTTTAGTCGCTGTGGAGCGGACCAGCATTGAGCTCCACGTAAAATACTGGTATTGAGCCAAATCCAGTTTTACTGGAAGCCACTTTATGTAGTTGGGAAACAGCTAGGCAGATGATGATGAGAGATTTGTTAAAAGTGTATCAGTGAAAGTTATCCCTTTACAAGAAATACTTTGAATAAATCTCTTAGCAGTTATGTTGCAGTTTTCGGGGGTTATGTACGTGCGGCTGAGTTTAAACTGAACTGGATGGCAAAACAATTCAACGACATCCATTTCATTCCAGATGTGTGGTACATGTCGTTTAGCTCGTAAATCTCAAACAAAGAGTTTTCATGCACGTTCAATTTATTCGTTTTCGCTGGACTTTTTACCGTACTAAAATATAGCCACCTAATCCTGAAGTAAGTATTTCTAGAGAACGTTCGAGTTCTAATCTCAGAGTCGATTCTGACTGTGATTAAATAATGCACCTGCCATGTTATCTCCTTTTGGCTAGCTGGTAGGAAATGCCTCGGGTATTAAGAGCATGAATCATCACTATCACTATCTCTACATATTATTAAACAAAGTCCTCCATCGCGTCTGTCTGTCTGTTCGTGATAAACTCAAAAACTACTGCACCGATATGTTTTCACCAATGGCTAGAGTGGTTCTCGAGGAAGGTTTTAGTATATGATGTGTCAAGTGGACGAAGCCGCGGGCATCAGCCAGTCCCAATATAAAATTCTCTCGTTACTACATAGTGACTGACTGAGTGACTGATAGACAATGCACAGCCGATCAAACAACTACTGATCGTAGAAAACTGAAATAATCTGGGGAGTGTAGGATTTCCCAAAATTCCCACGGGTATGGGAAAACACGGTAGGTTCATGCGCGCACGAAGTCGCGGGCAAAAGCTACTAAATAAATAAAATGGCAAAAAACGAATGACAAGTTTTCGTCATTGATTTTCGTGAGAATTGTGTTTCAAAAATGGAAGATTATTTGTTCTAATTATGTTATCATAGTCTGTCTATACGAAAATACTGGATAAAAAAGATTTTCCATAGAGTAAGAACTAAGGAAAGCAGTATTAGTTGCTTATTATTCAGCACAAGTTGAAGGAGAGCGATATAATTCAGGCCAGCTGTTTTTCTAGAGGTCAGAAAGAGATGAGGGTGATCGTCTGTTACGAAGTACCTAGGTTATGAGGGAATCACATGACACGAGCAAATGCATTTCTTGTTGTTGTTATCACTTAGATCTTCCATTAGAGCAAAAAGAATTGCTATATATTTTATGACTGGTTTAATCACTATTTGACATTTTTTTAGACAATTTGATATTATTTTATACTAAGTATATGAAATTTGATATTTTTATTTAATTTCTCTATCAATATATATAAAAATCAATGCCACTTTTCATTGTAATTTTATAATTCAAGAACGGGCATCCAAACCAAATGACTTTGTTCGGACTATTTAGTAGATGATTTATGTGAAGTTTGCACAAAATCGATAGAGCAGTTCTTCATTTATCGTTGACGGGAGCGAAGCCGCGGGGGACAGCTAGCTAGTTTATAAAGTATTTTATGTTTAGTTTGAATGTGAGGACTACCATGTGAATTACTTTTTATTTCAAGTAATTTTAACGATTGTCTAGCGGTTTGAGTGCTTTGTACGGCCTACCCAATTGTCCTTACTTTAGTATTGTTCGTCAGAACGTTGAGCTCCTAAGTAGATCAAAGTTGAGCTACACGACTACTGACAAATGCGACTACTGACTGGACAGGTTCATTCAAATCTGTGTGGTTCTTTTTTCTGAAGACCATCTCAGACACTGATCCACATGGTTCTTAAATAAAGTATTGTAAGTGTGAGGACTACGTAGGTCGTTTTTTTTTAATATTAATTTCATGACTGTCTGGCGGTTTGAGTACATTTTCTGGCCTACACAAATCATTGAGCAATCATCGAGCTCCTCAAAGTTTCGAATTGAGCTGCATGATAACTGACAAAATGCTTGCACTGTCTGGACAGGTCCACTCAAACCTGCGTGGTACTTTCCTCAAAAGGCCACTATAGACGTGAATCTACATGGTTTTCATATATTATTCACGATTATATGGACTTTAAAAGAGACTTATGACCTCTGAGTTTGTTTCGCTGTTTCTTCTCAGGGTAGTCAGCTAGGAAACATCGGCCTCATCTAGAATAATATGACCAAAAAAATATTGACGTGTAAAAGTTACATGTAACCTATTTGCTAAATAAATATGATTTATGATTTGATTTTTGTGGTGTACAAGTATTTCAAGAAAATTAACTTTGAAACATAAGAGGAAATATTTTGGTTTAAATAAGAAACCCAGGATGCAAAATGTAATTTTCAAATACAACTTTGCAATGAAATGATTCCAACAAAGGAGAATGTCAAAAAACTAGTAATAATTAAAAGCTATTTCAATGAGATAATTAGGAAAGCAGATTGTCCTGCAATGAGCTGGCAGGCTGTCATTATATGGAACAATTAGATCAACATTGAGCGGTCCATATTGCGTCCGATTCGGCTTGTAGGGAATTGTATTTTGGAAATCCGAACTGGTTCTGTTACAAACAATTAGAGCGTAGCCTTTGTTTCATATCTATTTCGGTACAAGGTAACTGCTAACTACATACGGATGGATTCCGTATATGATAATTATTTACATATTTTCTAAAAAGAACAAACAATTATTTCTAACTGTTTAACTCTCAGCTTGGTGTCAACGGCCGCTCCTACGAACCAGACATTAATCATTGTCAAACTGTCACACCACTGCGTCAGTTGAAAGGTTAACTCATCCAGTACTCTGAAGTAATAAAAGGAAATGTCTGGAATTGTGACAAAGGTATATCAAAACCTCAGAATTTAATTAGAGAGAGAGAGAGAGAAAGAGAGAATTTAGAATGTTAGTTACGTGTGAGAGAACGTTTTACTTCGTCACGTCGCCGCGTCGGAGTTCAATTGCGGTTTTACTACTGATTTTCCAGTCTGTGTGAAGCTGACTTATTTGTTCTGTTTATTTGACTGAATTCCACATATTGGGTGACAAATGTATCTAAAAATAAATTTAATAGTAGCTATATATTATAAGACAGCGATTCATGACGTGACATTTTGATATTTCTTGTCAATCCCATTCATTTTTGACAATCCTTACCGACACGCTATACCGATATGTTAGAAAGTACAATAGTAGACTCTGCAACAACGGAGACACTAACCATAAATACAAAAGTGGATTTAGAGCATATTAACAAGCACTTAATCAAGGATACCTCATCGAACCCAAAACGTGATTTCATGACAAGAAAACATCAGGTCAAAATATTTTCAGATCAAGTAGGGCTTGACATGAGGAGTCTACTTCAGGATCTACTGGGAAATTCTTTTCAAGTGACATCGCTAGTTAAACCTGGAGCTCCTATGGCTGAAGTCTTGGCTACATGTGTTGCCGAGTGTAAAGATTTTACCAACTCAGACTACATATTAATACTGGGGGGTTCTAATGATTCCAATCCTCTGAATTTACAGTCAACGTTGTATCATACTCTGGGCCAAGTTAGGCACACTAATGTCTTAGTTGGCAAAATCTATAAAAACAAATATCTTGGTGTTCATATGCTTAATAACTCGTTGAAATTAGTATGTAGTAATTTTGTAAATGCAATATTTTTGCCACTAGACCTGGATCATTTTCGCACAAACATATTTCCAAAATATATAAATGCAGCACAAGCAAGTAAACTAATTCATAAGGAAATACTTCGTTTAAAATACAGACATGACTTTGTAAACTATATTAAAAGAAAAACTAATGACCAGTACGAGTTAGGTGGCAAGCTAGGAAAGTGTTATATTAATAATTACACGCAGACGGACAGTGAAACTTCATCAAGGCTTTCCTTAGTAGTAACAAATAGCGTAGGCACTCAAACTGATGACTTAAATAATAGTGATGACTTTTTTCGTGCCTAATTTCCCCTACAACTCTCGACGTGGTAAGCTACCCTTGCCTGAAACCCCTCGAATTAACAGTCTGTCCCTTAATATTTATCATCAGAATTTGTGTGGTGTAGGTAATAAAAAAGAGGAATTAGAAATTTATCTGCAAGATATCCATCTCGACAACCTTTATATGTGCATAACGGAACATTTTTTAACCAGGGAGTCAGCTCCACTATTCAAGATACAAAATTATAAAATGGTGTCGTTTAATGCGAGAAAAAACAAAAAAAGGGGCGGTAGCCTCATTATGACGAGAAACGATATTGCTTGTGAAGAGGTACCTTTTTGTCAAAAGTTATACAAAATCGAAAGCTTCGAAATATGTGGTGTTAAAGATGTTAGCAGTAACATTTACATCTTCTGCTGTTACAGAAATCCTATCGATCAGAACTATGAAATATTTATGTCTAAGTTAGAACAATTACTAGAACACTTCTTCAGTAAAAAATGTATTATCTGTGGAGATTTCAATATTGATTTGCTCAAAAGCGATAAAAAATCATCAATTTTTTTGGCATTACTGACATCTTACAATTTTAGACCAATTATAAATGAAGTGACATTTAGGCGGACTAAAGCGGAGTCTTGTTTGGATAATTTTTTGACGAACTTACCGGATGATTTTATCAATGAACGGTTTGTTGATCATAATTGCTTGGCAGATGGACACGCAGCTTTATTCTGTCGCTTAAAAACTGAAAAGGCACAGGCCGATGTTGATCAAGACTTTTTAAATATCGAGTTCAGGCATTTTAGTGACAAAAATTCAAATATTTTTAGAAAACGTTTTCTAAATATAAATTGGTTGGAAGAAGGTATAAATGGTTTTATAAAAAAACTTGGGGAAATATTTCGCGTTAGTTTCAAAAAGAAGAAAAAGCGGGTAAATGTTAGGAAATGTCAAAAATCAACCTGGGTAACGAAAGGAATTAGAGTTTCTAGTAAAATGAAGCGATTTTTGCTTCAAAACATAAAAAACAATGTGTCATGTACAGACAAAATAAGGGCATATACCAAATCATACATTCGATTATACAGGTTGGTCTTAAAAAAAGCTAGACGCATTGCAGTAAGTAAAGAACTAACCAAGGCTAATGTATCTTCAAAAGCTATATGGCAGGTTGTAAATAGACATAGGAACACAAAATCTAAGCGGGAAAATGATAACAAAATACTCCTTAAAGTAAATAATAAAATAATATCTAATCCTCAGGAAATAGTAGACATCTTCTCGAATACGTTCGATAGTACAGAGATAGTTGGCGACTCTAATTCTTTTGATCAAGCTATAAAAACTCTAAAAAATAACATAAAAAGAGTAGATCAAGAAATGACTTGCGAACTAGTCACTGCCTTCGAAATAAAAAAATTAGTCACTTCTATGGCTACCAAAAAATCTTCTGGTCATGATGAAATATCTATTCAAACGGTTAAAGATCACATTGACATAATGGCGGAACCTCTGGCACATCTTATAAATACATGCATTAAAATGAATATATTCCCTGAACAACTAAAAATAGCAAGAGTCTTGCCACTGTACAAAAAAGGTTGCAAATTGGATCCTAATAACTACAGACCGATTTCTTTGTTACCTGTGATTTCGAAAATATTTGAGAAAATACTGAAAATTAGACTGCTAAGACACCTCAATCGTAATAAGGTACTAAACCACAGGCAATTCGGGTATCAGAAAAATGTGGGAACAAATGACGCAATTAATATGTTAATGGAGCAAGTAATTGACAAATTAAATGATAAATGGAAGGTTATGGGGTTATTTCTCGATCTTAGTTCCGCTTTTGACACAGTTAATCACAAGTTACTATTGCAAAAGATGGAGCATTATGGAGTAAGAGGACCGGTCTTAAGTTTATTCAAGTCTTACTTAGAAAATCGAAAACAATATGTGGAAATTAAAGCGAATGAAGGAAATACTCAGAAAGTTTTCAAATCAGGGCTTAAGCTAATAAAACAAGGAGTTCCACAAGGTTCAATATTGGGACCAATCTTTTTCATTTTATTCGTCAATGATTTAATTAGCTACATGATGGGACTAACTGATACTGAACTTGTGCTTTTTGCTGATGATACGAATGCTATTATAGCCGCTAAAGATGTCGATACTCTCATCAGTAAAGTAAATAATGCTCTTGCTCTCTTTCATCATTGGTTTGCCATAAATAATCTCAAATTGAATGTCAGTAAAACGAATGCCATGTTATTTAGGACGACGTCGAGAAACAAAGACAAATTGGACATAATATTGAACGAAAATAAAATAACATTGGTAGACAGCGTAAAATTCTTAGGTATTCACATTGACGAAAGCCTTAACTGGAAAAAAGAATTGACAGCTATAGAAAATTCAATTAGCTCAGCTTGCTATGCCCTAAGAAGTCTTCGTGATGTGATCGCTATTGAGCAATTGAAAGTGGTATATTACTCACTTGTAGAGTCAAAGCTTAGGTACAGTATCACTTTATGGGGAGGTAGTTACGCGTACAATATAAATACAGCTTTCGTCATACAAAAAAGGGCAATAAGAACCATGGTGAGGATTCCACAGTGGGTATCTTGTAAGGAATACTTTAGAGAGCTTCAAATACTAACGGTCCCTTGTTTGTATATTTTAGTTCTTCTTAGTAATCTTATGAAAAATCTGCAGAATTTCGAAACTCTAGAGGAAAGAAGTAAGCGGGAAGCTACTAGGCGTAGGGACTTACAAAATAAAATCCAACCACATTTAAAAGTAGTTGGTCATGCTGCAGGTTATCAATCGATAAAATTGTTTAATAAACTACCAACTAATTTAAAGTCAATTTACAACCTTAATCAGTTTAAGCAGCAGTTAAAATCATTTTTGATAGAAAAGTGCTATTACACCCTTGATGAGTTTCTCTGTGACACATATAACTAGATTTTAAATTATTATTATACAATTTTTTATTTGACATTATATTTTTATTTGGACATTTGCGTGATGTGTAATTGCTTCTATTTGTGGACATTGGTGTGGTAAATTTTGACTTTTATTTTTATATATATATATTTTTTTTTTTTCTTTTAATTTTTGACATTATTATTATGGTTTTTAAATTTTGACATCATTATTTTTCGACATCTGAGTTACATATTTTGTTTTACCACTATTTATTTTGACATCTTTTTATTATTATACATTTTTTAATTTTTTTTTATTGACATTATAATATGCATTATACTTTTGACATGTAATATGATATTGATTTATTTGTTTGATATATATATATTTTTTTGTTTTTGAATTCTAATTATTGGAAAGTGTAAATGTATTTTTTATTGTCTGATTAATTAATTTATTAGTATTATGTTTTATAGTGTAACTCTTTTAATTCAAATGTTTTTATTTTAATGTGAAATTTCGACACAATGTAAAAATTGTTACTGAAATAAATGAAAAAAAAAAAAGAATTTCACTTGTTAGAGCCTCGGAGAAGTCACCTGTAAAATAGTTGAAGTTTTAATACAACCTCAAGCCAGCAGAGTATCCTGTTTGTGGAATTTGTTCGAAAGAGTCACCGCGGTCATACTGGAACGCAAAGGGCATTAGGAGGAACACGTATGGATTTTAGTCAGTAAGAATGTGACACTCATTTCCGCTCCGCAGAGCAGTAAAAGTCATTTGATGATTCCCCATACTAAAAAAAACAAGCAAAATAGAGATAAGAGTATTCGAAGTAAATTAGCATACTGTTCCCTTCCTAAATTAAGTAACGTCGTAGAAGGAAGGTGCTCTAAAGCTTAGCATATTCTGTGGTAGGCCAGCCTCCACCACAGTTTATGATTATACAATGCAATCTTATTCTATACACTCCAGTACCCAGGAATTAAATGAAGCTTAATTAACTCTAGGTTTGAGCAGAGGGCCTTGGTAATTATACCTAGCCTGTTAGGTAGTATACATATGTACATTATAGAAGAGTGACGTTGAACTAAGACAGTGGTGACGGCATTAATGAAACTATAATATTTTATGTCGTCATAGGTATGTAGCGGAGTACACATAGCCAAGCATATGAGTGTTTCTTTAGGGCTCCGTACCCAAAAGGCAGCCAACAGAACCCTATTACTAAACTGGCGCTGTCTGTCCGTCCGTCCACCCGTCTGTCTGTCAACGGGCTTTATCTCAAGAATCGTAATAGGTTGACAGTTGATATTTTTACTGAGTGTATTTCTATTGCCGCTATAACAACAAGTAATAGATAATCAAATCAATTTTAAAATTAAATGGGTTCCCATACTCGAATCGTGATTTTTTGGTTTCTGGTACGGAATCCTTCGAGTGAGAGTCAAACTTGCACTTTGATGGTTTTTCCGTGTCCAATAGGTCCCTCATCCCATTGCCTTGCTCTGTTCCCCGGCATGTTCCCTCCTCCGGCCCTTTCAAGCCCTCCCTCAGCGATGAAATGTATAAAATCTTTTAGTTTCAAGCACAACTAATTATTCCCAGGAAATACGATAAGTAAATAATAGGTACAATTTCAAGCAAACAAAACGTCGGCATACAAATAGAATGACTAACGAATTAACACGCCTATTTCTTTAGTCAGCGAGCCTAATTCTTTCTTCTTTGATTTGAAAATTGGTTCAGTTGGCAGGTGCGTGGAATTAGAGATGTGAGGACCCTGAGGACTTTGAGTAGCGAAAATGATATACGTCCTCATGCCTCGAGCATGTCCCCACTTGTTAGGTGGAGTATTACAGAGTGGGAGGCGACCCTTGTGCCACGTCCGGTATTCCTGATGTACGCAATGACTATCTTTTTATTATTTGGTGCAAGTGTGATAGGATTCGTAGATGTCAACTCGTAGACTTGTGTTAAAAACTGAGTAGGTACTAACGTGTCCAAAAACTATCTACTCGATTAATATTCAAGATGCAAGGTTAATTTATAAAAAGTTGCTAGGCAAACATTGTGATTTAATAAAGATTAGATCATCTTTGGCATTTCTAAGAATAATCACAATTGTTAAATTACTTTACCTAAAAACTTCTTGAAAGTCACGAATATTTGTGCATGAAATACCTATTACCTAGATCAATGGTCATGCCAGAAACGCAATCCATTGTCTCAAATATTAGTTAACAGACAAATAAACAAAAAACTATGTAGGAGTGAACCCTTGTCACCTCATTTGTTTTTATTAGTTTTTCCAATTGTTTTTTCCTCATTCAAGTCACTCAACTGTCGTAAGAAATTCGAAAGAACTTAAATTAATGTTGAAACTTTCGAGAAATTGGGACAAAAAACAACAAGAGAACGAGGAAACCCCCAGAATTTACTTCAAGCAGACACCTGGAAGGTACTAAAAATAGAAAGAGTAAGTTTTATATTAAACGCTCGCTGTCGATCCTTCATGGAAAATTATTACAGAAGCAAACAATTACGTTATTACATTAATATTCGGCAAAAGAACGCGTTTTCCATTAACGATTTCTCGAAACGATCGATTGTATACGAGTTGAACAATCCTTCTAATAGGTACCTATGCATAGTTCCACGAGAATTTTGACTGAACTTTATCTAATGTACGTATCATTATATTTTTAGTCCAAGAATAAACAAAAAAATATATGATGTAGGTACCTACGTAAACTTTCAACGAAAGTTACTTTTGAATAGATTTTTTTTTATCTATTTGGATTCCTATTTATTCTGTTTTTAGATTTATAATATTGTGATTAAATAACTTGGAATAATCATATGTTTTCATCTTATAGAAGGTTACATAGGATAATTGGATATGAGTGATGCAGCTCTCGTGGCTGTCATTTTTTCCTTATAGTACGCTATCTATCTATTTGATACTATCGAATATCGAATTTGAAAAGCCAGAAGCCAAAATGTAAATAAACAACTTTTCCATAATTCCTTTGTTGATGCCAATCACACGAAACGCAATTGCCAATTATAATTGAAGAGTAAGTACTTGCTTGTTTACATTTTGTCTTTTGGCACCCTGAATATATTGTATATAATTATACCTTTAATTTTCCTAGGGGTTTTCACTATCTGTGGTAAATATCCCCTTTAAAGTTTTCTAAATAAATAAAACAATAGAGATGTATTGTTTTAGCAATTAATATACGTTTTTAATGAAATAAAAGTATAATCGTCGATCATTAATATAATGGGTTAAATTGGTATAATAAATTTCTTGCAGTTAGTCAATTGGGCATTCACATACTTCATTTTTTACCCTACGCCAATTATACTTATAATACCTGCGATAAGTAGACACGTAAAAAAAATACAAATCTATTTAGCAATCAGTTAAGTACGAATATCAACCTGTCATCTATCAATGAGTCGCTTTGTATTCGTGTGATTTATTTGTGATTCAGTGATGTATGAGATTTTATTATTGAATCAAATAGGCAGGTTTTATATTCCACCAACGGCTCCAGGTTGGTTACAGACAGATTAAAAGTTTATCTCTATAAGAATTTAAGCTAAATGAGAAAAAATCACCTGTAGGCTTTGATTCTTAATCTAGCTGTGCCTCCAAGGGTAACCCGATACTCCAAGGGTAATTTGTTCTAATTTAAATGGAATTAGACTTAACCCTGTGGTTAAGTCTAATTAATAATACCCTTTATTAAAAGTTACTTAATAACAGACTACTGAGGGCGTACTTGATCGCGTTAACGTAGGTAAACGTTCGTTTAAGACAAATTGCAGGTATTCAAAAAATGGTTATATGTTATTATCAGACGGCGCTTATTCACTTTCAATACAAATTGACGTTTATGCTAACGTGATCGAGAACGTTAGAAAACTCGCACTATGGTTACTGGTATTTTGTTTGAAATTTTCTTTGTTATAGTGAGACTGCGATACCGACTAGTTAGGTGCTTTACTTGGAACGACAGAAATAACAATAGTTGTAGTGTCCAACGCAGGCAACTCTGCAGTACTTCGCTTTTAAATGTGTCACAAACACTGTACATAGGAGCTGCTTCTCGTATTGTTCTGCCTTTTCCAATACAATATTGGGTGAAAAATAGGTCGTTCAGAGACTAAGGCTACCCTACCCGCAAGCGGGCCACCGACCACAGCCACCGGTGGATGGCGACAAGCTGTTAACAAGATTTTTACCATGTTTAGTTTGGAATAGCCGCATAGGTACGTGTAGCGAGTGGCTTTCATTTGCGACTCAGTGTCCGCGAAACGCCACTGGTGGCGGCCACTCGTAACTCAGTGATCATGTTTTCATAGCAGCCACCGACCACCTTCGTTTGCGCGGTAACAAACGACGGACGCCCGACAGCCACCGGTGGCTTTGGTTAGTGGTCCGTTTGCGCGGAGCCTAAAGACCGCCACCGTACAAATTTTGTGCGCCTTAAATTGTAATTGTGAAACGGCTTCGCTTCATTGAACAGTTCGATTCGTTTGTGGTTGAATTGTTACTTGCCGTGTACTTCTTAGTTTGGAGTTAGAGCACGATTTACAAGGAATGAAACTTTAGCAAAGTGCTAGGGGTGGTTAGATAATTTTAAGGGTTTTTAGTCAATAAAAGGCTCATTTGCTTATTTTCTGTCGGCTGTCGAGAGCTCTTTTTTTGTCTCTCTTCTAAATTTAGAAGGAGTGTTATTTTATATTATAATTATTAAAATGTGCTATTAAAACCGTAAACCTCTTAGATGGTTCTGATCTTCTTTCAAAGCTGATGGCGACCCTTAAATAGGTGGTGGGCACGTTTACATATAGCGGCATTAGTGGCATTCAAAAGGCCCTCAATGGGTGTAAGGGCACTTGGGGTACTCTAACAAGTGGGCTATGCTTTTGACAGGGGCGTCCATTCACATTTGGTGTCCAAGTGAGTCACTAGAACCCCGTTTTGCCAAGATGTATCTGCAGTAAGACGCCGCGTGGCTGCGTAACTGGTTGAGTGTTTAGGGTGGAGGAGTTTCTGATAAAAGAGTATCACTACAGTAGTTATTTTTGAAAATGCACTAAAAGTTAGTTCTTGTTACTTTCCCCGAACCAATCAGCTACGCAATATCGGTGCCTTGTCAACAGCAAATGCTACGTGTAACTAACGATAACTTTAGAAGCACGAAATAAAACATTTCTCGATTCCCGCCTTAGAACTCAAAGCTTAATTGCCACTTGAAAACTTGTTAGTTCAGGAGCTTTTAACACGCTTCAAAACACCTGACAGCACTCTTAAATGTCTTCATTTTTACGAGACGTGGAAAGGTGGACTTAATTTTAATACTTTACGCGTGGTTTATTACCACCAGGGGCACAATATACTGGGATTAGTATGACAAGTTAATGCTATTTTATTGCTTGCTTTTTTTGTCCGTTATTTATATGCTAATAAGAATTACAGAAAATCAAATGTTATTTAAAACTTGTCCTGCCATTCTATCTAGGCTTTTATGTATTGATTTCTGATTTATAAATCTGTTACCAATCTGTCGTGTGGTTTGTCCTGTACGATCCGTTAAAATTCTAGCACCTAGCCTGTATATGCAACCTGGCTGATTAAAGGCTATCGTTGCCAATTAGGTTTATAAGGAAATTAATTAAATTGCATGATCAAATACCTTAATCTCATGAAGACTTCACAGGAGATTTATACAAAGATTCAAAAACAAAATCGATTACTTTCCCGAGCACAAGTCCCCAAGACACGAGACGGATATTTAGTAGTCTCTTTGACACTTACATGACCACTTTGATGGTTAACGCACAAATTGTGGGTCATAGATCAGACAATATCACGATGATTCAGCAGAATATAAATTGGCCACGTAGTTAACCAATCAGTACCATTTGAGTGGCTTCAATTTTATTTTCTCTAAGCATAAGATGTAATTATGTCCAAGTGTTAGTTAAAAAATCCTGTATATCAGTTCAGTCTGTAGGCAGAACTTGATTTTACGGATACATCAATTTTTCTAATCAAACGACTATTCTTTTTTGATCGATTGTTGTAAAAAATGTAAGTTAACTTGTTGTTTATACCTGTATTCTTTGTTGCTTAGTTCGCGTTGACAATACTATATGTTCAAAAGTAACCTTTATGGTGTGACTAAGTCCGTTTGTCACAGCTCGATATTTCAAGGACCACTTAATGCTATCAACTTGAAATTTGGATTAGTTTTATATGACGTTTGCTCAACTATTTTGTAAATAAGAAAGACTTTTGCAACAGCGACTGAAAGGGGTTCTTAAAAATTTAAAGTGGGGCGATAAGGGCATAGTAAACTTTTTCAGAAATCAACAACAAAATTTATATTACTGCCACTTGCGGTAAAGAGATAGCGCTGATCTAAAACTGCAATATACACCGCAGTACTAAAATTCTCTGACGAATATAGGTGCCACCAATGAAAACTTAAAAAAAAAAACACCTTTTGTTCGATGATACAGAAGCCTCGGTGCGCGAGTCCGAATCGCTCTTGACTGGTTTTTGTTTTCAATATAGCACAGCTCTGGCTCAAAACAAAGACCTGTGACTATAAAGATTTATCCCAAACATTACAGTTTTTATTATAGTCTGCGAGACACACGATCCCGCTTTGTGTGTTTTGCAACAGAATATGCTGTTAGCACTGAAACGGTTTCTATCGTGACGATATACTAACTGTTACTGGGTGTTACAAAATTTCTTTGTTTTCTTTCAGCTGACGTAGTTGTACGATATTACGGGCTCATATCGTTCGTAAAGCTAGGTCAGGCAATCGTGACATGAGAATAAATCTATTATTCTTCAAGCAAAACTGCCGCGCTGGAGACGGGGTCGGTGGGTGTGTTATGTTGCAGAACATCCTGCTGCTCTTGTTGCTAGCGTGGCAGGATTAGCTTCATCTATTTGACTGACAGATCTTGACTATTCAAAAGTGCCTGGTCTATTTGAAATAAAGGATTTTATATTTTTGTATTCAACAAAAATAGACACATTCTTGAATGTACACTGTATAAAAACTAATACTTAAGCACAATTACTTCAAATCGAACAATTTAACGGATGAGAACAGTTTTTCTTATCAATTCACACTCAAATAAAATATGTGGCATGTATCATGATGAATGATGATTAGCCGAAAGAATCTGTTATGTATAAAAAAAACCGAGCAACAAGTAATCATATCGTGGAAGCGATTAGCTTTATTAAATGATTTAGATCCTAATCTATGCGGACGTTAAAACGAGTTTAAATAAAAAAAGTTTAGTAGTTTTCGTTGGAAGTGTTAGTGAATACCACAATACTATGTAGTGTTGTGACGCCACCATGCAAAACATAAAAACATCAGAGAAGGAAAATTGTTCTTGTTTATGTAAAGTTGTACTATACGAAGACCCATTACAATAAACACATCCTTCTTTGAATGGGTTAAGAATTACTTTATCCACTGTTTACATTGGCTAAGACAGACAGAAATCCGAGTAATCCTATAAGGGTTCCGTTTTTACGGATGTTACGAACCTTAAAAAATAAATAGTATGTGAAAAATAAGAGTAAATGTAGAAGAAGAATAAAAAGGGGAGAGGGAAATTGTAGAAAATTCGTCCACACCGCTGCCATAGGAAAAATGGCTCAAAACACTGCAACTGACAGCATTGCCAAATCCATCTCAAATTTAAAAAAATCTTCAAATTTACTTGTCAGTATACTATTATCTACTCAAACTCAGTTTTATAAAGTCATCCATCATAATCCTTCAGTCTATTGTTATTTAGAACAGTAACTGTAACCCTATATCTAACTGTACGTCAGCCGTCAGTTAGCGTAATGGTAACACTTTGAAACCGAATCCGAACTCATTACAAATAGCGAAGGAATAACAGAGCCAAGTAAATTTAACTAAACCAGTTAGGTCTGTGTCAACGTCAAACGACTAATAGCTAGAGTTATAGTACCTACTCTGATGAAAAGCAAATGGGTAAATAACAGCTCTGTTCTGGGAATGAATTGCCATTTTCTTGTTGAGTCTAGATTGTAATTAAGTAGATAATTTGGTGTAAGTACTTATTTGTCAGAATGTGACAAAGTCTGAGTTTAATTTTCTTTCTCTGTAAAAATGATTAACAGTACTGACTGTTGATTTGATATAATATGGAAATTTGGTATACGTATGTATGTAGTTAGTGTACGTTGTAGATTTAACTTTTTTACGTTTCTTCATAGAAACACTAATAAAGCTGGTATAATACTGATACCAATATAGGTCTATCCCTAGCTCTTGTTCTTCTCTCTAGTTTGCAGCGGCAAGTGCCGGGCGCTCAGCAAGAAATTTGAGAACGCCCAATCGGTGTTCGCTTGCACGGTCCGTAGAATTTCGAAGCTGCGCCGGGATTGAAACGTAGCTAACGTGCTTCAGCTTCAACCTGAAGCTAACCAATAAACAAAGCTATTAAACAACGAAATCGTGATGTAGGTGCTCTATCAGCTGACTGAGCAGCTTTATGCTGCTAGGCTATGGCAGACATATAACAGAATTACAATCAGTCTACAATATTGATAATAATAATAAAAAAATATTGACACAAAGAAAAAAATACATTAAGCAGAGCTTGTCAAGTTCTGTCGAGGAAAGGTGTCCGACCATTCGATCAAATTTTACTGTAACTGTAATACTCGTTTCGCACATTATATTTATTTCAATTGGATACTATATTCATATTTTTGTATGATACAAAATGTGTAGCTCGCCTAAAATTATACCAAAAAATATTTGACAGGCTGATGTTACGGGAAGGCAAAAGTAGCCCGAAAGTCTGACAACCAGTCTTGATTTTCTGGTTCGATGGTGGAAGGTGGAAGGTGAGATGGGAAGAAAAGCTGACTCCAACCTAATTTCAGTAAAATGTTATTAAAATGATAGATTTTTGACAGCACGACAGGGAATTTTGATTGCTCAAAGTCAAGCACAGACGGTTGTAACAAAACGTGTTTCAATGATAGGCCGAGTCTACAATAATGACTATGGTACGTTTCGAGTTGCGTTTGATTTCAATTACAGTTAAAATAGCCTCAGGGGTTTTTTTAGAACCAGATCGACCAGTATAGCAACTTTTTTACTGGACAGTCTGGGCCTATTAATCCAAACCACGTATTGCAATAAAGCGGATGGATTGAAGGCTAATAATTATGTAAACGTGGTGTTAAATTGGAAACAAATCTATTAACTAAGATAAATGATTGTAACAGTATGTCAAGCAGTCTTTTATGTACCTACGATGTATTAATCATCAGAGGGCTAATTCTACTAATTTTAAAACCACTTTCGCATTCGCATGCCAATCGCAACCAAACTGTCAAAAAATCCTTAACTTTCATACATTTTTGACAGTTTGCGATTGAGATGCGAATGCGATGCGAATGTGAATGTGAAAATTAGTAGAATTGGCACACACAGAAGACATTTTTAAATAATTTTATACTGTCTGAAACAAGAAAGGAACGCCCTTTAACCTTTTTTTTTTTTTTTAGGTATGGGAAATCATCCAATGACTCCTCCCGCTCTGGGTGTAGCGGGAGGGAGTGTCAGACTTCTACTGACTAAAACCCATCCATGTTCCTTCATTGCCCTTTGTGTTCCGGAGCCACGGTGTCTCTTGCGAATAATCCCGCGACTCCGGCAGGCGTCGGCCCTTTCGGGCCCCTCTGTGTTGCTGACTCTCTTTGAGGCGCGCGTGGAACACTAACGCGCCGTCGACACGGCCTGTCGTCACTAGACGGACGGACGGCGAGCCACCCATAGCTCGCCGTCCACAGGCCCGCGCCTACGGTGGCCGGAGGTCACCAGGTGGCCCCCGACGCCCGCGGCGTCTACCACGGCGGCCGGGACGAGAGGGTCTCCTCTCCCGCTCCGCCACCTCCTTCGCTAGCATGACTGCTTCGCAGAAGGAGGCAACGGCGTCCCATTCCGTCTCGCTCCGGACCATGGCTTGGACCAGGGCCGGACGCGAGAGGTCGCCGTCAATCGCCGTTTCGAGGACACGGCGGTGCACCGCCCAAGCGGGGCACACCTGCACAGTGTGCTCTACCGTGTCCTCCGGTCGATCCTCGCAGTGGTGACACCCGGGCGTTTCCTCCCGCCCAATTCGGTGCAGGAACCTCCCGAAACATCCATGTCCGGTGAGGACCTGCGTCAGGCGGAAGGTGAAGACGCCGTGGCGCCTCTCAAGCCACTCCTCAAAGAGGGGACTTATCGCCACTATTGTGGCGTGCCCTGCGCTGGGTTGCGATAGTCGTCGTCTCCATGACGCCATGAGATCGCGCCGGAAGTCCGTCCGCTGCGCGACAATTTGCCGCGTCAGCGGAGTTTCCCTCCGGCTTAGTACCTCCGTGCGCCAATCATGCAGGCGCGCGAGGACCACCGCCTCCAGATCCCATGGCGGCAATCTGGCAAGGAGACCCGCCGCTTCGCGCGAGATCGTGCGGTACCCTCGGGTCATCCTGAGGGCCACCACCTTTTGGGGCGCGTTCAAGTGGTTCGCAGCACGCTGCCTCAATGAACGCGCCCACAACGGGGCCCCGTTAAGGGCCATGGACCGCACGACCCCAACGCCCTTTAACCTTACCTAATGATTTTTTTTCCTTCTTTGGCAACTGAGCCGATGACGACTATTCTGCCAGTTACCTAATGATATTCTAAGACGTAAAAAGATCCACTCACGCTGTTATTTATTTATGGTACGGCCAAATTTAGAAGAAAAATAAACATAGGCCTATGATGTCTGACGTAAGTTCTGTGTTGTCTCGCGCCGTGATTTTCATAAGCCGTGATTTTCATCATTTTGACAAAGTTACCAAGCGTCTAAAATTGAGTAACAAATTGTGTCTCGGCTACGTTTTGACGCTTGTCGACGTAAATCTCTGGGTGTTTTCATTCTACTTTAAAGTTGTTTAGCTCTTGGTGTGTATTTTTATCTTCTGCGCGCATTAAATGAAAACTTTCGAAAAGGGATTTGAACATTTTTCCATGGCAGCTGGCATAGCTTCCCGGCCGCCATATAACATCTTTACTAAGACATGTTTTTATAATCTTATCCAATAAAAAATATAGTTTACCAGTCAATTGTAGAAAAGTTTAAAGATGAACTGAAAAAAACCCTGTCATTGACGACTGAAAAAGAAAACGAGGGTTACATACTCATAAAGATTTTGACATATTTTTTACTTTCCTCTTGGACAAATTTAGTGTGTACCATGGAGTGTTTAAGATTTTTGTCGGTCTATAGCGATACATAATATCTGCACATGTAACGGGTAGCTATTAAAGAGAAGGTAACCCATAAATTTTATGTGGTCATAAACTGTCATATATCCTAATATCACGTGTTTTATTGTCACCATTAAAAGCAGCTGAGCGGATTTGTATTAAATTATTAAAGCTTAACATTACTCAAACTGGTCCTGAGATTATAAAATATGGTTTGTATGCTAAGAATTTGTATCACAAGCAGAGAACTTCTTTCGTTTATGAGGAACTATTATTAGTTTTCTCTTATTACATATAAAGCTACTTTAGCAAGATATTCATGACCTAAAAACTAATTACCTTGAGTTTACAAATGCATATTAAAACAGCGCTCAAAAATACATCAGAAAAATCAGAGCAGAGACTATTTTTAAGCAACTTTCGCATTTGCATCTCAGTAGCGATCCGTCAAAAACACCCTTGTTTCTCTACATTTTGACAGATTGCAACTGACATACAAATGTGAACATTACTTAAAAAGAGTAGTATTGACCCTCAGTTACCTAATAATAAAGTCGGTTGCGTCGGTTGCGTCGTTGCGTCGTCGTCGAAAAACTTTAATGAAATGACACTATTACGTAGGAAAAGTGACATTAAAAATTCCGTCCCAGCTTGGTATTCTTATCTTGATCTAATTTAATTCTTTGGATTCCGTGGAGTGGAAATATGGGGCGTAATGGACCTCTGGGGGCGGCGGGCCGGTCAGGGCTCGCAAATACCCCACAATATTTTATGTAAATGTTCTCAGGCACTCGCTAACTTTCGACAGACATTATACTATGTTAAACATGTCCTATACATTTATCTGTCAGCTATATTCACTGCTCAGATCTATTCACTCCTACGAGTTAAAAAGGAATGGCAGGAACGTTCTGCGGGATTTGTTTTGATTTCCAATGAGAATTAGTAGGTCACTAGTTCAGGAAGATAAACACAGATACATAAAGTTGTCTTAGAGGTATATGAACAGAAATAAATTACTTGATGTTATCCTGTAAACATGTATGATTGCCTTTCCTGTCTTTCGCAGTTTTCTTATTAGTTCTGTTGGTAATGTATTTAAGAATGAATGTAATCGATTTACTACACTGTAATCGTCCACTTCTGAGTAAACAGTTTAGCATCGATTTAAAACTTATTATACTTAGGTAAAATTTTTACAAATTATAAAGTAATTTTTTGTGGATTACACATGATTTTTTATGGAATGGTCCAATTGGGATGGTTTTTCTGCGAGTAATTAGTAAGATTTTGTGCAAAAAATACAAATAATAACACGCACGAAGAGTTAAAAAACTACAAAGGAAAAACGTATTTCTGTTTTATTTTCATTTTCGAATCGTCTATTACCGAAGGTACTAAGTAAGTCAGTATGTTACATCGAAACACGGTGCGGTGTTAACCATGCTGCGTTCTTTCGGATTCACCGATGCCAGTACGAGGATCCCTATTCCTAAATTAGGTATGCGGTGAAAATATTTAAATCACTAGGTAAAATCACCGTGATTTTCAAAAATTAATTCTCGCATTTATTTGGTCGACTATAGGTAGGTACCTATATTGTTATTCACTCATTATAATATAAACGTCTAACTAGAAATTGGGTTGCTTGCATGACCACAGACTAAATTTACTACTAAACTTAATTAAAAATACACAATGGAGTTTAGAATATCAATGAACTTGACAATGAAGTTTTGAATATAGAGAATTTAAATTTCGAATCAGTGATGAAACTAAACATGTGGTTAGAAATGTTTACTTTGCATTGTATTGTGCGTCGTATTGAAATAGAAGTCGCAATTTATTTCAATAGACCACATTATTTAATTTATTTGGATTCGTTCAGCCACATTTCAAAGTTGGCTTTGAAAAGTGGCTGAACACACGACTACGCGGGGTAGCGTCTTCGTAACCGCGTAACTGGTTAACAATGTCGTAGCCTGTAGCAGTAGCGTAGCAGCGGTGTTGCACACAAAAGATCCTATCTCAAAGAGACCTCAATCTTTATTTCACAACTAAAAGGTTATTTTTTATATGCATTGATACTGCTCTAAAATTGTGTTAAGAAGTACAACTACCTTTTGCATGTAATGATTACGTTTATAATTATCCAACTAAAACTGACTTTTGTTGCAGGTGACGTTAGCAACGTGGTGTGGACGAGGTGGGCCGCGCATGGGCCGCACGTACAGCGCTCTGCTGGCGTCGCAACGGCTGCGCGCCGGGGGCCCGGGGGCCTGCGCCAGCGTGCGAGGTACCCGCCGCCTGCGCAGGCTGTCCACCGCCACCACACAATTGTATGATGCGCCGCCGCGAGCGCAGGTGAGGTCAGGCCCACAATCAAATACTAAATGGGAACAATGGGCTACGGTAACTAACGCTTTACTAAAACTTAGTAGTTAGTAGACTTCATACTTTGTCATCTCATCATCATGGTGGATGCATTTTTTCACTTCACCTTATATTTTAAGTCATACAATATGTGGAATGTGTGGACATCTTCTGTGTGTACCTACCTTATTCCTTTTTTTCCAGACTTTGTGTATTTTTTTTTTGTTTGACCACTATCTCACCTGATGGTAAGTGATGATGCAGTCTAAGATGGAGCACGCTTGCCTGGAACCTGAATAGGACTCTTGACTTATATACTCCTAGGGTATAGCTATCAGAAACAGACTCCAGCAGGGAATTCCACTCCTTTGCTGTACGCACTATGAAAGTGTTCCCAAAACGTTTTGTGCGTGTGGGTGGGATGTCCACCATGTACCGGTGATGCATCGCCGTTCGTCTTGTGGTCCGATGATGGAACAGGCTTGGCGGAATTAAATTATGCAATTCCGTCGCACATTCCCCAAAATACAACCGGTAGAAAACCGACAGGCCAGCAACTCGGCGTCGATGCTCAAGACTTTGAGCTTCGAATCGACGAGCCTATCATTACCAATGATCCTATTGGCTCGCTCCTCAATTGCTGCACTGCAATTTCCATTTAATGCAAATTATTGTTGTTGTTTGTACCTAAGTGTTTACAATTTAATTGCCCTTCAGTTGATCCATTTAGGTACCTGCTAGTTATTGTGTCTCTTGATTATTATCACCAAAAAGGTTCTAAGAAATAACCAGGCAGGTATTTTTCTACCTTAAAATGATAACAAAACAACATAAATAACCTTATTGATTAAGTTTAAAGATAAAATAATTGAAGAACACCTTCAATTAATTCAAAACACGGCTCGGAACTTCAATGTCAAAGCTTTAATTACAGGTTGTATTGCTTAAATAAAGTTCTCAATATAAAGTAGAAACCATTTGTATGAAATATTAAAATCACATGTCACATTAGTGAGTTTTGAATATGTGTGCGATTTTATTATTAATTTAATCATATATTCGGGTTACCTCGCTGAATTAGCTCCTTGAACTTTAGGGGCCGTATTAGAAATCGTTCTTAATATTAGAATTTCGATTTTGTTACGAAAGTTAGTTTAATAATTTTTTATTTATCTTGTCTTCTCATATGAAAATATAAATATTTTCTAATTTTCTTGTAAAGAGTATTCCATATGTTTTGTGTATTTTTGCACTTTGTACAGTAAATTTGTCGTTGCCAGTAAAAGCTGGTCTCGAAAAATGGGCTGGAAATAGTGTCTTGCAAATAAATTAATGGACTGTTAAGCACAATGTTAACATATTTAGAAAGGCACTCGTGATTTCCATAAACAGGAACATCACGTCTGTCAAATATTAATATCGATGATGACTCAACCTCTCACTTCATGCATTATTGAAAAAATATTGCATTGCACACCAAAATAGCCCTTCCGGCCACTTTTAATGTTACATTTTTAGAATGCATTTTTAACCTGGTTGAGTACTAGTTATTTTGGGACGTTTATTTTGACCATAGTATTAATACTTGAATCGTTCTGATATCCAATGTAAGCGGAGGAATCAATTGAGAGATAGTTGCTGAAAGCAGTGGCTGAAAAGTACTAGCTTATGCCCGCGACTTCGTACGCGACCGCGCATATCCCATTTTTCCCGTTCCCGTAGGAATTTTGGAATAAATTATACATATATCTAAACCTTCTTCTTGAATCATTGGTCTTTTAATGAAAACCGCATTAAAATACGTTGTGCAGTTTTAAAGTTAAAGGCGTACAAGCGGATAAAGCGAATTTAAGTATACTATGTAAAAATAACACTGCTTAACAAACCAGCTTGGGTAAATAATTTCTACTTCTTGGTCTGATAAGTGGGCCATAATTTGAATTTTTAATTTTATTTATTTGGAATAACAAACAATTTCGTAATTTAATATATTTACCCCCGCGGCTTCGCTCCCGTCAGCTGGCTACCCTACCTACCCATTTTTTTTTTGCTTTTAAACCTTCCCTGTATTCTAGCGAACTAAACAAAAAAAGAATTACCGAAATCGGCCCAGCCGTTATCGAGTTTTAGCGAGACTAACGACCAGCAATTCATTTTAATATATGAGATGAAATTATGAAATTAAAAATTATGCAATCAACTGCGTTATTCACGGAAAACAGGAAGAATATTAATTGCGTGCTTCTAAGATAGCTTAAAAGTTACAATAAATAAAAACTAATATTCAAACAAATTAAGTGATTAAGATGAGACAAGTTACAGAAAAAATCTGATTAATTTCAATAATAAAAATCAAATAAATTAAAATCATAGAATCAAATTAAAACAATAACAAAAAGAACAACAATAATAAAATCAAATAAATCAGAATTATAAAATCAAATGAATTGCAATAATAAAAAACAAATAAAAAACTTATAAAATCAAATATCCGACACATATAACAATAAAATCCAATAAAAGCTTTGTATATTGTTAGTGGTCAGGCAGGGGCCAATAGTTCTTCTATAATAAACGATTATCAGTCCACTAAACCACCCAAACCCATAGGGTTTCATATTTTATTTCCATATTCTGCAATAGTACTGCTCCAACCGGGGATTGTCCTTGGGAATACTTTCACAGTGCATACAGGGATAATCGTTGGTGCCCCATTACATTTGAAATTTCTAACGGGGCCTCTGCGAGTTGGTTTCGGCCCCTCGTACGCCTACCAAAGACCCGAGATAGAAAAAAAAACCAATAATAGAAACAATTCAAAAATAAGAGAATAAATTAACACCAATCAAATCCAATTAAAACATCATTAAACCAAACAAAACAACCAACAATAAAATATAATTAAATCTAAAATTATCAATAATAAAATAAAGTTAAGTTTAAAAAACCATCAAATAAAATCGAATAAATTAAAATAATTAGGTCTACGATTATGTGTCTAGTTCTTTGTTGGTGGTTGCCTCATGTCTTCCATTTCTTGGTTCTATGACATGCCGTTTCCGTTCAATACTAGAGCAATGGTGATGCAATAACTTAGACAAAGTAAAGTGTCTGTCTGAGTTCGAATCCACGACCCACGTAATTCGGGGCCGTAGGCAACTACTGCTCTCAAAACTCGATATCACCTAATTCCATTTGATCAATAGGTTTTATCTGAACATCTGAAGTTTGTTCACCTCCAAAGTAAATTGAGCACAAATGATTGCTTGAATGAGATAGAATTTCGTTATCGGTCAAAGATAGCTTAATAGGTATATATTTTTTTATTGATTTTGAAATATGTGTAGTATTTTATAGAATAACGTTGAGGTACAAACAGTCTAACCGGGTGCAGTGAGTTCTAGTGTAATTATGCAATCAATTCCGCCCTCTTTAATGAAATGACTTTCGTTATGAATGTCTATGAAATTCAGCCGTTTCATCGCTCAATGTAAAGTACTAGTAGGTACTCAGCCGCAACCGGGTGGAATGAAAGAAGGAAGACGACCCGGATATAGTTAGGAAAAGGCTAGGCAAATTGATTAATATAAGACAAAACTGTCTTTATTTACCGACACTACACAGTACTACTAGTTCAGAAATCTATAATCCTACTAATAATAAATGCAAAAGTTTGTAGGGATGAATGGATGGATGGAAGTTTGTTTGTTACTCTTTCGCGTCAGAAATCCTGAAAGGATCTTCATGTAATTTAGCACAGAGGTATATTATACACTGGAATAACATAAAGGCTTTATACGTATACTAGAGGCCGCCCGCGACTTCGTCCGCGTATAAATTCTCGTTATTCCCGTGTAAATCCCGATCCCTCGGGAATTCCGGGATAAAAAGTAGCCTATGTGTTATTCTGAGTCTTCAGCTTTCAAACATACCAAATTTCATCGTAATCCGTCCAGTAGTTTTTTCGTGAAAGGGTAACAAACATACATACACATACATCCATCCTCACAAACTTTCGCATTTATAATATTATTAGTAGGATAGGATATATCCAGAAAGAATGTTCCTTAGGGATCACGCGGGCGAAGCCGCTGGCAGAAGCTAGTAATATTATAAAGTTGAAGAGTTTGTATGTTTGTTTGGTTAAACACGATAATCTCATAATCCTATAGTTCGAATTGAAACATTCTTAGGGAGTAATCACATTTATTCAGCTCATAATAAATAGCATACATTTACTCATATTTTAGTCACACTTATATAAACAATAGGTAGAAGGAACTATGCAGGTCGCAACTTATCGACAAGGAGTCGGTGTGAGCGACACTGGCAGTCACCAAATATCAGAATAAGACCACATTCACACGGCCATAGTGTCCCCTATCCGTACATTAGATTTTTTCGCACATAGTAGTGGCAGTATACAATATGTCAAACTGTTCACATGGAGTCCATACGGGTAAACGTCGTGTTCGAGATACATTTTTGACCTATACTGTGCGAAATTGCCACAGAGAACGCCGCGCCTCGAAACGATTTTATCAAATACAACACGCAGTGGCGCTTATGTTCATGTTGTCTCGTTCACACGACTTGCCCATTCGAGAATCGTACGCAATCGTGCGCGTACCCGCAGTTGTGCATCAATCGGTTATCAATATTATGAAGGAAAAAATTTCAATATTTTTCATTTCGTTCGATTGAAGGTCGACCGATGTTATGATGGGATAAATTATTGGACCGATGGCGTGCACTATACAACTGCCTGACGTTAAAAAATTAAATCGAATCATGTTCGCCGTGTAAACGTGGCCTTAGTGGGTCACTGGTTCTATATTTGCTGGTTAATACTAGGCTGATCTGGGGTGCGCCTTCCCCAACTTGGCCCATTTGAATCTCAAAAGCTAGAAAACAGATCTTCACTAGGTGCCCACCTAGTGAAGATCTGTTTTCTCCCAAATTTAGTCGCTAAGTAATTAGTAGAGCTAATTTTTCGCCATGTCACAGATTTAGTCAAGTCTTAGTTTAGAAAATGTAATGAGTTCAATTTTTAAGGTACAGACCAAGAGCTAGATCGAAGAGATTACAAAAATTACCAAGTTAAAATATTTCTATTAATGACCGACTAATTCTGATATCGGTGGCCATGCCTGTGTCAGTCACACAAGGAGTCGAGAAACATCCGTGTACAGCGTTGTATACGGCTGAGCAGCGCTGAACTCTATCTATAGCACTCGCATGATAATAACACATTTGTCCTAATTTTATACTTATTTGCCGCGAAAGCTGAATAGACGCAGAAAGCTGTACAGACGCGTACGCGTCTCCATGCAAAATCGCGGTTTTCTATGGGCATAAGCTGAATGGAGCTGATTAGATGTGAGTACTACCTTATCGTGTTGGATAGCCCATTTATCGAGGAAGGCTATAGGCTACATAACATCACGCTATGATCAATAGAAGCGGAGCATTCAGTGAAAAATGTGACGCAAACGAATTTGTACGGGTCAGCAGGCTAGTGATGTAATAATTCTACTTCTAATGCAGCATCTATTTTACTACAACGTAGACAGTTGGCATTGAGAAACAAAGACCGGGAAGTGTCATTTAAATAGTAAAAGTATCTAATTTAAGGATCCATTAGAGACGTAAGTGACGCAAAATCTTGATCATTATCGAACCACTTATTTATTATCTATATTTATTTTTTCTTTTAAATGCGTGTATTATGATAATTAGTCATGTTCGTATCACCTTTATTTATTTTAGTGGTTGTCATCGGATTAGCATCAAGAATGCACAAATTGGCGAATTGAATGCATTATCTGTCAAAATAATGTCATATTTGTTTAATTATTATTAAATTCAATGGCTCGTGTTGATTGATTTGTTGTAAATTAGAATAAACATATTAAATTGGATTTTAGCTTTTACGAATGCCTTGACCGCCAAATTCTATAATGCCTACAATTTATTCTAATATGAAATCTCTATTTCTGCTGGATATCAGACGATTTTCTAAGAAATGTTTATATCAGTTATTCTTTACTATTTATTTATAAGGTAGTCTCATTTAAATGGGATTTTCCAAAAATCTATTTTAATGTTATCGTAATCCTACCCAGATTCACTCGGAAAATATAACTTTGATTACCTATACCCTAACAAATAAATCGCATGCAGCTTATCGATTGTCTAAGTCATATTTTATATGAATTTATGTCGCATTTAAATTATAGAAACGAAAATTTGGTTAAATTCTTAAAGTAGATTACATATTTTCTAAGGAAATCACCCCAAACAGTTGTCTTTTTTTGTCATCTTCCGTGAATTGATCATCTTCCATAAGGACATTCCTAAGGTATATGACCCATTTACGAAAATCTCCGTTTTCATCATATTCCTGCGACATATGTATTACCTATGTATAGGTCATACAGTAATCTCATTCATCACTATATATACCACTACTTATCATAATCCCTGTATACGAATCACAGTTTATGGTCAGAAAATCGTGACCATTGCCAACCAATAAACCAGTAATACCAATGTAAACCGTTAAACGATCACTGAATTAAGCTGGCTCCAAAATGTGATAAACAGTCTGCAGCTAAACACGGAAGCATTTAATTAGGCTTAACTAAAATATCTATTTTTATGACTAGGTTTGTTGGTGTTCAAAGAACAGAACCAAAATAATTGTGATGTGATGTATGTCCAATGTACCTTTGAAATACACCAAGACAGAAGCAGACTAAGAGAATCAACCGGCCAAGTGCGAGTCAGACTTTCACACGAAGAGTTCAGTACCATAGCCTGAAAAAAAAAAAACAAGTTCATTGTTTGGGGGCCCCTATATATTTTTTTTATTATGTGTGGTTATGGCGGAAATAGAAATACACAAATGTCTACTTATTACGGTTCTTGAGATACAGCCCGCTGACAGACAGACGGATGGATGGATGGACAGCGGAGGCTTAGTAATAGGGTTCCGTTGGTTTACCTTCGGGTACGGAACCCTAAAAAATTACACTAAACTTATTTTGAGCACAGTTTACGTGAACATTTTTAAGATAATAGGGGAATATTATGACTTTATTCAGAGTATCGAATAAAACAGTAAAAATCAAGAAAAAATTGTTCCTTAATTAGCTAAAAAACACAAAAAAGGAAGACAGGAAAGGAGCTAAGTAACACGAAGAACGTGCGAAACTGTTGGCGTCTCGAATAAAAGAATTGACTTCTAAATGTGTGCCAAGTTCTAAGGAACTTACAGTAATGTACAATTCACTTTAATTATTGGTCAAGCATTTTTTTTTAGTTACAAGACTTACCTACAAGTTAAAAAAAAATTGCTTTATAAGAAAATTTATGTTTTCCTCGTTTCTTCCTGGTGAGATAATTATATTGCCACGTGCTTAGGTGCAGTTTGTTCCATGAGGGAAGTGACAGAAGATTAGAACGACATGAGTATTTATGGCTTCTCTAATAAATGTACAAATGCAGCCAAAACAAATAAGACAATGACAATAAAGTAATGAATTTATAGCCCAGTACGACGTAGTAGCACGTATTATTGAATAAACACATGGATTATGTCCATCAATACATCGAGGACAAATCATTCGAGTTTATCATATCACTTATTTTGTAAATAAAAAACAAACTCGATTAAATCCTATTATTTTTTGTTCGTATTTCATATTGTATCAGATAAAAATCGGGTATAGCCATCAGTAATAAATACAAGTTAAGTTTATTGGTTCGTATCTAAAAAAAACTCGTATCAGGGCCGATCCGCCCTTGATCGGCAGTAATGTCCATTTTATACTTTATTGAGGAATCTTCGAGAGCAATTTACTAGATTTAATGCCTTTTAATATTTTACGTCAACGTCTTAAACATGCCCCGGGTTCACGTGATAATTTTGCTTTTGGATTTATTGAGGCAGCCTCTGAAATATTGCTGAGCTCTGGGTTGCTTATGGCAAGCCGTTTTTCCAGCCATATTTTCTCAAGCTGCTTAGATTTTCGGTTTTGCGATCATAATTCATCAATGAACGTAAACAAAATACATTAAGGCCTTAAATTACACGGCTTTTGGGGAAATGAAATAAAACCAAAAGAGCTCGCAAAAACAACTTACTTTTACAAAATTAAAATTCTAATAGCTTTCGTTATGGCGTCACTGTATGACATTTACATTAGTGTGGAATAGCAAAAATAAATTAAAAGACAAAATTGTAACATGAATGCATTTTTAGTGGTTTCTAGCCGCATATTTTCTAAACTAAGTAACCTAGAAGTCATTTCACTATTTATGTAATACACTGATATTCGTGTTCCTGTAGCATACTTATATCATTTATTTCTTGGTACCTATATGGCTGTCAATATTCCTGCTAACAATTTTCATTATGTTTTCTGACATTGAATTTATAAATGATATAGCTGATTTGAAAAATTATGGTTTTATGTGAAAACAAATTTAATGTGACCAATTGGGAAGTATATCCCATTCTTCCCGATTGGTCACATTTAAATTTCATCAAAATCGGTTTAGTAGTTTGACTTTTAAATCAAAATAGTTGGAAATCGTTTACTGGGATGACGGTAGCATCATAATTATAAAATGTGAAATATTTATATTTTTTATCGATGATGACGCATAATATTGAGGCATCAGAAAATTTTAACACTGCGGTGTACATTGCAGCTTTAGATCAGCGCTATCTCTTGACCGCTAGTGGAACTAATGTAATTTAGGTTGATGACTTCTGTTTTTCTTTTATTTTTTCAGTAATCCTACTAATATTACAAATGTGAATTATACATAAACTTCTATCTCATTAAAATTATTTCACATTTTTTTTATGTAAACTTCGAAGATAAGGAGGGGGAATAGTAAAATTTTGTAAATTTTTCGTCAAAAATCGTAATCCATAATATATGTGGCGTATAATATGTGTGTGATACCCCGCATGTCCTAGTACCCTGACTTCGAGTTTTTGAAGCTATTTCAGTCGCTGTTGCAAAAAAAAAAAAAGAAAACATTTTTATTTGCAAAATAGTTGAGTAATACGTCCGTCATCTAAAACACTAGTAGTTCTTGAGATATTCAGCTGCGACAGACAGATAGACTTAGTCACACCATAACGGTTTCTTTTTACCATTATGGTACAGAACCCTAAAAAAACATGACTCTAAATGTTCATTTCAGCATTGGCTGTTATTTACAGATGCAAGGAAATTCTGCTTTCGAGCACATAAACATACGTATATTTTCTTTTATACTTTTGGCGGGATCATTGGCCCAATCTCAGCCTCCTTCGCCATTTCGTGCACACTAAATTAATGATCCTCTTTTTGTCATTTCTAATGTACCTGTTAATGGGTCCGGGTAAAGGTCTGTCTGCCAAGGCCGCATGTTATATGCCAGCGCGTGCAGGGGCTGTATCTTAATAATCATGAAAATACCATGTGAAATGCTAGCAATGACATTACATTAAGTGTTAGTGCAAATGTGTGCTACTCCTAATACATATTTTAATGTCACGCTTGGGTATGAATAGCCTCATAAAATGTTTTGCTGTGGGGGTCCGTGGGAATGAACTTTTATCATTTAGGTAATAGTTCATATCGGGATTGCTACCATGTACCTTTTTATTTGCGTGTTTCCAAAAACCGATTCGGTTCGGTTTCGATTCTAATGTTAGTGACCATGAAAATTTAAAACAATTTTATCATTTAGTTCTCAGAAATTATGAATTTCAGGAGCCAATTTTCTTATCCATATTCACAGTCTTCAGTAAATGTTTTACTCCCAGAAACACAAGAAAATACTTTCAAAACTTAGCCCACTTCCTCTTTCCCCAGATTTAAATAAATAACTTGTTTGTGGGAAACAATTCGTTGTACTTACACTTTTTATCGTCGCCTCTTGCCATTCCCGTAAAAACCGTATTATCAGTTACTAACTATGTACCTACGTACAGGATTCCATGCCAAATTCTAATGTAATATGACTTATAGACTTAAGGGTATTCTTACTGTCGGACCGGAATTTAGGGTACAAAGAATTTAATTTAAATGGATCAACTGTATTTGTGTCTTTGAATCTATTGCGAGATTGTCTGCTAAAGTATTTTTATTCTAATTTTATACTAAGCTACGAATTAAGGTTTATGTCAAAGCCAGGTTTCATCATTAGTTTAGGTTCGTAGTGTCGTTTGGTACCTAGTATCAGTAGTGTAAAGTTTTATTGCTGTCAACTTACCATCGCCAATATAAATAAATTTTAACGGAAAGTTATAATCTGCCATCTCTTTATTTCTCTTTCAAAACTGATATTAAGCTCTCTTTCATAGAGAGTTGTGAGGGATAATCATAATATTATCCCAAGTTTTCAGCTTGTTTAATGTGTGCTCAACTTTCGTCAGCCCTTATGTGCACAATAACACTCTTTTCCTTATCGCATATTGTTGTGTTGAATATCCATTTCTGCTTGATTAGAGCACAAAAAGACAAAATATCGTGCAAATATTCGTCTCCATGTTGTTTTTTATAGTTTTATCTGCATTTTTATTTTTATAAACATCGAGTAGGTAGAGTCGGTTGCATGTCCGATGTCAACATCAAAAAAATATTCGACCTACATATAATTTGATATTGATAGAAATGTCCGATTCCTGTTTCTGTTAATATGTTTTAATGGATATCATAAACATGCTTTTGATCGTATTTAAAATAAAGAATGTGTGCCAATATTAGGAATTTATATAACTTGAATTTTTATATATATACCGAATTAAATTTAAATTTAAAAATAATTTTATTACCAAATTAAATAGTTATATACCGAACAAATTCCATTTGTACACATTCTTCAAAAACAATCAAAACTGTGCACATTCGTGGATGTCGACTTTAACTTTGTTTACCTGTATATTGTGCTAATTCACTGTTTTGAAATAGTAATGTTTGTGTGCGCAGTGCTACAACGGGCGCGATCTACCAACCGTTAACGAGTCCCCGAGCGGGAACGGGCACTGGGCTCGCGCGTGGCGTCTTCGGATCCACGACCCCTCCGACTCCGTCGACTCCCCTCGAAGCATCTCCAACTCCAGTCTTCGCGAGGTCGACGACGAGCTCACCGGCGAGGAGCTGGCCACCTACATGTACCACGTGAACTGTAACATCGGCGGACTCACCTGAGACACGTCTGTGTAAGCGAAGTGACCACGCTCCCGCTCGCTCGTTCCCGAGCAGAACTACAAGTGACGTAGACGGCCTAACAGTGTGATCTATTTTATAGACGTTTCTAAGCGATTTTAAAATTGTACATAAAACATTGTTGTCCATTGTTAGTAACGGCTTTGTTAATATTTAAATGTTAACGTGCACTTAAACTCCATTTTGGTCCTAAGTGCTAATCTATGTTAGCGAAACATGATGGTGAAAAACGTAAAAAATTGTCCTTGGGAATTTATGTAGTGGACGGAGCCGCCGTTATAGCTTACTTATGGGTATATGAAGCGATTAAGTGAGTATACCTATAAATATGATACGGAGACTTGCCCTCTGTGACATAAAGCTGTAATCTTTGGCACGCACTGCCCATTATTCATTCTCAAATCTATTAATTACGCTGGGGTGACACTTCACCTTACATTTTAGTTAGCAACATAAATCTATAGTCAATACCCGAAGGTTGGACGCCGTTTTCTAAAGTCATTTGATAATAATTCATGTGTAAAGTATCGATCCGAACTGTCAGTGATTTATGCAAATTAAATACGTTTCTATTTATTATATTTTTTCGAACAAAGTGATTATAGAGTATGCGTTGTATGTCAGACTAGATAGGTGTATAAATAAGTAACTTTAGCCTATAATACTCTACTGATAGTGTTTAAGTTCGGTGGTTGTAAAAAGTATGTGCTAAGCACAAAATAAGAAAAAAATACGTTGTGCGTAGAGCGTGGGTGGATTGAAACGAATTGAACGCTGTGTTAGTATGGAGGGCTCTTCAATAAATTATGTATGTGTTAAGCTGCGAAAAGTGAGAATTGCTAATGTTAAATGTACCGTTGTTTCCCCAAATCTGAAAGGGTCGAGCCATACATCACCGGACGTATCAAGGACGTGAGAGGAACTTTATTCATGTCTGTGACAGTAGTATCACGATGTATGTCTCTGGGTTAGTTCGGCGAGTGTGTGCGGCCCTAAATTAACGACACAGTGTGTCCATACTCAATGAGACTGTAAATGACGTGTTTATTGAAAATACTATTTCTTGTACATTGAGTGCGAAGTCAGGAGAACGTGTTGTATGTATGTACTTACTTAAGAGATTAATATATTTTATACATTGTCAATCAAGTGTAACATACTAAGTATACATCAAAGATAATTTGCTTTGTATACAGACTGTAAATAAAGTATACTTATGTGAATGGAACAAAAAGCCTCAGTGATTTGGATTAGATAAATAATAAAATTTGTCTGAAGAAGTGGTGTTCTTATTTTTGGCAATTTTCTTAAAAGCGACTTGTAGCTTTTGTAAACTTATTTTTTATCGAATTTTGTACTAGTATGTGTCGTTAGTTGTGTATAAATGAGTATTAAAAGGCTTTGGCTGTGTATTTCAGTAAAAATAAATTTAGTGAAAGAAGAAAATGGAAAAATTATGTAAATTATGCAGCGATGTGATTGTATTAAGTTTAGTCAAATGTGATTTTTATAGTATAAAATTGTGATACATCTGTTATGCGACCACGGGGTGTTACCATTCATTTTGTTAACTTAACGTTACTTTATTAACCATTAAAACACTTTTTATTCCAAAGATAAAAATAACATCGAATAAATGCGCCTACGAATATTCAATTTTTGTTTATATTTTTTTCATAATATCCTTGGCTAGATCGAATACTAAAAAAATAGATGAAGGTAATGTCAGTGTAGTTTATTAAAGAAAAAATGTTTTGTCTTTGTTTTGTCGTAGTTCCATAACAGATACCCATGTACGCGAGTCACATTAAAGTGTTATAGTAATTAATATCGTTGTTAAAAGGTAGATAAATAATTGTTGTTGTAAAATTATATCATAACGAGTGATCTATTTTGATTATTGTAATGTCAATGAATTAAAAAGGAAATTCACCCAACCTTACTAAATTGTTTCTTTTTCTCAACTTGTTCATTTACATTCAATACTAATCTCTTCAAAGTTAGAGTGAACAGACTTTTTCTGGGTAAACTCACTCCATCGTGGACTCTGTGTATGTTACCTCTGATCTAGGCTAGGGTCAAGGGGGACACATCTCAAGTAAAAAAAATGTCGAATTATTAGCAAAGTTTTGAAAATCATGATGCCTCTTAGCTACAAATTGTATGAAAAGAGACTTTGTCTGTGTCACTTCTGACCAAGACTAAGGTCAAGAGCAAACCCATCATAAAAAAAAATTAAAAAAGAGACACAATCATTTTAGGGGAAAATCATCGCAATCAAATGTCACGTATAATGTTTCATGGAAAAACATGATACCTTGTCAAATGTTGCATGAATTTGCCGTGTTAAATATTGTCTAAAAAATAATTGATATTGTGTTTTCCTTTTGATGACTCTCGACTTCTAATAAGTACGGTAAGTACCTACCTAAAAATCGGGAAGTGGTTGTCTACCTTATCATTCAACAGATCCATTTGATCTCACTTGAGGTTACGTCACTAACACCAACACAGAAATATAAAAAAACAGTATTATTATGAACACCTACCACTAATTATTATATTCTTAGTCTAGTAGAGTGGAGGAAGTTTCCTTCAAAATAAACCTTCACTCCACTTGATTCAGTCACATCCAAACCCTACAAGCTACAAAATTATTATTTTACTAACTTTTGCCCGCGACCACGTACGCACTTATACATATATCGTTTCTTCCCGTTCCCGCAGCAATTTCGGCAGATTCTTAGTGCTCCTCTGCATTCCCCGCAGCTTTCTACGACCAGTAGTTTCGGCTGTGCGTTGTCTGCCAGTCGCTCATCAGAAACAGAAGAACTTTATACATTTGGAGGCTGATTCGAGTTTGAGTAGAGTGGAAAATGTGACTTAAAATATAGGGGTTAGTGTTGAGATTTCAACCTTTTCCAAGTGACGTATGTTTACGAGCGAGCAGTAGCACCTGCTAATACCGACCTGCTTATAAAACCGGCAGGAGTCTTGATTAACATCGGGAGGAAATTGCGACGAGCTTGCTAACGTTACATTTCTTTATTAGACCCGAAAAACGGAATTGTGGTACAATAACGTTTAATTAAGTTGTTAATAGTTTCATAGTAAGGATGCACCTATCTACGAAATTTCGATTGAATTGTTGTAGTCTGTGGCGCTCAAAACAAAGAAGCCAGGAAAGTGGAAACAAGCAAATAAGGTTAATAAGGCCTACTTGCACAAACCAGAGTTATCTTTTAACTCCGATAGTTCAAACCCGAGGTCATTTTATATACCTATTAATTATTTGTGATTTAATCTAACTAACAAATCATTTATATCAACTAACTGTGAGTTAAATAAAAGATAACCCTGATTTGCGCAACTGGGCCTTAGAACCACAACTGTCCTGGTTCATTGCTAGTTTTTGCTTTTATTTTAAAGGCACGTACATACTAACAAAATAAAATAATAGTATATATTTTGTTTTAATCCAGACCAACGTCTGTTTTTGTTCCCAAGTGTTTCCAAATTCATTCAGTCATTGCTGGATTGATTCTTTTGGCAGCGGCTTTGCCCATTTTAAGGTCCGAAATTATCCTAAGCGAACGTAGTAACAATTTTAAAATATGGGTAATACTAGTTGAACTATGAAGAACGTAGGATTACTGTAACTAAAAAACTACGATTCAATTCATGCAGCTACAAAAAAGTGATTTACATGAAAATGGAAAACCGGAAACACAAAAATACCTTTACAAACCCTCATCTTACTTATCACCTGGATATGTTATAAGTAAGATTGTAGATAAAGCATTCTACAATATTATTGACATTCATACATAATATTATTGGGACTTCGAAATAGAAGTTAAGATTACTACGAAACTTCGATTTAATTCTGGCAAAGAGTTTCTAACGTCAGGAAAATCGAAAAATGGAAACTCGAAAATACCTTTACTAATCTCAATCTTCTTTATGTACTAGCCATCCAGAAGCATGTCTACAAGAGTAATATCCACTGTCTGCGGAACACGTCTTATCTATATCTCAATCGGAACTTAATCCTCCAATCTTGCCGTCATAATAACTTCAGACGTGGACGACGGGGCTTATACCTAAGCACGTAAGTAATTGTTATATATAAAAGTGTAAAGGTACAGTTTTTGTTCATGGTACGAAAATCACGAATTTTCACCCCTGTCACGCACTTTGAGTTAGGTATTGTGCTCTTGTTCGTAAAAATTTAGTCAAATACTGAAACTGTTGCATTCGGCTAGACTTAATCCAAATAGAATGAAGTTAATTAGTGAGTTCCCGGAAATAGACTGGATGGCGTGCACTAGGAGAGGCATATATCCAGAAGTGGACTGCTTTAGGCTGATGATGCATTAGTGTGTTGAACAATACTATCATCAACAAACTTGCAATTTTTCTAATTTGTTGGAATCGGCTACCTGCCTAAGCGGATGCAGCTAAATACAAGTATTTTACGTGGAGCAACTGCTTATCTACTTCCACATAGTAACAGGTAACACAATACCCCTTGGCATGAGTTGTGTCTGATTTTCTGACTGTTTGGCGAATACTACATTGAGGGGTGAAAGGCTAAAACCCAAGCGTGTCTTTTTTCCACCAAAAGGAGCCAATTCCACCTAGCTAAATCTTCCGTATAGCCGTGTCAATCGCCGACCAACTTGAGCTTCTTGGGGTTACTTTAACATCTACCCTTAAGATCTTAGCAAAAATGAGACGGTACTGAACGCCGGAACAGCTGCTCAAACTCTATCAAGCACAAGTTCGATCGGGAATAGAGTACTGCTCTTATCTTTGGGACGGATCTGCCAGATACCAGCTTGATGCCCTTGAGTCAATTGAAAAACGAGCCAAGAGGATCATCGGCAATGATAGGCTCGTCGAGTCGAAGCTTCAGTCTTGGGCATCGACGCCGAGTTGCTAGCCTGTCGGTGTTCTACCGGTTGCGTTTTGGAGAATGTGCGACGGAATTGCATAATTTAATTCCACCAAGCCCGTTCCATCATCGAACCACAAGACGAACGGCGATGCGCCACCGGTAAATGGTGGACATCCCACCCACACGCACAAAACGCTTTGGGAACACATTCATAGTGCGTACAGCAAAGGAGTGGAATGCCGTGAGGAGTCGGTGTTTCCTGATAGCTACAACCTGGGAGTCTTTAAGTCAAGAGTGAATAGGTTACGTCTAGGCAAGCGTGCTCCATCTTAGACCGCATCATCGCTTACCATCAGGTGAGATAGTGGTCAAACGCTTGCCTATGAAAAGTAAAACAAAAACAATGCCTGTATCGTTAAAAAACCCAATTTGTAGCTAAAAAAAATAGCTTATTGCTATATTCATTAAGTAACGTCGATTAAATGATTTTACTTTCTCCTGCATAAGCACTGTATGGTCCCTTAAACAATTATGCATGGTGCTGAATAGTGTCAATGTTTGAAGTTGATTCATTTTTCTTTACTCTAAAAATAAGACGATACAGATCAATTTGTATTAAGCAACATTTATCTTGGAATTCGGACTATTATTTTATTGAAAATTATACCAAAACTTTGAGGGATCTTTTCGCGATAAAGATACCCGATCCCCATTAAAGTAAGAGCAGTAGTTTTTTTGTAACAATTTTTTTTCCAAATTTTGAATCTTTAAATGGCTCTCTTATTAAGGTCATAAAATGTCGCTTTACACAAATAGCCTTTCACCCCTCGATATCATCACCATCATATTATCAGCCGAAAGACGTCTATTGCTGGACATAGGCCTCCCCCAAGTGTTGCCACAACCATCGGTCTTTTATGTCTAATACTATATTGTCTTCAACTTGAAACAGTTGTAGAATCCATTTCCAATTTTAACAAAATCAAACTTAAAGAAACCAAATTAGATAAGCAAAAAATCCACTCTAAACGTTAAGTTCCGTCTACTAGTCATAAAAACAACAATTCACGACATGGAGGCATTCCAAATCCAACTGCGAACAAAAGAAAATAGTTACCTATGTGCAAATGTCTGTTATCTGCAAATTGTTTGCATCCAAATGCACTGCATACTTTTAACAGTTCGTGACTCGCAAGATAAGAGCTACGCAATGAATTCCAGCGAAATTGTTGCATTTGGTATATGTTTAGTGATGTCATGTCCAGTATACATAGGTCTTGATGGTCACCATTTTATAAAGTGAATGCACTGCCTGAGTGCGTCTATGGAGGTAAAAATAAGTAAATATTGTGGCTGTATCTATTTGTTTTTGATATAACTTTTGCTTATAGGTATAATTGGCAAGGGACGCAATAATAATTATGATTGAATTTTTGAGGTAGATCAACTGAAATTAATTAAAACAAAAACATACAACCAACCAAACAACTTCAAAAATACTTAGCTAAATAAGAAACTACATTGATTTAAGAATCTGTTCAGTTGAATTATTTAATTTAGCTAGACATACTTGTTGACTTTGTCGAAAAAACAACTAAACTACCTGTGTTTAGTAGTTTTTTTGAGTAAGTCAACAAGTTCTTGTAAAAAGCGAATAAAGGTTATTAAAGTTATCTAACAGCCAATAATTTCAGATTAATTCTAGATCGATCTTTGAGCCTGTTCGGTTCACTTGATGTGGAGCTACTTTGTGTTTTAACACGCCGAAGTGTATCCATTAACTAAATTCTATTAAACTTGATCTAACAGACGAGATCGAATTTCAAATAAAACATGGACTAGCGTTTTTATTCGTGTTTCGTCTCGTCGTAGATAAGCATCAGCAAACACTTGCAAAAGTCAGTTTAATTGGAGACCCGATTTGAAAATAGTTTCAATAGAATCGAATGATTATACAATGTACAAACTTAAAAAACTATACCAATAGAACTTTATTTGTTATAAAAAATATCTATCGAAGGACCGATGGCCGGTGAGAAGAATCCTGTACAGGGGTCCGTGTATCGGCAGCATGAGCGGGGGACGCTCGCTAACCAGAAGAACGTCGACCTGGTAGGTATCTAAGAAAGATGTGAACCGTGGAGGACCCAATATTGAACTGCACATTGAGAGAGGACTGTGTTCGGACTGTGATCGGAGTGTGTTTGATACGACGATAATGTAATAATAAGAGTTAAAAACCCAGGCTGCACTAGAAGTATTTAGGTCATCATCACCTTAGCCTTTTCCCAAATATATTGGAGTCGGCTTCCAGTCAAACCAGATCCGAATCGGACTTTGACGACATTTACCTAAAGACATCCGTCTTTAGATGAACATAGTAAAATGCTCGGATCCTTTATCTTTATATGGAGCCGGGCCGGAACAAAAAAGAAACTAAAAATATCTTCACTAAAGTCTTTACTTTAGTGAATAAAATTTTATTAGTGTTTTTAAAGATCTCAAGGGTGGTCTATTAGTCGCAAAAATATACTCCCTGGATGGTTTATAAGTGCACTGTTCAGATAATTAACTCAATGAAACATATTTTTTTTAAATATAGCTTTCAGGAATAAACAAAAGGTATTTTCTTCCAATTTGTTTGTTATTCAGAACAAGAAAGATTTATTGTGTATCAGTACGCATGGAGCGATAAGGAAACAATTTCCGGAGATACGCTATGATACTATGATAGGTATACACTGATAAAGTCACAATAGATGAGTAAACAGCACTTTCCTTATTTACGTAGTCGGTATTATTGCATCTGTTCGGTTATAGGTAAACTACTGTTTACTTTTTATTTTAACGTATTTGCCCAATTAAAAGATTATATTAATTCTTAAATCTGAGGCTTCACCTAGATAAAGTAGAAACTATGAAAATATATTAAGAAATTTTAAGCACCTACTGATATTTGCTAGTTGGGTGCCTGAAAATTTCAGGAAGCGAACAAATGTTATTTTTTGTCATTATTGAAAAGCTCGCGATTTATCACTACTGTTTTTTTATAAGTAATGGTTTTGCTTTTGAACATAATCACGTCTGATGGAAAGCGATGGATGCGGTCTATGATGGAGCGAGCGTGCCCTGATGATGCCTGTTCACTCTTGCTTTGAAGCCAGACGGGTACGTCTGTTTGTTTTAGTTTGTAACAGTTTCAGCCATAGCAATTACCGTAATAAAAAAAAAAATAGTGCGTAATTGTTGACGTAATTTATAATATTCCAGAGATACGCGGTGACAAAACTTGTATAAGAGGAAACTGTTATAAGCAGAACAAAAATTACTAAAACACTTGTTATACTTTAACCATCATGCACTTAGCGTACCTAATTTGAACAGAAATATATTTCTCCTTTATTTTATTTAAATTAATCCTACAAGGATCAAGGTCAAGATTTATCCTGTTATGATTCCTCATTTAAAATTATCAGTTGTATATTATTCGATAGGTAATAATTTCGTTGTGTAACAAAAATAAGTGAAACATTAGAATCTCCTTCGGAAATGTTGTGACAGACACAGGATATGGCAGAAACGTTGCCTTGCTTTGGCTTTTCGTTGGCTTATGGTTTTTATCCGACTGCCCCAGAAGAAGGGTTATTTTTAAAGGGTAAACAACGGTACCCTATAACTAAGCGTCCGCTGTCCGTCTGTCCGTCCGCCCGTGTGTCTGTCTATCAGTGTGCGGTATCTCAAGAACTGTAATAGGTAGACAGTTGAAAGTTTTACAGAGTACGTATTTCTATTGCCGCTGCACTTACTAACAAATAATAAAAATTAATGTTTACTTATGGTACGGAAATCTTCATGTGCGAATCCTACACGCACCGGTTTTTTACGTTACCTACAATACAAAATCACGTTAGAAGTCCGTAATCTTGCTTCGGAATAACAAACACCTACTTACACGATGCTTGTTCTACAAGAAACTTCGCAAGCAAGATTACTCTTGAATGGCAGTAGTAATAAGTGCGTTCGCCATTCCCACTTAACAAACTTTTCTCATATCCTTGTGCATAGAGTTTGAAGGAAAGTAAGGGATTTTTTATGCTAATTCCCATGATAATATTAGCTTGTGAAGTTCAGTAGCAACTTCAGAAGCCATAAAATAGTTTCAGCTCGTAAACAAGGCTTGCTTTTGCAGTTTGGGTTGATCAAAATAGAGGGTTTGTTTATTTTTGTTAGATGAATTCGGTGGCTAAGAAATTTTTATTTGATGTGACTGAAAAACCTAGATTTATCCAGACAGTTAGTGAGTATCACTTGGCTAATTTTTACCAGCAAAACCCTATTCTAGAAGAGTAAGATATGTCGACCTTTCGATAAAAAAAAAAAAATAATAAAAATTAAAATATCCTTATACTTGCTTTTACCCGTGGCTCCGCTCGCATTGAAGTAGAATTAGAATGTCACTGTAGGTACCTACCAAAAAAAACCATCTAGTATACACTCCCACGGATATTGCTCGGGGCGAAAACAATATGCCGGGGGTTTGATGACAGCCATAGTGATATGGGGTAAGTCTATAAACCACAGAACATGTTTTGTCCTTTATTTTTACAACATATACGGGATGATAAACAAACAGACCTTGCTTGTTGGTTTTCCAAGGTTGCATTTCATGGAGATTGTTTGTGACTATGTCAAGCTGCCAATCCTTTTCCCAACTACGCTGGGGTCGGCTCCTAATCCAACCAGATGCAGCTAAGTATGAGAGTCTTTCATGGAACCACCATATATCTGACCTCCACAGCCAAGTAGATAGGTAAACCCCCGGGGCTCTGGCAATGCTGGTTTAAAATTTTCTAGCTTCTGACTACCCGTAACTACTGCCAAAGACATACAAGTGACAGCCGGAATCAAAAGATTAACATTCTTTCCGAGACGCGAATGAGTCTACATATGTTCTATGTTCACACATTCACAGACTTACCTCTCAAGCGTTGCATAACGTGAAAAGCGACTCGCCGCGTGCTGCTGTCATAGAAGTACGTTTATAACGGAGCTAGTTAAATTTTCGGTGATGGATATTTAAAGCAGAAACTTTGTCAAAAACGAGCTTCCTCATTAAACACTGGAACAAAAATAAAAGTTGGTGTAACACCTGCGAAGTTAAGATTAATGAGTAACACCGGTACGGGACAGAAGCGATGCTGAACCACTTCTGACATAATTATAGTTGAACGGAAAAGTTTTGTACTGTAATACATAAGGATTTCTTTAGATTAAATTTTGATGTTTTATTCATGCTTCTAGCACGTTATTAAGTTTAGGTCACAAAATAAATAAATGAGGCAAAAGTCATTTCAAAAGAACTTGATAATTGGGTAGCATGTAAACAAGTATTTCTACTTGAAACTTTAACAAGTGGAATATAATACCAAGAGGTGTTTACAAGCAGTATTTTATATTTTCAAATATTTATGACAGCAAACAGTAAGGTTCTTTTTATCTTGTAAAATAAAATTATAAAAGTGTTAAAGTGCAAGGAAAAACAAGTTAAGTGCACGACTTTAAGAACAGAGTACCTGCCATCAAGTGTCTCACTGAAATGCCCGGTTAGTAAAGTGGGCTACTCAAAAACCGCGTCACCGCAATCATTTGCAACTAATTAAGTATACATTTCTGACAAGGCATAAGCGCCATGTTTCCATTTTGTTCTGTTAATTCAGTTATGCTATTTGAGATGGGGGTGGAAATTAGACTGACCACAGGTAGAGAAGAGTGCAAGGACAGACAGTAATGGAGTCCACTAGAGGAGGGCCTTCCAACGATTAACTGGAGATAGCTTTTATTTATCATTCTCAGGAATAAAGGATATTATACCTCGACGAATTTCTTCCGTAGTCAGGTAATAACTGCCGCAAGCTACGATCATCGAGTTTGTCAACGGCTGCTGAGTTCCGTCTGCATTCTGCCTGTCATTTGAAGACTAAATCCATTAAATCTGCCACCAGTTTTGCCAAGGGGTACCGTGTTAGCCAATTATCCTATTAGCAGAATTATGTTAGAAAAGAAGCCGTTCTCAACGTAGCTGGGAATAGCTAGACAAGTATTGGTAGTAGTCTGAAAAGGTATAAGCGCCCTGTTCACGTATTGCTCCGTTTGTTCAATTAAATGTAACTACAGCACATGCATACATACGTACGAGGCAACGCGGTTTCAATTAGTGCCCTGTCACTGGCAGTTGTCACAACATTCATGCTATTGTACCGAATGGTAGGACAGCTTGATTCTACAGAGTTCACACATAGTAGGTCTACGAACAGTGTCTTTGATATGGCACATTGAGTCCCCAACTTGTTTACGTTAGTTATTTTGTTTTCATTCGTTTTGTTATGGTATTCGTCATAATTTTCTTTAGACAGGGACAGTCATATTAGTATGATGGTTCACCTGCAAGAAATTACGACATACGGGGTTGTAACAATACCGACTTCCAAACTCTGCGCTGCTACTGAGAAAAAATCCCCTATGGAAAAACCCCATAACACTATTTTACCCGACTTAGCAATCGAACAAAGGACCGCACGCTAGGCAGTAACGCTTTCGATCACGAGACCAATGAAGCAGGTATAAAAGGTATATAAAACGAAAAACTTAGTGTTGTCGTATTTCTATGATTATATTAACTAACTAGCTGACCCACGCAACTTCGTCTGCGTCACATTTTCCATTAATTCTGCGCTCCTTTTTGACTTAGCTTAATGATATAGCCTATAGCCTTCCTCGATAAATGGGCTATCTAACACTGAAAGTTCCTGAGATTAGCGTGCTCAACCAAACAAACAAACAAACTCTTCTGCTTTATAATATTATAACTCAGAGGTTCTCAGATTTTGTTGTGCAAGGCGTTGCGAACGTTCGACACTCGACTCTCGTGCGCGTACCTGAGAGTTTCTCTGATTTTGTTCAGCAAGGCGTTGTGAACGTTCAGGTGAAGATTCTCCCATACGGCGTATTCTTGCTGCCCGTGCTTGAGAACTATGTTTAGTAAGTTGAGACATGGCTCTCTTTAAGCATTTTCAAATGTTTAAGAAAATGTTAATAGCGTGTATTTTTTTTATTTATTTATCGTTTATGCCAGGCATTAGCACCCATAACATTAAAAATTCAAAACTTAATCTAAAAAACCTTACTAATAAACAAAACTTAAACTACCTACTTACTACATAAAACACATCAAGCCAAAGCAAACGCACTCCCCCGTAAAATCAGTGAGTACATTGTAGTAATATTCTAGCTCTGAAAAGAACTGTTGTGTAGCCCTGAAAAGAACTGTTGGTTAGCCCTGAAAAGAACTGTTGGTTAGCCCTGGAAAGAACTGTTGCTTAGCCCTGAAAAGAACTGTTGTTTGGCTCTGAGAAGAACTTTTGCGTAGGTGTAGTTTTAAGAACGAAATCTAAAGAAAATCGCACGAAAATTATTATACGCGCACGACCGCTGCGTAGGGAGCCGACGTACTTATACTTATCTATGGAGCCGACCTCGCGGCTGAGCCGCGCGGGTACCTTACTCATAGATCTAAACTCCCCTCCCGCACGCGCCTTGGTGACGTCCACTTCGCAACGGGTCGTGCAGCAGAAATCGTAATATTTTAATTTCGCCATAACTTCAAAACCAAACGTCCGATTTTAATCATTCAAAGACCAAATATTATCTACATAAACTGTACTTAGTGATGAAATACTTTATTTTGATAAAGATTAATAGCATGAGTAAAATAAACGCGTTTAAATGTAGTCCAAAAAAAATCAAGATTTTTAAATAAAAAAAATGGTTGTTGTGCCTCACTCGACATAGATAGGTATAGTGTGTCGCGGACTTTTTTGTAGATATTTATAAGATCTACAATTAATTAGAACAATGTATGGTTCTATCTTTTATAGTTTAGGCAGCGTACACAAAATAAGTTACTTTTCTGGTTGATTTTTACACCTTGTGTCCGAAAAACCCAAATATCTTACGGAACCCTATTTTTTTCCAAAATAATATATAGCCTATGTTACTCGTGGATAATGTAGCTTTCGAATGGTGAAAGAATTTTTAAAATCGGTCCAGTAGTTTTTGAGCCTATTCATTACAATCAAACAAACAAACAAACAAACAAAGTTTTCCTCTTTATAATATTAGTGTAGACATAGTCTTAAGTTTTACTATCACCTACTGTGGAGTTGTTGACCAAAAGTTATCTTTTATGAATAAATTTTATTATTATTATAGAAGTATGGATTCTTTGGAAGAAGGATAGAACTGGGTAGAACACTGACAGCACAGTTACAGGCTTCTGAGAATTTCCAAACAGAGGAAACCAATATTACTTACTTCAGGGAATCGAAATTGGAAAGTTCTGTCTAACAAAGTATGGAGTTTAGCTGGAACATCATATACCACTGTCTCGGTTCGTTGGCTCAATGTCGCAGTGGCTGAGTGATTGGCTGTTTTCATTTGGTGCAGATTTTCGATTCGTCTGCAAGTAGAACAAATATTTAGAATGGCCCACGGAATAATTATGTCCCGTGTCTAGGTGTTTGTGTAAGTATGTGAGATTATTTTCTGTTTTTTTTTTTCTGGATTATTTTATTATGCCTGTATTTCTCTGGTTGGGTAGAGGCGTAACTTTAATATATCCACATTTCGGTTGGCGCAGTGGTTGAGCGATTGACTGCTGCGCAACATGTCGCGGGTTCGATTCCCGCACGGAACAAATATTTGTACGACCTACAAGTATTTGTTCCGAGTCTGGGTGTTTTTCTATCTATAATAATACTAGCTGACCCGCGCAACTTCGTCTGCGTCACATTTTCCATTACTGCTCCGCTCCTATTTGTCTTAGCGTGATGATATATAGCCTATAGCCTTCCTCAATAAATGGGCTATCTAACACTGAAAGAATTTTTCAAATCGGACCAGTAGTTCCTGAGATTAGCGCGTTCAACCAAACAAACAAACTCTTCTGCTTTATAATATTACTAGCTGTCCCCCGCGGCTTCGCTCCCGTTTAACCCGCATAGGTCCCGTTCCCGTGGGAATTTTCCGTTCCCGTGGGATTTCCGGGATAAAAACTATCCTATGTCCGTCTCCTGTTTCTAAGATACCTCTCCACCAATTTTCAGCTAAATCGATTCAGCCGTTCTTGAGTTATAGGTAGTGTAACTAACACGTCTTTCTTTTATATATATAGATGTATGTATTTACAACAAAAAAATGTATATAAGTAGTTTATCAGCCATATCGTTACCATAACACAAGCATTAGGTTGCTTAGCTTGGGACTATATGGCGTTGTGTGAAATGTCCAAGGATATTATTTATTATTATTTATTTAGCCAGTTATGTTTAAGTCCCCAGTAATATTGAGCCCTTGCCATCAACCACGCTAAGAAAAAGACCCCACGTTGTTACTGAGAAATTCCTAGAAATTCCTTATAGATAAAAAACTTAAAAACTTGGTCTGCTTGATCTTTGCACCCACTATACCAACGTGGTATTTTGAACATTTAGATACTGACTTTTTATAATATCAAAAAGAGAAATAAAGACAAAGCTGTCCGGAATCGACTTCTATCGTGATCCTTTAGGTTCTTTAGTAATGAAAAACTTTTCATTTATTTATAAAGCTTGCATATAGGTCCCCGTAGCGAGAAAATAACTGTGGTGTTCTCCAAGGGACACTATGTCAATGACTTTCCAAGTGTAACACCCCACAATTGCATACTATACGCTGACGATACGACCCTTAGATTATAAATCAAAACGACGACATAGTTGAGTACCGAACTGAAATAAACATGCCATTAAATAAACTTATCACGTAGCTTGACAAACTTCATATTAATATTAATAAAACAAAAATGAAACAATTCCAGGTATATAATGGAAATGAGACAATAGTGGGGTCGATTATGCAAAATTCTTGGGATGATAATAAAAAAACTGTTACTGGACATCTCATATTGATGATCTATGTAGATTTGCTTTCGTTTTATATAGACTAACGCGTGTGGCCAGTGTTGATGCAGCACTATGTGCATACCATGACTATGTCTCATCAATCTTGCGCTATCATAAGTGTCAATTGAAATTTAAAAATTTAAATCGGAGTTATTATACAGTTTGTTAACAAAATAAAATTAAGAATGTCAGTAATTTAACATATCAATAAAATCTGTATAAAATTTAAACTAAATAGAATTTTAATAAACTTATAATTTAATTTAATTTCAGACAACATCCGATCCATTAAATTACATTATTTAAAGTCTATAATAGCTTATAATGGTAGCCCATATTATAATGGTATTATAATATGGGGTAATTCGGTTGAATTTCAAAGAGTGTTTCGAGCTCAGCAAAAATACGTACGCTCAATTTGTGAAGCGCATCCACTAGATAGTTGTGTTCCATTATTTAAAAACTAAAATTATTCCCACTTTCAGTACGCACATCTTTGAAATTTGTATCTTCGTTCACCTAAACAGACATGAATTTGAATTGATTAATAATGGAGTATCCAGACCCAGCCCGAAAGTGCATATTATGCTTACTGTTCCTAGACGTAGAATTAAACTGATCTCTAATAATGTATACTACTTGTCCAATACTGTCTACAAAAAAATACCTGATGGCTTCAAAACTCTCAGCCTCAGAATATTTAAATGTAAATATTCAGACTTCCTTTTAGGCAAATGTTATTATTCGACCAAAGATTTTATGAACGAAAAGCTACCTAAATATTTATTATATCTAATAATTTTTACTTTATCTCCTTGACTTTATTGCATTTTTACTTGTATAATCTCTTTCACACCTGTTATTCAATTTATTTACATTATTTTGTCATTCTAATTCTAATTATTAGTAATTATAATTTAATTTAATGTAATGATAACCCATAATTTTACCAACTATATTAAAGTACGCCGGAAACTGCAGAATATTTTGGACGTAATACATACTACACATAACAACTTTGTACAATATTCAGACAAATAAATGCATTATATTCTATTTTATTCTATTGTTCGGGTACTACGAAGAGATAATAAGGAAAGTTCAATATACTTTATTGCAAGTTTATCTGGCGCCTACCATAGTGCACATATTATCAAAATGTTCGTAAAGTCGGAAGGAAATTAAACAACAAAAGTCTACCGCTATGCGCCGGACGGGTCGGTCAATATATCAATATGAGTTCTATTCTTAACCGCTGGTCGCTGAAGCGAGCCTCGATTGCAATAGTTCAGGGCGACAGTTTGTTGCTAAGTACATCTACGTTCATTAGGTAAATATCGCGCATGTCCAACTTCGGTCAGCTCTACCTACCACATACATCTGGTAACTATATATGTGAGCTTCAACAGACTAACTCGTGTGGCAGATGGATAAAATGAATATTTTGATTTATATGCTGTATAGCTGTGAGACTACTACGGAAATAGGCAAAAAATTAGGTGCCGTTAATCCAGTGAGTGGCAAAACATTTCTAACCTTGATCAATCTGCCTAGCCTTTTATTAATTTACTTTATTTCAGGCTGCAAAGGTTAATGTAAGATACACATTATATACAAAAAAAAAGTAATTTAGACCCCCCCACTCAAAAAATAAACTCTGAAGAATAACTAATAATATTTAAAACCTATTATAATTATTATAGTCACATGTATTTAGTTAGTTCAAATTTTTATTTTTCAAGGGTCGTCGCGTCGGGGGACCGCTTAAAGTTCGTTGTTTTTGAGAATTTTGCGGAGTAAATTCTTTTGTTGCAAACTGCGACTACACCTGTTTTTGTCACTTTGCGGTCCCCCGACTCGACAACCCTTGACAACCCAAAATAAAAACATACATACATACACTCAGATAAAATTATCTATGACACAAAAAATACTAAACGAAAATCGGTCCATCCGTTTAGGAGATACGATATCACAGAGAGATAAACAGATACACAGACAGACACGTTAAAATTATAACACCCCTCTTTTTTTGTCGTTGGTTAAAAACCACTGTAAACGATGTGACGGCGCGGCGTCGTGTTAGGTACCGTGCGAGGCGTAGCTGGCCACGGAATAGCCGATACATACAGCACTCACATTCGACAAAACTCTTCCTTGAGGTACGACCAAATGATGAGTTGAAATTGGTCTTTTGCCAACCAAGTTGGGGTCGGCTTCCTCTTAGACCAGATGCAGCTGGGCCGGACCAGTATTTAACAGCTACTTTTCGGCACGGCTAGTGACTGATTTTGTGGCTTCTGACTAGCCGTAACGAGTTAAAGTTACGTGGAATGTAATTGGAAGTCATCCTTTCGCGGACAAGCTCTGCAAGTGTTGAAAAAAAGAGTCGCAAAAATAATAATAAATGAATACCTAATTCAAAAACTCATGAAAAGTTATGAATAACAAACAGTTGCTTATTCTAGTTTTCAGCTCTAAATTCAAAACGAACTAGGGTTGGAAGAAAACCAAAAAAAAAGTAAACGGCATTATTCTGCCGCCTCGTTCCACATCACACCACTTCGGTCGACATTACTGTGGTTATGTCGCCGAAGTACCTCTCTAGCGGCGGGAAGGGTTAACCGGGTTATTCGTTTTATCTGATGTCATATGCGAACAGATCTGTGAATATCCTTACCTACGTTACAGTCGTCGGATTGACGTGTCGTGACTGGGGATATTTCGTGATTCTACGAGGAACTTTGATTTAAAATTTTTTAGCCAGTTCGCCGTGTTTTAATCGTGATTGTAAGGCGGGTGGTTCAATGGATTGGATTCATCCAAAACCTGTTCAAGAAGGTACTCACAAAACCTTTTAATAATATGAACAAGTTTCAAAATATTTATCAGGATCAGTGACCCCAAAATAAGAAGATATCATAATGAGGACCGAAATTAACGCTGACTCAGGGCAAAACCAAAAATTATGTACAGCTAAGAAAGCAAAAAATGAAGATTTAATGGCTGTCTCGAACAAACCAGTTGCTGTTGTGTTTTTGAACGTACGTAAAAAAAACCCTGCCTCAAAAACCTCAAATTGAATCGACCTTGATTCAATTTGAGGTTTCAATATTATAAAATAATATTTGTAAAAATATATTAGGCAATGAGTTCTGGAAAATATAAAAATAGATATTTACCTACCTATCGCATAAAATCTCGTTTTTTCCGATTAGAAAAAGAAAAAAACCCTGCCCTAAGTTTAAGTTGATCTGAATTGAGTACTTATATTATTAATATTATTACCTATATAAAGCTGAAGAGTTTGTTTGTTTGCTTGAACGCGCTAATATCAGGAACTACAGGTCCGATTTGAAAAATTATTTCAGTGTTAGATAGCCCATTTATCGAGGAAGGCTATAGACTATGTAGGCTATGCTATAGACTATATATATCACGCTAATACAAATAGGAGCATTAATGCAAAACGTGACGCAGACGAAGTTGCGCGAGTCAGCTAGTTTTGAATAAAGGTCGACATGTGTAACTGTCAAATGTTCGCAGGTTTTCAAGCTACTCTTCATTCAGATATCAAGGTAAGTTAATGTACTGAAACCTAATCAGTAATAATTAGGTGAAGGCGTAAATCACGAGAAGCTTTGTTTTATCCACGTCCACTTAACTCCCAAACCCGTTTTGGCATGTCCACCCAAAACAAGATATATTGGCAAAATTTTGGGCACCGAAACATCCCAGAAGCGATTCCAGTATGTTATACGTACAGGACAAGCTATATTTGCTGCGAACTAAATTAGTCGTTGCATACTGGCGTTAGAATTAAGATAGTCTGCCGGTTTAGTTAGATTTAGTGCGCAGACGTCGGCGAGGGGTTTATTAGGCGCATATCGATCAGCGTTTATCACTACACACCATCTCGGCACGCTGATTAATTGCAACTGTATTCTGTGTAGGCGCAAAGGCGATTCAGTACAGAAGTTCCGGTATGGTACCTATCGTAAAGGAATAATGAAGGATAGACAAAAGGCTTGCGAAGTACTTAAATTATAACTCCTCAAGCCTGTGCTATAAAGTTGATATAATGCTGTCTCTGAACTAGGAGTATAAATAATCTATGAATTGAGAGTAAAAATTATCTATGAACTGGGAGTGGTTTTTGGTACTCCATCGTAAATTTGCCATGGATAAGGCTGTGCGAAACTCAAGCCAAGACTTTTTTTGGACATCATTGACCACGCTTCACGAATTCCTGCACAACTGTTTGGTTTGGTTATATAAAACATTTTTATCACACAAAACTCCTCTTTATACAAAACTTCTTCTCCACAGCTAAAACACTAGGAAGTGATGACGGGCGGGCGTTTTGGGGGACTGTCTTTTGTAAAACTTGACGTTCAAAAAGTGCTGGCCCTCAGCCTAATTTGAATAAATGACTTTTGAATTTTGAATTTTTTTGAATTTTGAATCAGCAACCACAAGAGACATTGTTTCGACTTTCATCGTCAAAAAAGTCTCTAAAAAACTGATTAAATTAGAATAAAAACATTATCTAGAGCTGTTTGTTTCTTAAATTCTTACCTACATAATAATGATATTCTCGCAAAGTTTTTCAATTTCTAGTCATAGTGATAGCTAGTAGTACTTTATGAGAAAAAAGAACTTTATAACAAGATTCTACTCTCTGAGTTTTCAGGGACGCGAAGGGCCACAAAAAATAAAATGAAAATGTCTTTATAAAATGATAGGTCTTATGATAAATGGTTGAATCGTGTGCCTCATTTGGTTTAGAAATATCTTATGTTATGGAAATATTACCCGGTGTGGGGAATGTATTGAGGTATTCCGATTCTGAATACAAATACGAATTATTTTTGTGTGTACGCACTGAACTGAAAAAGTTTTTTCAGGATGTTGCTGTATTTGACGTGTCGCAAGTATGCTTGCAATCTTATACCAAAAGGTTTATATAAATACTGTGTATTTGAGCTTAACCTTAAACATTTTTTTAGATTACGGGACGCGCATTCCTTATAAATTGCAACAAAAATTTATGATTTTTTCATAGCTTAACATTAATGAGTCATTTTAATTACTTTAATATGCACGCACAAAACTAACAAGCAGAGATTACAATCCTTATTCTTTAGTTGTACAAATGTATCCGATGCGGCCCACTTTTTCACCAGTGTAAATATTTGATAAAGATCAGCGTACAAAAGGCGGACGTGTCGCAGTGTGGGTCACCGATCCTGTTGTCTATTACGGCTGGGTACACACCCGACAGCCAAATTGATGGTAATCGACTAGCCTAACCCGCTACTATATCCTGGTGCCTGGAGCCATTTCATTTGCTTTATGTTTTTCAAATTTTTTGTTGTGTAGGTACTTTGCACGAATTGTGATTTATGTGCAAACTCAAAACTCAAACTCAAGCATTTATTTCAATTAAACCATTTACAGGCACTTTTGAATTTTCAAGGTCGGTGAAAAGATGAAGCTATTTGCACGTTCCAAAGCGTAGATCTCTATGCAGAAGAACGTGCAAGAAACTCCACGGACACATCTTTTAAAAATAATAAATGGTTACAAAGTTTTGTTAACTTCGGGTTGAAATTATAATTATGTGGTACATGTACATGTATGTGAGAACGACGTTAAAAACGAGCAGGATTAAAGCGTCTGGAATAAAAGAGGAAAAATTCAAAGCAATAATTAAAATCAACCATGGCAGCTGAGAAATTACCAGTCCCAACTGACGGCGCCCGTTCACGAACATGACGCATGCGCCAGCACCGTTCGGCTCAACCACTTTCAAGAGAGCCACTATCAGCTAGACTTTTGAGTGAGCATGACACTCCCAACCACCAGGATACATTCAAGTCAAAAACAAACCTAAAACTGATAGCTAACGTTTAAGTTAAAGGCACACAGTACTCAGACATGTGCCGTTAATGGATGAAATTATACAATGCTAAATAAATTGAATCTAAACAATGCAAATATTGCTTACAATCCAACAATGTCTCCAAAATATTTAGATTAGTTTGTGCTCCCTAGTGGCTGTGGAGCAGGACCCGCATTCAGCTAAGCATTTTTGTCTTCAATATAATCCCCCACTCATAATATTATGCTTGCCTGCAAAGTGTGCGTTTAATACGAGTCTTAAATTTTGTCTCATTTAGTTCTAATATATGGGGAGGTATCTTATTATAACATTGAAGCCTGGTTAAACTAACTGGTCCCTATTTCTAATACCATAATTATGTTTGTCGCCTTTCTTACTAAAAATATGTAAATTATTTCTGACATACATGATGTTTTCTTAAATGTATTGACAAGGTAGGTACCGTCATGCTGTTAACAACAATAGTATTGTCCAATAGTATTGTTGTTGTATTGTCTTGTTGAGAATACCAAAACACCAACGACGCCACTGTGAGATGGCATAGAATCGGATTCTAAATTGAGTATTTTAAGGTAAGAATGTTTAAGACACTATTTTAGTGCCAAATTGTAACGGCAGGCGAAATTAGAATTTGACAAATACGCAACTTCGAATTATTAATTCAGAGATTGAGGTTTAGTCAGAACTTTCCATACAAACCAAGTGTGTCCATGGGCACCGGCAGGACTATTTTCAGGGGGATCTAACTTCAAAACCCCGCCTCGAATAGGATAGGTTTTCTTTGGCCAGAACTAAAGAAAACGGCTACAAGGCCGAACGCGAGGGAACTCAAAGTTGCAACTCAACTTCGTTTCAGATTTGATAGGTATCGTTTACACATTCCACTTGTCTCATTTTTTTTATAATCTTCAGTGTTAGTGCACCCTTGAAGCCTATGAGCGTGACAGTGAGTGTCACCTTTAACTCTGAGAAATTCACGACCCTGCTTATGGTCATTTTGGCTATGGGTATGATAGCCAACACTTAAAACTACGCGGCCATAAATATAACAAGCAATAGTGGCTCTAGCCAGTGCCAGTGCAGCATACCATGCTCTTTGGTTTCGTCCTATTCTTAAACATGCCAAAAGTCACGTAGAGCAATAACAATTAAAATAGCAAATAGGTAGGTACTAAAATAACTGTAATATCGTTCTACTAATTAACCCAAACAACGTTCGTCAAAGCAATCTTTATTTTAAAAGAGCTTTCTAAGGGTTTCTTCTATCGGTGAACGTGTAAGGTCAAAGGTCACAATCTGTTACAAAGTTCTGATCAGTTCAACCTCTGCAACTTTTGTAATGCGACGACTTTTATCCTTCACACACCGTATATGCGGGATTTGTTGCGAAGTTACTTGTTTTTTAGACGTGTGGTTTTTTGGATTTAATACCGGATTCACCTGTTTGAAAGTAATTTAAAGTGGACCCCAAAGTGGTCCAACGTTCAATTTGTATTTTTCTTCGTTCAAAACACAGAATAGTAATTTCAGTAGATTATCTTTGTTTTGCTCTCGTTACAAATTCCAACAAAATTAATTAGCTTACTAAATAAAATAACTCCAAATCTCATACCATACATAATCGTACGAAATGAAACTACTGTCTTTACTGTACGAAATTATCACCTGGATAAGTATATAAATATACTTATCCAGGTGATAATTTCGTACAGTAAATGAGCATCGTGCCCATTCGACCGGTAAAGGTAATAAGGGAAACAAGTCCCTAAGAGAAGTCCGCGGGAATCAGACACGGGTAACCTTGGCTCTCAGTTCCCAGTTCCCCATTTTCCAACAAACAAACAATATTCAACTGAACATTATTATATTTCTTCGCTGATATTAGTTTGCTCAAGAAACTATAGTTGAAAATACTCGAGTGGTTCATTGGTTTGCATCTCCAAGAATGACTGCGCGGAAGTTTTAATAGCACGTTTTAGCGATACTTAATAAGTCTGCCAAGGAAATAATAGCTGTTTTCGTTATTTGCGAATATTGAAAGTTATTTGTTTTGTGAGGAAAGTGTCGAGTTTGAGTGATTGGCTACGTTGAGATATTGGCGAGGTTTTGATGGATCGTGTGTTCCATTCCAGATCATCACTTGCTGAAAGAAGAAAAAGTTTGGTCTTTATAAAAAAAGAAATCATTTTGCTTTAATTTTGTCAGCAATTCTTTGTAGCAAATGTTGTTGTGTGCGTTTTATTTGTTTGCGTGTCTATTAAGAATAGATGAAACGTCAAATGAGTCGCTAAGTGCACTATAAGTTTCAGATCAAAACAAAGGGGCTAAAAATGAATGGATTTACTGAAACTACTCGACTGTATCTCAAAATAAATCTACACAAATGTTGTCATATCAAAAGATCCGTGGTTAATGTCTTACATAACTTGACTAGCTAAGCCAATGGTTTTGTCGGCGAGATAGTAAAAATATTCGTCAACTCAAAACATTGGTAAAATTAATTGGATGGATTTAGTTGTTGGTACCAAATAAGAATATGGAAGGTCCTCACAAGTTTGATGAGCACCTAATCAACTTCAAATATCGAGATCCCACAATATTTTTCAGTACTAACGCACAGGAAAGCGGGAAATTGTAGACCAAGACCAGCATTGTTCAGTGCAAAATTGATGTTTGGCAAGAGCGTATAGGATCGCACAACGCGTTAATCCGGACAAATAATGCGTCTCAGGATGATAATTTTCCGAGTTTATTGGTTGGTGTAAAATCCTATTTTACCACTATAGTAGTTGTGAGCCAAAATATGTCCAGCTATGTAAGGTTTTCACGTAAAATACAATAACGCTTGCATTACCAGAATGGTAAATCATGTATGTTAACGTTCAAGTAAACGGGGGCCTAGCCTATACCTAGTCATCAACCAAGTAAGTACCGAATCTCGATTCCGCGCAACTACGGAGAAGTTTCAGATTGAAAAACCCAATAGCACTTTACCCAATCCGAGGTCCTCATGACTGAAGTAACTAGACCAACGAGGCTGCGACGCAGGTAAGAGCCTTTACACGTTTAACGCGCCGACAATGCACAGATGAAGGGCGGTTACTCGCAATAAACGAAATTTAGACTCGGTCAGTACTGCTTTTTTTGGTCATCTAAAACCCCTTGAACTAACAATAGTCAAATGTGCGCCGACGGCACGTTAAAAATACGCCGTGAGCTCTATTGTTTGCACGTCACAAAATTAAATATGCACCGCGCGACGTTGTATGTGTTAGTTTGCGATATAGCGTTTTGATTTTGTTTTGACAATGGAGGTGATGTGAGGTTGTATGTGTTTCTGACTTACACAAACAACTGACATAACACATTGTCTGCACAATCCTGAATACAGGGCATAAATGCCCAACAGCCTCGTGGCTTCTGTAGCCGGTAGGGTGGATAGCCCGATATTGTGTCACAAAGGACTTAGAATTTAGCTACTTTTGAAGTTCGGCGATTGTCACTAAAACCTCACAAACTACGGCAAACCAATTTCGTTAATGCAAGCCCATAATCAGTGATTGTATGATACTAGCCGGTCGAGCCAGCCCATTTATGAGCTGTAATCAGACCGACCACAGCGACCACCGCTCTACCACGCCGTAAAGCTATGTATCTAATTTGATTTAGGTATCGAGTATAAAACTTGCAATTAAAGCGTTAGGTCCGGTATCCGATTTAGCCCAAATTAATGGAAATAGGGTCACCGGTTATCGGGGTCAGTTTCACATTAATCATAGGACAAAGAAGATATTGGCGTAAGTCCATCTCTGCCAGGTCCAAAACCGATTACGGGGGTGAAGCGAACTTAAAATAAATTAATATTTTGTCTGAGCATAGCAGCGTGTTTTAAGTTCTGTGTCGGTCTATTTTCCTTTGCGAGAATCCAACTAATTAGAATTTTATTTTTGAACTTTTTCTTTTATGTGAGTTTCTGATTGCAGCTTGGGGTTTCGTTTTAACTGCATCATTACTTTAGGAATGCTAAAGAAAACAACTCTGTTTTCCGCAAAAAAAGGTTATTTGATTTATAAATCATTTTGAAGATAGGGATACTTAATTAATTAGGTTAGTAATAGCTATTTATGTAAAAATATGCAATGTATTTATTGGAAACAAATCCACCATATTTTCAAAGAAGGCGGAAAAGCTTTTCCACGAGTCTGTAATAAGACTCGTGGAAAAGCTTTATACGTTTAAAGTTTGATAGCCACATGAAATTGGAACATTGTCGGTTAAACTATAAAGCTCATTATAAACACAGCAATTTAATCAGATAAATTAATTCACAGGTACATGCCACCAATTTGGTACACTGATTTAAATTCAAAGCGAAATGTTAAACAAACAGCACAAAAATAATATTTTGAAGTGGAAAATACATTTTGTGTAATTATGGCGCGCAACCACAAAGGGAAGCACGCACGATGAACGACATTTTAACAAAGGCGCAATTCGGGAAAATAACGAATCGTTTTTAAAGTTCCATTATTTAATTTGCAAACAAACAAGAAGTACTACCTAAGCATTTCAGTAGAGTGCTAAAAATACTCTCTAGTTAAAATCTTGAAAGTTAAAACTAGTTGGTAAAAGGTTTAAGACTTGGTTACCGTATTTTAGCGCATGTGTCCGGTCTGTTTTAGAGTATTTGAATAGCATCTCAGCCTGGTGTTCGAGAAACTCCTTACTTTTCCTTATCCTGTACAAAAGAAATTTTCTATATCCGACTAGCAGTTCCAGAGATTAGCACGTTCAAAAAAAAACAAACTAACTGACTCGCGCAACTTCGTCTGCTTCACATTTTTCATAAATTCTTCGCTCGTATCGATCGTAGCGTGATGTTGTATAGCCTATCTCTTCCTATCCATTTGCGCGGAGCGAGGCAGATGAGCGGAGAAACGGCCAATCATGTCACTCAAAATGTCAGTGACTCACGTGGTGCGGAGATTTTATGCAATTCCATTATTAAAATTTCTCCGTTTCTCCGCTCTGCTGCTGCCTCGCTCCACTGTAATGTACAGGCTTAAATAATTTTACAATTCGAACTAGTGCACACATGCACTATTCCTGAGATTAGCGCGTTCAACTTCAACCCACTCTTCATCTTTATCACTTTATCTTTATTATGTTAGTACAGATTTGGATGGTATATAAAGATTTAAAAAATAAAACGGCTTAGGCAAGTTCGTCTATCTGGTTGCCGGGTGCTCCATTGAAAGGGTGCAAAAATCTCGTCATCTTTGTGTGCTTTAATCAAGGAGGCTTTGCGCAACTACTTCTAACGAAACCAAACCATAACGGCGGAAACCCTCTGCAATGCACGGGGAGGCTACGCACGTGTGTGAGGCTTCGCCTAGCGTGAACTTGTTTCCACTGCAACCTAAGGACACGTTACGCATCAATTGACGTCATTGGCACACGCGTAGTTGGATCAAATATGGCGCTCGCGTAGCGCAACGATAAAACGTGCGTAGCCTCTCGGTGTGCCGCGGTGGGCCATGCTACAGTTGTACATAGTTGTGGGCGTGGAAACGTAGACCCACGTTGTCAAACATATGAACTCACGCAGCTAAAATGCGCCGTTTGGCCGTGGATAGCGTGCACCGCGGTGGGTTCACGCCTTAACAGCCGGTCGATTCAGTACAGGCAGGATTCACTACATTATTTAATCGTCATCATTACTACACGGGTCCCGGCTTCTAACAAATCATGTCAATCAAGCTATGGAATGTTCTTAAAGAATAAATATCTATCTTTTAAAATTTTATGTTGGCATTATGAAATGCTGCAGAAATATAATTATATTTATGCGCTTTAGCTTTTCCCTGCAGCTTTTCTCTGTTTTCTCTCATGGGTTGTCCCAAAGGAAACATGCACTTTTTCAGAATAAAAAGCAACCAATGCATTGGTAGCAAGTTGTGAGTAGCGTAACTTGCATTCAACTGAAACATGCATAATGCATAGCCATTGTCTATTAGAACAAATATAATATGTACCACTGTGTTTGCTTTTGGGTTTTACTATTTGGAATTTGCACTTGATTGATGAGCATAGGCTCGCCAACTATATGATGGGACGTATACATAACTAGCGAGATTTTGGTGTATTAGTTATACAGGGTGTAACAAGGTGTAAGGGAGAAAATTCATCGCGGCCCTGGAACGCAAAAAGCATTTGGAGGAACACGCCTTCCGCCCCGCTAAGAGCGGAAGGAGACATTTGATGATTTCACACCACTGTCGGACCATACGCGGAAGTCTTGGTATTATGTAACGAGTTCAATAATAGATAGGGACTCATTCCACAATCTCCTTACAACCATTTATCAAAACCCATTATTCAATTTCGTGCGAATGTATAGAGGATTGGAAATTACCATAGAAGCCATTTGCGGTTCCTGCGGCTTATTCGAGGACAAACGCAGTGATCAATAGCCATGGAGGAGTTACCAAGCAATGGAGTGATGGAATGTTTGATAAATTGTAATGATACATTGCCATATGAACAAATTCATGCACTGTAAGATATAAAAACATGAGACTATGCGCGCAATGGTGACTTTTGTCTGCGCGGCAGTAGGTTTCTCTGTTTCGCAATTGTGAAGTGCAACAGAGAGAGATATACTGTCACAGTGACAAAAGTCACCAGCGCGCGCCTAGCCTAACAGGCGAGCTGTTGCTCCCGGCTGTCATTTGTGCACTTTGATTATCATTACATGTAGTCCAGGAAATCCGTGACCCTGCAGACGGCTGTTCTGTTTTTTTGCAAATTCGAAAAATAAATGAAATTTTACATTAATACGAGCGAAGCCGGTGGCAAAAATTTGTAAGCTGGAAAGTCGAGTTCATGGGAGTCTTGCATCGGTAGTAAACATTGCTGATGGGCTTGGTAACAGCTGCTCTCAACCATTTTTAAAACGATTATTGGCAGTTAGCTGGTGTAGCCTCAGGGCCGACGAAAATATTTTTAGGCTCCAGTTTACAATACTATTAGGTTCCCAGAGCATAAAAAAAACTTCGTTAAACCTATCGAAGCGTAGTAGGTAGCTTTACAAAAATATTTTCCTACAATATTTCGGGCTTTTCAGATAAGTACTCAGAGGGAAATTCCAAGAAGAAAGTTTTACTCGCTATACCTATTTAATTTCATTTAGACATCCTTTTGAGTTTTACTGTCGTACTGTAGAAGCTATCAGGTAGGTTCTGATCCTTCCTTACTTTTGACAAACACATTATATAATTGGATGACAAATTAAACCTTTAGTCTAAAAAGACTCGATTCGCGTGGAATATTTTATAGTTTTATTTATTGGTGTCACCAACTGTGCGATGATTGCCGCATTTTAAATAAAAATACTAGGTATGATTATATTTTTCACTCAATCATTCGAATATACGTCGTGAAACCTTTACATAGGTGTATGGTAGACCTTATTATTCAAAGTATCCTCTATTTCTTTACCATAATCATTATTATCATAAACCAACGGTAAAATATTTCTCAAGGCGCTATTACACTTGCCTGAATTTGATTGCAAATGGAATTCGGGCAAAAGACCAAGAGTAAATGAATGGGTAGGAGCAATCTAGTCCAGCTTCACCTATCCGACTCTATTCAAACAACTCATGGTAGCCCCGTATTCCAGTGTGATGACCCATCTAATATTATTTCGGGAGACCGCATTCGACTAATGTCTTCTGAGCTCCCGAATACGGGCTAGCGATCAAGTGTCATTTCGTTTGTTGAATTACATTTATATTAAGGGTTTATCCGCCTCGGTGATGAATATTTTATAAACCAGAAAATTTAATTTTGTGAAATGTTTTAGGGAATATATTTAGTGGCTTTATCCGTTGCCAAGCTAAGTTAGATTTTAGAGTCTAGAGAAACTTAGCCACTTTAAGACGAATTGGTCTAGCTTTTTGCAGTCTCAAACTTTGTTAGACAGACGATAAACAGCGTTGGTAAAATAAATCTGTATTTATTCGCAGATCCCCCTAATTGCTACATGATAGTGATTCAGCTAGATTTAGTAGATTATATTATCACTGCGCATACTATATTCCATTTGGATCTGAACTAAGTAACCAGAAGACAATTAATCACTTAGGAAATAAATGCCCTTATGTTAGCAATAAATTTCTCCGCAACTCGTTGTGGCCAACAAAATGTACGTAGAGATACGCAAAGTAAATTGCAGGATTACGAGTTGTTAGGCGACAGACGAAATACAGGCCTGCCGTTATGTGGCTGTATGAGATTTGGGACATTCTGCAAATCCTGCTCATCTTTCGGAAGAAGATATCTGAATATGAAAGCGATTTCCATATCATCGTGGTATGGCAAACAAAATCGTGTCTATTTTTATATTTCTTTTTAAATTTAAGCAAATGAAGCTCCCCATTTTACTAGCTAACATTTTAAAAATAAATCACAAAAATCTTATATAATAATACGATGAATGTCTTAAATAATAATAAATAGTCTGAGAAACTATTTTTTCTTCAGCTGCTAGTCATGATTTAGTAGAAAGACTGTCATCACGGATACCGTAGTGTGTTGATCTTGATGTCAGACACATGTATTTTGACGATTGACAAAATACATGTGTCTGACATCAAGATACGAAGCTACCTGGATCCTCAAAAAAATTTCCAGCTTACAGCGTTTACGGCTTCCGATAAATTCTGCAAAAGATTCCGACTCATATTGTCACATATATCTAGAAAAATAAATATAGTAAGACTAACAAGGTGAGCTTATTACCGGGGACTCTTATTAATTTATATGAATATGTTACATGCGAAGTATAACGTTACAACATTGAACTCGTCCCTTTCGCCGTCTCCCGTACCTACGACCTACCTTATTTAATTTTATTATGTCACCGACCCTTTGTTATCCACCCCATAAGCTACTTCAAATGAGGAAATATAATTAGCATCATCGAAAGCAATTTAATATAATATTAATTTTAAATGTAAACGCAACGTGTGCTAGCTAGAATTAACTATTGTTGTTTCCTTACAGTTACAAATTTTGTGAACCGATTAATTATCTTAACCATTAACTAGCCAAGATAGAAGGCGAGATTGATAAATTTTCGTGTTATTATTAATAAATTTATCAACACACAAGTATTGCCTGAGTTGGAATAAAAGTAGTCTACTTATATTATTTGTACCGTCGCAAATGAGACGTGTAATTGGCAAAAGTTCTGATTTGATTACAAGCTTGATATCTGTCGCACGGAACATATTATTATTGTTATTTCAGAGTACGTCTGCACATCTAGAATCCATGCTTCTTTCTGAGCCATCAACGTTGTTATTTGATATAACAGGAATCTATTACATATAAGTATATTGATGCTTAGGTTCTCCCAATATTATGAAGAATTGAAAGTTTGTTTTCACTTTGGGTTTTCTCACATGTGTAAATGCTCATAATGGTCCATAACCAGCTCGTTTATTTCGGAATCATAACATCTCAGGAAATATTCTCAGTACTCAAAACCCATTTCTTTGTTCTGAAAATGTCATAATCGTAAAATAAATCACAGCTCTGCGAAAGTTAGGACTGAAATTCCAGGCAGCGCTGCGGGGCGTCTCTGGTAGTTTCATAAATGTATTCATAGTATGGGAGCTACGTGTCTGCTACGGAGTGTCTACGGCGCCTACGCCGTAGCACTGATTAGATTGAACTGAACTAAGTCCGCGATAACTTATTAGATTTTCCGATCATTTTATTTTTTGTATTAAACAGCAAAAGCTCGCTTCGATGGCCGAGATAACAGTTGGGCGACGTTATTTTTTTTTTTTTCAAACATGAAAACTTATTGTGTGTTAACTGCGTGCGTGACATTGATTGTCACGCACGCAGTTAACACACAATAAGTTTACTTTTTCTCTTTTTTTTGCCACGCTGACTTTCAATGTGTTAAATAAAGATACCAGCTCAATTTGAAAGCAATTAAAAACTACTCAGCTGCCGACTACAATGATTGAGCAAGATTGGTCATTCAATGCAATGCTCCATTATCCAACGATGACTGTCAACAGCACCAGCACTCAATGATATGTAAGATGCTTCGAATCATTGATTGACGTCATAATTAATAGACGGTTTTTATTTATTAGCAAAGGATTCTTCACAAGTCTTCTTTGACAATAAAGTAAAAGACGACACTTCTATATTACATTTCATTCAAAGCTTTTCATAAGTGTGGTTTTTAATTGAGTGTGTACTATAGGAGAATGTACCAATTTTCATATTTAGTGAAGTTTTTATTGTTTTGTAACACTTGTTCGTGATGCTTAAATATATAAATCAGTCTTTCATAAATCTTTGATCCTCGGAGGATAATAAATGTATGGGTATATAAATGTGGGTGTCATAAATTGTTACCAAGAGATTACCTACATCTAGAACGTGGGCAGCAATGGCCATTCTCTTATGGGAGCTCAGCAAAGCTATAGTGTTAAATAAAGATTTTTAGTAGGAAAAATTCATATTTCTAAAGTCTGTTTCTTAATCCCGAAGACTGAAAAAGTGCAAATGGCAACTGACACAGATTACAATAGCATTTTAATCAGTTTTGTACTTGTCAATTTAGTGCACGGGATTAAAAAAACACACTTTCGAGGGGTTCACTGCGTGTTAAGCTTAGGGGTACTAACTTACTAAGCTAAACATGCAATGTACCCTTCTAACGAATGATTCTTGGTTGCATAATGTTTACATGTAGAAATCAATATGCATTTTTATTTTCATTTATGGCAACTGAGATGGTCCCAACTATTCTGCCAGATCAAAAGATGTTGTTGACATATCGTACAGTCGGTGATAAAAATTAACTGACCCCCCTAAAAATTACTCAATTTTGCACCCTCTCCTCATAACATTAAAGGTTTTTCAATATGTATGAGGTTATCATACTAACACTACTGAATTAACAGAAACAATAAATAATTTTGATACGCTAACTTGAGCTTTAAGATGTTGGTGTTAGGTCATTTACTATATGTGGGTATTTGTTACGCAATTTTCATTTTTATTCAGCAAAACTTAAAGGTTAGGTTAGTGTTGTGATAATTTGTGTCATTGTTAATCTGGTGTCGTGGTTCTTGTGCAAGGCTAAGACGTGCAAGATGCGAACGTTCAAATCCTGTCTCAATAGTTCATTTTGTTTTCAATATGTAAATATTTCTTTCATTATTGTAAAGAACAAGTACATCAATGAAATTGATGAACTTTGCAATAAGTAGATAGATAGACGTCAATATGCGTATTCAACAAAAACTGCTATTAACATAACATTAGGAATATGGGGTAGAAGAATAAATTGAAAAAGACATTCTATGCACAAATAGCAGTGAATACGTGCGAACATTTTTACCTTGCCTTACTTAATTGCAAAAATCCACGCCTAAAATATTTTTATTAATTATCAGTTTTTATAGTTTAATCGTCATGTCTCAGATGAGTGATTATTTAAAATACAAAATAATCTATTTGCTTTAGGAGAATGTTGGTATTAAAGCAATTGCCAGGAAACTTAATATAGCGGTAAGTGTATTATTTTTTATGCTTCATTTATAATTATAGCTATTCCTTAATTCGATAGTTGGCTTAAAACGCCGGCGAATGTAGACTTATACAAAATTAACTGTATTTCATTATGAGATCATTTATAAGTCTAATTTGGTTTATCTTAACGTAATTTTTCAAACTTATTCGAAAAACTATGCTTACTTCGTTACTAAAATTATGCTTATTGCGTTATTTCAGAGAAATACAGTCAGATTGTGGCTGAGACGTTTTGAAGAGACAGGGAATATTCAAAAACATCGTCCTGGACCAAAACCTGTAAGTATACATACTCCTGTGTCAGAACGCCACCAAGCAATTGCATAGGTACTGAATACCCATTTTTGCCTACTCAATCAACTGCAATGCAGTATAATACTAAGACTTTTGTATAATTTTCCTAGGTGAAAAGGACTTTCTAGTCTCCAAAAATTATGCATATCTAATTGATTATATAAAATGTAAACTCGAACAAATATTGCATACGAATATTATTTTATGCTGCCCTACATTTAAATTAAAATGGGACACTAATTTGTTTAATAGAAGAATAGAAGCTTTTAATCAACTATTGTATCAAAGTAACCGAGTTTTCAAATATGCATACACTTTTGATACTAACAAAAAACTAAAATATTCACATGAAATGTTTTCTGAGTATACCGGCAAAGTTAACAATACAGCAGTGGATAGTGTCTTCCTGAACTTAAAACATTATTTAGAGTTTTTCAAAGAGTCAATACATGCCAACAGCTGTAACTTTAATATGAAGCAAGTATACGCAAACACTATAAAGTGTCAGTTAAAACCTGGTACTATTCCATATTATTTTAATAAAATGAACTCAGACTCACCTTCATCTAAAGTTGCATCTAATTACAGCACAGCTATTAACGACAGTGAGTTATTTCGTCCCTAATTTAATAACAAATGTAATTTGTAAAGACTCTTTCATGCCAAAAACTAGCAATATAAAGATATTTCATCAAAATTTGTGTGGAGTAAGTAATAAAAAAATTGAGCTCGAATTATATATACATTGCAACAACGGGTTTTCATCTGGACTACCTATGTTTAACAGAACATTTTTTAAATGCACAATCTGCTGAAGTGTTTAATATTACCGATTATAATTTAGTTTCATACAACACTAGGTCGAACAAAAAAAGGGGAGGTAGTCTGATTTTAGCACATACAGATAAAGAATGTGAAACTATTGATTTCGTTAAAAAATTGTATAGATCAGATAGTTTTGAAATATGTGGGGTTAAAGATTTTAAAACAGGGCTATATTTGTGTTGTTGCTACAGAAGTCCTTATGATAAAAATTTTGAGAGTTTTATATCTAGCTTAGAAAAATTGTTGGAACATTTTATTAACAAGAAATGTATCATATGTGGTGATTACAATATTGACGTACTTGTTAAGAGTAAGAAATCTGATGAATTTATAAGTATTTTGACATGTTATAACTTTCGGTATCTGATAAATACACCTACTTTTATTCGGAGCAATGCACATTCATGTTTAGACAACATCATAACAAATCTTGCTGATGATGACATAGATCAGTGTTTTGTTGATCACAATGGCTTGGCAGACGGTCATGGTGGACTATTTTGTAATGTAGTACTTGACAATATCAAAAGTATTTGAGAAAGTGATTAAACATAGACTGATGATTCATTTAAATGTAAATAAAATAATTAATTTAATACAATTTGGATACCAGAAAGGCGTGGGATGCTCAGATGCAATAAACACTCTTATTAATGACATAATTAATAAATTAAATGATAAAATGAAAGTGGCTGGGTTATTCATCGACCTCAGCTCCGCTTTTGATACAATAGATTACGTGCTATTACTAACAAAACTCGAATATTATGGCATCAGAGGCAAATCTTTACAACTTCTAAAATCCTACTTACAAGATAGACGAATGTTTGTCGAAATAAAAAGCATCGATGAAACAAATCACGAAGTCGTATACACGTCTAGGATTACAAATATCCAACGTGGTGTACCCCAAGGCTCAATTTTAGGACCAATACTTTTTATTATATTCACAAACGACTTGCTAAACTTTATGCATAACTTTCAGCCCGATGTAAGACTTGTTGTCTTTGCTGACGACACAAATATAATAATTGGAGCAAATGACTTAAAAGAACTCAGCAGAGCTGTAAATGAGTGCCTCGACAATCTCAGTAATTGGTTTTCAGCCAATAGCCTTTTATTAAATACAAGTAAGACTAATATTATGTTATTCAAGACCACAACTCGCAATAATGACAATTTAGATGTAAAAATCAAAGAAGACAAGATTGAATTAGTAGATAAGGTCAAATTCTTAGGAATTAACATAGATGTTAATTTAAATTGGAAACAGGAGCTAGCTGCTGTTGACTCTTCTATTTCATCAGCATGCTATGCGCTCAGAAGCCTTAGAGATATTTTGGATATTAAGCAACTAAAGGCTATTTACTATGCACTGGTAGAATCTAGATTAAGATACAGCATCATGCTTTGGGGTAACAGCTACAGTTATAACTGCCAGAAGGCGTTTGTATTACAGAAACGTGCCATAAGGACTATTGTTAGGATCTCACAAAGAGACTCATGCAGAAAGCATTTTAAAGATCTGGAAATATTAACAGTACCTAGTTTATATATATTAGTAATACTAAATCACTTTGCTAAGTATGTTCGTCAGTATGAAACACATGAGGAACGTAAAATAAGAGAAAGTACAAGAAGGAAGGAATTTAAACACAAGATGGCACCAAATTTCAATGTAGCTAAGCATTGCTCCGGGTATCAAGCAGTGGAACTGTTTAATAGGTTACCAGCTAATTTAAAGTTATTAATTTATAGCCCTCACGTATTTAAAAACAAATTAAAAGCCTTCTTGTTGGAAAAATGCTTCTACTCAGTATCAGATTTTATGTCAAATGATAAAAAGTAATATAATATAATTAAAACATTGGAAAAAACTTTGACTTCAATTGACTTATTCATTGATTTTTGACTTATTCTTTAACTTTGGCCAATCATCTGACATAATGTACATTTGACATGATATCTGACATTCTTTTTGGACATTATATTTTTATAGACATAATTTGAATTGCTTGACTTGACATTATAATTTATTTAAGCTTTCTAATTATTTTGCATGTGATTCATATTAGTGTTATTAATTATTATGTACCTAAAATTTCTACACAATGTATATTGTTTGAAATAAATAAATGAAATGAAATGAAATAATGTTTCTGTTCAGACAGTCAGAAAACATTTGCATGTTGCTGGACTGAAACAATACAAGCCAGCACGTAAAATTCAACTGACTGCTGCATATCGCCAAGCAAGGTTTCGCTTTGCCCAAGAATATCTCAATTTTAATTATTGGGTAGATAATGTTGTCAGAATTAAAAAAAAACAAAACGCGTAACAGAACATAATATGTTGGTTTCGAACTCGCATCCACATTCTTGACAGCTCACTACAACTACCACTAGACCACACGAATATCGTTGAAATTAGCAATTATATAACAAGTTAAAACAACATTCAAGATCAAATTCGAATAACTATTTTATTAATCGTAGACGTTAAACCTGTTCTAGTTCGATAAGCTAACAAGCAGAAGGTTCAAATTCGTTTAATTTTAAGGGGGTCAGTTAATTGCTATCACCGACTGTACAATTATTTTCATTTCATGATGTGGCCACTATTGGGTTAAGTTGTGTTTGAGGTGGCCATTTCATGAACTGGTCAACCACGATGTGAAATGATCCACCACTTCATATTATGGCTAATTTTACGATGTGACTTCGACATACATATAATATCACTCTGCCGGTCTATTCTGTCGACATCTCACCATGTTCACTTAGGTGGAGTGAACGACCAGTGAGCTGTCATTCTATCTTATTTGTATGGTTTGACTGCTCACTTGTCGTTCACTTCGCATGTTAAAAGAATCGACCGGCAGTATTCCCTAAAAGGTTAGGCAGACAGAGGTTTGTATGGATGCTCTTTTCCATCCGCCATCAGTGTTGTTTTAGTCCCATCTGGTGAACTTATTGCTACTAGCCAAGCACAAATCCACGCTGCTAGTGAAAATTTACACATTAAAAATCCAAATACTCTTTGCCCAACCCGGGAATCGGACTCAGGGTCTCATGCTCAGTAGTACTGCTTGAGGCTACTTTTCCAAGAATATGGTTCAAATCAAATCCTATCTTCTGTAGGTCAAAAAACAAAACGTCTTGGGCTGCACGTCAAGTCTCCTGGTGCTACCAAATACAAATTAAATTAGTATTTTATTATTTGCGATTCCGAATGCGTAGGACATTAAACCTCGGCTTAAGGGAAATTGGGACATTTTCCCCTAACACTGTCAATGTATTCCATGGGGAGTGAGAATAAATTTATTTTTATGGTATTCCTTTTGTATTATAATGTGGTTATTGTGCGTTTCGGATGCTTATTCCCCTTTCGAGGTTTTTGCTAGACTGTTAGTCGGTTATTGAAACGGTTATTCGTTCTGTAATGTAGCTGTTCATCTACAGAGTAATATACATATCTGGTATTATAACTTGGTTGATCAATTTTTTTTTCTATTTTGCGTAATTTGATTTTTAGTAGGTCAACAACGATGTTAAATTGCCAAGTTTTTTTTTCAGCTAGTCTATTCTGTAAATAACCATTTCGATATTCACTTCACCTGAGTGACTAAGCTTACAAAGTGAACTTTATTTCACACATCATAAGGTCTTATATTTATACGAATTTGAAACTCACCTCGGATTCCGCTGTCGAGACACGAAAATGTTGTTACAGAATAGCACTGCTGATTTTACTTTATTTTACATATTTGTTGTAATGGTTGATTGTCGAACTCACACAAAATTTGTAAGTCGTTTGTAAAGTCTTTATTAACGACTTAAACAATTTAAAAGTTCAGTGGTTATCTAAACCAGGCTCGAAACTCCTCCTCCTCCAGTTTCAGATTTGGCCATGAAGGCACACTTTAAAAAATTCACCCTGTGTAATATGTTAAGAGATAGTTATCTATTACTAGCTGTGCTTCGCTCCCGTCAACCGGCTATCTTGCCTACCCATTTTTTTGCATTTATTTATACCTTTCCTTTATTCTGGCGAACTAAACAAAAAAAGAATTACCGAAATCAGCCCAGCCGTTCTCGAGTTTTAACGAACAGCAATTCATTTTTATATATAAAGATATATATAATATCTCAGAAATAAAATTGACGGTGATAACCGAAAAAACTACTTACAGATTTTTGACAACATTTTTTAATTAAAACAATACCTGCAAACTGTTAATGAAAAAAGATAAAACCACAAAACCGCGTCACAAAACACAGAACAAAAATTTAAATCGTTCAACAACATGATTGCGGAGCGCGGCGCTGGAAACTGATAAAATTGTTCCGAATATTTTCATACATCAGCGATTTTGTATTTACGGAACAAACTTTTATTTAGTTATTGGTCACCGGCAAATTTACTGTGTAAAGGAAACTTATTGTAACTGCGTCACGCTCTGATAATAAAAAAACTTCTCTTATCGGGCCAAGTTGTAGCCATTTGTCAAATTTAACCTTCATGCCACGAAAATAGAATAACAGCTTCAGGAAACTGGGTAACTAAGTCATCTCAAGTCATGTCAAGCACATATTTTACCTCTTTGTGTGTGTGATACCTATACGAAGGGGTATCAAAACTTGAGACTGTAAATTGGGCTAAGAAAGTTCACAGCTCCAAAAAGGGATTTCTTCAGGAATTTTTAATCTCTGAAGGGTCTACCATCCAGGGATAAAAAAATCAAGCAAGCATGTAGCAAGCACCATAAAAATTTATCTTCTTCTGTTTTTTAGTATGTAATGTAGCTGCAACAGAAATACATCATCTGTGAAAATTTCAACTGTCTAACTATCACGGTTCATGAGATACAGCCTGGTGACAGACGGACAGACAGACGGACGGACAGCGGAGTCTTAGTAATAGGGTCCCGTTTTATCCTTTGGGTATGGAACCTTAAAAACTAAAGGAAAGCATGGCTTTATTCATTAACAATGCTTTCCTTTAGTTTTCATGTAAGTCGAAAAATATTTTACAACGGTGCCATTCTAAGCGATGGCATTCTGATACTAAGGAAGTAAATAAATAAACATCAGGTGAGGTAGTAGTACCCGCATTAAATATTACAGCTGTATTATGTAAACTAGTAAACTAACATTTGCGTTAATCTCTCCAATTAAGTTAAATAACCCTTTATCCTGGGGATGGTTATGACTGCAGTTAAATGGAGAGATTTTAACTGTACGACTGTAACTATGTCCTTATATAACCTTTGTTTAATAGGCCGTACCATACCGTAATGGTTCTATTTGCCTACTTTAATTTAATATTTGACCAAACTCGGAAGCGTAGGCCTATAGTTACGTCTCTAATGTAATGTTATATCGTATTTTTAGTGTCCTATTCATTTTCAGTAGGTACGGTAAACCGAAATTAATTCGGATATAATAATATTAATTTCCTGGCAAACAAAAACCCCAACCAAGCAAAAATACTACTCCGGTATGCTACAGTCATCTGGAAATCAAACTCAGGTCTTCATGTTGACTAGGAGCACTTGCCACCAGTAGTCCAAAGAGGCAGCTCAAAATAATATCTATTAATAAAATTATAATGCGGTCGTTCGAGTCACTGAATGAGATAAACTTGATGCTAGTTATCACTTACATTCGAACTGACACATATTGGGCGCTCGCAAATGAGCCACGCTGTGACCGATGAGATTAAATTAGTATGATAGATGATCATCCAGTATGTTCTGTAATAAATGAGGCCTGGTTATCAATTTGCTCGTCAAGAAGAGACATTGATATGCATAGTTATTTATTAGCATTGAGGTAAAAGGTTTAGTTACTATCGTATCCTATATTCGTCCTTAATTCTGCTTAATAATGTTAGGTGTTTGTGAGAACGGGTAGATGGATATTTGTTAAGTTTTCACGCAAAAATAATGAACGAATATGGCTGAAATCATATATTTCTCTATTTTTCCTAAACAGGGGAACAAAGATTTTGCTTCACGTTGTAATTTAAAAACTATTATAGTAGCAAAATCTTTGTTTTAGGAACATTACACGGACAAAGAAGTTTCTAGGTTTGGCACAATTAAGTTTATAATTATGATGAAAGAGTGTAGAAAGCGAATGCTTTTTCTTAAATATTGCTTAAAAATACTTTAAATTAATAACTGGGAGACTACTAGTATAGTTTATCATACGGATTAACACATAGAGTACTTTATATATGAAGTTGACGCTAATGAACTGTACAGAAGCCGGTACAGACGTACTTAAGTCGTTCTGCCTCGACATCTGTTGTGAACACATCTGCCTCTACTTATGTACCTAACATTAAAGTATTAAAACGGACCATTTTCCTTCAAATGACCTCTTACAGGGTATTGTTATGGTGAATCCAGAGACAATTGTTAACACCATGACATTGTTTGTCTGTAAACCTCTTGATAAGACAAGGCTTTGTTCTACAGGATCTGCCAGCCTCTCATGTGTTTAGGCCAGTTGCCGATCAAGAACTAAGCTGAATTAGCTCTAGTTTAGCTAAGCTTACCTCGGCTATGCTAGGTAAGCTAAAACTAGCTTATCAGCTATGATACATGGTGCCTAGTCCGCAACCGGCTTTACGATCGGCAATTTATGTTTTAATTGTCAAATTAATGTTTAAAGTTGTTTTCAGTATTGGTTCAATACCTCATCACGCAAGAAGGTCACGTGTCAAACCGTTCAACAGTTCCGATATAACTGTTAACAATAACAAAACAAAAAAATAAATATATATACACTGCAGAGATCCTCTTTCATCAGGAGCTGTTTTTAGACGTTTAGGTAGGTGGCTCATCCCAACTTAATATTATAAATGCGAAATTGAGTTTGTTTCCTACGCTTTCACGTTTACTTCAGGTTGATTTTATCCGAGGTTTTACAATTTCACGCGATATTTTACAATCTAACAGCGTTTGATATTTTCCAGTGACAGATTCCTATTAAGCAAATGGAATTTGGCCGTAGTGTAGCTTTCTGTTAGTGACATATCTTTCCATTCGAGTCCCACAGATTTCCTCCAAAAAACCCCTTATTTTATACACCCGTTTATTTTAAAATATTAGACACGCAGTTCAATGGGCTTGTGTCTTGAAAAAAACTAATTAATCCGTCAGTTAGATTATCAAAAAATATTTGCCGCGTATTTTTCTTTTGTGGGAACCAAAATTGACGAAGTTACGACGCTTTTAAAATTCTAAATACGTCACGCCCTGGCATAATTTTTTGATGATGGAAACTAGCCTATCATGGAGCGTACTGGCTTGAAATTAAGTTGGTATTGATAAAAAATTCAATATCATTCTACTTCTCAAAAACAAAGTAGCTGCCTTACTTCGCTTAATTACTTCATCTAAACCACGCAACAACAAAACAACGGCGACAAACAACAAAAGCTTGCGTAGATATTTTTTGTTGTAAATTTTGTACAAAACGGCTGTACTATGACGGTGTTATTAATCGCACCCGTACGAAGCCGGGTGGGTCGTTAATATGAATGTCTTCAACATTAGAAAGTTTGGATGTTTAACGTTAATCAATCATGCCTGTTAACATAAAGTTGACCATGACTTGAAGGGCAATTCTACTACTAATTTTTATGCAACGTTACGCATCGTACGCAGTCGTATCGCAGTCGAAAGCATTCAAAAATGTAGGGAAATTAGACGTGACTGAGATGCAAATATGCGAATGTTGCTTAATTAGTCAGTAGTACCTACTGGATCTCTTGTTTAGGTCATAAGATGCTTTTTAGGTTCCGTACCCAAAAGGGAACCCTATTAATCAACGGAACCCTATTAATAAGCCCGTCCGTCAGCAGGCTGTATCTTAAGAACCGTAACAGGTACACAGTTGACATTTTTAGTGATTGTGTAGGTATTTCTATTGCCGCTATAACACAAAAAAAAATGTAGCTTAGCTTGGGACTATATGGCGTTGTGTGAAATGTTCAAGGCTATTATTATTATATTATTATTATTATAGCTGAATACCAGTATTTTACTTGGAGCGGATGCCTACCAGACCTCCACAACCCATTAACTGGGTAACACGGTACTTCTTGTCAAGACTGGAGTCAGATTTACGGGCTTCTGACTATCCGTAACGACTGCCAAAGATCTACAAATGACAGCCGGGACCAACAGCTTTACGTGCTTTCCGAGGCACGGAGGAAAGTAGGTATGTTAAGATGGTCATCCATCCACAGACTAACCTTGGCAAGCGTTGCTTAACCTTATAGATCGACCCGTGCGGCTGTGTTTATTCCACGTGCCCTTGTAAAAGTAAATAATAACAGTGTTTTCACACTAGCGAAGCCGCAGGTAGAAGTTAGTTTCGTAAAAAAGAAAGAGAGGTAACTCGCAAATTGAATGGTTCGATATTTCCATGTTACAGAATATTTCTCGAAGAGTTTCGTGTTTCAAAGTATAAAATTGCCGCAGAGCGCTGTTTGTTTACGCTTTTTATATTTGTTTGCTCCGCAGTTCATATTTAATTAAGTTACCTACTTACATCGGTAATTGGTTTTGAAGAAATTAATTTAAAATACTGGCATCTATGTAGGTTATGTTGTGACTTACAAAATTGAAAGTTGTGGTCATACAACATCCCAAGAACTCCATAACAAACTGGATCGACTTCTTAACAACTGTTTACGTTTCATTTTTGGTCTTCGTAAATACGACCACATTTCTTCTTTTCGTTCTCAGCTTCAATGGTTACCTATCCGTCAAAGGAGATACCTCAGCATGCTTTTCAGTATTTTGAATGATCCTTGTGCTCCTGATTATCTAAAACAATATTTTAAAGTGTTGGGCAGTTCTCACAATCTTAACCTCCGAGCGTCCAAGAACTTAATTCTTTATATTCCTCCTCACCGCACCGGGTTCTTGTCTAACTCCTACGTTATTTCCACCATTAAACTGTGGAATATGCTACCCCATGACATCAAGAAGGCTGAGTCAAAATTTTCCTTTAAGCGTAATCTCCGTAAACACTACTTAAAGGCATGTCATTCGTAGTTTGGTCTCGTCATAATTATTGTAAGTTCTCTTAATCAGAAATTATTATAAATCATCATATTTATTAGTATATTATTTAAGCAAATATATATGTATTTTATAGTATATATTATTTATATACTTTGTTGTATTTTTTTTAATTTTTTTTTTTTTTTATTCAAAACGGGGAAACTCTTGGCCCAAATCTCACCTGATGGAAAGTGATGATTAGGCCGAAGATGGAAGCGAGTTTCACCCGGAATCCTCTTACACAGAGGAACTGGCTATCATACCTCTAACTGCCGGACCACAACAATGCTGTTAACATTGTTGTTATGGCGACAGACTTAGGCATGATGGTGGTAGCTTGCCAGGCGGACTTGGAAGTCCTACCACCAACCAAACCGAGCGAAAAATTTGCCTCCGCTGGGAATCGAACCCGGGACCTCTGGGTCTGAATCGGGTGGTATAACCACTATACCATGGAGGCGGTTAGTGTCACCTGTTTAGCACCACCCGGGGACCACGTGTAGGGATTCGCTGAAGGGTATTCTCCTACGGACGCGGGTGACTCGGCCCCCAAAAATAAGACCGGTATCAATAAGACTCAATTATATTTTATTTTTATTTGTTTGTTGTACACCTACCACAGTGTAGTCTTTTTAACCCAAAGGTTGACTGGTAGAGAATGCCTTGTTGCATTAAGTCCGCCCATGTACCACTATTGTGCATAAAGTCTAAATAAATAAATTAAGACATGATACAAAAAGTAAATAAATAGTTTTCTAAAGTAGGTATTTGACGTGATGGCGACGCTGTACTTTAGCGGGGTTTCGTGACGACACCGACACCATTTTTATAGAACTCGCTAAGCGACTAACGAAGTTTACAGGTAGATCGCATTCTTTGCGAGTTTCAGGTTTCTTTCCAGCCCAGATATGCGGCTCTAATTTTCATTAAATAGAGTTTAATTTCATGCCTTTATAGTTCTACAATTTATAAGAATTCCTACGCAATGCCTTTTATGTGTTCCTTTGAATCGAAGTGTTTTAAACGTTCAATTTCATCGTATAGCTTTTAGATTGCTGAGGTAATCTTTTAGAAAAATATAAAAGTACTAGTAATACCTGAAAGTAGAATTTGCTGTAGTAGACCCAAAATGTTTGTTTTATTCGTTACATTTATTTACTTAGAATATTCTTTACGAGTTTCACTCCTTTCAGTTTATGAAAATACGATTGAAGCTGAATTTTACTGTGACCTGTCGATTTTTAAAACCAAGAGTATTGAGGTAAGAAAACAAAGCTAGTTGGAAAAATTTGTGGAGCTTAGACTACGAGCAAATAGCTTTGAGAGAAAACTCTATTTGAATAGCGAATGAAAAACAGTCGGATGCAGGACGGATCTCGGCGGGAACATAAATATTGACGCATAGTTTGAGGCACTTCCGTCTATATTTGACAAAATCATCTCAGCACCGTATCAAACCCGGTTTACGATAAAATCTTGGCCTTGACCCAATTTATATTTTTTTAAAAGGAAATACGAAGCTGTAGATATAAATTGTAAATTGTGAAGTTCAAGGGAAATCATATCGAGTAGAAAACTTGTAGTATTGTTTTACTCCATTGTTTTTCAGAATCAGTAAAAACTGCTATTTTAATATTATACACGGTATACTTATTTTAGCCTTATGTATAAATAGCACCTAGAGCTATTACTCAAGAGTAACTACCGCTTTATACTTGATGTTTAGTATTAAACTAATAAAGTAAAAGAAACAAATTATAGTGACATATTTTGTTACTTTAATCTACTTAATCTAAATAATCAAGTTACCTTTTCTTTTCTTTTTTTAGGGATGGGAAATCATCCAATGACTCCTCCCGCTCTGGGTGTAGCGGGAGGGAGTGTCAGACTTCTACTGACTAAAACCCATCCATGTTCCTTCATTGCCCTTTGTGTTCCGGAGCCACAGGGTCTCTTGCGAATTATCCCGCGACTCCGGCAGGCGTCGGCCCTTTCGGGCCCCTCTGTGGAATAATCAAGTTACCTAATGTTTGGAATGTCTCAGTTTAATGAACACAGTCTACGAACAGACAAGCGCCTGGTAATCAAATACGAGCGGAAAATCTAGACTTGCGTAATGCTCACTTAATTTGTAAATTAAATTATTGAAACAAAGAAGGTGAGTACTTAAGTTGGTCCCTAATGAAACAAACTGATGATTTATCTTACCTGCTGTAGGCGTTTCTTGTACTCCTGCACTTAAACTAATTTATTTGATATTAGCATGGATTCTTCTATCGTACTTCTCTAATAGTCGTCATCTTGGTGTTAACCCCTTTCTAGCCATTTTAGCTTTCACAGAAGCTGCCCCAACCCTTACAAATATCTCGCAAAAAATTGATGAAGGCCACTATATTTGATTGTTTAATCATTAGAAAATAAAACAGTGAGCACATTTTATTTGGAAAATAATATTCAAAATGCGAACTGAGGGCTTACCTAGTGTGAGTTTTCTAACGTACTCGATCGCGTTAACGAAAACGTTTGCTTATCTCAAATTGTATAGAAAAAAAAAAGGTTATTCGTTAATCTCACCAGGCGGCGCTTATTCAGTTTCAATACAAATTGGCATTTACAGTAACGCGGTCGAGAACGTTAAAAAACTCACACTATAGCCCTCTGAAACAGATTTATTTATTCCTAAAAAGCGACGTATGTCAGCTTCTCAAGAAAATTAAGAGCAGAATGCTTTAACATCAGCCGCTTTTGAAGGGATTCAACATTAATTTAATTTCGGATGTTGCGATGAGAATATAGAAATTAGCATACGCCATAGTAAAAATATTTCTATCTTCAAAAAAGCTGTCAAAGAGCACTATCTCTCTTCTATACCATAATAATTATATATTAAAGGTATATGTATTTATGTAATCTATTTCTGTATATTTGCTTGTATGTTTATTTTATTCTGATGTATTTATTAGTAGTTAATAATATGTTTCAGTTAAGTTAGTTTAGTCTATTTTTAGTTTCATTCATTGTTTCTACACACTGTGTCTATGTTTCTTTTCCCACTCTCCTGTCCCAGGTCTGCTGGAAGAAATTTCATATGAAATAAGCAGTACCTTTGTGCTCTATTCTCTGTATACTTTTTCTTTTTTTTAAGTTTCTTGTGTGTACATAAATAAATAAATAAATAAATAAATAGAAATACTATTAGGTAAGTACTTACAGTCCAGTATTTGTACATTCGGTTTTAATTAGTACTCTGGTTAATCCATTTTATCAACAATTAAATACTCTAAACACGTAAATGGCGAGATAATTATGATTGTGCCTACTTTAGGTTCACCTCTGCCGAATCATTTGAGACGCGATTATTTGTTTTACAGAATCTTAGATAGCTTAAGTGTGGAAATCCCCTTTGGGATAAGTTAGATTATATTTTCTTTTACCAGACGATAATACTATGCAAAATCCGACTGCATTAAGCTGCATTCAGACTACGCTATAGTATAATAGCATATAGTATAGAGCTCATAGCACACCAATATCGCACACAATACATTGTTATGGACACGTTCACACTGTACTATATGTTATTGAAAATGTATGGCGCGCGAAATGATTGTGCTATGAGCTATATACTCTATGCTATATATTATAGCGTAGTCTGAAAGCAGCTTTATGACTATCAATTTTATTCTCATTTCATCGTCGTACTGGGTGTTACCATTTCAATTTCAACTTAAAGTGAGCTTTCATTGCGCTCTTTATTTTTTAGTTTAGATGTTGAGAGAAAAAGCTTTTAGCGACAATGTGTATGAAAAAGAAAAAAACTACAATATCTTCCTACGTAAACTCACGTTTTTGTATTGTATAATTTGGTTGGCGTCGGGAATGTCAATGAAAATGAAAGCAATCTCACCGTAAAGCTGAAAACGTTTTTACCAAATCCCGGGCTGCGCTCTACAAAGCCGTAGGAAAATTATTGCTGAAATGTATAGCCAAGTGAGACCATATTATAATAAACTTGCAGATGCCCGCGGCTTCGTCCGCTTGAAAATAATGGGCTTAACCTTCCTGGAGAACCACTCTACCCATTGGTGAAAACAGCATAAAAATCGGTGCATTAGTTTTTGCGTTTGTCGCGAACAGACTGACGGACGGACAGACAGACGCAAGGGAAGACTTTGTTTTATAATTTGTAGTGAAGCCAGTCAATCACACTTGAATTCACGGATTAAATAGTTAAAACTGCAAGATAAATTTATGTCACTTGGGAGCTTTTTTCTCTTACTTTTTTAACTAAGATAACTTTTGAGTGCAAGAAGCATTATAGCTACCTTCCATTTTAAAATAATATTCTTCAGGTGAGATAGGAAGGCGCATTACTAACGGAACGCAATCTTCCGTAAAAGAAGCGGGTGTGTCGGACTTAAGTGTAGTTAAATTCTCTGGATGGGGCGCATCGTCCTATGTTATTACGGAGAATTATCGTGCTGTGCCGGCGACGCTCGGGCGGCGTGAGCTGTGGCGTGGGTTGCAGCGTGATTTGCACGGAGCGTAGTTGCAGTAGCGTACGGGGCGTACGGGCCGTGAGTTGCACGACTCGGTTAACGTCAGGACCAGCGCTTGTGTCCATACGCTCAGCACTTAACTCTAGAATAACCACTACCTACTCTGATTGTTGGTACCTACTGTATTGTTTAGTATTTCAATTAAATAAAAATCTATAAATACTTTAATAATTACTTTATTTGTCTCTAAATTGTACCCGAGACGAGCCTACAACCGAGAGGGCTTTTTTATCCCGGGAGGGGCGTATGACAGCTGACATTTCCTTAACTGTCAATGTCAACTGTCACACAACCCTCTATTACATCTTTCCCCTTTCCCAATAACACACAAATAAAAATTAACAAATTATCAACTATCTTACTCATTAAACAATGTTACAATAATGGTGTGCTGAACCCATTATTACATCTTTCCCCTTTCCCAATAACACAAAAAAAATAATTTTAACAAATTATCAACTGCCTATCTTACTCCTTAAACAATGTTACAATAATGGTGTGCTGAACCCATTATTACATCTTTCCCCTTTCCCAATAACACAAAAAAAATAATTTTAACAAATTATCAACTGCCTATCTTACTCCTTAAACAATGTTACAATAATGGTGTGCTGAACCCACTATTACAGGTGTGCTGAACCCACACACTCATCACCAGATTATTGTGGTCTAACAAAAAGTGAATTTCTATTGTAGACGCATCCATAATCATCTTTAATGTTATATGATCTATACTTATTATTATACACAATTCGTCCTGAACTCCATTTTTTTACATTGGGCTCTTTCTTGAACCATAAAAAATCATTTAACTTAAAACTTGGTTTTGGTTTTGTTCTTAAATTATAATTTTTACTATTGCGGTTTAAAACTTTGTTAAATTCAGTCTTTACATTTGTATTCAGTTTTGGTTCCAGATACTTATATGTTACTGGTAATTTTGTTTTAAGATTTCTATTCATCAGTAACTGTGAGGGAGAGAAATGAGTACCTGATACTGGAGTTGCCCTATATTGGAGCAACGCCAATCGGCAATCACTTCTGTCCTCAGAGCACTTAGTCAACATTTTCTTTGCTATTTGCACTCCCCGTTCTGCCATTCCATTTGACTGCGCATACCTGGGGCTGGAATAAGTAAATTTAAAATCCCACTCTAAGGCAAACTTTCTACATTCGGCTGAGTCAAATGGAACATGATCTGCTACAATCTCTGATGGTATACCAAAATATGAAAAAGTGTCTATTAATGCGTTTATTACATTAAGTGCTGATTTACTTGGAATTAATTTTATATCTAACCATTTTGACATATAATCATATATAACTAAGTAGTTCTTTCTTTTATATTCCATGATATCTATTCCTAATTTAGAAAAAGGTAAAGTTGGTACCTCATGTCATAATGTTTTAATCCCTAATGGCTTTATTTTTGTGCCACCAAATGCCACTAATATTATATTAGTCTCAGACCACTGAGGATTGTCATCATCGACTATTTTTTTCAAATCTTTTTCTGACAACACATTCACCTGTGCTCCGGTATCACATTTAAAGCTAACTTCTTTATTTTCCAATTTTATAAATTTTAACCACTCATTATTTTTCAAATACATATTTTTTCCTATGGAATGACAAACCTTTAACAGTCATAAGTCCTGAACTGAATTATTATCCACAATATCAATATGGTCAATTTTCTCTAAATCCTGTACTTTTTTATTTCGACAACCATTAGCGAAATGATTTAGTTTATGACATTTTGCACAAGTTTTCCCATAGGCTGGGCACTGCCTAGGGCCATGTTCTCTGTTACATTTTAAACAATGATAATATTTTTTACTATAGTTATTGTTGGTAAACTGTTTATTTTTATTAAGATTGTTGTTATACTTAGCTTCTAGATTGGTAGTGTTGCCGGTCTGATGGTTATTGATTGTATCCACAGATAGCGGGGACTCATCTTGCTTTTGAATAATTTTGACGTACTCTCTAGACAACTCCGAAGCTCTGCACCTGTTCACTGCCTTGTCGAGGGTGAGGTCGCTGATTTCAAGTAACTTTTGCTGAAGATTCCTATCCTTGATGCCCATAACAATCCTGTCCCGTAACATTCTGTCTTCAAAGTCCTTAAAGTTGCAATTTTTTACTAATTTCTTTATGTTTGAGTAGAAATTGTCAAAGCTTTCACCATCTTCCTGGTTTCTATTGTTGAAATTGAACGTGTTGATCACCTCATTCTGTTTGGGCGTGAAGTAATCATCAAATGCCTGCAACACCTGATCGTATTTTTGTGTTCCCTCGTCTTTTTTCAAAACATTTATAATTATATAAATCTTGTGCTTCTACTCCTATACAATTCAATAACAGAGCCGCCTTTCGGGCCTCTGACAATCTTTCAAAGCCGGCTGCCGTGAGGAATATTTGAAATTGTTGTTTGAATTTTCTCCATCTGGGCAACAAATCTTCAATAGAATCTAGCGACAACGCCGCCGGCATCCGGTACTCAATGTGTGCCATACCTTCAGATACTTCCAATGCTGTTTCCTTCTTGTCTTCTTCCATGCGGTTTTAATGTCGGCACCCTCTCGCCGGTTAATCCTTTTTAATCTTAGTGACCTTCCTTCAATTTCACTCAATTCTTCCTTCTTTTTGTTCGTAAGCCGACTGCGCCATGTATTGTTTAGTATTTCAATTAAATAAAAATCTATAAATACTTTAATAATTACTTTATTTGTCTCTAAATTGTACCCGAGACGAGCCTACAACCGAGAGGGCTTTTTTATCCCGGGAGGGGCGTATGACAGCTGACATTTCCTTAACTGTCAATGTCAACTGTCACACAACCCTCTATTACACCTACTACTTGTGTAAAACGTCGACAATTGTAACAAATACTGCTGCATTGAATTGGGATCCTAGGTACTCCATTTTATGTTATCTCTTCATGTCAATTGATTTTATAAGTATAATCGAATATGTTAACATTCTGCAGGTATCTACTTGACACTTTAATACGAAAATTTCATTAGAATTACTCACAGCACACGTCTCAGCGTATTAGCGTAGCGTTTAGTAGGTAAGCTATTGTACTTAATAAATAAGCAAAAGATTCGTTGACATAAAAAAGTATTTGGTCGTCATCTCATAACCTTAGTCACTTTCCAACTATATTGGGGTCAGCGTCTAGTCAAATCGAATTAAGGTGAATACAAGTATTTTACGTAGAGTGGCTGCCTACCGGACCACTTCAACCCATTAACTGGGCAACATGGTAATTCTTGGTAAGACTGGAGTCAGATTTATGCTGGCTTCAGACAATCCGTTACGACTGTCAAAGATCTACAAATGACAGCCAGGAACAACGGCTTATCGTGCTTTCCGAAGCACGGATGAAACTCGGTAAATTAAGATGATCACTCCTCCACAGACCTTGAAGATGGTTGCGGCTATTATTCTTTAGTCACGAGTTCCGAGCTTTAAAACGTGTTACGTACTTACTTACTATAGTGACTTTGTACTCATCGTGACAGTAAACTATTTAAAAAGTGCAAAGGTATCTTAAAGTATGGTAATGAAAACGAAAACTTAGTTTTTCATTATTACGTATGAAAAGACATTTTACGTGAAAAGACACGCTTTATACGTTTTAATATCAACCTGAAAGTGAAAGAGTATTACTGAAATTTTTGATTTCGGACTGTTGTCAACAACAACAGTCTGAAACCAAAAATTTCAGTAATACTAATACAGCCATAAAAAAAACATTAGGTATTTCCTGTATGAAAAACATGATGATTTTGTCATGATCGCAAATAAAATGTCGGAAGAAAGGCTACATTTTGTTCTCAAAATTTAGATTTTTTTCTAGGATAGAACGACTTACCCTCTGAAATTTATACCTAACAGAAACTACTGACTATCAGCATTAAACCTTATTTAAAATCTTTAACATTATAAAGTACCCATCTAATATCCATCTACCTACACACTAAAGTCTACTTAAACTTAACTTTACCAAAAGTATTAGAAACTTAGACCACTTGGGATAAACTGTATAGTTAAGGCATGAAAGATAAAAAATCAGTAACTTTTTAAAACTAGCTGTCGACTAAGATTAGTCCTATGCCTCTGAAAATTTCAGTTTGCTGAGAGTTATTCTAGGGGAGGAGAAGGTACCACTTCAATAAAACTGGAATAGATAGGTATTTTCAGGACACTATCTGTTTTTTTTTCCAAGACTAGACAAGAGGTTGAGTGCCGAGTTACTGTTCTATTAGATAAGTACATTACAGTTTTTATTGAGCAGCGTTAAGTACCAAAATGTGAACCAGAACATTTTCATAAAAGATACAATATTTACTTACAATTTTTCTAACCGCAGCAAGCCCATTACGTATGTAGTAGTAGTGTACGTAGTAGACATTTAGGTACCTACTTTTTTTACCATTCAACTCGCCGTTTGGATACATGCTCGTAACCACCACGTTAGCCTCATGAATCGTTTAATTGTGATTTCAGGTTCACTTTTCCTTCTTTTAAGGGTTCCGTACCCAAATCAACGAAACCCTAAGAACCACTAAGCCTCCGCTGTCCTTCCGTCCCTCCGTCCACCCGTCCGTACGTCCTTCTGTCAGCGAGCTGTCACTCAAGTACCGTAACAGGTAAACAGTTGTTCACAGATTGTGGATTTCTATTGCCGCCGTAACAACAAACATTAAAAATTAAGGTTTTTTGTACAGAACTATTCGAGTGCGATTCCAACTCGCACTTGGCCGGTTTTTTCTAAAGAACCTCAACATAAACTTCACTATATTAGTTCCACAAACTCTTGACCAGATAGCGTAACTTTTGAGGAACTAAGTACCATTTATAATAAACGTCCTATAACAGTGGAAAACTCGTATAATCGAGCCACTTCTCATGTCATTCATATTAATATATACTTCAGTTATAAAGAATTATGGCTTGGTCATCAGGAGCTCGCAGTAAGAACACCCGTTTGTATAAATCGGCGATGTTATCACGGGCCGTTTGAGTGCGAAGTATAGGTAGACTACATTAGAACGCAGCCCCAGATAATGCGCGGGTAACAGAGCGCAAACAGACGTTAGCCCTTCCCTATTAGCGCAGTATTACCCAGAATAAAATAAACTGAGACTCTGAATCCCTTGGCCTTTCAGGACTAACGCATTTGCTTTTCAGTATATTAAATCAGTTTAATGCCACGCTTTTCCATGACGTCTTCCGGTATATGCTTTGTAGTTGGAGTTTTCTACGTATGATGTAAGTGCAAACAGGTGAAGTTTTTAGAAATTGTGTTTTTTTTATTCATAAAAGTACCTAAGTACCTATGTGCTGTAGAACCGGGCCATACGAGATCCATAATATATACCCAGTAGAACCATTTATAAAAAAGTTGGATAATGGAATTATTAGTTAATTTAATTATGATTAGAATCTACGAGAAACAGTAAACATAACACATGTAGACAATAGGTTGTGCGAACATTGAACATTTTGACAGTACTTATTCCGGCCCCTAAACTAGGTACGGGAGCTGCATCGTAGTATTCGGACATTTTTTCAGGTTTCATTTTATGTATATGATGATAAAAAACAACCGTGACATTTCAGTATTTTAGTGACATAATAATACACAGCACATATTAGTGAAGTCATCAGCAAGTGAAGAGTGAGGTGTATGCGAGGAGTGTGTACATATGTGTGAGCAAGGTTAGTGCTTAGCATTCATTCAAAGGAGATTACGCTTATGAATGTATGGTAAATATTATTTTCTTTTTTATGGAACAGCCTATTCCATGTTTGAATAGGACAGGGGGAAGACTGCAGGACCGCATTGGCTGACAAACGGTATATTATAAAAGAAAATTATAAAATGATATAATAAATTTATATGATGAAAGTGAGTTTGTCACGCTTTTAGAGAAAATTTGACGTAAAGTGAGGACGCGGTCTAGAGGTGTAGCGGTGTGCTGCAATGTACTACTTTGCTAGAAAGATCACGGACCCAGAGTTTTTAACGCAACGCAACCGTGCTAAGATCTCTAGATTACTAAAACCCCAGACTAACGTCTTTTTTGTTTTTTTTTAAAGATGGGAAATCATCAAATGACTCCTACCGTTCTGGGTAAAGCAGGAGGGAGTGTCAGACTCCTACTGACTTGAAACCCTTCCGTGTTCCTCCTAATGCCCTTTTGTGTACCAGGGCCGCGGTGACTCTTTCGAACAGATTCCGCAACCCCGGCAGGCACTGGCCCTAGCGGGCCCCGTTTGCTTTGCTGACAACTCTTTGAGGCGCGCTTGGAACACAGCGCGCCGTCGACCCGGGCCTGATTCTGATCAGATGGCGAGCTACCCAATGCTCGCTATCCGCAGGCCCACGCTTACGGTGGCTGGGAATCAGCCTGCGACTTCCGACGCCCGGGGCGTCTTCTTTTGGTGCGGCGGCCGGGGCGCAAAGTCTCCCTCACGTGTTCGGCCTCCTCCTTCGCTTGCTTTACTGCTTCGCAAAAGGAGGTGACCGCTTCCCATGCCTCCTCGGCCCGGATCATGGCTTGAACCAGAGACGGACGCGAGAGCCTGCCGCCGCCGATCGCCTCGATGAGGACACGGCGTTGCTCCACCTACGCAGGGCAGACCTCCACCGTATGCTCCACCGTGTCCTCCGGGCGATCCTCGCAGTGTTGACACCCGGACGTATCCTCCCGCCGAATTCGAAACAGGTACCTTCCGAAACAACAGTGTCCGGTGAGTACCTGCGTCAGGCGGAAGGTTTGGGCGCCGTGGCTCCGCTCTAGCCACTCCTCAAAGAGAGGACTTATCGCCGCAATTGTGGCGTGCCCAGCGCTGAGTTGCGACAGTCGCTGTCTCCATACCGCCATGAGATCCTGCCGGAGCTCCGTCCGCCGTGCTGCGATTTGCAGCGGCAGAGGAGTCTCGCCCCTGCATTGCACTCCACAAGGGCCCTCGCCTCTAGATCCCATGGCGAGACTAACGTCTGGGCGGAACTTTTATCTAGATGGCAATTCAGGTTGGAAAATTCCATCAAAGGTTGACACCTCCACCAGTTTTTTTTATATCCGTTCGTGAGCGGCTGGATAGGACGTGGCTGGAGGCGGATCAGACGTGGCTGGAGGCGGATCACTGTGTTGCCCAATTTCTCACAGGTCATGGCAACTTAAGAGTTAATTATTTTTCTTTAGGCTTGTAGCCTCACCTTTATTGCCCGGAAGAGATCGCGGATTGCGATACGGCCGCCAATTGTATGTTTTGTTAGTTTAAGGTAGGAGACCTTAAACTAACAAAACATACAATTGACGTATATGATAAACGATTCATTTGGTGTACAATAAAGTTTATATAAATAAAAGTTCTACAGCTGACCTTGAATACGACCAATCCGCACATCTCATCTTACGGGAGTGTATTCTTTGGTAGACTGAATGTAAAATTATGTTAGATAGTATTCAAGGGGGCTACTCTCTAAGCCCAAAGTCCGTAGTTTCGTGCTTAATTGTGGGCGTATTCTACTCCGTGTTACCGTTACTGTCAAATCGTATTGTTATTAATTCTTAGATCGGGTTCGGGACTAATCGTAAGTCTGTAGGTGATACGGAGTAGCATACGCCCGCAATTAAGCTCGAAACTACGGCCTTCGGGCTTGAGAGTAGCCCCCGGGTTACATCTGGAGTAGTTTACTATACGGACCTTGTAGAAACCAGAACAGATTTCCGTGCGTTCAGGCGATTTTGCCATACCTATTACTGGAATCAAAAGTAGCTCACAATTTAGGATCCATTAGTTTCAGGGTTAATATACCTATAATCCGTGGTGCCTGGCAACCACCTGGCCGCTTTTTTCAATAATTTTGCAGCGGGAGGCGCGCGTAACGTAACAACAACAATATTGGCCGGCGCGCGTCGTGACACTGCGTTGCCTTGCGATCCGAAGATCTCCGAGCGGCCGTGTTAACGATATTTGCATGTTTGCGTGCACCGATTCGTCCGTTTATATGGAGTCAAACTATTGTTCGTTTTCTATATTGTGCCACTGTTGATTCTGGCTTTTAAGTTGCAGTGGTTGGGAAAGTGTGGTGGGCTTGTACCAAAAAAAAAAGTGAGGACGCGGACATAATCTACTCCTTAATTATTATATTTTATTCGTGATAATAATAAGTTTGATTTCCGTCAGTAGTAGTGTCCATTACTTAAAATGTCCATAACATAAAGAAAAACTACTAATTATCTTGTCTGAATAGTTAATGAATTGCCAGTGCATAACTAATTGGTCATTCGTGATCTATCACTAATGTCCGTCAGGTGCTACGCGACCAATCATTCTGGAACTAGGCGCCTATTGTCTCGATTAATTAGCTGAGATGCTAAACACAAGATGGTCTCTTGATCTACGTACGTCGTTCATATATTCCTAATTAGTAAATTAGTTCAGCTGTGTGAAATGGCATTTATTTTACAAACTAGCTGTTGCCCGCGATTTCGTCCGGGTGTATGTCGAAAATTTAAATTATGTTGCTATGTAAGATATACAAACAAACAGTCCTTGACCTCTCTTAGAATTTGGATGACTGTTACGCGAGGCACTCAAATTCAAATTCAAAGCATTTATTTCAAATAAACCATTTACAGGCACTTTTGAAATGTCAAGGTCGGTCAGTCAAAAACATGAGGCTATTTGCACGTTCCAAAGCGTAGATCTCTATGGAGAAGAACGTGCAAGAAACTCCATGGACACTCTTTTAAATCATGTGATGTTTTACAAAAATCTTAGTTACATGTACTTGCTTCTTCATGTGAGGACAATGCAAAATAAAAAAAACTTAAAGCAACAACTTAAATATAAAGATGAAAATAAGCCAGTGGTGGTTAAGAGATGACCAGTCTCAACTGACGGCGTCCGTTCACGAACCTGACGTATGTATCGGCACCATTCAGCTCAACCATTTTGAAGGGAACCGAATGATCCAACACACACGCCGCCATCAGCAAAACATTTGAGTGAGCATGACATGCTCTCGATCACCATGCTCGTTCATGTCAAACAAGTAAACTAATCACATAAATATTATGTAAATGGCCCCATGGTACTCACATTTACAAAATTTGAAAAAATGCTTCTACTTTACATAAAACTATGGTTGTCAATGACCAAGTAATGAAAGATGTATAACAAACAATTCAATTACTATAAAACAGCATTATTATAAAGAAAAAAAAAATAATTAAATTATTGTATTATGAGTACAAAACAAAAAAATAAAATAAACTACAAAACAAAAAAAGAGGGTGAGCATCTCTTCCAGACATTAAAACCTAACTAGTGGACCCCCGCGGCTGTGACTGTGGAGCAGGACCGGCATTTAGCCAAACATTTTTATCGAGGATATACTGGCTCTATCATCTTTTCTTTTCGAAATGACGTCCAGCCCTATTAATTTCTTCGTAATGAGAAACTTCTGTACACGAAGTTGCTAGAGTTGTTAACACGCGATAGAGCTACATAAAGTTGGCCATGGGTGTAGGCTTGACTACCTCCAATTTGTAGCCCGTGACCATTGGTTCTCATGAAGTTTAGTTGATCTCTGGCAAGCTCATGTATGAAACGTCGCGTCGGAGCAACACGCCGGAGCAATTAGCCGAAATCACATACAGCTACTACAGCAGTTTGTTGGATATGTGTGACTTGCAGCCTATTGCCTTTGCAAAATTCAATAGAAATTAAATATGTAAAATAAAAGTCTTATAATTTAATCGGATGATGAGTGCCTTTTCTTTCGCGTATTCATGGAAACATTTTCCTTGTTTCTCCACAAATAAACTTATAATAAACATTTCTAACACTATTCGTTTAGTTATGTGCATTTGAGTGGCCTTCTTCTTCTTCTTCGTCGTCGGTCCCTCACTGCTGAGGATCGCGACAACATACGTCGCGTCTCCAAGCCATTCGGTCTTCTGCAGTGTAGATCGCTCTGTAATGCGGCCAACAGCCTTCTTATGGCGTCGGATCATAAAGAAGACCATATGTGTGCATATTGGAACTTTAACGTGTTGATATTATAACGGGTGTAAGGGACAGCCCTCCTCAAACTGATAGGGTGATTTCAGTATATCGTACTAAGTTGACCGGTACATGAAATTATTTCAGGAAGTTTATGGGAATCCAATAAAACTGATTTGTTTAATTACCTCACTCGCAATGTATCGCTACCTCTGCAAAACGCACGCAGCGAACGGCAGCGCAGCGAGCTTTCGAAAGGATAGCTGCGCCCGCACTACTTTTTAACAGCTGATATCATGCGTCGTTCATGAGATTTTTTTTTATTTTTTTTTTATTTTTTCATTTTAGCTGTGTTATTTACATTAATGGAGTTCTGCATACAGATAATGTAACTTTACATTGAAATAAAGCAAAAAAAAAGGAAAATGGAAAAAAAAATAAAAAAAATCCTGAGGAAATTTCCACTGGAATATGATTCAAAATAAGGAGCTGATTGCACCCTGTTAATTTGTGGAAGGCTGTCCCTTACACCCTGTATTGCGCTAAATGATGCTATTTCTCTAACTAAGAAGTTAAGAAACTACTTTATGCATAAAGTTGATTCTTAACGAACCAGGAACGTAAATCATAACGATGTTGGGTTTTTAGAACACAGAAATAATAGAATAAATTATCGGAATAAACCGAGCTAAATCAACTGTTTATACGTGTCCCTATCATGGGACTTCGCCAACCGCTCGCGGGTGTTATGACATAATTTATTATGACCCCTAACCCCTAGCTGGACCCAGCAGGCCCAGCAGGTAACTACGTTTGTCAATTACCAATCACTCCTTATTATGGGACTGCTATACTCAAGCAACGAATCTGGCAAGATATCCACTTTTAAAAACAAAAGTCTCCTACTTTAGAAGTAGGACACCGAGTCACCCGCGTCCGTAGGAGAATACCCTTCAGCGAATCCCTACACGTGGTCCCTGGGTGGTGCTAAACAGGTGACAATAACCGCCTCCGTGGTCTCGTGGTTATACCACCTGATTCAGACCCAGAGGTCCCGGGTTCGATTCCCAGCGGGGGCAAATTTTTTGCTTGGTTTGGTTGGTGGTAGGACTTGTTTTAAGTCCGCCTGGCAAGCTACCACCATCATGTCTAAGTCTGTCGCCATAAAAACAATGTTAGTAGCATTGTTGTGTTCCGGCAGTTAGAGGTATGATAGCCAGTTCCTCTGTGTAAGAGGATTCCGGGTGAAACTCGCTTCCATCTTTGGCCTAATCATCACTTTCCATCAGGTGAGATTTGGGCCAAGAGTTTCCCCGTTTTGTATAAAAAAAAGTAGTAATAGACAGTCAGGATTAATCTACCTATTATGTACTGCGAATTTATGATGTCCCAAAGATTTCGTCTAATATAAAATTAAATGTAACTGATACCTTTTTTTTTAATGTTCATGTCTGACTCATCGGCGCTGATGCATCCAACCAATACCTATGACCTTCTGAATAGCATTCCAAGCCTCCACTCCAAATCGCACATATTCCACATTAATATAGTCACGTTAGTACATAAAGACGAAACTTGTTCCGACGTGGTTAGAATAGTACATTTGATGTTTGTTGCCGGGTTATGTAGACACCCAATTATTGCCGCCACATAATCTAAGGAGCGAGTTAGTGACCTTTGTCAGGTGTTCGCAGTTTGCAACTATTTTGAGCAGGCGGAAATTGAACTGTGGGTAGACATGTTAGAGAAACTTCGATAACTGTATTATTTGTGTAGTTTCTGCCTTTTTGGTATAGTCACACATCTTAAATCATATTTATTTTTACAAATAGGTTACATACATGTTACTCTTACACGTCAATATTTTTTGGTCATAATTATTATTCTAGATGAGCTGACTACCCTGAGAAGAAGAACCGAAACAAGCTCAGAGGTCATAGTCTCTTTTAAAGTCCACACATTCGTAAATCATCATTCATTTTTTAATATATATGAAAACCATCTAGGTTCACGTCTGTGGTGCCTTTTGAGGAAAGTACCACGCAGGTTTGAGTGGACCTGTCCTGACAGTGCAAGCATTTGTCAGTTATCATGCAGCTCAACTCAGAACTTTGAGGAGCTCAATGATCCGACGAACAATACCAAAGTAAGGACATTTGGGTAGGCCACAAAGTGTACTCAAACCTGTTGAAATTTTTATTGTTATTTTGTTAAAATTCTTGTAATATTAAGGAAATGTAGATTTTTTTTTGATAAAGATGTTCTTTGTCACAATTGTGGTAACTCTGCCTGGTATTGGATAAATGTATATTGGCGACTGTGCTAATGCAAGCGTAAAACATCATAATCAGTGTCAGAAAGATGATTCTCGCATTTTCTGTTTCTTATATCAAGGATTACTTGAAGCGCGAAAATCTTCTAGTATAAATAATGAGCTATATTATTTGTTTGCTTTTTGTTATTTTGTATATTTTTTTACCTTTTTCCTATAACTTGATTGCCGAAACTCACTATCATGCTTGTAGGCATAGTAGAGAACAACAAACTTCACTGTAAATTACGCTTGCCATACGGAGTTATTTACTTTTCTCAGGCGATTTTTTTTTAAATTTAACTTTGTATAAAATTCAGACAATTACAGAAATATATCGTTCTTCGAAGCGAGTGTAACGGGACACTGGGATTTTTGGCACAGGCGTTTTCAGCCGGAATGCTGTTTGTCACGGGTTTCACAGAGAGGCACTAATTAATTAGACAAGCCTTTTGGTGACTTCCTTATTTGTGCTCATGAACATTACTGAAGTAATTTAAATAACTTATTGTTGTGCTAATTTAAAGAGCTTTTTATGTGGAATATCATTTAGACAAATGATTGTGGGTAGTTTCATAAATAGAGTTTAGAACAAACTTTGATATCAAAAATTATGTAACAAATTAAACGTCACCAGCTTACAGCAGTCTACGGCTAGACAAAAATAAGTATATCTTAGGAAAAATAAAAAAATATCGGTCACCAATTAGCTCTACATTTTCAGTTCACAAAAATCTAATTTTATTACTTTCACATAAAAGTGCAAGCTTGTAGAAATATTTTCGTTGCAATCTAAGTTAAGAGCGTGTATTCCGTCCACTAGCGCCGCCAATCGTTTTTTATTAGTTGTGGTAAATTTAAGACACGTAGGTAGATAAAAAACCGCTCTGTAGTGTTCTGAAGAAATGTATCTATTATTTTTTGAGAGCTATTTTTAATACATAACTCATGGCTAAATAGCCAAAACGGCAATTATTGCTTAAAGTGGCCACTTTTAGCAAAAATATCGACTTTGGCAACTATTTATGTTCTAAAGTACAAAAAATAACAGAAAAAAATCATAAGTCAATAAAAATAATTTTTAACGATAAAAGTCATAGATATAGTAAACAAGCTGTCCCCCGCGGCTTCGCTCCCGTCAACTGTCAACTTTCTTATATTTTTTTTACATAAAAACCATCCCTTGATAATAACAAACACAACCAAAAAAGAATTAGTGAAATCGGTTCAGCTGTTCTTGAAATTTGCGCTTAGCAACACATCCAGCGATTCATTTTAATATTATATAGATATTTCTATAATAAAATTGCTTTTCAGCGGAAGCAGTTCCGTGTTTTAGCATGAAAAAAAGAATCAATTGGCCTTTAACGGGGTTCTAAAAAAATCCGTTACATCCTGTAACAGTAATTAACTTTAGTATTTAATTATTTGGTTTAATGGCGTATTTGCTATATTTCCCGGTCCACTCAAGTACGGCAACGTATTTGCAAAACACTTATGCAGGTAGAAATTACGGTATAAAGATTGCAGTTTAACCTGATTAGACGAGTACAGTAATTAATGCAATTTGCGAATGTGCTTTGTAATTAATATTTATATGAGGAAATTTCTTTTTAAGCCATGAACCTGTAGCTTGTCCATCTATCCATGCACATTAAAAAGGAGAACGTAACTATGTCAGTTCTTTTGTTACCTTTTAACGTCTAAACGGATTCCGTAAAACCTTGTCCGTATCCGTCCTGGAATGGTACATCAGATAGGTAGTAAGCAGGAAGCTCATTTTCTAGTAAAATTATTGGATACTTTCCTACATGGAAAAAGAAAGTCTATTTAGCCCATCCTTTACATTTTCAAAAAATATTCGTAACGTATTTTTTGCTATAACAAATCGATCAAAAATATAAAGATAAAGCGCAGCCACGGTTCAAGAGTGGAGGATGGTGATGTCACATCTGAGTAAAAAGTGTACTATAATGTGACGTCACACGAGCTTTCAATGCACTGAATCGTCTTCTCTTTATATAAATGTGAAAAAAGCAAAACTACGTGTCCAATATTTCATAGGAAATCTACCTAATCTATTTCTAATAGTAGGTAGGTACTAGGTTCTTGTATTTAGCCATAACTGGTTAAATTGGAAGCCGAACCCAACACCGTTGGGGAAACCTATAATAGGCCTAGGAACTATATAAGTAGGCAACTGGTTACTCAACTATCCAGTAACTAACATTAATTTTATTTGCACGTGACATGTAAAAGAAAGTGTTATTATGTTCATATTCCGCTGCGAAGAATGCAGTCAGATATATTTAATGGGGTGTAAATTATTATGGAGAATAACGAAGTTCCCCGGACTGGCATTCATGCCCAATGTGACGATGAGTGTTCCTATCTACAAGGATTTCCCGTCTTATTTTCCTTAATCTTAATCGTGACGGTATGGTTTTTTTTAAATTGATTAGTTTTTTATTAAGTGACCAAAATGTATTACTCAAGTTTTGTATAAAATATTATGTGAGTCAGAAAAACGGCATTCAAATTAGGCTGAGCGACTTTTGAACGTCAACATTTACATAACGTCATCGACAGTCTCCCAAAACGCCTGCCCGTCACAACTTCCTAGTGTTTAGCTCAGCTGAAGAACTGGCACAACAATTTCCGCAGATTCATTAAGATTATAATTGCCGCAAGATCTCAGTAAGAATCTCAACAATATCTGAATAAAGAGAAATATTACTTGGAACAACATTTCTTATAAACCTGTGTTTTGGGGTTTACATAATTTCCCTCGAGTACGAAAGCTTGGTCTTCGAGGTCAATAAATAAAATCAAATAACAAATAATGGTATGTCGGTAGTAGTTTTGTTTCCAAGTGTATTTTGTAATTTCGCGTCATTCGAACGGGTGTTTTCGGCTGGCGAGCCGCCAACCTCTCCGGAACTTATTTATTTACGTATTTTAATAAATGTCGCCTGTTCCATTCGTTGCTGTGAAAAATCAGAAAACACCGTAGGGACAAGTATTTTCAACAAATAAATAAGCTTTTTTACAGTTGGTAGAAATAAGAATTATAATTTCTTGGAAAGTTGCAAAGTTATGGAGTAATTTGGCTAATGGAATAACCGTTCTGAAAATAATATTTTATACAATTTACGCAAATTAGCTAAGTAGTTACATTTTATTGTTACGTCAAGGCCTTTTCATTTTATTTTTTTGCCTAAGCGGATAGTATAAACCTTTTTCTTATGAAATTACACGATAAAATATAACTGGAAATATTACTGGAACTATTGTTTGAGATAACACAGGTTGAATTATTATGTTATTAAAACAATAAATTAGGCATAATAATATTCTTGTAACGCTATATGAATACAATAACAAATGACGGGACCCTTGGGCCGCGTTTAGCGATGAGTCGACGATAGCAAAACAAATAGCGATCTGTGATAACACATTAATATTATTAAAGATAATTATACAGTTATATAAGGCTGCTCCCTAACTTGTGTTTGGAACTACACATAGCCTAAGTTCTATGTGACGCCGTATAAAAGTTTACAAAGCCACCCTCTTGGACCATTTCTCATCATCTATGAGGGAGTAGTTCCTTAGGCAACGTGGGCAAGGCAATGTTATCCATAAATCAATTCATACAGCCAAAAATATGTTTTGTCTTACTTACGATTTAGGAAATGGTGCAATTAAAGCTGATTCCTAGAAAGTGTAGGTACGTCAAATCAGTTCACGTCTGGTGCACCTTAGGTAGTCTTGTCAATTTGACATGACTACCTAAGGCGCACCAGATAAAGATTGATACGCAGTGTCACTACACTTTTTAGGTACCGCCACTTCGATTACCAACAAAACATCTACTTTAAATGTGAGAACCTCAGGAAAACCAATCTGAAAAAAAAACAATTTCGTGAAGATCAAAGGAGATTCAATTAGCGAAACGTCAAACGCCGTCTTAAGCCGATTTGAAAAAAGTCATCAAAAGTCGTGACGTTCACTTAACTGAGGGTTTAACGTTCAACGACGCTCGCGTATGTCTGGACCGGGCCTAGGATAATCCCTTTTATGTTCCCAATAATGTGGCTTTCATATCGTTGGTATTTGATTCGTCGTTTATCGGATATATTTATGTTTACTTAGTAAATAGGGTTCCGTGTGTCCTGGTGATAACCAGGATTGATATAATTAGTGACAATAGGTAATATGCATGAAAAAAATATGTATAATCTATACAGTTTATCTAAAAATATACTAAAATATAATACTAACAGTGAAAATCCAATCATAATTGCTCGAAAAACAAACGAGAAATTATCATTTTGAACAAATATATCTGTCCCTCTCGCCAAAACGCTGTTTTCTATGGCAGCTGTATAGGCGTCATGGACTTTGACATCAAAGTTCAAATCGGACTTCACTTTGTAATTGTAATATTTGAAGCTTTATAACTTCATCGCTGATGTAGATATTTAAAAAATAATTTCATGATTGTTTACGGGAGCTAAAAAATGTTTCATTTTGCAAATAAAAAAACGCACGCATGTTTTTATCTGTATTATTTTTTAGTTCACTAATAAAAAGATTTACATACGGAATGTATTAATTTATTTTATTACTAGCTGACCCAGCAAACGTTGCTTTGCCAAATAAAAAAAGCCTACGACCTATTCTCAGGCCTACTAAACACACACAAAACATTTGATATAAATCAGTCAAGCTGTTTCGAAGGTGTTCGATAACAAACACTGTGTGATTAGAAATTGTGGTTTATATTTTCTAAACAATAGTCGTGTGGTGAGCTATGCTACGCCGAGCTACGTATCGTGCTACATCGTAGCACCGTGCTACGAGCTACGATCCAGACTCCGCTTGAATTTGGTATTTACTTTTCGAGATGTATGGCTTCTATCTGAAATCGTAGAAGATATATCTTTCGGATGCCTTATGCGTTGTAGTCAAAACTTGTTTTTTGAATAACCTGAAATGAGTAATAAGTAAATCGTATATTTCACTTTAATATCCGAAGACCGTTGGGTTAGACGAGTTCTTAAGTGGAGACCGCGAATCATCAAACGTAAGGTAGGACGCCCTCAGGCTAGGTGGAGTAAAGATCTTCGCAGGGTGGCTGGAAGTAGCTGGATGAAAGTTGCTGGAAGTAGCTGGATGAGAATTGCCGGAAATCGAACCGAATGGCGTGCACTTGATGTCCAGCAGTTGACTGTTATAGGCTGATGATGACAATTACTAAAATATCTTACTTTCTCTGGTAAATTCGAAACGTCTACCTAACGAATAAATAAGATTTTAGGGACTGATAATCTGAATCCGTCTGCATAAACATTTTACCCAGTCAAGTTTGGTATTTTTTCCTTGTAACACTATAAAATAAATATAACATCAATGTTTACAAAATAATGCTCTGTATGATGAATTGGTTTGTACAACTTCCCTTTTATATACAGCATAATCACTAGGCAGTATATAGCACGAGTACGTCGTACATTGTGCCTAATACTCCAGTAGGATCGTGACTGTTCATTGGATCAGAGCATTACTGTCGCAGGTCATCAAATCTGTCTATCCTTCGTCCATCTTGACGGCTGAAGTTTGGGTTGTTAGCATACATAGTTAGGCACGAACATTGGGCTGCACGTCAGTAGTAACTTCATACAAATTGTGTTGGCCCAACAAAGGACTGAGTTGCAAATAAAAGGAGGCCAGCTCACACAGGTTTTATTACCATGACGTTCAGCTTATTTTACCTTGTTAAACTACTTTTATTTGAACGATGTCCTTCGTCTATTGAATATAAAGGATTTAGCTTTATTACGGATGAGCCCAAAAAACTGTTAGATATAGGGGCCATTTGTTTTCACTATAAAAAATGTACTAAAATTTTGCAGTCTCTGAATTTTGAATTAAAAATTATTTAACTTATTAAATTAGCGACAAAAATTATATGAAAGGTTTCTAACAAAGTGATAATCTTAATCTCGGTCAATGCACGGGTTATTCCAATTTTAATGTTTTTATTCCATTTCCCGGCTGTGTAAGATACCATGAAAATTTAATGTGTCCCCGAAACTAATTACAAACTCCGTTATAATATTATTAGATGTAGTCTTAGACGTGGGATGCCTACTCTAAATTCACAAACATTTTAAATGTTACGCTTTATTAGGTTAGTTAGAACGTCAATAATAATAATTGTCCTTCGGTATAGTAAGTTGTTTTTTTTTGTTGTGAAATGTTCAAAAACTTAATAAAAAATCTCATAAATACAATGAGTCATAAAAACTACCGCAACATTAAAATATGACGCAACCTCTTTATTGGATTATTAGTTTACGTATAATGATAGGCACTGATAAAAACAACTGGCCATTTCATCTTTAAAAATCCAGGATGACATATAATTTTGTTTTTACATCATATTTTTAATTTCGATAAAAGGAATCACTTTTTACAACGTAACTGGCTTTTGTAGTGACAACTTTTGTGCAACCTTTTTGTTCTTTTCAATTTATTAAAAGAGGTAATGGCAATTTCAATTTAAAAATCAGGATGCCATTATTATTTTTTTCAAATATATTTTAATTTTTTTTAATGGTTCTTGCTTCTTGTCAGTGTTTATTACATAAAGTTTGATTTATGGTAAGTAAAACATTTCTCAGTCTCAATAACCAGATAGGCAATAAACTATTTTATTCTATTATCATTTTGGTTTTGTTTTTGGTGCCATTTTATTTAATTTTTCTTTTGATATTTTACTAATTTATTTGTAGAACTACTTAAAGTCAGGGCAAAAACATGTTTATTTTTCGGAACATACAATTTTAAGAGCTCCCTAAATCTTGTCAACTATGAATTCCATTATTTACACTACCGAATCTATAGTTGATGTCGTCTTCTGTGTTCTACTTTTTCGGCTCAGAACGCGCGGAGTCTTCAACAGATCCTGAAAATAAAAACTTTTAGTCTTAAATACTAACCGACCTTTTAAAATGGAAGTACGTAGGGGAAGTAGATATTTTTTGTAGTTTCGACTAAAAACGTGGACAAACGATTCAAAATAAAATTTCAGACAGACGGCTTACGATATTCATGTTTTAAGTAGTTAAATAGGTAAAGAGTAGAAAGTACGAAAATCTTATAAAATGGGACCTTATTTCTACGAGGTGTACATTAATTTGCCTACCAGATGTAGAAATACAGTACAACGTCGGTATTTCAATTACTTATCTAAACGTGAAGGCTCTGGTGAAATTGATTTCGACGAAGAGATAATTTTACTTTGAACATGTTAGTGTATAAAATCCTTTTTGTTTATTCAATATAATTTATTATTGTTTTTTTAACGTACAATTGCTTAGTTAACAAAACCAAAATAAATCATATGTCACTGAACTTTGTCAGGCCTAATATGGCGCATGACGACAAACGACACGGTTCTTAAAACTTTTTTTATTATTTTCGTCTCAAAAGTGACCCCATACTCTTATTCAATATTTTTTCCGTTTCACGTTTTTGTTAAGGTCAAACAATTCTATTTGAGTACCTCTTACCTTTAGATGAGAGATTTGGGCTGAATCGGTCCCAGTAAACTGATATCAATTGGCTGTGAAAAACGTACTGACAGGCACGAATCGTTCTATAAAGGCTCCATTTTTCCAATCGTACGTTTGAAACCCTAATTAAAACATGAAATCTGTGGAGTTTGTGACTTGTTTTAGGTAGCATTCCGCTCTAACCTCTGTAACAACTAACAATGGACACGCCATTTCCAGTGGACACGACTGTTCATTACAAGCTTCACTTTGGCAGCTTTCCAATTGAACTTTAACTGCCTCCAATCGAGCTTCATCATTAATTCCACACGTGTTTCCGAAACACTTTTGTAACTTTTTAATAGAAGATTTCCCATTTAACTGTTCTACAAATTGTTTCTTTTTTTTTGCTTTTATTCATTGATCGATTAATATCATGTTATACCTAGTGATTAATTATTATTATAAATTGTTTCTAATTGTATTTAAGTCCTGTGCAACCTGCATTTTGAAACGAAAGTAGAAAGCCAGTATGCATACAAAAGTAAATTAGAAAAACTGAAACTTTATGTATTGAGGTTGATCTTTATATCGATACCCTAGACAATTTTGATAAGATTTTGTCATTGATTGTCCCCAAAAGATATTGCGATGAGGGCCAATTCTATTAAATTTTTAAACAACTTTCGCATTCGCATGTCAATCGCAAACTGTCAAAAATCCTTAATTTTCATACATTTTTGACAGTTTGCGAATGAGATGCGAATGTGAATATTAGTAGAATTGGCACACTGCAGATTTTGTACGTTTTAAAATACGGGACTTTAATTAAGAAGGTCAATTCACATTCTCGTTAAAAAGTTTTCAAATTCAAGTCTTTTTCTGACAATCAATGTTATCCAAATGTAGGGAAATTACAGATGTTTTCGACAGTTCGCAACTGCGCTGCCAATGCAAATGTTTCTTAAAAAATACGAGAACGACTCTCACTGATCTCGACAAGTTTGCTTTCATCAAAGTTGTGTCTGACTTCAGGATCGTTCAGCACCATATGCTGCATAGCCACGTAGATAATATAATAAAGCGCAGATGTGTTTTATGGACGCAGTAAACTTGCACTACCGTCCGACAGTGGCAACGACAAACACTTGTGAGCAGACAAAATATATTTGCTTATAAGACCGCTTTGCATGCAATTTCGTGCCCAAATAATAATAGCCGCAAGGGTTGGTCTTCGAATTTCGAAGATAGGTGAGTATCCACCACATAGCGACACTCCTCCGTGCATCGGAAAACATCTTAAAGCGGGGTTGCAGTACTTTTTAAGATTTTTGAACGTCTGAAAATCTTATTACCGTTTATGCCAGCTATCAATGTTTGATGTTTGACAAGCCGAATCAATATAGTACCTAGTTGGGAAAGGGCTAGCAGATTGATTGGTACCACGGTGTCCGTTGCACGGATAGAAATAGATGGTGTCTGGGAATTCAGCTTAGGATTGCACGTGGGGCTGCATTAATAGCTTCCATGAGTGTCCATACTGAAATGTATGTCCAATCTGTGCCCCGAGAGACTCGGAGATAGATAGAGTCTTTATTGTGAACCATAACAAAAACAATAAGGACTTCAAAAATAAAAGGCTGTAACAATTAAGGGCTGTCTCATCGCTGAAAGTGATCATGTAAAAGCCATGTCAAACAGTGAAAATTGTATTGATTATGTAGTCTTTCTCCTGCGGCGTCAATATCATAACTTGTTTGATCCAAATGAGCTGTGCATTTTTCCGGAATAAGGAGTTTCTCGTGCACGCTGCGATAAAGTAGGTACCTATCTGCTATCAGTTGAAGAATTTTCTGTATAAATAAACCGAACAGCACTCCTAGAGATTACTCGAGACTACTAAACACGAGTTTTCCTTTTTCAGGGTCCTGTACCCGTAGAGTAACCAACGAAATCACAAACCCCATTACTAAGCCTCCGCTGTCCGTCCGTTCATCCGTCTGTCTGTCTGTCTGATGTGTCTGGCGTGCGTACTGTATCTCATGAACCGTAATAAGTAGACGGCTGAAATTTTCACAGAATGTGTATTTTTAATGGCGTTGTTACGAGTAATAAAATAAACCCCATACAAGGTGGTGATTTTTTCGGTTTATGGTACAGAAATTATATGAATCGAACACGCACGAGTGCACACCCGTATTCGAGTGTGAAATAGACACGCACTTGGCGGGTTTTCAATTTTATATCGCGTGAACTTACATAAAAAAAGTGAAAGATGGAACTCAATTTTGCAGCAATTGGGAATATGCATGCGATTTTTTTATTTGCAAAATAAAAAACTTATTAGTTCTAGTAAACAATCATGAAATTATTTTTTAAATACCTTCATCATTTATTAAGTTATAAAGCTTCAAAGACTACAGTTAGAAAGAGAAGTCCGATACGTAATGTGACATCAAATTACACGACGACTATACAGCCGCCATAGGAAACAGCGTTTTCGTGAGAGGGACAGATACATTTGTTTAAAATAATTGTATCTCGTTCGTTTTTCGAGCAATTTAGATTCTAATTTCACAGTTAGTATTATATTTTCCAATACTTTTAGATAAACTGTTCAGATCATAAATACTTTTTTCATGCACATTCCCTATTGTGAGAAAAAGCAGCTGAGGCGACATTTTATATATTAGATCATAGGCCAATTATTTGCCACCTAATAACCGAACAACCTGTTGGATCAAAGATCTTCGAATAACTTTACTATGAAGATTACGAACCAATAAGCTTTGAGAAGTAGCTTAGTTTATACGATCATTAATAATAATTACATTATAACGATGCCGTACACAGCATCAAGGTAACAGTGGTACGATATGTAGAGACTATCTAATTAGGTAAGCTAATTAATTGGCTATTATAATTACTGCTAGGAATGTAATTATGTCATTTAGGTGGGAGGATTATATGAATCATAAGCTAAGAAGTCAAGTTTGAAATTAAGTTCATATTTAACGCGGTCAATTTTTCCGAAGTCTTTTTTAGGGAAGTTTCTTACAGTCCATTCAAGTCTTCCATGACAAACGAAAATCTCTCGCGTCGAAGGCGTTTACGTCAATTAACAATCAACTATAACTGTTAATTAGTTATTAATTCAGGCGTTGATGTCAGTAAATAGTTAGTTATTGAGTCGAGGTAAGCCCGGTTTCTGATCTATTTGTCATATCATTAATTGGTTAGTACTTAACGGACAGATAAACGATCGAAAAAGTATCCCAGAAACCGGAGATGAGTCTAAGTTCAGTCAAGTGGAGGAAACTAATGAGTGTGTGATGCAGGTGTTAATTCTTGCGATATATCCTATCAGCCCCATCTGCTTTTTACAGGTCGTCGTACCCTCAGGTAGAGTCTAACTACCGTCCTTTCTAAAACTTTTAAACAAGTCTCAAGAGCAACATAAAGTGTAATGGCCTCACACTGGTCGGTCGTGTGTGTGTCCCAATGACGTATCCACAGCTTATCTACCCTCGCACTAAAGTTCAGGCCATCCTATCTCCCAGACGAAGTTCAGAGTAAATATAAACTTACTTTAAACGCTTGTCGAAATTTCCGGGACATTAGACTATAGAGTATCGGGTTCGCAGCAGTCGACAGGTATCCATTATAGCACAAATAGTTCACAATTTTCCACACCTGAAAAAATATGAATCTATTTCAGAAATAATAAAAGTTTGATATCCAATTTGGGCATCAAAAGTTTCAGAATAACTATTTTTCTTGTTAAAATTTACATTTTTATTGCAGGGCTTGATGTGCAGTGAGATTAAGCATAGGTACAAATAAAGAGTTTTAATGATTTTGTTCTCAAGGGACGTGAACCAGACTGCAACAATGACTGTTTGAACTGTAGTTTGTTCTCTGCAGGTAAACTGGTTGTTCATGAGTTGGATTGAGTTCTGTAATGATTTTGACACATGGTTTTGTAAAGTATTTTTTAATTGTAATTTGAACAAAATTGTGTAAACCACTTCCCAACGCAACGGGGCTTGGTGGTTTGTTAAGATGTAATTATTTTTATATTTTTACTAGCTGACCCGCGCAACTTCGTTTACGTCACATTTTCCAATACTGCTCCGCTCCTATTTGTCTTAGCGTGATGATATATAGCCTTCCTCGATAAATGGGCTATCTAACACTGAAAGAATTTTTCAAATCGGACCAGTAGTTCCTGAGATTAGCGCGTTCAACCAAACAAACAAACAAACAAACTCTTCTGCTTTATAATATTAGTATAGATTTAGATAAGATTTGTTTTTTGAAAACCTAGGAGCGCTTACAGACCCTGCTTCATAATGATACTTACATTATAATAATCCTCATAATCAAATTTTGGTAACATCATCATAATGCGGAAAATACAATATGGCGTCCACGACAGAAAGAAAGACGCAGCAACGGCCGCTGAAAATAAAACGTTAGTAACAGTTTCAGTGTCAAGCTGCTTTATATGATATTTATATTATATGTAGCTTAAGCTTGTCCAGTTAGATTCAAGAACTATTCAATTTCATATTTTACTTTAAGTAGTATATCTCAATCATCTGCCTAGCCTTTTCCCAACTACATTGGGGCCGGCTCTCAGTCAAATCGGATTCAGCTGAATACCCGTATTTTATGTGAAGCAGCTGCCTGCCAAAACTCATTAACTGGGTAACACGGTACTTCTTGGCAAGACTGATGTCAGATATCTGGCTACTGACAATCCGTAATGACTGAAAAAGATCTACAAATGACATCCGAGACTAACAGCTTAACGTGTTTTCCGAGGCACGGAGGAAAATCAGTATGTTAAGACGATCCCCCATCGTCTGCTCAACCTTGGCAGGCGCGGCTTAACCAAGAAAATCGAGCTCACTTTAAGTATTCTCAATGGTGTTTTAAAAACATTTCTACTTATTCTGTTGTCACACTTAGTAGATCGTGTTGCATCTCACAAGGAAATGAACCCGCTTAAAAGGAGTCCAACTTTAAGTACACAAGATACATTGCACGCTTGCACGGACTGTTTAGCAAAGTAATTAACACCACTTTGTGCAGACGTTTGCAGAAAACTTTGTTAATAAAATCAAAACAAAGAGGTTCCATAAGCTCCAGGAAGAAGACGTAATCTCTTTTTTTATCTTATTGCTCTTCAAAGAAATAAAAATCCTTGATTGAAATAATATGAGAGACTTCAAAGAGCTGGTTCTGAGAACTTGAGGAGAAAGCATTACCTACGTAAAATATTGTATTTTTCTTATCGTCAAGATATTCTTGTTTATGACTAGGTATAGACAGTAATTATGTTATTTAAACTGTCTTAGTAACAGGAGATGAAAATATCGACGATATTTTTAAATATACGTTAATTGTTTTGAAACGCCCTCGGCTGATTGTGTTTCACTTTCCACGTTTAATATTGTTAAACAAAATGATAAAATAAGATGGTACTTGCCGATCATTTTCACCGCCTTGTCTCTGTTCTGTTTTCCAACAACGGGACTGCTCCGTAGTTTTTTCTGTGCCGACTTCAATTTGATTGTTATTTTGATATACAAGACCAATATCGTCGTCATCGGTATTACGAAAAAAATGAAAATCTCGATAGCCACCACGATGCTCACAGCTTTTGTCAACGTATAGTAACAGAACACGTACTCTTTTCTCTCTAATAGATCTATGTAGAATACGTCAGGGATGCAAAAGCTAAGAGAGATGACCCATATGACTCCTACAATTTTGAAGACGCGAGAGTTCAGCGTCAACTTTTGTCGAAAAAAGGGTTTCGTCACTATGATGTAGCGTTCAATCGTGAAAGCAGTAATGATGAGGAGACTGCAGTTACTGAACACGTCCCAGAGGATGAAATGTATTCGACATCCTACTTCTCCTAGAGGATAGAAGTCTGGTACGAAAATGATGTGTATTTCGAGCGGGATGAAGAGGGCGGTGAGTAGGTCGGTGATGGCGAGGTTGGCGAGGTAGCAGTTGGTAGGCGTACGCATGGTGGGGTCTCGCGCTATCACCGCCAGCGTGCACACGTTGCCGATCACGCTGACCACCATGAAGAACCCCAGGATGATGCTCACGACTATCTTGACTGTGTACGTATCTTCTAAAACGTTGCTGTCGTCGAAGAACATCCCAACTGGCCCGAAGAAAGAAAACGAGTTGTTCCCGTATTCGCTGTCGTTTATAAAAGACATTTCTGTTTCGTTGGTCTGTCTTAAAACTACTTAAAACTTATCATTGAATGATTTTTAAATTAACGACCCTAACTGTTGAATTCAGTGGAGTGTTCAATGTACCTATTGACTGAGCACAGTGTCGCTCTGGCTAGCGATAGGGAAGTACTGATAAAAAATAAATTTCGTCAGGCCTTGACGCACCCTTATACAGTATGATGTTAAGTGAAGATGTTTATTTTGTATCATTTTGATAAGAAATAATAATTTGATGGAATAAATTGAATTGTGACAGTTATTTTTATGCTTGATCATAATGCAATCTACAAAATAAATGAGCTTCTCATAATGTGAAGCAAATTGATGTACCACAAACGTTTATTTCTTCTTTCTTGTACAAATTAATCCCATTTACAGAGATGAATAAACCGAGCTCATTTGTTACACGGCTGACCGACCGTTTTGTCGACCTGGGAATCCAACCCAGTACCTCGTTAGTGGCTTTAACAGAATACACGAGCGGTTGGTCTCGTACAACTTATACAGTAAATCGAAATTTACGACCAAAGAGCGCAAAATAACTTTTGAAAGATCAATAAACGCTGTTTAGGCAAGACTTCTTAGCTCTTAAAGTCTCAAGAATTCCAATGTGTCGTTGTGTCGTTCACGTCGTGTAGTCACTATGACTATGACTATGTTGCCATTAGTATGACGTTAAACGCAGCAGCTTTGCCGGGACAATTAAGTGGAGGCCTCTCTTTAGAAAACGAGAGAACTCTCGTTAGCAGTTAGGTATAAAAGCGGCTCTGTGAAGTGGAAAATGCCCAATTAGAAAGATAGAAACGGGACCAGTTTCTTAAACGTGTACTTACTCTATTTTTTATGGTAGTTTAAGGTATATTTTAACAGTACCTCGTAACGTTGTTATTTGAATGTCCTAAGGTATTATTCAAGTAATTTTTTATAGCCTTGTCAGTTAATCTAAACAATAATATTAAAACTGATTTAATCTACATGATTCTTCTTTTAAATATAAAAAAAAAAAAAATTAAAAGAAGAATCTACCTACTCAAATAAACACCTCACCTATTTTATGTTTTTTTAAAGCACAATTAATATTTTTTTCTGAAATGAGGGGTTGTTATGTTGTGCCGGAGTCGCGGGACTATTCGAAAGAGATACCCGCGTGGCTCCGGAACACAAAGGGCACATGAAGGAACGTGGTTGGGTTTTAGTCAGTAGAAGTCTGACACTCCCTCCCGCTCCGCTCAGAACGGGAGAAGTCATTTGATGATTACCCATCACTAAAAAAAAAAAGATCCTTGTTAGGAAGTTTCGGTTTCGGCTGAAACTGAGACCGTTGCCGAAATTCGTTTCGGTTTCGGTCGTAAAAACCAGCTTAGGTCGGTCACTATTTCGTGAGCTGGAGCTCATGCTTTGGCTAGTCTAGATGATTTATTTCAGTCGACTAGCTGGTCCGTTATAAGAACGCTGTAAACTTTTTCATAAAATACCTATATAACCTAGCGACTAGATAACATCAAGAATATAATATTACAAAAACTTAAAGGTTTGGGTAAAAAAGTTATTTTACTATCCGTCCAAGATTGGCTATAGTAAACATAAAAATATTTACAAGCCAAGCTACTTTTAGGTTTCGACGTTAAATTACTTTTTCTCTGATCAGCATGTTGATCCTTAAGGCTAACTATATTTTGGCTCCATCCACTATGTACGATACCACAAGAAAATAAAAGTTATTTCTTGTAAATAGGGCTCATGATGCGGGGTTACAGAAATTAAAAAACTTGGTCCTAATTTCTTTCATTTTCTTTCGGTCTGACTCTGCATTACCGACGTCTCCCCCAAAATTGTCACCTCCAGCATTACGTGGCACGTTTACAGCGATGCAGAGAGGTGATAAAAGAAATATATCGGAGTCCTAAAACATTTCTTTATAGTTATTACGTTCGACGATTACCTTCAGTCGATTTCGATCTTTAGAGCCGCAGTACAAAAGACTGGGAAGTGAATTAGATTTCAGTTTATGAGAAATCACATTATATTTAAGTGGATATTTATTTTAAGATCGGTATCGGAGGAAAGAGGGGCAGAATTTTCAACTGAGAAATTTAACCTACTTCGCGATTTTCCCTTTTTCGAAGCCTTTGACGTTCGGATTCTCGTACACACCAGAGACAGTCATTCCACAAGGGAATTAAGAGAGCGCCAACATTTGGAAGGCGGATTCTGCAAAATGAAAGAGTAATTTATGAATCCTGGTCTGCGATATTTCAGGGAAGGCAAATTTTCCTTATGCATTATGTATTACGCATTGCATTATTATTCGACCGACTGTATTTCAGTTTAAAACAGGCGGAAAATATTTAAGTTTATTTTACAGAACAACATTTTATATTTTGTAAAAATGAAATGCACACGAGTATCGACTTTAATATGGATATAACTTTAAACGGGCAGGAAACTTAAAATGAAGAAAAAAAAAAAAATTGTCCATTTTCTCACAGAGTTTTACTTTACCCATATAAATGATGTTTAGGATAAACAAATAAAAAGTACCTCATTCCTAAAAAATAACTGAGCAAAATGGCTACACCCTGGCTATAAAAGTAATTGCGTTGATCTAAACAAGCGGTCAAATTGCGGCAACCATACAGTTCAGACACACGGTCACCCCTAATTGAAATTACAGCCTGAAGACACACACATAGCGCCTGAACAGAGGAGCGTCATAATATTGTGGGAGGAGGGGAACAAAAAAATTCTTTTGTTGATATTTCTATAGTTTTTGTCTGGTGAAATGAAAAGTTATCATTGTCATGCTGTAACTCTGACTTTAATCATTGTGCTTGAATTTAATCAGGGTTCGTTGGGATCTGATTCCAGTCTAACAGGATTCAGCTGAATACCAGCATTTTACATGGATTGGCTGTCTGTTTGACCTACACAAGACAGAAATCCGTCAATGGGTCCCACGTTACCATTTGGTAATTTTACCTAAGCTGAGACATATTTTTCTATCAATTAAAATTACAGCACTGCATATCTTGCGGGCACAGAAATTCAATGTTATCTTAGACTATCCTCATTTCCTACATTCTTAACTTAAAGATATGTAGCCACCTGGATATACTTACTATCGTAGCCCTAATGTGATAAATGGGCCTTATTGCGTCGAATGTCATAATACTAATGCATGTGATCATACTGCCTCGCCCAAACTAACATAATTAATTTTCAAATGACAGGAGAATCTACCTGTGTTACGTATTTGTGTCTATTTAAAGTTCAAGACGTACGAAAGTAAGGTTCGACGACTTTGGCCTAAGTATAATTAATTTTACTTGTAAACTGCGCCTCCAACAATTCTATTTAATTGAGGCAATGTTGTTATAACCTTTTTTAGTGCTATCTTCTGTTGACCCAATCCTGGACAAAAGCCCTCCCCAGGATTTTGTCGAAATATGTCCAGGTCCTATCCCCGTCAACCTCGGGGTCTGTCGCGGGATCTCAGGGCATCAGGTCTCAGCTTTGTGCTACTTTAGTCTACAGTTTCTGCGACATACGGTAAACCTTACGCTAGCTTATGTCTTGCCCACTGGATGCATAGGCACGCCATAGCAAGGGGGTAGTATAATTTAAGTTAGGTAGTAGGTAGTCTTTTTTGCCTCGTCAGCTATCTTGGTTTTGGTGTCCAGAAAATATAGTTTTGAACAGGATCCCTTGTACACTTCGCTCTATAAATGCTCGATGGCAAACCTTAAGTATAAACTGTAAATTGATTGTGAAATACCAAGTCAGATCATTAATCTGTTGTTCTTACATCTATGTGATTTTTCTGAGATCTGGCGGAGCTGAACTTAATCTGACCCTCATTTGGAAGTGCGAAACGATAAATTGATAATGATTGCGTAATTGACCTAATTGTGAAAATTGGGTCAATTACATCATTATCATCTCGAAGATTACCTGTTTTACATTTTATCTTGAAAATGTTTTTTTTATAAATGGATACAATTACTACCAACGTATTACTTTCAGACAATGCAATTAATTATATTATCCTCATCGTTTTTAAACCGTTGTAGCCATGGTACGAGTAGTATGTAGGCACAAACAGGACCTTAATATTAGCAGAGAAAATATAAAAAATTGGTGTTGTTATTGTAGAAGGAGCTAAGAGAACATAAATGTTTTTGTACGAGTGCAGGTGATTCTCTGCCAAAGTGATAATTCAAAGATAATAAATTAAAAATAAAGACGATTGTAGTTACGCAAAACTCAGACTTATTGTAATAACAACGCGTGATTCACACGCGTGATAATGTAATAAAAACTTAGTATGACAAAGTGTTCTCAAGGTCGAGTATTGAATAAAAATAAAGAGATAAGAGAAGTGTTGTGTGAATTTGTATGTAATGTTTAAGATCAATCGCTTCGGCGAAGAATGTAGTGCTTCTAGAAGGTAATAGTGAACATTTCTTCGAGCCACTTCGAAGGTTCTGTTATGCCCATTTAGAAAAAGAAGAAGAAAATTGCAAAATTCGAGTATTTTAGGTACTCATTAATATTGGAAGCCTTTCCTAACACTATTCATCAAGGGTTTATTCTTCAGTCGATTTGTTAGTAAAAACAGCTGGTGTTACAAGAAACAATATATTATTTGGTATTATTTATTATATTCTGTCTACAGGAAACAGATGGGCATCATTTGTTAAAAATCTAAGAATTAATTCTAAAAGTCTTGATAACCATTATCACTGCGAATTATAAATAAAATAAATAATATTACTGGGATCACATCTCCCTCACATTTAGTATAATACACGTACACCCTTCGATCTAAAATTAGTGGAATTTGATCAAACGGGGTCGGTTTGATTATTCAGTCTTCTCTGGGTTAATAATAGCTGCTAATTTCTTGTCCTCTTGGTGGACCTCCTTGTCGTCCCAGCCCCACACTGCGTGGCTGCCGTCGCCAGTCCGCTTCACGCGTTTCTGGATGACGTCTGTCGACACCGTCTTGAGGTCGTATGCCCATCCGATAGCGGCCATGGTATCAATGAAAAGTTTAGTGAGGTTGAGGGAGTAGTCGCCAAGCTCAGCGGTCTTGTAGTCCCAGGGGAAGGTGTGGTGGTAGTTGTGGAAGCCCTCGCCGAGCACCACGAGGGAGACGGGTTTGGTTTCCACGGGGTTGATGTTCTTGTCGTAAGGCTTGGCGCCCCAAAGGTGGGCGGCGGAGTTCACCAGCCAGGTCACGTTCAGCACGTACACGTAGCGGAAGATGGAGCACACGAAGTACGCGTTCCACAGTGACTCGCCCCACAGCGTGGGGATGTAGCTCGGCATGATGAAGCAGACCAGTGGCATCAGAATCAGGTAGTGTCTGCAGACGAAGTTATGACGTTAGCATAACAGAAATGTGAATTAATTCAAAGGAAATACAACGTACATGATATAATGTGGAGCAATCCAAGTAGGCAGTTAGTAGGTAATTTTTTGTCTTAGCAGCTTAGTATATTTTTAGACAAGCTCAAAAATCACGTAAAAATGAAAACGGTGTTATAGCATAGCGAAACGTCTACAAAAGACTGAATGGAGATTATAATATTGGATGTGTGTGAGAGCAATATGTTTGGAACATCCGTCGTCGTATTGCGTCGCGTGAATACAAATCAATCGAAATACATATTTGGCAAAGAACTGCTTTATCTTACTAAATGTGAATGTCGAAAATTATCTAACGAGAATATATTTCCGGGATAAAATTATATTATCTATATACGAATATAGTGTTACGAACTTTTCATTACGTTCAGCCGTTGGATCATGACTGAAAAATATCCAGACTTTTGGTTGTATAATATTAGATTATAGTAAGATTATTGATTATATTAAGAACTAGACAAGAGGTCCTGGTTTCGAATCCCTGATCGGGCATTGAGTATTTTAATCTGGATTTCTCAGCAGCAGCCCAGAGTCTCGTTTTATGCCCGGCAATAGGCGTGTCTTCTACTACATTTGATTTCCGGATGTGAGTGGACTATAGATACGCCTCTGCCTAACCCTTTCATGGGTACAGGCTTGATGTTATGCTATTTTTATTTATGTGTAGTATTAAAACATCAACAGGCTACTTCTGGGTAAGCTTGCTCTATCGTAGACTTTGTTTCTGACATCCCTGACCTAGACTAGAGTCAAGAGCAAACAAATTTTAAGTAAAAAAAAATCAGGTTACTTCTTCTGGAAGCGCAGAACAGGGTCACTCTTGAGGTCAGAAAGGTCAATAGTATGTCCCTTAGCCTTGATCTGCGGGTGTTTCCTGACCAGCAGCCAGCCCACGTGGGCGAAGAAGAAGCCTCGTGTCGCGTTATGAGGATCAGCATCCGTTTCTGAGTACTTGTGATGCATCCGATGGTCACGTGCCCAATCGATTACGGCATCCTGGAAGCAAGAAAAGAAGTTGAGTGGAGATCTTTCAAGATATAGAATTCAGGGTCAATCAATTATAACCAAGCCTTTTTCCCAAGGTTGGGAGCTTCTAGTTTAATCAAATGCAGCTGAGTCCAGCGGGTCTTAGCAGAATCAGAAAGCACAACACGCTACCCGACACTTTCAAATTTTACAAGAAATTTGACAGATTTTTGTATGGTTAATATTATGATTCTAATATGATTTTGCTAAAGTGGCCTTTTTACCCACAGTATTTTACATGGAGCGACTGCCTAACTGACCTCCACAGGCCAGTAACATCGATATCAGATGTACCGGCTTCTAACTACACGTTACGATTTTCAAATTATTTTTATTTATTTTATCTTATTTTAAAAAGGACATTGACACACTACAGACTTGAGATTTTGAGACTAGTGGCGAATTTCACCAATTAAACTGAACGCGATCAGCAGAGAAACCACGTTTGTAAGCTGTCAGTGTCGATATTTTCTGTGAAATATTGACTCTCAAAGCTCTTGAACGCGGTTTAGATGTATACCTACTGATCGCATTCAGCCTCATAGGTTAAATCCGCTGTAAGGCAATGATAGCCGATCAATAGCTTCAATAGCATTACGTGATTTCCGAAGGCTTGGAAGAGTATCTTATAAAATGGATGGGCCAATCTACCGAACACACTCGGCAAGCGTCGCTTATCCACTAAAATAGTGGTGGTAAAATACTAGCTAGGAATATAGCACCTCACCCGTCATTTTATTGTAGTCTTTGTACACTATAAAATATTCTGTTATTTGCCACCTTAAACTACAATATTTTTTGATAAATAAAATTATTTTATTTTGATTTGTTTTGATTTGAAAATCGAAACGTGCGGCTGCTAATACTTGGTTAATTTATGTAATTCAAAACTCTTAATGTACAGTCGCCAGCACATCAGTCTATCCGAAACTGTCAAATTTTCCCAATCTTTCTTTATGCAAAACGGGGAAACTCTTGGCCCAAATCTCACCTGATGGAAAGTGATGATTAGGCCGAAGATGGAAGCAAGTTTCACCCGGAATCTTCTTACACAGAGGATATCAAATTTGAACCCAATTTCTGTAGCGATAAATTTGAAAATCTAACAAAGAAATTTGACAGATCGTTGTAGCTTGTTGTGCTGGCGTCTGTACTTTGGACAAGACATCGTATCAACTACGGCACTGCGTAGCACCGTTATATTTTTATTGCATCGTCTAACTCAAAGTAGAAAGACTGTTGACATCTACTTGGCCGTCTCTTGTTCTTATCTAAAGCTAGCTAATGCTCGCGGCTTCGCCCGCTTGAAAAATTATATACTAAAACCTTCCTCGACACCCACTCTCATTGGTGAAAACTGCATGAAAATCGGTGCAGTAGTTTTTGAGTTTATCGCGAACAGACAGACAGACAAGACGCGGCGGAGGACTTTGTTTTATAATATGTAATGAAGTGTGTCATTTTTATCATCGACAGGCTAACCACCTATGCAGATTGGCAAATGTTTGTACGAGTAGAAATGCGTTGTCAATCTTTTCGCAAATCTACTGCAATATCTCTTATCGGTCAATACGATACGAATTATTTGTTATTATATTGTGTTGTTTTTCACACCTGTTTCATGAATTCGACAAATCATTGTTTGTCTACTTTGACGCAATTCAATAACAATTAATTATTCCTATCATAATCTGTTTTATCTCTATTGTTACCTGATTTTTATGAAAACAAATGGGTTTTTCAGGGTATTCAAAACTTAAAAGTATTAATGAATTAGTACAGTATCTAACACATGTACAAGATTAGGTATCTTATCAATCAATGGTATCGGCTCATCGAAGTGTGTTCTCTAGCATGTCACTAGAAATAAAAAAAACGAATCGACGTAGGCGGTTGGATCTTTATAGGTACAGTCTACATAGATTCGGTATTTTTCCCTTAGTTTTTTTTTCTGATTTAATTGAAGATAATGCATGAGAATTCATCATAGAAGGTTATACTCTTGTTTAGAAGGCATTCTACTGCTTACATAATAAATAAATCATGGCATGGTAACTTTTTTTTTATTAAATACTAAAGTATTTATGTTTTATTCAATACGAAAGCTACAATTCAATGTCCAATCTCCATAATTTATTAACTTACTTCATTAGTTTGCTTCACATAACAATCATGCATGTTTAATATTTATTTAAGTTTATTCAAGAATTATAAACCATTAATGTTATGTTCGGCAAATTACTACAGATAAAATATTGTTTATTATAGAAAGTACAATCGATCACGCAGATCATTACCTACAACTGATAACTTAATTAAGTCAGAGGGTAATTTACAGATACTGGTGTTAAAAGGTGATGCTGATAAAGCTAGTTTCGCACGTGTGATAAGCACATGCATGGCTTTGGTTCACGTGGGTAAGCCATACCTTACCCACGTGCACAAGTCCTCAATCTTGTCTCTTTTTTTATTTAAAGTCCCTAAACGTGGGCTTTTAATCCAGGTGACAATTTATATTTATTATGGTTTAGAAGAGATTTAATAATTGCAACGCATACTTTCACTTGATAAGATTGCTAAAAATACACCTGAAAGGTATTAATAATGGCCCTTTAAGTCGTTTTAGTAAAAGAGCTACTAAGATATAAATTCTGGTTACCGGATCGTTAAAGATGGGCTATGAAAGATAACTTCAAAATCTTATATCAATCTATCTTTAGAACTAAAATGATATTGCTGAAGGTGACTTTAAATATCATTCAAGTAATTTTCCCCGCTTTCCTAGAAAATATAACGTGGCGTCATAACTACGTAGGGCGCTATCATTTACGCACGCATTTTCTATGGGTTTTAACCTCTATGTACTGGGTGCACGTGCTTCAATATAATACACTAGCTTCTGCCCACGATTTCGCACGCGCATTTCCATTCCTGCTGGAATATCGGGAAATGCTCCCTACACTTCCTAAGCAACCCAGTCCTAGAAGCTGAATTCCAGCTTTCTATATCCGGTAGTTTCGGCTGAGTTTTGTCCGTCAGTCACTCATCAGTAGGTAACTGATGAGTTTTTTCTAAATTTATTGATAACTACAACGCACATGGCTTTTCATAAGAGCAATGTCCTTCCTTAACCCTCTACGTTTGAAGCCAAAAACCTATGTCCTTTTTTAAAATTGTATACTGCTTTGAAAAGCAATTTCGGTAAACAAGTCTTTGTTTTTGTTAATCTTTGCTCTTTCATCAATAAATTTTATCTTTCTTATTGGCACGTAAGTATAATAATCACTTCCTCTGTTATCAGAATATACCTTCTTATAACCTTGTTTAAATAAATATGTACGACAGCCAGAAACAAGTTTAGGGAGAAATATTTGAGATGTTTTTTATGATTTCGAAATTGCCGTCCGCATGGAATAAGAACTTCCCCCATTATCAACTCATGTAAATTTGTCATATAAACAATATTACCGTCATGTTTCGTCATCAACTTACTTGGAAGGCCAAGGTGTTGAAGAGAGTAAGTAGAATTCTGAGTGGCAGACGCGCTTTGTATGACTTGTGAGCCCATAACCTGTGTGCACCGGCGGTGATGCCCAGGCCTGAGCATATGTACAAGAACACAGCTGGAAACAAACAAACAAATTACATTTAACAAATGACGTAAATAACAAATAAAGTCATTTTGGATGGCAGGGCAGAAAAGGCTCTTGCCATTTTCCGTCTGTACTTTCAGTACATTAACAGTACAAAAAGGCAAGAAATATTTCAAAGATAGCGACTAGGGTGTTATGAAAATGGAAACGGCTTTCTTGTCTACAATATTACCGCAAGCATAGGCCCTGGATCGAGTTAAGTGGTATTATAATGAGAATTTACAATAAAAGACAATGGGGCAATATTACAAGACAATGCTGCATACAGGTAAAGGAACTTAATCAATATTATAAATACTACCTATAAGTTTAATTATTTATTTTAGCTGAAAACAAAGATCGCTATGTACTTAGATTACTTTTATTGTTTATTTTCACGGCTCATTTAATTAAAAAGGAATTTATTTGGTGTACTTACAATGGAAAGAGAACTATATAATTAATTTCATGGAAGTGCCTCACTGAAACTGTCGACTTTATCATGAATTCGTAACTTCTATAGAAATCAACACTTTTACAGAAATTTAATTCAGACAAGTGTTTTACGACGAATTTGTTTAGCTATATAATTATAGCCTAGGCCATTGAGGCCTGTGTCCGGCAGTGGATGTCTTTCGGCTGATCTGATGATGATGATGATGATAATGATATAATTATTATCTAAACCTTACAGAAGTTCCAAGTAGGTATTGACAATTGCTGAACTTTGCTCGTTCCTATTTGTTCACAGTGAGAAGTACGTGAACTCTGTGTTTACCTTGTTGCTGCGTTTTAACGTGACAATAGCGGTCATGGACATCTACATTTAATATACTTCTTAATGTACGAAATAAAACCGTCTTGAACGGATATCTACAGTAATGGTGCCTGTCCATTACAGCGGAGCGAAGCAACGAAATGGAGAAACAGAGAAAGGCGAACGGCAGGCTTGTATGGGAGTTTCGTACAGCTAGTAAATTTTCGAGTTTTGGGATCATGTTTGTTTTAATAAGTAGTTCATACGATAGAAAAGCCCTATTTAAAATCTTAGATTTTTAGAACTTGGGACATAAAAGTTATACCCAGTTTTATTTTTTGAGGTTATTTGTACTAGTGTAGAAATGTAGGTTGTAATTACAGGTAGGTACATTAACATTGTTATGATGATAAAATAAATGTTCTAGATTCCTTGTCGTCATCTTTGTTGTGTTTTACTTACTATTAAGTAGGTAGATTGAGATGAGGATCGTACCTACTCAGAGGGAGGGACGGGTGCATTAGGAGATACCTATTGCCTAGCAGCGGACAGAAACAGTTTGATAATAATGAAAATCTTATGGACACTAGACAGATTTTCTTTACCGGTCAATAAATAATTGCCAGAACAAATAAAAATATTGATGAATTCATTCCAATCATTACGTACATCGTTTACTATTTTGATTTTATGCAACAATTATGGGTTTTACTATTAAATCTATTTCTAAATAATTAATTGTCATTCCGAAGTTTGTGATATTTTACTTATGGCGACTTCGAAGAACATCTGCGTTTAGTTTACTGTTTTTTTTGGTATAATTATTGAAATCTTTTAATTGATAGTATTAATTAATCCCATGTTCTAGAAGTTGTTTACTTACATGAAAATTAATGGCTAAGTTGCCTTAATAAGTGGTACAAATTCTATAACCAAACAACAAAAAAAGTTTGCTGTACGAATTTTGCCGTTCGCCTTTATATACCAATGGAATTGCATAAAATCTCCGCACCATGTGAAATTTTGACCGACATGATTGGACTGTGTCAGTGACTCACGCTGTAATGTAACCTTTATCCTCTACTAGAGGCTCGTTATTTTTCCAAAATGTTCTCTCATACTATCCTCACCCTGACAATAAAATAACGCGAATACTTTTATTTTATTTTATTAAAGTACAAACGAGCTATTTTACGGGACCAAACGACAAGTACCTATACCGCATCAAACTAAATAGGAATCACACAAATCGGATCAAAAACTTCGGAGTTATCGGCGTACATAAATAATAAAAATGCCACCCACTGAACTGAGAGCCGTAATTTTTTTTTGAAAATTATACTTGTACCTGTATAAACGCGAAATCAAATTGAGACAATGAGGTAAACAAACGTCCCACTGCTCCCCTTCTACCATCGGACATCCAGACGCACTGCAACCTAACATCCCTACCTTGTTGCTATTCCACCAATTCGCATTAAGCGTTACCAAGCGTCTTTCATAATGCGCACAGCAAAGGAGTGGAACTCTCTGCCTGCGTCTGTGTTTCCGAACACTTTTAACCGTAATTTTTTCAAAGTTACAGTGAACAGGCTACATCTGGGTAAGCTCGCTCCATCGTAGACTTTGTCTCAGTCATCTCTGACCTACACTAGAGTCAAGAGCAAACCCAACTCAAATAAAAAAAAACAATAAAAATAATGACAGATTGTTCCCTAAATTGCCTAATGATCAAGTCTTTTAAAAAGAAAGGGAGCTCTTTGACCGGCAGCGGATCAACCAAAATAAAAAAATAACGGCACACTTTCAAAATGAAAATTCAAAACAAACCTACAAAAAAAAACTTACCAAAGAGACAAGTCGTCCACATCGCTTTTGTAAGGAATAGATAGGCACCGTAAACTCCTCCTATGTGGAGTAATCCCATGAGGATGACGTTTCTCCATACTATCTTCCACACCCTTTTCTCGGCCGAAGGCGGTACGATGACTGGGGCGTCTGCGTCCTCATTCACAGCATCCGTTTCATAGAGGACCCAGGAGCCACCAGTTTGCCCTTGAGGAGGCATTTTATCTGTAAGAAAAGAAAAACTATTGTCAAAGTTGTTCTAAATTTAAACTTCTGTAATGGACTGTTGATTTTCTTTTGTTTTAATTGACACGATGCCTTTAGTAAAAAAGTATGTCCAGTATTATGGTACAGTGGTCTCACCTTTCATTTTAACAAAAATAAACATTAAATCGATAACGCTAATTAACTACTAACTAGACCACAGGCCACAAAATTTTACAGCATTATAAAATACACGCAGAAACAAATGTTAATCGGTACTTCCACGGCGCATTCGATTTCGTTAATGAATTTGCGTCTACTTATGCTAAAATTCTATTTCACTATCTTTTAATTGAGGTAGGTAACCTTATCTAAGATAAGCTTTCGTTACTTCAATTTCAGACCGTCACAATATTTTAAATAGTGCACGGATAATGTGGAAACTAAACAGAACCGAAAGTTGGAAAGTTACAGCCAAGATTCGATACCGGGATTCAAGAGATTCGTGCAAGATAAAAGTGTGCCAAATCCAAGACGCCAAGTTGGTAATATAATGCTGGCTACACAAGTTTTAGGTTTTGTCTTTTAGTTAACTTACATAGTTTATTTGGATTAGGTAGAATGTAGTAAAAGCACCAGTTAAGACGTCTGGGGTGGATGGGGGAACTTTGTCAAGTGCACTGGATGCAGAGCGTCCGATCTATTTATTGCTTGTGACTAGTTGCAACTCTTACTTATCTATCACGTTTCAAAACATTGTAACTTTCCATAGTGTTCGAATAATTACGTGTCATCCCTGTTACAGCATCACTGTGTTGAGTCAAGACTGGTTTTGTGTTGTATTATTTAAAGATATCACATAAGATCACAAAAAATTTAGAAATAAATTCAGTATGCAAAGATTGCAACCACAACAAAAGCATGAACCTACCTTATTTGTAAAAAGCCCCCGGTGCATCAAATGAGCTACTTGTGACTCGCATTTTTAGAAAGATTAACTTATCATAAACAATATAGATACCTACCTACCTAAATCATAAGAATGATAAAAAATTACGTGACCGATAAGACTACCGTGCTCAGTTGTTTTTTTGTTGTAACTTGCACCAAAAAGGGCTGTGTGGCAAAACACCTACTTTTTAATAGGTAACTAAAAATTAATATTAGCCACCTGCAGTCTACCAACAAAAATGCGATGCACTACTTTCATTTGTTTTTAGGGTTCAATACTCGAAGGGTAGCCAACGGAACCATATTGATTAGCCTCCGCGGTTTATGGTACGGATGACCCTTCGGTCGGTTTCTCCTTATGGACAGGAACCCGAAGGTTCCTACGTGAACAAGTACTATGTAGGAATTTTTATTAAAGGCCTGCTAAAATTCCTATCTGGGGGCACGGCAGTGCCCCCGCCAAGTCGAGCAAAAAAGTGGCGCGGCCGTACCATCCTTTTCTCGATCTTATTTATCAAAATTCAAAATTTCAAAATTCAAAATTTTGAAATTTTGAATTCAGAATGAACCTAAACTATTTTTTTCTTTCTATTTATAGTTCTTCCAATTATGTTGGCTGTTTTCTCTTTGAGCTTCTGTTATTCTAAGATTTTTAACACAAACTGTGTCCCATTTTTTAACTTATTCAATTAGTAGTCCTCATTATGAAACAGGCCCAAAGTTTCATATACAAATTAATACGAAGTTGCTTTTTTATTTTGGTAAATTAATATTTTATTTTTGGGAAAAGTCTCGGGCCCAGATTCGGATTAAAAGTGACTGCATATCCGCGTCCATAATTTTTAATGCGAAAACGGCGAAGAATGCAAAAGCGCTGAAAATGGCTTCGGTGGTGTCAGATGCGTTTTATTTCAACACGTCATCCTGCTGAAAGTTTTATCGTTCACTTAGTAAAGTTATAGCTAATTCAGCACCTATTTTTCGTGGTAAAGGTAATCTGGACTTGTTAACGAAATCACCCGTTGTAAAAAAAAAACTGAATGTAGATACACTTCATTCTGGAAACAATCCGCTTCGTTTCGGCCTCAGCTAGAAAACACCGGCCTCATCTAGTTTAAATTGACGAATAACCAATGGACATGTAAACATTTTATTTCTAGTCAATTTGCAGAATTAATATCCTTATATCAGTTTTGCTGGACTGTTTACAGTTAAATAAACGCTAAGATTAGCTTTTATAGGGTCATACAAATCTCAGGCGACTTGTCTAAGTTTTAATCACGATTTCGAAAGGAACATTTTATGCCGATTTTTTTCAAACAAGAGGTAAGATAAGTCAGATAAAATCTAAGTCTCGTGACAAAGCCAGCGTCTACCTCCTATCCTCACAATTGCAAGGCTAGCGAGAAATGTTGGGAAGAATAACTAGGATCTAGTTGAAAGCGAAGCAGACGATGCTATTTATACAGGTCGGGTCGGGTGCACACAGGGGAATTGAAAACATCTGAAGAGGGTCTCTTGTAAATTTTATTGGAACCGACTGTTACTATTCCGATTTATATTGCGTTACTGTATGCCCAGAAGTTGGCAACACTGTCCAAGTGGCATATCAAATTTGTGTTCCGTATTTTAGAATTAGGTATATTTAACTAGCATCCGCCTGCGGCTTCGCTCGCTTAAAAAGTGTCACAATTACAGCCAGATATACTTCGACATGTTTCTGGTCTCCTGGTACCTACTTGTTGCGTTTTGTTATTCCATGTCAGTTGCGTTTTGTTATACCACGTTTTATGTCACGTTCCATGGAAACGGGATCCTATGTCCGTCTCCTGGTTCTAAGCTAACCACCCCAGCAATTTTCAGCCAAATCGGTTGAGCCGTTCTTGAGTTATAGTGTAACTAACACGACTTTCTTTTATAAATATAATAATAGATTAGTATTAAAGTGAAATTGGGGTGTAATTATGTGTGAAAACTTAATTTCAATGCGTAAATACACAGGATTATTGTTATTCGGGAAAAACAATCGAACAAAGTACGAGATTTGGTACCCGGTGTCACCGGTAACCTAAAACGATCAGCTGTCGTTCAAACTGGAATAATACGGGGAGTACAATTGTTACCTACTTTTATTTTATTTGTACACTTGTATAACGCTCATTCTATGATTTGTCGGAACAATTTGACTGGTTTATCTCGCAGCTTAGGTTCTAAATCGTTTTGTTTACATATTGGTTTTTATGTTTTGTCCAGATACTGATTGGAGACTTGTAGCATCAGAGCTATTGTTCAGATTTTAAACAGAAAAAGATTTCTACTTCAAGATACAAAATTACTTACCATTACAAACCACTTATACAGGGTTATTTGTAAAACACCGACAACCTCTCAGGACTATGTTACTAACATCATAATCAACAACTTTCATTTGTTCTATGACTCTTAAGTAAAAATTCATCATATTTTAGTTCACCAGGTTTTCATACAAAATAATAAATATTTAAATAGAACGCTCTAAATGTTACGAAGTCTATGCGAAGCAAAAGAAAAAGCAAAAAGAAAAATATTTTTGTTTTCATTTAATTCATAGGTAATACTGATGTAGTGATACATTTATGACTCTTCGTTTACCGCGTATTGGATTTTTGTGTGGGAATGACCAAAACAACACATTATTGTTTTTAGATGCTGGATAGTGATTCATTTACCTATTAGGTACTCACGTTCATCTAAGTAGGTATAATTAGGTAGTTTTCTATTGATAGAACGCCAGCTGATATTTTTTCTTGATTTTGCACTATTGCACGCAAATGGGATGCTGCTTCGAATGTAACATTATTTACAAAAGACTTTTCCAACTGTATAATACCAAAATAAACGGCTGCATAAGACCTCGTATGGTCTTCGATATCAACTAAAACGGAACTAACAAACAATAGTGCTGAATCTTCGTACTGTTGCTTTGTTCCTACTTCACTGAGCTGCGGACCTAGTCGCAGACTTACAGTTTAATGTTTCACTTAAAAACTTTATCCGATACTTTAACTTTAACTTTGGTTTGAACCGCCTCTTCTTTTAAAGTTTGGATTGCCGAGAATCGTAGAAATGATATTAATTTCGAGATTCCTACTTTTTCTACATAAATATGAATGCGACGAATATTATAAACACCGTAAGATGTAAAATTGTCAACTCACACCTTTATCCAGATATGCTGAAACATAAGAACGACGCCGTTTTTTTTGCGGGCAAACCTTAAACGGCACCTGGACACCTGGACCTTTTGCGGGCAAACCTTAAAGACCAGAGAGTGTGGGATTTTTACCTCACTAAAACCACCCCGGTGATTACAATCAGCACATAGAAGGGGCGCCGTTACCTCTTTAGAGACCATCCCCGAACACCCTCTCTATTTAAGGAGTCTCCCCTTAAACTCGCTGTGCACGGCAGCACGTGGTCACCAGATACGTTCTTTACATAAATAGTCCTTTTGCTTCATTTACGTTCAAAAATCCCATTATGCACACACAATACTTTTTCTGTGTGAGAATATTGTATTGGTACATTGTTAGTGGTTCAATTTAGAAGTCAAGTTAAGCTTTAATGTTTTGGTGAGCCAATATTTTTTTGTACCTAAACAATTATGAAATCACGATCAAAAGGTGAATTGCAGCACGTGTCTCGTCATACGTACCGCGTTTGTGCCCCTCTCGATAAGCCCCGTTAAGCCTTAAGCTCGACATCCAATCACACGTGAAAGAGCGTTTACATTAGTCGAGTTAGTGGATCTGAAAAAAACCCTTTACTAGCACGTGTTGACAATTTTGCAGCCCAGGGTAGAGTGCCTAAAAACTCAACTCAATATTGTTAGCATATTCACACTTATTCTTAATGATTTTAAACATGAGCAATAATAAAAAACTGGTAAATTAAGATTTGTAGGTGGCAACCCGAAAACGGTCATTCGAGAGGCTATGGGGAAAAAAAGTATTGACAGCTACCGAAATTCTATTGTAAAAATAATAGTTGTTTTCTTGTTGATTCGGATTAAAACCCACTTTATAACAATCTGACTTATTATTTTAATAATTCAGAAGTGTAACGAATCCAGAGGTATTTATAGTGCTGATATCGGTATGTATTCTTTTTTTACTTCATTGTATTCAACGGCCGGAACAAAACGCACTGAATAGGCGTATCTTTAGATTCAGGTGTCTAGTTTAAGTAATTATGGGTATATTGAGACCTTATCACGATTATTTCGGATAATAATAACAAAATTATGCAGTTATTAAAGATACATTGGTTACATTGCACCAATGCACGACATTGTATCTTTAGAAGACATTGTAATGCACATACCATCAATACACGACATTATTTTGTACAACATGCGTGTAGCGTGTAGCGTAATGAAACCATCACAATGTCTCCAAATACTCGGCTGTGCCTTTAATAAAATCCATCACTGCTTGCGTGTATAACCCATTTTTGCTTGTAGTACATAATAATATCTACTATGAGTTGGTAATTTTGGTATTTAAAATTAAACTCATCTAACCTGTCATAAACTGACTATACCTACTTATAGACAAATAAGTTCAAAGAACATGATAATAGGTCTTGTGTTCAATACAGCGACCAACTATTCGTATCATCTAAATAATCATTACAGAATAGTATGTCTTTGAACCAGTGATGGACAAAAAGTGATTACATTGACAATTACAAATTGCAGTTACATTGTGATTAGTAATTAAAATACTTTTGAACAGATTACTTAAGTAACTAATTGCAATAAGTACTTACTGTAATTGAGTGCAAAGTAATTCAGTTGCAAGTTAATCTAAATGCATTATAACATATTACATATTATAAGTAATCTGATAAAACATAATTACACATTGATATTAGTAATCACACCTGCATAAAAAAAAAAAAGAAATAAATAAAAAAATTAATACATTTGACAAATACAAAAATAAAACAAATAATTATACAAACGATGACACCGTACAGGTCTAACTTGCAGTACCTACATGTGCATACTGTTATTGTAATAATTTCAATATGATTGAATAGTAATTGGGTTACACTGTGGTCGAGTTATCTTGTGATTCAAAACATTGTAATTAATTTCATAGCACATCAAAAGTAATATATTTAACTGTAATTTGATTACTTTGATATTATGAATATTTACTTCTAATAACTAAAATTAAATAACTAAAACCAAATAAAAAAGTAATCTTATTGACGGTAATTTGATTACTTTGATATTATGAATATTTACTTTGATATTATGAATATTTACTTTGATTAATTGAATATTATGTAATTTGACTGGTTTTAATCAAATTATTATGTAATTTAATTATTAATTAGATTACATAAGTAACTATTTACGCTCATCACTGCTTCAGACAGAGACAGATAACTTATTTATACACATAATTCTACTTAATATGTACCTACATCATTTTCTTTTGTGAAATATTGCTAGAATTTTGTCTTATTCTGAATCCAAATATTTTAAGGTCTGATTATATATCTCTAATGCTGTTTTGTTTTGTCCTGTTCCTTTTCCTAACCCACAAATTTATATTAATCAAAATAAATATCAATTATTTTGTATACTTATTTATTATGATATAATACTTACCTACACATAGTATTAAAAAGAAAATAGGTACTTACCGTGATTGCGATGTCGAATCGCTCAAACAGTAGATACACACCGGAACTAACTGCTGAAATGCGAACGAAGAGGAAGCAATCACCATCTCCTGTACATGAAGGCATACGTGGACGATCGACACGTGGAAACAAATCACGTGATCGGAAATATACCCACAAATACCGACGCCATTGCTCTCGAACTTATCGTATACCACGGACTCAAAAGAGACGTATAGGTAGGAGTCGCTCTCGAGCGGAGAAGACACGTCATCGAACTGGGAGATCAAGGAGTATAATTTTAAGATACCCCAGTACAGGAAGTGATTCTACGTGTAGTAGATCGTCGATACGAATGCATTCTTCAAGTAGCATCTTTAGCTCTTCAAGCAGCGTTTCATCCTTTTCAAGCACTGATCGATCTAGATATGAAAACAGACAGCCTAGAATAAAACGTCGACGCAGGGATCGTCATTATAGCAAACGTAGCAGCAGAGATCATAGTGTAATGGAACGTTTCATCAATGCTATTAGTTCACATGGACGGAATACTTTTGTGGGCGCGCAAGACGTTATACCCAATTTTGACCCGAGCCATAGAAACCAATCAACAAGAGCTTGGCTGAAAAAGGTGAATGAGACGGCATCAATATATAAATGGAGTGATAAACAAACCGTTTTCCATGCGCTACCTAAACTATCTGGATTAGCTCGACAATGGTATGAGGGCTTATCATCAGTTAAGTTTACTTGGAAAGAATGGCAAAGAAAAATGCTTGCAAATTTTCCTGATGATCGCAATTATGCCGATAAGTTGTCCGAAATGCTTTCACGAAGAAGCCGTCGAGACGAGACCCTTGAGGAGTATTTTTATGAGAAGGCTAAATTAGTAAGCCACTGCAATATTAAAGGAAAAGAGGCAGTTGACTGCATAATCCACGGTATCTTCGATCAGAATATTAAATTGAATGCTCAAGGGGCTAATTTCAAATCTCCAAACAAACTTTTGAAATACTTACGTAGCATTTCCGTGAAGGCGGTAACTTTTAATAAAGATGCCAGAAAAAATAATCTACCCATGACGAAACCCAATATGACTTTTTCGAAAAACACAAATGCTAATAGAAATGGCAACTCATCAAATTCTACTACGCCTATTTGTTACAACTGCTCTGAACCTGGTCACACCGCACCTAAATGCCGAAAAGAACTACAAAAATGTGGCAAATGTTCCCGTATAGGACATCTCGCTGAGTATTGTAGGCGTGATCGGAACATAACCGAAACCATTAAAGCGAAGTTAGGTGCAGACAATGCCAGTGGCTCTAGTAGGGTACAGCGCATCATTACTGAAGGCGAAACTGGTGATATTATATACAACAAGAGTGTAAAAGTTAATGATAAGAGTCAATTAGCATTTGTAGATTTTGGCAGTGAATGTTCGTTAATAAAAAGAAGTGTAGTTGATGAGTTAGGACTTAAGATAAATGACAAAGACATTCCACTATTAAAAGGTTTTGCCTCCGGTACACTGACGCCACTTGGAAAGGTAACTATCGACTTAAAAATAGACTTTGTTGAGGCCGATGTTGAAGCTTTTGTTGTACCAAACGAATTTCTAAGTACAGATCTACTTATCGGACAGAATGTTACTGAGCTACCAACCGTCACTGCATTTAAAACAAAGTCCAGTCTGGTACTATATTCGGATGATTCAGAACTCGAAATAATACAAGTATATCTTGCTGAAGATGTTATCGTCAACAACATGAAGCTAGTAAAGATAATTCTTTGTAATGAAGACTACACGGGACATATTTATATACCAGGAAACACATCATTTAAAGACGGTGAAGAAATTATTACGCTGCCTGGGGCATATTACGTTGAAAATGGTGTAAGCCATATACCTGTAGTGAGCTTTGAAAAGAAAGACGTTACCCTGAAAAAGAAAAGACTATTAACGCGAGCTCGACTTTTGCCGACGTTGGCTAAAGCCACAAACCCTACGGAATTTCAGGTAAAAACGATAACTCTGTCCAACTCTGACCCTATTCCTAAATATGACAAAATAATCACTATTGACATGCTAAATATAGGAAGTGACTTGACGCAAGAACAAAAACAGTGTCTACTTGATTTAGTTAACGAGTTTAGAGACTGTTTCGCACTGGATCTGAGTGAATTAGGAAGTACACATATATCGGAAATGCACATTCAACTACATGATAATACACCAGTTTCATATAAACCGTACCGGCTTCCGCATAGCGAAAGATTAGTTGTGCGTGATTTGATTAAAGAACTTTTAGATAATGAAATAATTCAAGAATCCAATTCATCGTATGCAAGTCCGATAGTACTAGTAAAAAAGAAAAATGGTGAATATCGCTTGTGCATTGACTATCGGGCCTTGAATAAGAAGACCGTGAAGGATTCATATCCAATGCCAGTTATTGATGACCAGTTGGATCTCCTCAGCGGGAAATCTTATTTTACTAGTTTGGATCTAAAGTCCGGGTATTATCAAATTCCGATGGCTGAGGAATCAAAGCATCTAACTGCATTTGTAACACCGGATGGGCATTACGAGTATACTCGTATGCCCTTTGGCCTAGTCAATGCCCCCGCTGTATTTCAGCATATGATTAATAAAGCTCTAGGAAAAGATAGATTTAGTCTGGCACTCCCTTATATGGATGACCTGTTGTCACCAGCAGCTTCCATTGACGAAGGTCTTCAGAACCTTCGACGAATTATGATCTCATTACGGAATGCTGGATTGACACTAAACATATCCAAATGTCATTTCTTTGAAAGAAAACTAGATTATCTAGGTTATGAAGTGTCAGAGGAAGGGTTACGACCGGGAACGAAGAAAATAGAAGCAGTAGCTCTATTCCCAACTCCTAAGACTGTACATCAAGTCAGGCAATTTGTAGGGTTAGCAAGCTTCTTTCGTCGATTCATACCAGGCTTCGCAAGCATCGCAAAGCCGCTCACAAGGCTTACGAAGTCTAATGTACCTTGGGTCTGGGGTAATGAGGAAGAGACAGCTTTCCAAACAATAAAATCTAAGTTGGTTGAGAGACCTATATTAGCCTTATATAACCCAGCATATTTAACAGAGGTCCACTGTGATGCTAGCAAGTTAGGAGTTGGCGGTATACTGCTGCAAAAAGTCGATGAAAAGTCGCCATTAAGACCGGTAGCCTACTACAGTAGACAGACGACTAAAGAGGAAGAACATTTACACTCATACGAGTTAGAAACACTCGCCGTCGTTCAGTCATTAAGGAAATTCCGCACTTATCTTATTGGTATCACGTTTAAAGTGTATACAGACTGTAACGCAATAAGAACTACCCTAACTAAAAGAGATTTAATTCCAAGAATTGCCCGGTGGTGGCTGTTATTGCAAGAATACAGCTTTACTGTTGAATATAGACCCGGAGAAAATATGCGTCATGTTGACGCACTAAGCCGTAATCCCGTTCAATGTTCCGATCTTGGCGATTTAGATGACATGCGCGCTTACGAGATAATGAACATTACAACTACTGATTGGTTACAATCAGTACAAATGTCAGACCCTAAACTTAAACTAGTAAAATCAATATTGCAAACTGAAAGTAAAGAAATTAAGGACATAATGAATAACTACAAAATAAAAGAAAATAAGGTCTATAGGAAGGTAGGTAACAGTTTAAAATGGGTTGTACCTAGTAATGCTCGGTGGCGTGTATGTCAGCTGAATCACGATGAAGCAGGACACTTCGCCGTAGACAAAACATTAGATAAAATCAAGCAAGATTATTGGTTCCCAAAGATGAACCGATTTGTACGTAAGTACGTATCAGCTTGCCTAAACTGTGCATACAATAAGGCTTCCACCTCCAAAAGTAGCGGTTTTCTCCACCCTATTCCCAAAGGGAACATTCCATTCCATACATTACATATGGACCATCTTGGTCCATTTGTTAGGAGCAGGATTGGTAATTCCTATATATTAGGTATCATTGATGGTTTCAGTAAGTTTATCTTTATTAAGGCCGTTAAGAATTTGAAAAGCAAAACTACCATCAAAATCCTTACTGAAATTTTCAGTATAATCGGATGCCCGAAAGTTATAATAACTGATAGGGGGACTAGTTTCACATCATCAACCTTTAAAACATATGTTAAGTCTATCGGCGCGAAACATGTTTTGAATGCAGTTGCCACACCCCGCGCTAACGGCCAGATAGAGCGGTATAACCGAACGATACTGGAGTCAGTTGCTGCATCCAATCATGGCTGCGATGAACGATGCTGGGATGAACATTTAAGTAAAATACAGTGGAGTCTGAATAATACGCGAAATAAAAGCACCGGAAAATCCTCTTCAGAGATTGTTTTTGGATATAGAACAGTTAATCCTAGCGAAGGTTCGGTCTTAAATTCCATTCAGAATGACCTTGAAAATCCTCAATTGACGTCGCCTATGGAATCAAATGAGACAGATCCAGATATTCATGTGCAATGTACAAACATATCCGAATTAGACTCTTGCGTAGCGGATTTGGACTCTGCGAGAGAAACAGCTCGGAGAATAGCCGAACAAAATATAGAGAAAAATCAAATGGCAATGAAAGCTTACTACGATAGTAAGAAATCACCCACTAGATTTTTTGCGATCGGAGATCTTGTTATGATTCCAAACTATCACATACCTGCAAATGGTAAAAGCAAAAAGTTATTACCCAAATTTAGAGGACCCTACAAAATTAGTGCTGTTCTCAATAATGATAGGTACGAGGTCTCTAGTATTGAGGGCCATTCAAAACGAAAATACAAAAGTGTATACCCTGCTGATGCTCTAAAGAAGTGGATTACTGTTACTGCGTCTGATGGTGATGACGACAGTAACAATATTGACTCCAGTAGCGATACCAATGAGTGTTCAGAAACTTAATATTTATATAGCCTTCTATAATATTCCTTCATTTCCTACCATGTACATAGTTGAATGTATTTTTGTATTATATTATTTAGTTTAAACCACGTTATAGTCCCTATCCTGACAGAAAATGTTTCAGGACTGCAACTAGGCCAAGTCATCCTATCTATTGGCTAAAAGTTCATGTCTGATGCATTGTGGAAAAAATATGTGTAAGTGTAATTCTCTTATTCTATCTAAAAGTGAAACATGCTACTTACTTGTGGTGCTCACTTCAACCATTTTATAGATGTAATAAAAGTGAAACATGCTACTTACCTGTGGTGCTCACTTCAACCTATTTAGAGATGTAATAAAAGTGAAACATGCTACTTACCTGTGGTGCTCATTTCAACCTATTAAGAGATGTAATAAAAGTGAAACATGCTACTTACCTGTGGTGCTCACTTCAACCTATTTAGAGATGTCATAAAAGTGAAACATGCTACTTACCTGTGGTGCTCACTTCAACCTATTTAGAGATGTAATAAAAGTGAAACATGCTACTTACCTGTGGTGCTCACTTCAACCTATTTAGAGATGTACCTAATAAAAGTGAAACATGCTACTTACCTGTGATGCTCACTTCGACCATTTTAGAGATGTATTAAAAGTGAAACATGCTACTTACCTGTGGTGCTCACTTCAACCATTTTAGAGATGTATTAAAAGTGAAACATGCTACTTACCAGTGGTGCTCACTTCAACCATTTTAGAGATGTATTAAAAGTGAAACATGCTACTTACCTGTGGTGCTCACTTCAACCATTCTAAAGATGTATTAAAAGTGAAACATACTACATACTGTGGTGATCACTTCAACCTATTTATGGGACATATTTAAAGTGAAACATGCCACGTTATTGTGGTGATCACTTTAAATTAAAGAGCCAATACATTGTACTCGTTCAGTGGGTAATAATGAACATTTTGTCCACAGGCATCCCAATTCAATCGGACATGGAACTTATATCTGCTAAGATGACATGTCTGGTACATCATCAAGATTGATTAGTCTTAGTTCTCTTTTAATCTTTATTATTATTATCTTGATTTTGTTTAATTTTATTTTAGTTTGTCCTGTTCTTGTGTTTCAAAATCATGATTGTTTTGTATAGAGTCATACAAGTCACCCGAATGGCCGAGTCGGAATAGGGTCATTCCGTTTAAAGGACGGCCGACTGTTAGCATATTCACACTTATTCTTAATGATTTTAAACATGAGCAATAATAAAAAACTGGTAAATTAAGATTTGTAGGTGGCAACCCGAAAACGGTCATTCGAGAGGCTATGGGGAAAAAAAGTATTGACAGCTACCGAAATTCTATTGTAAAAATAATAGTTGTTTTCTTGTTGATTCGGATTAAAACCCACTTTATAACAATCTGACTTATTATTTTAATAATATCAACGAAAAGGTATCGATTTAAAATTCACATACTACGATACTGCTTCTTGAACGAGGTAGGAGATTGCCTGAAAGAGCTCCATTTTATCAACCATAGAAATATTTTAAAAATACATTTAGCAATCTATCGGTCTTTCAATAGTATCTGAAGTCGACTGAAAATGGTCGTAAATTGCATAACTTAAGTCGATCTTACCAATTTAGAGCTACAAATTGATTGAATTGCACGTCGTTGGCAAGTTGGACTGGTCAGTTTAGAGGCATTTCAGATACACCCTGTGTGAACGAGCGTACAGCTCACTTCTTAAATCGCTACAATAGTGTTTGTGGGAAAACATAATAACAGCTAAGTCCAAAATAGTTTAAGACATAAGAAGCTTTGACATTACACTGTCATAATATCGAAAGATAGCCGACCTTGTGGACAAGTCGGAAATAGAATATTACATGTGATGATGCTCATGTGTGTTCCGGGTTTATGTGATTCGCATTGGCCATTCATAAAACTTTGGAACGGTGAAGTAAAAAGTATAGCTTAGGTTTTTGAAATCGGAAGCTTATGAAGATGTTATTGTTTAGGAGAGATCATGTATTCATGTGAATTCGGGTGGTGCTCGCCGATACAATTAAGGTAAAGAAAATTTTACGTTACGTTACTATACGACAAAAACATTCGTGCTAGGCGCTCTGAATGGAAGGAAAACACGTGTAAGGACATGATGATATGTAATTTTATTAAATGTTACCAGGCATACGCCATCGGAATAAAATCATGTAAATGATAATGAAATCTGTATCAAAATACCTGTACCTAATATTGAAGAAAAAAGCGGCAGCACACGAACTTGAAAAGTGACTTTATAACACTGACGACGAAAATGAACTAACTTTAAAAACAATATCGAATATAAATGTAGATAACCGTTTAACGAGACATAACATCACACTTTTGCATGTTATTTGAATACAGTCGTAGGTACTTCATTTGAGCTTGTTATGACGATATCTGATGATACACACGCAATCATAACATATCTACTTGATATGAATAAATAACAGACATCTTATTTTTAAATTACAAATGTATGAATTACCTACATTAAGTATACGTATTTGTGAACATTGCTATTGTTTTTTTTACCTATTTAACTCAAGAACTGGACAATTTATGGCCAATTGTATCGCTCACCGGCTTTGGTTGAGATTCTCCTATATGCAATTGAAATAAGATGAGAGAGTGAAATAATATGATAAATTAATAAGGAAATTATTTCATGTGAGGTGTGTAAATTATTTTCTATTGAATGCATATATCGTATACAAAACTGCATAAAGAAAAAAGATCATAAAATAGTTTTGATTTGTTGAAGAATACCACCAGTATTTTATTTGTTTTAAAATAAGGTAGGCACAAAAAATTATGAACTGGTCAGCATTTCAAGAATCATCGAGAAAAGTCCCGATGGACGAGGGTTTCAAGCATGCCGTAGGTTGTAAAATCTAACAGAACACAATAGTTGTTAGAAACGCTATAACAATAATTATGCTTTTCATTCTGATTTCTGGTAAATCTCAAAGTTAGCCTAGAATAAAAATTAGTTAGATATTTGTTTTTTTCCAACATTGCAAGATAAGAAACTATTAACATTTCAAAGCTGTTTTGTTCAAATATCTCAAACGAAATTTTGTATTCCATCATGCCATATGACGACTATATTTCGATCATTTTCTCACAGACATTCATATAATTTGAGAGCTCTGTTTGAACCAGCCTGTTTGATCAAATGACTTGAACGTGCAGTGTTTAGCCCGCATAACATTCTGTTAAATTTATTTCAACTCTGATTTAACATTTTTGAAAAAAATATTTACAAAATGTTGCTTAGCTGTCAGTTTACACATTAATTTCCTTTTTTCCAAATTTCCAAAGTTGTATAAAAAATGTGACAGAACAAAAGGATTCAAAAAAATAATGCTTAAGTTGTAGGTAGGCATTTATACATAAAAAAGCAAGCTTTGTCTGATTGGTAATGGCAATTCTTTAATATTTATGCTGTGATAGCCATTTTTCTTTGTTACTCATCAAGCCAGAAATCTTAAAAAAATTTAATATAATACCACCACCTGCATCCTCCAATGGTCCTCCGCATTTTCCAAATTAATAAAACATTTGTAGAATGTCCCTATAGGTAACAGTTAATCCCAATAATAAGCAACCCAGGGGACTGTCACCTTCTTAACACACTGTGTAGGGTCTTTTTGAAGTAGTAAGCCCTAATTATAAGCCTACGAGTTCATGAAAGAGAACTTCATAAGACATGGTCAAAAATTTACGGCAGAAATTCATGGTCTTTAAAATTTTTACCAAGTCTATTCTTCTAATCATGGTCTGACATTGCAAATGCTATGCGGATTCGTGTCCAGTCTAGCTATAGATGTGTGTGTCGGCCGCGGTGACGCGTGCGCGGGAGTGGCGTGATCCCGCTGATGCGATCACAATCGAGCGAGATCGCGAGATAGACCGCGCTTTGTGTGCAATGAAAGGTGACAGTTCGCGATCTCACGCGCCTCACAGACGAGTCCTTTATATTAGTAGTCTTTTATTATCGGACGACACATTAACATAACAACATAAGTACTAACTGTGGTCAGTTTTAATTAGTAATCAGTTAGATATAGGTATTGTTGATTACTTTTACACCCTAAACTTTGGTAATCATTTCTATAAACTTTCTCAAAATTTCGTAATTTTGAATTTATCTTAATCGTAAAGCAAACAAATAACTATAGTTTTCATTAACCTCATTGAAATCAGATTTTATGTCGAAAAAAAAAATCTATGCAGTCGGCAGGTATTCAGATCTATTTTAAAATAAATGTTTAAGTTAACTTTTAATTAAATACAATACTTAAATCCGTATAAAATGTTTGTTGCCTTTGTATTCAACAACAAAACAAATTAAATGATTGGTGTACATTATACCTAAATATATATTATTCATAGAACGAAACCCACGTGGTTTTTTTATTGAAAAAATAACTTATTTCATAACTTAAGCAATGCCGGGTAAAAATATTTTCGTTTATAGTACCCACTTTTCTCGTGAATCAGACGATAGAGTATTTTTCATTTTATTTAAAAATATTAAAAGTAGATACCTACACTTTATATTTAACATGAAATACTTGACTATAAACTAACAAAATGTACATAATATGTCGGCCATTGTTTAGCGCCGTGATTGAATGATGATGGTACCTACCAATTAGTCGAAGCTAAATTAAGCTTAGTGGTCATCAAAATAACGTATTAGGCGAGCATAATCCCAATAATTACCTCATTGATTGTCACTAGTGTCAAATATCGTGATACGTTATGATACTCCTTTAATGAGTTTTACGCTAATCGTGTAAAATTTTAAATCATTGTATAAAGCCCACTTGCCCAAACTTTAGTTACATTACGTATTTAAACTCCAAGTAATATAGTTGCTAATTCGGGCCTATTTTATAAAATACTTGTTTTTCATCTCGTATTAGCTCTGACTTGAAAGATAATGCTTTTTCTTCTTCTTTTCGTGTCGTTTGATTCATTTTATATTTTGTCCGGCCAGTAGTGGGCGACGTGTACCTACTGACAGTTCTATAATTGGAATCGTTCAAATCTTGGTGGTTGCGCACGACGGGCAATTAAGAAAGTGATGCATGTCCTGTGAAGGAGCTCCGCACTGTACTCCGCACATTGATAATTCGGATTTGCACAAATAGACCTAACGAAATCATACCATTTAGGTATTTACGTATGGAATAAGGTCCCGAAAAAAGTCCAGAAAATTAGGCCAAGAAAATTTTAGGGCTAAATTTATTACGTGTTTTAATATCATGACGCGGCAGGACTCATGGACACGTTATTGAAATAATGAATGGATTCCGTCCCCAAAGGGAAACCAATTGAACCCTATTACTAAGCCTCCGCTGTCCGTCCGTCCGTCCGTATCTGTCTGCGGGCGGTATCTCAAGAACCGTATTAGGTAGACAGTTGAAATTTTCATAGAGCGTTTATTTATAAAAAAAAAATAACTTACAAATTAAGGGTGCTCCTATTCAAAATACGTGATTTGTTCGGTTTATGGCTACCTTCATGTGAGAGTCCGATTCGCACTTGGCCGGTTTTTTTAATAAATGACAACACATCCATCGCAGCATCGTAGGTGGTTTCCAGACTATTACTCTGGACCAGTATCATTATTATGTTCCTTTCTTATGCCCTTGTCATGGCTGTCAGCTCCTTCGAGCGATCTTGTATCACAGGAAGTTACATTATAAGAGTTAGTGTTTATAGAGATCAAAATACCTCATATTTTATCTTACATCAAGTATTTTGTTTCAAACTTCAATAAGTGCCAACAATTTTCTGCAGAGTAAATTTTTCGGAAGTACTTAATATCTCATCTTGGGTACACAACAGCTACTGATGTTAAGTTGATAAAAGTTTATTTTGAAACCGAAATTAACTTCACTTGTATTTGTTGCATTTTTAATAGTTGTCTATACTAATATTATAAAGCAGAAGAGTTTGTTTGTTTGTTTGGTTGAACGCGCTAATCTTAGGAACTACTGGTCCGATTTGAAAAATTCTTTCAGTGTTAGATAGCCCATTTATCGAGGAAGGCTATAGGCTATATATCATCACGCTAAGAC